>CM067367.1:1245583-2583083 GCA_034401795.1 Chaetoderma sp. LZ-2023a
TTGGCCGAGTTCTGACTAAATGAGCCCACGTATTCTATTTTCAAAATATTGACCCCCATAGGCTTAGCGCATGTATGCTCTCAATGCATGGGTACTGTAGCCCGTCACGTGACCAGCTTCCCTGCCTCTTAAGCGCGCTCGCTGATTGGCTGTGGCGTTCCATCTGTGACGTCACAGGTAATATATAAGGGATCGAAAAATCAGTTTCTCCAGCAGTCAGGTGGTGGTGAGGTGCTTGGTCTGAGAGGATGAGTGCAAGTTACTGCATTCCGTAATGTAGATATCCAAGGTCTGCTGCAGATTCTTTCGGTTTTCATACTTGTTTTCTCTAGGGTACAAGCCACCACATCCGCAACCGCCAGTTTTTGTAAGCTTCATGGAAGATATCCCCCGGGAGCAATAAACAACCTAAAGTCAGGTAGCCCAAGCCACTACTTCCACAAAGGGACCTTTCGTGTGGATGGGCGTTTTGGCCCCGATGTAGCCCATCATCCAGTATGTAGGACAGGTGACATGCTCTGTGATGACTTGGCAGATCTGCCGTACCACGCAACCATTGGTGAACATTAATCCGCACATCATGTGTTAGCCTTTTGACATTTTCGAGCGAAGTTATAGGAACATTGTTTGATGCATCGTGTGAGCTATTCGATGCATCTCGTCTTGTGAACCGTCAGAATGCAACCCCATTAACTAACATTCATTTGTAGCCCGTCAAGAACTATAGGACATTTTTCAACTTCAGCACCATTATGGAACTTTTAGACCACTCGGTTAAATTAATAACTTTTCATGTGGTCTTGACTATCTACTAACCATCTTCCTCCACGAAGGATCGTCTTCATTTTTTCTGAGAATGAGCCGTATTCATAGTGTGTCTGCAGTATTTTCCTAGCAGCTAACTTCCGCATCGTGCCATCTCGTGTTCCAATAGTGTTACACTTTCACATATCGTGAATATGGGACTTCTTCCACACAGATGACTAATAGTTACTCTGTCTTATTATATTTTATGTATTACTTTTATGTAACAGGTACTGATGACTAATAGGTACCTTCTGGTCATTTGAGACCGCATTTTATAGTTTAGTCTTATTATGTATTGTTATCCTCATGTTCCATGCATGCTCATAAGCACCGTAAGGTCGATTGACCTTCTATTTACTGTATTTTACAAAATTAATGACACGGCAGCAGCCATCCATGTTAGATTGTTTTGTTTATTATAAAATCTCTTGGATGGCAGTATCACTAGGTTACACTATACAGCAACAACACCCGCACCACCCTGTCCCCCGCACACCATCAATTTTTCACTGAGGTCGCTGTTCATGTTCTCATTATGCGAACATGACATGCTGCCGACTAAACCTGGACTGTTCTAGCTCGATAGGGTAGGTTTATAGTAGTAGGAACGATTACTCGATAGGAGACATTTTGTGTTAGTCTCTTTTCCGGAGTAGCAGATATGTAACACTGCGCTCTGTGTAGATTGTACAAATTAGCCATTTACCTTAAGTGTCTACACTCCACCAGCCTTCGGACTTATTAATTGGCTGGACCTCCTTCCGTCACGTTATTTAGAGTTAGCTCTGGAACTATTGGGGTTCCAGTGTGGCTAGAAATAAAGTGACACTCACCGCATACATCCCCTTTGTATCTGCAGATAATGGTTAGTTAGAAGACCCAACCAAAGTAGGAAGCATTGCGAAAAATTATATATAGTTAATTACTGGTCTGCAGTGCATCTCTAGACGATTTTACCTAACCCTAGTGACAGGTAAATGTTAGCTCCCCGATTACGGATCAGTAACAATTCGTACCCGACACACTGGTGATGGAAAGGATCCAGCTCTCCATCTAACTCTGCTAGTGACTGGGTGCAGTCTTAGAACCCACCACGCCCTCCGGGGAAGGTCACTATAGTTGGATAGCTGCATCGTTGTCCCCACCATAAAACTTAAATGTGCTTTTCAAACACCTATGCACCATTATTTGTCCTTGTGATGCTATGTGTGATCATGACCTGACAGTGACAGGATCGTTATATGATTCTTGAGCTCTCATCTCATGATAAGTATACATGCATATACCGAGGGGAATGTTCCGTCAGGTGGACTCATGGTCACTGAACATTCTCGCCCGTCAGACTTATATGTTAAAAGGTAGTTAGGTTACATTGCCAATTGCAGCTAAAACGAGACTTGGACCCAACAACTAAAAGATAGGGTAGGAATTAGCAGAAGGCCCACATAAATAAAAGTGGCAACTACTAACACAGAATCTTGGAACTTACATAAGATGGCGGTGTTGAATTCTGCAGAAATCCTCCAGCCCACCTTCACGTAATACAGCGTACATCACAACAACCATATAGCTTCACTAGGTTAACTCGTTTACATAATTTTGTTTTAATAAGAGCCTGGCCCTTTTTGCCATCTCTCTTCCTCCACTTCAGCGTTGAAGGCATTTTGCTGTGAAGGAGGCCCGCGTGAGGCACTTTCCTCTCGCAACAAAATAATGTTCTGTAGGGGTTAATTTGGTTTATATTAAACTAGCTAAGTGGCCACGCTAGGACCTTCCTTTGCGGGGATACCTCACGGATCTTACTCTGAGAGGTACCTCTGGCGAGGACCACGATGATGAGTTATCAGCCCGACTCCATGTGCTAGACCTCCTTCCAGGTAGCAGCAAACGAGTACGATTGTTTGCCTATTACCTCATTAATTATTGTGAGATATTTTTAGTATCATTTCCCGGTCGTAAAATGGAGCCATAGAACCGTCACACCGGTGACACCAACAGCGTGGACGAGACAGTGAGGTTCAACTTTGGTGGTGATGGTCGCACGGCCCCACTGGCATGTGAACGTTCCACCAGCTCTCGAAGTCGGCTTCTGTATGATCCGGCCGTGCGCAACACCAGATCGACAACCCAGAGATCGGTGGACCAGCGCACATGCTTGGAGGCTACAAGTGGCACCTGATATGGGCTCGAACACAAAGTGAACCTACACCCACCAGTATGTTCCATTCTCCCTTTTACTACAATCTGTATACTGCCGACTCAGTGGTGGAGTACTATGATGGAAGGGCATCCGAGCCCTCACCGGTGACGAGATAAGTTATTCAGAATTAGAAGACACACTATTAGTATGACCACAAGAGTACTCACTAATCAGTGAGGAGGCTTTCTGTGATATGGTTCACAGTGTCAACCTTACGGTGACCAATGGCCCACCCATCATGCGCCATGGCCCGCATCTCCACCTACAAGAACATCATCCCCCTGCTACCCATCTGTACCGCAGTGTGAAGATAGGAATGCAGAAGCTCCATGGCTATCATATCCCCGAAACTGTACAAACACCGCCACACTTAGCGGCTTCGTCATTTCCCTGGACGTCCACCATACCGAGGAAGACCCAAGCAACGTCCTACGGACCCACCACGACGTATGCACAAGACACCAACCACCGGTGCATCGTACTATACTGAGGCGGAAGCTTCTGGGTTCATCCGTTTCAACCTATCATACCGAACCTCACAGATGGGAATCTCTCCCTCATGTGCAGAGGAGCCAGGATACGCGCAGCCACATCCACACACATCGACCTTCATCTGCATTCACCCCATTCTCTCCCCCGCCCCACGTGAATTCGCGCCTATTGTGCCTTATCATGACACCGGCTGAGTCATCCTCCCACCCGAATTCAGCGGGGAGCTTTACTGGTATCTGGCCGCCAAACTGTCAGGGAAAGCCCTGCAGGTACTGGCAGATATGGGGTCAGGCCTCACACCCACATACACTGAATTGGAAAGCGCTCTTTCCGAGAGGTTCAGAGATACGGCATTGGGAGAGACGAGCCGTCTTCAATTAAAAAACCTAAGAAGACATGCGAAAGAAATTGGCCAGCCACATCTGATGCATCGTCACCCGAGCGTACCCAAACACAATCCAGGAAGGAGTCACTCACCTCCATTTAGACACTTTTATTGATGTTTTGAGCAGAGAACTGGCCCTCAAGGAAAAACTATTCCTTTTGCAGCACGGAAGCCTTCAAACTCTCACTGCAACAGCAGTACAAATCGAGAATTTCCTCGAGCGAGAGAAAAACGCTCGTCATCAACTGCACTCCATCAGTGAACTAAATGACGTTAAAATCATCACTTCTATGGACAACCCACACACAGCTACCACCACCGACATCAGCACCGCAACACAACCTGCACCACCTCCCTGAGGAGATCACACACCCCGAGGAAGAGGGCGTGGCCAGTCCCATCGTGGAGGCCACAGCAATGCGGCAGGATGCGGAAACGAGCAAAATAACAACAATAGGCAGGAAACACATGACAGATTAGAAGAGATCACAAAACAGATCTCCGCCCTCACCAATCTGTTCACCACACTCAGCACCGCGGAGCCGACCCAACAGATGACATGATCACCCCCAAGCATCAATGCACCCCAACGGATTTGGTCAGATGGGCCATTGGAGGAAGTGATGTCCAACCCCCCCCCCCCCTCTGCTCCATTGGCCACTGATCGACGGCCAACACAGCCAGAGCATCCATTAAACCCGAACGGGCACCGATTAGAGAGTCATTTCAGTGCCCCATCCTCAAACCTGGCTCAACTGTGATCCTTCAACAGCAACTTCAGGTGGATTCATCAACAAATAGTACAAAAACTACACTAATAACGGCTTCACAAAAGCCGGGGCCTACGATGCACACTGCATCCACAGCTCAGACAATCCTTTCCTCTATGGAAAATTCTAACCCCGCAATAACCGTATCTACTAAACCCTCTTGCCTATGTAAAACGGCAGTGGTTGGTTGTAGCACCTCCACTGGAACAACGTTTATTCACGCACCACGACCCACTACCAAGGCACTTATCACCCGGTGCCCTCTGGTGGTATGCAACACACACCAACCATTATCATCATCTCCCGCACACAGTAGCAGTAGACGTAGTGACATGGACGGAAACCAGCACACTGCATCATGGATTCGCAAAAGATATTGCCACAAACATCAGCATAAACAGTGGCAATGAGGTTGTTTCCTTTGTGTGTCTCCTAAACATCCCATGATGCGTTGTCCAAAATGGCTAGCTTAAATCGCTCTGCACCATTCCAGTCCAATTCAAACTACTGTCTTCACCAACTCCCAGTACACACCACCAACCTCAGATACAGCACCATTGCTACCCCAGCTTCGTTGTCGATCAAGCAAAATCAGCAGCAATGACGACGAGCTAGCCCCTTCCTCACTTAGCCACCAATCACACCCACGGAAGCAATACAGAAGCAGGCCACTTTCATAAAAGGCCCCACCACAGCAGGGAAGGCTCCACAGACCACAATCTTGGAGCCTCTCTCGAAAGCACACAGACAAGTTATCTATAAGTGTGCTTGTTTGTTTGGTGGAATATCTACCAGTGCCACTGTGGAGACTGGAGCTTCCATCACCATATTCAACAAGTGTCTCTATGAGAGCATACCACATCATCAAAGACCACCCCTTAGGTCTTCCAACATATTTTTACAGACAGCCACGGGGGCTGACGTTCCCGTGGCTTGAACAGTTAATATCGTAATACAGATAGAGGAGATGCAATTCACTCAGCGAGTTGTCATCGCCTCTATCCAAAATGATGCCCTATTAGGTTCTGATTTTCTCAGCGCCAGTCAAGATGTCATTCACTGCAGACAACAGGAATTGGACATCACATACCCCTTGGACTGGAATCATCAATGTACTCAATGTAATCAACAGCTGAGCTGGGAAAAGAGGAAATCCTATGGGCCACCACACCACAGTTAGGAAATAACACACACATAGCCATGCTGGAACCTGACCCTGAATACATGATCACCTCCCAATGCGAAAGTCCATGGATGATAGTGGACACCACCAACAAAACCCACATACCCTACTGGGTATTCAATGGAACAGCCACTCCTATAACATTTGTGCCCTGCGTTCGCTGCAGCCAATTGGTGCACATGATTTCCCTGGAAACAGCTCCAACAGACCTACAACAACAGCAGCTTCTGACGAGAACATTCCGGAACACCTGCATGACCTATATTTGTGTGTCACAGTTGGACTGACGCAATCCCACAAATTTAGATATACGGCGGATCCTGTTTAAATACCAGGAGTGTTTTTCTGCAGGAGACATGGACCTGGGAGAAACTCACCTCGTGCATCACTCCATCGACACTGCGAACAACCGACCCATATGACAACCAGTACGTCGTCTTCCCATACATAAAGAGACAGAAGCACATCAACAAGGCCAGTCCCATTATACTTGCAGGCAAGAAAGACGGATCTTTGCGGCTCTATATCAACTACCGCTGCCTTAATGAGCTAAGCATCAAAGACGCGTATCCGTTACCCCGAATAGATCAGGTGTTAGATTCATTGTCCGGAGCCAGATGGTTCTGTATCCATGACCTGGCAAATGGTTACTGGCAGGTAGCCATGGATGAGGCTGACAGGGAGAAGACCGCCTTCGTCTGTAGAGACGGTCTTTTTCAATTCCACAAGATGCCCAATGGCTTGTGCAATGCTCCAGGAATGTTCGAGCGTCTCATTGAGCAGGTATTAATCACCCTGCAATGGGAAATCTCTCTCTGCTATATTGACGACATTATCATCTTTTGGCCTTCGTTTGAGCAGACCATGTCCAATCTGGGCAAAGTCTTAATGCGGTTCCATACTACCAACCTAATGCTCAAACCCAAGAAGTGCCATTTCTTCCATCAGAGTGTCAAGTGTTTCTCAGACATGTGATACCAGCAGATGGAGTGGCCACTCAACCTTCCAAAACTCAAGCAGTGGCAAACTGGCAGACGCCAACTTCCATAATAGATACGTGACGTTTCCTTGGGCTCTGCCAGTACTATCGCTGGTACATCCATCACTTCAGCAAGATTGCGTCTCCTCTGTTCCAGATCACTGAAAAAGATCGACCCTTCGACTGGATGAGTGAGTGTGAGTTTATCTTCAGGGCATTGAAGGACCTATTGGCAACTGCACCTATTCTCACTCATCCTAACCCTAACCTCGATTTCATCTTAGAGACTGATGTGTCCACTTTTGTGATTCGTGCTGTTCTATCACAGGTCAAAGAAGATGAAACGGAGGAGGTATTGGGTTATGGATTGCATACTCTGAACAAGACAGAGAAACGATATGCAACCACTAAGTGAGAAATGTTAGCTGTGGTGTACTTTGTTAAGTACTATAAACACTTTCTGTACGGACGCCCATTTACACTACGTACAGATCACGCCTCACTAAGCTGGCTCAGAAACCTGAAAATTCTGGAGGGCCAGGTAGTGAGGTGGCAGGAATCCCCACAGGCCTTTACCTTCAATGTTGTTCACCGTCCTGGCAAGTTACATAGAAATGCCGATGCCTGAGTCGACTCGGGCTTGATGATGAACTAGAAGTGGCCACCACCGTAACACATGCAACACAGCCAGCTCATGTATTCCCTGAGCTGCAGTGCACAGACTGGGATGTGGAGGATCTCGCCAATGAACAGGCAATGGACACACAGACACGAAAGATAGACATGTGGATCCAGGAGGGAGTACGCCCTCCGAAGGAATCTGTTAGTCCTTTATCTGCCATGGCCAAATATTATTATCAAAGGTTTGGAAAGTGCCACATGAACAACGGCATTCTCTACATAAATAACTGGATAATAATTCTTGAGCGTTATAGGGTCATAATACTCCAACAATTACACGACCACGCCGGACATTTAGCCATTGAAAGAACCACAGAGCAGATCAAACAGAGATTCCACTGGGTTGGGATATGTGATAGTGTCAAGGCTTGGGTCGCCAGATGCGTCCCCTGTTAAAGGCGCACTGTTGGCCAGCACAATTCCACACCATTACAAGTTAAACTTGTTGGTGCAACCTGGGAGCGAGTGGCTATTGATGTGCTTGGACCCTTGAATACGACGGATGAAGGAAACAAGTACATCATCGTATTACAAGATTATTTTATGAAGTGGGTGGAAGCATTTGCTTTGCCGGACCAAGAGGCATCCGCAATAGCAGTGGTCTTGACAAGCAATGTGCTCTGATGGTTTGGTATGCCGTATGAACTGCACTCCGACCAAGGAAGTAATTTTGAGAGCCAGCTGATCTCCGAGCTCTGCAAATTGTTTCATGTAGTCAAAACTCGAACACGGTCCTACCATCCGCGAAGTGAAGGAATGGTAGAGAGGTTCAACCGCACTCTGGTGGAAATGTTGACTAAGGAAACATGCCTTGATTGTCGGGATTGGGATCTATGACTCCAACATGTGCTCATGGCATACCGCACTTCTATACATTCCAGCACGTGTTATACAACTGCGTGGTTAATGTTAGGCCATGAATTAGCCTTACCCCTGGGACTGACCATGCCCATGATTCTGGGAGAAGAAAAATCACCATCTCTCTACGTAGAGCTCATGCGGCAGCGGATAGAACAAACCCATGAGCTAGTGAGAGCAACATTATCCACTACACACCGGCATCAGAAAACGTGGCACGACCGGCAAGTGCATGGAGATCCGTATGAGGTGGGGAAAATGGTTTGGGTTCACGATTCACGACATTCTGCAAACGTGCCAAGTAAACTGAGTTACCAGTGGAAAGGTCCCTATGTGGTAGTAGGTAAGAAGTCAGACATAACCTACCATATCCGCACCTCGGATGGCCTGACCTCAGTCATCCACTTCGATGGGCTTAAACCCTGTGTCAGTGATGACCCAGTGCCAGAACTCGGGCTGGGGGTAGCACGTGACACCTTTACCCAGACGGATGTATGTACGGAAACAAGTATTCCCGATGTTAGTTTCAAGCACTGCGGTTCCAGTTCGACCCTTCTCCTACCAAGCCAGGCGTCCAGTGAACATACAACTAACGCTGAGGACGATTACGAGATACGTACTCGCCCTCTCCCTCCTCAGAGTGGGTCTACCAGGTCTGGAAAGTCGTATCTAAAGCCTTTCTCGTTTGTACTGTCCAAGAAGACAGACGGAAAAGTTGTTCTGCCGACCTCTTCCCATTCCCACCCACTTCATGCTATTACCCCAATTATAGAGTTGCCACAAGTGGAGGCTGAGGCCGTCCCAAGCCATACCTCTTGCGTGGTGGAACATATAATATATAGCATGGAAGTGAAGAGGCTTGATGAGGCCTTGGCATGTTATGAGAACAGGAAAACCGTACAGCTCAGAGCACCCCCTGTCAAATTCCAGAAATCGCCGAACCATCCCCCGTCCAAGTCACGTCTGTGACACCACCCCCACTCCCGCACCGAGCTCGGACATCACGCATCCCATCCCTCTCATACTCCACTCGTCGTCTGTTGAATGTCCATCTTCAGATATGAGAGAGATTACTGTTTCATAGTAAGGAGCCTCCCGCACCTCAGCCACCCCCATGGCTGGTGGTGAGCATGGAGGCAGCCTGTTCAGTAGACTCTTGGTTCGATTTTTCCCGGTACTTAAAAACTATGACCAAGTACCAACCATCGTGTAACGGGAGATCTCCATCCCCCATCCGAGGCACCCCCACTCCTCCACAACCGCCTCACCACCACCCCACCCCACCCCATTAGCAGCCAGAACATCACATAGACAGAAAACGACAGAAGCAACAGAACCACACTTGGCCTCACGACTGGATATGTCAAGTATTCAATGCGCGAACACTACATACACGTCCGGTTATAGGAGACATAATGGAAACATTCTACACCTCATTACAATGAACGGCTCATTCATCACCAGCTAAGTATGCCATCAACAGCCTATCTGCATGCGCCTAACTTTTGTAACAGAAAAAGGTAGAGACACATTTTTCCGCAACATTTCCTACCGCACGTCTCAGCCCCTACTTTTCCACAAAGCAGCAGACTCGGCATTCCCCGGCTTGGAAAACTGGATATTCCCACCGTGCAATACATCCGCATCACGCAGCACCCCTGACTTCCCTACAATAGAATGCTACCATCAACAGCACAAGTCAAACATTTTCCGCAGACACCCTCCCACCACGGTATATGGAAAACTGAGCATATGGTGAGGAGGAAAACACTTTAACCACCAACAGTACACACCGCCAGGACACCCCAACCCCTCGGAAGTGACACACACATCAGCTAAAAGACAGATATTTCAAATACACGTAAATACAGATTTCTTTATTAAGAGAGCCGGATGACCTCAGTCTGTCATTGGTAGCTAGTACGAGATAGGCACAGAACATGAAATTCGATAACGGTCTGATTCAAGTTAGGACAGCCCCCGTCTTGGTCTTCGCCGCTCTAAGTACCCCTGTCCTGTTTTTTTAAGACTCGGCCATTATCGAGAGAATACATTCAATAATGTCTAATAAAGTTATCATCGCAGACACTGCAGAGCCCATCCCCCAACTATAATGAAACGTGGACACCTCACAACAGTGCCGGATTCATCCGAAGAAAACCAGCCACACGTATCTACAAACAACATCAACACGACAGAAACACAGTTACCCAGGATGACTGTTTCACAATCTCCATACGACAGTATTGTAATTGTTTAAACTGTGGCATGCATTCTCCGAGTTGTACTGTAATAATTAAGTGTGTGTCTAGGTGTAGTGTTTAACTGTGGTGTTTTAAACTGTTATAATTTTGATTGAAAACTAAAATGTTCTACCACGACTACAAATCATAAATCATTAATGCGCGGGCTGGCAAGGCAGCATCAAAACTTGAACAGTTTAACACACAAGAGAAGTTTCAGGAAGCTCTCTTACCTACAAGTTCCGCTCAACAATCGACAAGAGATGGAATAATATATACTATACGTGGAAAGAAAGGGGTGCACTGATAAAAAATACCACGCACAAATAGGACGCTATTCCTAGGAACAGATATGTAGGAAGACATGTTTCAACTTTTCGCACTAATTTACAAGAATCGGCAATGCTAATAGCAACAGGCACACCTAGCCCGATCGGCGCATGCTTTCAAAATAAGAAACACCACGTTTTCCGGTAAATTAGATCAAAGACGATAAGCGCGCGAATCACCCTCCCACGTAGCTACCACACGTGTGATGGAGGAGGCAAGAGGTGATGGGTCAGGGTCACAGACCACTGACGTAATCACGCTCTCCCCACCCCGTCGAGTGTTCTGACCTGAAATTTGAACAGGCAAGTTTATAAGCATCTAACTTGGAAACATGCTCGCTCTAAATAAAAAGTGAGCGTCCACAGGAATAAGTAGTCCCCGATTTTAATGTTGATCGGAGGCCCGATTTTCCGTTACATGGAGATGTAGGTAATTCTCCTTTATTTCTATAACTATATTTGCCTTCCATTTACGAATGGAATATTCGACTCCAGGAGAATAAAACTGGCAGAATCCTTTTATGGGCTTGAGCGATTCACCCCAAACTTTTTGGGTGTGGTCATCCGCCCTCCTGTGACGTCACAAAAGACTACAAAAGGAGGAGATCGCGTATGGAAAATTCATCTTCCCTCCAAACTCGACACTAGGGAGGATCGGGCATTAGGCTACTTTCGTGTCACAAACCAAATTCTGCTGTTTAATTCATTTATATTATTACTTTAATTGGCCATTAGGAAAGTTATGAAAAAGTTTAAAAATAGGAAAGGATAGGTTAGGTGTTTTTGTGGTTCCGCATATAACACAATGCGGAAATAAAGATGTCTCTTGCGGAAGATCTGGCTTTGTCTGATAGTTTGATAGAAGAAACTCAGATAAGAATGGTGAAGAAATTTCCATGTGCTTCATTGTTATTCAACAGACAGTCGTGTAAACGCGGATTTTTCCGCAACTCAGATTTGACATTAGATATCAACTGAGACCATCTTCTTCAATGCGCAAATTGTTCAGATTACAAATATTTGTTTTTGGCAACACAGTATGGAGTGACTCACACCTCCACGTCTAAGCATCGTATTCTCGTGGTTAATCTTGGCATTACAGTTCCAAGAGTCGAAGCCTGTACACCGCACGAAGTGATTCCTACTGGAAGAATGGCCAAGACAAAGCAAACGAAGAGACGCCAACATACTCCTCCGTGTTCCACACTACCGCAACAACAACACCAGCAACCACTTCAGGAGTTACCACCACTGCAGCAGACACCACACCAGGAACTACAGCACTAACCGCACTGGCAGCACCCTCAGTTCTGGCTCCATCAACAGCAATCGTCGTTCACCCAGCAACAGTTGTGACAAGTGTACCAACAGTAATTGTGCCTAGCCTTTCATTAACTTTACATAACATTTCTGATAGTTCCACGTCTCCACCAGACTTAACCATCGGCTAGGGAACCACCCAGGGAATCGATATCACGATGATGCCATCGTGCAGCACTACCTCCACCGCAGTCACAAAGCCAACACCCGCAACCAGCACTCCTCACACCGCATCCATAGATCCTGTCATTCATAAGGCCACTACACCGGACAAAGTGTACTCGGGGAAATGCCGCATCGTGCACCAACCAGACATCTGAGCAGTTCCAAATACATCCGCCAGCGGACTCATCCAAGCCGCCAAGATCCGGAAACTCACAACCAGCACCACTCCATCACACCTCATCACCGCATTCCGAAGACAAAAATCCATGGCAACTACCATCACTACCGCCATGACGACGACCATGATGACAGCAACCACCACGACTGAAGCAAACCGGACACCCAGCACCACCGCAGTTCATCACATCACACCTACATCAACACCGTAATGTGCTGGACAGGACTTTTCCAAATCTATCCATTAAAACATCAGATAACAGTGCAGAAGATATTATTGAAAGTATCTCAGCATCTCGACTTCATCCACCACGTCCGCATATGCAGATCGCAGTACCCAAACCCATTGGGGTAACTTTTCAGCTGATACCTGAGGCCATTACTGCCACGATGCAGCAGAATGTTGATTAAGTTGCGCGGAAAAGTGAATTGTGCTTATTATGTTTATTTTTTAAATACTATTCTTACTATTATTGAAAGTTTTTAAAATTCAAACCCCCTCCCTAGGCTGACCACGGTCATCCTACACATCTATGTTAATTATCGCATAGCTGTGTCTCACCAATAATCGCTGCAGCTCCCTATGCTGCAAATACACTCTATATGGTGTAAGTACGCAGCATACCGCAGCGAACATGTCATTATCCCAATCATGCCATCCTAGCTATTGTTGGAGCCGCCTGATGGTTTTCTAATGTTTTAAGAACATTATTATTATTATTATTATTATTATTATTATTATTATTATTATTATTATTATTATTATTATTTTTATTATTATTATTATTAACATATTATTTTTCTTATTATTTTTCTTCTTGTTAAAGATAACAAGACGGACATTGGTTAGCGAGAGCCATCCATGCGGATTCGCAATAATGGGCCGCACTGTATGCATGTCCTCATATATCGACATGCACACGTAATTTACTGTTTTTAACTTGTGATATGTATATAAATATATATCTTTATTTTTATACGTTTTTATAATGTAACTTGATTCTGGTACATTGGAGCTTGGGCGTTCTCAGCGGAAAATTAATTATCCGTCGCCCAAGAGAACGTCCATGCAAGATATTGTTTAGTCGAATCATGATAGTAAACAAATAAAAAGAGCAGGCACCACAGCATGAAACAAAAAAAATGAAAAGGCCTGGAAAAATAAATACCGGACCAAATATCAAAATCAAAATATGCCACCCTCCCAAACTGTTTCGCAAGGCCTATGTGCCCTCTCTGATATTCTACATGTCTCTCGCATCACTACTCATATCAGCTACGCGGCTACCTGAGAAGTCTATAATTCTCGCCTAGCGTGTGCCCTGTACATTCAATCCACAACTGTGGTATCATTCATCACAGGTGCTAAACTAGGGGGGGGGTGTAGCGCGGATGGACCAGTCAGGTACGAACCATCCCAGCTAGTCTAGGTATGGGATGGCCGGGCCGGGTATATTCCAAGCACGCCGATGCGTGTTAGAATTGGGCAGAAAAAGCATCTCATACAGTACCGAGTTGGTACGCGTAATCATTTTAGATTGTATCTTTCTCGCTGTTCTTGACCGGGAATTGACCGAGTTATGGCTAAATGAGCCCACTTATTCTATTGTCAAATTATTGAACCTCATAGGCTTAGCACATGTATGCTCTCTGTGCATGTGTACTGTAGCGCATCACGTGACCTGCTTCCCTGCCTCTGAAGCACGCTCGCTGATTGGCTGTGGCATTCCATCTGTGGCGTCACAGGCAGTATATAAGAGGTCGAAAAATCAGTTTCTCCAGCAGTCAGGTGGTGGTGAGGTGCCTCATCTGAGAGGATGAGCGCAAGTTACTGCATTCCGTAATGCAGATATCCAACGTCTGCTGCGGATTCTTTCAGTTTTCAGACTTGTTTTCTCTAGGGTACAAGCCACCACATCCGCAACCACCAGTTTTTGTAAGCTCCCGGGAAGATATCACCTGGGGGCAATAAACAACTTAAAGTCAGGTAGCCCAAGCCACTACTTCCACAAAGGAACCTTTCATGTGGATGGGGCTTTTGACCCTGATGTAGCTCGTCATCCAGTATGTGGAGCGAGTGATGTGCTCTGTGATGAATCGCCAGATCTGCCATACCATGCAACCAGTGGTGAGAATTAATCCGCACACCATGTGTTAGCCTTTTGACATTTTTGACCGAAATTATGGGAACATTGTTTGATGCATCGTGTGAGCTATTCGATGCCTCTCGTCTTGGGAACCGTCAGAATGCAGCCCCATTAACTAACATTTATTTGTAGCCCATCAAGAACTATAGGACACTTTTCAACTTCCGCACCAGTACTGAACTTTTAGACCACGCAGTCAAATTAATTACTTTTCATGTGGACTTGACTATCTACTAGCCATCTTCCTCCGCGAAGGATCGTCTTCACTTTTCCTGAGAATGAGCCGTATCCATAGTGTGTCTGCAGTATTTTCCTAGCAGCTAACTTCCGCATCGTGCCATCTCGTGTTCCAATTGTGTTACACTTTCAACTATCATGAACATGGGACTTCTTCTGTACCGATGACTAATAGGTACTCTGTCTTGTTATATTATTATGTTTTACTTTTATGTAACAGGTACTGATGACTAATAGGTACCTTCCAGTCATTTGAGACAACTTTTTATAGTTTATTATTATTATGTATATATTATCCTCATTTTCCATGCCCATAAGCACCGTACGGTCGAGTGACCTTTTTACTGTATTTTACAAAATTTGTGATATGACAGCAGCCATCCATGTTAAATTGTTTTGTTTATTATAAAACTCTTGGACCGTAGTATCACTAGGTTACACTATACAGCAACAACACCCCCACCAGCCTGTTCCCCGCACACCTTCAATTTTTCACTGAGGTCGCTGTTCATGTTCTAATTATGCGAACATGGCACGCGCCCAACTAAACCTGGACTGTTCTTGCTAAATAGGATAGGTTTATAGTAGTAGGGACGATTACTCGGTAGGAGACATTTTGTGTTAGTCTCTTTTCCGGAGTAGCGGATATCTAACATCGCGCTCTGGGTAGATTATATAAATTGGCAATTTACCTTAAGGCCACCGTTATGAGTAATTGTCTCTGTCCACACTCAACCAGCTTCGGGCTTATTAATTGTCTGGACCTCCTTCTGTCACGTTATTTAGAGTTAGCTCTGGAACTACTGGGGTTCCAGTGTGGCTAGAAATAAAGTGAGGATCACCGCATACATCCCCCGTGTATCTTCGGACACTGGTTGGTTAGAAAACCCCGCCAAAGTAGGAAAGCCTGCGAAAAAATATATATAATTGATTACTGGTCTGCAGTGCATCTCTGGGTGATTTTACGTAACCCTAACAACAGGTAAATGTTAGCTCTCCGGTTACGGATCAGTAATAATGCGTACCTGACACACTGATGATGGAAAGGATCCACCTCTCCATCTAACTCTACCAGTGACTGGGTGCAGTCTTAGAACCCACCATGCCCTCCGGGGAAGGTCACTATAGTTGGATAGCTGCATCGTTGTCCCCACCGTAAATCTTAAATGTGCTTTTCAAACGTTTATGTACCATTATTTGTCCTTGTGATGTTATATGTGATCATGACCTGTCGGTAACAGGATCGTTATATGATTCTGGAGCTCTCATCTCATGATAAGTATGCACGCGTCTACTGAGGGGATGTTCCATAGGGTGGCCTCACGGTCACCGAATATTCTCACCCATCAGACGTATATGTTAAAAAGTAGTTAGCTTATATTGCCAATTGCGGCTAAAACTAGACTTGGACCCAACAACTAAAAGATAGGGTAGGCATTAGCAGAAGGCCCACATAAATAAAAGCGGCAACTACTAACACAGAATCTTGGAACTTACATAAGATGGCGGTGTTGAATTCTGCAGAAATCCTCCACCCCACCTTTACGTAAAACAGCGTACATCACAACAACCATATAGCTTCACTAGGTTAACTCGTTTACATAATTTTGTTTTAATAAGAGACTGGCCCTTTTTGCCATCTCTCTTCCTCCGCTTCGACATTGAAGGCATTTTCCTGTGATGGAGGTCCGCGTGAGGCACATTCCCCATGCAACAAAATAATTTTCCATAGGGGTTAATTTAGTCTATATTAAACTAGCTAAGTAGTCGTGCTAGGCCCCTCCTTTTCGGGGATGCCTCACGGATCTTACTCTGTGAGGTACCTCTGGTGAGGACCATGATGATGAGTCATCAACCCGGCCCATGTACTAGACCTCCTCCCAGGTAGCAGCAAACATGTACGATTGTTTGGCTGTTACCTCATTAATTATTGTATGTATTTTTAGTATCATATCCTGGCCGTGAAATGGAGCCGTGGAACCGTCACACAGGTGACACCAACAGCGTGGACGAGGTAGAGACTTTCATCTTTGGCGGCGATTGTTGCACAGCCCACTGGAATATGAACATTCCACTCACTCTCGAAGTCAGTTTCTGTGCAATACGGCAGCGCGCAACACCGGATCCACAACCCCGAGATCCACAGCTAACCAGCAGTCCCACCCCGCTGCGCCGCGTACCTGCGGTACTGTGGAAAAGGAACATCCGGCGGACCAGCGTACATGCCTGGAGGCTACATTAGCACCAACCCAGGGAATCGCAAAGGTTTCTCGATGGTGAGAATCAAAACGGTGAAGCTTCACACACAGTTCCCTTGTAACTTCAATGGTATCCTTAGCTAGTTTCTAAGCCAAAGTAGGATTCACTGCGCGAATGTTAATTATAGTAGATACGTCCTAGCAGTGGATCTCAGGGCAGTTACACACCACTAAATGCAGCTAAACGTTAGCTCCAGGGAGCACATCTCATATGGTTCACTCTTGCCACGCTTGGCGTGGGCTTAAAACACAGTTCGCAGACTAACTCCATGGTGACTGGGAGAAGCCAATTAGCTCTCCATGCCTTCTAGGAAGGTCACCAATGTCCGCTATCCACTTCTTCAGTCTGTGCGTATTTTCCTCTCACAAAACCAATTTATTGGCCTGCGTGAGGCATTAGTTTATATTAAATTAATTAGCCATGCTAGGGACTCACCCTTTACATGGGTACCTTTCAGATATGTATGGATAGGTGAGGTATCTTTGGATCTTCTTCTTCTTTTCGATCGCTGGTATCACACTTGGAGAGCCGTTCTCAAGATGAAATCTGTGGTGTTCTGCAGTTCTTCCACAGGCCCATACAGCTTTTCAAGAAAAGAGGTTGACAAAGGCCAGATCTCTTCTTTCAGCAGCTGATACGTACTGCAACATTGAAGTATGTGCTCTGTGGTCTGTTCTGCTTCTCCACAAGGACACGCAGGCGATGTCGTAGGGTGGAACCGCCTGTACATGTGTTGGTTTAGTCTGTTATGTCCAGTTCTGAGACGAAAAATGGTCACTTGCTCTGGCCTCGAGAGATGATGGTAAGCATCTTCTGATTGAGGTGTTCTATAGAGTGACTTGATGATAGTCTTCATCTCTGTATGGGTAACCATGTTTTCTGTCTGATTCTCTTCTGCACCCACCTTTGGCATCTTGTCTGCTTCCTCACTTCCTTGGTCTCCACAGTGTGAGGGGATCCACTGCAATCTTTGGTGAGACATAACATAAACAGCCAATACGTCACTATATTTATATTGCAGTTAACGATTCCTTATTGTTAATCCAGCATCTTTTCAGCCAGAAGCCAGCTTACGACTCACCATGCTAAATACCTCTAAATTTAAGTAACTAACGGTGCAGAGGCATACCGGCTACACCAATAGTCATGATGATACAGTGGCCTTCACCACAGGCGGAAATGGTCGCCTGGCCTTACTGGAACATGAAAGCTCCACCAGTGACACACATACCCCTCTCGCCATCCATGAGGCTAGCTAACCAGCATCGTCCAGCTGGCGACTACTCGTCGGATTCCGAGGAGGAACTATGGGGGGGGGGGGGCAGTGCGACACCAGAGCTACAGTCAGGCCTATCAGATACAAGGGGGAATAATCCCTTTTGTTCTAATATACAATAGGAAAATGTGATTGTGAAAGAAGAATACAACACATTACACACTAAATTACGTGAACCCTTTGGGTCCAGACCCGTTATTGCCTTTAAGAAAACCCCTAATCTCTGCAGCCTCCTAGTAAAAGCAAAACTCTGTAAAGATCAATAATTAAAATACGGTAGAATCTGTCTATGGCACCCACTTTAGATACAGTCAACGAGAAGTCGCTAAAGAAATTTGTTCACTTAGTATTGTCAATTAATACAGCTGGTGGCTTTTGAGACTGCAGAGTAGTGACACTTCAAGACACGTGGTTGTACAACCACTCACCTTCGGGATCAACCACCCTCTGGTCCCGCAGGCAGGTGATGTCCATAGACAGGTTCGACTGTAGACAGAAGAAAACTATTGTGTTGCGCTAAATATAAACTATATAACATACAATATATTAGAACAAAGCTATAAACGATGCTTGAGACAATATCAACAAACTCTCAAGTAATACAATAAACAAGAAATTTTCTTACTTTTGAAAAATCGAGCCAGTGCTTAACAATATACTACTACTACTACTACTACTACTACTACTACTACTACTACTACTACTACTACTACTACTACTACTACTACTACTACTACTACTACTACTACTACTACTACTACTACAACCCCGACTACTACTACTACTACTACTACTACTACTACTACTACTACTACTACTACTACTACTACTACTACCACTACTGTTGAAAGCTATTCCCATGAGAGAGGATTGCTGTCCTTTGGGTGCTGGTCTAGTGGTAAGCTGCTCGCTTCCCAAACGCTAGGCGGAAGGTGTCATAGCATTCCCTGGTTCGAACGCCGCTCGGGTCGAAAATTGAAAAGGTAAAAATCACATTTCAGATGGTGAATGAGCTATATCCTAGTGCCAGTGCGTGGTCAATTACAGGGTTCATAGAACCAATGCTAGATAATAATAAAGACTACATACTTGCGAGTGCCTAGTGATGTAGCAGGAGAGATCTCAGAAACGTAAAAATAAAAATATCCGAAATGTACACCATCAATCCCTGTCAATTCGTGTGGTTGTGAGTCGGGTGGTTGAAAGCTCGTCCTGTGAAAGAAGATTTTGTCTTCTGGATGGGGGCCAGTGGGTAGAGCACTCAGCTCCCAAGCGGAAGGTGCCGGAGAATTGGCAGGTTCAACCCCCACTTGAACAGCGAAGCGATGTGAGTGGGCGTATGTTAGTACGATGAGCATAGGCCTGCGTTATCAAGATATGCTACCGGAAATAGGGAAAAAGTCTGGAAAATTGAAAACTTGATCTGTATAAAATCTCACATAGGCCTAGCTGCACAATCAACAATGCAGAAATCCTCAGATGGGACAGACAGATGTGTGGATAAAGGACAGATGAACTGATTGATGGCCAGACAGATGGAAATGTGCTTTATTCTTTAGAAGGTTGAATCATCTCTATGGACGCTGAGCCGATACAATCTCGGAAGTGTCTGGACGGCTCAAAAATTGTATACACAACCGCGGCGGAGGTGGACGTGTCAAAAAGATCTCATTAAATTTCATATGTGTGATTCCATAAGCGAGACCGCCCACTCCGTTCCCGTATCTTTCCTCCAACAGCGTAGCTATGTGAGTGTGCGTATGATAGTACGCTGTAAGTGAGGGGCCGGACGCGGACCACGCTTACGGCCAGGATAGATATCCGCCAATTAAGCGGAATTGAGCCTAGTTGAGCTGAGCCAAACGAAAAAATTCATGTATATACTTTGTCATCTTTCTGTCCACACATACACCGAGCTGAAGCCAGTTCGCCTCCGTGTACAATCGAACTAAACATACAAATACATTTCATCTGTAAGTGAGATCTCTTCGATTACAGTTACGCTAATAAACAAGTTGATATATCTTTAAAATAAAAACAGAAACACGTTAATTAGTACAATTTTGAACACGATGTAAGAAATGCTCAGTTGAATATTTTGGACTTGCTTAGGCAGCAATGACTTCCAACCAAAGTAAGTCCAAACTAGTCAACAGCAGCCACACACCCCACCCACCCCACCCCCACCACACACACACACACACACACACCCACACACACCACCACCACCACCACCACCACCACCACCACCACCACCACCACCACCACCACCACCACCCCCACACACACCCCACACCCACACCCCGCCACATACACACACCACACGTTTTATTTTGTTTTGGAAACAGTCTATTTTTAGCTGTACTGTAAATGATCACATGACCTCATTCAATTGAATGCATTCTGGTGCCAATGGATGGAAAATCTGCAAAAAATTAAAGGCTCATATTCACACTAAAATGCTTCAAAATTAAAACTAAAATTATATCTCAATAATTTAATAAACATGATGTCGAATATTTTGAAACTAATTTGACTGGACGCTGTTGCTGCCATAGGTAGCAACATCGGCCGGTCAAATTAGTTTCAAAAATATTCAATAGTTTATCTTATAGTTTTCTGTAAAATCATAGTCATGGAGTTCAGGGATCGATCGATCCCAACACGAGCGAGGTGTGGGTGAAGCTTAACTAGGGATGGGAGGGGCATAGCTAAAAATGGAACGGTCTATTGTCAAACAAGTCTAAAAAATTCTCGCATTGCACAGGCTTTAGCGACTGCAATGTGATAATTATCGAGGAGGTTGATAATAGTGATATGAAATGGGACCGCGGTTGAGATTTTATTTATCATATTTAAAGGATAACTAATCTCATCTCTTAATAGCTATTCAGGTGATTTAATATGCCACTCATAAACTATATGCAGGTAATTTTAAGTTTTTTACCATGCAACTAAAGAAAGATATTCCCCAGATAAGGCAGCTTACTGGGCCGATAACGGGCCGATACTGAAAGCTGTGTTATCTGGGTCACGCTTTAGTAGCTAAACGTTGGAACATTGCTACACCCTATAATGGCTGCCATAATTTACCTTTCAACCAATCAGAAAAATTCTAATGTGTTTGCCTCGGTATATACGTTCAGTCATAGAGGTGCCATCTATAGTTTGACAATGTGGTGTAAAAGCCACCGTATAGGTAAGTTGTTGACTATTTTGAAACTAATTTGACTGGAAGTTGTTGCTGCCTATGTCAAATTAGTTCCAAACTATTCAACAAGATGAGTATTATATAATAAATACTGTAATTCTTTGGCACTTGCATGACAACAAATACTGTCGCCTGAGGAGACAAAATGGCGGCGATCACTGTTAAACATTTACGCGATATTGCAAAGCAGATAATTGTCTAAGGGAGCAACAGCGCCCAGTCAAATTAGTCTCAAAATATTCAACAGCATATTTATTAATAGCAAAGAATTACAAAGACATGCAATTCATACATCGTGTCGGACCATTTGAGATTTGGTGTAGGTCTATATGGAACCCTTTGTGACGTAATGATTATGACGTCATCATACACGCGCTGAGCTGATTATGACGTCATATGAGGTCTGCTGATGGATGGATACTCTGGAAAGGTGAAGTTAAGCCTAAAAAAGTATACAATTTTAACAATTTTATTTTCAAGCACTTTAGTGTGAATATTTTGACAAATTTTCCAATAACGTCGATCCCCAAAACCGGTTTTAACGCGCCATTTTGTGATGTTCGTTTTCGGCGCGGTGACGCATCACGTGTTAGGAACACAAAATAATAACAAAGAAAATATCGTTATTTCGGACTTGAAATTACTTTTAAAGGTGCATATTCACACCAAAATACTTGAAAATAAAATTCTTGAAACTATACTTTTAGAGGCTTAAATTGTGCGCCTCAATGTAATGAAACAAAATAATTCATAACATATGATGATTTCATTCCATATAAATAAATTTCGTAGTTTTAGTTGTGAATTTGAATTAGGGGCGCGTGCCTTTAATTCAATTTCACATCTTAAAAATGATATTAATGTATAGACAATGAAATCATCATATGCTAAAATGTATTTGGTCTTGTGGCTTTTTCCCGCACAGATCTCAATGCAGCAGCCAGGTAACAGGTCAAGAGCACAGAGGATAGACCATCTCCCTGTGGAGAGCCGATTGATGTCTCAAACTCTACAGACTTCACTGACTTGACTCGTACTCTCAGTTTGGTGTCTGCAAGCGGTAGTCTCACTAGTCGTTGCTCATCTTCATTGCAACCGGCCTGGCGTAGTACATCTAAGATCTTTGAGGGTTTAATTGTGTTGATGGCTCGTGACATGTCAGTGCCGATTTTGTGGAAATCCCAGTGTTTGGACATGACTACCGACACACGCATGTGCATTCACATCTGCTGTGAATATGCATCTTTAATGCAACTTTGTATGTATTAAACTAATGTATTTTATAACTAGTTCGTATAGGCCTACTACAAAATTTAGTTCAACAACTTAACGTAGTCTTGTTTACATTTTCGCCGTAGTGGAGGCGCGGAAACATTTGAGGTGTTACGGGCATATTTCTTGCGCATTATCTAACCAATATAGGAATATTAGAATATGCCAATATTGTATATGGCGAGTTACTAAAATATAGACTACAATAGTGAAGATTGTATAGAAATCTGATCGGTCACTCAAATATCTGGAAGTCGTAATCGTAGTAGTAGTAGTAGTAATAGCGGCGGCGGCGGCGGAGGCGGCAGCAGCAGCAGCAACAGCATTAGAAGTACTTAGGATAATACTATTTACGTACATATATTGAAGAACATATATTGGACTTTATAAAATCATTAGAGAATCAGCATACGTATACAGCATAATCATTATCATCCTCTTCACATGCATATTTTTCTTGGTATATACCTTTTTTCAATTTCGTTAAGAATATATCATTTCATATCATAATCATTATCAGCAGTAGTAGTAGTAGTAGTAGTAGTAGTAGTAGTAGTAGTAGTAGTAGTAGTAGTAGTAGCAGTAGTAGTAGTAGTAGTAGTAGTAGTAGTAGTAGTAGTAGTAGTAGTAGTAGTAGTAGTAGTAGTAGTAGTAGTAGTAGTAGTAGTAGTAGTAGTAGTAGTAGTAGTAGTTAATATTGTCAACACACTGGCTCAGAATCTTCAGTAATTGGAAACATTAAAAATTTTTAAACATTTGTGTTTAGCTTACTGCCTGAGATTTGTCATTTTGTTTGAGGAAAGCCATATGGCATTAATGTTAAGCCTTTACTGGTTAAATTTGTACAATGAAATCCGAATTTGTGTTGATTAATGTACATTTGCAGGCACAGACAAGGTCATTCCCGAGAATATGCCACTGGAATGACTGTCTCGGTTCCCAGGCCAGTCATTACAGTGGTAACCTTTCAAAAATACTCGAATCCTGGCTGGCAAATGGACATTGCCCAAATTCACTACATGACCGCTTTTGGCTGAATTCGTTATGAAAGGGTTAATGTTGAATAATTGAGATTGATATTCTGGATAGCTATTTGAGTTTTGCTTTTACCAAGATGTCACGTAGATTCGGATTTTTCTTAAACGCAATTACTAGATGCTTGTTGAAGGGTTGTTTCAGTTTCTCCTGTAGGTTTTGATACTCATCTTTCAAGATTTTGGAGATTTCAACGGGTTTTTTCGATTATGGGTCAGAATGAATGGAATTTTGTCACGTTGATCAGATAAGCCTGGGTCCAAGTTTATTCCCCTTGGTCACTGTGTTTTGAGTTCTTTAATCCAAAACGATTCTCGAAGTTTCTTTGTTTATCAGTTTCTTCTGCTGTATCTGAAAGGGGTGGCTGTTCAATCGGCATAATCTCAAAGTCACGAGGGACTAAATGGTCAGGAAGATTAAAATGTTCGGAAACATGTAGCCTAATATCTGAAAGGTGTCGAGTTGCCCGCCATCTTAATGGCCATTTGGTATCGCCGACATACTGTTTTTGGCACAATTTGCATGATATTAGATAAATATCATTTTCAGTCTTAAATTGGAATTTGCTTTTGTTCTGAAAACTCGTGAAAGTATTCTAGTTCGGAAGAAATTTATCTAACTTGCACCTATTCTTTCAGCATTTGCGAGATTCGCCTTCACCTATAATCGGACGATTGTGAGAAATTTTGCTAGGCCGGAGGTTTGAGGTGCAAAATGGTGAGGCATAACCTCGTGGTCTGAGGGCTTTGAATAGGGTAGTGTACGCTTCTTCAAAGTTTTTCCTATCACTCGAATTCCTGTGAAAACGGATTATTTTCGATTTTACGATTCCTTTAAAAGTATGCGGCGGATGAAAAGATTTTTTGTGTAGTAGCTGATGCGAACCGGTTGGTTTGGAATACACTTTGTAGTCTAATTAGCCAGTTGTTTCTTACTTTAGACCTTCATATACAGTTACATCCTGGAAATCTACAGACATCTCGTCAATGGTTGCTTTTCATTTGCTATTCGGATCATGATTGTTCAGAATTTCGTCAAACTCTGCCTCTGTGTGTTGCCAAATCATGAAAATATCATCAAGGTATCTTGAGCGGCTGTTTTAGGCACTTTTCTAACGCTTCCTCTTCACACTCTGCTACGTAAATATTGGCAAAACATGGGCTAAAGTGCTTGCCCATCGCGCAGCCGCAAATTTGTTGGTAAATTTCGCCATCGAATTCAAAATCATTGCCTTTCAGACTCAGCTCTAATAGAGCTATTACTTCTCTGTCTGGCCTGTTGGTATCTGGGTAGTTCATGAATGCCTTACGAATAGAATTTATACCCTTCACGATGTCAATGTTTGTATACATAGCATCGATGTCATCGTGACCAGGAATGAATTTGGAGTTATCCAGGTCTCAGAGACCTGGGATAAGAAGTCTTCTGTGTTTTTCAAGAAGCTGTGTCTATTTGCCATTGGCTGTAGATGGTAATCGGTGTATTAACTGATTCTGTAGGATTCAGAACCACAATCATAGATTATAGGTCGCCAGGTTGGTGACATTGGGTCCAACCACGAATCTATGGGTTTATGAATTTTTGGTAAAAGATAGAAACTCTGTGGTTTTGACTCAAGCTTAGCAACGAGATACTTATGTTGCTTTTCGATGATCTTCTTGCTATCAAGCAATCTTTGTAGAATCTCATTAAATTTGTTGCAATTATTTTGCCAAAGTGGCTCGCTTAGTTGCTGGTAATGATTTGGGTTACTAAGTTGTCGCTGTGCTTGACGTTTATAGTTATCTATCAGCATTATTACAGTCGCCGATCCTTTAGCTGAAGGTTTGATGACAATTTCGCTGTTTTTAGACAATTCAGTTAGGACATGGCGTTCCTCATAGGGTAAGTTTGATTGATCATTAAGAAATGTAGAATTTTTAATACGTTCTGAAACGAGTTCTATTCTTTCACGGTAGCAGCAGCAGCAGCGGCAGCAGCGGCAGCAGCGGCAGCAGCGGCAGCAGCGGCAGCAGCAGCAGCAGCGTATGGTGCCTGCTTCTAGTCAATTGCAAATTGTGACTAAGCAATGCTTCGCCATCTCCCTGGGTGTGTACTGTGCATGTACACATGTTATGTGCTGGTGAGTGTGTGCGTGAGAGTTAGTGAGCGAGCTAGAGAGAGAGACTGCGCTGAGTGGGCGGGTGTAGGTGGAGCGAGTAGGCGAGGTGTGAGTGAGCGGGCGGGGGGGAGGGGGGGGGGGAGCGGGGTGGGGGGGGGGAGGATGTCTGTAAGTGCGTATACATGTGCATGCATTAATGCATGTATACAAGGTGGACCTGCGCAGTTTGCCATGAAAAAAATTAGATTGGACCTTAGTTCCTAATTGTATTTGCTAAATACACCTTAGTAGTATAGGGTGCGGCTGAGCGTCATTGTTCTTTTCGTTGGAATGTGGTTTTAACCAATCAAAACGCTCCATTTCAGTCGCTATTGTTTGGAGAACAATGGCACACAGAACGCCACGCATTCTAGAGAACAATGACGCACAGAACGCCATGTTTTTCTCCATAACAATGACGTCCAGCCCTTAAAAGTTGTGTATTTTACGTTTTAACGTAGCGGCGGTGCGCCCCCTCTGTGGTTATCTACCGTAGTAAAAATAATAGAGTTTGATGAGTGATAATAGTAGAGAGTGGTAATAGCAAAATAATAGAGTTTAAGAGGTGGTCTGATAATGGAGGTCGTAGGAGGAGGAGGTTAAGGATGTATGAGGAATTACGGTATTGATGTTTGAAAATAATTTGACTGTTTCGTCGCTAACGTTATTAGTAAACTGTAGAATATTTAGAGACTGCCTGTAAGCTATTACTGTCTTAGCAACAGCTACCAGACAGATTAGCAACAAAATATTTAAAAAATCTTGTAATAATGGTATGTTCGGATGGAATGGTAACCAAGACTTGGTGGTGATGGATAGGATTGTATCATGGGTTAAAAAAAGTTAACCCTTTCACCGATGAATTCCCTATATCTCATTTTCATCGATACCATACAGGAAAATGGTTGAATATTTTGAAAATAATTTGACTGTTTCGTCGCTAACGTCATTAGTAAACTGTAGAATATTTAGAGACTGTATGTAAGCTGTAGTTACGGTCTTAGCAACAGCTACCAGACAGATTAGTAACAAAATAGATTTTAAGAGGTGGTCTGATAGTAAACTGTAGAATATTTAGAGACTGCCTGTAAGCCGTTACTGTCTTAGCAACAGCTACCAGATAGATTACTAACAAAATAGATTTTAAGAGGTGGTCTGATAACGGAGGTCGTAGGAGGAGGAGGTTGAGGATGTATGAGGAATTACGGTATTGATGTTTGAAAATAATTTGACTGTTTCGTTGCTAACATTATTAGTAAACTGTAGAATATTTAGAGACTGCCTGTAAGCTGTTACTGTCTTAGCAACAGCTACCAGACAGATTAGCAACAAAATATTAAAAATAATCTTGTATTAATGGTATGTTCGGTTGGAATGGTAACCAAGACTTGGTGGTGATGGATTCAATCATGGGTTAAAAAGAAGTTAACCCTTTCACCGATGAATTCCCCATATATCATTTTCATCGATACCATACAGGAAAACTGTTGAATATTTTGAAATTAATTTGACGTTGCTAACGTTATTAGAAAAACTATTTTTGTTGAATATTTTGATTGACTTTTAACCGTCATTACGCACAAATTGTTTTTTAAATACTTTGCAATAACGTAAGTCGTTTTAGATACGATGGTTAAAATGTGATCATTATATCTCTGAGGGTTCCGTGCGTTTATAGAATTGTATGTCGAGCGTACTTATGCTAAAAAGAGTATTTGTTGCGTATGATTTAACCATTACTGACACATTAGCCGTGAGATCGGTCCTTAATCGAGATACAAACATACCATGTGTTAATAATGAAAGAATCTTAAAGCACCAAGATCAATCTTTAATCGAGATACAAACATGTCACGTGTTAAGGAATACTATAAGAATGTACCACCCGTCTAGTTCTAAGCACGAGATATTACAATGTCCTCGCGGTGAGTTTGTAAAAAATCGATAATAACACCTGCACCCGCTCACTGGCTATTGCTGTTTACTGACGCTTAAAGATACGACAATTAAGAGCAACATTTTGAGCATAGTAGCATAATCATAGATGAGCATTTACTACAAATATAAATATATTCTTTTGGCTACAGAGCAGTGATACTTTATAACCATGTTTTTTACTATATAATTCAGTCCTGCCCTAAGCGACTACCTCGTGTTACGTCATTACATGGACTCTATTAACCCTTTTAACCCTCGAATTTCTTCATATTCATATTTGTGGTACAAGAGAAGACTATTTTTGAAAATTTATCATCAGAATGACTGGCACTGCAGGCTATCCATTTGTCTAGTCATTGTGCCGGCAAACACCCGCCACCAACCACCATTATCATTGCCAACACCTACCATCACCAACACCACTATGACCTACACCCAACACCATGCATTAACCCCACCACCCATGCACCCGCCAACAAATAGCGAATTTCTTCATATTCATACTTGCATCCTTAGAGAAGGCTATTTTTGAAAATTTATCATCGGAATGACTGGCACTGTAGGCTATCCATTTGTCTAGTCATTGCGCCAGTAAACACCTCCCACCAACCACCATCATCATCACCAACACCCACCACCACCACCACCACCACCACCACCACCACCACCACCACCACCACCACCACCACCACCACCACCACCACCACTACGACCTACACCCAACACCATGCAATTAACCCCACCACCACCACCCACGCACCCGCCAACAAATAGTGAACTTCATATTCATACTTGTATCCTTAGAGAAGGCTATTTTTGAAAATTAATCATCGGAATGACTGGCACTGTAGGCTATCCATTTGTCTAGTCATTGCACCAGTAAACACCCCCCACCAACCACCATCATCATCACCAACACCAACCACCACCACCACCACCACCAACACCCACCACCAACAACACCACCACCTCCACCACTACGATCTACACCCAACACCATGCATTAACTCCACCACCCACGCACCCACCAACCCATAGTGAATTTCTTCATATTCATACTTGCATCTTTAGAGAAGGCTATTTTTGAAATTTATCACCGGAATGACTCTGACAGCTATCCATTTGTCTAGACATTGTGGTCGCAATGTGTGAGAGCTCTGTGTTTGAAAAAATGGTGTATAGGTTGGAAAGGGTCATGAGGATTTAATAAAGGTCTCGCTCGTATGCATATGTGCTAATATGCGATACTGCTAGTTATACGTTGTACCCTTGTGCGTGCGTGCATGCCCCGGTGTGCGCATGCGTGTGCCAGAAGACTATTTTTGAAAAATTTTCATCAGAATGACTGGCTCTGCTGGCTATCCATTTGTCTAGACATTGTGACAGCAAACACCACCCAGCACCCACCTATATCCTCCACCCCCATCATCATCACCAACACCCACCACCATCATGACGAGCATCAACACCAACAACTTCAACACCACAGCCACTAGCACCACCAACACCAGTACCGACATCCACCACCAACCACTAGGCACCACCACCACCACCGCATGTTGTGGATTGCGACCTCTTGTTGTGGATTGCGGATTGCGGTTGCATATTGAGGATTTGCGGGTGTATGTTGCAGATTGCAGGCACATGATGCGGATTTGCGAGCGTATGTTGCGGATTGCGGGCGCATGATGCGGATTTGCGGGCATATGTTGTCGATTGCGGGCGCATGATGTGGATTTGCGGGCATATGTTGCGGATTTGCGGGCGCATGATGCAGATTTGCGGGTGCGTATTGCGGATGGCACCGAGTGTATGTACATGCCTGAACACGCATACACGCCAAAATGCATGCATACATTTTGGCGTGTATGCGTGTTCAGGCATGTACATACACTCGGTGCCATCCGCAATACGCACCCGCAAATCTGCATCATGCGCCCGCAAATCCGCAACATATGCCCGCAAATCCACATCATGCGCCCGCAATCGACAACATATGCCCGCAAATCCGCATCATGCGCCCGCAATCCGCAACATACGCTCGCAAATCCGCATCATGTGCCTGCAATCTGCAACATACACCCGCAAATCCTCAATATGCAACCGCAATCCGCAATCCACAACAAGAGGTCGCATGCGGGCCGCATTTGCGGATTTTTGGGCATATGTTGCGGATTGCGGGTGCATGATGCGGATTGCGGGCGCATGTTGCGGATTTGCGGGCATATGTTGCGGATTGTGGGTGCATGATGCGGATTGCGGGCGCGTGTTGCGGATTTGCGGGCGCATATTGCGGATTTGCGGCCGCAGTACATATAATCCTATAAATGGTACAAATTCAATCCCTTTTCTCATTCCAGTTTAAACATCACAAAGTGGTTGGACATGTAACTGCAGAGTAGTTAGGCAGTCAGATTTCTTTGAAGAACCTTGTAACTTGAATACTTGCTAGCTTTATCCTATAATCAATATGCCGAGACATAAACGTTTTGAATGTGCTTCAACTTTTAATAGATCAAATGACCTGCAGTGGCATAAGATCCGATTCCATAACGATGAAGATAGCAAAAATCTAGACAGTGAAGATGAAGAAATGACAGAGATGAATAGTGACGATGATGAGCCAGCAGAGTCGGAGAGTGAAGCCGGTAATAACTCAGCGGAGACTGAGAGTGAAGATGAAGGTGAAGATGAAAAGGATGCCATAGGCAATGAGGAACTATTTACCATATTCCAAAATATTAAGCAGGTCTTAGACGCTGAACAATCAGGTTTAGAAGATGAGGATGGTGAAGTGGACACAGACCCAAATGGTGTAGGCAATGTACCTATTTCTGTATATGCTGATGCTTTAGTTACAAAGTGCATAGACATAATGCTCCAGTCGAGAAGATTACAGAACTCTACGCTCATTAAAATAATTCGTCAGGAAATTAAAGATTTTATCGATGAGGGGTATGCATACGATGAAGCAGTCTTCTCAGCTTTTCGAAAAAGAGAGTTTCTGAACAAGAAGTACATAAGGAACCATCTAGATGCTGAGGATAATGATGATGATTCTGACGGTGATGGTTCTGATCCATAAGGAATCAGTCATCGATAAAATGGATCTCCAGAACATTGACTATTTGTTTATGCTACAGCAACTATACATTTTATCATATGTAATATTTACTTCAATGTAAAAATATGGATACAAATGAAACATTGGTTCTTTATGTGCGTGTTTGATGATTATAGCTACCCAGCCAGGTCCCCCACATCCCTCGATATACAAATCGGAGTGCTGTTGTATTTAGTGGTGGTGGCGGTGGGGTTGGCAGTTGATGAAAATAGGTGTTGTGGTGGATGATGGGGTGGGGTTAATGCTTGGTGGTGGGTGTTGGTGCTTAGGGGGTGGTGGTGCTGATGGTTATAGAGGGATGGTGATGATGGTGATGGTGATGGTGATGATGGTCGGTATTGGTAGTAGGTGGTTGTGGCCACAATGTCCAGACAATGCTTAGCCAACTATATTATTTTTGTTGTCGGGGTCTCATTGACTAGGTACTCATAATGCATTCATACTGTGTGTACCCGGACATGGTAATTTGTCCTAGTTTTATTACCTTTAACTCGCTGACTGGCGAGGTGTTTCAGACATTCTAGGGATCTACTTCCTAGCAAAATATTTTGGAAACGATTTGAGCAAAGGTTGATGCAGACAGTCAAATTATTTTCAAAATATTCACTAAATATCATGGAAATGATTTGATAGAAAGTTGTCGCTAACAATGCAGTCAAATTATTTTCAAAATATTTGTACAACACGCATTGCAGGCCTTGTAAACAAGTATGCTAGTATACCTCATCCCTCATGCCAGGCGGCACCGTGCTAGTATACCTCATCCCTCCTCCTCCTCACTCGTTCGACCTCAGTTATGCGACCACCCATACACTCATTCCAGTGATGTTATTTTCTGGTTTTTCAAACCTATATCATGGCGCATTGGTAGTTTAAGCGAATAGTTTTGATACTAATTTGACATAGGAAGCTACAATTCGCACTAGCGCCTTCGTGTGCACAAATTCTTAAAAAAGTGCTGTTCAATGCGACAATTTGACATAGGAAGCCACAATTCCGCTTAGTTTCAAAATACTTTTTTACTACAACCACGAGGGACCGCATCGACCACCTAATATGTTAAATGATACAAGGGTGCTCGTCATTATTCGTCAATGATGACGACGGTGGACATTGTTACCACCATTTTTATAACAATTTTTAAAATTTAATAATTAAATGACTGACGCTTTAAAGACCACTCCTTAAATACGAGATGTATGATTATTATCTATATAATATTATGCATACAACATCGCTTGGCTTAGCTATATATTACCCGCATAGAGATGTACTTTTCTCACTTTTAAAAAATTTAATGACTGGTAGGAAGCCGCTTAGTTTCATGTTTGAGGGTTGTAGATGAAGGTTAACGCATTTGCATACAAATTGAAGGGTTAAAAGCGAATCATAGATGCTTTATGCGCAATAATGAGGTGGTCAGAGAAAACATATTTCCCTGGATACTTTTTTAACATGCACAGATTTTTATGCGCATAAACCATTTAACAAACTGATCCATCGCATCTAGCCCGTGAACATATCCAAGATTTTCGCCTGCATGTATGTGTCATTATATGGAGGCCAGTACGCGACAGTTTTTGATAGGATGCTAGTCATCTCACACGATATTCCTTACATTTTTCTTAATGTAGTAGAGTGATGTAGTATAAATGTAAATGTTAATGTACATTCGGCTAAAATGTGTTGCAGATTTGTGGGCGCGTGTTGCGGATGGCAACAAGTATATGCACATGCCTGAACACGCATACATGCCAAAATGCATGCATACATGTGCGGCCGCATGCGGGCGCGTGTTGCGGATTTGTGGGCTCATGTTATGAATGTTGACTTGTTATCTTGTTGCGGGTGGTAACAAGTATATGCACATGCCTGAACATGCATACATGCCAAAATGCATGCGTACATGTGCGGCTGTATGCGGGCACGTGTTGCGGATTTGCGGGCTCATGTTGCGGATGGCAACAAGTATATGCACATGCCTGAACACGCATACATGCCAAAATGCATGTGTACATGTGCGGCTGCATGCGGCCCGCATGTTGCAGATTTGCGGCCGCAGTACATATATTCCTATAAATGGTACAAATTCAATCCATTTTCTCATTCCAGTTTAAACATCGCAAAGTGGTTGGATGTCTAACTGCAGAGTAGTTAGGTAGCCTTAGGCAGTCAGATTTCATCTCACGTGATATTCCTTGTATTATTTTTTTTGGTAGTAGAGCGATGTGGTATAAATGTAAATGTTAATGTACATTTTGCTAAAATTGCCAGCTGTACAAACTTTGACGGATCAGACACTGGGTATGTGCGATGTCGTTGGTGTTCCATCGACATCCGTGACACCATATGCCGATGGTCGAAACATGTGAGGGTCTGTAGGCGTATGATCAAGAAAACAGAACCTAAAGAGATGGTGTACACCTGCAAGGAGTGCTATTGTCTATTACCAATCAAACAGTATCTGCATGGGTGTCCTGTAATCTGTGATACTCCGACTGATATAGAAAAACAAACATGACGCAGTTTGTTACCAAACTGACAACCTCGCCTGTGCGGATCTGCGAAGACTGAGACCTATCTCAAAACACTGCCCTTTTCAGGGCCCACAAATCATTCGAAAGAGAACTCTTTATCTGTTCAAAAAATAAAATAATGTAATAGAGTTTTTACACACGACAACACGCTTCACACATGCATACGCAAGCACACATTCTGATCCGTCAAGTGGTCGATGGATGCTACTGTTCTAAATGGCCATCTGTACGCTATTGTTCGTGGACGATTAATGCATTGCCATTGACTAGGAACGCATTTTGTTCATATTTTTGAAAAATTTATAATTAAATGACTGACATTTTAAAGACATTTCCTGTATGGTATCGATGAAAATGAGATATGGGGAATTCATCGGTGAAAGGGTTAACTTTTTTTAACCCATGATACAATCCTATCCATCACCATCAGGTCTTGGTTACCATTCCAACCGAACATACCATTAATACAAGATTTTTTAAATATTTTGTTGCTAATCTGTCTGGTAGCTGTTGCTAAGACAGTAACAGCTTACAGGCAGTCACTAAATATTCTACAGTTTACTAATAACGTTAGCGACGAAACAGTCAAATTATTTTCAAACATCAATACCGTATTTTCCTCATACATCCTCAACCTCCTCCTCCTACGTCCTCCATTATCAGACCACCTCTTAAACTCTATTATTTTACTATTACCACTCTCTACTATTATCACTCATCAAACTCTATTATTTTTACTACGGTAGATAACCACGGAGGGTGGGGGGGGGGGGCGCACCGCCACTACGTTAAAACATAAAATACACAACTTTTAAGGGTTAACATTTTCAAAATAATACCGATATCGCGCACTTCGTCACTGTTCCCAAAATCTAAAATGACTGACGTTATTGCAAATGCAATATTAAGTATTTAAAAACAATTTGCGCGTAATGACGGTTAAAAGTCAAAATGTTTTCAAAATATACAACAAAAATAGTTTACTAATAACGTTACCGACGAAACAGTCAAATTATTTTCAAACATCAATATCGGTCCGTAATTCCTCACCCCTCCTCAGCCTCATACTTCCTCCTCCTCCTCCTCCTCCTACGACCTCCATTATCAGACCACCTCTTAAACTCTATTTTTTTACATTACTCTCTTATTATTTTTACAACGGTAGATAACCACGGAGGGGGGAGTGCAGCCACTACGTTTAAACGTAAAATACACAACTTTTAAACTTTTAATGGTTAACTACTTCAAAATACTAGAACATTCCAGAGTGTTGAAAATCCAAAAAAACGTGTGCGGCTGGACGTCATTGTTATCGAGAAAAACATGGCGTTCTGTGCGTCATTGTTCTCTAGAATGCGTGGCGTTCTGTGCGCCATTGTTCTCCAAACAATAGCGACTGAAATGGAGCGTTTTGATTGGTTAAAACCACATTCCAACGAGAAGAACAATGACGCTCAGCCGCACCCTATACTACTCACCTTTCCCAGATAAATTGCTCAGACAGCAGCTGGCCGGCATTGGCTGAGCATTGCTCTAAAAGACTTAAAGAAATTATTAAAGTCATGCACCACTGCAAAACTGCAAAACTCATCCAATTTTCTAAACATTTATGTACTATTACCATAATTTTTGTAGTTTTCACTGAGTTATTTGCATATATAAAATACACCATTGTCCCTATAGATTGAGTAAATCCCGTGGCCAATATGGTGTATTTTAAAATTAGACAAATTATTTTTAAAAATGTAAAAAATTAATGCAAGAATGTTTAGAAAATTGGATGAGCTTTCCAATGATGTATGACCTCAATAATATTATTATACTATAATTATACTTCTTCGTATAACTACTTTAAGTGCGTTGTATCTGATTAGGTTCAGCGATTAGCCAATCAATACTGTTCGAGAATCGCCTTGCCAGTTTGCCAACCAGAGGTTTTGCTAGCGCTGCATTGTGGGAAAGTATTTTCCAAAAAAACGTCAATCTGGGAAAGGTGTATTGTGGCCCAACCACTTCAGCGGTTTTAGAGAAAAAACGTTTTTGTGAAAACTAGGTTATCAGAGACGGCCGCAAGTCAGCTAGACTAATCATTTTGAACAAAGTTTGTTCAGCTTTTGTGCTAGATGAAGTGCTTTTAGTCTCAGGTCAATGAGCCAAGCAGTTTCACAGAAGATCTTTTTATGTAATTTTTAAAATAGATTCCCGCGACCAACCGTGGATCCAACCCTATGGATCCGTCCTACCCAGTTGTTTTTTAGAACTCGCTTAAATGAAAAAGGTGGGCCAGATACTGGATGGATAGACAGATGACGGACGGCCGACATAAAAATAAGTTGATTACTAAATATAATACATTCTTTAGGGTGGTTTAAATATTCTGGGGAACCTTGTAAAACTAATATTAGTTGAAGGTGTTGTTTCCTGAGGTAGGAACGCCGCCAAGTTAAATTAGTAACAAACTATTCAACAGCTAGCGTGTATTGAATGTGTGATTTAAATTATGATTTCGCATCCTTTTACATAGCCATGTTGGAGTGGGGATGTCGCAGGGACAGCTGGCCCAGGCTCAGACTAATCAAAGGTGACCTTCAAATGTCTGATTTTGTTTTCATGTGGGCGGTGGCATCTTCGCCTATGGCTAGAACTGAAGAAGCTTGACGTGGCTAAACATGGACATCACGACTGTATGAGTTGGGAAGGTGGGTGGGGGGGGGGGGGGCGGGGTGCTCATTGTCATACATAAATTACAGTATTCAAAAGCCCAGCATGATGATATTTATTACTCAGAATGCAGGAGAATGCATGGCGTCTATGCGCATCTAATATTTACATTCTTGCGAGGGAGTCCCCACGCTCAAGACCACACCCGCCTCCGCACTATGGCCATGTGTATACAAATTCTATCTACCTTTACATACAGCATACGCATCATGCGTCAATTTCAAAATGTGAGTTTGAGAGCCGTTGTAAATTCTAGCATTCCATGAGTGTCGTCGGTAATAGCCCTTGTTGTAGAGCTGTCATGCACATGTAACTGAAACTACATATATAGCGACTTATAACGTGGTGATTTGAAAATGGAAATCAGGACCCACTGAGCTTCACCGTTATACTTGTGAGTTGAAAGCGAAAACCTGGATACACATAGTGATTCTACGTTGCTAGTAGACTTCTGAATAGAAAGTGATAGGCAGGATGGAGGAATGATGGCAGGACATTTGCCTATGCGTCTCGACCTTCGGGGAAAGAAAGGCGTTTGTATTTTTTATCTGGTGTAGAAACATTTTATGCAAGAAAAAAAAGATATTTCCAGCCTAAAGGCACTCCCATATTACGTTATGGGCTGAATGACAAAACACGTTACAACTTTAATACAACTGCTCAGTCTGCGCTGAATATTCTAAAAATCATTTTTTGAAGTTATAAACTAAAGTTTTGTTTTTTTAATATAGAAATGGCTAAAGGGCACATCTGGCCCTGTCACCCCCGTGCCCAAAGGGCACTGGTGGCAGCTGCCCCCGCTGGCCCAGTGCTTCTGGCGCCCCTGTCTGTCATGAAATTGGACAAATCTCTCACGATAGTATATCTATGAATCCCCAAAATTTAATAACTGGAGTCGATCGATCCCTGAACTATCAATTTCCAGAAAACTATACAGGTAAGCTGTTCACTACTTTGAAACTAATTTGAATGGGCGCTGATGCTGCCACCCGCATGATTATTAAATAGTAAAGCCATACAATTCATACAACGACGCATAGTCCGTCATCAATTAAGTGTTCGTGACGACCTTATGTACGTCATTCATCACGTCATTGATCATGATGTCATCATACACGTGACGTAGTTGATTATAACGTCATATGATCTATAAACTGGAATCCTCTATTGACAAAAGGCAAACCATGTTAAACCATTTTGCTACAGCAGACACATTTTAATATGTTATAAGGGTATGTGGAATTTATGTGGAATAAAACTAGTTTATCGGAAAGCTATTTGGATATTTTTAAACTAATTTGACTGATAGAAAAACTGTTTCCCTATGAAACAACAACAACTTTCAATAACAATTTGTCTAAATACTTAGTAGGTTATCTGATTGGAATAAATATGCTATTGCAACATATGAAAGCAACACTATATTTTCAAAATAGTTAAATTCAAACTTTACTTTTAAATTAAGTATACATCAAAGGTGTAGCAACAAAATTCAGTCAAATAATTGTTTTCAAATTTTTCAGCAGGTTTTATATTTATCTTCAAGTCAGAATGAAATTATGAAAATAAATTCAGTCTTTTCAGTATATTATATCAGAGATTATGGTGATATTGTGTTTCTATTATAAGCCTATATCTCAAATTGGTTGACTACATGTACACATTTTATGACGACATTCATGTTTGAACATATAGTTCGTCATAATAATTATTAGACAAAGTAACAAATGTAACTGAAAATGTAACTTTAGATACATTATGCAAAGTAACCGAAATGTCACTCAATAAACGTCGGCTCTACCTGTAACTGTAGCTCACATAGTCCACTGTAACTGTAACTAGTTATATTTAGCCCTTTCAGCGATAAGTTTCCTTTATCTCAATTACGAGACTAATATACAGGAAAGCTGTTGAATATTCTGAAATTAATATGACTGGAAACCATTGCTGCCTTAGGCAGCAATGACTTCCAGTCATATTAATTTCAAAATATTCAATAGAATATGTTATACATCATTAAGAATTCACTTTTCCATGGGTTTGTCGGTGAACGGGCTAAATATAACGGATTCTAGGCCAGCAATATATGTACAATTCATCCAGGCTTGGTGTCAATCATTCCAGAAATAACAAGACTGTGCCACCATTGAAACAATGGTGGCACAGTCTTGTTATTTCTGGAATGATTGACACCAAGCCTGGATGAATTGTACATATATTGCTGGCCTAGAATCATTGTCCTGTATTTGTTAGCATCATACCACAGACTCTCTCTACGATATTAGGCCGTTTTTTCGGCGTCCTGGATACTGACTGATCTCGCGATCGTCGGTCGCCATCTTGTCTCGTCTGTAATTCTTTCTTGGATTGACGGAAATCTTTAGGAAGCGTTGAAAGAAAGCCTGCTTCCACATTGATGCCACTCTTTGCGGAGGCTTCAAAGAATGTATGCTCCCATTCAACCGAGCACATCAAATCTGCAAACCGTGTACATATCTTTCTGTTCGCGGGTGCAATATCCTGTTTGTTTGCCACCATAATTATTGGCACGCCACTGAAACTTTCAATGGACACTATCTTTTCCCGCAATCTACTTACTGTGTTAAACGATTCCTCGTCGTCTAGCGCAAAAACAAGCATATATACATCAACATTGCGCGCCTGTATTTGTACCTCTCCACCCGCATAGTCAAAAATTTCCATTTTTAAGTTCTCGCCATTTTCTAACGTGAGGTGTTTGCTGAAGAAATCACATTTGCCCGTCGTTTCAAAGTAATTAGAGGTAAATTCATTGTTAAAGAATCGCATAATCAGACTGGTCTTTCCTACACCCTTTGCGCCCAATACGACGATACGTTTCACGCCAATGGATATTTTGAACATAAGGGTTTGCTTTCAACAATGTTTCTCTTGCGTCGCGAGTTTCTTTTAAAGCTAAACAGTCTCTTCTTTTCACCAGTAAGTGTCGTCAAACCGGTTGGTTTACTTAAAGACATCGTAACTCTTCAACCTTGTCTTTGACAGTGAGTTGAGCGAATTTCAAACAATCTCGGCTAAACGCAATGTAATAGTTTTACCCTTTAATTCCTGTATACGGAAGATTACAAAGTTGATATCAATTGGCCCTTATAATGTATTTCACTGTAGATATTAGTCAATGAGTAACAGTACTAGACAATCGGAATAAACCAGTGTCAGAATCAAGAGCTCTGACTTATTGAACGTAATTTTCAAAAACGCCAAGCCGTGCGTGATTAGGCCTACGTCATGCCATTGCTGTCCGCCAATTATCATCAATTACCAGTTCCTAGCTTATTTTTTCCCGAAATCGATATTAGTTTGTTTTCCGGCTCAAATGATTGACATGTTTGACATTGACAGATATTCTTTAGATCGTAAGTAATTTGTCTTAGCTTTTCTGTGCCGGTTAAAGGGTTAAGATTAGATTCACTATGTTCAATAACGCGCTGTATGATTACATTAAAGTTGATATTTTGAGTTTCGTATTGATAAGGGTTAAATAGAATCGACCATAAATCTGAGACGACGTGCAGACAGCGACTGCGCATGCGGTGACGCTTATATATTACGTCGGTGGAAAATGGTGTAAAAGCGTTAATTGACCTTTCAGGTGTTAGCCATGCCCCTCTAGCTAATCTCCGCCCACACCTCGCGCGTGTTGGGATCGATCGCCTAGTCAAATTAGTTTCAAAATATTCATCAGCATGTTTATTAAATAGCAAAGAATTACAAAGACATACAGTTCATACAACGTGTCGGACTATTTGAGATTTTATGACGGTCTATATGGAACCATTTGCGACGTAATGATTGTGACGTCATCATACACGCGCTGAGCTGATTATGACGTCATACAAGGTCTGTTGATGGATGGATACTCAGGAAAGGTGAATTGATAAACACGTGTGCAGTGGTAATCATAGAGCCATTGTTTCAACACTCAATAGTATACAGTTCAGCTTATAAATAAGTTAAACTGTTTCCAATGGAAAAACAGAAACATGTTAGTTAGCAGCATACAAATTTGAACACGATGTAAGAAATGTTCTGTCAGTAATTCAACAGTTCAGGCCAGAAATAGAAATTTACCTTTTAAAAGTACAAATAGTGGCCTGGCATTTTACGAGTCCTATTTAAAACGATTTCCTGGAAATCGTTATCCAATATGGCCGCCAAATAAATTGACCAATCCAAATTCTCGTTACAAGTGCTGAAGTATACCACACTAGCATCGTTCCATCCATGTTTCGTTGAAATCGTGATATTGATTGAGGTGGAGTAGAGTTTTATTTAAAAGAAAATCCAAGATGGTCGCCGGAAAAAATCGACCAATCAAAATTCGGAATAGAAGATATGAATCCTACCACCACCAGATCATTCCACTCAAATTTGCCTACAAATTTCCACGCAATTTCGGAAAAATGTTTTAAAGGATTTCCGGAAATTTTTCGAATAATCCAAGATGGCCACCAAGAAATTGGCCTATCAAAATCTGAATAGAAGTCCTAGAGTCTACCACCACATAGACCAGGCGCTAGCTAATTTTATTTATGGGAAATAAGGTAAAAGTTGTGCATGAATTGTGAAATCCTTTAGTATGAAACTTCTTCGAAAGTGGAAAGCTGACAGGATTCAGCCTGAATCCGGTGACCTGAATGGTCATCAAAATTGTCACCATGGCATTTATACATGCTGATCACGATGAAGATAAATTTACATATATAACATGCTTTTGTTATCTAGTATTTCAGAAACCGGTTACCACCCATGACAGTGATTCCTGATTGACCAACACTCAATTCTGGACACCTTTTAGGGTTCAAATGTGCCATTTATTTATGTGAACACCGAAATCGTCCAAACTGGGGTTTCTGTTCTTTCCCATACTTGCGCAAATGAAAACAAGATTGACAGTGAATTTTTCTTGTTCTGGACAAAGGACAGTGGAATTTTCCGAAAACATAGTACATAAATCGGTGTGTGATTGGGTGTCTATAGTTTCATGATTTCAAACGACGGAATATATATGGCAATACTATTCAACTCATGGGATTATTGTCCAAGCAACAGACGCCAGAGACAGCCTATTCTTACTGACCCAGTTTCCGGACAGCGATCCCTTTAGTTGCTCTACAGTTACATTTGTTCAGGGTAAGGCCGACATTGGTTAAACTATTTCTGTTAGCATTCTATGTAATTTCACTATCAAAAGCCTCTATTAACAAAGAAATCGTCTTGGGCACTGGCACGTCAAACGGACGTTGGACGGGTCAAACAATAACCCCATGGCTTGAATAGTATTGCCATATAAACGTGGTCATTTTAAATCATACAAAATATAGATGTCCATTCACCCTTACCATGCTTTGGGAAAATTCAACTGTTCATTGTCCAGAATAAGGGAAATTCACCGTCAATGTTACTTTTCATTTGCACACGTATGGGGAAAAACAACAAAAACAGTTTGGACTATGTCGGTGTTCACCGAAATAAATGCCACTTTTAAACCCTAGAAGGGCTCACTGTTGAGAAAACGCGATCATTCAGAAATCACTGTCCTGGTGTTTTCTGAAACACCAGATAACAGAAGCAGGTTATGTATGTATATTAAGCTTTATCGGGATTAACATGAATAAGTGTCATCTGGTGAGAAATTTGATGACCCTTCAGGTCAACGGGCTCAGCCTAAGGACTGTCAGCTTAACTCCAGAATTTTCACTTATCTGCTGTATTTTTTCGTTTTTATGTAGCTAATACATTCTTTACTTGGCACTTGAGCTATGACAGCGTATTGCTCGGCATAATTCACCTTTCCAGAGTATCTATTCATCATCAGACCTCGCATGACGTCATAATCAGCTCAGCGCGTGTATGATGACGTCATAATCATTACGTCACAAATGGTTCCATATAGACCGTCACCAAATCTGAAACGTTTCGACACGTTGTATGAATTGTATATCTTTGTAATTCTTTGCTATTTAATAAACATGCTGTTGAATATTTTGAAACTAATTTGACTGGGCGCTGTTGCTGCCTTAGGCAGCACAGCACCCCGTCAAATTAGTTTCAAAATATTCAACAGCTTACCTGTGTAGTTTTTTGGAACTTAATAGTCAGGGTGTTCAGTGTTCACAATAATCCCATACACGAGCTTAGCTAGAGATGGGCGGGGCATAGCTAAAACCGGAAAGGTTCATTATCATGTTAAATGTTGTCTTCATTTTGCACATACCTGAAAATAATACAAAGACTGTCGTTAAGACTTATGTAGCGCGGATCGACCTGTCAGGTACAAACCGTCCAAGTTCATCTGGATACGGAAAGGCCGGACCTGTGACGTTCCAAGTTCCAAGCTCGCCCCTCTGGGTAGGACGATATGCGTAAATAAGCCTTATAGTCAGTGGGCAAGGGGGTTTGGTCAGGCTCACCAGGGATGACGAATGCTCATAGTGATTTTTGACAAGGTCTATACCTCTAGTGATAGAAAATGTGTGATAGCATTGCAGAATCGGTAACTTTCTCTATCTGATCACCCTCTTTTATGAGTATGACCAAATTTAACGTCCACCAAATAGCCGGTTTCTGGTGATGTGGTCATGAACTACAGATTCCCGTAAAATCCTTATTATTGCAGACTGGAAGATAATCCTTGGCCAGCAGATATGTCTAGGTTAGTAACCTATTGCCAGATAAAAGCAAGTAAAACATGTGAATTAAGGCCAAGAAACACGAATTATTTGTTTTACATGAAAGATTTTGCTTATTCGGGGGTGGGGGGGGGGTGATGGGGGGGGGGGTGATGGGGGGGGGGGGGTAGTAAAAAATGATGATCGGACAGAGAAAGCTACCGATTCTGGAATGCTATTTACAATGAGCACTGGTCACCCCAGGTGAGCCTGATTGAGCACCCTGGATCACTGACTAATACAAACTTTCAAATTGTCAAACAGTAAATCAATCATTTTCTTATTATATTTTTTCAGATTGATGGCATCAAACCGTAAATGACCAAATGGAGGGTTTCAAGCCACACGAACTCGGTGCATAATTCATTAAGATTCAACGGATGCAACGACTGAGTACCTGATAACACCACAGAACCATGATTCCTGGCAAAGTCTTTTTCAGGCAGCTGGGATAAGAGACTATGTATGCTCCGATACTAGATATTGGTGACCAAGTGGCAGAGTGAGGAATTCCTGATGCGTACTACAGGAGATGACCTGGCCTCTTTACACTTAAGAGGGACTTAGAGACATTGAAGCAGAGGGCAGATAATACCTTCAGTGACAGTGGCCATGCTTCAAAGTGAATTCACCAGATATCATTATCTGATTCAAGGGTTTATGATCCAGAGTGCATTTTTTGTGAAAAGGTTAAATACCAGAAGGGCTCAAAGACACGTGAAAGACTCGTAAACGCCTCACAGCTTAGAGTTGACCAACATCTGCGACAATGTGCTGTCAAAAAATCCAAGGAAAAACTTCTTGCTGTCACAAGTCAGGACATTGTGACCGCCGAAGCCCATTACCATGCTTCTTGCTACAAGCTTTACACAACATTTAGACTGTTCCAGGAGGAGAGGCGGAAGGCGCGGTCACCAGCGAAAGTGGTTACGATGCACTGAGTGAGAGAGAGGCATATCATGATCTCTTTATGTACATCAGAACTGATGTTGTTCCGCACAAACTTATTGTACCAATTGTCTTACTAGCAGCAAAGGTTGAGGCAATACTACTGTCAAAAGGACTAGAATGTAAAATCAGCTAAAAAGAAGGCTCGAATTGGCTACATTTCATACCTGGTGAAGGGGGGGGGGGTGGGCTGGGGGGGGGGGGGGTGGAAATTTATTGTCGTTCCAGATAGTGTAGATATTGACAATGTAGTGGTGGAGAATCAAAAGTAGCAGAAGGAGATCAAGGTATGGAAAGGTAAATCTTCCGACATGAACAATATGATTGATCTGGTGTCACAACATATTCGTTGATCCATCAAAGAAAATATGGCCATACCATCCCTCAGAGAGTAAATTTGCTGACTCAGTCATTTAGTCAGCACTTGATTTATGCTATAACAGGTGGCCAACAGAAACCGCCAACGCACCTGCTGCTGCCCTATGCTGTGAAGACATTGGCTAGCAATTTTGAAATCACCAATACATTGAACAGGTTTGGTCATAGAATTTCATACTCGTAGCTCGAGGAAAATGACACCGCTTTGTGCCTCCAAAAGCTGACAGCTGCTATGAATTAGAAGCTCTTTCTGCCAGTCAGACATAATGTCTTTATAAATCTAGGATGGGACAACATTGCCCAGCTAGAAGAGACGCTCACAGGCAATGGAACAACTCACTGTGCGAATGGCATAGCAGTGCATGAAAAGGTGTATGGGCCCCAACTACCTAAAGCAATGCTCCCATGGATTGAAAATGTAGTTTGGATCGACCGGTCAGGTGCCGGCCGTACCAGCTAAGCTGGGTACGCGCCGCCCATCCTGGATTCATTCCCTGAACATGCACCACTTGTGTAGAGCTATAAGCGTATATGGGCCTATGAGAGAGATCGCGTTGTAAAAACGACTAGGTTCGTTAAAGCGCATAGCGCGCATGCACGCGCTTAATACTATTCTGACAGAGCGTGTATTTCATGACCAATATAGAATGGCGCTTTTAGTGTACCGAGTAGGTACATTGTAATCCTTTCTCATTACTTGTTCCCGCCGAATCTGGCATTAATTCGACGGGCTTTCCGAATGTGTAAACCATTTCAAAATCGGTTAAGAAATGGCTGAGTTATCCACGGAAAACCCCTTTTGATTATCTTCAAAATAGTGCTGTGACGACGTAACCACGTGTACGCAGAACTTCTAGAATGTTCTAGAACATTCGACTGCGTTATTATTAGCTACGCGCTGATTGGCTATTGCTCGACCGATGATTGGTTGAAGTCTGCGCCTATGACGTCACGAGTAGTATAAAAGGAGATGAAATCCAGAACTCGAGAGCATCCTCGGCCAGGGGCCGAATAGGTTGGATCTGTATGCAGCTACTATCCGCAAGACTGGCATTAAATAGATCACTTCAGTCTCCATCGGTTTCTCTCCCGTATCCAGCAACAATCCAACCCACCACACTAAATAGATTTTGTATCTCCCGATTGTACGGGAGCAACTTTGGAACTTTTGAATATTGTTTACGAATATCTCAAGAACTAACTCGGAACACAAAACGTGCGGTGATGCCTTTCCCGGCCTGAATATGTGATTCTACAGATGTAGAGGCAGCGATGTTCTTGGGTGGATGACTCGCCGGATCTGCCAGCTACGCCAAAAAGTGGTTATTGAACCGTCCCCGCACTGATGTCATGCAGGTTTGTTTAAACTTTTTGACCGCAGCAAGTAAACTTTGCCCGGTACGTCTTAAGAGCTAACTGACGTACCCCACACCGTTAAGCTTAGTTATGTATCTTCATCTGTATTCAAAAACTCCCGCTTATGATCGGGTTGTTATTAACTTCCATCCATACCATCGGTGTACAGGAACTTTCATCTTAGCAGTAATGTTATTGTATCTCTTACTGACTACTCGTTAGACATTCTATATTGTGATTACAGTCCTGAGTTCGATCCGCTCCCGTCCTGGACTGCATGCGGAAATCCTGTTTGCGGGAACCAACATGTGGGAACTTTCCAGCTCCCAGAGAACGCGTCAACTCATGTCACACCAAGGATGACGTATCAATTTCAGTAACACGATAGCCCATGCTTAAGAATGGCTACCGACTATTCAAGTAACTATACTTAACATTTTAATTATTACGTTAATTACAGCTTTAATAATTATACTTCATCTGTATAGACCATCCCGATGACCAAAAGGAACCATAACGGTCTTAGGACCGCTAGTTATAATTTCTGTATCTGTTTATAGTTATTCTTATTTTCTGTAAGGTGTTTTTACTAACTGCACCGTAGTAGGTTTCTCAACCTGTACTTTATATATTATTCTAATCATTTCACAATGTATTACTTGTTCTGGTTAGTTTTATATATGGCAAGTAGCCATCAGTTTATATGTTTTGTTTATTTATGAAAAAAAAATATAGGACTGCAGTGTACGTAGGAAACACTATACAGCAACATTTATATATGCAGCACGTTCTCCCACCACCAACAATTTTTCACTGAGGTCACTCTCCATGCTATAACTCTGTTTAGCCCGGCATGCAACCGACTAAAAAATCCTTTCTATTCAGCTCGATAGGATAGGTTTAATATGATTAGAGACAATTTCTTCATTAGGAGACACATAGTGTACGCCTCTTTTCCGGTAGTTGCGATAATTTAGCCCCGTACTCCGGCAAGGTTGTGTAAGCTTGGCCAACATACCTAATGGGCCTCATATTTCTAAGGTATTGTCTCTCTTCATGTTTCACTAAGCCTTATGGCTTCTTAATTGTTTGGATGTCCCTATCCGCACCATGGACTGATCCGACCATGGGAAACTATTGGGGTTTCTGAGCGGTGATGGCCAGGGTGTGGTATCACACACATTTCCCGCGTATCTTCTGATACCTAGTAGTTAGTTATCCTTGCCACGGTAGGAAGCCCTGCGAAAACATATCTTAATTATTAATTCCTTTTATCTGCTGGACAATCCTCCCACACCGCAGTGCATAACTGGGCAACTTGCATTTAAACCTAACGTCAGGTTAAAAAGATAGCTCCGTAGGACCTGGTGATGGGCGAGATGCGCATTCCCACCAAATCCGGTAAGAATGTCTGGGCATGATATTAGGATCTGCCACGCCCTCATGGGAAGGACATTCACGGTAGGTATTCGTCTCTCTTACCCCCGCCATAACGATAGATCAGTCGCCTAAAATGCTTTTGTGAACAGTAACCAATGTCCTGTGACATTTTATGTGGTTACCGAGCAAGATGTCCGGATTCTTACCCAGTTCGGAGATCTTGCAAAGTAACATGTATGCACGCTGTCCTCAGTATTGATGTCCTAGGGCATCCGTTCCCAATGACAGTCGTATCTAAAAGCTAGGTAGACGCCAGCCATTTGCGTCCTAGATAAGTTCTTGTCTCTAAAAACTAAATATTAGGTTAGGCATAGAAGAAGGTCCGCATAAATAAAAGCGGCAACTACTAATTCAGCATATTGAAAACTACATAGGATGGTGACGTGGGAATCACTCGTCCCGTCTTCACGTAAAACAGCACGCAACCTTATAGTCATAATTTCACTAGGTATGGTCCTTTCTTTACAGTATTTTGGTTGAATATTAGAGTAAGCCCCTTTTGGCCAATACTCTTCTCCCACTTTAAGCGATGGCGACATTTTTCTGTGACGGAGGCCCGCGCGAGGCACTTGCCTCTCACAAGGATTCAGTGGCGATGGCCCACACGAGGATAATACTCCTCACCCAAACTTGCACTAGGAGTAGTACCCGCGTGAGGCACATGATTTTTCGACACTATAAAAGATAGTTTTCTTTCCTTTCAACGTAGAGGTATAATAGCTTATATTAAGTTAATTAGTTGTCTCGTGTGCGGGAGCCTCCCTTACGGGGATACCTCTGCAGACCTACGAGTCTGTGTGGTACGTCCAGGAGCCCCACAATTAAAAGTTCATCAGGCTGTTTCTATGTTTTGTATTTTCGTATGCTCATTATATTTATCTAGCATACTTGGCGGTCTGTTTTAGGTAAAATCATTGTATAGACCTATTTTAATTAGGTCACCAATCAAGTCTTGTAAGTCCATAGATCTCGAAATTGCTATGGACAGGCATACTGGTGACACAAACTCTTGGGTTGAGACTGTAGTGTTTAATGTTCGCGACGATGGTCGCACGGCCCCACCGGAACGATTGAGTTCCACCGGCCTTAGGAGCCAGTCTTTGTTACCCATAGGGCAGTATTGCACGTGATCCATAACACCGAGACCGGAGGCTAACCAGCATCCTCACTCGTCGTGCACATGCGGCACGCCGAGTCGACACTAGACACCGGAATGGTCCGACACTACCCTGTGAGCTACAAAAAACGGAAACAGAGGACAGTGTCCATTGAATGCCCAGAGCTACAGGTATATATTGCTGGCGAAAAAATCGGACCCCGGGCATAAAAAAACAGGTGTAATTGATATAGGGGCAACCAAAACTATGGCAAGGGATAACAACCTCATCTGCATGCTCGCATGACTGGTTGATACAGAGCATCAGAAGATCCTAAGTTGGACGGGGTTCAACATCAGCACTAGGGACTTAGTTCCTATTTCAGAAGATGTCAAAAGTTATCTTTCAACAATTAATGCACCTGCCACAGAGTTGACAACCGTATTTGAAATTCTGAACCAATCCAATCTTATCAGAAAGGAGCTGCAGTTAATAACTATTGTGGTTGTAATGTATCAAGCTCTCTATGCAAAAGCCACTGAAATCACCTGGAAGAACAAGAGTCGATACACGACTATCTTGCGCAGAATGGGAACATCCCACACCATATGCAATGCCCTTGGCATGATTGGAAAATGTTTTCAGGATGCTGGCCTAAGTGATCTGTGCCTGGAATCAGGAATTGTCGCAGAAGGATCGATTTCCATGGTTCTGGATGGCAAGATGTATAACCGTGATGTCAGAGTTCACGATTACATATACGAAGCAATGATGCGGTTGGCATGGAGTGGATTCCTAGAATGGTTGACTGAAAAACAAATCGAGAAAAGACCAATAATCAACTTGTTTTTGGATCAAGTGAAGACCCTGACTAATGATCTTAACCAGAAAGGCATTGGAGATCTCCTTGATTGCCCAGAATTCTGAGAACTGCACCAGATTTGGAATACCTACCTAGACCCCCTTCGCACAAGAACCGGGGAGCTGTCTGCATTTTGCATGTCCTACATCGACATCGTAGAGGATGTTCTGCTAGGATTGCTGCGGTCATCTCGGGAGGGTAACTCGAAAATGCACCTACATGCCTTACGAGCTATGATACCTAGGTCATTGGCTTATGATAAGGTGAACTACGCACGGTACCTATCAGTCTACTATGTTCAAATGACCAAACTTCAAGAGGAACAACCTGATGTCTATGAAGCTTTTGAGGATGGATGCTTTTCTGTACAGATTTCAAGTAGCGATCATTTTGGGCGCATACCTATGGATCAAGCTGTGGAAACCACAGTGAACAAAGATACCCAGACACCAGGAGGGACAACCAAATCCAGTCTGCAATCTGGTGCAGTTAAGTGATACTATATGACAGCAGAACATCGTAGTGCATTCCTTGGTCAACCGCAAGATATGGTACAAGGAAATAGGGGAAGGCATAGCCACATGGATCTGTATACACCAAGGATACAAAAGGATAAAGAGCATGTTGACTCTGTGGAGTCTTTATAGAAAGTTGGCTGAATCCATTTGCTGCAAATCAAGATCTCCTCAGTAGCTCTACTGCCAGGGCTCCTCCTCATGACACCATCAATGATTTAATGAAGAACAGTGCTATGAAACATTCAAAGAAGAACGACTTGTGCAAGAGTCACCAAAAGAAGAAGTTTCACGATAAAATTAAATTGAACAAACTGAAAACATTCTCTGATATGTGCAAGAAGAAGAGTGTGAAAAGCAGTAGTAGAACAATAATCATAAAGGCAGACAGATCATTGTTTGGCCGTATCATTGTAACTTCACAAGTGCACAATCTGGAAATGAAAGAGGTCCTTTCTCGTCCACGGGGGCCATTACCGTGGTCATTGGCAACACCGGAAGGGATGCTTAGGAAAACCAACAAAGTTGCCCTGGCTGCAAGCCTTCAGAAAAACATCAAGTTTGCCGATCACCTGCCAGAAAATTAATCGATTGTGGTTGATGGCATGAATCTGGTCCAACGAATAAAAGGTGACCAGAACACATTTGGTCAAGTTGCAAGTAGCATCCTGAAAATGGCACTCAGAGAAGGAAATAAGAGCATAAGAACTGATGTGGTGTTTGACACATACAAGGACATGTCAATCAAGATTTCTGAACGTTTGGTTAGAGGAGAGGAATGCAGTAATCAGTTACAAAGCATTGCTGCTTCACAGCTAGTAAGAAATTGGAGGAACCTTCTCCGTCATACCAACAACAAAACAAGCCTGATCGAATTCATTGTCAATGAATGGAAGAAGACAGGGAACACGGACATGTTGCAGAGAAAGGTACTGTATGCTATGGTCAATGACAAGTGCTTCAAGATTACTGCAGAAGGTGATGAAGAGGTAGCTGATCTAGAGTGTTCTCAAGAGGCAGCCGATGGATGCATATTGCTACACGCAGCCCATTCTGCATGAAACGCTTATCCAAATATTGCAATTTGCTCAGAAGACACTGGTATCTTTATCTTGTGCTTGGCATGCATCAGCGCATCAATGCAAGGTTGTTTCAGAAATGTGGCACGAAGGCTCGGACACGAGTTCTTGATATTACAAAAATTGGTGCCTCAGTCAGCAAAGATGTATGTTCTGCATTAATTGACATGCATGCCTACACTGGATGTGAGGAAAAGCACGACCTCTGGAACTTCTGACGAGCAGCCTTGGGATACAGAAGATGTTCATCGAGCTTGGACAGGAGTGGGATCTTTCAGATGATCTCTAAGTTAAACTAGAAGCTTTCGCGTATTTCCTATATGCCTCTAAGGCATCTGCAGTGAGTGTTAATGACCTACGGTATCACCTGTTCTGTGCAAAGAAAGGTGGCATTGAGTGCCATCAACTGCCGTCATGCCAGGGCTGCTTACTGCAACATATGAAGCCTGCCAATTATCAGGCCACTATTTGGAGGCGGTGTCTCGAACAGGATCCTAAGGTAGCAAGTCCTGATGGCCACGGATGGAAGCTGGTAAACATGGAGACCACACAGCAACTGGCAGTTGTTTGGATGCGGGGTCAGCCAGCACCAGAGGCTGTACTGGATCTCCTGGCCTACAACTGTATTCGAAAGTGTGAACAACCAGAATGCTGCAGCATAGTAAATGCCCTACAATGCACGGACATGTGCCGCCTAAAGGACTGCACCAATCAAGTGCCACCAGACTTGCCTGATAGTACTGATGGCAGTCGCCATCAAATAAATACTTTTGTTTAGTTACTTATTGATATTCTACAAAAATACTTGGACTGCACTTCGCTTAGGTTACGCTATACACCAACAACAAACACGCCACCTTGTTTCTCTCCTACAGCAACAATTTTTCACTAAGGTCGCTGTTCATGTTCTCACTAGCGAACCTGACATGCGGCCACTAAACCTAACTATGATAGCTCGGTAGGAGAGGTTTAAAAGTATGTAGGGATGACTACTTCAAAGGAGACTTGTTTGTGTAAAGCCTCTTTTCTGAGTGCTGCAGATCCATTATACCCCGCGCACCGGCACATTTTTATAAATTGGCCATCTACCTTAGGGCCACCTAAATTCTATATATTGAGTAGTTGTCTCTCCCTACACTTCTCTGCCCACCTGGCCTATTAATTGTCTGGATTCCCTCTGTCACGTTGGTTAGGACTGATTTACAAAACTATTGGGGTTCCTTGGCAGTCAGAATCAAAGTGTCGATGACCGCACACATCCCATCTGTATCTTCGGATACCTGTAAGCTAAGCCTTTTTGTCAAAGTAGGAATCACTGTGAAAATATAATTATGTTAGCCTGACCCAGCAGTGCATTCTCTTGGGCAACTTCCTTAGCCCTAAAGCAGATAAACGTTAGCTCCAGGGAGCGGATCTCACATGATCCGCTCTCGAAACACTAGGTGACTGATAAAGAAACAGATCCCCATCTAACTCAATGGTGACTAGGTGTGGCCTTCGAGCCCTCCACGCCTTCACAGGAAGGTCACCATAGTTCGATATCTGTTTCTTTCTCCACACCGTAAATAGATATGTGCTTTCTAAAATGCTTGTGTAATGTGACTTGTCCCCGTGTTGTTATTCATGGTCGTGCTGCAGTATGCGGATGAATCATTACTTGATTCTGAAACTACCACGGGACGACATGTTTGCACGCTGTCAATCTGCGGGGGATTCTCCATGGTGGTGCTCGTAAGTGAGCACCGAGCATTCTCGCCAGGCAGACCTTCCCATTAAAGATAGGAAAACACAAAACCACTTGAGGCCTAAAACTTGGAACTTTCAGGACTAAAAATAAACTGTTAGAGTAAGTTCTATCTTGAAGGCCCACATAACTAAACCGATATCTACTAAATCCATATCTTTAACCCACATAAGGTGACGGTGTTGAATTCAACGGAAATCATCCACCCCACATTCACGTATAAACCAGCGTACATCCAATAACTTTTAATTACACTATGTTGATTCATTTTGTCACACTTAGCATTGTTTGAATAGGATAGTGGCCCTTTTTCTCCGCTTCGGCGTTGGAGGCATTTTCCTGTGACAGAGGTCCACATGAGGCAGCCAAAAAGCTTGGCCGGCCTGAGATTATGATAGTTTAAATTAAACCTGCTAAAGGAGCCGCGCTAGGATCCTCCTTCGCAGGGATACCTAACAGATTATACAGATCAGAGATCTGTGAGGTACCTCTGGCGAGGATCAAAATAGACAACACCATACCGGTCATTACATACTTAACTAATTTAGCAGCAAAAGAGTACGATTGTTTGACTCTAATATATGCAATTTAAACACATCTAAATTTCTAATTATGAACCGACACACCGGTGACGCTAACAGTAGGGGCGAGGGTGTGAGGTTCAACTTCCACAACAATGGTTGCACGACCCCACTGGATCGTGATCGTTCCACTGACTCTAGAGGTCTGTCTGTGTGGAGTCAAGAGCGACGTGGTTATTCTCCTGTATCTCCGAGGCTAGCTAACCAGATTCAACAGACCGACGCACCATGTACCTGCGGTGCTGAGGTATAGGATGATTTCCCGGAACAGCACATACCTCTGGAGGCTACACTTGCCTGTAAAATAATTTACCATTCTATTGTGTGTTGGTTAATTTGCTCTTTTATTCTCTTTCTGAAACAAGCCTTTTGCTGCCAATGTGCTATGGATTGAGACAGCAGACTTGATTTTAATAAAGAAATATGTATTGTTTTGAAATGTTATTGGGAAAAAACAGAATTCTGAGGGGCAGCACACCTGCATTGTGGGAACATCCATAGAAATAGTTACATAATCAGAATCATTTTTATTTTAACTTAGTTTCAAAATATTGAGCCATCTCCAATTTTGGGTTAATTTCGTACGTTACCTTAACAGCATTAGTCAAATTGTCGACCAGCATTTTGAGGGGCAAGTAGATTTTCACGTCGCATTCAACCTCTAAAGGAAATAGCAAATAAGAGGCCGAAGGGCATTGACTGTCAGCTTTTACTTGTAACCTATACTCTTCGCAAGTGGTTACAGTGCTATTTAAAACATTTTTCTAAAAATAGTAAATAGTAAATCGGCCAATCAGGTTCTCTTGAAAAAACTTGGTTCAGCTCTTGCCATAGAAGAAGTTTCTGGAGTTTCACATCAATCTGCCAAGCGTTTTTGCAGATTTTTAAATGGGTTTCTAAAAATAGCACAAAATTAAAAATGGCCGCCAGCCACATTATGTCACTCTGACTTTTTTTAACAAACTTATATCTCTATGCCCTAAGGAAGTTTCCTGCCAAATATACATTTAATTGAACTCGGCACAGTGGTCACCAACACATTTATCAGACAAAAGAAAATGTTCAGAATTTGACATTACCATACCCATAAACCTATATAAAACCAATTTTGACTTTAAAACCCATCAAATAAAAAATTCCGATATGGCTGCCTAAAGACTGAATTCTAATTGGTCGATCTTGGCCATGTTTTTAATATACCAACTTCCCTTGAACAAACTTGAATGGCCAGCGGTCTCCTAATCACATTTAGCAAATTGTGGCACAATCCCTTCAGCGGTGAAGGAAAGGCAGGGCCGTATTTAAGGGGGGGGGGGCAAGCGGGGCAAAAGCCCCGGGGCCCCCACAAGCAAGGGGCCCCCACAATTTAAAAATGAATAAAAAGAGTATGCACTTTTTTGGAGGTTATAGGACATTTAAAGCAAACTTTATTAGTTTAGAACTCTTAATCATGCATTATAATTCTATTCTAATATTTGTGGGGGCCCCAATTCTTGTTTGGTGTTCGGCAACAATGTTAATTACGAAAATTTGCAAAATAAAATAATTTTACAACGAAAGAATGCGCCATAATTCACCCTAAAAGTAGACTCTGGCCGTCTCAGAGCACCGAGATATAAAACATTTTCTGGGGGAGGACCCCCAGAGCCCCCGGCTCATTCTTTGCCCCAGGGCCCCCACATATCTAAATACGGCCCTGAGGAAAGGGTAAGCTAACAAGCCATTCGCCTGTGATCCATTCATACAACAAGTTTAGTTACTGGATGCGACAAACTTTTGAAGCAAACGCCTGAATATTTTACTATTGGTTCCATTGGCAAAATTTACCATTGACCTATCTGTAGTAGTAAAAACATTCTACAGCTAAAATCAGTAATACTTCGCTTTTGACCACTTGCTTGTCCTCAACCAAAATTTTTAGCCTCCTCAGGTCTATTCTTGATTTGAGTGCACCTCGTACACGCTTAGCAGATTTATGCAATAACGTCCTCTCCTGGGTTTATATTTGTTGGCTCCCAGTAGGGCGAATTCCAAGGCTCTCTGTAGTGGTGTGTCTTCTGGCATCCTTAGCACACGGCAAAACATGGACCATCTTTGCCGGCCGACGATTACGGACACCGGCGATGTATTACACCATCTTGTATAGTGTATTATGCTGATTTGACTATATTATCAATAAATTATGTCAGCTTGACCGAGTTCTTATACGGATGGTAGCTTATGCCTATAGGTATTCACCCACCATGTTAGAAGCCAATAGCTAGAAAACTAAAAAATGTGCTGCCTAAATAATATCTTTTCACATTGGGTCCCATATTGAAGAAAATTTGTAAGGGTGATAACTCCGCCGTATGTCACCGAATCATACTCATCTTCATAATGGATAAATTAGATGAGGATAGGCACATTTTATCCAGGTTTGATCTAAATCTGTCCAGAGATAACAAAACCTGTCACCATTCTTGATGAGATAGACAGACAGACGGATGAACGGACGGACGGATGGATGGACAAAGCGGCGACTATATGCGCCCCCCCCCCCAATTTTTCGGGGAGCATAAAAATCATCTGAACTATCAAATACTTGGGAGTTTTTTCCACTTTCTTCCAGAAAAAATGGAGGAAATATGGAAGAAACCTCTTTCTTCCAGTTTCTTCCGGCCGTCATGGAAGAAATAGGTTTCTTCCGGAAGAAACACCTGGGAAAGTATATCAAGGGCCATAACTCTGATACTTGAAGGTGTGGCCACTTCATATTCATAACTCAAATAGATATCGGATTTGCCTAACAATTTATGAACATATCTCCCAAATATGGTTTTAATCTATCGATAAATGACGAAACATTACAAAAAATGTATTTCCCCCAAATATGCCTTAATGAATCAGAGGCCGTTGTTTAAGGGTGTGGCCATCTCATATTCATCGCTCAAATAGATGTTGCATAATAGACCAGATCAGTCAAATGTGGTTTCGATCCACCGATAGATGACAGAATGTGCCATAAACATATTTCCCCATAGGCATCAATATTTTGAAAATATAGCAAGAGACATAGGCCTAACTCTGCCATTTGTGGGCGTGGTCACTTCATATTCATAAGTCAAATAGATATTGCCTAAAAGAACATGGCTGTAAAACTTGTTTTTAAAGGGATGTTAATCTCATCTCAACTATTCTATTGCGCCGATAGATTATAAATGGTATATAGATAGCGTATCATTCATATCCTGTCACATTCCGTTATCTGTATCCCAACTATCTGCTTTGTAATATCGCGTACACGTTGAATAGTAATCGCCGCCATTTTGTCTCCTCAAGCGATAGCGTGTGATGCTATGTAAGTGCCGATGCATTATATTCTTTATTATGTAATACGCATCTCGTTGAATTTTTAAAAACTAATTTGACTGGAAGTTGTTGCTGCCTGTGTTCCAGTCAAATTAGTTTCAAAATATTCAACAGCTTACCTGTATGATTAATATTATACCACATTGCCAAACTATAGCTGGCACCTCTGTGACTGACCGTATATAGACGCACTAGGCTTTTTGTGATTGGTTGAAAAGTAAATCATGACAGCTATCATAGGCTGTAGAAATGTATCAGCAATTAGCTACTAACGCGGCATAAAGTCTGAATATCTTTCGTTGTCGGCATGATAAAAAAACTAAAATGTCAGGTAAAGATTATGGGAGGCAAATTCCACCACCTGAATGGTTAGTATAAGATAAGGTGAGCTTTTGTTTAATCCATCAACAAATGGCGAAACGTGCCACAATTATTGACAGACAGACAGTGTCGCAGACAAATCACGATTGTATAAGCTCACTTAGGTGAGCTAAAAATGATCAACAATGATTTAACAGTAAGCGAGACAATCTCTCCATATCGCGAACATTATTTACACCGCTCATGGAAGCCACTACTAGTCGCTAAATGTTTTTTCTCAAATTACTCCGCTTTAATTAAAGTTTCCACGTATATATATTATTTTAGGAATTTCGCAGTCACCAGCATTTGATAGTAGGTGTGTGAAGTTACTTACTAGTTCCCAGTTCCTAGCTCCTTATTTTTCGAAAGAATAAGTAACTAAAATAAGTAACTGGATAATAAGTAAGTAACTGGCTACTTATTTTCAATAAATATGATGGCCAGATCCTCGTGTGATCTAGATCACGTTTCCTACCAGCAGGGATTCCCATTTCCTAGTATTTTCTAGTTCCTTATTTTTCGAAACCTGTAACTGTAAATAAGTAACTGGAAAATAAGTAACTGGTTACTTATTTTCAAAAAGGATGATTGGCAGCTCTCCCCGAAATTTAGATCACGTTTCTTACCTCCACGGGTTCCCATTTCCTAGTGCCTTACTTTTCTAAAAATAAGGAAATAAAATAAGCAACTGGAAAATAAGTAACTGGTTACTTATTTTTACTTGTTAAAAAATAAGTAAATGGCCTCTTGTCAGCAGTGCCCAGATGCCTCAGCCTCGCGAATGTTACCAATAGCAGTAACCTCGATCATATTGCTGACATTTGCGAGGCTGGCGTATTTGAGCATTGCTACTTAAAGGGCCAGTCACAAAATGTCGTGATTGGTGTTATAGGCGCTGTCATTCACCTAGATCATATTGCTAACATCTACGAAGTTGAGGCATCTGGACATTGCTGACCAGAGGCCATTTACTTTTTTTTGGTGCCAGTTACTTACTTTTGTCCAGCCATTTACTTACTATTTACTGAGGGCCAGTCACTGAGAGTCACTGAATAGTGGTATAGGCGCAGTCAATCGCCTAGATCATATTGCTAACATGTGCGAGGCTGAGGATTATTTGTTCCTCATTTTTCGAAAATTAAGGAACTAGGAAATGCGACCCCCTGGAGGTAGGAAAGGTAATCTAAATCTCGGGGAGAGCTGACAATCATCCTTTTTGAAATAAGTAACCAGCTACTTATTTTTGTCTAGCCATTTACTTGTTTTTGCCCGGCTTAAAGAGCCAGTCACCGAATGGTGATATAGGCGCAGTCAGTCAGATATTGCTAGCATTCGCGAGGCTGAGGCAGCGGGACATTTCTGAACAGAAGCCATTTACTGATTTTTCTAAACAAGTAAAAATAAGTAACCAGTTACTTATTTTCCAGTTACTTATTTTAGTTCCTTATTTTTCTTTTAATAAGGAACTAGGAAATGGGAACCCTTGGAGGTAGAAAACGTGATCTAAATTTCGGGGAGAGCTGCCAATCATCCGTTTTAAAAATAAGTAACCAGTTACTTATTTTCCAGTTACTTATTTTAGTTACTTATTTTTCGAAAAATAAGGAATTAGGAAATACTAAGAAATGGGAACCCCTGGTGGTAGGTAACATGATCTAGATCACATGAGGAGCTGGCAATCATATTCATTGAGAATAAGTAACCAGAACTAGTAACTTCACGCACCTTTTGAAGGTTCCCTTTTCTCTTCCTTTAACTATCCAGACTCATCGGAACTGGGGGAACATCCAACGTCTCTAGTTATACATGGGCGCTCAGACAAACAATTGTAAACAGCTTTTAGAGCTACAAGCCTGCTCTGAGATCAATACACGAAATTCATATTGCGGTGATTTGGGCGTGTGCTAGGAGATCGTGGAATATCCTCTAGCTGCATAATGAGATATCAGATCAGTGCTGTGCTTCATATAATCTGCATCATGTGCGCAGAACAGGGTCATCTTACGCGTGGGCCTTGGCTATCTGCATCATGTGCGCAGAACAGGGTCATCTTACGCGTGGGCCTTGGCTATCTGCATCATGTGCGCAGAACAGGGTCATCTTACGCGTGGGCCTTGGCTATCTGCATCATGTGCGCAGAACAGGGTCATCTTACGCGTGGGCCTTGGCTATCTGCATCATGTGCGCAGAACAGGGTCATCTTACGCGTGGGCCTTGGCTAAAAGTGACATCCTTGGAGGAATGTTCTTTGAATTTTATTTTGTATGCAGAATTCATGTAGGTGAAGAATTTCCCCAATGCGGTCTCGCCATGCTCCCATATCATAAATATGTCATCTATGTATCTGACATATAGAGGGGTGGCTGATGTAGAAAATGTTCTAGTAATCTGGTGTCTATATCACTCATGAAGATGCATGCATGCGTATGTGCATGCTGCCTTGCTGCCCACGGCAGTGCCACCTATTTTTAGGTAGTGTCTACCATAGAATTCGAAATTATTGAGCTCTAGTACTATTATACGGTAGTTTAAGAGGCCTCTGGTAGTGAGAGGGTCTGGTAAGCCACGTTGTCGCATGAATTTGCAGGTGTCTTGTAGTCTTCTGTTTGAGATACAAGCGTATAGACCGCTCAAATTCATGGTGCACCTTATTGTTTGTGTTAAGGGGACCGTAACTTTCCAGGTTTTTATAAATTCTATTGTTTTTTGTTACTGGAGTTTGATGCGTTCATCCACAAAACTACTGATGTGTTTTGTTGGGCAGCAGTTGCCATGGATGATGGGCCTGACTGGGACTATAGATCGTGCTTTTTATCTTTGTGTATCTTTGCTAGGAGGTAAAATGCAGTTTATGGCGTTGTTGGTATTAGCCCTTTGGCAATATCGCCTCTTATCTCTCCATCCCGTTCTAGTTGGTCTAAACGTTTTTTTAAACTAGGTTTGCGAGTAAGACGGTTCTGTCCTCTCTGATTTCCATATAGAGATTACTGTCTGTCAATTGGCTATGCGCCTCTGAGATATAGGCCCACATTATTCTGTATAACTGTGGCTTGAACCGTATCTGCTTTTTTGATTATCACATCTTTGTTTTTTTTAGTTCAAATATGTCGTCTCTTTCAGTTTTGGAGAAGTTACCTGTGGTGTTTCTTTTGTAAATATGTTCAGCAAATGAAGAGAGGATAGAGCCTAATGGATTCTAGATGTCCGAAGATACCCCTGGTGCATGTGTGCTCAGGGATAGCGGAGCGGAAGAGAGGTGGCGGCAGATGGTGGCCATGGCTGGGACTGGGTGAAAAGACTAGGATGATGTGGATATGGGCTTGGAGTAAAATGGGGAGTAAGGCGTAATCTTCTGATTAAAGGGCTTAGGTCTTTATAGACGGAACACATATCAGGTTTGAATACTTTGGACAGAAGCCTAGGCCTTTGCCTAGCACATTTATCATTTTTTCTGGGATTTCTCTATGAGATTGACAACAGACTTGGAAGAATAAGCTGAATCTGTTGGTTGGGAACTGTTATCATTGATGTTTAATTGTACATTTATAGACACTATTTTTGAGTGGATATGCTATCATGAATGGCAACATAGATGAGAATGAAATAGAATAAAGGTTATTGTGGTCTATATGTGAAGAGTTCTGTTTTGTTGCACAGAGCTCATTTTTGTTGAGCAAAAGAGTTACTATGTGTCTTTCTTGCCTTTCATATCGCTCATCAGGTGGAAGATGTGATTTATTTGATCTTACTTTGATTGATCTCGTCTCTGTGTGGGTCTGTTTACTTTCCTGTTCTTGTCTGTGTATTGTGCCCGGTCCCATTCATTTTTTCCTCTGTACATCTGTGATCGGTCCCTCTGGTTTTCGAGAACCCTCTTTCCCGTTTGTTGAAACTTCTTGACCTGGCCTGCTTATAATTGGTAAACCAGTTTTTTAAAGCCACATTTTGCCGTTAACAGGACATTTTTTTATTTAGTCTGATCTGCATAGCTTTCGTGGCATCCACTGTGCTTGATACAATTCTGAGCTGTTTCTAGCTTACTCTCAAGATAGTCTGCTACCATGGTGGCCTGTTCAACCCTCATCTGACAGCTTTCTGCCCCATTTTTGGTTGAAATTTAAGTCATTCCTTGGAGGGATGTATGCACATCTCACTCTGAAATGGGGCAGTCGATCTAGAGCAAGTTCTCTGGCAATGTAGTCCAATTGTGCTGAACTGTGCCGAATTACTCCAGAGTCGTTAGGTGTTAAGATTTGCTTGTGGAATATCTGGTTTGGCTTATTTGTTTGGAGGACCGGTGCTGTTGTAGAGACATTGAAACGGTGATGGTGGGCCCAGCTTTAACCCCTGCTACATAGTGGTCACTCTCTGGATCAGTTCTTTTCCCGCTTAGGAGAGTGTTGCATTGATATGACAGGTGCCTGGTCATCTCCTGTGATGGTGACTGTCTTTATGGTTGTAGAGATATCCAAGAATATTTGTATCTGGTTCGCTGCTTCATTTGCCTCTTTAGTGAGAGTAGAGCTGTTGGACGGTTCTGTGGATTTACCAGTCGTGCTGGTTGTCATTTTTGGAACCTGATGGGTGTTCCTCGTCCGGTTCCACAAGATTCAATACTGAAGAACTGACGGATCACAATGATAGCCGTGATACCGATATTGGTAATAAGTGGTCAGTTTTTGCCTCACTGTTCATAACAATTTCTGTTAAATGGACTGTAATGGACCTTTCCATTTTTAGCTAAGCTCCACCCATGCTTCGTCCGTGTTAGGATTGATCAATCCCTGAACGTCCTGACTATCAATTTCCAGAAAACTATACAGGTAAGCTGTTGCATATGTTGAAACTAATTTGACTGGGTGCTGTTGCTGCCTATGGCAGCAACAGCGACCAGTCAAATTAGTTTCAACATATTCAACAGCATGTTTATTAAATAGTAGACATACAATTCGTACGACGATGCATAGTCCGTCTTCAATTATGCATTCGTAACGTACTTATCTATGTCATTGATTATGTCATCATTCTACACTTCACACATGATGGAATGATAGAGTGGAAAGTATATGTACGAAGATTCTTAGCATGTCTTTTACTACTTGTATTCACTTTTCGTCTAGACATCTACACAAGTAGATGTTAGGCTAAGGATCTTCGTACACGTAGTAATTAGTCACACCACAATATTGCATTGGAGTAGGAGGTACTACTGGGAATCCGGTTGATAAACCATTAACAATACAATTCACTCGAGCCTGGACAGTTTGTCAGAATCCAACACTTGCTAATGATTTACCACTCATCAAGAGTGCACTTATGACAAGACTGAAGACTTTGGTCAAAAAGGTATTTTCTCCTTCCTGGATCGTCCTACCGTAACAGTTGAAGAGTGATTAAGAATCCGGAATAAACAACTGCTAATAGACATCATGGATGATGAGGAATCCTTACCAAGTGGAAGTTCCAGGAGGAGCGGAATATGTCAAGATCAGAGCATTTGTCAAACATTTGTGTATGATGAAGAATAGTGTGCTTGAACTATGGTTTAACCGAGATCTGACATTATGCTAGGGATGCGCCCTCACACAACCCCTTCCCAACCCACCCAGTCTCCAGTTAAATTGGTTTCAAAATATTCAAGTGTTTTTAAATTGTAAATTCATCAACGTCATACAAGTCATACATTTCTCGACAGATTTCGATTTTCATCACATAGTTATCATTTTAATTGTGACATCAGCTAACATGTGATTATCTGATTACGACGTCAGATACTCGTGATAGATCAGATCCCTCCATTGAAAGGATGGCATCACCTTTCACATCTATGCCGACCATTGTGTTAAGAGGATACTGTGGGGAATAGCGTGAAGGTGCACTGTTTCACTATTATAAATACAACTATGCCCATGTTTCTGCAGACTACATTTTCCATGGGTTTTAACTCACACCAGCAACTTTCAGTCAAGTTGTTTTCAAAGTATCCAGCAGGTCAAGAGTTATTGACCATTGAAATTATTGTTCGTTGGCTTGCAACAGTCAGGCGGTTAGTCGGCCCCGTCAGTGGCCACTGCGGTCTTTTTAAATGACTCGTATATCCCTTCACACAATGATTATTGTAGTCTTGTATTTTGCCCGTCTTCACCTACATTATTGGATAGTTTAGAAAAACTACAAAAATGGGCTGCTAGGGTGATATTAGACATGCCTTACAGGACACCAGCTGCACAACTATATGAACCATTAAACTGGACAAATTTAACTAAAAGAATGCAAATTAAAATGGGTATTATGACATATAAATCTAGAAATGGTCTGGCCCCTGGTTACATGAGACATGTTCACTTCCGTTGGGGTGGTCCACACTAGAAATTTACGTTCCAAAACACGCAATCACCTGTACTTCCGAGGATTAAAACGGAATATGGCAGAAAAAGCTTCAAATATACTGCAGCGCAACTGTGGAATTCTCCGCCTGAAACGGTTACTCAGTCTTCTACTCTGCTGACATTCAAATCAAATATACATGAATATATTACTAAATTATAGTGATATATGGGCAATGTGATTTCACCTTTTCACTTGTGTTCTAATGTTGCATATTTTGTTTATTTCTAAATAGCTATATATGTGTGTATGTGTGAATGAATGTGTACAACCTTGCGCGTATGTATGCGTGAACGGTGATTCGAACATCGACATTCGACGAGGTAATTATTCTACAATACTGTTTTAGTAATATCTATCGAAAATGAACAAATATTTTAATTATCTAATTTAAGTCATTTTACTTGTGTTATAATATTGTATATTTTGTATATTTGTAAAGTTATATATATATATATATACTGGAAAAAAAAAGTTAGGGATCACAAAGTTTTTTCAGTATTGTTAGAAACATTCGATATAACAGACATATACAGATTCGAAATGATAACTAACAGCCTCTGCTGAATCCATATTTAATGACAGTTTTGAAATTGATTTGTCAGCAATGCATCACATAGGTGTTAATGAAAGGCATCCATGAAACAATGAGAATTCATGATTGCAAGTCAACAAGCGTATAAACGTGTGTCACTCCAAATCAGTCCATATGCACTTTAGTAACGAGTGTGACCTCCACGTGCAGCCACGACTGCTTGACAACGCCGCTGCATGCTGTTGATGAGGCGCACGATGTTCTGTTCTGGAAGGTTGTCCCACTCCTGCCTGAGAGCAGTTTCCAGGTCATCCAGAGTCATTGGGGGCACCTGGCGTTGTGAAATTTGTTGTTGAAGCTGGTCCCACACATGCTCAATGGGGTTCAAGTCAGGTGATACTGCTGGCCACTCCATTCTCTCTATGGTCTCCCTCTCAAGGTACTGTGTGATAACTCGAGCACGGTGAGGCCGAGCGTTGTCATCCATGAGAACAAAGTCAGGACCCACAGCTCCAGCAAACAATCTCACAACTGGATGAAGGATTCATCCCTATACCGGATGGCGTTCAGAGCTCCATTCCCGATAGCAACCAGTTCAGTGCGACCAGTCAAAGAAATCCCACCCCAAACCATCACTGAGCCCCCTCCGAAACGGTCATGTTCAGCGACCATACACTGTGCATACCGTTGTCTGGGTTCTCTCCACACATGTCTGCGACCATCATGGAAATCTAAACAGAATCTGGATTCATCAGTGAACAAAACTGGCTGCCAGTGACATCTTTGCCATTTAATGTGATTACGAGCCCATTCCAGGCGAGCTTGTTGATGACGTAGGAGTAGCCTTGGTCTGACAGCTGGCCTGCGAGCTCTAAGATTGGCTCCGTGAAGTCGGTTCCTCAAAGTCTGGGGTGTAATCTGAACATCTGTAGCAGCATTGAACTGTCTGTTGAGAGAACGTGCACTATCAAAACGATGTCTCCTGGCTAAAGTGACGATATACCGGTCTTGGCGGCGTGTTGTGGTACGTGGTCTTCCACTTCTATGCCTCTCATTGACAGTTCCAGTTGCTTGAAACCGTGTCCACAACCTGGATATCACACTGCGAAACACCAAGTGCAACAGCCACCTGTCTCTGTGTTTGGGCAGTTTGGATCATTCCAACTGCTTGATTTGCCTCACAAGCTCGTAAATGTCTTCTTTGCGGCATTTTGTAAAGGTGGTCCACCGTGGTCAATGTACACGTTAACCAAGGCCTCAATCAGACTCAATCAGATGTCTTCATAAAAAAATCAGTCACACCTGTGATCTCTGAAAACACTCAATTTTAGCCACCCTTCACATGTGCTGCACGCTTGCACGTGAAAAGTGAAATTGACAACACACGACAACGTGCATGTCTCAATGACCAATAAAAGAAGTAAACAAAAGCTGTTTTCACTTGATCTGAGCCGTTTACCAGAATATACTCAAAATATAATCCACGATCCCTAACTTTTTTTGACCAGTATATATACGTGCGTGTGTGTGAATGACCGTGTACGACCTTGCCGTGCGCGTATATATGTATGTATTTATATGTGCGTGCGTGCGTGTGAGGGCCTCGGGAAGATCAGTTTACTGACGATGTATACCCTCATTAAATAAAGATTATTATTATGGTTGCAAAAGAATGGAGGAATCCAGTTTCAGCTTTGACCCACCCATCTTTAGCTAATCTCCACCCACACTAGGATCGATCCATCACCGACTATCAATTTCTAGAAAATATAGACTAAGGTGTTGAATATTTTGAAATTAACTTGATTGTGTGCTGTTATTGCCATAGCCTAGTCAAATTAGTTTCAAAATATTCAATAGCATGTTTATCAAATAGTAAAGACATACAATTAGTGCAACGCTTAGTCCCTCAGCTATTAAGCAGAAGACGAATTGCGCCTACACGTCAAAGTTGATTATGACGTCATATGATTGACGGATAGACTGGAACACTCCATTGACATATTAAATTTCTGTGTGCATACCGCAAAAGGAAACCTCAATGCCACATTTGGTAAGGATCAACATGAGTTGTGGTCCACAACCAGAATTTTTCTAATTAGGTCAGTGAACTTGATGTTTAACCTAACTCTGCACAAATTTCCCAATTTATTCTCAAAAAATAAAATCATAATTAGATAATAATAATAATAATAATAATAGTCCATTTGTAACGCGCCAAAATCCATGCGCAGCATGCTCTAAGCGCTTAGAAAGCTTATCTAGAGTATTCTAGAAAAAATACAGATCAAGGTGTTGGATAACATTTTTGAAAGTAACGTGTCTTGAGTCTAGATTTAAATGTGCTCAGGTTTGGGGATGTTTTGACCTTGACCTTTTCACCTGAAATTTGTTTAGCCTTCATGCACATATGCCCATTGCCATGTCACGGTTGATAAATATGCATTTATTAGAACAGTTAAAAGCAACAAGGAAGTAATAGCATGCTATCAGTTTCCAACATTACATTTCCTGAGGAATTTTTTTTATCTTTCTAAACAAGATGGCCAAATTGCCCAATCAAAATTCTGAATGGAAGTTCTAGCGCTAACCTCAATAGGATTCTTCTCAGTACCTAATGAGTATTCTTAAGCAAGGTCCAAGGGCATGTGATTATCACCTGGGCTATTATGAGGGTGGGGATAAGTTATAATGGTGTAAGCCTATTTGATATACTGTTAAATCGCTTATAGCAACCACCATATTTGTACTAAAAATATTCTATAAAATAAAGCTTATCTGACCAATTAGCGTTTGAAATTTTCAAGACGGCCACAAGTGGCTGGTGTTTTATAGATGTCATCTGCAACCACTCTGCTGCACACAGCAAAGCAAGAGGGCCGTCCAAACACTGACAAATCAAACTTCTCATTTGATATATTGAAGCCGACCTCCACAGAATGATTCCACCCAAGTTTCGTTTTAAAGGTTTCTCAACATGGCTGGCTAGAGAAAATTACCCGTTAAAATTCTGTATAGATACGCTGGAGCCTACTATCTTATCATTCCAGCCAAATTTGGTTAAAATCTACTAATCAGTTTAGAGCATACCACACAAGATCCTTCCAGCCAAATATCATTAAAATCTGCCAATCTGTTTAGGAGTCAAGATCTTTGGCAAAAAAATAGATTGACCAACAAAAATAGTGTCCAGAATCCTATGACCATAGGATCCTTTCATACAACTTAGTCCGAAATCGCACAAACGGTTAATAGGGGTCTTCACTGATTTCCCGAACATTGTAGATGGACAAACAGAAAAATGTATAACAAAAACAGACGAGTTTGGTTGAAATAGGCCAAGTGGTCTAGTACATGTTTCAAAGGATTTCCACAATATTGTTAGATATTCCAAGATGGGCACTGAAAAATTGGACCATTATTAAGAATGCATGAAATAGCTTTCTAGAGAATCAACTCTTCCCAGGGAAGTTGGGGTGGGGGAGGGAGGATGCGGTGGTGGAGGGGTGGGTAATGACGGTCAAGCCATACAGCAAACATGCATCAGAGGCAGAACGGGTTAGTCAGTGGTGAAGTAAGACATCCGCAAGACAACAACAACAGCTATTCCAAGTATATATTTATTCATCACAACTGCTTCACATTTAAACATTTCCCTGCATATTTACACAAATTACAATCTGCAGCTAATCATGGCAGCATCGCGATTATTTACAAATAATTATCTATAGATTTATGTATAATATTTACAATTTTTAAACATATTTACATGGTGTACTGATAGACGCGACTTCTGGTGAAATTCCAGTTTTACACCAGCGGACAGTGCCATGGATGCATGAATGGGTAATAAGGTACAGTACAGCTCCGAAATAACTTAATATTGTGTCCAAAATATTGTGTCCAAACCAAAACCAGAAACATGTTAGTTAGTACAATTTTGAATACGATGTCCGAGGCAGCAATGTCTTCTAATTCAATTATGTTCACCAGTAACTGTGAAATTATTTCCGAGCTGTACTGTTTAAAGTTGTACAGATAAAGCGATCATATTGAATTGCAATTTGTTTATAATTAGCCTATGTAGTTATTATTTATGTTACTGACCCAGCGGAACTTACTCTCTATATATATATATATTCTTAATAAAATTTAAAAGCCTCATTGGCCAGGCTAGGTCAACAATAAGCTGCTTCATCCGTAATATGAAGGTGAGAGACGATCATAGATTTACAGCAAACAACTCAAGTCCTGTTATTGAGAATTGGAAAACCCATTTTCAGGAAGAGACTATTTTTAAAGATTTCCCACTGAAACGTCAGTCTTGACGGGCGAGGCAGTGTTAAATGTTACAAAAAAATAATCATCTCTTGCCCTGCAAATGAACATTCATCTGGATTTGCTAACTCTTGCCCATTATATGTTTATTGTCACGATATCTGATCTCCGCACAGTACAGCTCAGAAATAGTTCCCAAAATAAGAACATGGTAATTAGTACAATTTTGAACACGATGTAGGAAATGTTCTATTGAACAGTTTGAACATAATTGGATTGGAAGGCATTGCTCCCTTATAAGGTAGCATTGTCTTCTAATCTACTTATGTTCAGAATATTCAACAGTGTGTTCTCTCTGATCAACAGTACAGAAAAAAATAAACAAGAGGGCCAATGGGCCTGTATCGCTCACCTGGAAATGGTTTAGTTTTCGAGATATTGACAACAATCTCTGGACTGTTTTTTTGCATTAGTGATTTTGAAAAATGTTTAAGCGAAAATATATTTTCTTGACTGTCTCACTGCTGCAAGCCAGTGCAGTCAATAATTTCAATTTTCAAAAGCTCTTGACTTGTTGAATATTTTGAAAACAATTCAACTGAAAGTTGTTGGCGGATTATCCACCAACAACTTTCAGTCCAATTGTTTTCAAAATATTTATCAGGTTCAGAGATATAACCTTTGGAATATGTCGTCTGCAAAAACTCACCAGTCAGACGGTTACTAGAGGTTTAAATACAATTGAAGAAAATGGTCTCTAAAGGCAGGTAGGTGGTCTTTATAGCAGGGTTATTCCCCACCACCACACAACCCATTTAACACATGCGCATCTGGCTGAATCACTAAGTTAGCAGCAGTAGGGTGAGCTGAAGTCGATTTAGAAAATAATTTGACTGAGTCATTGCTGCAGTAGGCAGCAACAACTTTCATTGCTGCCTAAGCAACTTTCAATCAAATACATTTCAAAATATTTTTAAGAGCATAGGAGCACATAATACATATCTTAAATATTTAGGCAGTGATGGAAAGGTTAATCTGTTAATTGGAGTTTAATCTACTTTGGCAATAAAATCTGACATGGTGATAAATCAGTGGACGGTGGGAACAAACCTGTATTTCCCCTATGAAAGTGACTGCAAATAGTTAAGGGGTGATAACTCTGGCAATTGACGTCCTATCAGTTTCATAACACAGATATTAGATGCCGACATTAACATTGTGACCAAGTTTGGTGTCAATCTATCAAGAAATAACAAAATGAGCCGCCATTGTTGGTGATGGACAGACGGATGGACAGACATACAGAAGATGGACGGGGTCATCGATATACGACAGCTGACTGACAGGTAAGCTGTATTAAGAAAACCAATTTCGGCTTCAAAATCCACCAAATAAAAAAATTTAATATGGCAGCCAAACACGCTAAAATTTGATTGGTCAACAGCGCCCATATTTTTTACCTATCAACTTCCCATGAACAAACTTTTTATGGCCCTTAGTCCATAATCATATCGGCAAAATTTCAGCCCGATCCGTTCAGTGGTTCTGCATAAGTCGTTTTCACGAAAACTAGGTCATCCAAGATGGACGCCGAACCATTTGGCCAATCAAGTTCCTTCAAACAAACTTGGTTCAGCTCTTGCCCTATATGATATTTCGTGTTTTGAATCGATCCACCAAGTGGTTTCGGAGATGTTTAGGTTTCTAAAGATCGACCAAAATCCAAGATGCCCACCGGCGACCGACTTCCTTTGAACAAACTTAGATCTGTATGCCCTAAGGATGCTCCCTGCCGAATATGATTCAAATCGGCCCAGCAGTTCTTGAGGTCGTTCAAAGAAAAAGTTAATGGACGGACGCTGGACGGTCGCCACGGTATAAGCTCACTTGGCCATTCTGGCCAGGTGAGCCAACAAACTAAAACAACAAATTTGTGCAACAGCAGCAGCATACAGGTTTTTTTTATCACTACACCCAGCGACACACAATATAACACCTGCCAATTCGTATCAGACACAGGGACTAGAAATTATCATATACATAAAATATATATATATATAAATTTCTTGCCATGTCTTAGTATATACAGCTAATTAACATGATCTATGAACATGCATGACATGAGTCGGTAGTTATGATTTCAAAGGTAATGCTTCACCCCTTAACACTCAAATGTGTTCAAAAGAATTCTGATTTTCTCTACAGATTGAGATCTTTGAAAATTTGTCACTGAAATGACCAATCGAGCCAGGCATTCGCGGTAGAGTTTCAAAAATAGTTTTCTCTTGGTCTACAAATCAACATTTCGCAAAAAACGTGTTTTGGACTTAACGAGTGTATCGTACACTTCCAGGGTGCATTGTCTATAATATGCTACCATGTCACTGACAGTTCTAGACATGTGTTAACAAGTCTCATTATCATATTTCTCTAAAAGGATGGAATAATGGAAACTATATATATATATATATATATATATATATATATATATATGTATATATATATATATTGAATAATCTATTGAAAATTTTGAAATTAATTGAACTGGCAGCCATTAAGCACTCAGGTACCCGTTAAATTAGTTTCAAATTATTCAACAGCTTGCCTGTGTATAGTTGTTTTTAAATTGACAAGTATTCCTCGGGGTAAATAATCTGTAACTCGTAAATGCACATTTACAGAACAAGCACAGAAATAATGCCAAACTTTCAAAACAAACTAACCCGTACTGTTGAGTATTTTGGACTTAATTTGATTGCCAGCCATTGTTGCACCAAGGCAGCAGTAGTTTCCAATCAAATTAAGTCTTAAAAGGTTCAAAAGAACTTCTTACTGGCAGCCATTAAGATGTTTAGGTTTCTAATAAAATTAGATAAATAGATAAATGATACAGCATTTAGCCCTTTAACACTTGAACTTCTTCAAGAAAATTTGAATTTTCTCAGAAAATGTTCATTTGCAGACCAAAAGACAATTTACAACTGGAATGACTGGCACGGTTATCGAGCCAGTCATTCCAGCGGTAAATTTTCAAAAATAATATCTTGGTCTGAAAACGGACATTTCTTAAGACACCTGCATAAGCCATTTTTGACTGATGAGTGTTAATGGGTTAATCAACTTGTCATTGCCACGGAAACATTAACATATTTTAACGTACAAGCTTATGGATACCATTATGTGCAGTTACAGGTATACATAATCAGGCTTTCACACATGTACTATTTAAAAGGATTTACGTAAATCATAAATTATAGCATATTAAAATTATGATGCCAAAAAGATGATACAATGATAACACGTCTGTCTTCTAGCAACTGATAACGTCTGTCTTCAAGCAACTAGCAAATCTTGTGCACTGTGACCTCTAGGCACATTTATCATGTTTAATTACATGTTGCTGGCCCTGTATTCACGAGTGTGCGTAGCCGTGTATGTAATTTTTGACCCTGCATACTTTACCTGGCTGCAAGAACCATCATGAATACGGTGGCCACTGGTGTTAAGTGGAGGATTCCAGTTTATCCATCAATCATATGTGTAGGATGATGCTATAATCAAATATGTCATGAATGATGTAGCGAAGTTCATCATGAATGCTTAATTAATGATGGACTACGCTCTGTTGTACGAATTGTATGCCTTTACTATTTAATAATAAACATGCTGTTGAATATTTTGAAACTAATTTGACTGGGCGCTGTTAGGCAACAGCAACAAGTCAAATTAATTTCAAAAAATTTTCAATAGTTTTTATGTATAGCTTTCTGGAAGTTCAGGGATCAATTGATCAATCCACGGGCACAGCGTGGAGTTTAGCTAGAGATGGGCGGGGCATAGCTAAAATTAGATTCCTCCATTATGCATAAATCAACAGCTTTCTGAGAATTATGGAATCATATATTAAAATATAATGTTTAACCATGTGTTATCTCTTGTCACCGGTGTCCCATCATAGCAGGATGCATCATACCTACGGGCCCCATGCCTGACATAGACATAGTCTGTGATGCAACAGGATTGGATGGATTTACGAGCTGCATAGAACGTGCAGAGTCAGGGAACAAACCGTGATAATAAGTCAGCGGGACATATGCGGCTGTGATCACTTTGCCTGCGAAAGGAAACATTTCATAGTAGTAATCTGGAGGGTATGCCAAAAAAAAAAAGGGCTTCTAAAATAGTCTTCCAAACTGGTAATTTGGTTGCTTCACACACATACTTAACCATTTAAACGTTATGCCCGCCAAAACCAGCCTCTCTTATTGATCTCGTAGAATGTTCATTTACAGACTAAGAGAATAAACTTTAAAGATTTACCACTGAAATGATAACTGAGACAGTCACTCTACTAATAAATTTTCAAAAATTGTATTCTCCTGGCCAGTAAATAGACATTCAATAGGCAGATATTTATATTTTCTTGACCAAATTTGACCATTAAAGGGTTAATCATTTAATGGGCAAGACTCCGCACTGGCCGTAAGAAAATCTAATTGCACGCCTGAGGACTTTCAAAATATTACCACTGACATGACTGGCTAAATAACTGATTCAGTCATTACAGCGGTAAACTTTCAAAACTTCCCTTCTCTTAAAATACAGGTAGACACTCATCAAGGAAACAACGTTTTTCTTGATGCCATTACCATTAAACTGTTAGATTTGAATTGATTAAAACAACAAATGTTAACTTCTCTAATGAATAGAATTTGTTAACATAAACAATGCACTGAATATTGGTTAAAAACGAGGTTTACTATGTAATATTATATTATATACAGAAAAGATTTAAAGCCTGGCCATAATAACACCACCACATATTCATGAAATAGAGCCTCAAGTTGCCTCCACCTTTATTAGTCTTTATTCTGCATTCACAGGTATGAAAGTATTAAGTCTCTCCTGAGAGTCTGGGATAAAAGTTTGAAATTCATGAATCCAGTTTCGCAGTCAACATACGATGTCATAATCAGCTCCGTGATGTGTAGGTCGACCTCATAATCAATTATGTCATGAATGACTCGCTTAGTCCGTCTTAAAAGCTTAATAGTTCGACGACTTGTACGAACTGTATGTATTTACTATTTAATAAACATGCTGTTGAATATTTTGACTCATTTGACTGGGCGCTATATCTGTAGCCATAGGGAGCAACAGCAACCAGTCAATTTTGGTTCAAAATATACAACAGCTTAGCTGCATTGTTTTCTGGAAATTGAGATTCAGAGAGCGTAGGGATCGATCTATCCAACATGGTCAAAGTGTGGGGGGAGCTTTGCTAGGAATGGGCAGGGCATAGCTAAAACTGGGTTCCTAATTAATGACCCCTACGAGATACAGCTGTTTTGAGCATTTCAGACAGAAACAGGACTCAATATTTTTCTGATTTTCGATTAATAGGTCGACAGCAGATAATAGTCTGAAGATCATCCATGGACTAAATCTTAACTTCAGCCTTACTGAGCAGTAACGACAAATTCTTTATGATTTAATGATTCTAGTGAATATTTTGAAACTAATTTGACCGACAGCTGCCATGGTAGCAACGTGTTCCAGTCAAATTAATTACAAAATATTTAATAGCTTTCCTATATAGATGTCCTGAAATTGAGACCCTTGCAATTCAAGGGTTCTGCTTTATCGTTCAGGAAATCAAGATTAAAATCACAATAGATTGATGTCATAGTATTATGCTAATTTCCTGCAATATTTTGCTACAGTGCAATGCAGCAATAACTTAACATGTTTCACCCCACACACATAAAACCTACTGTTGTATATTTTAAACATAACTGGATTGAAAGACATTACTGCCAAGCTCACTCATACTATGAAAAAATTGGGTGGGGCCCAACTTAGATGCTACAAGCCCATATGAATAATGCAGGGATCCGATATCATAATCAAATACGCTCTTTAACATTTTGTAAAGTATATGAATATATTGCATCCCTATGGATGAAAATACAACTTGATTCTGTGGAATGTTTTGAGTGAATTGTTTGGGAGCTGTTTCTGTCATAGAAAACCCCTTGAAATAAGTTTCAAAATATTCACCAGCTTACCTGTATAGTTACAATACCTTGAAATATAGATTCTGAAATTTGTGTTTATAGTTTCAAATCAATTCAAACAGGCGTAAAACTATGGCCGAGGTTAGCTAAAGATGGGTGTGGCAGTTAGAAATGAATCCCTCCCCTGCACGAGCTCTAGTTTCTTCACAATTACCATTCCGATGTCAAACTTAACTTTTCAAATTAAATTAAAAGATGAACGGATGTTCATTTTTCACCAAATTTAGTGGAAGATGTTGCTGTCATAGACACCAACATCGTCCACCAAAATTGTTGAAAAATGTACACCAGTTTCTTTGCTATCGACACAGTAAAAGATAGAATATTAACATCAGAGTGTTCATTGTGTATTTGATTTGACAGGTCTATGAATAATTACTCACCTGCGAAGTAACGACCATGTAGAGCATTGACCGAGGATACAGCTCCAATTATAGACACACATTTCACATACACATTTCCCTGAGGCGACGCCTTATCCACAAAGATGTGCAACACACCGCCGTGTTTATTGCACTCCAGTATCACATCATCCGAGATATCTCGCTCCCAATTCATCTTCGTCTCCCTAAAAGAGAAGAGAATCAATTTAGACAGCACTCCATCAATGGACACTCACGCTTTGCTAATTTTTATAAGTTACTTAAAATGGTGCAAATTGTTGACAACACTCGAGAAGCGATGAAATGGACCTAAATAAGCAATCCCACCATAGCATGCAGGATGACTCCCATTCTAACGTTTGACATGCACGTTGATATTTTATGGAAAATGTTATTTTCTATACCGTAATGCTAACACAATGGATGAATCCGATCTTTTGATCACGTATACATGTATGGTGAAAGAAATTCTCATGAACCTGGAAGTGAGATAGTTGTGACCAGCATCAGTTGTACAAATTGTATGTCTTATTTAATTAATACTCTGTTGAATATTTTTTAACTAACTTGACCAGGCGCTCTTGGTTTCAAAATATTCAAACAGGTTAGCTGTATGGTTACCATGAAATTGGAATTCTGGGAATTGAGGATTCAAAGTATATAAATCCATCCCAATACGCACAAAGCCTGGCCGGAGGTGAGCTAGAGATGGGTGGGGCATAGCGGATAGTAGTGGATTCCGTAATTGACATAATTTTTGTCAACGAGCCAGGCATTCAGTTGATAAATTTTAAGATTTATTCCTGCATACATGGACATTTCTATATATGATTGGGTACACAAATACACACTGGTCGCCTGAGGTTTAAAAAATGTCCATATACAGGAATAAGGCCTTTTTAGAAGTTACCACTGGAACGCCTGCCTCAATGACCGAGTGCCAATCCCATGCTAAATCTTCAATAAATATTTCACGTGGCCTGCGAATCGGTATCCTTCATCCAGCATTCTCTAAGCAAACATATTCTTGATCACTCTTTATTATATTAACTGTTTGACGGCTGCAAGCCACGAGACATTAATTTCAATGGGCAATAACGATGGACATGCCGATGCCGAATATTTTGAAAACAATTTGACTGAAAGTTGTTGGCGGCTTAGCTACCAACTATTAATCAAATTGTTTTCAAAATATTCTGCATATCCAGAGTTAAACTACATGGGAAGTAGTGTGCAGAGATTCAGCAGGTGGACAGTCAAAGAATTAATCAAGCTGCTAGTTGATGACACCCTTGATAATCTATTTGTCTGCGTGGGTATGTTTTGATTGTTCTCGTCCCTAGACAAGCGCTAGACTTGTGCTGATGAGACAAGCTGATAACATGAGCCTTAATACTGATCAACACAAGCGATCATTCACTGTTCACCTTTCAGAGCGAATATCTGGAATATAGGAAAATGGCTGCTATTAACGACAAGGATGAAGAAGAATTGAAACAGAAGAAAGAAACACACTAAAACATATCTATTCGTATTTTACGCAATAGTCTCAAGTGTTTATTAATGTGTCAACATTTTAACCCTTTAACCATCAAATTTGAAACTGTTCATTTGCAGAGCAAGATATTATTTTTGAAAATGCACCAATGGGATGACTGGCTTAATTAATTCCCAACTCTTCTCTTGATCTGCAAATGGGCATTTCTCAAGACGAATGCAGATGCCATTTCTGACTGGCTTGCATGTTAAATAGCCTATGAATGTATGTCAAGTTTCAAAAGAATAAATATTTGCATGTCATCGGAAAACATATTTAGTGATGGTCTGTATATATATATATATATATATATATATATATATATTCTAAGCTGTGATGGATCACAATGAATCATTTCTCACAATGGATATGGACAAAATCTTAAGGTAATTGAAGCAGGCTCCTAGGTCAAGGTCCAGAAATCAGATTTTGGATGATTTAGTCATTCAACAGAGATAACTGTGACCAGCGAACATGGACTGTTTTCACTGCAATGCAATCCCAACTCACCATGTGACAAGGAATTCAAAACGACTTCTGCAGATGTTCTTGAGAAATGTCAATTTTCAGACCAAGAAGAGTAGTTTTGAAAACTTACCACTGGAATGACTGGCTCGATAACTGAGCTAGTCATTCCAGTGGTAAACTTTCAAAAGTGCTCTTCTATTGGTAAAGGCGTATGCAAGCAAACAAGCAGGCAAGCACACACATCCAGTTGCATAATTATTCAGATGATATTACATGAGTTATATTTATTACATACGTGTTAGCATCAAACATATTTGACAGCATAAAGCACTGTGTAGCAATGGGTGGTGTCGGCTGTTGTTGCTGAGGTGGTGGTGGTGGCGGGGCAGCAGCTTGAGCAAGCTGCTGGTGTAATGGTAATGATGAATTAGGCTGTGGTATATTCATGTTCAGGACATTAGCAGCATACTCTGGGAGCTGCAAGCCCGTTCCTGAAAATAGAAAACATTGTTTACATTAAAATGATAATTTTTAGCAATGATCTTCCCATTCTCTGCCCGCTTCTTCTTTATGCATACTGGAATCAATCTGAACCACGAATTCCCATTATTTACATTTCAGAGTAACTATAAGGTAAGCTGTCAAATAATTGACTGGTGGCTGTTGCCATCTATCACTCTATGGCCTACTTGTTACATTGTAAATTCAGGGAAGATATACAATTCTTGTAATTTTGTAACTTTTCAATATTTGTGACTGGTTACGTCATTATGATTGTGAGTGTGACGTCGCTAACATGTGAATTATTTGATTATGCCATCAGATATTTAGCCATTTGAAACTAAATTCCACAACTCACAATTCTAGCGGTGTATTAACTGCTTGACTGATGGCACCTACCATATAATAATTTCAGAAGTCCAGACCTGCTGAATATTTTGAAAAGAAATCGACTGAAACTTTCGACAATTTTCAAATTGTTTTCAAACTATTGAGCATATCGAGAGTTAACCCTATAACCCTTACATCAGAGAAAAATGGCTTCTGCAGTGGTCTTGGGAAATATCCATTTGCAGACCAAGGGAAGACAAAATTTGAAAATTTACCACTGGAATGACTGGCTCGGTTATCGAGCCAGTCATTAGTGGTAAATTTTCAAAAATTGTCTTCCTTGTTCTGCAAATGGATATTTTCAATGAGAAAATTGAACATTTCTTGAACAAATTCAAGGGTTAAAAGGTTAAATGAACATTGAGATTGCAGTCAGCTTCAGCTTCAGACAATGCTACAGCTTCAGACAATGCTACAGCTTCAGACAATGCTACAGCTTCAGACAATGCTTCAGCTTCAGACAATGCTACAGCTTCAGACAATGCTTCAGCTTCAGACAATGCTTCAGCTTCAGACAATGCTACAGCTTCAGACAATGCTTCAGCTTCAGACAATGCTTCAGCTTCAGACAATGCTTCAGCTTCAGACAATGCTACAGCTTCAGACAATGCTTCAGCTTCAGACAATGCTACAGCTTCAGACAATGCTTCAGCTTCAGACAATGCTACAGCTTCAGACAATGCTTCAGCTTCAGACAATGCTTCAGCTTCAGACAATGCTACAGCTTCAGACAATGCTACAGCTTCAGACAATGCTTCAGCTTCAGACAATGCTACAGCTTCAGACAATGCTTCAGCTTCAGACAATGCTTCAGCTTCAGACAATGCTACAGCTTCAGACAATGCTTCAGCTTCAGACAATGCTACAGCTTCAGACAATGCTACAGCTTCAGACAATGCTACAGCTTCAGACAATGCTTCAGCTTCAGACAATGCTTCAGCTTCAGACAATGCTTCAGCTTCAGACAATGCTACAGCTTCAGACAATGCTACAGCTTCAGACAATGCTTCAGCTTCAGACAATGCTACAGCTTCAGACAATGCTTCAGCTTCAGACAATGCTACAGCTTCAGACAATGCTACAGCTTCAGACAATGCTACAGCTTCAGACAATGCTACAGCTTCAGACAATGCTACAGCTTCAGACAATGCTACAGCTTCAGACAATGCTTCAGCTTCAGACAATGCTATAGCTTCAGACAATGCTTCAGCTTCAGACAATGCTACAGCTTCAGACAATGCTTCAGCTTCAGACAATGCTTCAGCTTCAGACAATGCTACAGCTTCAGACAATGCTACAGCTTCAGACAATGCTACAGCTTCAGACAATGCTTCAGCTTCAGACAATGCTTCAGCTTCAGACAATGCTACAGCTTCAGACAATGCTACAGCTTCAGACAATGCTACAGCTTCAGACAATGCTACAGCTTCAGACAATGCTACAGCTTCAGACAATGCTACAGCTTCAGACAATGCTACAGCTTCAGACAATGCTACAGCTTCAGACAATGCTACAGCTTCAGACAATGCTACAGCTTCAGACAATGCTACAGCTTCAGACAATGCTTCAGCTTCAGACAATGCTACAGCTTCAGACAATGCTACAGCTTCAGACAATGCTTCAGCTTCAGACAATGCTACAGCTTCAGACAATGCTACAGCTTCAGACAATGCTACAGCTTCAGACAATGCTACAGCTTCAGACAATGCTACAGCTTCAGACAATGCTACAGCTTCAGACAATGCTACAGCTTCAGACAATGCTACAGCTTCAGACAATGCTACAGCTTCAGACAATGCTTCAGCTTCAGACAATGCTACAGCTTCAGACAATGCTACAGCTTCAGACAATGCTTCAGCTTCAGACAATGCTACAGCTTCAGACAATGCTTCAGCTTCAGACAATGCTACAGCTTCAGACAATGCTACAGCTTCAGACAATGCTACAGCTTCAGACAATGCTACAGCTTCAGACAATGCTACAGCTTCAGACAATGCTTCAGCTTCAGACAATGCTACAGCTTCAGACAATGCTACAGCTTCAGACAATGCTACAGCTTCAGACAATGCTACAGCTTCAGACAATGCTACAGCTTCAGACAATGCTACAGCTTCAGACAATGCTACAGCTTCAGACAATGCTACAGCTTCAGACAATGCTACAGCTTCAGACAATGCTACAGCTTCAGACAATGCTACAGCTTCAGACAATGCTACAGCTTCAGACAATGCTACAGCTTCAGACAATGCTACAGCTTCAGACAATGCTACAGCTTCAGACAATGCTACAGCTTCAGACAATGCTACAATCTATTTCTTATCACCAAGTTTGAAATAATTATGAACATATTGTATCTTGCCTAAACGGTTGCATCTGTCAATAGAGGGACAAATCCATTTATAACTATGCAGTCAGCATCACCCATTTCTCGCCAACCTCTTCCCACTTCTTATGGCCATCTATGGCCATCTTAATGGATTTTAACTATTGAATGCTGAATTCCTAGAAATAAAATTTCAAGTGACCTATACATGTAAGCAGTTGAATATTATGAAATTAATTTGACAGGGGGTCTATGGCTGCAACAGCTCAATCAAATTAGTTTCAGAATATTCAATAGAATGTTTAAATTAACCTGTAAATTGACTAATGGCATACAATTCAAATGCTTACTATTAGGCTTTTGCCACTAACCTATATCATTTGAATAGGAAGGCAGATACTTGAGCGACGGATTCAGGGGTCAAAATGTTTGCCTGTCTACCTGTCACTGACAGGTGGATTTTGCTGGTGACAATCATAAAGAAAGTCTACCTGTGACATTACACTTGTCTGCCTGCCTGTACACTTTATTAACCACTTCAAAGATAAATCCCTGTTATTCCAATTTACAGAGAAAGACACACAGGCAATGACTGGAGATCTGTTGTTTATTTTGAGACTAATATGCCAAGAAACCAACTTCGTCAAATTAGTCTCAAAATATTCAACAGATCCCTTGTGCTGTTGCGAGATAAAAAATCTTCTGTAGCCTGTACAACAATGTTGCTGAACAAGTACTACTCTAAACATGATCGGTAAAACATACCCATCGGGACAGTTGAATAATTCTAAACATTTTGATCCCTGGGATTACATCCCTCTTAGGGTGATATACGCAAACAGAAATAAACTCGCCTTCCGCTAGTTTAGCCATTAATGATATTCTCCCCGTTGCACCGAGATCAATACCGGCTCTGTCCATTTCATCATTGTCAAACAACGAAACATGGCCACCTTGAGCGATTGTCTCAGCCGCTCGTTCAGTCACCGTGTTCACCTTCATTGGACGACCAGCAACCTCAAACCCATTTAACTGCTCCAGAGCTTTCTTAGCATCTTCAGAGTCCTTGAACTAGAAACAAAGACAACAATTATTAACCCTACCACAAACAAATCCTTGAAAACGTAAATTCTTTGCGATGGATAGCATTCAGTTGAATATTTTGCAATTAATGACAAAGGCAATGGCTTTCAATTATAAAATTTCAAAATGTTCAACAGATTTCTTCGTTTGTCTCGAGATGAGATTATGGAATTTATCAGTTAACGTGTTAAATCCAACATGAAATTCTCCACGCTTTCATCAGCTTATTGCCGTTGGGGCTTGATTGACTGAAGACGCTAAATTCAACTTTTCAGCTTTCAAGGACAACGTACTGGTGTTAATCCGTTTATTAACCAGTTAATGGCCAAGATCTGTTAAAAAAAATGCAAGATATTGCTTGGGTAGTGGTCTGGAAAAATGTTCATTGGCAGAACAAGAAATTTGTTTGTCTCTTCACCTGCAAATGAACTATCCAGTTTTGGCGTGACCATTAAAGCAACCATACAGGAAAATTGAACATTTTGAAAAATGTCAGCAATGCGCCTGCGGCTAAATCACTTTAAATCAACAGTTCACAGGATACTTATTATTATTTAACACATCTTTGTCTTTTAACGATTAACAAAAATTACAGATTTGGCCGAATGAATGTCTATTTGCAGACCAAAAGATTTTTATATTTACTACCAGAAAGACCGGCTGAGTTAATATTGCGCTAATCGAGACATCCATTCAGGGCTTCCATTAATTTCTCAACACAGCCATGACAGGAAGACTCAATGGCACTTTCCGAGACTCAATGGCACTTTCTGAGGAAGTCTGGGACTTCCCACAAAATAGCTTTGAAAGTCGAAGCAGTAAACATTGTTCATATACATATAATTTGCATAAACTCATTATTTAAGTGGTGTAGGTGCCAAAAAGTAGCAAGTCCCAGACTTACTTGGTATTTGCTTTGGGAGTCCAAACATGAATGTTGGGAGTATAGTACTTCCGGACTTCATCTAGTGAAAGGCCTATTTTCAAAGGTACATAAGTCTTCTCTCGACCTACAAAGGTACATAAGTCTTCTCTCGACCTACAAAGGTGTATAGTCTTCTCTCGACCTACAAAGGTACATAAGTCTTCTCTCGACCTACAAAGGTACATAAGTCTTCTCTCGACCTACAAAGGTACATAAGTCTTCTCTCGACCTACAAAGGTACATAAGTCTTCTCTCGACCTACAAAGGTACATAAGTCTTCTCTCGACCTACAAAGGTACATAAGTCTTCTCTCGACATACAAAGGTACATAAGTCTTCTCTCGACCTACAAAGGTACATAAGTCTTCTCTCGACCTACAAAGGTACATAAGTCTTCTCTCGACCTACAAAGGTACATAAGTCTTCTCTCGACCTACAAAGGTACATAAGTCTTCTCTCGACATACAAAGGTACATAAGTCTTCTCTCGACCTACAAAGGTACATAAGTCTTCTCTCGACCTACAAAGGTACATAAGTCTTCTCTCGACCTACAAAGGTACATAAGTCTTCTCTCGACCTACAAAGGTGTATAGTCTTCTCTCGACCTACAAAGGTACATAAGTCTTCTCTCGACCTACAAAGGTACATAAGTCTTCTCTCGACCTACAAAGGTACATAAGTCTTCTCTCGACCTACAAAGGTACATAAGTCTTCTCTCGACCTACAAAGGTACATAAGTCTTCTCTCGACCTACAAAGGTACATAAGTCTTCTCTCGACATACAAAGGTACATAAGTCTTCTCTCGACCTACAAAGGTACATAAGTCTTCTCTCGACCTACAAAGGTACATAAGTCTTCTCTCGACCTACAAAGGTACATAAGTCTTCTCTCGACCTACAAAGGTACATAAGTCTTCTCTCGACATACAAAGGTACATAAGTCTTCTCTCGACCTACAAAGGTACATAAGTCTTCTCTCGACCTACAAAGGTGTATAGTCTTCTCACGACCTACAAAGGTACATAAGTCTTCTCTCGACATACAAAGGTACATAAGTCTTCTCTCGACCTACAAAGGTACATAAGTCTTCTCTCGACCTACAAAGGTACATAAGTCTTCTCACGACCTACAAAGGTACATAAGTCTTCTCTCGACATACACAGGTACATAAGTCTTCTCTCGACATACAAAGGTACACAAGTCTTCTCTCGACATACAAAGGTACATAAGTCTTCTCTCGACATACAAAGGTACATACGTCTTCTCTCGACCTACAAAGGTACATAAGTCTTCTCTCGACATACAAAGGTACATAAGTCTTCTCTCGACATACAAAGGTACATAAGTCTTCTCTCGACCTACAAAGGTACATAAGTCTTCTCTCGACCTACAAAGGTGCATAGTCTTCATTCGACCTACAAAGATACATAAGTCTTCTCTCGACCTACAAAGATACATAAGTCTTCTCTCGACCTACAAAGGTGCATAGTCTTCATTCGACCTACAAAGATACATAAGTCTTCTCTCGACCTACAAAAGGTACATAAGTCTTCTCTCGACCTACAAAGGTACATAAGTCTTCTCTCGACCTACAAAGGTACATAAGTCTTCTCTCGACATACAAAGGTACATAAGTCTTCTCTCGACCTACAAAGGTACATAAGTCTTCTCTCGACCTACAAAGGTACATAAGTCTTCTCTCGACCTACAAAGGTACATAAGTCTTCTCACGACATACAAAGGTACATAAGTCTTCTCTCGACATACAAAGGTACATAAGTCTTCTCTCGACCTACAAAGGTACATAAGTCTTCTCTCGACCTACAAAGGTACATAAGTCTTCTCTCGACCTACAAAGGTACATAAGTCTTCTCTCGACCTACAAAGGTACATAAGTCTTCTCTCGACCTACAAAGGTACATAAGTCTTCTCTCGACCTACAAAGGTACATAAGTCTTCTCTCGACCTACAAAGGTACATAAGTCTTCTCTCGACATACAAAGGTACATAAGTCTTCTCTCGACATACAAAGGTACATAAGTCTTCTCTCGACCTACAAAGGTACATAAGTCTTCTCTCGACCTACAAAGGTGCATAGTCTTCATTCGACCTACAAAGATACATAAGTCTTCTCTCGACCTACAAAAGGTACATAAGTCTTCTCTCGACCTACAAAGGTACATAAGTCTTCTCTCGACATACAAAGGTACATAAGTCTTCTCTCGACATACAAAGGTACATAAGTCTTCTCTCGACCTACAAAGATACATAAGTCTTCTCTCGACCTACAAAAGGTACATAAGTCTTCTCTCGACATACAAAGGTACATAAGTCTTCTCTCGACATACAAAGGTACATAAGTCTTCTCTCGACCTACAAAGGTACATAAGTCTTCTCTCGACATACAAAGGTACAGAAGTCTTCTCTCGACATACAAAGGTACATAAGTCTTCTCTCGACATACAAAGGTACATAAGTCTTCTCTCGACCTACAAAGGTACATAAGTCTTCTCTCGACCTACAAAGGTACATAAGTCTTCTCTCGACATACAAAGGTACATAAGTCTTCTCTCGACCTACAAAGGTACATAAGTCTTCTCACGACATACAAAGGTACATAAGTCTTCTCTCGACATACAAAGGTACATAAGTCTTCTCTCGACATACAAAGGTACATAAGTCTTCTCTCGACCTACAAAGGTACATAAGTCTTCTCTCGACCTACAAAGGTACATAAGTCTTCTCTCGACCTACAAAGGTGCAGTCTTCATTCGACCTACAAAGGTACATAAGTCTTCTCTCGACCTACAAAGGTACATAAGTCTTCTCTCGACCTACAAAGGTGCAGTCTTCATTCGACCTACAAAGGTACATAAGTCTTCTCTCGACCTACAAAGGTACATAAGTCTTCTCTCGACCTACAAAGGGACATTAATAAAGCATATATATATGTTGACTTTTCGTGACCAAATTTGGCCATTAACAGGCTGACTGGGCTGGGTGAATCTAAAGTCTTGACTGAGATAAGTTGGGGATAATAAGTAACTAATATGGTATAAATAGCAGCTTATTATATATCATAAATATAATGATATTATCTATTAATGTTAATAAAATGTGCCATGTATTTTCTGCAAAGCGGAGGTATTTCTGTTATATATATGATATTTCTGTTATACCTGTAGCATATAATTTTGTATGGTTTATATATGAGCTCTCACTTACTGTGATAAATCCATAGCCTTGTGAGCGTGTAGATTCATGATCTCTGATTAGCTTGATGTCCTCAATCTGAAAAATAATACACATTGTGCAGGTAACATTCAAGCCTATAATACACTGTACAAAGAATACCCCACAAACACACACTATTAGTCTAACATTCCCGATTATATGATTGATACACACAAAATACCACACCACAATGATATGACACATGATAACAAGAGACCCAAGGGGCCTGTATCGCTCACCTGCATCATAGGCATTTCAACCAGAAAGGCCATCAACAATAAGCAGAACGCTACAGAGTTGAGCAGAATTATAACAAGAAAACAGAAGCCATGTTTCTTTATGTATCAACTACTTTTGAACAAAACCTAATGGCCCTTAGTCCCTTATCATATCTCCCAAATTTCGGCCCAATCCGTTCCGCGATTCTGGATAGGAAGTTGTTTTCATGAAAACCTGGTCATCCCAGATGACTGCTGAAGCATTAATTAGGCAATCAAGTTCCATTGAACAAACTGGATTCAGCTGTTTCCGTAAATAATGTGTCATGAGTTTTGAATCAAAACCCCATGCGGATTCGGAAAAGACGATTTTTTAAGGCATTTAAAAAATCCAGGATGGCCACCAGGCAAATTACAGACCAATTTCATTTGAACAAACGTGTATCTCTATGCCCTAAGTATGTTTTCTGCCAAATACACTTGAAATTTCCTATTGCTTTAGTACATGGGAGTTTCTAGTTGGAAAACGATCCATGATGGCCGCTAAAACGTTTATCCGACAGTTTTGAAAATGGCAAATCTGAAATCAGAATGCAGCCCAATTTATATAAAACATATAAACAACCAATTTCGGCTTCAAGATTCGTCAAAATAAAAAAATTCAATATGGCCACCAAACACGCTACATTTTGATTGGGCCACGGGCAGCCATATTTTTTGATGGATCAACTTCCCGTGAGCAAATTTTAATGGCCCTTAGGCCCTAATCAAATCTCCCAAATTTCAGCCTGATCCTTCCATCGGTTCTGGAGAAGTCGTTTTCGAAAAAACTAGGTCATCCAAGATGGCCGCCGAACTATTTGGCTAATCAAGTTCTCTTGAACAAACTTGTTTCACCTGTTGCCCTAGATGATATTTAATGAGTTTTCTAAAAATCGGCCAACATCCAAGATGGCCGTCGCCCAAATTGTCCGACCGGCTTCATTTGAACAAACTTCCATATCTATGCCCTAAGGATTGTTCCTGCCAAATATAATTGAAATCGGCCCTGTGGTTCTCGAGAAGATATTTTAAATTTTCTATTGCTTTAGTAAGGGAGACTTTGGCAGGAAAATGATCAAAGACAGCCGCAAAACCATTTATCCGACAGATTCGAAAATGGCAAATTTGTGATCAGAATACCTAAAAAGATAAAACCAGTTTCGGCCTCAAAATCCATCAAATACAAAAAATCCAATATAACAAACAAAAGCTAAATTTTGATTGGTTGATGCTGGCCATGTTTTTTAACGTACAAACTTCCTTTGAACAAATTTGAATGGCCCTTGGTCTCTAAGCATATTTACCAAATTTCAGCTCTATCCCTTTAGCGGTCCGGGAGAAGTCGTTTTCGCGAAAACTATGTCATCCAAGATGGCCACCAAGAAAATAGGCCAATCAGGTTGCCTTGAATAAACTTGGGTCTAACGTGACGTGACGTGTTATGAGTTTTGAATCGATTCCTCCAGCGGTTTCGGGGATTTTTTAGTGTTTCAAAAAATCAGCCATTTTGGCCAGCAGCCATCTTGGATTTTGACCGATCCGCTTCGTTTGAACAAACTTAGATCTCTATGCCCTATGAATGCTTCCTCCCAAATATATTTGAAATCGGCCCAGTGGTTCTTGAGAAGAAGTTGTTTAAAGAATTCCCCATTGCTTTACTGCGGGCCCATTGCTTTACTATGGGAGACTATGGCGGGAAAACAAACCAAGATGGCAGGAAAAACATTTATCCAACAGTCTCGAAAGTGGGACATTTGAACTGGCCACACTGATAAGCATATATAAAGCAATTTTCGCCATCAAAATACATCAAATACAAAAAAGCCAATATGATTAGAAACGCTAAATTTTGATTGGTTGATGGCGGCCATTTTTTTAACGAACAAACTTCCCTTGAACAAACTTGAAAGGCACTTGGTCCCTAAGCATATTTACAAAATTTCAGCTCTATCCCTTCAGCGGTTCGGGAGAAGTCGTTTTCGCGAAAACTAGCTCATCCAAGATGGCCGCCAAGCAAATCGGCCAATCAGGTTGCCTTGAACAAACTTGTGTCTACCGTTGCCACAGATGATGTGTTATGAGTTTTGAATCAATTCCTCCAGCGGTTTCAGAGATTTTTTAGTGTTTCTAAAAATCAGCCATTTTGGCCAGTGGCCATCTTGGATTTTGCCCGATCTGCTTCGTTTGAACAAACTTAGATCTCTATGCCCTATAAATGCTCCCTCCAAAATAGAATTGAAATTGGCCCAGTGGTTCTTGAGAAGAAGTCGTTAAAAGAATTCCCCATTGCTTTACTATGGGCCCATTGCTTTACTATGCGAGCCGATGGCGGGAAAACAAACCAAGATGGCAGCCAAACCGTTTATCCGACAGTCTCGAAAGTGGCATATTTGAACTCGCCACACTGATAAGCATATATTACGCAATTTTCGCCATTAAAATACATCAAATACAAAAAAGCCAATATGACCAACAAACGCTAAATTTTGATTGGTTGATGGCGGCCATGTTTTTTAACATGCAAACTTCCCTTACACAAACTTGAATGGACCGTGGTCCCTAAGCATATTTACCAAATTTCAGGTCCATCCCTTCAGCGGTTCGGGAGAAGTCGTTTTCACGAAAACAGGTCATCCAAGATGGTCGCCAGGCAAATTGGCCAATCAGGTTGCCGTGAACAAACTTGGGTCTACCATTGTAATAGATGATGTGTTATGAGTTTTGAATCAATTCCTCCTGCGGTTTCGTAGATTTTTTAGTGTTTCAAAAAATCGGCCATTTTGGCCATCTTGGATTTTGGCCGATCGGCTTCGTTTGAACAAATTTCAATCTCTATGCCCTAGGGATGCTTCCTGCCAAATATAATTGAAATCGGCCAAGTGGTTCCTGAGAAGTCGTTTAAAGAAAAAGTTGACGGACGACAGATGACACACAGACGACTGACGGTCGCCATCGCATAAGCTCACTTGGCCATTCTGGCTAGGTGAGCTAATAATAATATTCTTAACATCTGATAACTGATTATACCTTCAGATTTCTGCAGAACTCATAGATATCTGGGGAAAAATAACAAATCTCCTCAGATACTAAGAGGACATTATCAAATCTCCTCAAATACTAAGAGGACATTATAACTCAAATCGCAGGGTAAAAATTATTAAGTTGATTAAGGTCATAATAGAGGTCTTCGAACATCTGTCATGAGTGTACCAATTGTCTTTGAATCTTTAATTTACTAAACATTGTTTAATATTTTGAAACTAATTTGGTTGGGAGCGATGCGGTTATCAACAGCCTTCAGTCACATTAGTTTCAAATTATTCAACAGCTTACCTATACAGTTACCTTGTAATTTAGATTCAGGAAATGTAGGTTTTAGTGTTTAAACTCAATCCACACGCGCGCAGAACATGGTCAGAGATAATCTAGAAATTGGAGGGACATCGATAAATATCAATCCCTCTTTTCTTAGGGGCTATAGAACTTCTGGTGCGATATTTGCTACACCCACCCCACCCCACTGCCCTCAATTCTCACCTTTCCAAATGGTTCAAAGATGGCCTTCAGCATATCCTCTGTGATGTTAAAATGTAGTGAGCCAACATAGAGGCGCATAGGACCAATATTTCCTTTCTGTAAGCTGTTGTTGGGTTGTGCCAAGCGGTTCTTCTCAGCTTGAGATGCCTGTACAATTATTGGAACACCGAGCAGCTTCTGATTAGTCAGTCCCATAGCGAGCGCGACTGACTGTACATCAGCAAACTCTATGTAAGCAATACCTTTTGAACGTCTGGTTTTGCTGTCGGTGATCAAGCGAACATCACGAATCTGAAATACATAGTATTTTACATAGACTTTGTAAACTTCAATGCATACGATATACATGTATAATTCTACTAATTGCTTGATTTAATGCCGCAACCCTCATATACAAGACAAAAATGGCATCTGCAGTGATCTTGAGAAATGTCCATTTGCAGACCAAGAGAAAACTATTTTGGAAAATTTTGCACTGGAATGACTGGCTGTCAATCATTCATACCACTTTAATGGTCAAACTTGGTAAATTTTTCAATATTTTCTTACTGAATGTCCATTTACAGGCCAAGACAATATAACAAGATTTACCACTGGAATGACTGGCTCGCTTATCGAGCCAGTCATTCGTGGTAAATTGTCAAAAATGTAAATGGACATTCCACACCAGCATATGAGAGGCCGGAATGACCATTACAGGGTTAAAACAGACTTATGCTGTGGTCTTGAGTAGCTTTTTGCAGCTCAAAAGGTGACAATTTTTTAATAATTTTATCACGACGACATTCGAATGCATGTCTCAATACGAGCCAGTTATTGCAGCGGTAAAATTTCACTCTTCTCTTGGCCTGCCAATGCACATTCAGTAAATTCATCAGTCTTGACAGTTAAATAACTAAATACGGCTGCTGAATGCTGTGGCTGCTTGAACATGTGGCATGTGATGTATGCTTATTCAGACAGCTTTTTCTACTCTGCAGCAACTTGATGTAAACATTACAATTTTTAAGACTACAAACCCTCCAACAATTGTTATTGATCCAACAAATATTCTGCTGAATATTCATTCATTTAACACTTCATCCTTTGCAGAACAGAAGAAAACTAACTTTGTTTTGAAAAAAGAAAAATTCATTTTGTTAGCGTGGAGTATTCAGTTTCTGTGCACCTTCCTGAAATTGCTAATAATTTAATGCTATAGATATTTAAAAATTAATTGGCTTAACTTGTTAGTGCCTTTATCCCTTATCCAGCGCCAAGTTAGAAGAAAATCTCCAATAACAAAATGTCAAAACACAGCGCCATTATGCGACGACGTACTTTAAAACAAACAAAAGCGATAGTATCCTGTTTCGGTGAAACTGCGTACAGGCTCGCACAAATGACTGTTTCTGGACAATACAGTTACCATATGGAGCAGAACAGGCACTGCGCTATTTACTTTTAAACCAGCCTGTCCAGTATGGATTTTGACATTGGTCACATGGTATAAATAAAACAGATGACATGGAAGAATTTCCAATAGTTGAATAAAATATTTTGTGTTTTTTACTTAAAATACAATAAATTAAAGGCATATGATAAAAAGTAATACAAAAATGCTAAAGTTGATTTAATGCTCACATAACATTTCAATGTGCATTTTGAGGGAACATGCACTAAGTGCTACCGATAATTACTTTACTGCTTGATTACAAAATTATGATGCCATGAGAACTTGTGTTGCTACACAGCGCATGGGTAATAAAGTTTCACCAAAACTAGAGCCGTACCGATACTGGATACTCCATGATAAATATTTTGAAACTAATTTCACTGGGATGTACTATATACTACTATGGCAGCAACAGTTCCCAGACAAATTAGTTTCAAAAGTCAACAGCTTTCCTAGTGTCTTGAAATTGAAAGACTGGAATTTAAGGTTTATTAGATACGCTGTTCATTTATCATGTTTATTGTCTACGCAAGTCTAGATAACCTTGCCAACTGATGAGATGTTCGCAAAAACATGTTCCAGTTAGTTTCAAATTATTCAAAGGCTTTCCTGTATATATACACCTGTGCAAAAGTTAAGCACCACCCTATTTTTACGCACATGCGAGGGTATATTCATGTGCTATGAAGAAAGCAATAGCATAAACATTTATGTACTCATCCATCTTAGTGCAAGAGGTAATAATGCAACTAGAGGAATGCTGATTATGATGGTGGGGAAACACTGTATGTTTTTGTTTGAACTTGAAAAAGAGGCCTGAATATGGTTACGTTGACACAACTGACAACTATTGCCCTACAGTTGACACACGTGGCTAGATTGTCATTAATGGTGTCTGAAAACGAAGTTTAACATCTGTGCACGAGTTTGAGACTGTCATTATTAATACCGGGTATATCCACCTTGTGCCTGGATGACGGCCTGGACACGACGTCTCGTGCTGGTCACCAACCGACTGATACGCCATTGTGGTATTCGTTGCCATTCAAGATGGAGTGCGTCTGTTAATTTCTGTAGGTTCTGCACAGGAGGATCCCTCCTTCTCACCATGTTTCCCAGATATGCTCAATAGGGTTCATGTCAGGGCTCCTTGCTGGCCATGGTAGGGTTTCGATGGCATTCTGGCGGAGGTATTCATGCACAGCTCTAGCACGATGTGGTCGGGCGTTGTCATCCATGAATATAGGGTGGGTTCCAGGTGCATGATTTACAAAATGAGGGACCACAACTCTATCCAGTATGGAATCTTGATATCTTTGTCCATTTAGTGTTCCAGGTACAGTCAACAGATCCAGCTTACAATCAAATGAGATGCACCCCCATATCATAACGGAACCTCTACCAAATGGAACTTCTTCCATGATGTTACGTTGGTCGTACGCCGTGCGTCTGGACCTCCATACACGAGTTCGACCATCTGTGGCATGAAGCAGGAACCGACTTTCATCGAACCAGTGTACCCGTTTCCAGGATCTCATGTTCCAGTGTCTTCTTTCGTTGCACCACCTCAGATGCTCCTCTTTGTGGTGTGCAGTGAGGGGAGGACGTCTGACAGGTCTCCTAGCTTTCATGCCAGCAGCATAGTCTCCTTTTGACGGTAGACATTGACACTCTATTGCGCGTTTCCCATTGCTGGCTGATCACTCTGCTGTTGGTGAATGGAGATCTCCTAACAAGGCGTACTAGGGCTCGATCATCACGGGCAGTAGTCTTCTACGGTCTTCCAGATCTAGGCCTGTCCTTCACCTCGTTAGTTTGCCCATGTTTTGCAATCAAACGACTGATTACAGTATGGTTAATGTTCAGCTGTCTGCCAATCTCTCTGCATGACATACCAGTGGTATGCATGCCTATAATTTGCCATTTCACACGATCACTTAACCTTCGTCTTGCCATAGCGGTTCACAATCAAGAGCTAATTCTCTCTGTACAAATAAACCACGGTCATGAACACAAAATTCCTAATCTTGTCGCCTAAATCTGTATGTAATGTTCTACACCTCAAACTGGACTTTTACATAACTGAACACGTGTGCTGTTTCCCGCCACGCACGGACATCAAGCGGCGTGAAGTCATGCATGCATGTGCATTTCGTACTTGGAATTATGTCAGCTAACGCGGGGACAAAAAGTATGGCAGCCTAGTTGTACCATCATGTTTCTACGTTCTATTGTTTTAGCTGGTGCTTAACTTTTGCACAGGTGTATACATCTTCTCTTGAAACTAAGACAATGTAATTTCAAGGTTTAAATGTTTTATAATTTAAGCCGTTTATTCCTTGTCCACCATTAGTCTAATAACTCACCTTGCCAACTGATGAGAAGAATTCCTCAAGGTCTCTAGGTCGTATCCTTGCCGAGAGTTGCATGCAGAACACTGTGCGTGCATCTCTCTCCTCCGGTGTGCTCTCGGGTTCTCGGCTGAAAAACATAAAATCAATCCATATACCAGTGCCTTTTTAGATTCAGACATCAGCGACATTATACAAGGTGCAAAACAGTCTTAATACCTTAATGGACAAGACACGCAAACACACTTTCTGCAGTGGTCTGGCAAGCAAAGGACAATATTTTTGAAAATTTATCACTCGAATGCCTGGCTCGTATTTACTATTATTGTACTGCACTGACAACATTCACTCGGCCATAAACAATTGGAATTAAAAGTAATCACAATTTCATTACTTTGGTTACTATAACATTGAGATTTGGACCCCCCAAATTAATGCTTCTAGAACCCAAACTGGCAACACACACGACAACATTGGTGACGATTCCTTCAGAACTTATTACCCGGAAATACCACCATTTTCCTAGTTTGGAAACTTTGACCCTGAACTTTCGACCCCAAATAACTAGAGATTGCAGTCACAAGGGAGTGATGTACATGTTACCAGAAACTAAATGCATCAATCAATTTCACGTACTCTAAAAGTGTACATCTAAATGCATTATTTATACCCAATAGTGTAAACCAGTCTGACTGTTACCTAAGCGATATTCACAATAGCTCATCAAACCTGCTTACATTTCAGACAAAGTCTCCTAAGTTACAACATCTGTGTTTAATACTGCATACAGTACAAATCGACCAGACGACCCGAAGGATCTGGTCTTATGTTTTACTAATTACATATACCTACCTCCTTGCATTACTATTGCTCTTTCCTTCTTTGAAGGGAAGCTTAGGTTGAATTTGTTACAGCCAATGTTTGATGGTACTGTGGTTACAGCGACTGACTGAAGGCGCCTTCAGGTATCTCCATACTCTCTCTAATGATGAGATCCATAGTAATTAGCTTGAATGCTATATCTCAGAATGAGGCGAGAAGAGGGTTAATCCAATACCCAGTGCCACTGAGTAGGTCATTAAGCACAATGACAACCTCATTGGCCGATAGCTATCACATGACCTTGTTGATAGCAACCAAGAATTCATTCGTTTGACGAATCCAGTCATATAACCCAGCTCGAAGCAGATCCATGAAGAGGCAGATGATCCTATCACAACTTGACTCTGAATATCTGACTAAAGCTGAAATTAAAAATTAACCTAATTTCTCTACATTATGACACTAAATTTCTTTCAGAAATACCCAAATATGCTGAATTCTGACATATCTGGGTATAACCTAAAGGCTGAAGAATACAATGAATATCTTTCCTGAATATGACTATTCTAACAAGATATGACCATTTAAATGAAGCCTCAAGACAAAAAAAAAACTTGAGAGGGCAGGCTTAAGGTGGGCCATAATGCAAGGAGGTAGGTATATGTAATTAGTAAAACATAAGACCAGACCCTTCGGGTCATCTGGTCGTTGTTACTACATTACAACCTACCTCCCTGCATTACTATTGCTCAAATACAGATTTCAACATTGAACAAAGACCAGAGGGGAATTTTTTTAAGCAAAATTGACGTAGAAAAATAGAAAGAATGAATACGAAGTTAGTAATGCAAAGCAGAGACATTACAAATGACATTAATTCCTCAGAATTACTATCAAAAGTAACCCTAATAGAAAGGGTACAGAAGAAAGGTGAGAAGAAAGAGGGTCTTTTTGATGACCCTAAGAAGACAGGGGAAGATAATTCATGGCCAATTTTGATGATATCAACGATCCAACGTGAAATAGTAGTAGAGGCAGGATGATCATCGCCTTCTGCAAATGTAATCCAAAGATGTCTATCATCGGATAATTTGGTGGCAGTACAAAGTTTGTACACATTAAGAGCCCTGACAGGGAACCAGCCAGAGTCATCTGGTGATAAGGAAGAAAGTTTATGAATTATAATGGATTTACCCAAGAATTTAACTGAGTTTTGGACAGAAATTCTTCCCTCGGTTAGAGAATAATGCCATTACCTGTAATTTGAAATCTATCCAATTCAGCAGATAAGGCCTGAATTTCCGAGAGACGGCTAGCTGATGCTACTGCTAATAATGACTGCTTTGAGAGATGATTTAAACCAACAGAACCTAAGGGTTCAAAATGTTTCCCAGCAAGAACATGTAGTACAAGAGAAAGGTTCCAAGGAAGGGGTTTCTTAAAGGGTGGATGAGAATTACCCATTCCTTTACTGAGATCATGAAATGATTTTGCACTCGGACCGACGGGTCAATAAGGCATTTGACGCAAGAGTTCAGACCAAACAGATAGGATCTGACAGTGCTAACTGAGAACTTTTACCGATCAAAAAGGTAAACCAAAAAATCTGTGACCTGAATCACAGAGGCCTCAGAGGGCAGAATAGAACGGTCTGAACACCCTTTCTTAAAAAAACCTCAAATCGAGCCTTATAAATGTTTCGAGTGGAAGCTCCGATAAATTTTCAAAAGTTCTTGAAATCTGACTGAAAAGATTGACGAAGGAGGGGCAACTCGACCGCTTCCAGGCTGAAATGTGAATGATTACTGGGTTCTGATAGAGAATTTTGCCTGTTCCGGGACAACAGATTGTTGGAAACAAGTAATAGAAAATGAAGCTCTACAAGAATATCTGGAAACCAAGACTTTGTCGGCCAAAATGGAGCCAATAACAGGACACGTAGTCAGATCTTTCTCAGGACCAGAGGAATGAGAATCGATGGGGGGAAAACATTAGCGAACATGTCCCAAGATTGAGCTGGAGAGTCGACTGAAAGGACCGTCTCTTCCAGAAAGGGAGATATGAAGATGGATATCTTTCGGTTCTTGGGAGTAGCCAAGGGATCTATGTGAGGACGCCCAAGAAAACATGACTTGACTACAGCCTCTTCCAAATTCTTATTCCATTTCTGGGATACTGGAAGGACGAGATAATTGCTTGGGCAGAAATTTTAACATGCCTGGGCCGTGGGCTGCGCAGAGAAATGTTGCGGGCTCTGCCCCAGTGAAGCATTATCAAGGACTCTTGGAAGAGACACCGACCTGATCCCTCCCTGATGATTGATGAACTAGACTACTGTGAAGTTGTCCGAGCGGATAAGAATTGATAGACTGCGTATCATGGGATCCCAAAGGACTAGGGCATGGAAAAACAGACCACAACTCAAAAAAGGTTGACGTGTTAAGAGGCTGACCACAACTCAAAAAGGTTGATGTGGTAAGAGGCTTCCAGAGGGGACCAAGTGCCTGACATGTTCCTGGAATCCCAGATTGATCCCCATCCTTCCAGGGATGAGTCTGAGAAAAAGATGGCATGAAGAGATGGAATTTATCACAGTGATGCGTTTGTGTAAACAAATAACCTGAGGAAAGGGGAACGAATTGGACCACCTAGTAGTAGACTGGATGTCTTTCCAAAACTGACTCATATATGAGGAAACAAGGAACTAGAGATGGCAATAGATCCCAAGGAACATGTGGAAAAGTTGAAAGGCCTTTTCCTGAAATAGGCCCAAAAAAGCACCTTTTCCACCGACACCATCAGGGCTTTACTTTGAAGAAAAACCTGGCCGAAATGAACTGGGCCATACTTAAACACTGGATAGAAGATACGGGGGCCGTAACAATGGTGAGGAAATGAAAAAAAGCTTCCTTTGGACAAGATCAAAAAGGATCCCTAAGTGAGTGAACATCTGGTTTGGAGATAGACGAGATATTCCCTGTTGACAATCCAGCCTAGATGAAGACATATTCGGATAGCTACTGAGACATCCGAGAACAGAGACATAGGGAATTAATCCTTAAGAGTTAATCATCTAAGTAGTCCTGAACTGAAAAATGGGTAAAAATTAAGACAAGCAGACATGAAGAAAGACAAGGGTGAACACGAAAGGAGGAAAAAACAAGGCTGACAATTAAGTCGAACTGCTATACTAGGGCAACGGATGTGATGAGAAATTTTGAAAAGCAGGGTGAAAAGGAACTAGAAATAAGTCTTTCAGGACTAGAGAAAGGTCCATATAAGCCTACCTGAAAAGAATTAGACTGGACCGAACCATTATCAAATTGGAAGCCGAGATGAATAGTCAGCGTTCTGAGGAATCTGAATCCCATGCCTGAAGATTCACTGGGAACGAAGGAACTGTGATCCAATGAGGAATAAATGAAAAAAGAGGGTGGATCCTCCGACAGAGGGTGATGACCATGAGAAACGTATTAACAATGCACTGATTAAAATCGAAGAAACCCAATGGACCGAGAAGAGGGATAACCAACTTTCTCCAAGGATAGAAGGCAAAATTGAGAGCATTGGTAAGGAGAAATCTATAACTACAGAAAGGATTGAAAGGATTGTAAGGATTGTAAGCAATCCACCTCAAGAACAAACTTGGATATTAGAAAAACCTCAAAACTCCCAAGATGCACAGACCAGAGGAACCTTTCCATAATATGACATCATTGTATAACAAGAGCTCCGCAAACAGTGCACAATACCCCGCCATGATGACAAACCAATGCGTGAAAGCTTTCAGAAAATATTTATTTCGTCCTCAGACCCAGGTCAGTCATCCTTATGAAGTGTTAAAGCGATCGTTAAATGGTCAAGGAGGTATCATCCGGAAACCAATTTTCAAGATGGCCACCGGTGGCTGGCGGCCATCTTGGATTTCGGATCATCATCAATTTCTAAAGCTTTCTTCCTCGGACCTAGCCCAACTGCTCTATGATGTTTCAAAGCAATTGGATACACGGTAATGGAGTTATCATACGGAAACCAATTTTCAAGATGGCCACAGGTGATTGGTGGCCATTTTGGATTTCGGATCATTGTCAATTTCGATAGGTTACTTCCCCAGACCTAGTCCAACCACTCCTTTAAGTTTTAAAGCGATCCGATAAACGGTAACGGAGTTATCATCCGGAAACAAATTTTCAAGATGGCCACTGGTGGTTGGCGGCCATCTTGGATTTTGGATCACTGTCGATTTCGATAGGTTTCTTCACCAAGTTTCAATGTGATCCGACAAACGGTAACATAGTTACCATCCGGAAACCACTCTGCCGCCCGCATGGACGACGCCATTATATTATACCCCGCAAAATTTTTGGGCGGGGTATAAAAACGCAATCTTTGTAACAAGTAAGGCAAAATATGGAAGACCACCATTAAGGATGCTTATAAATCGATCCTGTTTACAAAATGAAATGTTGCGGGCTCTGCGCCAGTGAAGCATTATCACGACCTCTTAGAAGACAGTGAGCTGATCCCTCCCCAATGATTGATGAACTAGACTACTGTGAAATTGTCTGAGGATAAAAATTGATAAATCGCGTAACATGGGATCCCAAAGGACTAGATAAAAAATAAATCAAGATGACCTAATAACAAAGGAGATAAGAAGCCTACCAATGGAAGATATACGTGTATGATACCTAACATCTGAATAAAGAAACATATAAATAAAGAATAAAGGTTAAGAAACCTCAAATTCCAATTAGAGCTAGGGATAGTTAAGATATTTCATGAGTAATCTCAGTTTTAGTCCAAACCGTTCATGAATCTGTTTAAATAATTTAGGATGTTACAATGAGATCAAATAGAGACTTCCAAGGATCGATTTATACTATTGGAAAGTAATGTTTCCTGAAATTGAATGAAAGGCCATGTTTCTTAGTTATAAGAGCTATATCCTTATTCTTACCCCCTAACAAGAGAGGTAACTTGCTTTTATTTCTGCTATTTAATCTTTACCACTTTCTTCATATGGAGAAAAAAGCATCATAGAAATATTGACTTACTTATTAAAAGTTGTAGCCATTGAAACATTATAGATACATTTATTTATAGTGTTTTAACCAGATTTAATGGCAAATAGAAATCCCATAGTAAACTTATGGGAGGGGTGAAAGCCAACCTATAGCCAGATTGATCTATGTTTAAGACCTATATCATACCCAAAAGATACACTCCATGTAAACAAAAAGGGAACGAAATATATATGGGGAAAATTGTCAATGACCTATATAAAGTGACAGGAACGATGATGACAATTTGACAGCTACTGGAAGTACATAAGAAGGGAATGAAAAGGATAAATCTCAAGCCCAAAATCACTAATCCTGCGATGGTGGGAAAGAACAGGACTCTAAATAAAAGGTTTTGGTTAAAAATAAGAAAATAGCCTTGGAAAATAGCTATATATTAGAGAAAAAAGCGATAGTCTCACAGACAAAATGAGACTAGGATGAATAGACTGCCGTAACGAGTGCTGACGACAAAACTGACAGATACTAAACAGCAAAATTCAGGAAAGAAACATATATTAAAGAAAAACACAAAACACCACGAGTGCAAGTCTAGTCTGACTTTTAGGACATGAATATTTTAAAACAAAAGCGTGATAAGAAAGGAAAAATAGCCGTAAAAGAACAAAATATTTATGATAAAGAGAGAATAACAAGTAAATTATCAAGTTATGAAAGTATGTCAACCTGACAACAGAGGGGAAGAGGTGTACTATACGAAAATATGTGTACTATACGAAAAGATGAATGGCTCGAATAGAACTGCACCTCTAAATGACCACAACATAGCTAATTAGAATTGCGCAGTAATCTGACAGATAGGAAAGAGTGCATGAAAAAAAACTGAGAATGAATAAAAATCACTACAACTTAAATTGTGAGAAGGCAAGGAGAGATAACATGCATAAAAAGGGAAGAAAGAAGCCTGAACCACTAACATATTGCAAGAGAGAGTACTGCTAGATAAGATAATGATATGCACATATGTAACAAGAAGCCAAAGGGGCCTGTGTCGCTCACCTGGAGCACTTTGCATTTTTCTCATAATTGTTGGTGGGTGGTTTGGTAGTCTTCTAAATGAGTTTGTGGACATTTTTGCAAGTCTAATACAGCCGCCAAACATGCTATATTTTGATTGGTACACTGCAGCCATATTTCTGACATAGCACCTTCCTTTGAAAAAACTTTACTGGCACTCAGTGCCTAATCATATCTCACAAATTTTGCCCCAATCCGCTCAATGGTTCTGGAGTCATTTTGGCAAAAATTTGGTTATCCAAGATGGCCAACAAACCATTTGGCCAATCAAGTTCCCTTGAACAAACTTGGTGCAATTCTTGCCCTAGATGATATTTCATACGTTTTGAATTGATCCCCCAAGCGGTTTTGGAGAGGATGTTAGACATTTTAAATTGGCCCGGTTTTTTGACGGATCAACTTCTCTTGAACAAACTTTAATGGCCCTTAGTCCTTAATCATATATTACAAATTTCGGCCTGAACGCTTCAGCGGTTCTGGGGAAGGAGTCGTTTTTGCAAAAACGATGTCATCCAAGATGGCCGCTAAATCATTTAGTCAATCAAGTTCCCGTGAACAAACTTGGGTCAGCTCTTACCATAGATCATATTTCATGAGGTCTGAACTAATCCCTCGAACAGTTTTGTTGATTTTTAAATACATTTCTAAAAATCTGCCAAAATCTAAGATGGCCACAGGCCAAATTGGCCGATCGGCTTCGTTTGAACAAAATTAAATCTCTATGCCATAAGGATGCTTCCTGTCAAATTTAATTCAAATCGGCCCAGTAGTTCTCGCGAAGACATTTTAAATTTCCCATTGCTTTAGTATGGGAGCTTTTGGCGGGAAAATGATCCAAGATGGCTGCCAAACCGTTTATTCGACAGTTTCGAAAATTGCAAATTTGAGATCAGAATACACAAAAACCTACATAAAACAAATTTCAGCCTCAAAATCCATCAAATAAAAAAATCCAATATGGCTGCCAAACACTCTATTTTGATTGGTCCACCACAGCCATGTTTTTTGACGAATCAACTTCTCTTGAACAAACATTAGTCGCCCTTAGTTGCTAATCATATATCACAAATTTTGGCCTCATCGCTTCTGGCGGAAGAAGTCGTTTTTGTGAAAACTAGGTCATTAAAGATGGCTGCTGAACCATTCGGTCGATCAAGTCGTCGTGAACAAACTTGGCTTACTTCTTTGTCTAGATGAGCTTTCATTGTCTAGATGAGGTTTCATAAGTTTTGAATCGATTCCCCAAGCCGTTTCTGAGAACAAGATTTTTAAAGACATTTCTAAAAATCTGCCGAAATCCAAGATGGCCACCAGCCAAATTGGCCGATCGGCTTCGTTTGAACAAAATGAAATCTCTATGCCATAAGGATGCTTACTGCCCAATATAATTCAAATCAGCCCAGTAGTTCTCGAGAAGACATTTTAAATTTCCCATTGCTTTAGTATTGGTCCATTGCTTTACTATGAGAGACTATGGCGGGAAAACAAACCAAGATGGCAGGAAAATCGTTTATCCGACAGTCTCGAAAGTGGGATATTTGAACTGGCCACACTGATAAGCATATATAAAGCAATTTTTGCCATCAAAATACATCAAATACAAAAAAACTAATATGATCAAGAAACGCTAAATTTTGATTGGTTGATGGTGGCCATGTTTTTTAACGAACAAACTTCCCTTGAACAAACTTGAAAGGCCCTTGGTCCCTAAGCATATTTACAAAATTTCAGCTCTATCCCTTCAGCGGTTCGGGAGGTCGTTCTCGCGAAAACCAGGTCATCCGCGATGGCCGCCAAGCAAATCGGCCAATCAGGTTGCCTTGAACAAACTCGGGTCTACCGTTGACACACATGATGTGTTAGGAGTTTTGAATCAATTCTTCAGGCGGTTTTGGAGAATATTTTTTGTGTTTTTAAAAATCAGCCATTTTGGCCGGCGGCCATCTTGGATTTTGACCAGTCCGCTTCGTCTGAACAAACTTAGATCTCTATGCCCTATGAATGCTTCCTCCAAAATATAATTGAAATTGGCCCAGTGGTTCTTGAGAAGTCGTTTAAAGAATTCCCCATTGCTTTACTATGGGCACATTGCTTTACTATGGGAGCCGATGGCGGGAAAACAAACTAAGATGGCAGCCAAACCGTTTATCCAACAGTTCCGTTTGAACAAACTTAGATCTCTATGCACTATGAATGCTTCCTCCAAAATAGAATTGAAATTGGCCCAGTGGTTCTTGAGAAGTCGTTTAAAGAATTCCCGAACTCGCCACACTGATAAGGATATATAAAGCAATTTTTGCCATCAAAATACATCAAATATAAAAAAGCCAATATGACCAACAAACGCTCAATTTTGATTGGTTGATGGCCGCCATGTTTTTTAACGTACAAACTTCCCTTGAACAAACTTGAATGGACCTTGGTCCCTAAGCATATTTACCAAATTTCAGGTCTATCCCTTCAGCAGTTCGGGAGAAGTCGTTTTCACGAAACTAGGTCATCCAAGATGGCCGCCAGGAAAATCGGCCAATCAGGTTGCCTTGGGTCTACCATTGCAATAGATGATGTGTTATGAGCTTTTAATCAATTCCTCCAGCGGTTTCGGAGATTTTTTAGTGTTCCTAAAAATCGGCCATTTTGGATTTTGGCCGATCAGCTTCGTTTGAACAAACTTGAATCTCTATGCCCTAGGGATGCTTCCTGCCAAATATAATTGAAATCGGCCCCGTGGTTCTTGAGTTGTTTAAAGAAAGTTTACGGATGACAGACGACGGACGGTTGACATCACATAAACTCACTTGGCCATTCTGGCCAGGTGAGCTAATAATGTAAAAAAAGATGCCATTGAAAAAAGAAATAACTTATCTAGCTAAGAAAAATTAATATTCGAATAAAAAAAGATGATAGTAGGCTCACGCCCGGATCCAAAGAAATGAGCCGAAACCCGGGGCCACAAAAGGGACAAGAGCGCGGTTCCACTAAACCCGGTCCCGAATCCTAAGCTGTTCAGGACTAAGGAAACATGAGAAAAAATGCCAAAATTAGCGGAATCTTTTACGAAATACAATTCTGACCCTACTGGGACCAGTTCCTGCCCCGGGCCAAAGCCGGGCTTGGGGAGGGGACCTAAAATCTCTTGAAAAAAAGATGGAAGATGATGGAGAATATTGCAAAGCACCCGGCTCCGGAGCCACCTGGGCCCTGGGACTGGGGGAAAAAGTGAAAATCACATGGATACTGGCCAAAATTAGTTGGGGAAAAAAAAAATCAAATTGAATCTGACACGCCAGAAGGCCCGGCCCTGGACCGAAGACATAGGCCGAACCTGAGAGGTGTTGACCCGGGCCCGGAACAAACACTGGAACCGGGATCGACAAGATCTAAACTAAGCCGCCCAAGACCCAGGGTCGCGAAAATATCCAGACCCAGAAGTCGAGCCGGGGAGGAAGCAAATACAAAATATGAAAACGAGACTGCCCTTCGAATTCACTAGAGTAGCCGTAGACCGACTTATAACCCGCTTGAGCGCAGGCTGCGGAATGATGATAGTAGAGGTACTTATGGATCTGCTGGATTTTAAACACGTCTGACTTTTAACCCGCTCGGGCCTAAGAGAGGATAACCCAAACCCGGGCCACATGGGCGCAGGCTGCGGAATGTTGATAGACGAAGAATGATCTGATGTATTCTGGAACGGTATGACTGGCTTATGAACAGGCGACGAACGAGGCGAAACCGAAGTCTTGGTACTCTTATTCTTCTCATTTCTCGTGGAGCCTCTGAAACGATATAAATCTGTCAGTTGTAATTTACTTAATTTTGAAAACAGACGTTTCCTGGGAACAGCCAGTTCCAATGCTACACATTCAACCATGTCAAGTGATGAAGCATTGGTATCTGACTGCTCTAAGATAATTTTGTTAATTCCACTGTCAATAGACGTGTCAATATTATGTACTTGTTTCTGAAGACACTCCATAGACTGCACTATCTTTTCAAAATTGGCTGAATCAGCCGTGGCCTCGGGTTTGGCCTTTATTTTTCTTGAAGGAGAAAGATTCTCAGGAAATTTTGAGATCTCTGGAGAATTAGGTTTAAAGAATGACATTCTGGCAGATTGAGACCTTGACTCGCATATCAAACAAGCCGATTCCAAGGTACTGTACATTTCACACACATGATCAGCGTGTTCATATTTTATGAATCTTTGGCGACTGCCAGATGGACATCTTATAGACTCATTCTGGTTCTTTTCTTTGACCTCCTGATCTTCTTCGGCGACTTACTCAAATCCGAATTGTTTAATAACAGCAAGAATTGAGAGTAAAGCTCCGATATGACTCGGGGTTAGCCTGCGCTAACTCCAAGATTTAATTGATCCTACCGATATCCAATAAATCTTATTAGATTTTTCTTTGAGAGAAGAGTATGTTATTGAAATACACAGATTCATGCTCAAGTACAACAAGCATGTCAATTCAGTCGCTTATACATGCTACTGGTAATAGAAGAAGCAAAAGAGTAGACATAACATAGTCTATAACCACTCTGGGCGCAAGAACCAAAACTGGTAACGCGCCTACCACGAAATTAGAAATGGTCTTACAAATCATTACTAAGTCACCAAGACCTACAACCACTTATATTGAGTGATTTTCTGTCCTTGTCCAACATTTTTAAATGTTCTCTTGACTTTTCTTTCTTATCCACAGCAAATCCAAAAGTTAACTAACTTTTAATAGCTTTAAAGTAGGAAAAGGAATGAAGTCTTGGTTGCTATCAACAAGGTCATGTGATAACTATCAGCCAATGAGCTTGTCATTGTGCTTAATGCCCTACTCAGTGGCACTGGGTATTGGATTAACCCTCTTCTTGCCTCATTTTCAGATATAGCATTCAAGCAAATTACTATGGATCTCATCATTAGAGAGAGTATGGAGATACATGAAGGAGCCTTCAGTCACTCTGTAACAACAATACCCAGCAAACGTTGCCTGTAAAAAATTCATCCTACTACGCTTCCCTTCAAAGAAGGAAAGAGCAATAGTAATGAAAGGAGGTAGATTGTAATGTAGTAACACCGGGCCATCCCTAAAAAAATTGTTTCCTGTAAACCGGGTGGGGGAAAAAGACAAGGGAGGACATTTTTTTTACTTCAATTAGTAATTTATTTTTAAAAGGTCAAATATTTGTTTTTCAGATATTTAACTAAATGTCCATTAAATATGGTTGTAACTGTCAAATTTGTCATGTTTTTCATATCACAATTAGCAAAAGGGATTCATAGTGCATACTAATGGCCTTAAAAACATTGTAATTTGAATAGTTTGACAAATGTATGGATGTTTTAGACTTTATGCTGGGTAGAAATTTATTTATTTTTATTCCCAACCGGGTGAAAAAAAAGAAAAATTTCACCAGACCCAGTGAGGTTTACAGGAAACAAAACCATTTTTTATTTTGGCCTCAAGTCGACATATTTCCAAAAGAAAAACACAAACATGTTATTACAATCTTGAACACAGTGTAATAAAAGTTCTGTTGAGTATTTTGGGCTTAATTTGATTGTAAGCCATTGCCTCCAATCTAATAGGCCAAAATCCCTTTAATGGTATGTCCATTTGCAAGCCAAGAGGAGAACTTTTGGAAATTTAACACTGGAATGCGGAGCTAGTCATTCCAGTGGTAAATTGTCAAGAATAGCGTTCTCTTTGGCCTGCTAATGGACATTCAATAAGCAAATATTCTGATTTCCATGAGTCATTAAAGAGTTAAACATGTTATTTCTGAGCTGTACTGTATCATCTGTGTGCTTGATAATAGCTACTCACTTTTTCCGGATTTGCACTTGTAATGGTGAGCGACTTCGCTTGCGTTCTTTGCTACGACTTTGCCTCTTAGCAGGGGAAGATCGACCACTGCCATATGACTTATGCTCCTTTCTGCTATGGTGATCACGACTCCGACTCCTACTTCTGCTCCTTCTACATATAGAAAAGATGATGTTCAACAAAAGGAAAATCGACAACATTAAGATAAATGTACCAAACAGGTAATCACGAGCTATGCAGTGTTGCACAGCGGGAGCAACCCTGGGGAGCATCTGAGCCCATGACAATGCAAATTTTTGTCCCCCTACATTGAGTATTTTCTTATTTACTTATAATAAAGTTAATAAATAATCTAATAAAGTTACAAAGCTTGCATTCAAGTTCCAGATTACCACACAATAATGTTTCTCATCCATTTCATTAACAAGAACACCATGCAAAAATGTTGAACAAGAGGCCCAATGGACTTATCGCTCACCTGGACCACTAGGATTTGAACAAAAATATTTGAACAGAGATAATACTTAAAATTCAGCAGTAACAAGGCATAAAACACAATCACAATTCAGTGGAAATGATATTCAGTGGGAAATTAATGATGGACGCTAACCACACAATCAGATCCAACCTTAGATTTTGAGGAACAAATTCTCTTGAGCAAACTTTAATCACCCTTAGATATCGATGAAATTACATGTAATGAGTTTCAGCACCCTCCGTACAGCAATTCCTGAGATGTTAGTTTCGAGAACAAGTCAGTCAGTCAAAGAAGCGGTTAATAAGTAGTAGCATTGTAAACGATTTCCTGCCATTTTCCAGAAAATTTTGTATACCAATTCTGAAGCATATCAGTCTGGGGTTCTTCCAGCTGAGTTTGGTTTAAATTGACCAAGTGGTTAATGATGAGTAGCCTTTTAGCTGATTTCCCAAAATTTTAGTAAAATCCAAAATGACCTCGGAAAGTGTACCAGTATAGAATTAGTCCCCTCAAAGTTTCGTTGTCGGGCCATTTATATTGGAGAAGCGGTTTAAATGATTTCCACTAAATTTTCTGAAAATCCAAGATGGCCACCAGAAAAATTACCCAATCAAATTCTGGAGCCTACCACCATATTGATCCTTCCAGCCAAATTTGGTTGAAATCGGTCAACGCATAAATGAGATGCGATTTGCTGGACGGACGCCATGGCATACGCTCACTTAGCCCTTCGGGCCAGGTCAGCTATCATCATGTTGGTTCTAGAGGCATAAGTAACCATGTACTCAAGATCCAATATACTTAAACAATTCTAAACTATTAAGCGGAAATGTTTACTCATTTAGACGTAGTAAATTTTTTAACATAACTCTTAATCCTCATAACACACGCGCCTCAACTCCTTAATTCAATTCTAGGCTTCTAGAATGAATTAACTCCCTTATTGTCAATCAAACCTAGACTGGCTCTGGTCTAAGTAGCTGTGACTGATGCTGTGACTGACCTATGTCACACCGCATGCGTAAATTTGCAAACAGCACTGATAACAATCACCGTTACAGTTTCTGCCTTACCGTGCAGAGGCTGAAAAACTCTAAAAAAGTGTACACATCTTGTGAGATTATTACATGTATGTACATCAGTTTCATCTTTCCTATTTAGTCATCATTATGCCGCAAATGAAGCCTGAGCCTGATCTATGTGATTGGTTTTTTTCTTGATTTCTAGTTTTATAGTTATAATTTATTTGCCGCGTAATATGTGTTTTCTGAGCCTAAATGTGGGTGGACTGAATTTAGCAAGTAGGGATTGAACGCTATGTATGTTTATGCGGTTAATAAAACCACAGACCAATCCCAAGCGGAGCATGTGGTGGTTTTGTACCACACTCACAGCGTGTGAACTCGATCATCAGCTGATTCTTACACAACCATGTAATTAAGTTTAGACATGTTCTAACAGACAAATTCCCTAAGCAATCCTGAAATATAAGACTAAAGGATTTGCTAAAGGCAAAGCATAGAATTTGACTCCTGCGATGACAAATATTACAGACACTGGTATGTGATTGTCTCCCTTCTGCTTTGGAGGCGAGAATAAAACACCGGCTAAGTGATTTAAATTTTTACTTTTTTTAAATCGGTCTAGATGTCTTTTTACAACCATCCATGTGCCACTTGTCATAGCGTGGAACTGATGTTTACTTTTTAAAAACCACATCCTCAAAATACTGCTGTATATCATCGCCAGAGAATTTGAAGTACTCTAGAGAGATGCTTGGTTACCCGAGTTCGGAGGAGCACCTACTTGTATGTGGAAACTATAAGCAAGTGTATTAAGCAGCACATCTTATATGCTGGAAAATGAAATTACTAAATAGGAAAAGGCGCAAACAGCTGATCTCGCAACAAACATGACAAAAGCAGACAAATACTTACCTTTTTCGACTGCTCCTATCTCTATCCCTCTTATGGTCCCGGCTCTTCTTCCTGAAGGAAAACAACCGAAGATATGTTAAATAGAACTGCCATGAGGAGATATATATAAATGTGTCTGAGGCTAATGAGATATTTAAATGTTTAATAGAGTTATCCATTTCTAGCTAAGCACCGCTAATGTTTTGCGCGTGTTGAGACACATTTAAAGACTAAACCATGACCTCCCCGAATCCCCTTTTCAAGTTTAACTATACATGTAAGTCGGCCTCGCAGAATTTTGAAAAATCAGGTTACCCTTCGGGCAGGTGCTTGCATGAACTTAGTTGCCCGAACAGTGTTTTAGCTGGCCCTTCAATTCATGAATGTAAAATAACACTTTCATTTATGTCACTATCACACATTCATCAATGTAATGGAATAAGAGCATTTTGAAACCATTTCAATTACAAATAGTTCTGGTGAAATCTTTTGTAATAATAATTTTGAAATATCTGTGCAGTACCAGCATGACTAGTAAATAGCTTTTTTAAGATGACAGATTTAGCCGACCCCCGAGGCAATTAGCAATCGTTCACACCTCTCTAGGGACAAATGATCATAAGGAAGTCAAGTCCTGGTGACGCATGCAGGCCTGTACTGTAATTTAATATGGTAACCTATTACAGGTTACGTTATAGGCCTTTAAGGAAACCTAAAGTAACCTAACCATTAGAACGCTCATTGGTGACTAGTATAATCAGCATGTAAGGTATCCCAGTTTGCGTTCCTTAAAATTGAATTTGGACAATAAATTGTAGTTGAACTGGGACATTGGGCTAGCTATTTTGCGAGCCCTGCAGGTAAGCTGTTGAATGCTTTGAAACTAATTTCACTGGATGCTTTTGCTGCCTAAGCAATAGAGCCCAATCAAATTAGTTTCAAAACATTGAATAGAATGGTGGTTATTAAATGGGAAAGTAAATCCATCAAAAACTTTGCACTTGAAAGTCTTTTACATCTTCTTGACTCGGCTGTGAGCTACATACACCACTCATTATGATTGTGACATCAGCCGACCTGTGACGACGCATTGCACCTTTCCAGTTTATCCATCAATCATATGAAGCCATAATCAGCTATACAACGTTAAGATGGCCTCATAATCAATGTCGTATGAAATGTATGTCTTTACTATTTATTAAATATGCTGTTGAATATTTTGAAACTAATTTGACTGGGCGCTGTTGCCGTCATAGGCATCAACAGCACCCCGTAAAATTAGTTTCAAAATGTTCAACAGCTCACATGTAGTTTTCTGGAAATTGAGATTCTGAGAGTGCAGGGATTGATCGATTCAACAGGGGAAAGGCATGTGACGAGCTTAGCTAAAGATGAGCGGGGCTGCCGGGGCATAGCTAACACCGAATTCCTCTTTTGATTATGACATAGTATACTTGAGTGGCAGATAAGATACCTCAATTAACACAAACTCTATAATTGTCTTACCAAACATGGGACAATAGTCACTATTTCATCATATAGATCACTGTGAATCAATTACACAAATTAGATCACCATCCAGCTGCTAAAAACATACATAAATGAGAGTCAATCAGCTTTATTCAAACATAATCTAATTAGGCATCCTGCTCATTTCTCTTTGTACTATCAATCACACCGATAACATACAATTTTTCTTATTACATAGGGGAGCCAATAATGGCTAATTGTCACAGTTGTTCACACAATATGCTACCTCAATTTACTCACCTCTTGTCCTTGTCATGCGAGTCAGACGAGTGCCTGCCATCATCCTACGATGTCCAAAACAACAGCAATATGAGCAAACAGCAACATCAGCAGGGAATCAGGGGGGTGAATAGAGAAATTAAACAATCTTCCATTAATCACTAACGAATATGATTATAGTAAATTCAGATACGTTAATACTATTATGATCTGGTACTAATAATAATAGCAATGCAATGTTGCATTCTTGGTCACTTAAATATATAATGCCCCAAATGTATTCACGTAAACCTGTCAATGCAGACTTGACCGTTACCGCTACCATCTTGTCTTGATACTTAATCATGTAGCTATCAAGCCGGCCTTTGCACTGGATATTGGTGAATGGCCAATTGCAGGCCAAAAGAGGACAAACTTTTATAAAATATGCAAATTTTCAAAAATAGTCTTCTTTTGGCCTGAAAATTGACATTCAATACTAAGTTCAATTAGAAAATATTCTGATTTTTTTTTGGATGAAATTTGACCATTAAAGGTTATTTCATCCTGGAAATGTCTCTAGCTTCATCCCAAAGCAACATATATGACCGAAAGCAGCTATCTTTTGAAACAAATTTTATTGCAAGTCACAACCTGCATTGGGAGCAACAGGTCGTGACAAATAAAACGTTTCAAAATAATAAACAAACTATGACAATAAACAACAAGTAATGTGACACACTCAGTGTGGTTGCAAGTCTGCATTCTGATCACAGTGATATACACTTGGCTGAATGAGACGTATAAGTAATGGTGTGAAATGTATATATTGGCAATGATTATAATCTTACCTAGTACAGCATCCCACATTAACATGTTAAAGGTCATTCACAACAGCACACTTACTTGAATACAAAACTATTTTGTGCAAGGCACCTTGAACTACTTACCAAAATAAGATGCATTCAAAGCAAATACTAGAAGTCTATTAGGTGTGCCTTGCACAAAATAATTCTCACACCCATACACGCAAAGTAACATTTGTAAAAACACAAACAAGAGCGATGTCTTTAATCCAGCTGATCTTATGACGGAGACGGGCTTTAACGATTCTTCGTGATTCATGGACCAGCGCAATCAGTTCATGTCCTCAGCGGGTGCTGCTCTCTCAGCATATCTTCCAACCCTGGGGCGAGATGATGTGCAAAAGCATCAGTGCTATGAAACACAGTGCACTTTTCTACTAAACTAATACCAATCTTTTCAATAATTTTCTTTAAGAGTTTAAATCCAAAATTCTCTCTGAACATTAATGCTTTCAAATTTCATATAGACACTTAATATCAACTTATACACTGCTTTGAACTGCTATAGAACTTGTATAATATTGCACCATCCATTTCATGGCATGATGATAACACGATAAAGTTGACTGTTTATCAAAATTTTATTAGGTCAGAGAGATAGCCAAAACAATAAATACTAACTCACATTACAATAACATTTTAACTAGACTATCCAAAATAACTTATTTTAATGCAACACCAAATGCTTTTATCGAAAGTCAGTTAAACAAGTCTGAATTATTTATCCCCAAGATAAACACAACACGAGATAATCAACCCCTCATGTGGCAACATAATCTAATAAATTCCACACGCTAACAGCTAGAATTGCTAAACATACAATTATGGTCACACCCCAAAATTCCTCCACCGCTATCCCCTGTTAAGTTTCAAACAGTACTACTGGTAGCACTGGCCAAGTGTCACCCTGTCCGGATTCGCATCTGATATACCTAGTTTACATGTGTAGGATATCAGTTTTGTAAGTACCTTGCAACACAGGGTATCCTTTTGGACCAAGAACATGTAGCAGTGGATATCTATTAGAGAACAAAATGTGCATTATATAAAATTATGATCACATAAACGCAGTTCTCATTATCACACACCACACCATTCATAGCAGCTCTCTGACCTGTCAAACACACTTGACAGGAAATGCACTTGATTTTGATTTCAATTTAGGAACAGGCAGTAACCCTTTACCATCTTGAGAAATGTTCATTCGCATGCCAACGAGGAGACTATTTTGGGCAATCTATCACTTGAATGACGGCTCGGTTCTGGCTATGCTCGATAAAAGAGCCAGTCATTCCCGCGTATAAATTTCCAGAAATAATAATCTCCTTATTGGAAATGAACATTTTCTATGAAAAAATATCAATCTTCTTGAACAAATTTGAGGGTTACAGGTTAAAATGTTAACTTTTTCACTTGTGTAAGAGGAAAGATTGCTTAGGATGAGAACAAGCAGATTGCCAGCAAATCCTTTAATCATCTGACTGCTGAGTGTTTGCAGACAACATATTCCAGTCATTATATCTCTGAACATGCTAAATATTCTGAAAACAATTTGCTAAGCCAATCACAACTTTCAGTCAAATTGTTTTCAAGATATTCAGCAAGTCAGGTTTTTCTCATAGAAATTTTTGTCTGGTGGTTTGCAGCAGCTAGAGCTAATTTTCGCTTGCTTGTACCTTCCTTTTAACCGACACTTCAAATCCTTATGGATCTAAGAAATATTCTATTGAATATTTTAAAACTAATGAGCGGTAGCTGTATGTACTTCCCGTCATATTGGTTTTAAAATATGTAACAGCTTATCAAAATTGCTGTTTGAATTTGAGTTGACTGGGATCCTCAATTCAGCTGGGATGGCCTCTGGCCCTCTGCAAGAATGGGAGTTTAACCATTGGATGACTGAATACTAAAAAATGTTAACCCTGGTTGATGGGCAGACCAGTTTGCAAACAGTATGCCTCTACACTCACAGTAACATGACTGGGAATGGGGGAAAACTAAAAATGAAATCTGACTACAAAAGCCCAAGGTTTAACCGGTTCATTGCAAAGCCGACCAGAACAGACCTCTGCAGTGACCTTGAGGAATGTCCATTTGCTGGCGCAGATAAGACAAGGTTAAAAACTTTACCACTGTGGCACAATAACTGAGCCAGTCATTCCTGTTAAAATTTCAAAATCAGTATTTTCAATTTATCCTAATTTGCAAATGAGCAGTTCCCATGATCACTGCAAGACATTTTTGGCCAGTTTAAGTCTTAAATGGTTGACAAAGCTGAATTATTATGACACAAGCCGGTTCTAACTCCTCTCCAGGAAGTTTAATTGCGCTTATATTGTCCAGACGCCAACTTGTGTGAAAGTTTGAGTCTCAGGGCATAATTTTTCTGGTATCGCATCCCAAATTGCTACACATATTTAAGCAGTTGCTACACATTCTACAACATGCATAGCTTTATCTGCTATGCAAAATTTGTACGCAATTGCAATTTATCATTGATTTTCAAAATTCTATCATTAACCCTTTTAACAACAAATCCCTGAAAAAGTACATTCTTTACAATGTATACCATATTTTGTTGAATATTTAAAAATTAATATGACTTCCAGTCATATTAATTTCAAAATATTCAACAGCTTTCCTGTTTGTTTACTCTGAGATTGAGATACAGGGAATTTATCGGTGAAAGGGTGGATTGCTATATGTTTTTGCCGATAGCTATACAATTTATAGTTTGCATAGCAATACCTGCTATGTAAATATCAAATTCAAAATTATGCCCCGAGTCTGGATGCCAAAACACAGTTGGGGCCTTCCTTTATACATTTCCAGATGCGGCTGGCTACACAGTGGTTTTAAATCTTCTCCGAACATTACACCCGAAGACAAGACCTCTCTATGAGACACAAGTGATTGCTCCCCTCTCTACCCACGCAATGACTACCTCATTACTCGACTACATTACTTAGTAGCCATCACAGTATAGCGTTGAGTATTGATACTGCTCACCTCACCAACTTAAAATCTAAATTCAGCTAAGTGATCGCACACAACTCCCTTACAAAATTCTCATGGGTCAGGCCATCCTTACATTACTGCTGGCTTGGTGGAACGAATTACATATTATTGAATAGGCAATGTAGGTAAGCAAATGTCTTTTTTCTATCATGTCTACTTTTAATGGCAAGCATTTCTTTCAAATGTCAAAATTTCATGGTCAAATGATGAAATTATATTCTTGATTCAATTTATTAGGACAAAAAAAAGTATGGATATATTTGCAGGGGGTACAATATTAAATTTATTTCGATTTTAGCATGTCTTTGGTGAAAACTTCTACAATTTGAGGGTTTTAAATGACTAGTAACGCTAATTATGGCCTGGATTCTTTGGGTCATTAACCAATGCATGGTACTTCACTTATGTCATTGTTAGTTTTTAGTTGAGACTTGCAACTAATGCAAGCTTGTCTGTCACATTTGTGACATTTCTGACAAAAATGCCAGGTTGCAAGTATAGTGTGCTGCAATTGTAAACGGTGCATGTGTTCGTCCTTAAAAGAAACCGTATTTCATAATTTCATATTTATAAGACTATAACAATCTCCAGGGGCCGAAATGTTTGCCTCTGGCTCTGCCCGTCACTAACAGGCAAACTTTGCTGGTGATAGCCATAAAAAATTTACTTGTCACATGCGATGAAAGGTAGTTGACTCAGTTGGGTCACATAATTCCTATGATTTATAAATAGCCAATTATTTGCATGGAAAATGTGTTCTTGAAAACTCTTCACTGATATAATTGCCAGCCATCAATGAGTTTCTGAAACATTCATTTTCAGCTTCAAAATAATTGGCTATTTGTAAATCATGAGCTATCAGTATTTCCCTTGAAATCAATAATAGGTTAGTCCAAATTGAAAATGTACGTAATCCATTTTCTGAGTACACAAATTAGTTTCAAGCAACCTAGTCTGTTTTGTGTAACCATTTTCGATGTATTTATTATGTACAATATCATATGAAAGGAATTGTTGGGAACAGAAAACGGGTTTGTACGAAATTTTTGCGTAAACTTTGCGCGAACAAAAACGGGTTTATGCCAATTTGGCCAGGCCTGGGTTAAACATGGCATGTGTTATTTCTGCAAATGTATATTTATCATTGCATTCCACTGTTGTAACATGACATTTTGAGGTGAATGGCATCAGGGATGCTAATAATTAAAACTGAATGCCCTCATTGAAATTACGATGCCCACATAACTCTGCTATTTTGCAGCCACGGAAAAGTAACATGCCTAAGGTGACTGTGGAGATCTGCAATTTTCCCACGCATTTGCATGAGGGCATGCGCTAAGTCACAGCACTCCATTCTAAACGTACAAATTTAATACTGGTTGCAGAACTGTGTCATTAAAAAATTAATTTGCATTTTCCCATGATCGTGGTGTTCGGGAATTTTTAAAGAAAATTTATTTAACTTTACAAAACACATTCTATTTCCGTGAATGATATTTTTATGACAACTGTCTAATTTCAAATGATTCAAATTTGTGAAAACATTGTATTTTTAGTTGGCATTTTCAAGTGCATACTCAATCGTGAAAGATGTGTCTCGTGGTAACTGGAACTCAATCTAAACTTGTCTACTAGAAAGTCTCACATGTCTCACCAGTCACATGACTTTGTGAGACTGGTGAGATTTTTTTTATTGACATTTTATGAGAAAATTACCATCGCGAGAATTACAACTGCCGATAAATGAAATTTTCCATACCTTTTCCATAGCAGGAATTCAAAAAATCATTTCTTATCCATACCTGTGTATGAACCCTTCCCTGGAAAGCAGTATTCTCACCTGTAGATATTCACTGAAGTTGATCATGTTATATCCTGAACATGACAAGTTAACAAAAATCCTACCCGCCACCTGTGACAACCCGCCACCTGCAAACGTTAAATATTTTGACACCCGACGTCTCAAGATCAGAAATTCTACATTCACGACGAATGCCTACAAGTTTCCAAACACGATACTTCCAAAAATGTTGATCCTGATTCCAGGATTATTCATAAGAAGTAGCTACTTTTAGTTGTATTATAACATAACAAGATAACTTCCAAGTGTCGCTCACCTGGAGCACCATCAATTTTTGCAAGTGCAATATGGCCGCCAAACAGCTACATTTTGATTGGCCCATGGCGCCCAGGGTTTTTTTAACGGATCAACTTCCCTTGAACAAACTTCAATGGCCCTTAGTCCTTAATTATACCGTCCAAATTTCGGCCTGATCCCTTCAGCGGTTCTGGGACGAGTCGTTTTCGAGAAAACTAGGTCATCCAAGACGGTCGCCGAACAATTTGGCCAATCAGGTCCTCTTGAAGAAACTTGGCTTACCTCTTCCCCTAGATGAAGATTTTTAAAACCATCTCCTAAAAATCGGCCGAAATTTGGCCGATCGGGTTCATTTGAACAAACTTGGATCCCTATTCCCTAAGGATGCTTCCTGCCAAACATAATTGAAATCGGCCTAGCAGTTCCCGAGTAGACATTTTAAATTTCCCCATTGCTTTAGCATGGGAGCTTTTGATGAAAGAATCATCCAAGATGGCCATCAAATTTATCCGACAATTTCAAAAATTGCAAATTTAAGCTCAGAATAGCCAAAAACATATATAGAACCAATTTGGGCCGCAAAATCCATCAAATAAAAAAATTCAATATGGCGACCAAACAGGCTACATTTTGATTGGCCCACGGCGGTCAAGTTTTTTGACGGAGCAACTTCCCTTGAACAAACTTTAATGGCCCTTGGTCCCTGATCATATCTCTCAAATTTCGGCCTTATCCCTTCAGCGGTTCTGGAGTTGTTTTCAGGAAAAATAGGTCATCCAAGATGGCCGGTGAACCAGCCTGTCAATCAAGTCGTCTTCAGCTAACTTGGCTTACGTCTTTCCCTAGATGAGGTTTAAAGTTAAATCGATTCCCCAAGCAATTTCGGAGAAGAATTTTCTTAGACATTTCCTAAAATCGGCCGAAATCCAAGATGGCCATCGGCCAAATTAGCCGATCGGCTTCATTTCAACAAACTTGGGTCCCTATGCCCTAAGGATGCTTCCTGCCAACTATAATTGAAATCGGCCTAGTAGTTCTCCAGAAGATATTTTTAATTTCCCTTTGCTTTAGTATGGGCACCTTTGGCGGGAAAATAATCCAAGATGCCCGCCAAACTGTTTATCCGACAGTTTCGAAAATGGCGAATTTGAGCTCAGAATACCCAACCCCATATATGGAACGAATTTCGGCCTTAAAATCCATCAAATAAAAAAATCCAATATGGCCGCCAAACACGCTACATTTTGATTGGCCCACGACGGTCATGTTTTTTGACAGATCAACTTCCCTTGAACAAACTTTAATGGCCCTTAGTCCCTGATCATATCTAATAAATTTCCGCCTGATCCCTGCAGCGGTTCTGGAGAAGTCGTTTTTGGGAAAACTAGGTCATCCAAGATGGCCACCGGACCATTTGCTCAATTAAGTCTTCTTGAACAAACTTGGCTTACCTCTTTCAGTAGATGATATTTCATGAGTTTTGAATCGATTCCTCGCGTGATTTTGGAGAAGATTTTTAGACATTTTCCTAAAATCTGCCAAAATCCAAGATGGCCACCGGCCAAATTGGCTCCATTTGAACAAACTTGGATCGCTATTCCATAAGGATGCTTCCTGCCAAATATATTTGAAATCGGTCCAGTGGTTCTTGAGAAGTCATTTAAAGGAAAAGTTGACGGATGATGGACGAACACGCGATAGAATGGTCACCACGGCATAAGCTGAGCTAATATGGTACAAAAGATTGCCCGAAGAAAAAACTTCAAATAGCTACAGGGTTTTATCATCTTTATCCAGGAATTTGGTTAATGGGTTAACTTAATTGAAAGCAGGCACACTGCCTATACAATTTCCCTGTAAATCACAAACAAAAACTGCGTAAATCCAGAAAGTTCCGAGGGGGGGGGGGGGGGGGGGGGAGAGATGAGAATTTTCACACACACACACCTGGATAAAACCCTAGCTACGCTCAAACAAATTCTTCATCCCGGCTGCGCAGAGTAATTAATTTTCCGTATTAGGAAACAGGTAACTTATAAAAACCTGTCTCTAACAGATATGTGATTACATATTTGCATACCTCCTTTCTGTATGGTGCCTCCAGCATCGCCTCAACATCAAAGTCATCTGCCATGGTTCAGGAGACTTAAAAAAAAAAAAAAAGTTTTAACAGATTACATCAGAGACTAAAAAACCCATACATCTATGAATTCTTATTTGTACTTCTTAGGATTTTAAATTAGCCCTGATCAGCATTATTGAGCCACTACCGTCATCGAGGCAAGATAAAGGAAGCAACTACATAGGCAGTGAACATCCAATTGCAGTACACGATAAATTAGATACGGGTATTTTGGAAAAAATATCATTTGAAGGACTGGGTTTATTTTATTATCGAGCGACTCAGGCCAAAATAAAAATAGTTTTTGTTTCCGGTAAACCGCCGGGGTGAACTTTTTGGCCTGTATGACCCGGCCGGCAACAAAGTAATTTTTTTACCCCAAATGTGTGATATTTCCGTGGCTTGTGAAAATCGCTTTGTTAGCAATTTAAAAAAAAAACATTTTTAGCGCATCTCTACTATGAGATACGAAAAGAGACCTACCTTCCAATATATTTCGCCTCAAAATCGCTAACATAGACGCTATATGTCGCTATACCATTTCCTGTTTGCAGACAATTTAAATAAAATCTCCAATTTGTCGTAAATAAATGACTGTCTAGCTCACGTGATCATAATGCGCATTTCCTTAAGGGTGAATTTAGGCTGTCACATTGTTAGCTACTCGGTCAAGGTACTCGAGACTGTCCTCCTATTGGCGAAAGTACCTATCCGGGTAAAACTATTGATATTTTGGCACTACTCCAGCACGAGAGACGATCTAAACTTACCCCAACTGGCACCTATTACTCGTGATCGGAACTGATAGTAAGGTTTTGGTTTGTTTATAGGGCAGAATAATTGTACTAGTATTTATAAACTTTTTAATTTAGTGTATTCCGTGATTCGATCCATTTTTGTGTTTTAAACGACGTTTGTAATTCCCAATCAGTAACAGACTATAATTCTACTACTGGTAGTAATATTTCATTGATAAATTTTGATTCCCTGATGGGCATTTCCGATCAGAACCAATCAGATTATTTGTGACACTACGTCATGGAATGAAGGGAATTTCAATTTCCCTTTCTCCGAGATCTAACAATACTCACCATTCTATTACTTCTGATAGACAGCTATCCTGGATAGCTGGGGCCCAGGACTATAGACTTAGTAGGCTTTACCGACTCCTTGGAACCGGGTACTCGGCTCCCAACTGCCGAGTACCCGTCTACCATGAAGCTCATATTGTTTGCATAGCCACCAAACAAGAGAAACTCATGGCTTGCCTCCGTGGGGCTGGGAGGCTGGGTCCGTAATAGAATGGTGAGTATTGTGTTAGATCTCGGAGAAAGGGAAATTGAAATTTCCTTCATTCTCCTTCGATCAATACTCACCATTCTATTACTTCTGATATACACCAGATTTGGTCAGTAACCTGGTGGGAAGGGGCAAGCCATAACTGCTACTTTTGCCCCTTGGAGAAAGAGCTAGACTTAAACTTGACTAATGGAGACCTAAAGGGACCATCAAGTTAACGGAACCGAATCACATTCGCGTCACTGCTAAGAAAAGGGAGAGAACTCACGAACATGCATCTCGCCTGAAAACACAAATATGCCAAGAGGGTTAACTGCTCTGCATATATTAGCCTGGGAATGAGCATGAATATATAAGATGAATGAACATGATATATAGACATAATACAAAAAACTCAATCTTGAATTATCTCATTGATATTTGGATTCCAGACGTGGAGCCTCCAACCATTCACATGTCCGGCCATCAGTGACACAATCTGGATGACATCCTCTCGCTCAACCATGTCTGTTTCTTAATTCTTTCTTACAAATGCCAAAAAGGGAGAAGAGCAGTGTGGTCGTATAACTATCGTTTCAAAACAGCTAAAGCGAGTGGATTGGCAGTCTGACAAATCCCTCATATAGTAATCTGTGAAAGAGCACTCACAGTGCCATTTTGCAACAGCCATGATGTCCTCTAACGGAACACCATTGTAAAGGGCGGTTGAGGCGGCTATTCCTCTAACATCGTGTGCCCTTGCGCATTGCACCTGGTGCCCAGTCGCAATTTCATGGGTAGTCTGAATGCATTCGACTACCCAACGAGATGGAATCCATGGATGCGGCGCCATATGACTTATGGCAGATCACAGATGTCTATCATTCGACCGTAACGAGTCTGTCCGTTTCTTGTACTTAGTCAAAGCACGGACTGGGCACCAGACACTGGCATCACGATCAAACCTAGTTAGTTTCGGTATAATGATCGGTTTGCCGGGATATCTCAGATTGATTGTTTGACATAAACTCTGCTCTTGGCAGTAGATGCAGACCCTCTCCAGAGACAATAAATCGGTCCCTCTCAGCTGAGTGCATGGATCTCACTGCGCCTTCTAGCTGAGGAAGCTGCCAATAGAAAGACCGCCTTTAAAGGGTGCTTGGCCAGTACATTAAGCACTAAAGATAGACTCCAGGCTGGAATGACTACCGGAGAACCGGTTGTCTCGGTCGGCGAGTGCTCATTCCCTTCACCATGACATTCAACTGGGCCACCTCTGGACTATCCCGGTTGGCTAGACAAGGGATAACTGATACCAAAGCTGACTCGTATCCAGCAATTTTGACAGGAGCTAGTCCTGAAAAGAACAGCTCACAGAAAAAGTCTGCTATTTGCTGAATAGTGGATTGAAAGGTATCAATACCCTTTTCTTCACACCAGTCTGCAAATCTGTTAACCTGGTTGTTATATGACTTGAAGGTTGACCGCCTCGCAGCTGCGTTGAAATCGGCAGCTTGTTGAGAAAAGCCTTCCGACGTGGAACGTTGTTTGATAACATCCAATGCAGTCAAGTTGAACATTTCGGGACGCTCGTGTAGGAAGCGTCCCTTGGCCTGGGAGATTATGTTCGGAATCTCGGGCAACTGCACTGGATTTTCCACCCGCAGATCTAGAAGATCCGTGAACCACGCCCTGCTGGGACAAAACAGCACTATTAGCAGGACCAGGCATGGCTCCTCCCTGATCTTCACCAATATCTTCGGTAGAAGAATGGTGGGTAGGTACGCGTAAGCGTGCAACCCTCTCCAGCTTATCACCAGAGCGTCTGTATCGACGACATTTGGATCTGGAATCGGCGAGACACAAGTCATGATTTGAGCATTTTCACTTGCGGCGAACAAGTCCACGTTGGGTTTGCCCCAATGTTCGAAGATCCTGTGTAGAACTGGAGGGTTGAGGGACCATTCTGTTGGCAAGATTCTCTGTCTGCGAGACAAAGCATCCGCCAGAATGTTCAATCGGCCAGGAATATGAGCTGCTTTCAAAACAACCGAGCAATTCCTGCACCATTGAATCAAGTGCCACACCCTGATTCACAGAGTGGGCGACCTGGTCCCGCCTTGGCGATTTATATATGATACTACTGTCGAATTGTCCGACCGTATCAATATCACCTTGCCCCTGATCATCGGAAGGAACTCTTCCAACGCCAGTTCCACTGCCATCATTTCCAACAGATTGATATGCAGCTGACTCTCCGGGAGAGTCCATGTGCCCGAGACCTGGTGTTCTCCCAGGCAGGCACCCCACCCCCTCCAGCGATGCATCCGTGTAGACGGACAGCTGGGGGTGGGGTAGGTGCAGCGAAACCCCTATTAGGAGATTCTGACGCTGTTTCCACCATAGAAGATGCGATATTATCGGCTCCAAAACTGGCACCAGTTTTGACAGGGGTTCTGTTCTCTGTTTCCACAGAGACATCAGATACAACTGGATAGGTCTTCGCATTAGAGCAGCGTACGGGATAACCTGCTCCATGGAGACCATCATGCCCAGCATCTGAAGGAACCGCCTCGCCTGAATGTGGTTTCCCACTCGAAAACTCCTAAGGATGGCTAACAGAGACACCACTCTGGGCTCTGACGGGTAAACCCTGCCCCCTCCTCGAGGTCGAATCGCATCCCCAAATAAACGAAATGTTGAGTGGGCGTCAACTCGGATTTCTCCTCGTTGACTATCCAGCCTAGATCTGAAAGTAACTTCAGAGTCAGAGCAGTATCCACGTTCAACCTGGCTGCCGAGTCTGCCTTGAGCAGCCAGTCGTCTATGTAGGTGTGTAGCGCCACGTTCTCTTTTCTGAGAAACGCTGTCACCGCAAGGACCACTCTTGTGAAAACCCTCAGAGCTGTCGACAGGCCAAATGGGAGAACTGTAAACTCCCATACTTGATTCTGAAACGCAAATCTCAGAAACCTGTGCCAACTCCGATTCATCGGAATGTGGAAATATGCATCTTTCAGATCGATCGATACACACCACATTCCTTTCCTCAATCCCGCCATTACCGACCTCGGCGTTTCCATCTGAAACCGAGGCGTATGGATAAACCAATTTAATGGCCTGAGATTGAGTACGGGTCTCCATTCCCCTGTGCTCTTGGGGACAAGGAACATGTTTGAATAGAAGCCTGGAGTGTTCCGGTTTGCTGGTTTTATTGCTCCCTTCAGAAGCAAACCTGATACTTCGTTTTGAATGGCTTTCAACTTGACTGGTTCCCTTGGTACGGGTGTCCAGACAGGTGCCAAATACAGATTCTGTGGTGGTAAGTCCCACCACTCCGGCATGACTTCTGACGTCATACCTCGCCAAGCCTTGACGAAACGCATGAGCCTTCCACCCACTATAGACGCATAATGGGGGTGTCTGGCTTGCGATCCGCTCCACCCCCCCCCCCCTCTCTCTTGATGAGAGAGAACCATTTTTGTCTTGGCATGGCTGGTCTAACTGGCACAGGTGCGGTTCCAGGCAGATATGAAGGGAGCCCTCGTACCCTCAGGTACGATCCGCTCCCTTCTTTCCGCCCTTTGAGAACTTACCCTTCCCCTTCCCGCCTCTCGGGCGATCAGGAGCAACATTGGGGAGGGTAGGGCCTCCACAACCTTCTTGGCTTTCTTCGCCAGTAGAGACAGAAGCAGAACTGGGCTTAGCTTTCGCCTTGCTTTTGTGCTTTTTCTGCTTCTTAGTGGCTTGGCTACAGCCCCTAGTGCGTGCGCCTGACGCACTAGCTCTAGCTGCAGATTAACCGCCAACCGATTCTGCGCAATGCTGGCCGTGTCCTCTAAGATGCTAGGGCCTGTCAGGAGCGTCCCAAGAAGACGCTCCCTGACGGCAGTAGCCGGACGCATATGGTCAAGGACCATCTACCTCCTGGACTTAGTTACACGTGCCTGCACCCTTGCGAATGCGTCCATAGACAGCATCAGGCCATCATTAACGCATGAAAGCGCCACAGGGTGCTGCCCACCGCCCCCCCCCCCCCCCCTTCAGCCCACATCAACTGAAGTAAGCGATAAGAGTGGTTGACAGCAACCATTGCTGCCCTCACCCCCTCGGGACAGGACTTCATCATGGTGTACCACCAGTGCCGGGGCGGGGCCACCAGTGCCGGGGCGGGGCCACCCGCTTCAACACTCTGGACACCCAGTACCCAGCGGTCATCCTTGGTGACCGACGGGACAACACCATACCTGTCGTATTCCCCCCGTGGAATACGACACCTCACCCGCACCTCCCTGGAGGCCGCAAGAAGCTGGCCCTTGGTCAGGAGTCGTTTGCTATAAATAGCATCAAGCAACTCCATAAACCTTGGATCCAGTCCAATAGACTGGATCCGGGCTGCGGGCAAGATCCCCGTCCTAATCGATGCAACCGATGGACGGGGTGCATCCTCCTCGGCCGTGGTCGAAACCACAGACGGGTCTACCCTGGCTAGCCAAGCCAGAGCCTCAGACCAATCTGTTTCCGAGGAGGACACTCCCATGAACACGTCACCCGTTGACATGTTCACGGGCCTACCAGCGACGGCCTCCCGGCTAGGAGACATTGCTGATATGCCACAAACTCCGGTACCGTACGGTTCCGCCGCCACCCCATGGAACAAACCCGTCCATGGAGTAGGCCTGCACGGAAAACCGTGCGGACCCGTAGCGGTTGAAGAACCGTGGCCAAACACAGGCATCCCATGTCTAACGAGGTGAGATAGGCGAGTACCACGCCTGGCCCGCCACTATGTCGGTTGCGGGCAAACCAACCATCACGGGACCGGTGCAGGAGTGGCCTCAACCACGGGCGGAGCCGCTGCCCTGGCTTGTGCCAAGCCAGATGGAGGATGGTTCCGTCCAGGACGGAATCGACCTCAATGCTCTCCACCCGTGGCATTACAGGCCGCAGCAACCTCTCCTCCTCAGCTTCCTCATCATCAGACCCCGAAGAGACGTCACTAGACGAGGAAACCATGGAGCCGTCCTCGCGAAAGGACTGCCAGGGAGCCATATGAGACGGCGCCCACAGTGGCCAGTCCAGAACCCTGTCCAAGGACAGGGTCCGAACAAAGCACAGGAAGAGACTGCCCTACAACTTTTGGAAGCAGGGACGACACCAGCGTGGGCAGAGCGCTATACAAGAGGCCTTGCATAGCAGGACCAAACCACGCCGGCGGTGCCGTGGAACGCCCCCAAGGGCCAAAACGGACGCTCCACGATTTGCTTTCGGACCGCCTGACCGCCCCCCCCCCCCCCCGTCAGACCCTGCCAAGTCCTGCTGGGCAAGGAACTTGACCATCATGTCGGACGACCACACTGCACAAATGTTACACCTACTGTCAAGATTACACTTAGTACAGCGGAAACAGACATGGTCCTTGAGCATAACCATCACGAATTTATGGCACTTGTCACATGATGGCGGGGATGGCTTGGCCTATAAATAAGCAAACCTAGAATAAGCAAGGCAGACAATTAATTTTCAAATATTCTGACCATAAATTAACTGTTACCCTCCGCACCCCACCCCGCAACGTTACAGCAAAGATCGCATTGACTATGACGACAAGAACGAAGCGGGCAATAATACACCCATACACTGATCCTCAAGGATGTATAACGGACCCAGGAATCATATCACATAGCATTCGGGGTATATTTACTAATAAATATAAATTATACTCCTAACGAAGGCCAAAACGATGTGTGAAGAAACAACAAAATGTAAACAAACTGCTGTAGTACACGGTAAAACCGCAGACCACACATCTAAATCAAGAATTTTGAAACCACTGATCATTGCAAACAGATCGTGATAACACGCAAAACGTGAAAATCTTTCTGGCACCAATTAAAGTACGCAGCACCTAGAATCAGATGCGCGAATTAATGAAACATTTTCTTCACATAAACATCCGAGTAACACAGTGACGTCACCCGCTCGGATCTTACGAAGAACGACGTCAGCCGATTTTCGTGTTAAAAAACACCGTCAACCAACACCTAATTTCATATCTGCCGATCCCCTGTTTGGGTTTAAAGGAAGGCTATCATCTGGCATATTTCGTTGTTAACACACGTCCCAGATTCTTTGGGGTTAGAAATTAGAACATGCAACACAGACAAAATTTTGAAGACCAGTCTTTTAAACTATGGAATAACATGGAAATATACAACCTGGTTATCATCGGCTCCTTCCATGGTAACCCAATACAAGAGGCCCAAGGGGCCTGTATCGCTCACCCGGACAATGGGCATTTCAACTAGAATGCTCTTTATCAACAATATGGCCAGGAAACCATTTATTCGACCGTTTCGAAAATTGTAAATTTGAGATCAGAATACCCCAAAACACATAAAACAATTTCGGCCTCAAAATCCATCAAAATAAAAAAATCCAATATGGCCACCAAACATGCTACATTTTGATTGGCCCACGGCGGCCATGTTTTTTGACGGATCAACTTCTCTTGAAGAAACTTTAATGGCCCTTAGGCCCTAATCATATCTGCCAAATTTCGGCCCGATCTCTTCAGCGTTTATGGAGAATAAGTAATTTTCACTACAACTAGGTCAACCAAGATGGCTGCCGAACCATTTGACAAATCAAGTTCCCTTGCCATAAATCATATTTCATGAGGTTTGCATCAATCCCCCAAGCCGTTTCGGAGATTTTTGAAGACGTTTCCTAAAATCAGCCTAAATCCAAGATGGCCGATCAGGTTCATTTGAACAAACTTAGATCTCTATGGCCTATGAATGCTTCCTCCCAAATATAATTGAAATCGGCCCAGTGGTTCTTGAGAAGAAGTCGTTTAAAGAATTCCCCATTGCTTTACTATGACGGAATGCAGGAAATGTCAATTTCCCTTTCTCCGAGATCTAACAATACTCACCATTCTGTTACTTCTGATATACAGCTGGCCCTGACAGCGGCTCTAGGATTATAGACTTAGAAAGCTTTACCGACTCCTGGGAACCGGGTACCCGGCTCCCCACTGCCGAGTACCCGTTTACCATAGAGCTCATATTGTTTGCATAGCCACCAAACAAGAGAAAACTATGGCTTGCCTCCGTGGGGCTGGGAGGCTGGGTCCGTAACAGAATGGTGAGTATTGTTAGATCTCAGAGAAAGGGAAATTGACATTTCCTACATTCTCCTTCGATCAATACTCACCATTCTGTTACTTCTGATATACACCAGATTTGATCAGTAACCTGGTGGGAAGGGGCAAGCCATACATGCTAATTTTGCCCCTTGGAGAAAGATTTTAGACTTCAAACTTGACTAACGGAGACCTAAAAGGACCGTCAAGTTCACGGAACCGAATCACATTCGCGTCACAGCCCCCCCCCCTTTTTCCTCCTAAGAAAAGGGAGAGAACTAACGAACATGTATCTCGCCTGAAACACCAATATGCCAAGAGGGTTAACTACTCCCTGCATATCGCTTGTATTAGCCTGGGAATGAGCATGAATATATAAGATGAATGAACATGATACATATACATAATACAAAAAACTCTCACTTGTTGAATTACCTTATGATAACAGGACTTCAGACGTACCGCCTACAACCATACACCGGTTCGGCCATCAGTGACACAATCTGGTTGACATCCTCTCGCTTGACCATGCCTGCTTTAGGTTCTTTTCTTACCAAAGTGAAAAAAGGGGAAAAGCAGTGTGGTCACTAACTATCGTTTCAAAACAGCTAAAGCGAGTGGATTGGCTGAGTCTGACACATCACTCATATAGTAATCCGTAAATGAGGACTCACAGTGCCATTGTGCAACGGCCATGATGTCCTCTAACGGAACACCATTGTAAAGGGCGGTCGAGGCGGCTATTCCTCTAACATCGTGTGCCCTTACGCCCTGCACCTGGTGCCCAGTCGCCATCTCATGAGTAGTCTGAATGCATTCGACCACCCAACGAGAGATAGTATCAATGGATGCGGCGCCATAAGGCTTTTTATGGCAGATCCACAGATGTCTATCGTTCGACCGTAACGAGTCAGTCCGTTTCTTGTACTTAGTCAAAGCACGGACCGGGCACCAGACACTGGCATCACGATCAAACCTGGTTAACTTCGGTATAATGATCGGTTTGCCGGGATATCTCAAAGATTGGTTCTTTGACATAAATTCTGCTCTTGGCAGAAGACGCAGACCTTCTCCAGAAACAATAAATCGGTTCCTCTCTGCCGAAAGCGCATGGATCTCACTGCGCCTTCTAGCTGAGGAAGCTGCCAATAGAAAGACCGCCTTTAGAGTCAAATGCTTTAGACTAGCCGAACGCAACGGTTCGAATGGGTGCTTGGCCAGTACATTAAGCACTAAAGATAGACTCCAGGCTGGAATGACTACCGGTTGTCTCGGGCGGAGATTGCTCATTCCCTTCAACATCACGTTTAACTGGGCCACCTCTGGACTATCCCTGTTGGCTAGACAAGGGATAACTGATGCCAAAGCTGACTTGTATCCAGCAATTGTGACGGGAGCTAGTCCTGTAAAGAACAGCTCACAGAGAAAGTCTGCTATTTGCTGAATAGTGGATTGAAAGGTATCAATACCCTTTTCTTCACACCAGTCTGCAAATCTGTTAACCTTGTTGTTCTATGACTTGAAGGTTGACCTCCTTCTCGCAGCCGCGATGAAATCAGCAGCCTGTCGAGAAAAGCCTTCCGACGTGGAACGTTGTTTGACAACATCCACGCAGTCAATTTGAACATTTCGGGACGCTCGTGTAGGAAGCGTCCCTTGGCCTGGGAGATTATGTTCGGAATCTCGGGCAACTGCACAGGATTTTCCACCAGCAGATCTAGAAGATCCGTGAACCACGCCCTGCTCGGCCAATACGGCCCTATTAGCAGGACCAGACACGGTTCCTCCATGACCTTCACCAATACCTTCGGTAGAAGAATGGTGGGTGGATACGCGTAAGCGTGCATCCCTCTCCAGCTTATCGCCAGAGCGTCTGTATCGACGGCATTTGGATCTGGAATCGGCGAGACATATGTCATGATTTGAGCATTTTCCTTTGTGGCGAACAAGTCCACGTTGGGTTTGCCCCAATGCTCGAAGATCCGTCGTAGAACTGGAGGGTTGAGGGACCATTCTGTTGGCAGGATTCTCTGTCTGCGAGACAAAGCATCCGCCAGAATGTTCAATCGGCCAGGAATATGAGCTGCTTTTAAAACAACCGAGTAATTCCTGCACCATTGAATCAAGTGCCACACCCTGATGCACAGGGTGGGCGACCTGGTCCCTCCTTGGCGATTTATATATGATACTACTGTCGAATTGTCCGACCGTATCAATATCACCTTGCCCCTGATCATCGGAAGGAACTCTTCCAACGCCAGTTCCACTGCCATCATTTCCAACAGATTGATATGCAGCTGACTCTCCGGGAGAGTCCATGTGCCCGAGACCTGGTGTTCTCCCAGGCAGGCACCCCACCCTTCCAGCGATGCATCCGTGTAAACGGACAGCTGGGGGTGGGGTAGGTGCAGCGAAACCCCTATTAGGAGATTCTGACGCTGTTTCCACCATAGAAGATGCGATATTATCGGCTCCAAAACTGGCACCAGTTTTGACAGGGGTTCTGTTCTCTGTTTCCACAGAGACATCAGATACAACTGGATAGGTCTTCGCATTAGAGCAGCGTACGGGATAACCTGCTCCATGGAGACCATCATGCCCAGCATCTGAAGGAACCGCCTTGCCTGAATGTGGTTTCCCACTCGAAAACTCCCGAGGATGGCTAACAGAGACACCACTCTGGGCTCTGACGGGTAAACCCTGCCCTCCTCGAGGTCGAATCGCATCCCCAAATAAACGAAATGTTGAGTGCGTGTCAACTCGGATTTCTCCTCGTTGACTATCCAGCCTAGATCTGAAAGTAACTTCAGAGTCAGAGCAGTATCCACGTTCAACCTGGCTGCCGAGTCTGCCTTGAGCAGCCAGTCGTCTATGTAGGTGTGTAGCGCCACGTTCTCTTTTCTGAGAAACGCTGTCACCGCAAGGACCACTCTTGTGAAAACCCTCGGAGCTGTCGACAGGCCGAACGGGAGAACTGTAAACTCCCATACTTGATTCTGAAACGCAAATCTCAGAAACCTGTGCCAACTCTGATTCATAGGAATGTGGAAATATGCATCTTTCAGATCGATCGATACACACCACATTCCTTTCCTCATTCCCGCCATTACCGACCTCGGCATTTCCATCTGGAACCGAGGCGTATGGATAAACCAATTTAATGGCCTGAGATTGAGTATGGGTCTCCATCCCCCTGTGCTCTTGGGGACAAGGAACATGTTTGAATAGAAGCCTGGAGTGTTTCGGTTTGCTGGTTTTATTGCTCCCTTCAGAAGCAAACCCGACACTTCCTTTTGAACGGCTTCTAACTTGTCTGGCTCCCTTGGTACGGGTGTCCAGACAGGTGCCAAAGACAGATTTTGTGGTGGAAAGTCCCACCACTCCCGCATGTAACCTTGGAATAACCATCCCAGGACCAGACTGTCTGACGTCACACCTCGCCAGGCCTCGACGAAACGCATGAGCCTTCCACCCACCATAGACGCCTCACGGGGTTGTCCGGCTCGCAGTCCGCGCCCCCCCCCCCCACCTTTCTTAACGAGAGAGAGTGAGAACCATTTCGTTCTAGGCACGACGGGTATAACTGGCACCGCTGTTCCTGTCGCACAGGGGCGGTCCAGACGGATATGAAGGGAGGTTTTGTACCCTCAGGTACGCTTCGGCCCCTTCTGTCCGCCCTTTGAGGCCTTACCCTTACCCTTCCCGCCCCTTGGGCGGTCAGGAGCAACATTGGGGAGGGTAGGCGCCTCTACAACCTTCCTGGGCTTCTTCGCCGGCGGCGGCTCTGAAAACCCAGCTGAAGCAGAAGTCGCAACAGGCCTGGCTTTCGCCTTGCCCTTATGCTTCTTCTGCTTCTTTGAAGGCTGTCCCGTTAGCGGTTTCCCCACAGCCCCTAGTGCGTGCGCTTGCCGCACTAGCTGTAGGTTTACCGCTAACCGATTCTGCGCGATACTGGCGGTGTCCTCTAAGATGGCCCGCGCTTGGCCACCGAAGATGCTAGGCCCTGTCAGGGGCGTCCCAAGAAGACGCTCCCTGACTGCCGTAGCCGGACGCATATGGTCAATGACCATTTGCCTCCTGGACTTCGTCACTCGCGCGTGCACCCTTGCCAATGCGTCCATTGACAGCACCAAGCCGCCATTAACACATGAAAGCGCCACAGGTGGCCTGCCCCCGCTTCAGCCCACACCGACTGAAGGAGACGATAAGAATGATTGACAGCGCTCATCGCTGCCCTCACACCCTCATCGCATAGGGACAGGACTTCTTCCTGGTGTACTTGAGATTTATCCACTAGTGCCGGACCGGGGCCACCCGACCCGGCACTCTGGACTCCCAATACCCATCGGTCATCCTCCGTGACCGACGGGACTACACCATACCTGTCGTATTGCCCCCGCGGAATACGACATCTTGCCCGCACCTCCCTGGAGGCCGCAGGGAGCTGACCCTTGGTCATTAGTTGTTTGCTATAAATAGCATCCAACAAATCTATGAACCGTCCCCGTCCTAATCGATGCAACCGACGGACGGGGGGCGCATCTTCATCGGCCGTGGCCGAAACCACAGACGGGTCAACCATGGCTAGCCATGCCAGAGCATCCGACCAATCTACCTCCGACGAAGACACCCCCGCAAACACGTCACCCGTTGACATGCTTACGGGTCTGCCAGCCACGGCCTCCCGGCAAGGAGCCACGGCTGACACGCCAGGCACTCCGCTCCCACACGGTTCCGCCGCCACCCCATGAAACACTCCGGTCCATGGGGTAGGTCCGCACGGAAAACCGTACGGACCCGTAACAGTCGCGGAACCGTAGCCGGACACGGGCGCCAACGGCACCCCACGTCCGGCTGCCGGACTAGGCGAGATAGGTGAGTACCATGCCTGGCCCAGCACACCAGTTCCCGTGACGGCTGGTGACAAACCAAGCCGCCCGGAACCGGTGCACGGTAACGGATTGGCCTCAGCCGCAGGCGGAGCCGCTGACCTGGCTTGCGCCAAACCAGACAAATGGAGGCCGGTTCCGTCCAGGACGGAATCAACCTCCATATTCTCCACCTGCGGCTTCACGGGCCGCAGCAACCTCTCCTCCTCGTCTTCAGACTCCGAAGAGCCGTCACTAGACGAGTCCACCTGGCGGACGGCTCCCACACCTGACGGACCGGGCGCTCTACGATTTCGTCTCGGACCGCCTGACCACGTGTCAGACCCAGCCAAGTCCTTCTGGGCAAGGAACTTAACCATCATCTCGACGGACCACACTGCACAAACATTACACCTATGATCTATATTACACAGGGAACACCTAGAACAAGCATGGTCCTTGAACACTACACGGACAAACTTATGGCATTCGTCACATGATGGCGGGGCTGGCTTGGCCTATAAAATAAGCACAAACCTACAATAAACAAGCGGAACGAGACCCGGATGGAAGGCAGACAATTAATTTTCAAATAATTTTGACTCATAAATTAACTGTAACCTCCCCGCACCCCACCCCGCCACGTTACAACAACGATCGCATTGATTATGACGACAAGAACGTGGCGGGCATCAAACACACCCATAATAGATCCTCCAGGATGTGTAACGGCTCCAGGAATCATATCGCATAGCATTCGGGGTATATTTACTAATCAATATAAATTATACTCCTAACGAAAGCAGCACGATATGTGAAGAAAACAACAAAATGTATAACAAACTGCTGTATCACACGGTAAAACCTCAGACCACGCATCTACTCAAGAATTTTGAAACCACCGATCATTGCAAACCGATCGTGATCGCACGTAAACCTGATCATTCTAAAGTTTCCGGTACCATTTTTAGTACGCAGCACCCAGAACAATGAAATAATAATGAAAAATTTTTCTTCACATAAACATCCGAGCGACTGGGTGTGACGTCACCCGCTCGGATCCTACGGAGAACGACGTCAGCCGATATTCGTGTTAGAAATACCGTAGCATAACACCTATTTTCATATCTGCCGATCGCCTGTTGGGGGTTAAAGAAGGCGATCGTCTGGCATATATCGTTGTTAGCACACGTCCCAGATTCTATGGGGTCAGAAATTGGAACATGCGACACAGCGAAATTTAGAGACCTAAGTCTTTTAACTATGGATAATAAAGAACGATACAACCTGGTTATCTTCGGCTGTATTCTCCATAGTATCCTTTAGTTAATCCTTTCACGAACACACAAACTATCACACATTAAAGACTTAGATTTTCTTTCACAAAAAACTCAGTCTTCTCGGATGGGACTTTAAACTGAGGTCCCGTCATACAGTGCCCATCACTGCGTGAACGTGAGCTAGGGTTAGGTAGGCAAGAAATTTCGGCATAGTCAAAGTAAACCGGATGCTGAATGGATCCCTCCTCGGATGGAACCACGCAACATACGGATTACAAAACCAAAACCAAATTGCTAGAATTAGAATCTTTCGGAATTTTCGAGGGGACTATGGAGGGATGTAACCCGGATGACTGATTGAGTTCGTCCTCGGACGGACACAGTCACCATACGGGCTACCTAACCAATCAAAATCAAACAAGTGCGCGCTGGTGCCTGCTCGGATGATGGCCAGAAGACCAAATGGGTCCCAGGACCCGAAAGACCCCACACCCCAACCTCCCCACTCCCCCCAAAGGGGCCGGGAGGTCTATGACCTAAAGCCACCCCCCCTGGATGCATCAGGTCATAAGATCGTACGCACCTCCCCCAACCCAACACCTACCCCATCCCTTACCCACCCCTGTTAGGTCCAGGTTAGGCCATCCCCATTACACACGCCCAAGCATGAGGAGCAACAAAAAAAAAAAAGCCATGGAAAAGAACAGCAACATGAGACAAAATCGAGAGACAACGATCAACACACACACACACACACACACACACACAGAGAGAGACACAAGCTAATGCACAAACCGACGTCACAAGAATTCACAAGAATTCAACAGAAACCATAAAGGCCAGGCGTGAGTCTAGACCCTAGCATTGGGAACTAGCATATAAACGCCTCAAATATTACAACACACAATTTCACAAAAAACACTAAAATCCTCAATGCAGAAAGCATGTATTGCTCTTGTTGCTATGCAAACAAGAATGAGCCTTATGGTAAACGGGTACTCGGCAGTTGGGAGCCGAGTACCCGGTTCCCACGAGTCAGTAAAGCTTTCTAAGTCTATAATCCTAGAGCCGCTGTCAGGGCCAGCTGTATATTAGAAGTAACAGAATGGTGAGTATTGATCGAAGGAGAAATATTAATAATGGCTGTATAGGCGTAAGCACAGGACGGAACATATATATTTGTAACATTTTGTCCTAGAGTGTTCGCCGAACATTTTCCTTCCTGAATTTGGTTATGCAATCTTCATTATCTTGTGTAATTAAAACTAAAAAATTTTGCATTTCAGCTGGTTCTGGTATAAGTAGATTTGTTAGATAAGCTTCAAAATATAAACAAATTATTATGTGTCACTATAACTTGAAAACAAAGCCTTGGCACAGAATTTTGTATACCACGGAGTTTGGATCACCCCTAGCTAGTAGTTATCACTATCAGGCAATCAGGCGCGCGCATTTATCCTGCGTGTGTTTACTTGCCACTCAGCATATGCCACTGCGCCGGCGTGCGTTTCACGCTTATCTATAGTGAATGGTGTGAAGTGCGCTCTCCTGTCTATATTTATCATCCATGGTCATATGTAATGATATAAATTACGCACAAAAAATCGTAGTCACTAGTTTTCGTAATACGAATGGTAGGGGGGCATAAACACAAGCTCAAGAGACTTACTCTGTAAGAATGAGTGGTGTAGTGTATGAAGAAATTTCGTTTTCTCTGCTTTCAATTCTATTGATGGCTGTAAAAAACTTCTTTAACTCTAGTTTTCCTGTACTTCTGTAAATATTATAAAAGAAATTTTACACAAAATGGCGACGTATTGGTGACGAGTTGTGTACGGGGTTTACTGTTTGTAACGAACGGTCTGTGGACGCACGCTCACGTGATCTACTGGCCTTGATTGCGTGGCCGCTCACAGCTACGCTAATATTCGGTTGTGTTTAGAATTGTCTATGGGCTTGTTAAGTATGACGTCACTGCGCGTGATTCGCAGCCCGAAAGTACAGATTCAATTAATGAAAATCTTAACGTAACTGGTTAAGGAGAACAATGTCAACTTACAGTGGATCCCCTCGCATTGTGGCATATTAGGAAATGACAAAGCTGATCAACTGGTTAAGGAAGGGTCAAATAAAGAACAATTCAACCGTGAGTTTGATTTTGAACAACTGAAGCATAGCATTAAAGCCACAAGAACCAGGCAGCAAAATGGTGCAATACACAGCCTCGGTATGGAGGATCAGACATGTATCTTCAGATTGAGGATTGGTCACAATCGTCTCAATGCACATCTTCACCCTCTCAAGATTACAGATTCTGCTCTTTGTGAGTGTCAGCAGGCAGAAGAAACAACAGAACATCTCTTGCAGCATTGCCAGCAATGTGAACAGGCTAGGAGAAGCCTCTGGCATATTGAAGTATCTTTTGAAGAGAAGATCAGAGGAGACAGAGACAGGTTGATGACCACTTCAGCTTTCATGCACCAAATAAGGAAAACAGTCTAAGATTACTGTCATGAGAAAGATGAACGCAAGAAGAAGAAGAAGATAGTAACCATAGATTTAGGATATATATATATATATATATATATATATATATATATATATATATATATATATATATATATATATATATATATATATATATATATATATATATATATATATATTGGCTAGAACACTTATTCACATATGCTCACTGTTGGGGCTAGTTTTCCGACCGCTGGATTTTCACTGACTGATGGACTGACTGACTGACATCTGATGCAGACGATCAGCTGTGTATATTGTCTCCAAAAGTAAATAAATCTTTTATTGGTAATTGGAATAGAAATTCTTCTTAAATATCATGCTAAATACTAGTAGTCAGTAGTGGGGTTCTGCAGGGGAGTGGGCTTGGACCAATCCTGTTCGCCTTGTTCAGCAATGATCTACCAGATGCAGTCAATAGCGCAATTAAATTGTTCGCTGATGACACAACACTCTTTAGGGCAGTGGCCTCGAAGGAAGACTGTGACGAAATTCAAAAGAACATTGAAGCACTTGAACATTGCTCCCAAATGTGGCTTCTGTCTTTCCACCCCAGCAAATTCAAAGTCATGAGAATAGGTACCAAGCAACCCCCCCCCCCCCTATGCATATGCAATGGCATCCTCAAGCCAAAGTAAAATAAAAGTTGAGGAAGTTCCTCATGAGAAAGATCTAGGTGTAATCACTGCCAAAGACCTAATGTTCCGCACTCATATTGAACAAGCTGCAAACAAAGCAAACAGGCAGGTTGGCCTTATCAGATGCACTTTTTGCTTCCTCGACAACGAGACATTTGCCTTAATGTTCAAGACTATGGTAAACCATCTACTGGAGTATGCGAACACAGTCTGGAGCCCCTTTCTAAAATAGGATAGCGCTACTATCGAGAATGTACAGCGGCTGGCTACCAAACTTGTTCCAGGTCTACACAACCTTACGTATCAGGAGAGAATAAAAATCCTCAAGTTACCATCACTAACATACAGACGTAATCATGGTGATGTGATTGAAACCTATACATACCTCCACCACATATATGAGGGTGACTCTCTCTGACCTCAACATGAAGCTAGTCAACCAACCGGAGAGCACAGATTGAAATTACTAAAACAGTCTTGTACAACTGGTCTTCGACTACACACCCTCTCAAATAGAGTGGTAAACTCTTGGAATTCTTTACCAGAAGTCATTGTGACAGCACCAACATTAAGTGCCTTCAAAAATAAACTAGACAAAGTATGGAAGGAACATATGTATGTGTTTGATTAATAATTTGTTTTAACAGTTGTGTGCCTTAGAATTACAATCCGTTTCCGTCCAGATTAAGATGCTGTCAGATATCTAATAGTCATCCTCTAACAAACTGGTAAATCATTTTAGCAGATGGTAGACCTACTGGAGTAGGTGGCACACCACAGCTGACTCTAGCCAGGTACTCAGCCATAGGCAGCATACCACAGCTGATGGCTACCATATCGCATCAAGGAATGAACAGTAGCTGTAGTTATATGGCAAACATTATGTAAATAGTAAATGTACCTAACTCATAATGTCCAACATTATGCACATTATATAAATACGCAAACACTACATGTGAATATTTAAACATGTACATAACATTGCTGTACATAGTATGATAAGAAATGTACATATACATTTAAAAAATATAAATAATATATATATATATATATATATATATATATATATATATATATATATATATATATATATATATATATATATATATATATATATAAATTTATATATATATATATATATATATATATTTATATATATATATATATTTTTATATATATATATATATATAGTTTTATGAATGGTACCTTGCGGGATATATAGTGTGTCTCATAGTCGTCTTGTGGGTCACTGCCAAAAATCATGGTACTTTATGGGTCACTGTATAATGACCCACAAAGCACCATCTCAAAATGTGTTCTAAATGTTAGAACTCGTCGAAATACGCATTTCCCCACACTTTTGTAATTAGTGACCCACAAGACCTAATTGACCAGTGACCCACAAAGCCAAATTTTGAAAGCCGCCTTCAGCCATACTTCAACTTTTTCGGCCAAATGCAAGATTCCGAAACAGTTGTAGATGACCCACAAGTAACTGCTGCAGATAACATGGAATTATGGGTAAATAGATCATGTGTTCCTTTGAAATCAACATGGCCGCGTTCATGGATGTACAGAGACGCTAGAAACATGTTTGTAAGTTTTACTACTGTTTTGTAATGTGTTGCCTTTTGCTGGTAATATGTTTATGGATGTTTAATGTTTAATAATTAAACACAAGAGATCTGCGGTTTAGTTATTGGAGCGTGCATTTTGAGCAGGTCTATGCGACACGGCATGCCTCAGAGAAGAGCACATATTACGTATTTCTATTATCTATATATTACAAAATAATTTACAGATTATTGCTCTATCCCTCTACGCTAAATACAGGCTTAAACAAAATAATGTGTGGGCAATTGGCGATAAAATATCATTGGTCACATCATTGTAGTCAGTATTCCCTGATATTCTAAATATGTGACCCACAATTTGTGACGTGTAATATTATTAATATTATACATCTGCAATGGTGGATGATAGCGGGGAGAGGGGGGGGGGGGGGTGCCCCAACGCATAGTACACGTAAGACGTCGTTTAAAATATAATCATACACGGTCAGGCGAAGAATTCTTCCCCCCCCCCACATACCTTTTACCTAGGTTTATCTGATAAATGGTCACGAATTTCGTGACAATTTTATTTAGCAGAATTTTGAAATTTGTCTTCGAAATATATGGAGGGGTCTGTGTGATAACAGCGAGGGGTGCTTCTCCAGTCCCCACCCACCCGCTCTAGACACTCCCATAGCTAGGCCACTGAAGCCACGCCATAAAAAGCATAAACAAGTTGGTTAAATTTGGATTGAGCGCCGCGTCATCACCTCGCAACAAGTGAGAATGACTAGCTAGTGACGTGTTACGCTCGAACGTGACGCGATGCACTCAGTTACACCAAGATTCGAGGTCAAGTTGTTTATTTACACCCAGACAGCAGTGTGATGGTTTATAATAGTTACAATTTTTACATCAGTTGTGGAGTTAGTTAAATAATGGCAATAAATTAATCTATATAGCTTAATAAGTAGCCTAAATATATTTATACAAGTGTTATTATCGTCGCTGTTATTAAAATTTGCATTGCTATCGGCGGTGTTCTTGCGATTGTTGGTGTCGCCGCCGTTATCGTCGGCATCATCATAGTGTATGGCTGTTTTTCAGAGCAAGAAAGATAAAGATAATGAATAACTCGTAAGTATATGTAAAAATCTGACGGTTAGTTCACATCCATGTCTACTATATGAATAGTTACTTGTCATGTTAATGATTGCTGTTGACGACCAGTTTGCAAGGGAATTATCCAATTCCGATAACGAATTAGTTATGCTTTTCAATATTCTTCGAAAGTGGAAAAAGAGCAGATATTGAGAACAGTGGATGTGGTGGGGCACTGGGGTGTCAAATGCCAGAAGAAATGTCACCTTTCTATCCACAATATATAAATCACAGTAAATTTGGTTGTATCCAAACAAAGGCCGCGAAAGGGTTTCAGCGAAGATGGCCAGATGGAGAGATAGGTGAACAGACAATCATGCAATCAGTCCACATTAGGGGGTTCGTAGGCCATGTACATTCTTCAATTGTAGGCCCATATATATTCTTAATTTCTAAAGTAATTTCATTTTAGTTTAAACAGAATTTATTTTTAGTCTAAGCGGGAGCACGATAAGATATACGTCTTATGTCCGTGTCTCCCACATAATATACACGTATGATACACACAATACAATTTAACAAGTGGCTATTCGCAACTAGTAGCCCTATTAGCCTGCCTACCTGTCTGTCTGTCTGTTGCCTGCATGCATGCCTGTCTGCCGTATGCATGCCTGCCTGCATGCCTGTCTGTCTGTCTATATGTCTGCCTGTATGCCTGCCTCCTTGCTTGCCGGTCTGTTGTTTTGAATTTCTAGCAAAGCTGCCCCCATGTCGCAACTATTAGGTATATCTTCGTATTTGTCGAATTCTAGTGTAATTTTGTTGTAATATATATATATATATATATATATATATATATATATATATATATATATATATATATATATATATATATATATATATATATATATATATATATATTTGTATAGCTGCTGCTTTAAGGCTTACTCAGTGACGGAACCAGGATCTCGATATTTGGGTATGGGTAAGATAGGTGATTGGTCTCGAAAAGGTAATCACACGAGATGTTAATGGGGGTGTCGGTGGTTGTCCCTGAGATATTTATGAAAATTTGACTCTGTGGCAGCCCGTTACTTACTTTACATTTTGATCATGCCATTAAACTGAAATAGTGTACAACGCACACATACACATGCAAACACACGCACGCTCGTGCGCACACACCACACACTTTTTTCTTTGCAGATTTGGATGAACACCCGCCCGCCTCCCCCCTCCCCTTCCCATTTGGCTATGCCACTGCTACTCTTTGTAAATCTGCAATCATAATTTATTAAATTATATTAACAAAGATTCAAATTGAATTTTTTTGTATTATATCAGAAATGCATGATGTTGCATGCTAATTGAACATATACATAAATATTCTACTGCAAGACAATTAAGCAATAGGCCTTTTATGATCAATATGGGCGGCTATATACGCGACATCAACTTAACGGTTCTTGTCTCGTAGTAACGCGTGTGCAATCTGTTGGTCGGGTGTCTCTACCACGTAGGCGTACTAGGGTAGGCATATTGCATACATCGATTTTCTAGTAGACATATGCTGTTTAACAAGAAATGATATTGTACCTCCATTTCTATTACACATATCTTTATTTGACATGATCAATCCTGTGTTACCTCTTCGAAACCTGAATTTGAGAAAAGCATGTTGCTGGCATCATACTAGATAACAACAAACTTAAGTCAAATTAGGTTCAAACTTCCTAACGCAATATTTATTTAATTGTAAATGGCAGACTCCACGAAAACCATATCACGTGTCCGTCAAAATTGTGCGAGCTACAGTGGCGCGGAGCTGGTTGGGGTGGTGGGGGTGTCTAGGGCCCCCTAAAATAATTTGTTGGGGGGAGGGCTAATAATGTCTGTACCCCCCTGTCCTAGTGTAGATTTTTTAACCCCAAATTGTCACTTAAAATGTAGGAAATGACTTCTAAGAGCATCTATTTAACACAATTTCCGGTGAAGTCCCCCACCACCCCACCCCAGGCAGTGTTGTGTGTACTGTGCATACATGGATTTATATGGTACTATCATTGTTCACTGACCACGTATTGCTATTGCTCATGAATCTTATATCAACAATATCTAGGAAGACAAGCAGTGATCACTGATGGCGACACTCTGTTATATCATTAACCAGGCATTAACACCTTAACTAAACAGACCTTCTGAAATGATTTTGAAAAATGTCGATTTACACGCCCTGATTTGAAATTTTGGCATAGCGAACCAGTCATTCAATTGGAAGATTTCTAAAATATTCCTTTCATGCTCTGTAAATTGACATTTTCTAAGAGAAAAATTCTCATTTTCCTGAACAATTTTACCCACGAATTATCACTCAGAATACAGGAGATGGCTTCTCAGAGCATTTAATTTTCAAACATTTCCGGGGGAGGACGCCCGAACCCCCAATATTAGGGAGGGTGAAGCCCCCTCCCAGGCCCACCTCCTTCACGCCCCCCAACACGAAATCCTGAATCCACCCTTAGCAACCCCCTGTTGCCGAGCCACTCCGCCGCCACTGGCAAGCTATCAGAAGTATTAAAATAATCTTAAGTTGGAAATCTGTGCCTCTATTTGTGCGAGGAGGGCTCATTCTATCGCGCGAAACAAGGATAGTCGTCAGACTTCAATACTTTTATTTATTTTTCTTATTTTACGTGTTAATGTAATGTTTTTTTGACGGAAACAACTCCCGAGTCAATTAGAAGGGTTGACTGCTGAGAGCTCTGGTGAACCATAACTAAAGCATCTTATTTGTCACAGGTATAGTTTCTAAAAGAGCAGTCTCTTGCATGCCAGCATGTTTCTATCACTGTCACATTTACTGACATTAGAACACTCCCTGATTAGTGGGTGTTAAAATCTATAAATGTCTGTTGTTGCATAAATTGTAGTAATTTAACTAGTTTCATCCATCCAGTATGAATAAATTAGAATTTATCAGTATCAAAGAATAGTCTAAATGGTTATTCATTGTTTCTAATGCCATTTCTGTCAAAAAAGTGTAATGACCTTAGCACACTTTCCCGACTCAGGTGCAGCTTAGACTAGCGAGCACATCACATTGCTGCCAGCCCTGAGGGGCTGGTCACTGTTTAATTTCTATCCAGCTTATGTGCTTTAGTGATATCCTTTCTAACTTGATTGAAATGAAGATTTGATATTGGATTTCTAACCTTCTCCTCACAACATTTATAATAGAGGGCTCTTGCCTGTATATGGTGTTCACGACTGTATTCCCGCATGTGGTATCTTTTCTGCTTATCAAGGATTTAAATCCTTGTGGTCCTTGTTGTTTTGTATTTTGTTCATCGACCCTATTCTACTAGCCTACTAGTATAGATTAAAATCTACTAATATCGATTTAAATTAAGTATAGCACTTGAGCTCTCAAACACAATTAAGCGCTCAAAGATCCTAGATGTACTACGCCAGGCCTGTTGCAATGAAGATGAGCTACGACTAGTGAGACTACTGCTTGCAGATACCAAGCTGAAAGTACGAGTCCAGTCAGTGAAGTCTGTAGAGTTTGAGACATCAATCGGCTCCCCACAGGGAGATGGTCTATCCCCTGTGCTCTTCACCTGTTACCTGGCTGCTGCATTGACATCCGTGCGGGAAAATTCCACAACACCCCCACCCCCACCCCACCCTGGTGTTAATACGGGACATGCCGCTAGAGATGGAATAGGCCGACTATGTGGACTTTATAGATGAGGAAAAGAAACCCCCTGACGAACTTCTCTTAAAAGCTGCAAGCAAACTAAAAATTGAGAATCTTTATGAATGAATCTAAAACAGAGTTCACCAACATATACCTATCTACAAAGCATGAAACTAAAGAAAATGACGATCCTCTCAGTGGCGGCGAACCATGGAGGAAAAGTAAAATCTTGGGCTCACTGATTTGCAGTACTGCTGACATTGCTGCACGCTGCATCATGGGGAACATAGCTTTCCAGTCCTTCTTGAAGATATGGATTCGTAGATCAAAGATGCCCTTGGTAAAAGACTACGTTTATACAATGCAACCTGCGTATCCTTGATGCTGTATAACTGCAACAGCTGTGCAGTTCCAAAGGCAGCTCTAGACAAACTTGACGCCTGCCACCGCAAAAACTGGGCACCGCTGGCTAGAGAGCATAATTTCCAATGATGCACTATACAAGATGTGTAATACGCCGCCACTGTCTGTTGAAGACACACCAGCAGAGAGCCTTGGAATTCGCCCTACTCGGAGCCCGCAAATACAGAGCCAGGAGAGGACGCCATTGCATAAATCTGCTAAGTGTTCTACGAGGTGACCTCAAGAAAGCAGGATTAGGTACACTCAAGTCAAGAATGGCCCTGAGGAAGCTAAGGATTTTGGCTGAGGACAAGACACAGTGGGCAAAAGCGAAGAAGGACTGATTGCAGCTGTAGGATGTCTCTACTACTACTACAGCCGCAGAATACAGTAATCATACATACATACATACATATAGCACTTGACTTAGCTCAAGTGCATTGACCATCGGTCATTCATTTTATAAATTCATTTTATCTAAGGAAATAGGAGTGTGTGTGTGGGGGGAGGGGGGGGGGGTTTGGCGGAGGGAGCGAGGTTGACGACACACCTCACATCTGGTGGAGAAACTATATGATGGAACTGGCATGATCTACTAGCCGACTAGCCTAGACTTATAGCTTAACCTACCAGCCTACTAGCCTAGACCTCTAGCCTAGTCTACTAGCTTAAACTTATACCAGGTAGTCTACTAGCCTAGAAATCTACCCTAGTCTACTAGCCATACTAGTATAGTCTACTAGATTAGATTTGTAGCATGGCCTTCTAGCCTACTAGCCTGTATTGCTAGCCTAGACTTCTGGCCTAGAATTCTAACCTACTCTACTAGCCATTAGCCTAGATTGCTATACTAGACTTCTTGTCCAATATACATCGTTGAATGATATGCAGGTGGTCAACTAGCATAGAGGTCTCCCCTAGTCCATTAGCCTAGACTTCTAGTCTAGTTTACTAGTCTAGTGGCCTAGACTTCTAACATTATCGCCTGGTCTACTAGTCTATGATTCTAGGCTCGCCTTTTACCATCGTCTAAGAGCCTAGTAGTCTCGACTTCTTGCACAGTCTACTTCTTTAAACTTCTAGCATAGACCTTTAGCTTAGTTTACAATCTTGACTTCTGCACAGGCTGTCTACTAGCCGAAACTTCTCTCCTAGTCTACTAGCCTAGACATCAACCCTATTCTACTAGCCTACTAGCCTAGATTTCTAACCAAGTCTACTAGCATAGTCTACTAGTTTACTCTACTGGCCTAGGCGTATATCATATTCTACTGGACTACAGGCATTTATTTCTAGCCTGGTCTACTAGACCACTAACCTATACTTCTAGCCCACTCTACTAGACTTCTACCAGTCTACTAGTCTAGTAGTTCTAGTTAATTTAGAATTCTAGCCAACTCACCTAGCCTGTTAATCTAGACTTCTAGCTGGGACATCTATCCCAGCTTACTAGCATATGCTTCTAGCATAGACTTTACCCTAGTCTACTAGCCTTGTATCATAGACACCTAGCTTAGATTTCAAGACTAGACATTTATCCTAGTCTAAGCCATATCACTAGCCATGTAGTCTCTACTAGCCAAAACTACTAGACTACACTTCTCGCCTCTTCCGCTATCCTACTAGCCTAGTCTACTAGCCTACTAGTCTAAGCTTCTAGTCTAGTTTACTAGCATATGCGTCTAAGTTAGTCTACTAGCCTAGATTTACACACAGCACTTCTAGCCTATTCTACTAGTCCAATAGTCTAGACTTCTAGCCTAGCCCCCTAGCCTACTCTGATAGCCTACTAGCCTAGATCTCTAATCTGCAACCCAGACCTCTACACATGTAGTCCTCTAGCCTAGTCTACTGGCCAATACTAGCCTAGAATTCTAACCTAGTCTACTAGGCTAGCATTCTAGCATAGTCTACTAGGCTAGACTTCTATCCCAGACATTTACCCTAATCTACTAGCCTAGACTACCCTTTTACCGTAGTCTAGTAGCTTAGACCTCTAGCATAGTCTATAGTTTAAACTTCTAACCTAGACTTTTAGCCTAGCCTACAGCCGTGACTTCTAACCACATTGTCTACTGGCCTAGACTTCTAGCCTAGACCTCTTGCTTACTCTACTAGCCTACTCGCCTAGACATCTGTCATATTCTACTGGCCTACACATCTAGCCTAGTCTACTACCATAGTTTTCTATTCTAGTCTACTAGCCTAGCCGTCTATCCTAGTCTAATGTTTGCACACATAGATTTGTAGCCTAGTCTACTAGACGACTAACCTAGACTTCTAGCCTACTCTACTAGTCTTCTACCAGTCTACTAGCCCACAAGTTCTAGTTAGCCTAGCATTCTAGCCGAGTACCAGTCTATTAAACTAGACATCTGGCTGAGACATCTAGCCCAGCTTACTAGCATGCGCATCTAGCATAGAATTTTAGCCTAGTCTAGTAGCGTAAGCATCTAGTTTACTTTTCTAGTCTAGTCTAGATGTTTAACCTAGTATAAGCATTGTCTTCTACCAAGGTAGTCTAATAGACTAGACTACTATTCTAATCTATTAGTCTAAACTTCTAGTGTAGTTTACCTGCCTAGATGTCTACGGTAGGTAGTCTGCTGGCCTAGATTTACACCCTATACATCTAGCCTAAACCTCTAACCTAGTCCACTAGCTCAATATCCTAGACGTCTAACCTAGTCTACTAGCCTACGCTTCTTGCCTAATCTACAGCATAGAGACTTCCACACAGGTATCCTTCTAGCCTTGTCTACTAGCCATACCAGCTAGCCTACTCGGCTTTTATTCTCGCATTGTCTATTAGTCTAGACTTCTATCCTAGATATCTACCCTAATCTACTAGCATAGACTAGCCATTTAGCGTAGCCTAGATTTCTAGCATAGTCTCCTAGTTTAGATTTTTATCCGATGAGATTAGCATAACCTATAGTCTTGACGTTTAGCCAGGTTTTATACTAGCATGTACTTCTAGCCTAGTCAACCTGCATCTAGCCAATACATATCGCCCAGGCTACTAGCATAGACTAATAGCCTAGTCTAGAGACGAGAGTTATAGACTAATCTACTAGCCATGTTAGCTTAGACCTTTGGTCTACTCTACTGGACTAGATATCTAGCCTTGTCTTCGAGCCTAGTCTGTTAGTCTGCGAGCATAGACGTTTAGCCTATTCTACTAGCCTATTAGCATGGCCTTTTGCTCTAGTCTACTAGCATACATTTCTAGCTGAGTATACTAGCCTACTTGCCTAAACTTCTAGATTGTAGTCTAGCCTTTTGCCGTAGTCTACTAGCATAGTCGTACAGTCTACTGGTGTAGTAGTCTAGACTTCTAAACCACATGTAGTCTCGTAGTTTAGACTCTTTAACCTAGCCATTTAACCTAGTCTGCAGCCTTGACTTCTACCCAGGTTGTCTACTATCCTAGAGTTCTAGCCTATTCGACGGGCCTAGACTTTTATTGTAATCTGCTAAAATAGTCTTCTAGCCTACTCTACTGGTCTCGAGCTCGAGCCCAGTCTACTTAGCCTACTAGCGTTTTCTAGCCTAGTCTACTAGACCACTAACCGAAACGTCTATCATGCTCTGCAAGGCTTCTAGCTGTATGCTATCCTACTAACCTAGAGGTCTAGTTAGCTTAGAATCGTATCCAAGTCTACTGGCATATTAACCTGAACTTCTAGCCAAGACTTCTATCCTAGCCTACTACCATATGCTTCTAGCATAGACCTTTGACCTAGTCTACTAGCCTAGTAGCCTAGACTTCTATTTTGGACTTATACCCTCGACGTTTAGGCTGGTCTACAACCTTGTCTTCTACCCATGTAGTCTACTAGCCAAGCCTTTTTGCCTAGTCTACTAGCCATGCTAGACTAGACTTCTGGCCTAGACTACTAGCCTACACTACTAGACTACACTTCTCACCCATTCTACTATCCTACTAGCCTAGACTTCTAGCCCAGTCTACTAGCATGCTAGTCTAAACCTCTATATCTAGATTACTTACCTAACCTTATAAGCTAATCTACTAGCCTTGCTTTACACCCCTAGACCTACATCCTAGATTTATAGTCAAATCTACTAGCCCAATAGCTTAGATTTCTAGCCTAGCCCTCTCACCTAGTCTACTAGCCTACTATCCTCAGCGTCAAGCCCAATTATATACAACCTAGTATTATACACAGTCGGCCTTCTAGCCTTGTTTACTAGCCATACTAAGCTATGCTTCCAGCCTGAACTTCCAACATAGTCTACTAGGCTTGCCTTCTAGCATAGACTACTAGGCTAGACTTCCAACACAAACTTCTACCCTACTCTATTAGCCTAGACTGCTAGACTAGTCCACTAACCTACTAATTGAGACAAATCTAGCAAATATCTACTAGCCTAGTAGCCAGACTTCTAGCCTAGTTTTGTAGTTTAAACTTCTAAACTGGACTTGTATACTAGTCTACAGCCATAACTACTACGCAGATAGTCTACTAGCCTAGATGTCTCCTATTCTACTAGCCTGGCATTCCAGCATAGTATACTAACATAGTATACTTTCCTAGTCTACTAGCTCAGATTTCTAGCCTAGTCAACAAGCCGACTAGCCTATAATTTTAGCCTAGAATTCTATCCTAGCCTACAACATAGACTTCTGCCCAGGTAGTCTACTAGCCTAGTTTACGAGACATACTAGGCTAGACTTCTAGCCTAGACCTCAAACTTATTCAACTAGACTTGGCTTCTAGTCTAATCTTCTAGCCAAGACTCTACCTGGTCTACTAGCCCAGACGTCTAGTGTACTAGCCTACTAGCCTATTCTACTAGCCTCCTAGCCTAGACTTCTAGCCTAGTCGACTAACCTGGTGTTCGTTCCTAGTCTACTAGTCCAAATTTCTAACCTACACTCCTAGCATTCTCTACTAGACTTCTACCAATCCACTAGCCTCGTAGCCTAGAGATCTAGTTTGCCTGGATGAGTCCACTAGCCAAGAGTTTTCACCTACACTTCTAGATTAATATACTAGCCTACCCACATAGTCTAGACTTTTCCCATCGTCTACTAGCCTGAACCGCTAGCATATACGTCTGGCCTAGTCTGCTGGCGTACTAGACTCGCAGACTACTAGCCTAAACTTCTAGCTTAGTCTACTAGCCTATTCTTATAACCTATTCTACTAGCCTAGGCTTCTAACCTAGTCGACTAACCTACCAACACAGACTGCTAGCCTTCTCTACGAGATTTCTACATGTCTTTTACCCTGACGAGCCTAGAGTTCTGGTTAGCCAAATCTACTAGACCACTAACATCGCCTTCTAGTCTACACTTCTAAAGCATTTACTGTAGCCTACTCCCATATATGTCTAACATGGAATACTGGTTTAGAGTTCGAGCCTAGGTTTCTAGAATAGTCTACAGCATATACTTCTACCCAGGGAGTCTATTAGACTAGGCATATCTCCTAGTCTAAAAGTTCTAGCTTATGCTTCTAGTCTATACTTCTAGCCTACGCTAATAGCTTAGATTTCTATCCTAGTATGCTAGCCTACTAGCCTAGAGTTCTAGCATATTCTACTAGCCATCTTGGCTAGTTTATTAGCCTAGTCGTCTAGCCTACATTTCAAATATAGTCTCCTAACTGAGACCTCTAGTCTAGTCTGATAGCCTAGTCTACTAGACTGGATTTCTAACATAGTCTACTAGCCGTTTAGCTTAGAGATATGGCATGCTCTACTAGGCTTCTACCAATCAATTAGCCCACTAGCATGGAGTTCTAGTTAGCCTAGAATTCTAGCCAAGTCTGCTAGCTACTAATCTAGACATCAAATCTATAGTTCTAGCATAGTCTCCTATCCTACTAGCCTATGCTTCTAGCCGTTTCTCTAGGCTCCCATCCTAGTAGCCTATACTTCTAGCATAGTTTACTACTTTTGACTTAACATATAGCATAAGCTACCACCTTTACTTCTACTCAGATTGTCTACTAGCCTATACTTCTAGCCTAGTCTACCAGACTATACTTCTAGCCTAGACATATAGCCAGGTCTATTAACATTAGCAACATAATGGTCTAGTCTACAGCCTGGTATTCTAGCCTAATCGACTAGCCTTGATAGCATAGACTTCTAGCCTAGTCTACTAGGCTAGAGTTCTAGGCATGTCTACTAGGCTAAATTTCTGGTCTAGATGGTTAGACTAGTCGAGCATTGGCATCTAGCCTTGACTTTTCGCCTTGTTGGGTAGCCTACTAGCATATGCTTATATCCTAGATATTTACCCTATTCTAATAGCCTAGGCTTCCTAGTCTACTAATTTTTTAATTCTCGCCTAGACGTCTAGACGAGTCTACACAGTAGACTTGTATACAGGTTGTCTACAAGCCTAGACAACTATTATAATCTACTAGCCACATTAGCATAGACTTCCAACCTAGCCTAACCCTCTGGCCTAGACCTCTAAACTAGTCTACTCTTACCAGGCTAGACTTCTAGCCTAGCCTTCTAAACTAATCTACTAGCCTAGCCTTCTAGCCTAAACTTTTAACTGACACTACTAGCACTGTACTTTTGACTTCTACCCTAGAGTTCTAGCCTAGTATACTAGCCTACTAACCCAGACCGCCAGTCTAGATTTCTACCCTACTCTACTAGCGTAGATTTTTATCCTAGTCATCTAACAATAGTCGTGTGTATTGGCCTAGGCTACTAGCCTAGTAGCCTAGGCTTCTAGCATAGTTTACTAGTTTAGACCTCTAGCTTTGACTTTTAGCATATGCTACAGCCTTGACTTCTACCCAGGTTTTCTGCTAGCATATACTTCTAGCCTAGTCTGCCAGCCTATGCTTCTACCCTATACAAAATTACATATATCACACTATTAGAATACAAGCCTAGACAAATAGTGTAGTTTATAGCCTAGAATTCTAGCTGAATATACTGGCCTTGCTAGCCCAGACCTATCTTGTCTACTACATAGACTACTATCCTAGATGTATAGAAAAGTTTTTTAGCCTAGGCATCTAGCCTTGACTTCTAGCCTAGTCTACTAGCCTGCTATCCTAGACTTCTAGCCTAGTATATTATCATAGTCTTCTATCCTAGTCTACTAGCCTACTAATCTAGACTTCTCTACGAAGTTCTAGTTCAGACTTAGCCAGGCCTACTAGTATATGCGTCAAGCCGAGGCATTTACATAGTTTACTAGCCTAGTAGCCTACACTTCTAGACTAATCTACTAGTTTAGACATCTACCCTAGAATGTTTAGCTTACAGCATTGTCCTCTGCCCAGATAGTCTACAAGCCTAGACTTTTAGCCTAGTCCCATGGCCATACTGGCTTAGATTTCTAGCATTATAAGCGATTATCATATGCTTCTCGCCTATTCTTCTATCCTTCTATCCAAGACTTCTAGCATAGCTTACAAACTTCTATTCTAGCCTAGTATACTAGCATACTAGCCTAGTCTTGTAGCCTGCTAGCCTAGTTTAATATTTTTAACTTAGGCTACTGGCCTACTAACCAAGATTTCTGGCCTACTCTACTAGCCCACTAGCCTAGAGTGCTAGCCTCCTCTACTAGACTAAACTACTCTATTTGCCTAAACCTTTAAGCCTTTAACCTAGTATACTAACCTAGACATCTAATCTGTGCTCCTAGACTTCTACCAGCCTATTTTCCCACGACCCTAGAGTTCTAGAAGTGTAGACAAATATACCAGCCCAATAAATTTGAATACTAGCCTAGTCGGCTAGCCTGATAGCATATGCTTCTATCTTAGATGTTTAACCTATTCTACTAGCCTAGTCAGCTAGTTTAGAATTCTAGCCTAGACATAGTCTAGTTCGCAACATAGGTTTCTGCACAGGTAGTCTACTAGCCCAAACAGCTATCCAAGTCGACTAGCCACGCCATTCTAGACTTCCAGCTTAGCCATCTATCCACGACGTCTAGCCTAGTCTACAAGCCTAGAGTTCTAGTGTTCTATACTAGCCTACTTGCCTAAATTTTAATCCTAGACATTTAGCTGAGTCTAGTAGCCCACTAGTCTGGACTGCTACTCTGGGGTTCTAACCTAGTAGCCCACTAACATATACTTCCAGTCTAGACTTCTACCCTAATCTACTAGTTGATTTCTATCCTAGACATCTGGCTGAATCTACTAAGCCACTAGTCTTGCCTACTAGCCTAGATATCTAACATCGTCTAATAACCAGTCCATTATCCTTCTAGCATAGCTTCGAATTCTAGCCATGTCTACTAGCCTACTAACCTAGACTTATAACCTAGACTCCGAGCCTAGTCCATTAGCCTATACTTCTAGCTTTGTCTTACAGCCCAGTCTACTAGCCAACTAGCATAGAGTTCTAGCTTAATCTACATACTAGACTTATAGCATAATCTACTACCCATGCTAGCATAGACTTCTAGCCTAGTCTGATAGCCTATATTTATAACCTATCAGCCTAGGCTTCTAGCATATTCTACTAGCCTATTAGACTAGACTAGTCCTCTTGCCTACTTTGCTTGCTCAGATTTATAACCTAGGCTACTGGCCTACTAGCCAAAATTTCTGGTCTAATCTACTAGCCAACTAGCCTATCATTCTACTAGCCTATTAAAAGCTTTGCCAGTCTTCTAGCCAAGAAGCCTAGAGTTCTAGTTCGTCCAGAATTCTAACTGAATTTACTAGCCCACTAATCTAGGGTTATAGCCTAGAATTATAACCTAGTCTACTTTACTAGCCTACAACCCTATGACTATAGCATAGACGTCTACCATAGTCTACTAGCCTAGACATTTGAAACTCTAGCCAAGTCTACTAGTCTAATAAATTTTACTACTAGCGTAGATCATAGTCTAATCACATAGCCTACCAGCATATCCTTTTGTCCTTGATGTTTACCTTACTCTACTAGCCTAGACTTCTAGCCTAGTCTACTAGTTTAGAATACTAGCCTAGACTTAAGGACTCGTTTAGAACATAAACCTCTACACAGGTAGGCTCCTAGCGTAGATGTCTATCTGAATCTACTAGCCCACTGCTCTGGACGGTAACCTTAGAGTTCTAGCATAGTATACTAGCCTACTAACCTAGACTTCGTGTCTAGTCTTCTACCATACTCAGAGTGCTAGCTTAGACACCTAGATTAATATGCTAGGTCACTAGCCTAGTCTATTAGCGTTGTTTACTAGCCTAGATTTCCACATAGTCGCCTAGCCTAGACCTATAGCCTAGTCTGAGATCCTAGTCTACTAGCTTTGAATTCTAACTTAGTCTACGAGCCTACTAGCCTAGATTTCTAACCTGCTCCACAGTCTTCTCCCACTACATTCGCCGTCTAATTTAAAGTGCTAGTTAGCCTAGAATTCTGGACTAGATCTAACAGCCAACTAACCTCGCCTTGTAGCCTAGATTTCTAGCATAGTAACCTAGTCTGCTAGCCTATGCTTTTAACGTAGCATTTAGTTTAGTTTACCAGTCTAGTGGTTTAGAGTGCTAGCCTAGTATATTAGTTTAGACTTCTAGTGTGTACTTTTAGTATAGGCTACAACCTTGCCTTCTACACATGTTGTCTACTAGCTTATACTTCTAGCCTAGTCTAGTAGCCTATGCTTCTACCCCAGTCGTATAGCCGAGTCTACTATCACATACTTATAGCCTAGTCTACAGCCTAGACTTATTGCAAAATTTACTAGCCATGCTAACCTAGAATTCTAGCCTATAAATATAACATCGACTTCTTGATTAGACTATTAGCCTACTAGCCTAGACTTATATCTTATTATGCTAACCTACTAGACTATCCTTCTAGCCTAGTCTACTGGCATTGCCTTTTGCCTATTTTACTCGCCTAGACCTCTAGCATAGTCTACTTGATAGCCTTCTAGCCTAGACTTTAAACCTATACTACTAGCCTTGACTTCTGGCTTCATCTACTAGTGTAGACCTCTAGCCAGTCTGTTATCCTTTACTCCTCGCCCATACTTCTACCATAGTCTCCTGGCCTAGACGTCTAGCCTATTACACTTGACTTCTACCAGTCTACTAGTCTAGAATTCTAACGGAGTCTACTAGCGCACAAACCTTGAGTTCTAGCATATACTTCTAGCCTAGTCTACTAGCCTATTATCCTAATCCTGTAGTCACGAAATCTGGACTTCTCCCATAGGCTACTAGCCTAAGCATCTAGCCTAGATCAATTCTACTAACCTACTAAACTAGACTCCTAGAGCCTAGTGTACTATGCTAGTCTTATGACCGAGTCTACTAGGCTAGACATCTAACCTTGTCTATTAGTCTACTGACCTAGACTTATACCAGCCTACGATCCTAGAGCTCTAGTTAGTCGAGCCAAATCTACTAGCCCACTAACATAGATTTCTAACCGAGACTTAGCATACTAGCCTATGATATATCCTAGTCTACTAGTTTAGAATGCTAACCTAGAGCGCTTGTGTTCTTGGATCCTGATTTTAAAGGGGCAGAGGGTTTCTCCTACGCATTGTTTGCCACAGACTCTGCAGTTTAGGGGATAGACTATATTGCGTGATTGACAGTTGCCTATAATTTAGGCTCTGTAGGAGAGGCCAGTGTGTTGGTTTTAAAGAATCTGGATGTGTCCATATTATTGCAGATATTACAGTTCTAGGTTGGCCAAGGGATTAACGGGTTGTGGTATTCTTGGGCCGGTTGGTCCAGGGGAGGGAGCTTGTCCCTGACGATCATATCTGTTATTGTTTTGTTTTTGAAAGCGATAGGGTTTTTTCTGGGAAACCTAGCCTGCAATGTTCTTTTCCCTGTAGGATGGGCCAGAATTTGGTGATTGTGTCCTTCAGCATCATATCTGTGTGGTTGAACTCACAGACAAAGATTTGTCTGTAGGGCCTTTTGGTGGATGGGTCCATTGGAGTGGGTTTGAGGAGTGACTGGCGGTCCTTGGACCGGGCTGTCTATCTGGCCTTTTGTAGTATCTTGGCAGGATAGCCCCGGACTCTGTAGTGTGAGTGTATGGTCAGGCTGTTTCTATCAAAATCTTGAAGGGTGGAGCAGATCCTTCTAAGCCTAAGGAATTGGCCATATGGGCTGGCTCTTTACAAGAGGCCAGGTGGGCAGACTCATAGTGTAGCTACCCATGTATGTCCGTGGGCTTGGTATAAAGAGGTCGAATATGATGGAATTCGTTTGCGAGTTTTGGATCATGGTGTCCAAAAAGGAGACTTGGCATATGATGCTTATTCCATGGTGAATTTAATGCTGTGTTGGGGTGCATTCCTGTGAGTGACAAACTCTTGTTGAGCTTCGTGCCTGTGCTCCCAGATCATAAAGATGTCGTCTATGTATCTGACGTACAGTGCTGGGGAGTATGGTGCATTCTGTAGCAGCTTATCCTCTAGAATGCTCATGAAGATGCATGCAGATGTGCATGCTGCTTTGCTTCCCATTGCGGTACCGCCCACTTGGAGATAATGTTCTCCGTTGATTTCAAAACTGTTGCATTCCAAAACGAGTTTCAGGAGGTTACAGAGGCTCCTGATTGAGAGTGTGCCTGACATACCATGTTTTAGCAAACATGGCTACCACTCTGATACCTTCTCTGTTTAGGATGTTTGTGTATAAGGATGTGACATCCATGGTGACTAGTAGCGAATTAGCCGTAAGTTGGCCAAAGGACTCTACTTTGTTGATGAAGTCTGTGGTGTCCAATGTGAACCTTAATGTGTTCATCCACGAAACTACTGATGAGTTCCGTAGGGCAGCCGATGCCGCTGATAATTGGTCTATCTGGGGTTAGGCCATCTTTTTTGGCCTTGTGAATTTGTTGTAGTAAATAGAAACTGGCGGGGGGGGGGGGTGTCTGGTATCAGTCTGTAGGCGGTGGAGGAGTCAATCTCCTCATCCCTGACCAGTTGGTTCAGTCTTCTGCGGACAAGTTCAGTAAACGTTATGGTTGGATTGGTTTCTAGTTTAGTATAGAATTTAGTATCTGCCAGATGTTTGTTGGCTTATGGACTCCATAATCAAGGTGGCTAAGCTTACCATTGCTTTATGCAGTGGGCTAAATATAATCTGGTTTACGTTCACATAATCACATAATTGCGAACATACTAGTTGCGTTATTGACCTTTAGCCCATCTGTTTTCACCCCTATGCCCTTCTTCTGCTGAGACCTCTTAATTCCATGGGTTTTATCATCAGCAATAATATAATAATTATAATCTTATCTGCACAATACTCATATTGGCGTACTTGTCAGGATGAAAGCGAAGTAGCCGTGTATTTGACCATTCGACTAGTTCATTCAAATCTGCCTGTAAGGATGCATGGTCTTCCTCTTCAGGGATTGTTATAAAAAAAAGTGTGTGTCATCTGAAAAAAGATAAATGTCTAAACTTACACGGCTTGACAAGTCATTTATATAGATCACAAAAAGCAGAGGTCCCAATACACTTCCCTGAGGAATCCCACTCGTTACTACCCTAGCCTACTTGTCTAAACATCTAGCCTAGTTTAGTAGCTTCTTTTCTAACCTAGTCTATTAGCCTACCAACCCGCATGTCTAGCCTAGACTACACAGGGTGTATGTGAGCATGTGTATTTGACCCACCCCCCACCACCCCACCCACTAGACGTATAGCATAGTCTACTAGCTCACTAGGCTAACACCTATAGTTTATACTTCTAGCCTAGTCTACTATCCTACTCTGCTATCCTACTAGCCGATTTCTAGGATAGACTTCTGGCCTACTCTGCCAGCCTACCATCTTACACTTCTAGCATTGTCTGGTAGCCTACCTAACTAGAGTTCTATGCTGGATTTCTAGCCAAGCCTACTAACTTATGTTTCTAGATTTTAGCCTAGTCTACTATCATTTTAATCCCACCAGCTGGGGTGCTGCCACTGCTAGTCTCCTAGATTACTAGTCTACACTTCTAGCCCAATCTACGTGCCTAGACTTCTTGTGTAGTCTGCTAGCTGACTAGGCTAAAACCCGTGGTCTAGACTTCTAGCCTAGTCGACTATCCTACTCTACTATCCTACTAGCCGATTTCTGGGATAGACTTCTAGCCTAGTCTTCCCACCTACCATCTTACACTTCTAGCATTGTCTAGTAGCCTACCTAACTAGACTTCTATGTTACATTTCTAGCCAAGTCTTCTAGCCTACTAACTTATGGTTCTAGACTATAACTCAGTTGATTGAACAGTCAAAACCAGTGTGTCACACTTGCTTATGTTTTTATTACATATAATATATGACAACGTATTGAATAGTAATACATAATATAACAATCTATTTTCTTTTCCATGATTATTTTTCATAAAGCATTAGACTGAAATATATTCACATTGTTTCTTGTATACATTTCTTTCATAAACACATCTTTTTCAAATACTTGGAATGGTTTCAGATAGGTTTATTGCTGCCAGTATCCTTTTGAATATTAGTTTCCTTTTATAGCTATCTTCCCTATCTCAAGGTATAACTTTCATAACAACTGGATGGACTCTAGCAGGTGTTAAGGTTCAAACTCATTTATATGTTCTGTCTTGTCAACAAGACTTAGTTAGTGTAAACATTCTGAATTAGCTTATGACATTCTTCATCATAGATATTAAGTAATGTACCTATTTTTTTAATCTTTCAGATTCCTTCGTATTTGCTATCTTAATTGACCTTGCTATAAATTGCTGGGAGATGTCTGCTGCTGTCTATCATAGCCGAGTGTAGATTTCTAGAATAGTCTACTGGCCTAATGGCCTAGACTTTTAGTCTAGACTTCGAGCATAGACGTCCAACCTAATGTACTTGCCAAGACTTCTAGCCTGGTTTTCTAGCCTCTTTTACAAGCCCATTAGCCTATGCTTACTGCCTGGTCTATCAGCCTACTAGCCTAGACTTCTAGACTAGAATTGTTACCAAGTCTACTAGCTTCCTAGCTGAAACTTCTAGCCTAGACTTCTAAGATAGTCTACTAGCCTAATAGCCTAGACGTTTAGCCTATTTTCCTAGCCTAGTCTCCAAGCCTAGTAATCTAGACTTTTAGCCTAGATTGCTGGACTAGACTTCCAGCATAGTCTACTACCCGAGACTTCTAGCCTAGATTTCTAGCAACGTCTACCTAGTCTACTAGCCTCATAGCCTAGCCTTCTACCACACACTTCTACCCTCGTATACTAGCCAACTAGCTTATATTTCCTGTCTAGATGTCTTGCCAAGTCTACTAGCCTACTAACATAATCTATCTAGGCTACTAGCATAGTCTTCTAGCCTAGTGCACTAGCCTAAACTTCTACTCTAATCTACTAGCCTAGACTTCTAGTCCAGACTGCTCGTTTATTCTACTAGCCTGCCTACTGACCTAACCTAGTACCATGCCGACTTGCCTAGCCTACTAGCCCGCCTACTGGCCTAGCCTAATATCCTAGTAACCGGCACGCCCTACTAGCCTGCCTACTGGACTAGCCTACTATCCAACTGTTTCCGACAACAAACAGTATCAATGCCTAGAGAATAGAACATTATTTACTATTCAGTAGCTTGACTTTAAAAATCAGCGAGTTCTTCTATTTATTTAGCTAGGAGTAGTGCTTCATACATGGCTGGAAGATATAAGCCCATCAAACGATTACAGATCAAGGATACCGAGTAGATTTTGATCTAGCATACAAGGTTTTCAACTCATCACAACAGATAGTATTCGATCAATAGAGAACTAGTGTTATTATAAAAATAAATTGCTTTTAAACATTAAATATTATTTTTTATGATTTTGAAATCATTTAAATTTTTTTCATATTATGTTTCTAATCATATTTACCTCTTTATTTGATTGCGCGTGTTGTTATATATGTCAATGCATGTAATCTGCACTACAGAAGCCCCACCTGTTTTAACGCTACCAACTACATGTATATAATATGGCTATCTGTTTTCTTTTCCATGATCATTCTTCATAAAGCATTACAATGACATAGTCATATTGCTGTTTCCTTTATGCATTATTTATATACATATTTTAATAACGGAATGGGTCCTGCTTGTGTTTGTTGCTGCCAGTATTCTTTTGAATATTAATTTCGATCCATAGTTATCTTTCCTATCTCAAGGCATGCATTTAATGACAGCTGGGTGGACTCTGACAGCGTCTGAGGTACAAAAGATCTGAATGTTAAAACTGAAATGTAATGATGTTGATATGTCTTTGTCTAATATTGCATTCATTATGATACAGCAATGATATAGCTCATTATGTTTCTGTGCGTTCAACAAGTGTCAACATCCTGAGTTAACTTGTAAAACATTCTTCACAATAGATATTAGGTAATGTATTTATTTTTATCTTTCAAATTATTTTTCATTTGCTATCTTAATTGAGCTTCCTATCAATTACTGCTTCTGCTGCTACTGCCGATGATGATGATGATGATGATGATGATGCTGATATTCTAGTATACTAGGCGATTAACCTATTTTTATTTTTAGTATGGCTTATTTCATTTACATTTTAGTTGCAACTTGCAACTAGTATAAGTTGGTTAATTGGTCGCTCGATGTTATAGCCACGATAGTGTCCACGATTGTTTATGGTTTGTTCACATATATGTTATGACAACGTATTGACTAGTAATACATAATATGACTATCTATTTTCTTTTCCATGATTATTCTTCATAGAGCATTACACAGAAATATATTCACACTTTCTTTTATGCATTTTATAATTTTTCTTTCTTAAACACATCTTTTACTTGGAATGGTTTCAGATAAGTTTATTGCTGTCAGTATCCTTTTGAATATTAATTACGTTTTATAGCTATCTTTTCTATGATTCTATCTTAAGGTATAATTTTGTAACAACTGAATGGACTCCGCCATGGGTAAGGTATACAATATTTGAATGCGAAAAGTGAAATGTAATGATGTTGATTTGTCTGCAAATTCCAACACCCCCGAGTTAACCTATGACATTCGTCATTATAGGCATTAGATAATTTTTTTTTTTTTTAACCTTTCAATTACTTTTTTTAATTGCTAGCTTAATTGAGATTGTTATCAATGGCTGCATCAGGCTTGGCAATGTCAGTGGGGTGTCTTGTTGGCAAGGTCGGCGTCGGCAGCGCCAACGGTGGCAGTCATCATCAACCATGACAGCAGCAGCAGCAGTGGCAGCTACTGCTGCTGCTAACATATATTACATGTATTATATTAACAGATCATCCCGGTGCTTTATGGGTCATTTTATGTAGTGTCCCACAAAGTCATATACTGTATATTACTTTGGGTGCCTTGTGGGTCATTTGCGTCAGTATCCCACAAAGTCATAAAATCGGTGACCCACAATGTTTTATACAAACGTAAGTATAATCAATACTTCTTTTTATATTTATTATTACGGATATCAGAACTACCTTAAATCTGAATTTTAAGCCAAAATTCCTATGAGAAAGCAAAGATCCCACAAAGTACCAAAACACACAATGTCCCACAAAGTACCATAAGTGTGTGTGTATATATATATATATATATATATATATATATATATATATATATATATATATATATATATATATATATATATATATATATATATATATATATATATATATATATATATATATATATATATGAATCGTCAGTGTGTTAGTATATCAGACATGTGAAAGCTGGTCGGCCAATCCTTGACTTTTAGTCTTGGTGTGGTGGTCCAGTGGAAAGATGCCTGGTTGCTGATGCTATGCGGAGTTGCAGAATGGCGGTTCGATCCCCCGACCGGGAGATGGTGATCAACAAATTAAACTAATGGGTGCATGACTGTCGGCTAAGTTAGCACATGGAAATTGAAGCCGCACGTTGCCAGTGCATCAATAAAATAAAAAAACATATACTGCCAGAGCCGTGCTGGAGTCAGAGTACAATAGGCGTAAAAGCCTAGGATTGAATTGTGGCAGGTGCATCCACAGATAGTCCCATATGAATCGTCAGTGTGTCAGTATATCAGACATGTGAAAGCTGGTCGGCCAATCCTTGACTTTTAGTCTTGGTGCGGTGGTCCAGTGGAAAGATGCCTGGTTGCTGATGCTATGCGGAGTTGCAGAAATAAAAATACATATACTGCCAGAGCCGTGCTGGGGTCAGAGTACAATAGGCGTAAAAGCCTAGGATTGAATTGTGGCAGGTGCATCCACAGATAGTCCCATATGAATCGTCAGTGTGTCAGTATATCAGACATGTGAAAGGTGGTCGGCCAATCCTTAACTTTATAGTCTTGGTGCGGTGGTCCAGTGGAAAGATGCCTGGTTGCTGATGCTATGCGGAGTTGCAGAATGGTGGTTCGATCCTCCGACCGGGAGATGGTGATCAACAAATTAAACTAATGGGTGCATGACTGTCGGCTAAGTTAGTACATGGAAATTGAAGCCGTATGTTGCCAGTGCATCAATAAAATAAAAATACATATACTGCCAGAGCCGTGCTGGAGTCAGAGTACAATAGGCGTAAAAGCCTAGGATTGAATTGTGGCAGGTGCATCCAGATAGTCTCGTATGAATCGTCAGTGTGTCAGTATATCAGACATGTGAAAGCTGGTCGGCCAATCCTTGACTTTTAGTCTTGGTGTCGTGGTCCAGTGGAAAGATGCCTGGTTGCTGATGCTATGCGGAGTTGCAGAAATAAAAATACATATACTGCCAGAGCCATGCTGGAGTCAGAGTACAATAGGCGTAAAAGCCTAGGATTGAATTGTGGCAGGTGCATCCACAGATAGTCCCATATGAATCGTCAGTGTGTCAGTATATCAGACATGTGAAAGCTGGTCGGCCAATCCTTGACTTTATAGTCTTGGTGCGGTGGTCCAGTGGAAAGATGCCTGGTTGCTGATGCTATGCAGAGTTGCAGAATGGTGGTTCGATCCTCCGACCGGGAGATGGTGATCAACAAATTAAACTAATGGGTGCATGACTGTCGGCTAAGTTAGTACATGGAAATTGAAGCCGTATGTTGCCAGTGCATCAATAAAATAAAAATACATATACTGCCAGAGCCGTGCTGGAGTCAGAGTACAATAGGCATAAAAGCCTAGGATTGAATTGTGGCAGGTGCATCACAGATAGTCCCATATGAATCGTCAGTGTGTCAGTATATCAGACATGTGAAAGCTGGTCGGCCAATCCTTGACTTTATAGTCTTGGTACGGTGGTCCAGTAGAAAGATGCCTGGTTGCTGATGCTATGCGGAGTTGCAGAATGGTGGTTCGATCCCCCGACCGGGAGATGGTGATCAACAAATTAAACTAATGAGTGCATGACTGTCGGCTAAGTTAGCACATGGAAATTGAAGCCGCACGTTGCCAGTGCGTCAATAAAATAAAAATATATATTAAAAGCAACACATATCTAGCACAACAATAAAAAAAGAAGTAAAAAGATAATTTCATAGATCTATAGTACTGTAATTATAGCAAAAAGCTATCTTAATAAATCACAAATAATGGCAAAGTTACTCTAAGGCGCATGTGTATCTCTTGATAATGTAAATATATCCAGTTCTGTTGAGATTGACAATAGGTTTTCACAGGCCTCCACCATCGTCAATAATGTTGATGGTAAAAATATGGAACTACAAAACTGCGGTAAAAAGAAATTGGGGTAATACGGTAATATGGAAAGGCGTTAGGAATTACAGAAATGTGTTCAAACCTAACCCATACATCGCTTAAATTCAAAATATTTCTGTTCATATAAATATAGGATAACCTCTATTCATATTGAAACCTGCTGCCATAAGCCATTGCTGCACATAGGTAGATAAACTTTCAGCATTATTGTTTACATAATCTACACAAATCTTTCTTGTACTGACTGTGAAACAACTAGGCATAGCCTTTGAAAGATAATCGTTAAAGTGAGGGTTGTTTCATATCCCAGTTTCCACGAAACCTGACACCGTTTCATCATCATCATCATCATCATCATCATCATCATCATCATCATGTATGACAGTTGAGGGGTATATAGCCTTTTGTCGGTCTAAAGGCTTTTCTAGCTAGATAGTTCTGATGGGTTAGGTGGAAACACAAATGTTAAAAGCACAAATGTTAATGACCGATAGGACAAGACCTACCAATTCATAAACCGTTAGTTACAGTTATTTACATATATTTACAGGGGTATTCTTCATAATTAACACTGGTGTATCGTGGAAATTCAAACTGATATACATTAGAAAGAAATAAAACTGGCTTGCGGGACAATCGCCCCACCAGGCTCATTTTGTGATTGTCATATTTAACGTAGGTCTTCATATAGGAGTAACAAGGCATGGATTATACGATGCCACCAAGCCAATATAAAATAAACAGCTTCGGTTCTGTTTTCTCTCAGTCATTCTTATTTCTTTAAAGGTTGTCTCAAGGGATCCATACTATCTACATCATGGAGAGATAGGGGTGGAAAACGGAACTGGTTGAAAGGATTTTTTCTGGGAATAGTGCTTGAACGACATAATGTAATTTGATTCTGGACAAAATGCAGGGTATCACTTTATAATCTGGCTTTCGTCCTCCAACCGAAGACAAGCGTCAGGTATACTTCAGCGACGTGGCTTATCACGTCTTACTAGTTCTTTACAGTATGTTGCACTGACAAAAGTTTTTGCAAGCAATATGTGTGGAATGATAGGCCAGTCCCTACCAAAACCAGTTGGAGGGATGTGAAGCTTATCTACAATAATAATGGAAGTACAGTGCAATAACTGGCTTGCCAGGTCTTTGTGGGATCTTAGCACAGACAGACAGGACAATCCCTAACAGCCTGTCAATCAGTAAACAGTTTTTGAGTGTGAATATTGTGGAGGCAAAATAATGACTAGTAGGATTTCTGGAGATCTGTGCTGTACAGCAGGTGTGACCACTGTGTGTCAAGGCGATTTTTGAAACAGTCTAAGGACAGGGCATGTACGACGTCTTCGTTTAGAGAGTTCCAGTGATTTATCACTCTGTTACATAAGAACGGTTGGCGCAGTGATGTGTTGCATTGGAATTTGTGTAGTTTGAGCCCATGACCTCTGGTTATCTGGGAGGTCTCTGGCTCCAGCGCTGGAAGGTCTGTGTTGTATTTCGAATGTAGATACTTGAAGGTCTCTATTATATCACAGCGTAGCCTTCTGTAGGATAGTGATAGTAGCCTAAGGGTGCACAGTCTGTCTTCGTACGACAAGTCTCACATGCCAGGCAGCAGGTTAGTGGCATGTCTTTGCACATTTTCAATAAGTTTTATGTCTTTGATTTGATGTGGGAACCAGACAGAGTTTGCATATTCCAGTAGCGGTTGTACACGCGACTTGAACAGTAATGTGAAAATCTCATTGTCTAAATAACGAAAGGAGCGCCTGATTAGACTAACCACTTGGTTTGCCTTATTCACAGAGAGTTCAACATGCTTATGGAATTTGAGATTGCTGTCCATATAGACACCCAAGTCCTTTATAACACTGATCTCCTCCAGTGCGATACTTTGCTCATCCGACCCTGTCATTCTATTGGTGAATTCTGGATGACCAGTTCCTAGTCTCATGACTTGACATTTATGGGGGTGGAATTTCATTAGTCAGTCTCTGGACCATGATTCTAGTGCATGCAGTCTGTGGTGGATAGTACTCCATGATAAAGTTTGGTATCATCCGCAAGCAGTTTAACAAAACTAGACACCACATCGGGTAGATCGTTGATGAAAATTAAGAAATATATTGGGCCAAGTACACTGCCTTGAGGTACTCCACTGACGGCGTCTGACCATCCAGAGTAGGTACCATTAACATACAGTCTTTACTTTCGGTTTATGAGGAATGACCTTACCTACTATGCCACTTCTCCAGTTATTCCATAACTATTTAGTTTGTATGTAGTCTGGTGTGTGGGACCGTGTCAACGGCCTTTTGAAAATTGATGTTAATAGCATCTCCAGGACTATGACGATCTAGCATAGTCGTCCAAGTGTCTATAGCTGATAGTAGTTGGCTAACACACGACCTCCCTTTCATGAAACCATGCTGCTGTTGTGAAAACAGGTTGTTAGCGTCATGTGCTCTACTATATTATCCATTACAATTGATGCCATTACCTTGCAGCAGTTTTGGTATAGAAGACATCAAAAATAAATTAACACGTTTTCAAAACAAGGTAGAACTTCTGTTTTACTTTGTAAATATAGTAATTTATTAACATGTATGATCTGTACTGTAAAACTGCTGACTCGGTGGCATAGAATATCTAAAATATAAGTGAGCACATATTTTAGCAAAAGCGGTCAGATATTGTAGAGCCTTGCCATTATAATCAATTATGTCCCTGGTAGGCTGGTGTCACAGTAAAATTACGTAATGACTGGCGTAGCTATGTCCAATAGGAAAAGTACTTCAGCTGTACGAATTGAAAACCTTTACTATTTAATAAGCAGCAGTAGCACCCAGTCAGATTAGTTCCAACATATTCAACAGCTCATCTCTATAGTTACCATGAAAAGGGGATTCTGGGAAGCCATCGTTCAAAGTACATAAATAATGACGACTATGACGGATGTGCATGTAGGCCTATCATCTCTTTCCATGGCCGCTCAGTGCTATGCATTCACTTGGTTGTGTCTAGAATGGACCTTTCCACATTATCCATCCATCACATGACGTCGTAATCAACTACGTGGCATGTAGAATGACATCATAATCAATGGCGTGATGAATGAAGTAGACACGTACATCACGAACACATAATGGACCCTTCTAGTTTCATCTAGGCCCCACCTACCTCTAGCTAAGCTCCACCCACACCTCACTCGTGCTGGGATCGTTTGATCCCTGAATACACGACTATCAATTTCCAGAAAACTATACAAGGAAGCTGTTAAATATTTTGAAACTTATTTGACTGGGTGCTGTTGTTGCTTATCACAGCAACAGCACCCAGTCAAATTAGTTTCAAAATATTAAACAGCATGTTTATTAAACAGCAAGGAGATACAATTCTTACAACATGTTGGACTATTAAGAGTTAAAGATTGGCCCAATAGAATCATTTATGATGTAATCATTATAAGATCAGCATGTACGTCATTTAGTTGGTTATGACGTCATATAATCGGTGGATAAACTTGGAAATGTCCATTGAAGACGGACTATGCATTGTTGTAAGAATTGTATGTCTACTGGTGTAGCGCGGATCGCTCAGTCCGGTACGGACCAACCCAGATTACCTGGGTACGAAACGGCCCCAATCTGAGATGCTCCAGCCACATCCCCGTTGGTACATAGGGTTGTGCATGTATCCAACCAAGAGAACACTAATAATTAGAGTCCTCAAAAGCGCTCAGTAAGCGTGTGCGTCATTAGAGATAGCTCATGCTCACTGTGTGCAGTAAGCGTATGGGGGTTAGCTTTCCCTATATATAGTTGCTCGGGCCCAATTTATTACCTCTTAGTATCGATCAAGACCAGGATTCGTCAGGAAAAACGGATCTGAAAACAGAATTGAAATCGGTCCAGGGATGGCTCAGATAACAGTATATTAAAATTGATGATAAGGTTGTTGACAACTTGGTAAAGTCAGCATCGCGTATGAGTTAAGTAGAGTGACATCATAAATGCATCACCGCTTTATGCTAACTCTCTACACAGTGGACGCTGATTGGTCAAAATTATGACATCGCTCACTGATTGGCTGTGGAATCCTATAAAAGGAGCCTCTTTAGCCGTAATCGTCAGTCGGAAAGACGGTGATGATGTGGATAGCCATCCAACAGCTACTACGTAGAGTGAGTCTGAAACAATCGACACCAATGTAAGTCCAGACAGTAGCAGACTATAATAAAGGCAGCGGGATCCACTTCATCACTCGCCCACATCACTGTACTCAAGTTTTTGTATAGCCCTTGGCTGGGGACTCATAAAATAAATTCAAAGATAGCAAGTCGCCCAAAACTTAAAGGGAGCCTATACAAGTACGTCAAACTAGTGGAGACCAAAATGAAGCCCATTTCTAGGTGCAATATGTTTTAACGTTTTCGTCTCTGCAGGGGAACATTGCCCTCCATGCTGTCAGTGAGCTAGACAGCATGGATCGCCTTGTGTCGTAAATCTATCACCAGCCTCTCCAACAATGGAGGCAACTTTAATTAGTTCCAGTTATGGGTACGCCCACAGAACTTCGGATTAGACTGTTTCATTATGTTATAAGTGTATATGACTTTGATGCACCCATGTCACCGAAAAACCACTATTACTGGCAATATCGCCCACAGACGCCAACACACGCTTGAATTGTGACCACAGTTGTTTACTTCACCCACAGACGCCGACACGTGCTGATGACTAACAGGCACTTTGCCCACAGATGACTACATGCGCTGATGACTTTTGTGTTATAAGAACGGACTTGCGCTGATGTCTAATAGGCACTTATCTTTAATGTAGTATAGTTATTTCATTTTCATATGTAGTCTGACCTTATTACATTATTTCATATATAGATAGGGCGAGCACTGTTTTAGTATTTTCACTGTCTATTTTCAATATTGTTACTTTTTCTAGTTATGTTAAATAGTTACATATTTTCACTAAAAATGCGCACACGCCTAAACTAATACTAAATAACTACATTAATACACACCCTTAAACGTTCTAATATACGGCAACATAATTTCACCACTCGTCTCCCGCGCCCAAGCGGCCTGGGGTTTGCCAACTATTCCTAACTAGTGCTAAGCTCAGGTATTTTGTTAGGACAGAGTAGCTAGGGACAACTGCTCAAATGAAGGAGAGCTGTTTTATTGTAAAGCCTCTTTCCCGGTGGTGGTGCCTCGCTACACAAGCAAACCGGATTTACATAGTTGACCGTCAACTTAAGGTCTCCTAAATTACTTTTTGGGGCAACTGTCTCGTCTACGACCTCTGGCCATCTGGCCCACCTAATTATCTGGTAGCCCCTACGCCGGTTTGGTTACCGCAGACTCAGGAAATCGCAAAGGTTTCCTGATGGTAAGAATCAAAACGGTGATATTTCACATGCATGCCCACTACCCGCCATGGTACCTAGTAGCTAGTCTTTAAGCCATAAGTAGGATTCACTGCGCAAACATAGCTATAGTAGGTACGTCCTAGCAGTGGATCTCATGGGCAATTAACATAACCCTAAATGCAGCTAAACATTAGCTCCTGGGAGCAAATGTCATATGGCTCGCTCTCGTCATGCTAGCGACGACTGAGAATACAGTTCGCAGACTAATTCAATGGTGACTGGGAGGCACCCAATATGCTCTCCTGTAGCTCGCGGGGGTATGTGCTGGTCCACCAATAAATATCTAGAGAATGGAACAATTAGAATAACATACTGGAAATATAAATAAGTTATATGCAAACAAGGTGAATCGTTTGACAGTAAAATGAGCACAATAATACACAATATAGAGCTAGCTGGTGTCCTTTGTACGTGGTGTCACCGGAGGTACCACACAGATCCTTGAATCCACAAAGGTATCCCCACAAGAGAAGCATCTGCATAAGAGATCATTGAGTAACTTAATATAAGTTAATATACCCCTAAGATACGCAGAGAGAACAATGTTGCTGCGAGAGGAAAGTGCCTCGCATGGTCCTATGTCACCAAATGTTTCATGATGGTGTGAGAGGAAGGTGCCTCGCGCGTACCTCCGTCACAGGAAAATGCCTTCGACGCCAAAGTGGAGGAAACGAGTTGGCAAAAAGGGCCACTCTTTTGTTCAACAGAAAATGCTAAGTGCTGAAAAAGCCTAGTGAATCCATAATTAACGTGATGCGTACTGATTTACGTGAAGGCGGAACGAGCGATTTCCGAAGAATTCCCATGCCACCGTCTTATGTGGTTCCAAGATGCTGTATTGGTAGATGCCACTTTATTTATGCGGGCTTTCTGCTACATTCTAACCTACTGATTAGTTGTTAGAAACGAAAACAAACTAGCTTTGGCCGCAAGTGGCAGGGATTCCTACCTATAATTAGATACAGCTGTCCAATGGGTGCAGACGCCTAGCTTCCCGTAGGTCGCTTTGAAAGAGCATCTACCTCCACCGACAGCATGCGTACATGTTACATGGTAACGCATCCGAATCAACTGGACAGTGGCTACATTTCACATAAGCAAGTTTGATCACTGACATATCATTAATGGGTGAATATCCATTGCGAGCGTCCTTCCCATGGAGGCGTGGTGGATTCCAAGATCCTTCCCAGACACTCCAACAAGTTGGATGGAGATGCGCATCTCATCCGTCACCGCTTCCTATGGATCTAACTTTTGACCTGTCGTTAGGATTAAGTTCCAATGTGCCCAGATATGCACTGCGGGCCGGTAAATAAAGTATCAAACTCACATGTATAACAATATGTTTTCGCAGTGCTTTCCTTCGTTTGTGGGGTTAACTCGCCAAAGTGGAGGAAACGAGTTGGCAAAAAGGGCCACTCTTTTGTTCAACAGAAGCGGTGACGGATGAGATGCGCATCTCCATCCAACTTGTTGGAGTGCCTGGGAAGGATCTTGGAATCCACCACGCCTCCATGGGAAGGACGCTCGCAATGGATATTCACCCATCTATCCCTGTCTTAACGAGCTCTATATTGTGGGGGCTACATTATCACAACAAGTATCCGAGGATAGAGGGGAGATACATGTAAATCAGCACTTTAACCATCACCGCTCGGCAACCTCCAATAGTTTCCTAGGGTCAGCTCAGATCAACATGCTGATGGGACGTCCAAACATGACAAAGCCATACAGCTGGTGGATCATGGAAAGAGACAATAACTTGATACATACAAGGCCCTATAGTCATTTGGCCAATTTTACACAGCCTTGCCGGAGTGCGGGGCTACATTATCACAACAACCGGAAAAGAGGCGTACACTATATGTCTCTATATAGATTTAGTCGGCAACATGCCGGGCTCAAACAATTAGAGCACGGTCAACGACCTCAGTGTAAAATTGATGAGGGGGGAATAAGTGATGCAGATATAAATGTTGCTGTTTAGTATTTCATAGCGTACTGCGGTCTACGTTTTCTATAATTAAACAAAACATATGAACGGAATGGCTATCTGCCATATACAACTAATCAATGCAATGAAGAAAGACAATTTTTATAAGAATTATTGAGGTAGTAAGTATCAGGTTGAAAGACCTAAATGGTGCGGTTAGTTAAAGCACCTACAGTAAATGAGGAAACTATGAGCAGCAATGAAGAAATTATAAATTGGTGTCCAAAGACCGGGCAGGCACCTATTAGTCATTAGTGTCAGATATGGAAATAATAATTAGATGTACAATAGTATGGGTACTTGAGTTCCCAATAGTCATCAGTAAGGAACAGTCTACTATGTTACTGAAATTGAGGTGCTAACATATTCATAGCGCGAGTTGACACGTCCTCTGGAGCTGGAGAGATTTCCGCAGGCGATATCGGCAGCTGGTCTCCGCTGGTTGGCTCCGCAAGCTGACTCGTCCAGGCAGCGTAGATACGGTACACACTCAGGACAGCGAAGCAGCACAGTGAAGTGACATCTATTAGATAGTCTCTAAATCACAATGTATGCGGGAGTGAGAAAGTTCTCCGTCCGGCGACGGAAGTAGTAAAGTTAAAGGTTGCCCATTAACAGAGAGGGCGGTATATAATGTTAAAGGGATATTCCAATGGGGGATGTTATGCATCTGACGTAAAGTACTAATTCTCCGCATTAATCTGAGACCAAGAGCACAATTTTATGCCAACCAATAAAAAAGTTATCCTCAATTTAAGTTGCTAAAGTAACCAGTAGATAGAGGCGCCATTCTGGACAAGCACCTGACGTCACCGACACACCTACTCTCTTTGCCCGATCGAGGATAGCCGTAACCAGGGAGGTAAAACTTGCATCTCGTGGATAAGTAGCATACTGCCTAAACAATTGACACTTTGCCAGTGTTTGGAGGAAATTAAAGTGCAATTAGTGTCCCGATGATCGTGCCAGTCATTGTAGTGCTAAATTGTCAAAAATTGTCTTCTTATGGACTATTTCTATTTTTGAAAAACATTGAAGGGTTATGCCAGGAGCGTGTTTGCAATCAACCAGCTACAACAAATTCTTCAAAAATATGTTAGTTGAATAAATGTTGAAAGTAATTTATCTGAAAGCTGTCGCTATTGCAACTTCTGCTTCCAGTCAAATTCCAGTTTCAAAATATTCAACAGGCAGTAAATATGCGTCAACATTTTAAAATTTGATATCAATTAGTTAACTCTTTCAAGGACAGAAAACCAGAAAGCTTAAAATTTACCCTGCATAGGCCTATTGTTTGAAACTAATTAGTTTGGAAGCTACTGCAACATAATTCCAGGAAAATTTAATTCAAAATATTCAACACTCTGCATAGTTATTTTAAAATTGGGAGTAAACGTTGTAAATGATTAATAACGCTTGATTTCAATAGTGTGAAAGCACTAAATTACTAATTATGTCTAGCGTACACTTGTCATTATTTAATAGCTGTCACCTACTATCGTCTACGAAGTAAGCCGCTAAGCGGTTGCCTATAATTGACCGCCCGGACAATCAGCGACATCGTTTCATTTTGGTTTGCAAATCCCGTTTTACAATTGATGCAAGCAAATACTGACGTTAATTGTCAAGCTTGATTCTGTTATATTAAAATTAAGTACCGTGCCTTTTGTTTTGAAATGCATGACACATTATTTTAAAATTATACAGACTATATGTTCTAAACTTGTGCCTTCCAAATTTAAATGTGGAAGATATCCATCCAGTGCCGATGTTATGAAGCCATCTTTCAGTTAGCCCCTTTTTATGCAGATGCTTCTGTGGATCTGGTAACTGACAATGTGAATTGTCGTACCCTTTCCATGATCGTTTCTATTACTGCAAGCCCATGCTTGACATGCAGACATGTTGCGATTTAACCATCTCATGCCAGCACTGGCCCCTGCAATCGTCAAGTTGAGGACGCAGGTCAAAAGAAGGCTATTTTGAGAATTTACAACTAAAAGACTGTCTCGGTAACCGAACCAGCCATTCCAGTGGTAATTTTCAAAAATAGTCTTCGCTTGGCCTGCAAATGGGCATTCAATAAGGAAATATTCTGATTTTCCTGACAGAATTTGGTCATTAAAGGGTTAATTAGTATTCGGCCTTCATAACGCGAAGTAAACAGGTAAATATAAAAGCACTGGCGATATTTTGCTGGTGTGTCGTTGACGTCATAATCTCGCGGTTTCTCGCTCTCGTTGCGAGAAAATGGATGCGCCCGAGGAGTCACGTTTTCGAGCGTTTTGGGCATATTCATTTTATTATTTCTCGTCAATGGAGCAGTGTATTTTATATTTTTTTGCGGCAATTATTTCGGATTATAGTATATTTTTAGTTGACTTATTCCCGATTTTCACTGGAATTTCCCTTTAAGCAGTTACATAACTTGGCAGACGGTGCAGGATGCATCGCATAGTTCTTGCGGCGCACCTAGTAAAGTCCACCAGACTGTGGTCCAAAAGTTAATTAAAACACACAAGAAATGCAGTGCAGAATTTAGTGTCCACTTTTCAGCCTGGTTGGCAGATCCGACGAGTTGTCCACCAAGAATCACCGTAGCTCTACATCGCGTAGGATTACATCCTGGGCTGCAAGGGCCCTTTCTGCAGGTGTTCTCTTTGGAAAAGTTTGAATGCGGGAACCATTACTTTAATTAATTATTTTGCTCCTGGATGGCCGTTCAAGAGCATCCAAAATTGCATAACGCGGAAAGTCCGAGAACTGCTTTTACATGCGCGTGAGCTGAAAGTCGCAAGGAGCCACGGTTATGTGCTGTATCTTCTGTCGGTGTTTCGGTCCCCTCGTCTAGTCCGCACCTCCAGTCAGTTCTCGGTAGGCCAGCCAATCAGTGTGCTGGTATGCTAGTGAAGTATCGACCACGTGTACAAATCACTCTGTATTTAGTTTAATATATACATGCTATTATGATGTTATGGCAGTATTCTAAGTATAATTTAGCGGGGAGCTTCGACGATAACTCAGCCATTTCTGGGCCGATTTTAAAGTGGTTTACAGTTTTTGAAAGCTCGTTTAATTCTGGTCCTAATTGGTACCAAGAACAACGAGAATGGATATGTTATAAACATTTACAAGTACCTACTTGGTACACTATAGACATGCACTCGCTTCCAATGCCAAGACGTGCATGTGCGCCATGCATTTTATCTGACTTAGTCGATTTTTGACGAGAAACCTCTCTCATAGAGCTTATGTACGCATACTATCCTACCCAGGGGGGCGTGCTTGGAGCGAATCCGGAGAGGCTATTCTGTACCCAGCTTTGCTGGGATGGTCAGTACCCATCCGGTCGGTCCGTGCTACACCACGCCTCCTAGTTTGACACTCATGGCAAACGATCACGCATGGCGGATCGAGCACATGTGAGTGTGCTGAGCGGGAATTATAGACTTCCCGAGTAGGCGCGTAGCCGAGAGTAGAGTGACGCAAAAGATGCATGTTCATAAGACTGAGCACATAGGGTGCGAGAGTTTGGGAGGGAGGCATACCATTGATTTTAATTTTTCCAGGTCTTTTCGGGTTTTTTTGTTTTGTGTTTATTTCTTGGCGCATGCTTCATTAATTATTTAGACAATGATCCCTAAACAATAGCTCGCATGGGTGTTCTCTTTGGTGCGGATAATTATTTTTCCACAGAGAACACCCAAGCTCCAACGTACCACAATTACAATACAGTAGAATGTATACAGGTTGTATAATCATGTAACTATACGGAGTATCACAGATTGGTTTCATTACATGGTGCCTCCCGGGTAAATAAAGGGATGCACATAGATATGTATATATATTAGTGGTATGCATCCTGATTATATGAGTGGATGCATACAGTGTGGATTCCGCACAAGCAACTCTCGCTCCCCCAAATCCACCTCGTCATACTGACACTGGGTTTAAAAAATAATACGAAAAATAATATATAATAATAAAGTAAAAAGACTAGTTCATCAGGCAGCCCCAGCGTAGTTGAGACTGCATGACGGGATTATGACATATTCGCTACGGTGTGTTGTGTACTTACGTCACACATGGCGTGTTTACAACACAGGAATCTGCAGCGATTATTTTATGGTGAGACACAGCCATGCAAGAATATTGTGCAGTGGTGTAGGATGACTGTAGTCAGCCTAGGGACTGGGTTTCGATTTTTAAAAACATATATAATAAATAAGAAAAGTATAAAAAAAATAAACATAATAATAAGTTCTGTTTCGCACAACTATTGATAAATCCTGCTGCAACCTCGGCAATAGTGTCCATACACATGTGTGGCAAGGTTTCCCCAGTGGGTCTGGGTACTGCGACTTGTATAGGACGGACGTGGCGGGGGATCCTCCGCTGCCAATATATCAGTACTTTACAGGCTCATCTCTGGAAGGCTATAGCGGGAATATGGTGCTGATGTGCCCATAGAAGCGCTGGTGGTGCTGGAAATGATGACTGGTGACGTGCAAAGTGGCGGTGGTGAGGTGACTGCTGACAACACTGTCGTAGTTGATGTGGCCGGTGTGGTTCGTGCTGCTGGTAGGCTGAGTGCTGTGAGATGGATGAGCGGTTGCCGGAATGGTGATGTCTTTGTGGATGCTGCAGCTGATGCTGTGGCGGATGAGGTGCTGGCAGATAGCTTCCAGATCTTCGTGGACTCGTGGTCGTCCTTGGCACGGCGCGGATCTCTTGGTAGTGTGCTATGCGTCTCTTCCCAGCGTAAGGACGTTCTGGCATTGTTGTCTTCCGTATGGCTGGATCCGTAGGTGTGCTGCTGCGCGGGTGTGCTGTGATGCTGGTTCATGATGTGGTTGTCAGGTTTGCTTCCGTAAGGCTGATCTCCTCGTCAATGATAAGGCTACAAGGAGACGTAGATCTATCCGAAATGTCCTGTAACACGGGTTCTGGCGCAGACGTTGTAATAACTACTGAAATGGGCCGGCTGATTATGGATGCAGATGATGATGCTGATGTCGTGCGTGATGCGGATGGTGGCATTGCTGCCGGAGTTGAAACTGCAGGTGGTGCTGGTACCGTCACTGCAGGTGCTGCTGGTGCTGATGATGTTGTTGGTTCCGTCGTGATGGTGGCGATGGTGGCCTAGTGGCTCAAGGCGTGCTGTGTTGTTGATGCTGTGGTTACTGTTGCTGGTCGATAGTGCGGCAGATCTGATTGTCGTCATTTCGTACATTTAGTTTAGGCCACCTTCTTCATAGGAAGCACATTAATAGGAAGTCTAGTTTCGAAACGAGCGTCTAGCACGTCAATGTTTTCACTTTGTTCACCAGGCTGTAATGTAACTACAAGCACACGATGTTTATCCGTCAACGCATGGGTCACACCATAATGGGTAGCGGTATAAAGGTATTTGCCGTCCATACAAGAAGCTCTCTGCATAAGATGATCATGATTAACATGCACCGTCAAGTCCGAATTACAGGAGAAGGCATGATTACATGGCTGTTCGTTGAGCTGAAATGCTGAACATGGATATTTCTTTCCGGATGGTGCTGGCATTGACTCTTCCGAACTGTCGGACAAGGCAAGGTCCTCGGCAAGTGACATCTTATTTCCGCATATTAATGGCAGTGCGGACTGCCTAACCTAATCTAATTTTTCCTATCTCTTCATAACTTTCCTGGCCAAGTAATATATAATAGAAGTGATAAATTAATAATAAGAGAAACAGCAGAATTTGGTTTGCGACACGAAAGTAGCCTAATGCTTGATCTTACCCTGTGTTGAGTTTTGACGGGAAGACGATACTTTTTGGTGACGTCACAGGCGGGCAGATGACCACACCCGAAAGTTTCAGGGTGATTCGGCCACGTCCTATAAGGAATGTTTTGATTTATTAAACCGGGAGTCATATGAATTTTTCCTCCCGTGTAACAGGAGTAATTATAATTATAGGAAGAAATGTATGTCACTTTCGTTTCTACTCGACGGGAAAACAAGTCTCTGATCAACGTAAAAACTCAGAACTACTTATTCCTGTGGAAGCTCACCTTTTAATTAGGCTGATGCGGTTTTACATATTGGATGCTTATAAACTTGCCTGTTTTAATTTCAGACCGGAGCGCCTGATGAGGTGTGGGAGAGCGTGGTGACGTCAGTGGCAATTGCCCTGACTCACCCCTCTCACATCCTCCATCACGCTGTGGTAGTTGCGCGTTTTGGGCGGCTCTTGTGTTTAAAGCCTTTGATTCGACTCACTGGAAATAGAAGTGATAGTCACGTGGTTCTTTGTTGTGAAAGCACGTGGTTGATCAGAAACTCAGGTAATATTTATGTAATGGCAGATTGTTGATGCTGCTGAATATTCGTTGTTGATGCGAAAGATGGAAATATATGTTTTTAACTCTGTTCCTTAGAACAGCGTCCCTATATGCGCGTGATCTTACACATGCATCTGTGTCTTGTCTGTAAAAATCTATTCCAGCCCATGTTGATCTTGTGTGGGAATATGTAGGTAAGAGAATATTTGAAATTCTCCTTGATATTATACTGTCGAAGTTTTGATGCCGCTTCATCGGCCCATGCGCTAATGATCTATATACCTGGTAGAAGATGGTGTTCTTAATCGAAATTAGGACAATATAGCTGTCTATTAGTATTGTTTGGTATAAACAGATCCATTACTTCCAGAAATTAAGTATACTAACTCCGCCAAGCTGGACTGTGTTTTCCGGTTGGGTGGACTGCCAAGCATCCTCCTCTGTGGGTAGGACAAGTCCCATCCCTACATAGACCAAACCTAATTTATTATAATACAGCTCGGAATATTCGTGCCACAGTTTACAATAACAATGCAGCCATATGGAGATTGTGAATGCAGTCATCCTGAGTGTCTATGTTTCTGTGGTGTTGGTGATTTTCATTGATACGCATGGCTGGTTATCTGCGGATGATCTTGCGCTGTTGTGATGGGTAACGTTTTTATTACTTCAGAGGAGGGGAAAGGAAGTAAGTGAAGTGCGGTGTCATCTTTATCGGACATGATGTATTTCACTCTGTAATGGCCGAGCCCGTGGTCTGGACAGAGTTACTTTAGAGTGCGAATGACGAAGAAGAGTGCTGACGTAACTTGGATCAATCCATTATCGAATTCAACTTTTCGGTAGCAAATTCCCACTCTTGACAGACGACAGACTGCGGGCATCTTGCTCTCTTAATAATATTAACTGTGAAGTATTGTTTTTAGCTATTTCCGTACGATGGTTCCGGGGAGGGGTGGGGGTGGGGAGAGGGGGGGGGAAGAAGGGGGGGGGGTGAGAGAGGGGGAAGAGGTGGGGGGAAGAGGGGGTGGGGAAGAGGGGGTGGGGAAGAGGTGGGGGGGGGGCGAGTTCCTCCATAGTAGGTACTGTAGATGGCTGCGGTGTGCTCCTTTCCGTATGATCAGTTTTCCGTAAACCGGTTAAGAAGATGATTGCAGAAAATGTTGACTGGTGTTGATGGCGGTAGTGTACTGTTGTAGGGAAATCCGGGCTGCTGTGTGACGCTGGTGTTTTGTGGATTGGGCATATCCAGGTTTGCACGCCGGTGAATGCCGAGTCTGTTGTGTTTTCGGAAAAGTAGGGATCACGGGAAGTTATATACTTCCCTCATCATGAGAGACGAATGTTGCGGAAAATCGTGTCTCTAACTCGATTTCAAACGTTATGTGCCTGCTATATCTTGTTGTTGCTGGTGTTGATTGCCTCGGTTATATCATCTCTATAACCGAATATGTATGTAGTATTCGCACAACGGTGAATTGACGTATCTAGCCTTGTGGGCAAGTCTGTTCTGTGTGCCCTTGGATTTCTGTGTCCGGTGTGGTGTCCTGACTGCTCATGGTGGGGATTGGTTGGGGATATATGGACAGGGTTCCCCGTTGGAATGAGGGAATTGGTCATCTCCCATTACACGATGGTTGGTACTTTGTCGTAGTTTCTAAGTACCGGGAAAATTCGAGCCGAGAGTCTGCTGAACAGGTTGCTTCCCTGCCCACTGCCTGGCGGGGTGGGGTGGGTGGTGGGGGGGGGGGGGTGCCACCTCCTCTGTAACAGCTGACTCTCATATCTGAAGAGTGAAGGTCTACAGATAACGAGTGGAGTGTGAAGTGGACAGGACGAATGATGCCCGAACTTAGTGCATAGAGAAGAGATGCGCATTGGAGATGGGGCGGTGCTGGTGTGGGTGATCAGGGGGCATCTTGGGTGGGGCATGGTTGCGCGATTTCAGGGTGTGGTCGGGTACACCAAGTTGCGCGGTTTTACTGTTCTCTAAAACGAGAGAAGCCTCTATGCTATTCACTACATGTTCCACCCCACAAGAAGCATGGCCCAGGGTGGCCTCAGCTTCCGCTTGTGGTAACTCTATAATTGGGGGGTATAGCATGAAGTGGGTGGGAATGGGAAGAGGTCGGCGAAACAACTTTTCCTTCCTTCCCCTTGGACAACACAAACGAGAAATTCTTCAGATACGACTTCCCAGATCGAGTAGACCCGCATGGAGGAGGGAGAGGGCGAGTACGTATCTCATCATCGTCCTCAGCATTAGTTGCTTGTTCACCAGACTCCTGGCTTGGTAGGAGAAGGATCAAACTGGCACCGTGGTGCTCTAGACTAACGTCGAGAATACTCGTCTCCATAGAGACATCCGTCTGGGTACCGGTGCCACGTGGAAGGCCCAGTCTGAGCTCTGGTATGGGGTCGTCACTGACACAAGTTTTAAGTCGATCGAGGTGGATGACTGAGCTCAGGCCATCCGAAGCGTGGATACAGTAGGTTAGATCCAGTGGCAAGGCTAATTTATGGCCTAACATTAACCATGCAGGGGTATAATCCATGCTGGAATGTACTGAAGTGCGATATGCCATGAGCACATATGGGAGTCATAGATCCCAATCTCGACAATCAAGGCGTGTTTCCTTCGTTAACATTTCCGCATAAGTGCAGTGGAACCGTTCCACCATCCCATCACTCCAGGGATGATATGGAGTTGTTCTTGTTTTAACTATATGAAACAATTTGCAGAGCTCGGATATCAGCCGGCTCTCAAAATTACTTCCTTGATCGGAGTGCAGCTCATAGGGCATTCCAAACAATTGTGGATGCCTCTTGGTCCGGCAAAGCCAATGCTTCCACCCACTTCGTAAAATAATCTTGTAATACAAGGATGTATTTGTTTCCATCATCCGTCATATTCAAGGGTCCGAGCATGTCAATAGCCACTCACTCCCATGGTGCACAAACAATTTTTACTTGTAGGTGTTCGGAATGGTGCCGGCCAACAGTGCATCTTTGCCATGGGACACATTTGGTGGCCCATGCCTTTACAGTATCGCGAATTTCGATCCAGGGGAATCTCTGTTTTATTCTAGTTAATGTCCGCTCAACAGCTAGGTGATCGGCGTTATCATGTAATTGTTGTAATATCGTTTCACGATAACATTCCGGAATCACCAGGCAGTTATTAATGTAGAGAACGCATTGTTGTATGTGGCATTCCTTGAACCACTGGTAGTAGTACTTGGTTGTTGCGGATAGTGGTGTAACAGATTCCTGGGGGGGGGGATAACCCCTTCTGGATCCACATGTATATATTTTGTGTCTGCGTGTTTGTTGCTTGTTTGTGAGCGGCTTTCTCTATGTTCCACTCTGCGCACTGCAATTCGGGGAACACCGGAGATGGCTGTGTTGTATGTGTCACAGTGGTGGCTACTTCGGGTTCCTCCTCGAGCCCGATTCTGCTCAAGGCATCGGTATTTCAATGCAGTCAGCCAGGTCTATGAACCACATTGAAGTTAAAAGCCTGCAGGTATTCCTCCCACCTCGCTACCTGGCCCTCCAGATTTTTAAGGTTTCTGAGCCAGCGTAGTGAGGCATGGTCTGTACGGAGAGTAAATTGGTGGCCATACAGGAAATGTTTATAATACTTGACAAAGTAGACCGCAGCCAGTAATTCTCACTTGGTGGTCGCGTAACATTTCTTGGTTTTATTCAGAGTGCGCGAAGCATAACCCAGTACCTGCTCCATTCCACCCCCCATGACCTGAGATAGAACTGCGCCAATAGCGTAAGCTGATGCATCAGTGTCCAGGATGAAATCGAGGTTAGGGTTAGGATGAGCGAGAATAGGAGCGGGTGTCATGAGTTCCTTCAACGGCCTGAAGGAGCCTTCACACTCACTCATCCACTCGAAGGGTTGATCCTTTTCAGTGATCTTGAAGAGAGGTGATACAATCTCACTGAAATGATGGATATATCGACGATAGTATTGACAGAGACCAAGGAAGCTCCTAGTTTCTGTGACAGACTCAGGGGTTTGCCACTCCACCACGGCTTTTGTTTTTGATGGTTGGGTGGCCACTCCATCACCAGATATGACGTGTCCCAGGAACTTGACGCTCTGTCTGAAGAGATGACATTTCTTGGGTTTGAGCTTCAAGTTAGCTGTGCGGAATCTTGAAAGCACGGTGTCTAAATTGGAAAGAGTTTGATCAAACGTTGGACTAAAGACGATTACGTCATCAACTTAGCAGACAGATTTCCCATTGCAGGGTAGTTAATACCTGCTCAATGAGATGCTCGAAAGTTCCCAGAGGGTTGCACAAGCCGTAGGGCATCATGCGGAACTGAAAAAGACCGTCTCGGCATATGAATGCAGTCTTCTCCATGTCAGCCTCATCCATGGCTACCTGCCAGGACCCACTAGCTAAATCAAGGGTACAAAACCACTTGGCTCCGGACAAGGAATCTAAGGCCTGATCTATCAGAGGTAACGGATAAGCATCCTTGACGCTAAGATCATTAAGGCAGAGGTAGTCTATTCAAAATTGCAAAGATCCATCCTTTTTGCCTGATAGAACAATGGGACTGGCCCAGGGGGATGCTGATGGCTTAATTATTCCGGTCCGCAACATGTCCTCTACCTGTTGGTGTGCCTCCGCCTCCTTATGAATCGGGAGACATCTAACAGGTTGACATTATGGGTCGGTTGTTTCCGGTGTTGATGGAGTGTCGTACTAGATGAGTTTCTCCAAGGTCCATGCCTCCTGATGAGAAACTATCACGATATTTGTGAAGTAATTTCAGTATTTGTAATTTTTGGGATTGCATCAATCTAACTGTGGCACGCAAATATATGTCATGTAAATGTTCGGGCAAATCATCAGACATTGTTGTTGTTGTGTTTGCGGTTAGAGCTGTTTCCAGTGATAGCACACCTACCAAATGGCCATAACGGACTCCTGGTTCAAATGTTATTGGGTCCGCAGTGCCATTGAATACTCGAAAAGGTATATGATTTTTGTTGGTGGTGTCCACGATGATGCAGGGACTGGTGCATTGTGAGGCGAGCATGTATTCATTGTCGGGTTTCAGCATGGCTGTGTGAGTGTTGTTTCCTAACTGTGTTGCAGTGGCCCACAAGATCCTTTCCTGTCCCAGCCCAACTGTGGCGGTGGTCACTAATATCACCGCACACATATCATATAATGACGACTCCAGTCTGAGGGGTATCTGTCAGCCGTGTATGTCCAGTTCATGTTGTTTACAATGTATGATGGCTTCGCTGGCACTGAGGAAATCAGAACCAAGCAGGGCATTGTTTTGGATGGAGGTGATAACAACTCGCTGTATGAATTGCATCTCCTCCATCTGTATTACGAGGTTTACTATGCCAGCCACGGGTACATCTGCTCCCGTAGCTGTTTGTAAAAAGATGTTTGTAGGCCTAAGGGGTGGCTTCTTATGAAGTGGGATGCTCTCATATAAGCGCTTGTTAAAGATGGTGATGGAAGCTCCAGTGTCCACAGTGGCATTGGTAGAAATTCCGCTAAACAGACAGGCACTTTTATATATCATTTTACGGTGAGCATGTGGAAGACTCTCCAATGATACCATTTGAGGCAGTGATGGTGGTGTGGTATCATTCTGTATATAGTCAGCTTGTTTCCGCATAGCTTCTGTGAGTGAAGTTGGAGGCTGAGTATGGAAAGAACCGACTTGTCATCGCTGCTGCTGTGATTGCTTGGGTAATGACGGGGTCTGGGGTAGCAGTGGTGTTGCTGATTCTGCATAAGCTGTGCGTGTGTATACTGCAGTGCGGATAGGATTCTAACGTTCACGGATAAGGGATAACTGGGTGAGCCACTTTTTACACCATGCCATGGGATGCTTAGTTGAAGCGCAGAAGAAGCAACAGCGTTGTGGGGCATTCCTTTTCTTTGTATGATGTTTCTTCTTGTGGATCCATGATGTTGAATAGGTGCTTTCTTCGGAATCACTGCTGATGGTGCATGTTGGTTATGTGGCTGTAAGAGGCTGTGAGTTGCAAATCACCAAAGGACACTGGATGTTAAGTGCCTTGACGGTGGGACGTGGTGCTTGCAAAAATGTTGTTTCAGCAGAGGTGCTACAACCTCCCACTGCCGTTTTACATAGTGAAGAATTTCTGTTCTTCGGGTCTACTCGGGATTCCTACTACTTCTATGGTAGGAATATGATGTATTGGTTGCCGCGACAACCTCCTTACCAAAGATGTAGTAGAACGATTACCAGCTCGCCTCGTCACGGGTGAAGGTGACGATATTTATTTTCGATAATCTGAGCCTATCTTACTGTTCAGAAGATCCTGGCTTCGGCGCAGTGTTTCTCTGCGCTCTGGAGTTTACTTATATCACAACCAAACTAGTGTCTTTGCAAAGCAAAGAGGATGCTTTTATTCTCTACTTAACTGTACACTATCAATAATAATTTAGGCTACACAATTTTAATATAAGACTTGATCATTTAACTAATTTAATTCTAATTTACTTATACTCTGACTTATTGTACGTAATGCTATTCTGACACTGATTACTCCTAGAAGACTTCTAGTATGCTATCACACTGTCTACTGTCGTAACTATGGTCTGTTACGGAATCACAGATGGTGAAGATCAAAAACATAATGGCCAAAGTGCCCTATTTATATATTTCGATAATCTCGAAGTTCTATAGATATCACGATATATAGTTATATACATATCGTAATATCTAGTCTCTTGTTCAAAGATTCTTCTAGGCAGGCTATAAGCACAGCTTGATTGGTTTGGACAATCAGTCCGCCAATCAACATCCGCTTATTTCCTCCTAGAAGATTCTATATATCCCTGTTGGTCGTTCTGACCAATCCATGATCAGTTACTTCTCGATTTCACTTTGAAACGATGTTCCTCCTGTTTCTCTGCCACAGAGTCTGATCGATGCTCGTTGATTATGACGTCATCCTAACTAATCAAACTCTGGGCTTCTCTTCTGTGGAGCTACTATCAAACAGGGTCAAAGCGGTGTTGGCTGGTTCTGATTTGATGCGATCTGTCAGCTAACCAACAACATTACGGTATGTGTTGTTGTAGCATGCCTTTCTATGATTGACATATAGTTGCTATACAAATTTCGATTGTGTTATTAATTCCTACAGGACGCTACAATGTCTGTGTCCTGTCCATTGCCTATCATGAATAATCATGTAGGATACGAACGTTAATAAGCACATGAGCTGTATGATCTCATTGCCAGCTGGTGTTGTTGTACTTTCGTAAGAGAGTCGGAATGTCTACCTCAACAACTAATGTCAGTCTGTCACCTACGATCCTATCGATTCTTTTCACTTGATTATTTACTAAACTACTGGCCGAAACGACTGCTGAATATCATAAAAGTGTGTGCCGATCCCACAGCAACAACTTTTATCCTCAACTATTGACAGATACCACCAACTCAGAACCGTTGGTTCTATTTCATTTAATTCTATATTGCTACATAAACTGTCCTCAGTCTCTATATGGTTTCGATATGGTTTCCTCGAAACCGTGTATCATCAGCACTGCTTAAAGTCAACCAGTGCAGCATCCTAATATGTACATAAATAATAACGCTGCTTACTCAGTTCATTAGCTCACCTGGTATTTTCAAATCCGAATTTCACTTTGGTCTTACTCATAAATATAAGACATCCAGCGGGGTCATGACTTCCCACCAGACAATCCGATATCTACACATGCCCCTCAACCAAAGTTAATTAACCGTCTCTTAAGGCCTTAAGAGAGTGATAATTAACTCGTTGTACAACATCAACAACAAAACTACACTATACCAGGGCTAACCGTAACTGACACAATAACAACAATCAATAGTAACAACACAATTCCTATACAGTGTGAACAGTAACAATACATACCTACCCCCTCATATAAACAGAACGAGGAGTCCAAATAAAACATGCAAAACGACCACCATCGCAATATACATCTATATTTCCTAATCCTACAATAAACGAACAATACCAAATAACGAATATAACAAAATACAGTAGGTCAACAATCGCACCATAATAAGGTTCATGTTACCTGATATCATCTCATATATATAGTCTTACAAATCCTCATAGGTTTCTTGAACATCAAGGATGTTATGGAGTTCCACGTCCACCCATGCATCAGCCGTCGGGTCGATCACGATCCTGGCAATAGCGTTAGGTGACGACCCGGCTGACATGTCCAATGGCGTAGGTAGGGCTGCAGGTCTCCGTGGCCGTTGGGTCGGGGCGATCCGTGGAATGGTTCTCCTAGCCGCACGTGGCTTTCGGAATATGAAAGTCCACATGCGTGATATTACGCCACATTTATGCAACACTAACACAATTATAATTAGACAGACGATGGAGCCCGTCGAATGGGAGATGAAGGATCATACCCCGATGCCGTCGACCATCGCTGGGTCGACTGCAGATAGCGGTGCTAGCGGCACGTATTTAGACTTATGCAACTGGTCCCATTTTGCATTTTTAAATGACTTATTATAAGAGACTGGTTGAGAATGCCGGCCACGCCCAATCGGGGCATATCAATGGCTAGACATATTCGAGTGTATGTCCGACTATAACACAATACTGGCTCGAATCGCCAACCCTTTCCACTATAATCACATCCCCCAGACATCAACGCATACAGACCATTCTCAACCCCTCATCGGTCAGTCAGTCGTCCTCCACAGTGTACCTCAATAGTCTCCCCGAACGTTGGCAATACAATGCCTTTTTTGTTATTGGCAAATAATTTGCTAGAAGTTTCGTCAAAAGTGCATTGGACCGGACAACTAGACTAAGTCCCAAGACTTGTATCATGCCCTACCATTGTCAGTGATGTTATTTAGGGTCCGTACTTCCATTCGCCTCCAGCCCAATTATGATACCCTTCCGAAACTTGTCCATTGATAGGTACCCATTTTGCGGTAGATAGCATCATCACCCAAGGGTAATATATCCACAATTGCATTTTTATCAGAGACAATGTAGAAGAAGTGATGTGCAACATCCTCGTAACAGTTGCATATTCATCAACTTTAAGTAATCCACTCACTATTGTCATTTCACGTCCATCAATTTCTACGGACATCATTAGCAACACTATGGCCATCCCGATCCGTAAATTATACATGATGGCTAGACTGATACGATACTACTATTATAGTGAATAAGCAGAGATTAACCTTATCTCCTGCTATGCCACCTTATAACGGCTTCTATGCGACCGCTGAAGTCATTGTATAGAGCGTGGCCAAATGCACCAATCCTGAGTCGCTTACTGTCAGCGCCGAATTCAGGAGTGTGACTGCGCTTGCGCAGAAAGCATGGGTGTGATGGAAGCGTCTCCATTGGCTCAAGGGCAGGCTTGGGCACATCCTCCGAGGTGTCCATCATAACCGTACGAGGAGTCACCTTGGTTTCCCTAGGTGACTCATACTTTCTATCTTTACTCGCACTAGGTTGATCCATGTCCTCGCCAACCACCTTACCCACCCACCCCCCCACCCCCCCACCCCCACCCCCTTGCGCACCTTTGGCTCATCATCAGAAGCTGGTCGCTTCCTACAAGCCTTCTTATTAGATGCCGCTTCAGGGTCGGATACCGGCAAGGGTTCGGACTCGGGTAGCACCATTCTTGGATGGTGGCTGACCTTCGTACCCCTCATGGGGTTACGAATAGGGCGTGGTCGCATCCTGTCCCAGCACATCTCTGAGTCGACAACACGCAACTTAGATATATTAAGTACGCGTACTTTCCCAGATCTTTGATGTCGGACATGAGCCACCGGCCCATTGATCTTAAAGATCTCATATTCAGGGTCGCTGCGAGAAGTCAACTTCATCCTCTCCTCAGCCTTTACTACCACCGAATCGCCAACCTTGTACTCACCAGCGTTCGCACGCTTATTAATTTGTCCTCGGTGAATTTCTCAAGACTTTGCTGTTTCTCCACGAGCTCGCAGCAAGGCATTATTGAGACATGTAAGTCTCTCGCCAAGATCTCGCGAAGCATCCAGTGGAACCGTCAATGGCAGTCTTGCACGTCGACCATACATCAGATAAAACGGCGTATATCCAGTCATGGAGTGACGAGTACTGCGGTACGCTGTCAAAGCTGCACCCAACTCCCATGCACGAGATTCGTTATTAACGCCCTTCTGGATTAACTCCTTTAGAGTACGATTAAACCTCTCGGTATGCCCATTCGTTTGCAAATGGTATGGACTTGATCATCTATGATCTATACCGTGTTCGTGAAATCGTTGTTCCAGACTATTTGAACAAAATTCCTTACCCTGATCTGTAATCAAGATCTCAGCGACACCATGACGAGTGACATACTCGTTGAAAAACTTGTCTTCAATATTCTGCGATGTCTTCGCAGCAATCGGGTATGCTTCTGCCCATGCAGAACAGTGATCAATTATCGTCATGATATACATGTTACCTCTGCTTGATTCTAACAGTGGACCGATTAAATCCATACCAATTATCTGACTCGGATAATTGGCCATGGGCATCTCACTGTACCTAGGGCACGTAGTGACGGGCCGGTTGACCTGGCACGTCGTACACGTCTCAAGCATACACACCACATCTTTTCTCAAAGATGTCCATACAAAAGAATCCCTTACCATACCGATGGTCTTCTTCAGACCTTGGTGACTGGCTCGTTCATGAGCCTTCCGGAGCACTTTCTCATGGAACAGCGTAGGTAATAGGATTCTGGAGTACTCAGCGTCCAACGCTGAAGGCGTAACTAAAGAATATAAAATGCCGTTTTGTATGCGATGTCAAACACCTCCAGAGGGACATGCGGTAACGCACCCTCATCTACGTCGGGTATGACAAAATCGCCCGTGTCCAACGTGGCGACCTCCACGGGATGACGTAACCTGGACAACATGTCCGCTCGAATATTCTTCGAGCCTTGAATGTATTCAATCTTACATCCATACTCTGCAATCAGCACTGCCCAGCGCTGCACTTTCGTGTTCTTCACTTCTCCCACAAACAAACTGTTTAGGGGTTTGTGGTCCATGTACACAGTAAACTGTGTGCCAAATAGATATGGTCGGAGCTTCTTCAACGCATACATCACAGCGTAAGCCTCCTTCTCTATTACGGGCCATTTCAGGTGACTATCTTTAAGAGTAGAGCTTATGTACTGAATTACTTGCTCTATGCCCTTATCATCTTCTTGCACTAGTATCGTACCTATTGCATAACTCGACGCATCTGTATACAATTTGTACAGGGAATTTAGGTTCGGATATGTGAGAACCGTCTCACTACACAGCAAGTTCTTTAATTTCTCAAACGCTTGCTGTTCGTTCTTACCCCATTCGAACCGCTTGTATTTCTTTGTTAATTCTATCAAAGGCTGAGCAATTTCGGCATAGCCTTGCACACAGGATCGGTAGTAACCGGTAGCTCCGAGAAAACAATGTACCTTCCCCACATCGCGGGGCGGAGACATTTCTCGAATGACCTTGACCTTCTGAGCCTGAGGAGCTACTCCTTGTGCAGAAATGCGATAGCCTAACAAGTCGACTGACTTACTGGCGAAATCACACTTCTTTTTCTTAACTTGCAAATTGTACTCTTGAATCTTGCGCATGACCTTACGCAAATGATGTGCATGTTCCGTCGGATTTCGTGAATATATTACTATATCATCGACGAAAACGTGCACATATTTTCCCACATATTCTCAGAAAATGTCGTTCATTGCCCTTTGAAATACAGCACCTGAGTTGCAAAAACCAAAAGGCATCCGAATCCATTCGAACAAACCTTCACTGCAGACGAACGATGTCTTCTCTATGTCTTGGCTGGCCATTGGTATCTGCCAATATCCAGACTTCAAGTCCATAGTAGAAAAGATCGTTGCGCCGCGCATCGAATCAAAAATGTTGGAGATATTTGGTAATGGGTAACTATCTTTACGGCACACTGAATTCAATTTCCTATAGTCAATACAGAACCTGGTGTCACCGTCCTTCTTGGGTACTAACGTAATGGGTGATGCCCAGGGCGATGACGACGGTCTTATGACAACCGCTGCCAGCATCTCTTTTACTTGGTTCTTGATCACATACTGCTTGGCTAGCAGTAGACGGTAGGCTTTCTGCCTTATAGGATACGCATCTCCTGTTGGCACCATACACTCTACTTTGGGGACCAATCCTAAAGTGTTTGGATGAGCCGTATCGAAGTTATTGGCAAAGTCGCTTATTACTTTGTCAATAACTGCATATCCGGTCGTTTCCTTACAACTGGCATATACATATCGCACTTGTTCTCTGTACGGGTATCTGAATGGATATACATGGCCAAACCATACTACATTTTTGGCCCTGTAGTCGATCATTGCATTTCCCAAGTGCAATGCATCCACACCAATCAGACATTCATGCTTCATGCTCCTTACCACCGTACTAGGAATAAGCCGGGCATTCTTGAATTTGATTTGCGTCTCTCCCAAAAGTTCTATTGGGGAACCATTTACAGCTAAGAGCGTCTTAGCTCTTTTTAATGGCCTAGCATTTAAGATGCTACGCCATATGTCCTTTCTGACCAAGGACATACTAGCACCAGTATCTACTAATGCATCTAGGTACTCACCTTGATCCTCACGACCGTTTGGTTCTATTTCCAGACGGATAAGAAATCGTTCGGTTGGTGATCTCACCAACGACTTCCTCCGTCCCCGTTTAATGAGCTCCTTCACCTGCTAACCGCCTCTGCATACGACTGCCATCTCCCATCTACTGATGGGGCTCCTCCGTTGCCATATGAAAAACGGCCATACCCGTCAGTACTTTCACTGGTCAACACAAACCCGTCACGATCTTCATACTCGTCGTATCTTCTCGCTCTGTTGGCTAGATCCTTACACACATTCCGGGAACACGATCGCAGTGCTGTATCCAGTTCATAATGGTTACTGTTGTCGTAATCATGAAGTTCGTCAATTTCTAGATCATCAGTTCGTTGTCATTTTATTGCCTTACGTTGTGGCATTGGTGCCGCTTTTGGACACTCATTCAGGTAGTGGCCATCTTCACCACACCGGAAGCACGTCACAGTCTGGGCCAGAGTCTTTCAGTTCGCAAAACTACCCTGGTTGATATAGCAGTCTCTGGCCATGTGGCCTTCCATTTCGCAGGTCAAGCACACTATCGGCGGACATTGGGCTTGTTGTCGCGGTTTCATTGTGTTTTGTTTTCTGCTCACATTCTGTCATGGTGGCTGTGCTGGTTGTGGGCAATCGCTCTTATAATGGCCCACCTTGCCACAATTAAAACACGTCACCGCCTTTTTAGCCATTGATTTGTCAGCATGTGGTTGTGCTTGGCGTTGGGGTGCAGTTCCTTGCTGGCGACGTGGTTGTTGAGTTTGTCGCAGCGCTGGGGCCTGCCATTGTGGTTGCGACACAAGTCCGCTCTGCAGTTCCCCTATCACTGCACATAGTTTTTCTATCATTCTAGTTTGCTGGGTGATCTGTCTCTTCATCGTGTTGATCACGTCCCACATGCCACGCTTTTCTTCCTCATCGAGCACGTCGATCTCCATGCTCTCTTCGTTCCTTGGGCTAATGTGCATTGCTCTCAACAGGTCATTACAACCTTCTTCATCTTCGGTTAAGACAGTACGCTTGTTATCATCGTTCTCAACTGGATACGCTCTGCTAGCCAGCTCCTTATATCTTCTATTGAAGGAAATCAATGTCTCATTCCTTCGCTGTTTTATGCCTTCCAAATCGTATTTAATCCGTTCTTTTTCATTGGCTGACACAAAGTTTATCATTACATAGTCTTTTAACTCCTCGAATGTGATATGGTCTCTTACTTTCCCGACTATGAAATTGTCTATTGCACGGGACAGCTGCCCTCGTGACGCCCTCGTAAATATGTAGACCGGTATACCTACCAAATTCCCTTCCGTCGCCGCCCACACTCACTGCGCTTCGTCTAAAAACTGGTGTACCTCTTCGGGTAGCAGCCCGTCGCAAGGTTTTACATGCTGCGTTAGTTCATGGATTTCTTGTCGGAAAACTCTATTTCGCTCATGCTGACCACTGTCAGCTACAATTGCTCCTGCCATTGCCGCTCCCATGGTTTGCATGGCAGCCACCGTTTCTGGTCGTAATTCCTGTCGGGGCGGGTCTATCAGTGGTAACCCGTGGTCTGGTCTATGTGCCATGGTTACTGAAGGGTTTTGTTACAATGCTAGTTTCCACAGTCTTATTACAGTCTACTACTGGTAATAGAAGCACACTATCACACGTTTCAAGCGTGGTTGCTCCTCACAATTTATATCAGTCGTCACTTTGACTATAGTATTGTATCTGTACTCGCGATGTTGCGTTACTTTGGTATTAGTTGACTGTCTGACTAAATCTACAAATGTTTGTATACGGTCCACTACGTCTTTTAATACCGTATTGACCGGTCGGTCATTATACATTTTATTTAGTGTACTCACTATTTCTTGGTTGTGTCATCTATGTTGTCTTAAAACTCCAGATCCTGGCAGACGAAGCCACTGAAGAATTTCTGTTCTTCGGGTCTACTCGGGATTCCTACTACTTCTATGGTAAGAATATGATGTATTGGTTGCTGCGACAACCTCCTTACCAAAGATGTAGTAGAACGATTACCAGCTCGCCTCGTCACTGGTGAAGGTGACAATATTTATATTCGATAATCTGGGCCTATCTTGCTGTTCAGAAGACCCCGGCTTCGGCGCAGTGTTTCTCTGCACTCTGGAGTTTACTTATATCACAACCAAACTAGTGTCTTTGCAAAGCAAAGAGGATGCTTTTATTCTCTACTTAACTGTACACTATCAATAATAATTTAAGCTACACAATTTTAATATAAGACTTGATCATTTAACTAATTTAATTCTAATTTACTTATACTCTGACTTATTGTACGTAACGCTATTCTGACATGGATTACTCCTAGAAGACTTCTAGTATGCTATCACACTGTCTACTGTCGTAACTACAGTCTGTTACGGAATCACAGATGGTGAAGATTAAAAACATTATCGCCAAAGTGCCCTATTTATATATTTCGATAATCTCGAAGTTCTATAGATATCACGATATATAGTTATATACATATCGTAATATCTAGTCGCTTGTTCAATGATTCTTCTAGGCAGGCTATAAGCACAGCTTGATTGGTTTGGACAATCAGTCCGCCAATCAACATCCGCTTATTTCCTCCTAGAAGTTTCTATATACCCCTGTTGGTCGTTCTGACCAATCCATGATCAGTTACTTCTCGATTTCACTTTGAAACGATGTTCCTCCTGTTTCTCTGCCACAGAGTCTGATCGATGCTCGTTGATTATGACGTCATCCTGACTAATCAAACTCTGGGCTTCTCTTCTGTGGAGCTACTATCAAACAGGGTCAAAGCGGTGATGGCTGGTTCTGATTTGATGTGATCTGTCAGCTAACCAACAACATTATGGTATGTGTTGTTGTAGCATGCCTTTCTATGATTGACATATAGTTGATATACAAATTTCGATTGTGTTATTAGTTCCTACAGGACGCTACAATGTCTGTGTCCTGTCCATTGCCTATCATGAATAATCATGTAGGATACGAACGTTAATAAGCACATGAGCTGTATGATCTCATTGCCAGCTGGTGTTGTAGTACTTTCGTAAGAGAGTCGGAATGTCTACCTCAACAACTAATGTCAGTCTGTCACCTACGATTCCTATTGATTCTTTTCACTCGATTGTTTACTAAACTACTGGCTGAAACGACTGCTGAATATCATAAAAGTGTGTGCCGATCCCACAGCAACAACTTTTATCCTCAACTATTGACAGATACCACCAACTCAGAACCGTCGGTCCTATTTCATTTAATTCTATATTGTTACATAAACTGTCCTCAGTCTCTATATGGTTTCGATATGGTTTCCTCGAAACCGTGTATCATCAGCATTGGTTAAAGTCAACCAGTGCAGCATCCTAATATGTACATAAATAATAACGCTGCTTACTCAGTTCATTAACTCACCTGGTATTTTCAAATCCGAATTTCACTTTGGTCTTACTCATAAATATAAGACATACAGCGGGGTCATGACTTCCCACCAGACAATCCGATATCTACAATAGGAAAGAAGGTTGTGTAGATGAGGAAAGTCTTTTTCTGCAGCGGGAAGATGGTAGTGCTTCGGATGCAGTGTGCATCGTAGGCACCATCATAGAAAAAGCCGGGTGAGTGTATGATGTTGTAGGAATATGTTGATTAGTAGGTGTGGCCGCCTGATGTAGTTATTCAGAGGCCGCAGTTGAGCCAGGTTGTAGGGACTTGCACTGAAGTGACTCTGTAATTGGTGCCCGTGCTAGTTTGACAGATTCTCTGGCAGTGGGGTTCATCGATCAGTGGTTGGGGTTGTAGATGGAGGTTGGTTTGGACATCGTTCCCTCCAATGGCCCGGCTGACCACATCCAAAGCACGTGTTTGGTGGTGGCGCTGATGCTGTGGTTGATTGCAGTCTAGTGGTGGATTGTGTTGGTACTGTGGTGCTGAGTGTCATCACGAGGTTGGTGAGTACTGATATCTGTTTAGCTATCTATTCTAATCTTTTGTGCATGTTTTGTCTATTGCTATTGTTGTGCTGGTTCCGGCATCCTTGGGCATTGTTGTCGCCCCCACGACGGGATTGGCCAGATCACTAGATGCATGATTTGGAATGGGTTTTTTCTGACTGTGTGTGTTGTTCATTGTTGGTGGCGCTTGCGGATGTAGTAATGATCTGGTTGTTGTTGCGACGTTAACATCATTTACCTCATTAATTGGATGCAGTTGGTGGCGATTCTTTTTCTCCCGCTCCAAGAAGTTCTCGATCCGAACCGCAGTAGCCTTGAATTGCTGTAGGCTGCCGTGCTCCATGAGAAACAGTTTTTCTTTGAGGGCAGGTTCTCCGCTCAACGCGTCTATGAAAGTGTCGAGATGTAGATGTGTTATGCCTTCGATATTTGTGCTGGGGTATGCACAGGTAACAAGATGACGGATGTGACTCGCTAATTCCGGCAATGTTTCCTCCGAGCATCGATATAGATTCTTCAGTTGAAGCCAACTAGTTTCTCTGAGGGAGGTGTCGCCGAATCTTTCCGACAATGCGTTCTCCAGTTCGGTGTATGATAGTGTGTAGTCTGTGCCTAAGTCTGCCAGAACTTGTAAAGCTTTTCCTGACAACTTTGCAGCTAAATACTCTCCCATCTGTTGATTACTCCACCGGTTTGTCCTACTTATGATTTCGAATTAAACTTTGTAATTAGCCCAATCAGTCTCCCCACTAAATTCCCAGGGGGTGGTGGGTGGAAGAGAATGATCTGACCATGTCCTCGTGGAGAAGTAATTGGCACAAAACCTGGTGGTGGTACTGGCGAAACTGGTGAGAATGCGGATGTGGGTCGGTGTGTGGGTGGTGGTGTGATGGTGGTGGTGTTGCTTGTGTTGTGGATGTGCTCGTCATTCCGCACCATTTAAATTTGTGACATTGTCGGTGAGCACGCGAGCAGTACGTCCATTATATGATGCTACCTCTAAATCGAGTGAATACTGACTGTCGGATGAAGGAGACTGAAACTCATTTGTACCTTTTGGCCTTCCCGGTGTGGTTCGCTGTCCCACCACGCCGGACAGACGCCCAGTTCCCCACACAGGATGCAGCCTAGGCTAGGTACCTCTCCATATATGCCTGAGATAAAGACCTGTCCAAGTTAGGGGGATATAATCCAGGGCAGAGTCAAGGCGCACATTGACGACTCCCGACCCGAACGGACACAGTACTGGATGCCAACTAAGGGTCATCTTGGCAAGGGGCCATAGCCCCGCATAGACCGTACCACTGAGGCTATGCCCACTAGACGCCATTGGCTAAGGGCCCAACATAGATCATACTTAGACGTCATTTTGGCAAGAGACCCCACACAGATCGTACTAGCCATCCACCCCATGGGCACTTGGGATCTCAGACAGCTCCACCCATCTGGCACGTGACAGGTTACACCGTCTCACGCACATACCCTCCTGCTTCCCAAAGAATCACTTTTCATGACCTCTCATCACAGGAGGCATGACTCGCAATACGAATGCTTGCCATGGCCTAACTGTACATTGAGCCATCTTGACCACTCATAACCAGGAACGGGTTGATGAACTGACATGATCAAGATGACCGGCTAGTAACCCAGTTGATAGCGATCACAATCTGAGCTCACGCTCAAGGGCAACCGACAGTCTGATCCGTACCAATCTGCCAACAAAATATGAAATTTGACCGTTTTACCCAGCCTTGCCTCAGGGCAGCTCTGACAAACTGCCTCCTTCAAGAATTTGCAGAGCCTTGTGGTGCCCTGGGTGTGGACTGTCATCCATGTACCACGCATGTCCACTTACTATTACCAAGTTCAGCAGCCCGAACAATGCGCTGACTAGACGGTACCACAGTAGGATGTTGTTTCATCCTTTGTTAGACACGGAGGCCTTCAGTATCTCCTCTGCACTATATCACCGATTTTTACATGTCCCCGGACCCTTATGGGCCCACTGCCACCTGTTACCGTGAACCCCTCGAGGAGCCTATCACTCTTAGTTCGTGGTTGGTGAGTGTAGGCGTGGTTTCGCTTCTTGTTCGAGCCCCACATTGGGCACCACCTGTAGCTCGCGGGGGTACATGCTGGTCCGCCGATAAATATCCGCCCATCGCACAGCAAGTGCATGATGACCAGGATGGCTGGTTACCCGGGATCTCGGGGTTGCGGATCCTGTATAACATCTCTCCACGGTGTACAAAAACTGACTTCTAGAGCCGGTGGAAAACTGATGTTCTAGTGGGGCCGTGCGACAATTGCCACTGAGATTGAAACACATGGTGTCGTCCCAACTATTTGTGTCACTGGTGTGTCTATCCATACTAATTTAGAGCATGGACCAATTAGAATAATACACTAAAAATAAAAATAAGTACTATACGAACAAGGTGAATCGTTTGACAGTAAAATGAGCACAATAATACACAATATAGAGCTAGCTGGTGTCCTTTCTATGTGGTGTCACCGGAGGTACCACACAGACCCTTGAATCCACAGTAGTATCCCTACAAGAGAAGCATCCACATAAGAGATCATTGAGTAACTTAATATAAGTTAATATAACCCTAACATACACAGAGAGAACAATGTTGTTGCGAGAGGAAAGTCCCTCGCGTGGGCCTCCGTCACCGAATGTTTCATGATGGTGCGAGAGGAAGGTGCCATGTGCGGGCCTCCGTCACAGGAATTCTCACTGTCGTGGGAGGCAAATGCCTCACATGGGCCTCCGTCACAGGAAAATGCCTTCAACGCTGAAGCGGAGGAAAAGAGTTGGCAAAAAGGGCCACTCTTTTGTTCAACAGAAAATGCTAAGTGCTGAAAAATCCTAGTGATGCCATAATTAACGTGATGCGTACTGGTTTACGTGAAGGCAGAATGAACGATTTCCGAAGAATTCCCACGTCACCGTCTTATGTAGTTCCAAAATGCTGTATTGGTAGATGCTGCTTTATTTATGTGGGCCTTCTGCTACAGTCTAACCTACCGATTAGCTGTTAGAAATGAAAGCTAGCTTTGGCCGCAAGTGGCAGGGATTGCTACCTATCATTAGATACAGCTGTTCAATGGACGCAGACGCCTAGCTTCCCATAGGCCGCTTTGAAAGAGCATCTACCTCCACCAACAGCATGCGTACATGATACATCACAACGCATCCGAATATGATGAAAATCCAGCTACCTTGCTCCGCAACCATATAAAACATCACCTGGACAATGGCTACATTTCACATAAGCAAGTTTGATCACTGACATATCGCTAAGGTGGGGATAGAGAGGCGAATATCCATCGCGAGCATCCTTCCCGTGAGGGCGTGGCGGATTCCAAGATCCTTCCCAGACACTCCGACGAGTTGGATGGAGATTCACATCTCGTCCATCACCGCTTCCTACGGATCTGACTTTTATACTCGCTGTGACGTGAGAGCTGAGTGCCTCAACCAATCAGTGGCCGAGCGCCAGCCAATCAGCGTGCTAGTGAAGTATCGACCACGTGTACAAATCACTCTGTATTTAGTTTAATATATACACGTGATTATGAGGTTATAGCAATATTCTAAGTATAATTTAGCAGGGAGCTTCGACGATAACTCAGCCATTTCTGGGCCTATTTTAAAATGGTTTACAGTTTTGGAAAGCTCGTTTAATTCTGGTCGTTGCCAAGAACACCGAGAATGGATAACTTATAAGCATTTACGAGTACCTACTTGGTACACTATAGGCATGCACTCGCTTCCAATTCCAAGACTTGTTGTCAGGGAAGCTCTGATGCGCGCGTATGCGCACCACGCGTTTTATCGGACTTTTGATGAGAAACCTCACTTATAGGGCTTATGTATGTGTTCTATCCTACCCAGGGGGCGTGCTTGGAGTGAATCCGGAGTGGCCGTTCCGTATCCAGGTTTGCTGGGATGGTCAGTACCCGTCCAGTCGGTCCGTGCTACACCCACGCCTTCCAGGAAGGTTGACTTCCTGGACCCATCGCCCGACAACATTGTACACGCCGTCGGCCTGAGGGAGGAGTCCAGTGGGTATGTGCCAAAAAAGGCTACCCAGACTATTCTGACAGGAAGGCAACCTGTTCTAAAGTTAAGTAGGTGAGAGGCCATTTGAGGCAATAAATCCCTATGTGGCTGGACCAAATAACTAAAGGTTGGCATGGCTCCCATGGAAGGACGGCCAAAATAACGCAGCGATGACCAAATCAGTATCTAGCATAAGGGGTGATAGGGTCGACTTCTGTCGAACAGGCACTCCAGCTCCTTGTAATACAGCACGCAAGCCTTGAACTTATATAACACTAGGATAATATAATATAATGTACTTTATGCACTATTATGAATGGAGAGTGCGACTTCGGCCATGCTCCCTCCTCTGCTTCGGCGTTGTAGGCATTTTCCTGTGATAGAGGCATGCGAGAGGCATTTTCCTCTCGCAAAACCAACTTGTTGGCCCGTCTGAGGCGTTAGTTTGTATTAAATTAATTGGCTTCGTTAGGGCACCTCCACTGCAGGGGTACCTATTGTATGCACATACATACACACTTTCAATGATTTTATGCTTTGTTTCAACGTACCTGCATTAATAATAATAATAATAATAATAATAATAATAATAATAATTAATAATAATAATAATAATAATAATAATAATAATAATAATAATTTATCGATTGCTAAATATAATAGTATCTAACCATAAGAGCCGAATTTAACCTGCTCGGGGCCCAGGGCTAATAACTTTCTGGGCCCCAGTGTTCATTAATCTCCCGAAACTAACGGACTTCTCCGGGTTTATCTATGCCCCGCCCATCTCTATCGAAGCTCCACCTACTCATCATTCGTGTTGGAATCGGTCGATCTCCGCAGATTTTGGATATCATTTTATAGAAAACTAAATAAACTATTGGATATTTTGAAGCTAGTTTGTCTGAGTGCTGTATCTGCCTAATGCAGAAACGACACCCAGTCAAATTAGTTTCAAAATACTCAACAGCATGTTTATTACATTAGCATAGAATTACAAATACATACTTATAGTCCGGCAGCCAGATTGCCCAACCCGGAAAAGTTTGCCATAAAAGGTTTTATTGCTGATTCTGATAGATATAGACCTCTAGTTTGAGAATCCAGAGGGTGTGGTGTTCTAACTGTTGAGCTTTCCGAAAAATCCAAGATGGCGTCCAAGATGGCCGCCGCTAATATTATAGGCTATAGTACTACTATCACATTGTTAATAGTGACATATTTTTCCATGCTTTGTGGCTAGTTTAATAAATATGTCATCAAATTAAACATTTTCAGCATATTAGATACAATAGTTATTTCTGGAAAGTCTGAAAACCAGATGTGGAGCCATCTTAATCCAAGATGGCGGCCAAAATGGCCACCGGCTCAATTGCTTGTTCATCAAAATGTTAATGTTACCTAACTGTTACATCACAACATCTTTTCTGGCAATTGAAGGGTTGTTAAGCGATGAAGCTAAATACAGGGAGACGGCAAAATACTGCTTTAGACATATTTATTTTCTTATAACCATTAGCAGAATGAATAAAACATGAAAACATGGGATGTATGAAAATCTCATTTATTCAAATGCCATTTTTGGGTGAAGTATGAAAATACACATTTATGCTGGCATTTTATTACTTTAATGCTGTATTCAGACACTACTGAATGATTACATTATTGTTTCTCTGGGTTGATTTCATGAAGATTAGAAATCCTTAAACTAAGATATTGGCTAACATTCTCTGGCAACAGCCAATCAGATTGCATTGGTCATAGAAAGTGAGACAATTTCTCAGCTTAAGCAAATTTTTAACCTTTGTGAAATCCACTCCTGTTATTATAATCTGTTTGTTATAGAAGGCTTGACTGTCCTGACCTAATAAAATAATGCTTATAGAACAGAATGAGCAATACCAATATAACATCTACAAGTTATCACCGACAACAGAATCATCATCATCATCCAATTCTGACACAACTGAATTACATTGTTACCCTGGCTGGATTTCACAAAGGTTAGAAATCCTGAAGCTAAGAAATTGGCTAACATTCCGTGACAACAGCCAATCAGATTGCATTTGCCATAGAAAGTTAGCCAATTTCTTATCTTACGCAAACTTTTAACTTTTGTGAAATCCAGCCAGGGTAACACTAATGTAATTCAGTTGTGTCAGAATTCTGTAATTCACCCATGTTATTACAATGTATTTGTTATAAAGGGTGCGGCAGCCTTAACACAATAAAATAGAACAGAATCAATTAAACATCTAAACATTATCACCGACAATAGAATCGTCGTCATCATCATCAGTACTAACACATTTTGTTAAGGCATTACAGCATGTCTTTCTGCCAAAACATGAGCAAAACATAGTACATGCTAAGTGGTTCTTGACACAACTGCAATTATTTGATTTACAGGGTGTATCGCTACTGCAAGAACATCGTATCAACCGGAGTACAAAAGCTGGAGCTAATTGTGTACCATCTGGTACTGTTCTGGGGATTAAAGACTTATTGTCTACATCAGCTTCCCAGCCATACTGACACGGATCTAACAGGGGCGGGTCACTGTCCATTGCACACAACCATTGGCACATTTGAAAATGGCAACGTTTTGTATTTTCAAGGAAAGCTTCAGTTGTGGGTGGAAGAGTACAAAGTTTAGGAGCTGAAGAAAGGCATTTGCCAGTTTTCTGTGACCATTGTATCTGCCTACATTCAGTCATACTTTTACACGATTCAGTGGATTTACCATAACAAGCAACCACAAATGATGTGGCTTGCTTAACAATGTCCGCAATAAGTGCTGATGGCTTGCCAATTTCAGAAAATGAGAACCCTTTCTGTGCCACTTTAAGTGCTGTTCCCTTACCGATACCATAAATCGCCGCCACAGTGTCACAACCTGACAACGCATGTACAGCAAGGAGCGAGGAACAAATGTTTGAGTGGGAATTGACAGTTGCTTGTATATCAATAACAACACGGCCCTTAATGGGAGATTCCATGACCATTGGTGTTGTAATGCTGTTTGAATGATAAAAATGAACTAATAGGCAAAACACATCGGTATCATCAGCAATGACTGAAACTGGTACAAGCATCTCTTTTGCCACTGCAATAGCTTGCTGAACAAGAATGATATCAGCTTCTTCGTGACTTGTTGCAATGTCAGTCATTTCGTGTGATAGTCACCCCGTTATATAGTTCCACTGGGACTGGATCATCTCCAGTTATAACAAGCTTGTGGTGTTGTGTGTTTTCATCAAGAAACTCCTGGTCATTGCGTATCGCCTCACATATCAAATTGTTAAGCTGGACTTTGTTCTTTGTCACTGTTAGAACCACAGATTTAGAAGGCAGTGGCGTATCCATGGTGAGCTTGTGTACTCTGCTTGTAACGGAACGTTCTTCCCGAGTGCCACTCTTAGTGCTGTAGTCCATGTACCTATCAAACACCACATACACATGACAAGTACGGAGCTTTACCTTTAGAAGATACTTGAATCGATCGATGAAGTCCCGTACAACCCCAGTTGACGGCCAATCGATTGTCCAAAGGACAGCAGATGCATCAAGCAGTACAACTGAAGTACCAGCAACCTTTCTGGCTGAGATTTCCACCTGTAGTTTGGCCTTTAGTGTAGACTTGCTTTTAGAAATGCGCATAGAACCGTTGCTGTGAAACATTGATGGGGCATATGCTGCAAGCTCATGCCCAAGAACATCATTGATGCTAACATCACGTCGACTAGCTAGGAGGCCTATTACACGGGCATAGATTATTTCCTGGTCATACACGGGTGTTTCTCCTACAACTATATGTTTTTTCTTGGCTGCAAATGTGATGACCTGTTTGGATATGGGCTTGTAAAACCCTTCAGGCAAGTGTTGCTCAAATGTTTTCATCTGTGATTGTCCAAGAGCCAATGCTTTGTCGAGATTAATATGTGATGAAGCTACCTTACCAGTGACAATGTTGACTGGAGATTCAGGGTGGGTTTTAGGATTAAGTGGGTCAATGCAAACTTCAAGTGTGCTACGCACAGCTTGTCTATCCTTAGCATCAGATTTGATTCTAGCAGAGGCCTCTTCTTTGTGAGAAGTCTGCACTTTCTCTTGTTTGACACCATCAATGTTATAGAGATCCCGTGTAAGGGTACTGCATGCATGCATGCTCAATGCCCAAGTCTTCAATGTGGATGGCTGAAGTGTCACTCCAATGATGCCACCTGGTCCATGGCCATATCGCATGTATGTGGATTCAATCAGCATATCGCTCCATATGCCATTCCAAATGCCTGGGATGTGGTGCATAGTTTGCTCACCCTTCATGAACTGTTTCAGGATATGCTCTGGCATACGGCTAAGAGATCGCAGATAGTACAATCCATACCGAGCATAGTTCTGATGACCTGAGGCAAACATGTATGGAAGAATTGCTTCTAGTGCCTTGATATGCAAAGCCCAGTCACTCTCATGCGACGCTCTACAATACTGCATCATGATCATTACAGGCTTGATCAATAGGCCAACCCATATTCGCCTGGTTCTGCTCATGGTTGCTATACTTTCAAGAACCTGTTCAAGATCTGTCATACAATGAGGATCATTGTGGTTGAACAATCCTCTTAGTAATTCCTCTACCACGATACGCAGCGCCCTAACATTATGAGGGAACTTTTTGCCATTTAACATCTTGTCTACACCACCGAAAGCTCCAGACATTAATTCCTTTAGCCCACTTTCAGCCATCAATGACCCTATGGCACCGACAAACGACATAAGCAGGTGCATGCCACCAAGTATTGGTAATACATCAGAAAACGTATCAGGCATGTGGAACATGATGTCAATAACAACCTTATACAATTGCTGGTCACATGTAAATATGAGGATATCTTGGCCAGCTTCCTGTGTAATCAATCTACCTCTGTGAAGTGCAGTTAACATTGTGTCTGGGTCACTTGGAGTCATATCAATGAGGGGGACGTATGCTACTGCAGTCATCGGTTTAGCTGACATACCAGCTTCACGGCACAACTTAGTGTTATAACCATTAAACTCACAACAATTATTAGTCATAATCACATCATGTAGAAAAGCAAAATCGGTTTCTCTAGCTCTTTGCATAGTTACACATTTCTCAGCAAGTAGTGCCAGTGGTGGTATGGACTTAGTGGCAGCTGTTTGTGGCATTGGTGGCTTTTTAGGGCCTGTATACCGTTTGGCAGCAATATCATATTCAATTGATTTACTCATATCAGTTTTTGATACACGTAATATTGGACAATTTTTGTCTTCCGGTTCCAATGTTTTACTAAGTGGCTGAGTAACTACCATAGCAAGTGAGTGAGTTGAGAGTTTGCAATTCTGTGAAGATATGTTAGCGTCAAAGTTATCAACAACTATTTGGATGAGACCATGACTAGCACTTGATATGCCGGCTAAGCTTGATACACCTGCTATTCCATTAGATTTAGCTACTGCAGAAGCTGCTGAGTACTTAAACCTGAGAACCTCATCATATGAGCAACAGACATGATACTTATGCATTTCAACAATAAGTGATTTATGATCTCTTAATATAATACCTAATGCAATCTGTAGGTTAGTTGGGTGACCTGTTACTACACCGGTAACTATGTTACCAATCATTATCGAAGGAAGTGAATCATCAAGTTTATCTGATATATGTGATAATAACTCACACAATGTGTCACTAACACATTCTTGAGCTAAACTTTTATCTATATTCATGTTATAGTGTGATCGCTTTTCTTTAACAGTACAACATTCTTTAACAATTTGCTTAGCTACTTTTTCAACAGATATGTTCAAGTCATCGTCATCAGAGGAGACAAGTTTCAATGTTTGAGCTGCTTCGTCTTTGAACACGAGAAGATTTGCCAAACCAGGAGAAGATAGCACAACAACTGCCGCTCCAAAATGACTGACAATTTCTTTCATTAATGACTTTTTCGTTAGCTTGTTGCCGTCATTAGCTTCGTATAGACAGTATATGTCGATGGAGTTCCATATTTTCTTTCTGTCGGTGTACATGGTAGCGCATGTCTCAATGAATGCAGTATCGAGAGTATCTTCTGTCTCATACAGTTTTCTCTCACGAGCTTTCATGAAAGAGTTTTGACAACTCGTATGATACCTGGCATTAACCGCGTGTAGATCACTAATGGCACCATCGACCCTCTGTCTAACAGTTGTAGCCCACTCATCAGTGCGTTTGTCACATGTGTTTAGTATATGTTGTTTGTATGAGGTACCGTCATCCTTTTTATCCATTCTAACTAAGCATGCTGGTTTACGTCGATTCAATGGTACTTTGGCATCATATTCTATAGTACAGTCTGTCACTTCCCGGCAAAACAGGCAATGTTTGTTGAAATCAAATGTCACAGCACTTCGTAGACGTTTTGGTTGAAATTGATCCTGATCTGGTTCGCGAGATTTAGTTTTACCAAGATATGACTTAACATTTGTTGAAGAGACATAACGAGAGACACACGTTTTGTGGCATTTTATCGTCAGATTTTCATTGGCATCAAGTCCTGCTTGTAGACTATGCTGGAGTCCATCTCCATATTGGAGGCTGCAAGCAATTATAGTTTTAATTCTTGCTGCACCAGAGTTCTGCAGACCGGGATCAGATGACTTGCAGCCATAGAAACCTTGAAAGTGGCATGTTTCACTCATTGTGACCGGATTTTAACAGATAGAGACCTGAAAAAACAAAAATTAATAATAATAATAATAATAATAATAATAATAATAATACATCCGGTAATCAAATGCTATATTTCAGGCTAACTTGGAAGTTTGTCATGAAACGTTTGTCGCCATGTTTGATATTACCAGAGGTCCATTATGTGCATAATGGGCTTCTGATATTACTAAATGTTTCAAAGTTATGTTTTTTTTACTTATTTGTCAATTCACCATGTATCTGTACATGTATATAAGTAAAATTAAATTTCTCACCATAAAACATCATGTGAGATAAAAATTGATTTTCTGAAACAAACTATTGGAATCGGCAGCCATTTTGGCGGCCATCTTGGATTTTGATGGTACTACAATTAGTTTTTAGATTTTCCAGATTGACAAATTGCAACTTATGTGCTAAAAACATGGATTTATATGATTCTCTGTCAACCTATCCCGAAAACGTGGACATGTAAGCCACCTTTACAATTCTGGTAAAAGTACCATAATAACGGCGGCCATCTTGGACGCCATCTTGGATTTTTCGGAAAGCTCAACAGTTAGAACACCACACCCTCTGGATTCTCAAACTAGGGGTCCATATCTATTAGAATCAGCACTAAAACCTTTTATGGCAAACATTTCCGGGTTAGCCTCAAATATGCCATTTGGCTACCGGACTATTATTATTGTCGTCTTTCCGCCATTTGATATTTGATATTGAAATGGTTGAAAATAGGTTTTCATTGCAACAATTATGTATAGTTTTGTATATATTTTGTGCATGATTTGTAAATTTTGTAAATATAATTCTAATTAGTTCATATAGTTATTTGGCGAGGGCCTCTGGGAGATCAGGGCATTGCTCTGAAGATTTACCCTCGATAAATAAAGATTCTTATCTTATCTTATCTTATCTTATAATCAAGAATAGGATAGGTCCCTTCGGCGAGATATAATTACAATCAGTTCATTACATTTCATTTATAATATACTTAGTTAGCGATCTAATATTGTCATCAGTATTAACTTCTCATAAGCCGGCCCTCGACTCGCCAACATTATGTCTTTTTAATAGCATTCTTTCTAAAGTAACACCATGCAGTGTCACTTCGGCTACACCAACAGTCGGGATGATATGGTGGTGTTCACTGTAGGCGGCAATGGTCGCCCGGCTCCATGGGTACGATGTCATTCCTCACAGTGCCAGAGCTACAAGTGGCGCCCGATGTGAGGCCCGATTCAGTGAACCCTTTACCTGTTTGTCTCGACTGTTGCAGCTACCATTCTGTCCTGGCGAGTATTCCCCAAAAAACCTAGGGAGAATACATCGATGGACGAACTGCACGCACTGTAACCAGTCACCTGCTTGACCAGCATGTTCAATGTGTGGAATCTAATAAACCACGATGATATGAATATTCGCCCATTACTGACGACGCATTCATAGATGCGTCAGAGGCAAATATGCCATTTCTAACACTGTCAGACATTCGTAACTGGTGGGACACCCCAATCTGGATTACGAACATGCTACCCACAGGAATATGATAGGTCTGAAGCACTGCTACCATATCCTACATGACATCCAACAGCACCAGTGTACAATAGGTCACACACACACACCACCACCACCACCACCACCACCACGTTCAATACCATCACCAGCTTCTTCTGCATTTTTTCATGTCCACCCATCTGTACCACCCGGCTTCGCCCCAATCACCCCCCTTTCATGGCACTGGCTGTGTAATCCTTCCACCTGAATTCAATGGGGAGGGTGACTGAGAGAGCTACAAGTGTCAGTTTGAAATTATAAGCCGGACAAACTGGTGGACAGACCAGCAGAGTATTTGGCCGCCAAACTGTCGGCCAAGGCACTCCAGGTCTTGGCCGACCTAGGGTAGGATACTATGCCTACACACATCACACTGGGAAATGCCATCTCAGAACGTTTCAGCGACACCGCTCTCAGAGAGACGAGTCGGCTCCAGCTAAAAAATCTGAGACGCCAACCTAACAAGACTCTCCAAGAGCTGTCAAGCCGGATACAGTGGTTGGTCACAAGGGCCTACCCCAACACTACAATATAAATAGACATATTATTATCCAGTCTTGCACGCTTTCTTGTTGATTTAATGAAATAGATTACTTCATGTCAATTATAAAAGCATAAGGGATATTTGTAATCGAGATTTACACTTATACAACAAATGTTGGGTAAAAATCTGCATATATATCATTGGAGTTTAACAATTCAATCCTATTGTCTCAATATCATACACATAAAAGGTTGCGATAATGTACTAGCAGATGCTCTGTCATGCGCCTTTTAAGGCGAAAGACAATATTAACGCAAAAATCTATTTTTTGCCTTTTTCACCTCACATGGTGATCAATTTATTTCTCTCAAGGTTGTTTAGATTTTTTTAATAAGTCTATTGAAATATCGGTCTGGGCTAAGGTTAGGCAGGTTTAATGGTGGGCATAAGCTACCAACTTGCCCGACTCGGGATATTTTTCGGCAATTTTTCTCTGACTTCGCTAATTGCGTTTAATTCATTCTAATGAGCTAGGAGTTACGGATTAAAATTTGGAAACTTGGATTTTTCAGTGATTTTTCTTTCAATCAGAGAATTTGAGATCCGTTGGCAGAAAGTTTTGAAATTTAGTCTTTTGTGTAATTAACCAAGGATGATAATTTCGGGTAAGAGTGGCCTGTTGACTAAGCCAATGTTAAAAATCCTGAACTTGGCTAAAATACAATAAGGTATTGAATATAATCAGTAAGATTTTATGTTTTTCCTTTTCAAATCATATTATACAGTTAATGATATTGTACAAATAATGAATTATAAATTAACAAATTAATACTGTATACATTTTCTTAATTTTCAGGAAAATATGTATTGCGCATAAATACTGTTTTCATTTGACATTGACAAATCGACAACTTAAATTTTATTTTTTTGTTTTATGTTTATTCTGATCTATCTAGATAGCAATTTTTCATTTTTTCTCAAAAATTATGTTTAAAGCTCACGTGAATCAATAAATAGTAGAATTCCACTTAAAGTATTCACGTCTCAAGAAAACTTTTTATTTTTATTTTTTCTTTAAATTTAAGCTTAAACCATTTAATGTTTGTTTAGGTCTAATGTAGCATAAAAAAACTGAATACGTTGATAAATAATCACAAACATTGATAGCAAGTTCTAGTTTTATTAAATGGAAAATTCTCTCTCTCAACCATTTAATTTTTGTCTTTGAAAATATAAGACAAACATTTTTTTTTGGTGGGGGCATGTGACGACCATTGCTATCATTTGATCTTGAGATCATACATAGCAATCGCATTTCCATACAAACACGCAAAATGTTTGGACTCCAAATCTGCTACAATATAAATAGACAGATTATTATCCAGTCTTGCATGCTTTCTTGTCGATTCAATGAAATAATTTACTTCTTGTCAATTATAAAAGCGTAAGGGATATTTGTAATCGAGATTTACACTTTTGCAAATTTATAGGATTTAGAGTTGAGATAATTATATTTGTTATTATGATTTATAATCAATGTAGATTTCATTATTTATAATATGTAGGGAGTCTCTATTGATTATTTTAGGAATTATGCAGGAGTTACTAATCAGCATGTAGTACTGTATCCACATGATCCAGACGGATCATGATGCATTGTGTGCGTGTGTTAAGAACGTAGCCTCGGCGAGCATTTGGTGGTTGGTATTCACAAGAGATAGTCACGCCTTAGCGAAATTGTGATATAGGCAGCCAACGTTTCACGTGTATATAATTCTGTGCCGACCATATACACTGGCATGGCTGTGAGAATGAAGTTACGAATGTGAAGTTTATCTAACAAAGTGTGCTTATCAGTCATATAAGCAATCATCATACAGATTCATGAATAGATATGGGCACCATCTCAGTTTTTAGGCCCATCAACAGTTAGGCAATCTTCAGAACATTTAGAATTCATGCTTCTCTAGTCAAAACAACGTTAGGCCTGTTGTCACAGTATGAACTTTTATACAGAAAACACTCCACGACTTTGGGTCATCATAATCATCGACCACATATGACGTCATTCTTCATGCGATAGCCATCTCCAGCTCCTGGTACTATCATCCGTTGCCAGATCTCTAGCTCCTGGTATCATTATCTATAGCCAGGTCTCCGACTCCTGGTACCATTATCTGTATCCAGGTCTCCAGCTCCTGGTCACCAATGCTTGCAGACAGGTCTCCAGCTCCTGGTCATCGTTAACTGTCGCCAGATATCCAGCACCTGGTTAACGTAGTTGTCGGCCAGATCACCAGCTTCTGGTCGTTCGCAGATCAATCACAACATTAGCTTCTGGTGGCTCGTGGCCAGTCATATTCAACCTTTCAGATCCACCTGCATTGTAAGATAAATTTCGTTCGTTTATATTGTTTGTGTTGCGCGTCTGGGTGCACCCACATCTTTCCGGCATCCTAAATACGATATCAGAACTCATATTGTGATCGTCTTCATCATCAGGACCCTTTCGTCTTCAAACCACAAAGAAATGACTGTTTCTATTGGGTATTTATAACAGCTATACTACATTCAAGTCGTATATTATTGATTTATTATATTTAAATTCTATATTGATTGCCGCTATAAGTATTATTACGTCAATTAGTTTGATATCCCAAATTTAGATTCCGAACCAAGAACCATTACGCCTAACTTCTAATTGACATAAAATCATACATGCTGCCATAAAGTCAAGAGATTATACAATGGTCCATATCCATCCTAGGTTCTAAATGATTCAGTAGTCGCTAGTGGGCTACATGGACCAGATCGAATAGGGATCGTTTTCAACTTGGATGGGGGAATATACCCAGATCTCATCTTCCATTAATTAGGAGCATTTATGATTTCTGAAATGAACTAAATCGTTTGTGATATTCTTTGAGGATTGAAATAAGTGACATCGGATCGAAAAGTCGATTTGATGTGCTTGACATCAAAACTCAAAGAAAGAACAGGGATCTGATCAGCTAGGATCAGTCCGATATTGGTTGATAATGGTCGTTTCGATCTAGATGTGACTTCATCAGCATAGCGTTCTTTTTCGTTCAAATTAGTTTACAAATGTTCAACGTAAGATAGCGTCGATAAAGTGATTCAGCAGTTATAGATTCTGAAACCCTAATTCAATAGAACCATTTATCTCCAAATAATACATCATTTATAACAATTATTTCAATCGTGCAGTACTGATATAAATTACATAACAAATCACAGAAGGCAAGCAAGAATGAATGAACATTAATTTTTCAAATCTGTCTTTGTTTACTTTCCTCTTAATTATACACATCTTTTGAATCAATAGGTTAAAGTTCAGATGGTAATGCAGGTCACTCTTCCATACATCGAGTCAAGATAAAGAATTGCTGGAATTTACATCAAATCGGTCCTATAAGCTTTCCTTTGAATAAAATGGATAACCATTCATAATGGAAATCATTTAGCTACCCCATGACATCTATTTTATCATTTCCATTTTGGGTTAGGCGTTTTGGCAATAAAATATCCTGTAATCATATGATTAATGATGTCATAATCATTACTGATGTTTTGTCTTTTGATAAAACATATCAGTATTTTGCATCGTACAGTAATCTGATCCACGCCAACGAAACCTAACTCCCTTACAGAGTGCACCACGCCTGCCACCAACACCAACAACCAACCATCATCTAACCAAACACAAATACTCCAACACCAATGACCTCCACCAGATTCCGACCATCAACCATAGCAAGTGTCCCAGGGTAGAGGTCAGGCTCAGTCCCGCCGTAGAGGCAGCAACCGGGGCCCTGGTCACAAACAAAACAACTACAACAACAATAACGGCTACCGTGAGAAGACCAAAGCATGGTTAGAGGACATAACCGCACAAATGGCTTCTCTAACCAATCTCCTCACCATGCTATTGTAGCCTATGGGTGCATGCGCTGGTCTGCCGGATGCTTCCATTCTGCGGTACTGCCAGTGAGTGGTACGTTGCGATGGGGCTGCTGGTTAGCTGTGGATCTCGGGGTTGCGGATCCGGTATTGCGCATTACCAGATTGTACAAAAACTGCGAAAGTTGAACCTCATGGTCTCGTCCTCGCTGTTGGTGTCACCGGTGTGACGGTCCCACAGCTCCATTTTAGGGCCGGGACGTAATTAAATAATATAATGATTAATATATGTAGCAGTCAAACAATTGTACTCGCTTGCTGCTACCTGGGAGAAGTCTAGTACATGGGGCCAAGATGATGACTCATCATCGTGGTCCTCGCCAGAGGTACCTCACCGAATAAGATCCGTGAGGCATCCCTGCAAAGGAGGGTCTTAGCGTTGGTACTTAGCAAGTTTCATATATACCAAATTACCCCCCACAAACTTTATTTTGTTGCAAGAGGAAAGTACCTCGCATGGGCCTCCGTCACAGGAAAATGCATACAACACCGAAGCGGAGGAAGAGAAATGGCAAAAAGGGCCACTCTCTTGTTAAAACCATATTATGTAAAAGGGTCAACCTAGTGAAGTTATATGTTTGTTGGGATGCACGGTGTTTTATGTGAAGATGGGGGTGGATGATTTCCGTAGAATTCAACACCAGCATCTTATGTAAGTTCCAAGATTCGTTGTTAGTAGCTGCCGCTTTATTTATGCGGTCCTTTTGCTAATTTCTTCCCCATCATTTAGTTTTTGGGTCCAGGTCTAGGTTTATCCAGAAATGGCAATGTAAGCATAACAGTTTTTACCATATAGGTCTGATGGGCGAGAATGTTCGGTGATCGTGTGGTCACCCTATGGAGCATCCCCTTCAGTAGACAGCATGCGGAAATACCATGAGGTGAAAGCTCCAGAACCATATAGCGATCCTGTCACCATCGCATCATGATCACATATGGACAAGTCATGATACAAAAGCATTGAATAGCACATGAAAGTTTAGGGTGGGGACAAAGATGCAGCTATCCAACTATAGCAACCTTCCCGTGAGGGCGTGGTGGGTTCTAAGACCGCACGAAGTCACTTGTAGATTTAGATGGAGAGCTGAATCCCTTCCGTCATCAGTGTGTCGTGGACGGATCATTTGAGATTCGTACTCAGGGAGCTAACATTTACCTGATGTTAGGGTTATGTAAAATCTCCCAAAGATGTGCTGCAGGCCAGTAACTATAATATGTTTTCGCAGTGCTTCCTACATTGGCGGGGTTTTCTAACTAACCAGTATCCGATGATACAAGGAGGTTATATGCGGTGATCGTCACTTTATTTCTAGCTGCATTGGAACCCCAGTAGTTCCAGAGTCACTCTAAATAATGTGATGGCAGGAGGTACAGACAGTTAATAAACCCGAAGGCTGGTGGAACATAGATAGAGACAATTACTCATTTAATGGAGGCCTTAAGGTATATGGCCAATTTATACAATCTAGCTGGTGTGCGGTTTTACATATCCGCTACTCCTGGAAAAGAGACTAACACGAAATGTCCCCTATCGAGTAATCATCCCTACTACTGTAAACCTATCCTATCAAACTAGAACTGTCTAGGTTTAGTCGCCCGCATGTCATGTTCACATAATGAGAACATGAATAGCGACCTCAGTGAAAAATTGATGCTGTGCTGGGAACAAGGTGGCGTGGATGTTGTTGCTGTATAGTGTAACCTAGTGATACTGCGTTCCAACACTTTTTATATAAAATAAACAAAACATATAACATGGATGGCTACTGCCATATCACTAACTTTGAGTAATACGGTAATAGAAGATCACTCGACCTTGCCGGTGCCTATGAGCACGAAAATAAGGATACTATATACATAATAATTAACTATAAAAATGTGGTATCAAGGGACCGGAAGGTACCTATGTGGCATCAGTATCTGTTACACAAAAGTAATACAATAATAATATAATAATAACAGAGATCCTATTAGTCATCAGTATGGAAAAAGTTCTAGAGTCACAATAGTTGTAGCGTAACACAATCAGAACGCGAGATGGCATGATACAGAAGTTGGCTGTTAGGAAAAACTGCAGGCATACTGTGGATGCGGCTCACTCTTAGGAATAGTGCAGAAAAACATTTGTGGAAGCGGATGGCTAGTACGTAGTCATGGCTACACAATAGTTATTAATTTAAACGGTTTGTCAAAAGTTCTGTACTGGTACGGAAGTTGAAAGCTGCCCTGTAGTTCTTGTAGGTCTACAGATGAAGTTAATAATGCTGATGCATTCTGATGATTCACAAGGCGAGATGCATCGAAAAGCTCACATGATGCATCAGGCAATGTTCCCCTAACTGCGGTCGAAAATGTCTAGAAGACTAACACATGATGTGTGGATTGTTTTAGACCACTGGTTGCGTGGTACAGCAGATCTGGCGAGTTATCACAGAGCACATCACTTGCCGCACATTCTGGACGATGAACTACATCGCCCATCCGCATGAAAAGTCCCTTTGCGGAAGTAGTGGCTTGGGCTACCTGACCGTAAGTTCTTTATTGCCCCCGGGTGATGTTTTTCCGGGAGCTTACAAAAACTGGCGGTTGCGGATGTAGTGGCTTGTGCCCTAGAGATGATGAATACTGAAAACCGAATGGCACCGTAGCAGCTGTTGGTATCTGCTGAAGTTAGCAGTACCATCGATTCGTCTTCTCAGACCGGGCACCTCGATACCACTACCTTAATGCTGATGAATCCGATTTTTCAACCCATTTTATACTGTCTGTGATGTCATAGCTGGAGCGTCACAGCCAATCAGCGAGCATGCTTCAGAGGCAGGGAAGCGGGTCACGTGATGCGCTAACGTACCCATGCACTGAGAGCATGCATGCGCTAAACATATGGAGTTCAATATTTTGAAAGAAATTTGATGACTCATTTAGCCATAACTCGGTCAATTCTTAACCGATTTTAAAATGGTAAAGAGTTTTGGAATCCTCACTTCATTCAGACAAAGAACGGCGAAAACAGTGTAATTTAAAGTGATTACGTTTGCCAAATCGGTACAAAATAAGATGCTATTTCTACCCAATGCTAACGCAATCTATGATGCCCACGCATGTACGCTAGGCCATTTCTTGGACTTAGTCATTTTACGAACCTCTCATTTATGGCTTTATACATGCGTATCATTCTACCCAGGGGGGCATGCTTGGAACATACCCAGCCTGGCGGTTCCATACCAAGACTGGCTGGAATGGTCTGTACCTGACTGGTCGATCCGCGCTACACTATCTGCCATGGTTGTCGCCCAAAACACTTCCCACAATACACCAACATGCACTATACCCAGACCCAATACATGTTTCGAGTGTTGGAAGCCTGGACACTGGCAGGAGGGGTGCCCTAAACGGCGCCCCTACAATTCCCCTGTCACAGGGCATACCACACCCATGCTGAGCAGCCCGTTAAACTAACACAGGCACTGAATAGCGAGTCACCTCAGTGCCCATGTGCTCGACCCAGGTCAACCCAGGCCATCGGCCAATCGGCCAACCACCCAACTCAATCACATTACACAGCATAAACAAACCCTCCATTTCACCCTCTTGCAAAAACGCCCATATGGCTTCACCCACATTGGTACCCATGGCGCACACAGTGCCAAAAGTACCGAAGTCCACCCCTTCTTTAGTGATGACTGCTCCCGCCAAAAGTACGTCACCACCGCCTTCTTTCCTTTGTAGAACCGCAGTGGTTAGCACCACAGCCAACACTGAACCAACATTCTTGCTAGCACCACGCCCAACCATCATGGCACAAACTACAGGGTGCCCTCTGGTGGTTTGCGATACTACTATCCCACCACCATCACCAACCACATAAAGATCGGCATTGGGTTAGGCGCTGTTTCTTCTGTGCATCCACTAAGCACGTTATGGCCCACTGCACCAAGTTGGCCCCACAGATGAAGCTCCAAGCCCACACCGCTAATCCAATCCTTTCCGCCTCTGCCATTGATACTAACATCACACCACACACACCAACTACACTAACTGCACGACCGCTACTGTAGTAATAATAATAATAATAATAATAATAATCTTTATTTTATGAAGGTAATCCAGTCAGTGATACAATATCTCTGGTCTTCCCCAGGGCCTTCAATAACTATTATATATAAAATTTTTATGTACAGGATATATTAGAATGTACAGTGTATACACTATATGTTTGAAATCGACAAATTTTACACATCATTGTACGCACACATACATTCCCACACATGGAAACTGACACACGCACACACATGCTCGCACGCACACACGCTCGCACGCACAAACGTATACACATAAGCGCACACGCACGCACACCCACGTGCACAATCACAAACATATTCACACACGCGGAAAACCAATACTATATACAAGTTTAACATATATTTACACACACAGCCGAAGCTGCAGATTTGGCAACTTATTTGATTAGAAGCAATTACTGTATGTATGGTAATGTAATAACTTCCAGTAAAACAAGTATGCAAAATTTCAGTGACCTGTGCACAGTTTATGTTGTGAACAGTGTTGGCCATCCCATCTAAATTTTGGAGGTTCCAGGGACCCTGCACCCTGATATTTGGGGTCCCAAACTGAATTATGGGATCCCATGCTGACTTTTGTGGGTATTTTAGGGTATAATATTGTCAGGAGAAGAATGGTGGGTGGACATTTTGGTAACAATTTCTGCTGAAACATGTTGCTGTCATAGACAGCAACAGCTTTCAACAAATTGTTTCGAAAACGACCAAAACCACCAGCTATAAGACGACATGAACATTAATTTAAAATTTATGTCCCAAGGGACCAACTGCTTGAACATTTGGGGGTCCCAAATTTGCATTTTTTCTGGTATATACCCTCAAAAGGACCCCTATTATATGGGAATCCGTGGTTGTGAATGGGTGAATCCAATCTGTCACTGGCATTTGGAACTGATATCATAATTATAGTACATGTATTACTAAATCAGTTGTACTGGGAATTCTGGATATACAGGATTTTTTATAGATCCAAACCCTGACAAAGCGTGGATTGAAGTTTGATAAAAAATGGTTTAGGCAGAACTAAACCTGGATTCAGGTGGTCAGAAGGAAAATTTACATTTTGAGCCAAATATTGAGCACATTGATTCCTGGAGGTAAAAATCAGCCTTTTAACCTTCTTAGAGGACTGGTGATGAAAAATACTTATGATCATATAGTCATATAGTCTTTTACTTGAAATACTGAGTTTTAAATGTTGCTAGGGAAGGAGCAGTCCGCAGAGAAATTTTCAGAGAGTTCCATATCTTGACTCCTTCAACTGAGAAGCTGTGCGAATATAGCACACTTCTTGCTAATGGAATTCTTAGTTGAGCATTGTCAGTGGAGCGTAAGTTTTCACTATGTGAATCTGCAGATTTTATAAACATGTTTGATAAGTAGTCGGGAGTCTGATCATTAACAGCTTTATAGACCATACATGCAGTTTTATATTTGATGCGGTCATGGATGGACATCCACTTTAACTTTTCAAATAATGATTTGGAGGGTGTGTCATATTTAGCATTTAGAATAATACGTGCTGCTTGTTTTTGTAACTTTAAGAGCCTTGTTAATTGGTGCTCTTTGCAAATATTTCCCCATACTGTAATACAGAAATCAAAATGAGGCAAGATGTAAGAGTTAAAGAATTTAATGCGTATGTCGTATGGAAGATTTTTGGCATGTTTCCTAAATATGCCAGTAAGGCGTGAAATTTTCCTTACAACATTGTCAACGTGTTCTGTAAAAGTTAAGTTATTGTCAATGTAAACCCCTAGCAGTAGGCCTATTTATATTTTCCAGTACAATTTTGCTGTAGCGGGTTTAAATTGCAATGGCATTCAGGGCTTTATATTTACGTTATTTTGTCTTATAACCTATCAGGCCCAGGATCCATCAATGCCCCTTGAAGCCAGAGAGTTTTGAAATCTGAGAAGTAGATTTTAAGCCAGTTTAGTTTTAATAGCACCTTAAGATCTCTGAATGACCAGCAAATGCCACATCATGAATCACTTGGTATTTAATTCACTGTAAATCAATTGATTAATGTTCATTGCCGCCAGTAGTATATTAAATTGGGCTAGCTAATCTGGGGGATTTAATTTAGGTATGACTTTTAAAGTCACAAATAATAGATACGGGTAGCCTTAGCATTACGCTTGCACATCAATTGAATTTGGTATGAAATGTATTTAAATAGATTATGGCTAGAGCAGTCTGGCACGTCAGGGTAAATAGTCTAAATAATAACATAAAATCTTATTGTTAGAGAATCTTGTAATGTTACTAACACAGGCAAATGAATAAAGTGGAAGATGCTGTCTGTTGAACTTGCAGATTGTTACAGCAAATTGGGGATGTAATTTGCCAGATTAACAAATTGCTGATGTAATATCTATATGGATCTAATCGGCCTAGTTCAATAGCTGATGCAGTGATGCAAAGAACTGCACATAGTTTTCAGCTGTATTGATGAACTCATGATTACCAAGTTCTACCATGTTGTAATATTTGCTATGGTAATTATCCAGGATCTATCTCTGTTATTATTATCATGATACATGTTGGATGTTGTATATCCGATACATGCCACTAATATGTATGCCGTATATATACATTCCTATAAATTTGGAAAGCTTTCTGGTATGTTACCAATATTCTGACTTACATCAATTGTAAAATAAGATTTAAGTGTAGATATCCAAAATAAAGTTACCCATAAACTTAGGTCTGAGAACAATTTCAATTTGTCACACTTATATGTACTATTATAACGTTACCAGCAGCCAGACTATTTAAAAGAAAAGCAGTGTAATGATTGATCCACATTTCGAATTTGGTCAAATTTTAATTCATTGAATAAGTCGTATGCAAAGTGATAGTTTACTTAAAAACAAAGCACATTTGACATGTTTGAAGATTAAAGGCATTATTTAACCCTTTACTGGCTGAATTTGGTTAAGAAAATCAAATTAGTTGCCTATTGAATATCCATTTGCAGGCCAAGAGAATACTATTTTTTTTAAAGTTAGCACTGTAATAACTGCCCGTGTTATCGAGCCGGTTATGTCAGTGTTAAATTTACAAAAATAATGTTCGCCATGAAAGGGTAAATAGCCTTATTTCTTGTGCTGTATTGAAAAGGTGTTCATGTTTGTTTATGTATGTACGTATATATGTATGTATGTATTTAGTTTTTATTATTGTCATGCGTTAGGTCGATGAACCCTGTCTTTGATGATGCACTGGCAGTAGGATCTAGCTCATTCATCATCGTGAATGTAATTTTACCTTTTTCAATTTTTTCGACCCGAGTGGGGGTCGAACCTGGAAATTCTATGGCAATTTTCATCTAGCAATTGGGAGGCAGGCTGTATGTGAGTAATTTGTTTCCATGCGATAACTTGTGTTCGACTAAACAGATCTCACCTGAGCTCGAAATATAACTTAATCATGATAAGATGGATGTAAGTTCATGTTCCATTACTTTTCGTCTGTATTTGTCAGAGTTAGCGGCCCTTGAAACTAAAAAAAATTCTTTGATCTGCAATAGCTTATATTAGATGAAAGAAATCTGAACCAGATTCGGAATATAACTTCGCAATATAACCCCGGAGGTCAGGTTTGTGTTTTGTTAGTTTTCATCAATATTTGCAAGCGTGATTGGCTTTGAAATATATGAACTCCACTTATTCCGAAGAATAACTAAATAATGGACTAAATGGATGTTAACCAAATTTGGAATAAGGCGTAATATTACCGAGTCGGAGGTCAAGTTCATGGTTTGTTAGGTTCTGTCAATATTTGCCTGAGTTATCAGCCCTTGAAAGATTTAAACGCTACTTTGAGTTTCCAGATAATAACTTGTGTTAGAGTAAACAGATTCAAATCGACTTTAGACAATACTTAATACTACCGAGGTGGATGTCAAGGTCATGCTTCATTATTTTTCGTCCATATTTGGTGGAGTTAGCAAATTTGAAAGTATAAATTTAGTTAATTTGCTAGTTTCCAGGCAATATCTCATGCTAGACTAAACGGGTTTGAACCAAATTCGGGATTTAGATTAATAGTTGCATGACACAGGGTGAATTTTAAATAGTTCTGATGTTAAAAAACCAGATTTGAACACAATTTAATTTGACAAAAAAAGGATTAATTTTATGATACATGATTTTCTTCCAAAAAGAATTATTATTGTGACGAGTGTATTATGATTATTATCAGTCTATTGATAATATTGGTTAGAACCAGATGGTTGGCAGTGGTGAAGCTGACTGTATGTGTCTAGTAACAAATTGTATTGAATTTATTGTCTTAAAATAAAAAAAAGTCATTATAAAATAACATAATTTTATTTTCAAAAGGATTTAACTCAATCATCTTTCAAAGAAATTATCATTGTACTGTTATCAATTTGTTGATAAGACCAGATGAAACCACACTGTTTATAATGGTGTACAGTGATTAGCAAATATTTTTATCACGAATATCTGATTAAAAAATTCATTCAAGCTTAATTTGAGAAAAGTTGTTTTAAATCAACGATTTAAAAAAAATGTATTTGATTTAAATTGTGATTTAAATCAGTGATTTAAATCATGTTGATTTAAATGAGCCAACCATGTAAAACACAACTAAATCTGATGCAGTTGTTAGTAAATTATCTAATATATAATTTTGCTTATTTTCAGGAAAAAATATCTAAATTTAGAAAAGGATATTTCAATTGCTGAGCTGGGAAGTGAACTACCTGTCATGAAGAAGCTGCCAATCAAAGGTGCTTTGGTTACCCATCGATTTTTGTCACTCATCCAGCATTTGATTGGCTGGTTCTTCATGGCAGGTAATTTATTTATGGCTCGCAGTTTGGAATATATTTGCAAAATATTTGCATGTTTCCTTCGCAAAAAAATTACCTCGATTTATATCTACATCTTCACTATAATTCCAGGAACTGAATTGTTACAGCGAGTAGACATTCTGAGTGTTACTAGTTGCCATCCATACAACCGACTCGACGAATGGCGCTCAACTAACATTTAGAACCTGGATACTCCCTCATATAATGGCGAATTTGACCCTGCCCCATGATACCTGTTACGGGATTGGAGTAAATTTTTAAAAAAATATTGAAGACGGCTGTTTTCTTGGAGAGAAACAACTTTATTTGCAAAATATATACAATGGTGTCTTTTATAGGATTCTTAAAGAAAAACTAACAATTGGTGAGTTAATAGATAATTTAAATGTGTAAATCAAGACGTTTCATAACTTATAAAACAATTATACATTTAGATAAATGTGAAAATAATGTTTCTTGATTAAATTTTGTGATAATACATTGTAACCATTCGAAATACCAGTTTTAAATGATGCTATAGAGCATACATATTAAGTCAACTCTTACCAGCCATTATGACGTTTATAATAATGTAGAATGGGATGACTGATAACAAGGGATATTGAACTAAAGAATATTTTGTTTTTAGGGAGCAACATCTGCCAGTAAACCTAATTCCAAAATGTTCATATACTATGAATAAGAATTGATCAATGACCATAATGTTCACATGGATGCTGAACTGCAGATATATCTTCATTAAAATAAATTGTTAAAAATAACCATGAAACCAAAACTCAATAACAATGACCAAACAAATATTTCCGAGATATATAGCTTATGTTCATATTGTCAGTATAAAATTGACATATCTTAAAGTTTGTTTTAATCCATGAACAAATGGTGAAACATGGAGCTAAGTAATTTAATTTGGAAACAACCCTAGCAATCTTTCTCTCTTCAAATAATCTCTAGTAATAGGAAATACACTAACATGCGAATGGTGTCTTAAAAGTTAATTAACAGTGTACAATGATTACTGCTTATACCAAATATTTGTAATTTGTACATAAGTATAAGCAGGAGAAATTTGATTTTAACATATTTAAGTGCCTAAGTTGCCGAGTAAGAAACATAGCTCATTGCATTACTCCCAATCTAATTATGATCAAAATTTTGAAAAGTACGCTTTATTTTGGTTTGGAAACATTCTTTCAAAGTTATTACCAAGCTGTACAGTAAGACTTTTTTATTTATCAGCGGCATGACTGACTTCAATCAACAAATTTTTTATTGTCTTTGCTCAGACTGTAAATGCAAATGGCAAAGGCTAACTTGGCCATTAAAAGATTAAACTGCATTATTATGGTGAGACCATATTAGTTAACGCAACAGTTATTAGTATCATGAAATATGCATGTACCATATTCTCTATTTCGTATAGCAACAATGTGTATCACAACTCATTGTAAAATTATCCAATAAAACAATTTTTCTTTGTTTTCAGAGAAAATTATTTACCCTTATTAGAACATCTTTGACCTTGACCATTTGTTCCAAAATGAAAATGGTTCTTATGACACACTAAGAGACAATCTCCGACTCAGGTTTGTTGACAACACATTCTGTATAAGATTCTATTATAGGATGGATCCAAAATAGAGGAGGATCTGGGAGGGGGTCCTTTCCACAGCGGATGATCATTCCCCATGGAAAATTTGAAAATGAAATGTTCTGAGAATCACAGCATTCTGTTTCCTACATTTCGAGGGATAATATATGAGGAAATATAGGAAGGTTTTACCCTAATATAGGATTAGTAAAGGAAATTAGGAAAATACTGGAAATATAGTATGCTTACTTGCAACCCTGTTAATAATTTAAGGGTTTTCAGCCATCAAGTTACTTAATAGCTATAAATATGATGGAATATGCCACTTAATTAATATCTCACATTGGTACATGTGCAGAAAGGTTGCAAGTGGGATAACTCAGCCCTTTGTCATCGAATCAACCCATTTGCATAATGCAACTATTAGAGGCCTATATGGACATTGTGACACTATTTGATATAAATCTCTTAAAAGATGGGTGAACACACTTTACAATAATTTACCATTGATTCCAATGGCAAATTTGACCAATAACCTATATTATCTGGAACCTAGGTCATACTAACCAGAGACATTATTTAGTAATTTCCAGCAAATGTTCGGAAAACCAAGATGATCACTGAAAATGTGACCAATAGCACAATAAGATACTTTGACACAAATTTGGTTAGAAATCAGGTCGTTGATTAAGAAGTAACTAGCATAGTATGGCAAAAGTTGAGGAACATCAGAAGAAGGAACTTATGAGCATAGATTGGAGAGGGAAGTTTAACGAGTGTGAGGACAAGGTGGAAGACAAATTAATAGTCTTCACACACATATTGAGAGAAATGGAAACTAAGTATGTAGCAAGAAAAAGTATCAGACCAGTGGCATAAAGGAAAGAGAACCATCCACTAGATATAGCCACTATGAAAGTAATATACTATGAAAGTAATATGAAAGAAGCATACAGTATGGAAAGAATATATGGAGACCAAGAGTGGAGAGAAATATCAAGAGTATTGCAGGTTACAGAATAAAGTGAGAACCTTAACAAGACAGATGAGAAAGTCGTTTGAGAAAAAGTCTGGCTACGCAAATTGGCAGGGAAAATCTAACTCGTTTGCTATTAGGACTTGATTATATAATTTCCATTGACCTGGATCACAACAGATGTATAGTTTTGTAAGTTTTTGGTGAGGTCATTCCTTACCAAACTATTCTTCATATTAATTATCCGTGCAAATGCTTTCCTTAATGGGTTAATTTTTAAAAATCTCTATTAAACACCCAAGGTGGACACTATACTGATGGTACAAATATCCAGATCATTTAGGTTTGATGCGGTCATCCTTTACCAATCTATACTAGCACCATTAGTCGGCTGTGTATATTGTGCATTTTACCTAAGTATGCTCGTCTGCTCTACAAGTCATCAACATTATTTGTAGAAATAACGGAAGGCTTCAATAATTCCAGCACACAAGCACATGGTTGGAATTATCTGCCATCGAATGGCAAAGGGCCAGTAACAGCCTGTAAGTACAATATTTACTATAATTAAATGGTGCCATACCAGTACAGTAAATACTGAAAATAACTGTGCATGGAAATATTGCAACACATCCAATCATGAAATGTATGAGCTGCTCCCAATCTGGTGCAACAGTGTCAAGGGAACATGCTATGTGAGGCATGTAAAATCAAAAGATTCTCATACTTGCTCAGAACATGCGGTGCCAGCAAATCAACCTCAGACCCAAGTTCCCCCGTAACTAGACCATTGCATGACACAGATGACAATATGGCTACACGCAACATGCCAAATGAGAACCACAAATGCATGGACTGTGACGCTATGGTTAGAAGCCAAAATAAGGAGTCGAATGTGACATTTGCAAGTTCTGGTTCCACAAAGATGGCTAACACATCTCAGATGCACTCTACAATGTGCTTAGCAGCGAATAGAGCGATCAGATAAACTGGTTTTTTAAATTTTTGTAAGCGTGGGGTGAAGAGACCCGTGAACCACAAGTATTTGTAGCCCCAGCCTTAACACTGCAGCTGAGGTTGGAGCAAAGAACATTGTGGAATATGAGGGAAGAAAGAAATCAGGGCCTGAAAGACAAGGGAGACAAAAAACTCCATATGGGTGATCAGGGAATACCATCTGGTAAAGATAAAGAAATCAGCAAACAAGCAGTAACCGATGACACAACTGTAGCTGCTCAATGCTTTACATTGCCAACTAAAGAAGAAAAGCGCTGTAGATGTAGCCGAGGAGCATCTTGATGAATTTAAGAAGACTAATACTTTAAAACTAGTTGTAAATTCATTGCCTCAGTGTAAAGCTCTAGAATTAGCGCCCTACATCCAGCGAATAGAAATACCTAAAGGCATCTATATGGTTAAAATTCTAATAGAGTTTATAAATAAGCATGTTAATATAAAAATGCAATGAGATTCAACTATTTCACCGATCATGTCAACCTCATAACATTAACCGTTAAGTGCATGTTCGCCGTTGCATTTGATGATGCCATAGGCAGATTTTTAGGCTTTCATGACCATATCATTAGCGGCCGGACACCCATGGGCGAAATTACGTATATTGCGATATCGTGAGCCATAAAGTAGTCAGAGATGTAATCGCTCTGTTGCTAAGAGTTATGCCATTATCTAGCAATCATTGCCATTTCCTGACATTCAACTTAGAGCCGTATCTAGGAATTACATTGACACGATAGGCGTGGTTATAAGCGATAAGACTGGAGAGAACATACCATTTGAAGATGGCACATCACCGAGTGTACTTTGTTTACATTTTAGGCATAAGACTTACGAATGGGTGGGTAACCGCTAGCTATATCTAGAAATTTTTATGTTTTGACTGTAAAAATGAAGAATACATGTAAACCAGATTCGGCTATGTTGAGAGCTTGTTATGCTAAACAAGCGGGCAGATGGTTCACCGTATTCGTTGGCGTTAGGAGTCAAAAGGGACTTGTCAGCCGGTTTAGGCGTGGCTGAAGATGTTTTAGCTGGTAAAAAATTGAAAACATCTGTGAAAAATAGGGCTTTGAATGTCGGTAGAGCGATCATACCAAAAGCCATAGCGTTAGCTCATAACAATATTCCAGGAGCTAAGTCTCAGGCTTATGAACAGAAATACTAAGAAGGGTCAACAGACTGCTAACCTGCGTAGAAGTCATTCAAAGCATAACCGCAGAGGTAGAAGCATAAAAAAACTCTCAACAGTTTGACATATTTAGCAAACTAATACGCTGGCTGCATGTCATTGCACTAAAAGGGAATTAGATTTGTTGACCGCGAAGCCTGTAATGACTAAGATGGATCAAAGTCACTGACAAAGCTATCAACCCATTACAAGCTTGTTTAACTCTGTGGGAAGTCTCGAGTTTTTTTGTCTCTGGAAGCGGACATGAATACATAGATTTAGCCCACAGTTACGTTTATGTTATGGCTAGCATTGTACAGCTGGGTGTGGAAACACCTTTAACAGCAGACTGCGATGTTGCCCTGGTTAACCTATGGGTTGGTTCTATGTTTTCTCAAGTAGATGTCTTTTTAAATGGAAAATGTGTCTCTCATGCTAACGACACTTTTCACATTTATTTTGAAAGCTTATTTAATTATTCAACCGAGCTTAGATCGAGCCAATTAATGGCTGCATATTGCTTTAAGGATACAGCAGGACATAATGGATGCTAAGACTACTGATAATGTTGGTTATATGTGTAGAACGCTTAATGTTGTCCCAAGTAACCCAGTGGAAATGGTTGGTAGAATTCATTCAGACATTTTTCTTCGGGAAAAATATTTAATCAATAGAGTTTCCTTAAAGCTATGTTTTACATCGAGCCAGCCAGATTTTAACCTAATTCGTAGTGATGCCAACTTACAAATTACACCCTACGAAGATACATTAAATTTACATGAGGTTAAACCTATTCCCGAGGTAATTAATGCTCACACATCGACATTACTAAAGGCCCCTGCTAAATACCCTATTAAATGAGTTATCCTCAAATCATTCACCATACCTGCAGGGACTAGCAGTGTGAATAGGGACAATATCTTTCTAGGGGACCTACCGAGTAGAGTTATATTCGGTATAGTTAGTAATAAATCTTATAACAGAGATTTTGATACAAATGCGCATAATTTTCAGCACTGCGATGCTAACCATATTTCGTGCTATATGGATAATGAGCAAGTGTCTGGTGACGCTCTTTCACTGAATTTCACAGCTGTTGGTTATAATTATACAGAATCATTCTTGACTATGTTTAATGGAATTGGCATGTTATTCGATGACAAATGCATAGAGATTAACATTGATGAATATAAGGCAGGTTTTATGCCTTTGACTACACTCCAGACCTCGCTACTGGGGATCATGTCTCTCCTACAAGGCAAGGAAGCTTACGTGACCAGCTAAAATTTAAACCAGCATTACCTGATACTATGAACATAATATGTTATGCTGAATTCAATAACATTATAAGTATTGACAGCGATCGTAACATTACCACACACGACTAACGCGACCGCACACACCCACCCACCCACCCACCCACCCACCCACCCACACACACACACACACACACACACACACACACACACACACACACACCCTATGCACCCATGCACTAGTACCTAGGACCGCATACATATATCTAATATATCTAATTGCAGCATTAAGCAGACAGTGTCTAAAAACCAGCATTAAGCAGACAATTTTGTATATCTTTACTTATGGCAGATATATTAATTCAAACAGCAAATTCTAAGTACAAATTTTATTTATCCTAACGTATGAATCCAGTTAATCAACTAAATCAATAATATAAAATATACACGATTTGGTGTCTACTTAAAATCCATATGCATAAAACCAGCATTAAGCAGACAAATGTATATATGTATAAACCAGCATTAAGCAGACAGTGATAAAAACCAGCATTAAGCAGACATAAATGTATATAAGTAAATATAAATCATGAAATCAGCATTAGGCAGACAAATGCATATACACACCATGAAACCAGTATTAGGTAGACAAATGTGTATATGTATCCACCAGCATTAGGCAGACAGTGTTATAAACCTGTATTAAGCAGACAGAAATGTATACAAGTATATATAAAAACCAGGATTAAGCAGACAAATGTTAACAACCAGCATTAAGCAAACAGAAATGTATATAATTATATATACATGTACACCATGAAACCAGGATTAAGCAGACAAATGTATATATGTATAAACCAACATTAAGCAGACAGTGTTAAAAACCAGCATTAAGCAGACAGTGTTAAAAACCAGCATTAAGCAGACAGAAATGTATATAAGTATATATAAACCACGAAACCAGGATTAAGCAGACACATGTATATATGTATAAACCAACATTAAGCAGACAGTGTTAAAACAGCATCAAGCAGACAGAAATGTATATAAGTGTATATAAAACATGAGATCAGGATTAAGCAGACAAATTTATCTATATGTATAAACGATCATTATGCTACGGTGTTCCATAATTGCCATTGCTACCGCGTCGCTTTCCCCTCCCCCCCCCCACCCACCCCCCCCCCACCATCCAGGACACGCGATGCGAACACCACGTCGCCCGTAGATAGGCCAGAACTTGATGTACTTTTAGGTTTGAATTCCCGGAACAGTGGAATACTTAGTGTCGGAATTACGTTGTGAAGTATATTCCCAGCTCTTATTTATCGACCGATTCCCTTAAAATTTTCAAAGTTACCTAGTCTCAATAGGAAATCGTCGGACTATCGTAGAAAACCTATAGTGTTCCATCGAGATTTCTAGGGAAACCCCTCGGAAATACATCTCAAAATTGGGCAAAAAACAAGTTAATATAACATTCTATCATAGCTTCGTATATTTATATTTGACACCGCTATGAAGTATTGCCGCTGCGGTTATCCACATGCTATAGACCACGCCTACAATTGGTATATGGGCCCTGTTCCGACATGCAATTGGTAAATGGGCCTGCGCTTTGACCAACAGACTCGCCAATATACACTTGGTACATGGATCAGGTCGGTTAGCAACGTATCCGATTGGTTATTGGGGTGGTACACATACACGCGTGTTTAAAAAGCTCATTTGAATTTAGTGATATTTTCATGATTGATTTATGTACTGGTCGAATTGCTTTATTCATCAATATTATGATTGGTTAAAATTAAACGCATTTGCCATTTGACTCCCCCCCCCCCCTTTCCCCAATAAGATTATGAACGGGATATCGATGCTTCTAAATCTACTGTGTAAATAAGCAATTGGTTGATTTAATTTCGCAAAAATAAAAATATTCTTATTGGCTAAATGATTTGTATTTATCATCCAGTAAATAGCTAGAAACAAGTGTCCAAATATTGAGATTTAGTACAGTTTGCAAAATATACTATCTGATAATGACTAATCTCACAATAGCATTCAATCAACGTCAGCAACCGATTTTTATGATTTTGTCACAATTTTTGTTAGTGTCTAATTGATTGCTTAGCCGACTGAATGGCTGAGTGATTCATTATCCGATCGATCGCTTGATTGATTATCTGATCGATTGTTTGATTGATTGACTGACGGATTCATTCATTCATTCATTCATTCATTCATTCATTCATTCATTCTACGATTGATTGAATCGATCGATCAATCTACCTACTCACCTCTTACGACCTATCATATCCATGTAAGTATACAGCCATGTACAGTCCTTCATATGTACATGATTATGTATGTGTGTATTTGCATTCTTACATGAATGTACGTCTGCATGTGCACATATCTTTGCACCTGCACATGCGTATTAGGTTCGGCCGGCCGTGCGTGCGTTAGTACACCTGTGCGTGTGTGTATATGTGTGTTTACATGCGAGTTTGCGTGCATTAAATTGTGTATATACGTGTCGTATCTGTGTGCATGCGTGCGCCTGTATGTGAGCCTGTGTATGTGTGTGTGTGTGTAAGCGTGCGTGTGTGTGAGCGTGTGTGTATGTACGTGCATGTGTGCGTGCGCGCATGTATGTGCACGCGCGCGTACGTGTGTGTGTTGGGGGGGGGGGGTCAATCCATTGTTTTTAGATTAGACAATTCTTCGCTTCTGGGTTTTCACATCTTCGGTTGTCCTTAACAGGCGAGTTAGCCAGTTATTTCTGTCTGTACGCACGTGGTAATCCAGTTCTGACATTACGGTCATAACAGCTGATCCAGACGTGTTCTATAGGCCTATGCAGAGACACGTTGTTAACTACCTAGTATTACCCGTTGGGTGTGACGCGTCTGGCGTACACAGCTTCTCCGACAGCAACGATCTATCAAATCCACATTTTCAGTACTGATTTTGTCCGGGTGAGAGTATGTCCGGGATTCGATGCGCAAATTGATGGACGGGTAGAATGATGGATAGATGGATGGATGGTGAGTGTGTAGAATGATGGATGGATGGGTAGATGAACCCACCCACCCATCCCACTACCACTCATCCATCCATTCTCACTCAAAAATACCCCATCCATCCACCACTCCATCATCCCACCCACCCTCTCTAAACTACTCTACCACTCTATCCCTCCATCCATCTAAACTTACTTCCATCCATCCATCCATCCATCTATCCACCCATCCATCCACCAACCATATGCGTTCCCACTGTAAATGATAGTAATGTACATCGTTGTGCGCCTGAGTGGGTCTGAGTCGTCTCTTTTTATATAATATTTACTGCATAATAGTAGAGACTCATACTCCAAGAAGCATACTATTATGTAGTATTAGTATATATAAGTAGTTATGGGTGTGGCTGAGCGTTATTGTTCTTCCCAGCAGGGGGTCTTCGAGAACAATGGGTTTTTCAGGAGAACAAAAGAAAAGCTTGCGGAATGGAATGTTGAGAACAATGGCGCACAGAACGCCACGCATTCTAGAGAACAATGGCGAACAGCGGCACACGTTTTTCTCGATAACAATGACGAACAGGCGTACATGTAGATTCGCTCTAGAATGTTCTATTATTTTGAATTAGTTAACCCTTAAAAGTATAAAAGTTGTGTATTTTACGTTTGAATGTAGTGGCGGCGCGCCCCCCCCCCCCCCCCCCCCCTCCGCGGTTATCTACCGTGGTAGATAATGTAAAAATAATAAGAGAGTAATGTATGATAATGTAAAATAATAGAGTTTAAGATGTGTTCCGATAATGGAGGTCGCATGAGGTTGAGGATGTATGAGGAATTACGGTATTGATGTTTGTAAATAATTTGACTGTTTCGTCGTTAACGTTATTAGTAAACTGTAGAATATTTAGTGACTGTCCGTAAGCTGTTAGTTAGCAACAGCTACCAGACAGATTAGCATCAAAATATTAAAAATAATCTATTAATGGTATCTACGGTTGGAATGGTAACCAAGACTTGGTGGTGATGGATTGTATCACGGGTTAAAAAGAAGTTAACCCTTTCACCGATGAATATGTATCTCATTTTCATCGATACCATACAGGTAAACTGTTGAATATTTTGAAAATAATTTGACTGCCTGTGTCAGTTGAGGTGGAATGCTATAGTATTCCTCCTTAGTTGATATTGCTGGATGATTATGAGGGCGATGCTAGCATACTTGTTTACAATGTATGCATGATGTACGAATATTTTGATAATTTGTTGCTGAATATTTTGATAATTTGAGCGGTAGCTGAATATTTTGATAATTGGTTGCTGAATATTATGGTAATCGGTTGCTGAATATTTTGATTGGTTGCTGAATACATTTTTTGGTTGCTGAATATTTTGGAAACGATTTGACTGTGTAAATTTTAATTTCTTATTAGGCGATGTTAGGTAAGAGAGAGGTGGTTTTATAACGGAGGTCGAAGGAGGAGGGAAGAATGCTATCTAGGCCAGCAAAATGTGTTCCCCAGTCATTTAATTTTCAAAAATCAGACACGTACACAGTAATTTTTCCTATGCTATTATATAGACAGTGTTTTCTATCGTATGTATGTCTCTAAAATGGCAGTCATTTAATTATTAAATTTTCAAAAATATGGACAAAATGCATTCCTTGTCAATGGCAATGCATTCATCGACCACGAACAATAGCATACAGATGCCCATTTAGAACAGTAGCGTCCATCGATCACTTTTGACGGATCAGAATGTGTGCTTGCGTATGCATGTGTGAAGAGGTTTGTTGTGTGTAAAAACTTTATTACATTATTTTTTTTTTTGAACAGATAAAGAGTTCTCTTTCGAATGATTTGTGGGCCCCGAAAAGGGCCGTATTTTGAGATAGGTCTCAGTCTTCACAGATCCGCATAGGCGTGGTTGTCAGTTTGGTAACAAGCTGCGTCATGTTTGCTTTTTGTATATCAGTCGGAGTATCACTGATTACAGGACACCCATGCGGATACTGTTTGATTGGTAATAGACAATAGCACTCCTTGCAGGTGTACACCATCTCTTTAGGTTCTGTTTTCTTGATCATACACCTACAAACCCTCTCATGTTTCGACCGTCGGCATATGGTATGTTCCTTGAACACCAACGACACCGCACATACCCAGTGTGTGATCTGTCAAAGTTTGTACTGCTGGCCATTTTAGCCAAATGTACATTAACATTTACATTTATACCACATCGCTCTACTACAACAAATATAAGGAATATCGCGTGAGATGAAATCTGACTGCCTAATGCTACCTAACTACTCTGCAGTTACACATCCAACCACTTTGCGATGTTTAAATTGGAATGAGAAAATGGATTGAATTTGTACCGTTTATAGGAATATATGTACTGCGGCCGCAAATCTGCAACACGTGACCCGCATGCGGCCGCACATGTACGCATGCATTTTGGCGTGTATGCGTGTTCAGGCATGTGCATATACTTGTTGCCATCCGCAACATGATCCCTCAAATCCGCAACACGCGCCCGCATGCGGCCGCACATGTACGCATGCATTTTGGCATGTATGCATGTTCAGGCATGTGCATATACTTGTTGCCATCCGCAACAAGTTAACAAGTCAACATCCATAACACGAGTCCGCAAATCCGCAACACGCGCCCGCATGCGGCCGCACATCTACGCATGCATTTTGGCGTGTATGCGTGTTCAGGCATGTGCATCTAGTTGTTGCCATCCGCAACACAATCCCTCAAATCCGCAACATGCGCCTGCATGCGGCCGCACATGTATGCATGCATTTTGGCATGTATGCGTGTTCAGGCATGTGCATATACTTGTTGCCATCCGCAACAAGTTAACAAGTCAACATCCATAACACGAGTCAGCAAATCCGCAACACATGCCCGCATGCGGCCGCACATCTACGCACGCATTTTGGTGTGTATGCGTGTTCAGGCATGTGCATATAGTTGTTGCCATCCGCAACATGCGCCCGCAAATCCGCAACACATTTTAGCCGAATGTACATTAACATTTACATTTATACTACATCGCTCTACTACAAAAAAATGTAAGGAATATCACGTGAGATCACTAGCGTCCTATCAAAAACTGTCACGTACTGGCCTACATATAATGACACATACATGCAGGCGAAAATCTTGGATATGTTCACGGGCTAGATGCGATGGATCAGTTTGTTAAATGGTTTATGCGCATAAAAATCTGTGCGCATTAAAAAAGTATCCAGGGAAATATGTTTTCTCGGACCACCTCGTTATTGTACATTATATACGTTATTTAATCCTTCAATTTGTATGCAAACGCGTTAACCTTCATCTAAAACCCTCATACATGAAACTAAGTGGCTTCCCACCAGTCATTTAATTTTTTAACAGAGAGCAAAGTACATCTCTATGCGGGTAATATGTAGCTAAGCCAAGCGATGTTGTATGCATAATATTATATAGATAATAATCATGCATCTCGTATTTAAGGAGTTCTCTTTAAAGCGGCAGTCATTTAATTATTAAATTTTAAAAATTGTTATAAAAATAGTGGGAACAATGCCCACCGTCGTCATCGTTGACGACTAATTACGAGCACCCTTGTATCGTTTAACGTATTAGGTGGTCGATGCGGTCCCTCGTGGTTGTAGTAAAAAAGTATTTTGAAACTAAGCGGAATCATGGCTTCCTATGTCAAATTGTCGCATTGAACAGCACTTTTTTAAGAGTTTGTGCGCACGAAGGCGCTAGTGTGAATTGTAGCTTCCTATGTCAAATTAGTATCAAAACTATTCGCTTAAACCACCAATGCGCCATGATATAGGTTTGAAGAATCAGAAAATAACATCCCTGGAATGAGTGTAGAGGTGGTTGCATAATTGAGGTCGAACGAGTTAGGAGGAGGAAGGATGATGTATGCTAGCGTGGTGCTGCCTGGCACGAGGGATGAGGTATACTAGCATACATGTTTACAAGGCCGACAATGCGCGTTGTACGAATATTTTGAAAATAATTTGACTGAGGTGTTAGCGACAACTTTCTATCAAATCATTTCCATGATATTTAGTGAATATTTTGAAAATAATTTGACTGTCTGCATCAACTTTTGCTCAAATCGTTTCCATAATATTTTGCTAGGAAGTAGATCCCTGGAATGTCTGAAACAACTCGCCAGTCAGCCAGTTAAAGGTAATAAAACTAGGTAAAATTACCATGTCCGGGTACACACAGTATGAATGCATTATGAGTACCTAGTCAATGAGACCCCCGACAACAAAAATAATATAGTTGGCTAACCATTGTCTGGACATTGCGGCCACAACCACCTACTACCAATACTGACCATCATCACCACCACCATCACCACCATCACCATCCCTCTATAACCATCAGCACCACTACCCACTAAGCACCAACACCCACCACCAAGCATTAACCCCACCACCATCATCCACCACTATACCTATTTTCATCAACTGCCAACCCCACCACCGCCACCACCACCAACAGCATCAGCACTCCGATTTGTATATCGAGGGATGTGGGGGACCCGGCTGGGAAGCTACAATCATCAAACCCACGCATAAAGAACCAATGTTTTATTTGTATCCATATTTTCACATTGAAGTAAATATTACATATGATAAAACGTATAGTTGCAGTAGCATAAACAAATAGTCAATGTTCTGGAGATCCATTTATCGATGACTGATTCCTTATGGATCAGATCTATCGCCGACAGAATTTTCATCATTATCCTCAGCATCTAGATAGTTCCTTATGTACTTCTTGGTCAGAAACTCTCGTTTTCGAAAGGCTGAGAAGACTGCTTCATCGTATGCATACCCCTCGTCAATAAATCTTTAATTTCCTGACGAATTATTTTAATGAGCGTAGAGTTCTGTAATCTTATCGACTGGAGCATTATGTCCATACACTTTGTAACTAAAGCATCAGCATATACGGAAATAGGCACATTGCTTACACCATGCGGGTCTGTGTCCACTTCGCCATCCTCATCTTCTAAACCTGATTGTTCAGCGTCTAAGACCTGCTTAATATTTTGGAATATGGTAAATAGTTCCTCATTGCCTATGTCTTCTTTTTCATCTTCACCTTCATCTTCACTCTCAGTCTCCGCTGAGTCATTACGGGCTTCACTCTCCGACTCCGCTGACGCATCATCTTCACTCTTCATCTCTGTCATTTCTTCATCTTCACTGTCTAGATTTTCGCTATCTTCATCGTTATGGAATCGGATCTTATGCTGCTTCAGGTCATTTGACCTATTAAAAGTTGAACCGCATTCGAAACATTTATGTCTCGGCATATTGATTATAGGATAAATCTAGCAAGTATTCAAGTTACAAGGTTCTTCAAAAGGAAATCTGACTGCCTTACTACTCTGCAGTTACACGTCCAACCACTTTGCGATGTTTAAACTGGAATGAGAAAAGGGATTGAATTTGTACCATTTATAGGATTATATGTACTGTGGCCGCAAATCCGCAATATGCACCTGCAAATCCGCAAATGCGGCCCGCATGCGGCCGAACATGTATGCATGCATTTTGGCGTGTATGCGTGTTCACGCATGTACATACACTTGGTGCCATCCACAACACACACCCGCAAATCCGCATCATGCGCCCGCAAATCCGCAACATACACCCGCAAATCCGCATCATGCAGCCGCAATCCGCAACATACGCCTGCAAATCCGCATCATGCGACCGCAATCCGCAACATACGCCCACAAATCCACAACATGCGGACCGCATGCGTTCGCACATGTACGTATACATTTTAGCCAGCAGAGCCAGTCATTCCGATGAAAAAATTTCAAAAAGTCTTCTGGCGCATGCATGCGCACAAGGGCGCACACCGCGGCATGCACGCACGCACAAGGTTACAACGTATAACTAGCAGTATCGCGTATTAGCACGTGTTCATATGAGCGTGACCTATATTAAACCCTCATGACATACCCTCTCCAACCTACATACCATTTTTCAGACACCGCGCTCTCACACATTACGCCCACAATGTCTAGACAAATGGATAGCTGTCAGAGTCAGTCATTCCGATGATAAATTTTCAAAGATAGTCTTCTCTAGGGCTGCAAGTATGAATATTAAGAAATTCGCTATGGGTTGTCGGATGGGTGGGTGTTGGTGGTGGGGTTAATGCCTGGTGTTGGGTGTAGGTCGTAGTGTTGCACGCACGCACCTATGCACAACGTATAACTAGCAGTATCGCATATTAGCACGTGTGCATACGAGCGAGACCTTTATTAAATCCTCATGACCCTCTCCAACCTATATGCCATTTTTTCAAACACAGAGCTCTCACACATTCCGACCACAATGTCTAGATAAATGGATAGCTGTCAGAGTCAGTCATTCCGGTGATAAATTTTCAAAAATAGTCTTCTCTAAGGATGCAAGTATGAATATGAAGAAATTCGCTATGGGTTGGTGGGTGCGTGGGTGGTGGTGGTGGTGGGGTTAATACATGGTGTTGGGTGTAGGTCGTAGTGGTGTTGGTGGTGGGTGTTGGTGATGATGATGGTGGTTGGTGGGGGGTGTTTGCCGGTGCAATGACTAGACAAATGGATAGCCTGCAGTGCCAGTCATTCCGATGATAAATTTTCAAAAATAGTCTTCTCTAAGGATGCAAGTATGAATATGAAGAAATTCGCTATGGGTTGGCGGGTGCGTGGGTGGTGGTGGTAGTGGGGTTAACGCATGGTGTTGGGTGTAGGTCGTAGTGTTGGTGGTGGTGGGTGTTGGCGGTGATGATGGTGAATGGTGGGGGGGGGGGGTGTTTGCCAGCGCAATGACCAGACAAATGGATAGCCTGCAGTGCCAGTCATTCTCTTGTACTACAAATATGAATATGAAGAAAATGGACATTTTCTTGAAGAAATTCGAGGGTTAAAAGGGTTAAGAAAGTCTCTAGCGTCCATGTAATGGCGCAACACGAGGTGGTCGCTTAGGGCAGGACTGAATTATATAGTAAAAAACATGGTTATAACATATCACTGCTCTGTAGCCAAAAGGATATATTTATATTTGTAGTAAACGGTCATCTATGATTATGCTACTACGCTCAAAATGTTTCTCTTAATTGTCGTATCTTTAAGCGTCGGTAAACAGCAATAGCCGGTGAGCGGGCATTATTATCGATTTTCACAAACTCTCGGCGAGGACATTGTAATATCCCGTGCTTAGAACGAGACGGGTGGTATATTCTTATAGTATTCCTTAACACATGACATGTTTGTATCTCGATTCAAGATTGATCTTGGTGCTTTAACATTCTTTCGTTATTAACACGTGCCGTGTTTGTATCTCGATTCAAGCTTGATCTCACAGCTATTCGAGACGTATGGTTAAATCATATGCAACAAATAATCTTTTTAGCATAAGAACGCTCTACATACAATTCTATAAACGGTACCCTCAGAGACATAGTGACCACATTTTAACCATCGTATCTAAAACGTCTTACGTTATTGCAAAGTATTTAAACACAATTTGTGCGTAATGACGGCTAAAATTCAATCAAAATATTCGACAAAAATAGTTTTACTAATAACGTTAACAACGTCAAATTAATTTCAAAATATTCAACAGTTTACCTGTATGGTATCGATAGAAAATGAGATATATATTCATCGGTGAAAGGGTTAACTTTTTTAACCCAGGATACAATCCAATGAATCCATCACCACCATGTCTTGGTTACCATTCCAACCGAACGTACCATTAATAGATTATTTTTAATATTTTGATGCTAATCTGTCTGGTAGCTGTTGCTAACTAACAGCTTACGGACAGTCACTAAATATTCTACAGTTTACTAATAACGTTAAGGACGAAACAGTCAAATTATTTTCAAACATCAATACCGTAATTCCTCATACATCCTCAACCTCATACGACCTCCATTATCGGAACACCTCTTAAACTCTATTCTTTTACATTACTCTCTTATTATTTTTACAACGGTAGATAACCGCGGAGGGGGGGGGGGGGGCGCCGCCACTACGTTCAAACGTAAAATACACAACTTTTATACTTTTAAGGGTTAACTCATTCAAAATAATAGAACATTCCAGAGCGAATCTACATGTGCGGCTGTTCGTCATTGTTATCGAGAAAAACGTGTGCCGCTGTTCGCCATTGTTCTCTAGAATGCGTGGCGTTCTGTGCACCATTGTTCTCAACATTCCATTCCGCAAGCTTTTCTTTTGTTCTCCTGAAAAACCCATTGTTCTCGAAGACCCCCTGCTGGGAAGAACAATAACGCTCAGACGCACCCATAACTACTTATATATATATTACATAATAGTAGTGGTCTCAAACATGAGACACATACGTCAGATCAAGTTCTACCCAATGCTTTTCTTCTGCTTCCACATCCGCCATTTTTACTAAGTTGAGTTATTAAGGCATACGCACGAGTTACGAATATAAAATATTTTTCTTTTCATAAAATAATTGTGTGTTGTGTGTGCGTTATTCTTTAGATTACAATACAAAAATTATAGTTGATTATAATTATTATGTTACAGTAATTTCAGATAAACTTAATGATATGAATGATTGTAATCCGTTTATTTTTTAGGAAAACACTTTTGGAGCAGGAGACATGCCTCCAACAAAGTACACCTCATTATCCCCGGCTGTAGACAGTGAGCAGAAATCAAATATCCTTTCAAGAGGCATAATGTCTGTTTGACTGTGATTCCACGAGATTTGCTTGCCAATCTTTTTCGCGACTGCGAATAGTATAAGTATGTTTGTCTGTCTGTCTGTCGGAATTTAGGACAAATCTGACAAAGCTGCCTAAGTTGCGATTAGGCGCCTTCGCACTTGTTTTAATGCCATCTTTAGGTCAGAAAATTGATGGGAATTTTAATTTTTCCAGTTGGGAATTTTACGGCGTCATTCGTGGTCATTTGTCTAAACTACAGGCATAAAGCATATCAATTTAAACCTTATGATGTCTACGTTACAAATAACACATGTTTGGTGTATGTTCAGAAAACGTGTATAGATTCAATATACAGACAATTTTCATGCTAAACCCCTCATATTATAGTCTAGCTTTCATATATGATATACACGTATGTCTATTCTTCGACATAGTTCTGAGAGATGACCTTGAATGACCCAATAAAATGTCTAAATGAAAAAAAGTAAAATGGCCACCTCAGACCCGTTTATTGAGACTCTAAAGGTGACATTTAAAAAGAAAATAATTTGGCAAACAAATCTCATAGGAGACTATTTTGTGACATGGCCAACCAGACTGTATTCGTTTCTGGTGTAGCTTAACCATTTACAGGGAGAATTTATAAAATATTGTGACCATGTTGTTTACGAAGATTCCATTACTTTTGACACCTCTTTCGTATATTCTGAAAGCTTTATCGTATAATTTATTTACAGGTAAACCTGTCTATAAAGGCTACCCTGGGTACCAGGAAAAGGTGGCCTTTATAGACGTGTGGACTATAGATAGAGGGTAAACTGTATTGCTACAATTTATATAGTTTGCTTGTATATCTACAAAATAGGTTAATGAATCTTTATCATGTTGTCCTTTATAATGTCCCGGGGATTGTACTTTCGCGCTGGGTACACACAGTTAGCAACATGTGCTCTTCTTTATACAAAATCCGGAATTACATTGAGGTATGTATTTCAGACGTCTGTGTTGTCAAAACTAACATTTTGCGGTTGAAAAACAAATCGCTTAAATGCCTACTATTGCAGTGATAAACTCTGTTCATGGTTATGTATCCAGTTAAGACACATTACAAGGATAACGAGGTCAAAGGTTAATGTTGTAATTAGCAGTAATATACATTTCTGTGTGTCTGAGAATGTTCCCGGCCGAATTCGGCAAAAAATGGGAAACGGGTGACTAAGGCTGGTGGAACAGGGGGCGGGGCATGTCCTCACCCAAATAATTGGGGGGGGGGGGTATCGTATGAGAAATCTGTGATTGTGCATGACATGTGCTTTTGGTAGGCATTAGCTAGACCTAAGGTAGTCCTTAAATATGCCTTGGTAGGCACTATTTATGCCTTGGCATGCCGTAGGTAGGTCATAACTAGACCGTAGCCATGTCTTGGTAGACCTAAGGTATGCCTCGGTAGACCGTAACCATACCTATGGTGAGCTGCACATAGACCTTGGTAGGACATATGCAGGCAGGTGCTAGGGTTTAACAGCCCGTTGATAGGCATTGGGTAGGCCGTAGTTAGGGCTATGCTAGACCTTGGTAGGCCTTAGTTAGGACTGTCATACGCCTTGGATATGTCTTGGTAGGCCTTAGCTTAGCCTTGTGTTGGCTAAAGTAGGCCTTGCTATGCCTTAAGCAGGCCTATGGTATGCCTAAGATAGGCCTAAACAATACCTTGGTAGGCCTTACCTAGACAGTAGTATGCCTTAGCCATGCCCTGGCAGGCGTTAGCTAGGACTGAGGTAGGCCTTAGCTAGACAGCAGTAGGCATTAGCTATGCCTTGGTAGGTCTTAGCTAGGTCTAAGGTAGGCCTTAGCTAGGTATTGGTAGGCCTTATGTTTGCATTAGCTAGGCTTTGAGTAGACCTTGGGTAGGCCATAGCTAGGCCCACGCTGGGCGTTGGTAGGCGGTAGATAGGCCTTAGCAACGCATAAGGTAGGCCCTAGCTAGGAAACTGTAGGCCTTAGATAGGCATTAATTAGGCTTTGGTAGAACTTAAGCATGCCTAGGGTAAGCCTTAGCCATGCCTTGTAGGCTTTAGATAGGGCTTGGTAGGCCTTAGGTAGGCCTAAGGTAAGCATTATCTAGGCCTTATAAATGCCTAGCTAGGCCTTTGTTGGTCTTAATTATGCCTTAGCTAGGCCTAAGGTCGGCTTTGGTAGGCTTTAGCTAGGCTTTAGCGAGTCTAAGTTATGCCTTAGCTGGACATTGGTAGGGCTTAGCTATGCCTTAGTAGGCCTTAGCCAGGCTAAGGTATGCCTTAGTTAGCCCTTGGTAGGTTTTAGGTACGCCTGAGCTAGGCCTTGGTAGGCTTTAGGTAGGCCTAAGGCAGACCTTAGCTAGACATTGGGAGGCCTTAGCTAGGCCTAAGGTAGACCATATCCTGACCTTGCCAGACCTTATACAGACCTATGGTAGGCATTAACAAGCCATTAGCTATGCATTAGTAGGCCTTATCTATGACTTGGGTAGGCCATAACTAGACCTTAGCCATGCCTTATCTTATGAGTCGTTAGCTATACCTTGCTCGACCTTAGCTAGGCCTAAGGTATGGCTTAGCTAGACCTTGGTGTGTTTTGAATAGGGATTAGTTAGGTTCAAGGTAGACCTTAGCTAGGCATTGTTAGGCCTTAGGTATACATTAGCTTGGCAGTAGTATGCCTTAGGTAGGCCTTAGGTAGGGCTTAGCCAGGCATAAAGTAGGCCCTAGCTAAGAATTGGTATGCCTTACGTAGTCATTAATTACGCCTTGATAGAACTTAAGTAGGCATACGGTAGGCCGTAGCCATACATTGGTAGGCCTTCGCCAGGCCTTGGTAGGCCGTAGTTAGGCCTAAGGTAATCACTAGCTAGGCCTTAGACCGTATGCCTTAGCGCTTCCTTGCTAGGCCTTAATTATGTCTTAGCTAGGCCTAATGTAGGCTTTGGTAGGCCTTAGCTAGGTATTAGCTAGGCCTATGGTAGACCTTAGCCAGCCATTGGTAGGACATAGCCTGGCCTTGCCAGGCCTTATGCAGACCTATGGCAGGCCAATGGTAAGAATTATCTAGGCCTAAGGTAGCCCTTAGCTATCCGTTGGTAGGCCTTATCTGTGCCTTGGCAGGCATTAGGTAGGCCATAACTAGACCTTAGCCACGCCCTAGTAGGCATTGGTAGACTATGACGAGCCATAGCTAGGCCTTGGTAGGCCTTATGTAGGCAGGTGTTAGGCGCTGGTAGCCCTTAGCTATGCCTTGGTAGGCCTTATCTATGACTTGGAACTAGACCTTAGCCATGCCTTGGAAGGCCTTGCTAGACTTTACCCATACCTATGGTGAGCCGTAGCTAGGTCTTGGTAGGCCGTATGTAGGCAGGTGCTAGGCCTTAGCTTGGCCGTATCTAGGCCTTAGGTATGCCTTGGCTATGCCTTAATTATTTCTTAGCTAGGCCTAAGGTACGCTTTGGTAGGCCATAGTTAGGCCTAAGGTAGAACTTAGCTAGACATTGGTAGGCGTTTAGGTAGGTCTGAGGTAGGTCATAGCCTGCCTTGCTAGGCCTTATGTAGACCTATGGTAGGCCTATGGTAGACATTATCTAGGCCTACGGTAGCCCTTAGCTATCCCTTGTAGGCCTTATCTATGCCTTGGAAGGCATTAGGTCGGCCATAACTAGACCTTAGCCATGCCTTGGTAGGCCTTGCTAGACTTTACCTATACCTATGGTCAGCCGCAGCTAGGTCTTGGTAGGCCGTATGTACGCAGGTGCTAGGCCTTGGTAGCCCGTTGTTAGGCCTATGTTAGGCATTGTGTCGACCGTATTTATGCCTATGCTTGGCATTGGTATGCCTTAGTCTGGATTATTGTACACCTTGGCTATGCCTTGGTAGGCCTTAGCTAAGCCGTGTGTTGGCCTATGGTATGCTTGAGCTATGCATCAAGTAGGTATTAGCTCGACCTTGGTAGGCCTTAGGCAGGCCAATTGTAGGCATAAGGCCGCAGCTATGCCCTGATAGGCCTTAGCTAGGCCTTGGTATGTCTTAGGTAGGCCCTAGCTAGGCCTAAGGTAGGCGTTATGTAGGCCTTAGCTATGCCTAAGGTAGGCCCTAGCTAGGAATTGGTAGGCATTAGTTAGGCCTAAAGTAGGCTTTGGTAGGCCTTAGCTAGGCCTAAGGTATGCCTTAGCTATACATTGGGAGGGCTTAGCTAGGCCTTTGTAGACATTAGCGAGGCTAAGGTATGCCTCAGATAGTCCTTGAGGTTTGGGCAGACCTTAGCTAGGCCTACGGAAGGCCTTAGCTAGGCCATGGTAGGCCCTAGCTAGGCCTTGTAGGCCTTAATTATGCCTTAGCTAGGCCTAAGGTAGACTTTGGTAGGCCTTAGCTAGACCTACGCCTCGCTAGGCGTTATGTAGGACCTAAAGTAGGCCATAGCTAGGAATTGCTCGGCAGTAGGTAGGCATTAGTTAGGCCTTGGCATGACTTAGGTAGGCCTAGGGTAGTCCTTAGCCATGTATTGGTAGTCCTTAGCTAGGCCTTGGTAGGCCTTAGCTTGGCCTAAGTTAGGCCTTATCTAGGCATTAGGTATGCCTTGGCTATGCCTTAATTATGTCTTAGCTAGGCCTAAGGTACACTTTGGTAGGCCATAGCTAGGCCTAAGGTATGCCTTAGCTAGACATTGATAAGTCTTAGCTAGGTCTGAGGTATGCCATAGCCTGGCCTTGCCAGGCCTTATGCAGACCTATGGTAGGCATTATCTATGCCTAATGTAGCCCTTAGCTATGTATTTGGTGGCCTTATTTATGACTTGTCAGACCTTGGGTAGGCCATAACTAGACCTTAGCCATGCCTTGGTAGGCCTAACGTATGCCTTCGGAGAACTTAGCCATACCTATGGTGACCCGCAGCTAGGCCTTGATAGGCCTTATATAGGCAGGTGCTAAGTCTTGGTAGCCCGTTGGTAGACCTATGTTAGGCCTTGGGTCGGCCGTAGTTAGGCCTATGCTTGGCCTTGGTAACCCTTAGTCTGGATTATTGTACGCCATGGCTATGACTTGTAGGCCATAGCTAAGCCTTGTGTTGCCCTATGGTATGCCTTCGCTAGGCATGAAGTCGGCCTTAGATAGGTCTTAGGTAAGTCTTTGGTAGACCTCAGGTACGCCTTAGCTATACACTGTTAGACCTTAGCTATGCCCTGGTAGGCCTCAGCTAGGCCTAAAGTATGACTTAGCTATGCCTTGGTATGTTTTAAGTGGGCCTAAGCTAGGCCTTGGTAGGACTTAGCTATGCCATGCGGGCCGTATATATAGATATATATATATATATATATATATATATATATATATATATATATATATATATATATATATATATATATATATATATATATATATATATATATATATATATATATATATATATATATATAAATATATATATATATATATATATATATATATATATATATATATATATATATATATATATATATATATATATATATATATATATATATAGCTAGACCTAATGTAGGCCTTGGCTAAACAGTAGTAGGCATTAGCTATGTCTTGGTAGCCCTTGGCTAGGACTAAGGTAGGCCTTAGCTAGGCATTGTTAGGCCTTAGGTATGCATTAGCTAGACATTCGTAGGCTTGGGTAGGCCTTAGCTAGGCCTAAGATAGGCGTTATGTAGGCCTTAGCTACGCCTAAGGTAGGCCCTTGCTAGGAATTGGTAGACCTTATTTAGGCATTAATTGGACCTTGGTAGGAATTAAGTAGGAGTAGGGTAGGCCTTAGCCATGCATTGGGAGGCCTTCGCTAGGCCTTTGTAGGCCGTAGGTAGGCCTAGGGCAAGCATTAGCTAAGCCTTATGTATGCATTAGCCCTGACTTGGTAGGCCTTAATTATGTCTTAGCTAGGCCAAATGTAGGCCTTAGTAGGCCTAAGGTAGAACTTAGCTAGACATTGGTAGGCCTTAGTTAGGCCTAAGATTGACGATAAACTGGCCTTGCTAGGCCTTATGCAGACCTATGGTAGACCTATGGTATGCATTATCTAGGCCTAAGTTAGCCCTTAGCTATGCCTTGGCAGGCCTTATCTATGCCTTGGCAAACATTAGGTGCTAAGCTTTAGTAGGCCATTGGTAGGCCTTGGGTCGGCCGTAGTTAGGCCTATGTTTGGCCTCGGTAGGCCTTAATCTGGATTATGGTACGTCTTGGCTATGCCTTAGTAGGCCTTAGCTAAGCCTTGTGTTGGCCTATGGTATGCCCTCTCTAGGCCTGATGTCGGCCTTTGATAGGCCTTAGACAGGCCTAGGGTAGGCCTTAGCTATACATTGTGAGACCTTAGCTATGCCCTGACAGCCCTTAGATAGGCCTAAGTTATGTTATACCTTGATATGTTTTAAGTGGGCCTTAGCTAGGCCTTAATTATCTCTTAGCTAGGCCTAATATAGGCTTTTGTAGGCCATAGCTAGGCCTAAGGTAGAACTTAGCTAGGCATTGGTATCCTTTAGCTAGGCCTCAGGTAGGTCATAGCCTGGCTTTGCTAGGCCTTATCCAGACCTATGTTAGGCATGTGGTAGGCATTATCCAGGCCTAAGGTAGCCCTTAGCTATGCTTTGGTAGGCCTTATCTATGCCTTGGCAAGCATTATTTCGGCCATATCTAGGCCTTAATCCTGCCTTGGTAGGCCATGCTAGACTTTAGCCATACGTATGGTGAGCCGCAGCTAGGCTTTCGTAGGCCATATGTAGGCAAGTGCTAGGCATTGGTACCCCGTTGTTAGCCCTATGTTAGGCATTGTGTCGACCATATTTATGCATATGCTTGGCATTGGTAGGCCTTAGTCTGGATTATGGTACACCTTGGTAGACCTTAGCTAAGCCTTGTGTTGGCCTATGGTATGCCTTAGCTAGGCCTGAGGTCGGCCTTTGGTAGACCTTAGCTATACCTTTGCTAGACCTTAGCTATCCCCTGGTAGACCTTAGCTATGCCTTATATGTTTTAGTTGGGCCTTAGCTAGGCCTGAGGTAGGCCTTAGCTAGGACTTTGTAGGCCTTAGCTATGCATTCGCAGGCCTTAGCTAGGCCTACATTCGGCCTTGTCTAAACAGTAGCTAGGCCTAAGGTAGGCTTTGGTAGACCATAGCTAGGCCTAAGGTATGCCTTAGCTAGACATTGCTAAGGCTTGGCTCTGTCTTACTATGCCTTAGCCAGTGCAAGGTATGCCTTAGATAGGCCTTGGTAGGTTTTAGGTAGGCCCTGGCCTACCAAGACCAACCAAGTATATGCCCAACTATGGCCAATCCAAGGCCTAACATAGGCCTACCAACGGGCTACCAAGGCTTTGCAACTGCCTACATAAGGCCTAGCTGTGGCACACCATAGGTATGTCTAAGGTCCACCAAGGCATACCTTAGGCCTGCCAAAGCATGTCTAAGGTCTAGTTCTGGCCTACCCAAGGCCTGCCAAGTCATAGATAACGCCTACCAATGCATAGCTGAAAACGCAGCAGTCATGCCAACCTGCATAGAGGGTTCAGTGCCAGAAGTTCTTGCATGCATGTGGCACACCATAACTGTGAGGGCAATTGCAATTTGGTGCGATCACACAGTTGCATCGCTAATCATGGCGAACTGCTGGGAATTTTACTCTTTGAACATAGCTTACTTGCTTACTTGGTTGTCTAGCCATCTGGGCCTAAGGGTACAGCTCTTAGTGTATTTTTTAATGTTTCCAGGGTGAGTGCAGTAACATCTTCTGGTTTCTTGTTCAAATTCCCCACTACTCCAGATGGAGACGTGTTTGCCCAGTTCTGTGTTAATCTGAATTTGTAAATCTTAAAGAAGCGTCGCAGAGGTCTCGGAGGTTGTTCGAATAAAGATGACGTATCCGTATTACAATGCCTGTTGAGGTATTTGTAGGTTTTTGTGAGGTCTATCCATTTTTTCCATGTGCTAGTGTAGTAGATGATGTCTACTTTATATAGTTTAAAATATAGATTCTCACTTTCTCTAAAGGTTTAACATCTTTACAGGTACATAGTCAGGCAAATTGTTGCTGACATTTCTGCACGCTGCGGCATGGGGAACATAGCTTTCCAGTCCTTCTAGAAGCTATGGATTCGTAGATCAAAGATGCCCTTGATAAAGAGGCTACGTTTATACAATGCAACCTGCGTATCCTTGATGTTGTATAACTGCAACAGCTGGCCAGCTCCAAAGCCAGCTCTAGACAAACTCGATGCCTGCCACTGCAAACATCTACACACCATCACTGGACACCGATGGCCAGACAGCATAATTTCCAACGATGCACTATACAAGATGTGTAATACGTTCCCGCTGTCTGTAAAAGTCGCCCAGCAAAGATGGTCCATGTTTGGCCATGTGCTAAGGATGCCAGAAGAGATGCCAGCACAGAGCCTTGGAATTCGCCCTACTCGGAGCCAGCAAATACAAAGCCAGAAGAGGACGTCATTGCATAAATCTGCTAAGCGTGCTACGAGGTGACCCCAAGAAAGCAGAACTCGGTACACTCAAGTCAAGAATGGACCTGAGGAAGCTAAGGATATCGGCTGAGGACAAGACACAGTGGGCAAAAGCGAAGAAGGACTGATTGCAGCTTTAAGATGTTTCTACTACTACAGCCGCAGAATACAGTAATCATACACACAGTCAGGCGAATACACTATCTCAGATTGGTCTCTAAGCTATATAACTCGGTTCACCATTTAAATACAAGACCATCTGAGCATTTAACAACCAGTGAAAGGATGTATTATCACCGTTCCAGCGATCGTCAAATACTGCATTTCAGCTTTGTCAATCGATGATTTAGCCATTCTGTATCTATATCGGTAACTCCAGCCTCGATGGGCTAATCTCTACTCCAGCAGGGTAAGTAGTGACGAATAAAGTCTGTATTTCAATGTCTATTTTAAATATATACGAATATTAAGCTGTTGAATGTGGGTGCTTCTATTTCATGACGTATGACTGTGTAGATATCAGCTAGATATGGCACTCTTGTGTCCATTAACAGTGGACATGTTACTAGGAAATGAGTTCTGTCTTCTTTTGACAGCTTGCATAACTGGCATATGTCTGATACTGCATGCTGGTTGTAGCAGCTACGATTAGTTTGAAGGATGTATGTATCAATAGTCTTGCCTTGATTGTTGCTCTTTTGACATCTCTGGTTGTATTCTCCGCGGAGTTCCAACAGTGGTGTACTTGGTTTACTGTACACACTTTGACATTAAGGTATTTGAGAGTAGGTTTGGCAATAGCATCCTTTTGCCAGGCTGCGTGTATATTTTCATTGATATGCGAGTAAATAGTTGCCTTCCAGTGATCTTTATCAGGCATACAGTGGATCAGCTGGTACATGCTAGGAAGGTAGTATTTGGCTAGCAAGTGTTGACATTGTATGAACCAGCTATTACTTGTGGTGCTCTTTGCAGCTAATTGTCTCGCAGCTGTCTGATATTCTAGAGACTCTTTATCTCGGAGTATAAATTAACCACGCTTATGTAAATAACACACTATATAATTGCAAGTTTATAGTAATCTGTCATTACAGGCCAGCATAGCCTTCTCACAGGAAATAGAATGTGATTGATTGATTGATTGATTGATTGATGACCATTTTGCTCGTCTTACCGAAAAACGGAAACGGAAGAGGGAAATCCAACGCGCATCACGTGACGTTAATATCGGCCATTGTATTTCCGCATTTACTTTCGCTTTCGGTTTAGCTTTTGTTAACGACTGATAGCCTGCTGCAAAATTTTGTGATCGACTGTATTTAACAGTCACAACTAGAAAATCCTCAAAAACATTTCAATAATTTTCTATTCCTTGAAATAACAATTGATTCGTGAATTGGTCCACATACTTATCGCACAGGTAACCTGATATCATGGAAACTGATAACTCTTGACATATTGAAATTCTGCACACGCGATTCCTACTTTAAACCACAGCCATTTGAAGTTTACCCTCTTTTTTCATAGTATTAGCATATTTCATATTACTACTATATATATAATATAGTAGTAATATGAAATATGCTAATACTATGAAATAGGAGAGTAAACTTCAAATGCGTGTGTTTAAACAAACGTTTAGCGATTTCTTTTGTTCCTGGGAATTAAGAAAATAATGAAGAGACAACTAAAAAGAGGCTGTCAGAATAGATTTAACTTTCTTAGCGTTGTAGCATTGAGGGCAGCAGCTGTCGTGATATGTGTATTGATAAGAACTGTGTAAATCAAGAGGCAATCCTCCAGCAGCGAAGCGTCTGAAGACACTTATCCAGAGACCAATTGATCTATGCGTAAGTGTGCCAGATACATGTGGATGTTTCAGATTGATAGCTCAAACAAATAAAAACTAGATTGAGCGGTTCACAGTTTTGAACTTTAATTCACACCCCACCACCCCCACAACACGCCCGGGTGGGGGAGGGGTGTGGTGTGGTGTGGTGTGGTGTGGAGCCAAATGTACATGTCCTTTTGCACTCCACAATCATATGGGTAACTCATATATCAAATTTGGTTGAATTTCGTCCAACAGTGTCAGTGGGGGTTGCATTACAACCATTTTCATAACCCTTTGACCCCCATTACCACCACTTGTGGATGGGGCCAAATCTAAATGTGCTCACTCACTCCACATTGATATGGGTAACTCACATACTAAATCTGGTTGAATTCCGTTCAATGGTTTCGGAAGAGTTGCATTACAATCAATTTTGCGACGTTTTGACCCACACACCCACCCACCCCTGAGACAGGGCTAAATACAAATGGGCTCATGTACTCCAGATTGATATGGGTATTTGCACATACCAAATTTTGTTGAATTCTGTCGCACAGTTTCGGATGAGATGCATTACAATGAATTTCTGCAGGTTAAAATTTGACCTTTGACTCAGCCCATGCGGGCGGAACGAAATGTAAATGGCCGCTTGCACTCCGCAATCATATTGGTAAGTCACATATCAAATTTGGTTGAGTTCCGTGTAACCGTTTCAGAGATGTTGCGTTACAAGTGATTTGACCTTTGGACACATGCCCTGCCACCGGGGTAGGGCGAGGTGGGGTGGGCATGGAACCAAACCTAAATATCGTCTTGCAAAGCGGAATCACATGGGTAACCCACATAACAAATTTGGTTGAATTCCAACCAACGTTTTGTGAGAAGATAGCATGACGGACGGATGGACAGAAGAATGGAGGCGATTACAATATCCCATTTTTTTAAAACGTGGGGATAATAACTACGCCATTCCCCGAAGCATTTATTTTGAAATTACAATGCAAAATATTCCCACAGTGCCTGCATCGCCCACCTGGAACATAGATGCATTTGAACTAGAAAGGCCCTCACCTATAAGTAGAACTCGGTTTTGGCCAGATTTGCTACAAGAACAAGGTGTCCTGCCAAATTTGGTTAGAATCGGTTCAGCGGTGCTAAAGGAAACATGGTAAATTTCCCATTGCTTTACTCTGGGAGTTTTTGGTGGTGGAAATATCCAAGATGGCCACAGAACATTTTATCCAAGTTTCGAAAGTGGAAATTTTGAAATCGCCATACTCCCAAAAAACTAAACAAGACATTAGTGTTACACTGTGGCTGATGGGATATTGGTGAAAATCTTAGGTAATCATGTCTCCAAGTTTAGTCTCAATAGGGTGAACCCAACCAAACAATTAGCCGTAATAAACAGTTTTATACCAAGGTCACAGTGACCTTTAACTTTGATCTCATGACCTTCAATATTCGTGTGCTCCATCCTCATCATATACAGAAGCATGTGGCCAAGTTTAATTGCTGAAACATTGGTGAGATATAAAGTTAACCGAGATTGTACACCGACAAACAGACAGACTAATAGAGCCAATTGATATATTGTCGAAAATTATAATGTTCGCCAATAATAAAACCAATTGTGGCTTCAAAATCCATCATATATGTCAATATGGCCGCCAATATGCAGAATTCTGATGGGTTTTTTTTATCAGACTAACCTTCCTTGGACAAACTTGAATGACCATTATTTCCTAATTATACTTCCAAAATTTCATCCTGATCCATTCCAGTATTCGGGAGAAATTATTTCCAGGAAAATTAGGTCATTCATGATGGCTGCGGAAAGATGTGACCAAATTCATGAGTTTCAATCGCCCAAGTGGTTTTTAGAGATTTTAATGACGTTTCTAAGAATCGACCAAACTCCAAGATGGGCACCGGCTACATTGGTCAATCTGCTTACTTTGAACAAACTTGGATCCCGATGGCCCCAGGATTCTTTCTACCAAATTCGGTTAAATTCGGTCTGGTGGTTCTCGAGAACTTTTATATTTCTCATAGATTTAGTATAGATTTTCGTGGGGTGGGGTGGGGTGGTGCAAGATGGCTGGCAAACAGTTAAATTCCAATATCATGAATATGGCGACCAATATGCTGAAATCTGCTTGGTTAATGGTGGCCATGTTTTAATGCACTGACTTAGCTTTGAACAAACTAAGGGCCCTTAATCCCTAGTCATACTTCCCAAATTTTAGCCCGATCCTCTCAGCGATTCGGGAGGTTATTTTCACGAAATTTAGGTCAACCAAGATGGCCACGAAGCATTTGGCTCATCAAGCTTTCTCTAACACACTTTGTTCAGCTAGTACCCTACATGTTCTTTTTTGAATTTCGAATCAATCGCCCAAGCGGCTTCGGGGAGGCGATTTATATCCCCTTAATTACCAAATTTGGTCAAGAAACGACGAATATTTGCTTATTGAATATCCATTTGCAGGCCAAGATAAGACTATTTTTGGAAATTTACCACTGGAATGACTGCCCTGGTTATCGATCCAGTCATTCCAGTGATACATTTTCAAAAACAGTCTTTTCTTGGCCTGTGAATGGACATTCCTCAAGACCATTGCATAGGCCGGCTTTGGCATGAAAGGGTTAAAGACGGTTCTATAAATCGGCCAAATATATATGTCGATGGGCTTCGTTTGAACAACCTTGTATCCCTATGGTCCAAGGACGGGTCCTATCAAATTTGGTTAAAATCGACCAATTGTTCCTTGAGAAGACATTAAAAAATTTTAATTTATATTCAAGATAGCCACTGGTCGTAAGTGACAATATTAGATTTCGGGTGATCGCAGATTTTGATATGTTTCTTCCTCAGCCTTAGTCAAGATATCCTATGAACTTTAAAGTGGTCTGAAAAACAATAGCGAAGGTATCTTTTCAAGATAATAATGGCTGATGGTCATATTGGATTTTGGATCAGCGCCGATTTCAATCGGTTCCTTGTACAGATCCAGCCCAGTCATCGTTTGGAGTTTCAAAGCGACCCAACAAACAGTAGCACAGTCATCGTACAGAAACCAATTTTCAAGATGATCAGCCCCAAATCCCACCACCCCCACCCACCCCAACCCCACGTAGATTTCGATAACTTTTTCATCAGACCTAATCCAGTCATCAGCACCCACCCACACACCATCTCTCTGAGACACATCGCAAAATTTGATTCCCCTCAAGATGCTGCATTCTGGCTACATCACTGTGCCCGTCTATGAAGTCGCCAAACCCTCTGACATGTCTGAGAGCCATTTCTAAATAGTATGGACATAGGCCCTGTAAAATACCTGCCGCCTCTTCAGCAACATTAACAGCGCCGATATGACAATTAAGACTGATGATAATAACCCTGATGATAGATACTGGATAAGCATAGTGATACATTATTCATCTAATGACAGCTTTAAAGAGAATTTAGAAGAGGACAGCGAAGTGGTTAGTGAGCCAAACTATATGGGTAGAAACTTTCCAGACTGACAGTTTCTTGTTTAATCATGTCTATTGCAATCATTTTCATTTTATCCAATTAACAAGTGGTTCGGTTTGCTACATTTCCACACATGTGATAGACGCGATCCTGATTGTGAAAGTAGTACACGTATGCCATGGCGTAATTTGTTATCAAAAGATTCCTACATTTGTAAAGACGATTACCATCAACTGCTTTTCATGTGCATAGTTTCATGAACATCCAATTTATATCAAATATACATTTCTTTAACTATCACAAATTCTACTGTCATGGTGTACTTAGATCTGTATTGTTAAAACTGGGCTCAAAGGGGTAACATGATCAGCTGGACCAGCAAAATTTTGTGACTTGTACTCAGATATATTGCATGGACAGACAAACAAGACGGCACCAACCGCATTACTCACACCCGCCTTCAGTAGCATGAATAACAGGATTTAAGTTTTTAATGAATTCGCCACAGCTACAGATAGTTATGTCACAGAAACTGATTTTTGAAGATGGCTTCATATTAGCCATTTGGACCAATTTTTATAGATAACTCACATATTAGATCCATTTTACATGCAGACTTCCATAGGTTTACAATCGATGTTGCAGAAACTGATATACAAAACTGACTGCCTAGTAGGCTATTACATGTAGCTATTTTACATGTATTGTAAATCCAAGCTAATTACTCACGCGACCAACTGCCAGTGTGAGTATTGCTGGTGGAGCTGCCTGTTCGTTTGTCTGTTTTTCCAAGGCATATCTGCAGACACTTTGATATAGAATAACCAAATTTGGCACATGAATTCATATTATAAGTGGCTAGAAAGAATTTTAGTTTGAGGTCAAACAGTCAAACATAAAGGTTAGTGCAGACAGGAATACACATTTTCCTCGATCATGTCGATAACTCTGCAATGCAAGAAGATAGAATTGCCATATCTGTAACAAACATTCATATATTGTGGTTGGATAGAAGCAAAATTTAGTTTTAGGTCAAAAGTCCAAATGTCAAGGCACATGGTTATTTAGTGCATATCGGAAAACACATTTTCGTCGATATTGTGGTTAGTTAGAAGCAAAATTTAGTCTGAAGTCAAAGGTTCAAATATTGAGGTCAGTTAGTGCATTTTCAAAACCGAGTGAAACTTTGGCATGAGTCAGCATCTCCATTGAGTGCATTCTGGTTTTATTTTACATAACATTGAACCACAATCCAAAGGCACTAATGATAGATGGTCTCTTACTATTGGTAAATTGCCATAATTAATGCTATTTTGGTTCAGAAGATAGTGATTCATTAAAACAAACAGGTGTTACATGTAGATGTCTTGAGGAAACAACAAGTTCTAATGCAAAGGACAGATGTGTTCTTTATATTGCTGATGCAAAAGACAGATGTGGTCTTTACAGTTAGCTTTGACTGGAATTCATACTAGACATATTATTGTTGGGATAGATGATAATACTAAACTATTGAAAACTTGATACTTTATCTGGCTGATGTACCTTTATTTACATTTAAAATATATAAATAGTAATGATAATTGACAATAAGTTGTAGTCACCGAAGATAGAGTGTCTCTTACTCCAGTTACAGTGGAATGATGAAATAATCTTTTCATTCACAAGATTTGAAGGAAATTTCAATTTCCCTTTCTCCGAGATCTAACAATACTTACAATGTACCATTACATTACTTATTGAATAACAGCTCATCTGAAGCTGTGCCCTAAGAATCTTCATATTTAGAAAGCTCTACCGGCTCCTGGAACTGGGTACCCACCACAAATAAACGGATACACCCCACCATAAGTCGACACATTGTTTGCATAGCTATCAAACAAGAGACAACTCATGGCTTGCCTCTGTGGGGCTGGGAGGCAGGGTCCATAATGTAATGGTAAGTATTGTTAGATCTTGGAGAAAGGGAAATTGAAATTTCCTTCATTCTCCTTCGATCAATACCTACCATTACATTACTTATTGATAACACCAGATTTAGTCAGTAATCTGGTGTGAAGGGGCAAGCCATACAAAGCCTCTTTTGACCCTAGAGAAAGAACTTAGGGTTAAACTTGTCACACGGAGACCTAGAACGCCCGAGAAGTTTGGGACTGTATCACATTCGCATCACCACCCCACCCCACTTTCTCCAAAAAGGGAAGAGAACTAACGAACATGCATCGCGCCTGAAACACAAGTGTGCCAAGAGGGTTAACAGCTCTTAACACACATAAGCCTGGGAATGAGCATGAATATATAAGATGAATGAACATGATATATACACATAATACTAAAAACAGTCAAACATGAATTACCTCATTGAATTTTGCATCACACCATCACACTTTCGATCAAACGTGACAACGGGTTGAACTCCTCTCTCTTGACCATGTCTGTTCTTACTACTTCTGCTTTTTCAAAGTTACTAAATGGAGATGAACACTGTGGCCACAAGACTATCGTTTCAAAACTGCTAAAGTGAGTGGATTGGCTGAGTCTGACATATCTCTCATATAGTAATCTGTGAAAGAGGACTCAGCGCCATTGTGCAACGGCCATGATGTCCTCTAACGGGACACCATTGAATAGGGTGGTCGAGGGGGCTATTCCTTTAACATCGTGAGCACTAGCACATTGCACCTGGTGACCAGTCGCAATCTCGTGGGTAGTCTCAATGCATTCGACTACCCAGCAAGAGATAGAATCCATGGATGCGGCGCCATATGGCTTCTTATGGAAGAGTCACAGATGTCTATCATTTGACCATAGACAGTACATCCGTTTTTTGTACTTGGTAAAAGCACGGACTGGACACCAGGCACTGGTATCACGATCAAACCTAGTTAGCTTTGGTATTGTGATCGGTTTGCCGGGATACATGTATTTCAAAGATTGATTCTTTGACATAAATTCTGCTCTTGGCAGCAGTCGCAGACCCGCTCCAGAGACAAGAAATCGGTCCCTCGCTGTTGAATGCGCATGGATCTCACTGCGCCTTCTTGCTGAGGAAGTTGCCAATAGAAAGACTGCCTTTAGAGTCAGATGCTTTAGACTAGCCAAACGCAAAGGTTCTCAAAGGGTGCTTGGCCAGTACATTAAGCACTAAAAATAGACTCAGGCTGGAATGACTACCGGTTGTCTCGGTCGGAGATTGCTCATTCCCTAAACCATCACGTTCAACTGGGCCACCTCTGGACTTACCTTGTTGGCTAAACAAGGGGTAACCGATGCCAAAGATGACTTGTATCCAGCAATTATGACAGGAGCTAATCCTGTAAAGAATAGCTCACAGAGAAAGCCTGATTTGCTGAATAGTGGATTGAAAGGGATCAATATTCTTTCCTTCACCCCATTCTGCAAATTTGTTAACCTTGTGGTTATATGACTTGAAGGTTGACCTCCTTCTCACAGCTGCGATGAAACTCGCAGCCTGTTGAGAAAATTAAGCCTTCCAACATGGAACATCGTTTGATAACATCCACGCAGTCAATTTGAACATCCTGGCCGCTCGTGTAGGGAGCAGCCTTTGGCCTGGGAGATTACGTTCAAAATCTCGGGCAGCTGAACTGGATTGTCCACCAGCAGATCCAGAAGATTCATAAACCACACCCAGCTGGGCCAAAATGGTGCTATTATCAGGACCAGGCATGGCTCCTTCCTGATCTTCACCAGGACCTTCGGTAGAAGGATGGTGGGTGAGTATGCGTATGCGTGCATCCCTCTCCAGCTTATCGCCAGGGTGTCTGTATCGACGGCATTTGAATCTGGAATCAGCGAAACATACATGTAAGTCACGATTTGAGCTTTTTCCTTTGTGGCGAACAAGTCCACGTTTGATTTGCCCCAATGCTCGAAGATCCTTCGTAGAACTGGAGGGTTGAGAGACCATTCTGTTGGCAGAATTCTCTGTCTGCAAAACAAAGCAGCCGCCAGAGTGTTCAATCGCCCAGGAATGTGAGTTGCTTTCAAAACAACCAAGTAATTCCTGCACCTTTGAATCAAGTGCCACACTTTCATACACAGTGTGGGTGACTTGGTCCCTCATTGGCGATTTATGTATGATACTACTGTCGAATTGTCCGACCGTGCCAGTACATGTATCACCTTGCCCCTGACTTCTGGAAGAAATGTCTCTAGTACCAATGCCACTGCCATCATTTCTAATAGATTGATATGCAGCTGACTCTTTTGGAGAGGCCATGTGCCCGAAACCTGGTGTTCTCCCAGGCAGACCCCCACCCCTTCAGTGATGCATCCGTGTACATGGACAGCTGGGGTGGGGGTATGTGAACCGAAACTCCTACTAGGAGATTCTGACGCTCCTTCCACCATACAAGATGCGACATTATTGGCTCCAAAACTGGTACCAGCTTTGACAGGGGTTCTGTTCTCTGTTTCCACTGCGACATCAGATACAACTGGATAGGTCTTCGTAGCATACAGGATTACCTGCTCCAAGGCGACAGTCATGCCAAGCATCTGAAGAAACCTCCTCGTCTGAATGTGGTTTCCCAATCGAAAACTCTTGAGGATGGCTAACAGAGACACCACTCTGGGGTCTGACAGGTAAACCCTGACTTCCTCGAGATCGAATCGCATTCCCAAATGAACGAAGTGTTGAGTGCGTGTCAACTCGGATTTCTCCTTGTTGACTATCCACCCTAGATCTGAAGTAACTTCAGAGTCCAAGCAGTATCCACTTCTAACCTAGCTGGTGTGTCCGCCTTGATAAGCCAATCGTCTATGTAGGTGTGAAGCGCCAAGCTCTCCTGAGAAACGCTGTCACCGCTAGTACGACTCTCGTGAAAACCCTTGGAGCTGTCAACAGGCCGAATGGGAGGACTACAAACTCCCAAACACGGTTCTGAAACGCGAATCTCAGAAACCTGTGACAACCCCTGTTCATTGGAATGTGGAAATATGCATCTTTCAGACCGATTGACACACACCACATTCCTTTCCTCAATCCTGCCATTACCGATCTCGGAGTTTCCATTTTGAACCGAGGCGTATGGATAAACCAATTCAATGGCCTGAGACTGAGTATGGGCCTCCACCCCTGTGCTCACAGGGACAAGGAACCTATTTGAATAGAAGCCCGGTGCATTCTGGTTTGCTGGTTTTATTGCTCCCTTCAGAAGCAAACCTGACACTTCGTTTTGAATGACTTCTAACTTGGCTGGTTCCCCTGGTACGGAGTCCAGATAGGTGCCAAAGACAGATTTTGTGGTGGGAAATCCCACTACTCTGGCACGTATCCCTGGGATATCCATCCCAGGAACAGACTGTCTGACGTCACACCTCGCCAAGCCTCAACGAAATGCATGAGCCTTCCACCCACTATTGGCGCATTGACACCTAAGGCGGGTGTCTGGTTTGCGATCCGCTCCACCCTCTTAACGAGATAACCATTTTGGTCTTGGCTTGATTGGTCTGACTGGCACCGCTGTTCCTGTCGCACAGGCGCGGCCCAGACGGATGTGAAGGGAGCCACCATACCCTCAGGTACGATCCGCTCCCTTCTTTCTGCCCTTGAAAGATTCCCCTTGCCCTTCCCGCCTCTCAGGCGATCAGGGCCACCACTAGGGTGGGCAGGGGCTTCCACAGCCTTCTTAGCCACAAGCGGCTTGGAGGAAGGCTGAGCGGCTAGCAGCTTCGATGCAGTCCCTAGTGCATGCACTTGATGCACCAGCTCTAACTGCATGTTCACCACTATGGACTAGTGATATTGGCTGTGTCCTCTAGGATGGCCCGCACATGCCCACCAAAGATGCTAGGGCCGTTCAGGGGCATTCCAAGCAAACGCTCCCTGATAGCCGAAGCCGGACGCATATGGTCAAGGACCATCTGCCTCATGGACTTAGTCACTCGCGCCTGCAACCTGGCCAGTGTGTCCATCGACAGCACAAGGCCGTTGTTGACGCACAAAAGCGCTGCAGGTGGCACACGGTGGCCTGCCCCAGCTTCAGCCCACACCGACTGAAGCAAGTGACAGGAATGATTGACAGCATTCATAGATGCCCTGACACCTTCATCGCAGCGGGCCATGAGTTCTTCACAGCGTGGCTGGCTCTTGTCCATAAGTGCCTGAGTGGGGCCACACGCTCCTACACTTTGGACTCCAAGAACCCAATGGTCATCCTCAGTAACAGTTGGGACCGCACCATAACACTCGTACGCCCCCCTAGGGATACAGCATCTTGCCCGCACCTCCCTAGAGGCAGCAGCTGGCTCTTCGTAGAGTTGTTTGGCATAAATCGTCTCCAACAACTTGAACTTTGGATCCACTCCAATGGACTGGATCTGAGACGCGGGCAAGACCCCTGTCCGAATGGATGCCGCCGACGGATGGGGCATGTCTTCCTCAGCTGTGGCCGAGACCACGGACGGTTCCGCCCTAGCTATACCCCACCCATACCAGAGCATCGGACCATTCCACTTCTGAGGAAGACACACCCATAAACACATCGCTCGTTAATGTGTTTCCAGGTCTACCAGCAGCGGCATCCTGGCAAGGATCCACTGTTGGATAGCCAACAACACCAGTACCATGCGGTTCTGCCGCCACCCCATGAAACAGGCTGTTCCATGGAGTAGTCCCGCACGGAAAACTGTGCTGACCCATGGCAGTTCCAGAACTGATTTTCACCCAAAAAATTGATAAATCAAAATTCTGAGTACAATTTCTAGATCCTACCACCATAGACTGCATCTAGTCAAATTTGGTTGAAATAATTGTCAAGCAGCTAAGGATGAGTAGCATTTTGACCATTCCCGTTCGATTTTTCATAAAATCTGATTTTCACCCAAAAATTAATCAATCAAAATTCGGAAAAGAAGTTCTAGAGCCTACCACGATAGAATACATCGAGTCAAATTTAGCAGAAATATGTCAAGCAGCTAAGGACTAGCATTTTGACCATTTCAGATAGATTTTTCATAAAATCTTATTTTCACCCCAAAAATTGATCAATCTAAATTCTGAAAAGAATTTCTAGAGCCTACCACCACAGAATGCGTCTAGCCTAATTTGTTTGAAATATGTCTAGCAGCTAAGGAGGAGTAGCATTTTGACCATTTCCGGTAGATTTTACATAAAATCTCAGATCTTCACCCAAAAAATTGATCAATCAAAATTCTGAAAAAAGCATCTGGAGGGTAGCAGCTTAGGATCATTTCAGCGAAATTTGGTTGAAATTAGTCAAACAATTAAGAAGACCCGATTTGCCGGAGAGACGGACGAATGGCGGACGATCCCCCTGGCATAAGCTCACTTGGCCTTTCAGGCCAGGTGAGTTAAAAACCATAGACAAATGCTTAATATTTCATATTACTGCCCGGTCACCATTGGGGTTTTAAAGGAGGCAATCTTATCTGGCATATTTCGTTGCAATCATACGTCCTAGTTCCGCGGTCAGAAAATGGGACATACAACACACACAAAATTTCAGAGACATACACAATAAGTCACCATATAACTAAATAAATAATAGAAATATATGAACTGAGGTTTGGTGGCGCTCTCCATTGCAATCCAATTATAATCCAGAGGAAGAAAGGCACAGAAGCACAGTAAAATTAACCACAGGAAACTTTAGAAAATTTCTGAGCAGAGCTTGTTGTCCTTGTTGGTATGCAAACAAGATTTGTCGGCTTATGGTGGCGAGTACCCGTTTGGTGGGGGCAGGTACCCGGTTCCTTGAGCCAGTAGAGCTTTCTAAATCTGAAGATTCTTAGGGCACAGCTTCAGATAAGCTGTTATTCAATAAGTAATGTAATGGTAAGTATTGATCGGAGAAAGATTGCTAAATCGATGACGTGTCATCGCAAATTTCTACGTTCACCGCTTTGATCACACGCACGCATGCACACACACACGTGACACCTCGGGAATGGAACGATTTGATGTAAACGTGGTCTTGTACCCATATGGGTAACACACATACATGTATGTGCCAAATTTGTTTGAATTCCATCTAATGGTTTCCTAGGAGTTGTGTTGCAATTGATTTGACCCTTGACCTCTCATGTACACATTCCCACCCACTCACCCCTACACCCCACTCGGGACGGAGAGAAAACTACATGTAAATCAACTCTTGCATGCCAAACTCATATGGGTAAGATACATACCAAAGTTGGTTGAATTCCGTCCAATGCTTTTGGAAGAGTTGCATTACAATTAATTTCGTGACGTTTTGACCCCATGGAGGGGTGGGGGCTTGCATACCACAATCACATGGGCAACTCACATACCAAATTTCATCCAACAGTTTCAGAAAAACTGCATTACAATCAATTCCTTGACCTTTTGACAAACTCCCCCCCCCCTTCCCCTCATGGGGTGTGTGGGGGGGGGGGGGTCCGAGCCAAATATAGATGTTGTCTTACATGCCACAGTCATGTTGGTAACTGCTGCAATCATATGGCCAATGCACATACCAAATGTCATTTATTTTCATCCAACAGTTTCAGAGAGGTTGCATTACAATCAATTTCTTGACATTTTGATCCACACACCCCACACCCATGGGGCCGGCGCCTAATGTACACTTGTAAATGGCTTCTTGCACTTTACAATCATATGGATAACTCACAAACCAAATTTGGTTGAATTCTGTAAAACACTTTTGGAGGAGAGACATTTCAATCAATTTCCGCATATTAAAATGTTACCTTTTGACTAAAATGTAAACAGACTCTTGCATTCCAATTTGCATACCAAATTTGGCTGAATTCCATCAAACGGTTTCGGAGGTCTGATGTTATAATAGATTTGTCTTCGAAAAACGTGGGGATAATGATGAGTAGCATAGGTATGTAATGATAAGGTATTGACATATATATACATATTTTACTAACCTTATGTGACCCAGTATCCTAGCCCTACATGTAGTAAACTCGCTAACTCCAGTACATGTATTACTACTACATGTATGCCTCGAAACTAGAGTATCTATAACACAATATATATTACAATCTGCATCGTATTGATCACCGGCGAAGACAATAGAGTCTGAAATAATGGCGCCAGCAAATATCTATCTAAAATGGCGGCCACAGGTCTACTTAGTTAGTGTCCATAAATTAACAAACAGTCATAAATATTGCTAGGATATGTATCTTTTAAGAATAGATGAGAACTAAGGAATGTTCATTTGCAGTCCAAAAGAATTTTTTTTGTTGAAAATTTGCCACTGGAATGACTGACTCAATAACAAAGTCAATCAGCCGAGTGCCAAATTCTCAAAAACAGTCGTCTCTTGGACTACAAATGGATTTTCTTGACCAAAATTAGCCATTAAAGGGCTAAAGCCAGGCCACTTGCCATATTACACACTCTCTCAGTCTACAAGTTGGTGTTCTTTAAAACAGGTGTCTTAAGTGACCGGTTTGATGGCCTCTGTGACAGATGATACCATGAAAATTGGAGTTCTTGAAAATTCTGATATTGCCCACTGAGAAATCTGTTGCGAATTGCAGCGGTTACACACACTCTATGTCGTAATTCTCTGCGATTATTAATAGCACAATTGTGGTATGTCCATCTGGCAAACTGAGAGTATGACATCCATATTTCCTTAAAAAAACATAAACAAGAAAAGCAATTAGATTGCAGACCCTCCTCATTTTTGTCACAGTTTTCATATCATCATCAAAGTTATGGAATCAAACAGTACAGTCACACCCTTTCTTGTGTTAAAATGTTATCCAAATTAGTGAATTTGATTCGATCCATATATCGAAGTATATTCAAAGGAATATTCATCAGCCAATTTGGACCCCATGGCATAAGCTCACTTGGCCAGTCTGACCAGGTTACTGTTTATCCGACAGTTTCGAAAGTGCCAACTTTGAAATCAGCATATAAATCCAATTTTGGCTTCAAAATCCATCAAATAAGAAAAACACGCTACAATTTGATTGGTCCACGGTGGCCATGTTTTTTGACGATCGACTTCCCTTGAACAAGCTTTAATGACCTTTAGTCTCTAATCATATCTCCCAAACTTTGACCTGATCCATTTAGCAGTTCTAGAGAAGTTGGAAAACAGGTCATACAAGATGGCTGCCAAACCATTTGTTCAATCAAGTTCATGAGTTTTGAATTGATTCCCCAAGTAGTTTTGGATAAGATTTTTAGACATTTCTAAAAATTGGCCAAAATAGGACTTAATCTGGTAATGGAATTATCATACTGAAACCAATTTTCAAGATAGCCACCCTTGGAGTATTGTTGATTTCGATGAGTTTCTTTTTTAGACCTACTCCATCCACCATATAAAGTTTCAGTGTGATCCGTTCAACGGTAACACAGCTTTCATCCGGAAACCTATTTGGCGGTGTTTTTGGATTTCAGATCATCTTAAATTTTGATAGGTTTCTTCCCCAGAGTTAGTTAAACCACCCTATAAACTTTCATGGCAGTGAAGTTAACATCCGGAAACCAATTTTCAAGATGGCAGCCATCTTGGATTTTGGATCATCGTCAATTTCGATAGGGTTCTTCACCAGTCCTAGTCCCACCAACCTATGAAGTTTCAAAGTGATCTAACATACGGTAATAGAGTAAATCATTCGGAAATTAATTTTCAAGTTTGCCTCTAGTGTTTGGTGGCCATCTTGGATTTTGGATCATCATCAATTTGGATAGGCTTTTTCCCCAGACCTAGTGCAACCACACTATGAGGATTCAAAGCGATCTGATAAACGGTAACAGTTATCATCCGGAAAACATTTTTCAAGATGGCCGCCATGGTCTGGTGGCCATCTTGGATATTGGCTCATTCTCAATTTCAATAGGCTTCTTCGCAGACCTACTCCAACCTGCCTATGAAGTTTCAAAGTGATCTGATAAACAGCAACAGAATTATCATACGAAAAACAGTTTTCAAGTTGGCCTCTAGTGTCTGGTGGCCATCTTGGATTTCGGCTCATCGACCATTTCGAAAGGTGTCTTCCAGAGACCTAGTCCAACCACCCTATGAAGTTTCAAAGCGATCCGACAAACGGTAACGGAGTTATCATCCTGAAACCACTCTGCCGCCCGCCTGGACCATCATAGAATACCCTGCCAAATTTCTTGGCGGAGTATAAAAACGACTTAATGAACCAGAGTTATGTCCCTTGTTTAAGCGTGTGGCGACCTCATATTCATAGCTCTCATAGATTCATTGATAAATGCCATAAAGTGCCACGAACGTATTTTCCCCATAGGTTTGAAAAAATAGCAAGGGCCACAACTCTGCTATGTGTGGGCGTAGCCACGTCATCTTCATCAAAATTCTGTATACTAGTTCTGAAACCTACACCCATAGGGTCCTTCCAGCCAATCTAGGTTGAAATATGCCAAGCGATTAATGAGTAGTGTTTTGACAATTTCTGGCTATTTTTTCATTATAAAATCTAAACTTTTCACCCCTAAAATTGGCCAATCAAAATTCTGAATAGATGTTCTAAAGCCTACCACCTACCTAAGTGGTTTAGGCGATACATTTTAAAGCAAAAGTTGACAGACAGATGATGGACGGTCACCATAGCATAAGCCCAATTGGCCATTCGAGCTAAAAATTGACTGATCAAAATTCTCTCTGTTTTGGAGTAGCTCCCCCCAACCCCCAAAAAGGATCCATCCAGCAAAATTTGGTTCAAATCAGTCAAAATGTTAAGCAAGAGAAGAGATTTGAAGGATGGACAGACGGACAGGTGACAGACACGGCATAAGCTACAGGCCAGTGAGCTCAAAATATTTCTTACATCATAGATAAATATCCAGGAATTTAAGTTTATTACTCACACCACCAAAGGCCAGCTTTGTGGTTGGTGGCTAGAAAACATTTTGAGGTAAAAATGTCAAACATCAAGGTCACAGAATAACCAAATATGTAACAAGTTCAAATGGCAAGGTCAAGTGTAAGGGAGAGATGTTGTGGCATAAACTGCATTACCGTATGACCTTCAGATCTTTAATGATCAATAGACACAATTTGTCCAGAACGGATTAGAATGTTGTAGTAATAAGCCCATTAGATAAGGATACCAGTAACGATTGACGTCATTGACATAAGGGATAATACGATCATTGCCAAAACATTTAGCCTAACAGAAGCATTAAATCTTGAATGCATGGTTTACATTTTATTTATCAGTCAGTGGAGTTTTCATGATCAATTTGAAATTAGACAGACACATTTTGAAAATAAATATTCATTCATTTATTCTTGCTTTACTGGGTGAAATGTTTCATGAGTCAACCACTAACATGTGACCATTTTAAAATATTGATGAGTAAATATATGATTTTAACCAGTTATCATCTCATATCTTTTGTCTGAAACAAGATCCCTGAACTGGCGGAGTTGAATCTAGATTGAAATAATCACGATTATTAGCCGATTAACCTTGGTTGATCCAATCCCTGCTTGTTTGTTAAATTTTTAAGATCAGTCACATCCAATCAACTCTTCGATCAGATGAAGCTCATCTCAATCATCATCAAGTTTCGCAGACAAATTCAATTACTCCATACTCATAAGTGCTGTTATTTAATTCAAGTCAATTTTCAGTTTAAAGCCTGACGTCATCATTCAGAACTCACATCAGATTGAAACCGCTAAATGGGTTTCCTTGACGATGAAACAGCACGTATGATTTTAGATGTCAGTTAAACAATGTAGCTCTTGTTTCAAATCATAATGCTTTAGAACATCAATACGATTTTTATGTTGATAACAATAACAATTGATATAAATCTAATACAATAACTTAATATATAACCTGTATGCAATACCAATGATCCGATATATTTGACAGAATCAATCAGTTTCTTGTAGCTTGAAATGAATGAGTTCAGGTGACGATGACGACCAGAATATGAATTATGACATCATATTGAATTTGACAATTAGATGTGGATGCATCCAACCGAAATGCATCACAAATAAAACTTTGCTCGAATTATAACACTGGATGCCAGAAACTGATGAGACAATTAATACTAAATTAAAGCATTTTATTGACAATTTTGCAACTAGTTTACTGTAGGCAGCAATGTTAGTCAAATATTTTGAAAATATGCAAAATAGTTCATGAGTTGCATGAAATTGATATTGAGACTTCAGGATTGAAAAGGTCAATAACAGGGCTCGATTTTAACACTGACCCGTTAACCCGACGATAGAATTTCATATGGGTTAGTAAAAGTACACCGGCACTAACACGCCTGGGTTAGTAATTCTCTCAAAAGAGGAAATAAGAAAAAACACTGTTATTATGTACCCAACAAAAATTGACAAGAACAGATTTTTTGCTACCTTCAATGTTTTATTGAATGTTTTGAAATTAATTTGTCCGGAAAGCTGTTGCTGCCTTAAGCAGAAATGGCTTTCTGGGCAAATTAATTTCAAAATATTCAACAGCTGTTCTGTATGATTGCCTTGGAAATGAGTTTTATAGGGATCCATCGGTGAATTGCGTTCATTTAACCATTTGGGAAAACCGATATCATTACAATTTAAATCTTCATACTGTTATAACGGTTATATCAGAATTGGTATTGGTTTGGCATACATTATTGGTGAAGCAGTGTTGTATGGCATACCATAACATTAAAAAACTGTGACAATGCAATCATAGGTAGCTTTAGTTGGATTTTACAGGCCAAATAAACACTTACGGTCTTGAGGAAAATCAAAATATTTCCTTATAGAATACTATTTTTGAAAATTTCCCACTAGAATGATGGGGTCAGTAACTGAGCCAGCCATTCCAGTGGTAAATTTTCAAAAACTGTCTTCGCTTGGCCTGCAAATGGACATTTTATTCAATAAGAAAATATTTAGATTTTCTTGAAAATCTGGTCATTAAAGGGTTAAATGGTTAAGCGATATGGATTTCTGTCGACTCTTACATATATTTAATTTCTAAACAACTTTACAGGAAGGATGTTAAATATTTGGAAACTAATTCGACTGAAATATGTTTTAGCAACAGTACACAGTCAAATTAGTTTCAAAATATTCAATAGCATATTTCTTATATCAAAGAATCTGCGGCTTTTGATGAAAGGGTTAGCAAGTTAAAGTACTAAAGATAAATATATTTACCAAGAGAATAAATCAAATCAAATAAAATCAAATATGATGGATTCTAATTTTGTATAAGACGTGTATACGTGTAATTCAAGCATTGGAACACTGTGTCATGTCCAGTAAAACATATAGGGGTTAAAATTGATGTTAGTAGAACTTGACCAGTACAGTTTGTGACTGAGCAAAAATGGCTGCTGTTATCTGAAAACCAGGAGAATATTTTCGAAAACTTACCACTGGAATAACTGGCTTGATAATCAAGCCCGTCATTCCAGTGGTAAATTATTTTAAAATGGTCTTCTCATGGTCTGGAAATTTACATTTTCTGTGAGAAAATTGCAATTTTCTTGACCAAATCTGAGATTTAATTACAGCAGTTTTACAACCTATGTAAACGAATCGCCATTTCTAAATAAATAATCAGTAGGCATGTAAAATATAGTAATATAGAGAATATTATTTCAGGCTACTGAATTTTCCTTAGACAGCTCCAGATTCCTGTCAAATACTTGTTCAAGATCATCCACAATCTTACACCATATTATTTTACTGTTAATGACAGAATCAGGATTTGATCAATTAATTATTATTAAGTTAATGAATTTGAAGATTCTGCTGTACAAACAATATAACAATTTACACTCAAATAATCAACAACAATATTACAGTTTCACTCTTCAAAATGGGTCAAATTAGATGCCAAAAAATACAAAATCTGTCCAGATTTGTTACATACTATGTTATAATCATATTTATAATGATTCAGTAGATTACACGAAACCTTAATATCTGTAAAAAAAAAAAAAAAAAAAATACATGGTAATGAGCCAATATGGTAGTGAGATGGAATGACAGAACATCAGATTGTTGGTTAGTGGACATAGTTTCTGGCTGATTAAAGTCCTCGCCTGCTACAGGAGATGCATCAAACCTGTGCACAAAATTAAGATTGCTGAATGTTAGCGATCTTGCATCCAGATTGTCTATGTTTCCTACTTGCAAAGCAGCCATGTGCATGTCACTTTAATTATTATTTGTCTGGAATACCCTATGGGCCAGAAGCCCCATATGAGAGTATGAAGATGCTACAAGATTTCTATCCAAGGGTTGGTACAAAGAACCTGTGGAAATGCATTCGCTGGTATTATGTTTATGCAGGATGTTGAGGGCAGTGTTCCCACCCGGGTTTTCAATGTGGGGAGAGATGATGTGGTGCCAGTGAACCTTACAACCCTGTGTATTCTGTTAGTATAGTGAGTGCTAGGGGTATGTAATGGCAGGGTTTCACTGTTGAGTAAAACGCTAGCATTGATTGATGTCAATGGTGGATTGACTGTCCATCCCTGCACCCTAGTGTGGTGACTGCAGATCGTATGCATGGTGCAAAAAGATAGAGTTCGGCGCATGCTTTGCACTTGTGGTGTGTGGGTATGAGTTGTTTTGTGGATGATTGTGTGTGCTTTGAATGTGAATGAACATATTCTCCTGTATGTTATGAGGTGCTAGTGATCTTTTTAGCACTAAGTTCCGATGCTTCTTGTGCAGTAGATGTATTCCTGCACACGTCTGTTATATTTTCTATGTCCTGCGTAATGCTTGTACATGTAGACATGACTGGATGATTGACTACCTCATGTTGTTCATGAGACCTAAATATTCCATCAACACAGCATTGCAATATAAACACACTAAAAAAACCTGTCAAATTGTTCTGGCACCAACAAAGACTATTCATTCAAGGCCAATTAAACCCGTACATTGCTGTGTTTGGCCCTGCAGAATATTTTGAAAGAAATTTGATTGAAACAGATGTAAGTTGCTTTAAAACTATTAAGCAATGTCTGTATTTGTCTCCTATTGTATGGGTTAAAATGGGTTCATGTTTTGCAGCTCTACAGCCCAGATACAGACAATTATATATGATGTAGAAAATCTGCTGCTGAACGTTTTGAAACCAATTTGACTAAGGCAGCAACAGCTTCTAGTCAAATTACCTTCAAAATCTTTTTGCCCTAAAGGGCTTAAGCACATTTCCAGGCCCTTTAAAAGGTGCTTAAGCCCAGTCAAGCCTTAAGTCCAAAGATCGTATAGTCACTATATTGATTGATTGATGTTTTATAGCGTTGCTGGTGCTGTAACAAGAAATAAATTGTAACATGTCAGTTGTGGGCAGTAATCAAAGTATAACAATGGAAGTAACGCTGCCATGCTTTGAATAATATTAATAGTATCACACACTAACTCTTTAACCCTTTAACACTTGAATTTGTTCAAGAAAATTGAAATTTTCTCATAGAAAATGTTCATTTTCAGACCAAGTGAAGACTACCTTTGAAAATTTACCACTGGAATAACTGGCTCGGTTATCAAGCCTGTCATTCCAGTGGTAAATTTCCAAGAATAGTCTTCTCTAGGTCTGCAAAAAGACATTTCTCAAGACCACTGCAGAAGCCGTTTTTAGCTGATATGATGGTGTTAAATGGTTAAGCTTGATACACGCAATACAACAGGTTGTATACATCAAGTTGGCCTGTGTGTATCGGGTTCGTACAACTTTGTCATCCAACATTTTATGCGATCAATCTATTGTCCCAATTTAATACACATGATTTACGTAACCATCTCCATTTACGTCCGTAATTTACGTGTCATATGGCAACAAAATGACTGCTCATAGCAAATGTACATGGATGATCATAGAACTAATGTTACTAATTCTGACTACTAATTCTGACATTTGAATATTTTATGCTGATTTTGGATTTTGGGCAATAACTCTGGACCTGCTGAATATTTTGAATACGGTTTGATTGAAAGTTGTTGGTAGCTTAGTCACCAACAACTTTCATTCAAACTGTTTTCAAAATATCAAGCATATTCTGAGTTAAAACACACGGAAAATGGAGTCTGCAAAAATTGAGCAGGCAGACAGTTAAGAACATGCATGGCATCAATAATAATTACTATCAATTACACTTCTACAGCAGCATGACAGTACAACATCACTAATAATTACTATCAATTACACTTCTACAACACTATGACAGTACAACTTCAATAATAATTACTATCAATTACACTTATACAACAGCTTGACAGTACAACATCAATGAGAATTACTATAGATAATATTTGTTTAAGTATGTGTAGACAATTCCGATAAAAACTTGAATTACCTTCAGTGATATCCTGCAGAATAACCTGTCAGTTTCATATTTAGCTCCCAATCATCAGAGAATGCAGTTCTAAAATTAGGGCTTTAAATTAACCAGGATAAGCCACTAGTCCGAGGGTTAATGACCAGTAAATTTGGTTATTCATAGTGATTATCTAATAAAGCCTATTTCTGACAGATTCACTGCTCTCCCATATAGTAAGCTCGGGAATTCTTGTACTAACTATGGGAATGTAAAACATTCAACAGCTTATTTGTATGGTTGCCATGAAATTGAGATACTCAGACTCTGGGGTTCAACGTTACAGGTAAGCTATTGCATATTTTGAAAGAAATTTGACAGAAACTTGTTGCTATCACAGCCTCCTGTCAAATAAGTTTCAAAATATTTAACAAAATATTTAACAACTTATCTGTAACGTTGAACCCTAGAGTACCAGTATCTCAATTTCAAGGCAACCATACAGGTAAGCTGTTTAATAGATTGAAAGAAATTCCGCAAGAACATGTGAAAGGCTTAAGCCCTGACATAAGTTTAACATAATCAAGAAATATTTGCACTTTTACTATGTCCCACAATGAAGTATTATTGGATACAAGATTTATGTATAAATGATCAGTGTCCTCAAAGAAATCAAAGACGGCATATAGTATAAACATAAGCTTATTTTATATTAGAGATGGGATTGCATCTATGGTGGTGTAGAGGCGTGAGACACAGGTGTTCATCATCGGAAGATGATCGTCGTCCACAGTCTGGAGAGTACTAGGCATAGGCTGGAATATTTCCTCACTAACTGACAGTTCTGATGATGATGGCCAAAGATATACCTGTCAATGAAATAAACAATAGATTTTTTTATCTCCAGAATTTTTAGAATACATTGATTAAATTGAACCCAAATGGCATAATTGACGTATTGGACAAATGAAGCACTCAAGTTTCCATGTCGTGTATTTCTCTATTTGTATGAAATATGTGATTCAGAATGAAGACATTTCTTTACTATACCATCTATAAGATATCTAAGGGACTTCTGAACAGGCCCACCCATGTCATTGTAGGACAAGAGTTCATCACTTCCATTGACCACTGAAGTAAACCCCCACCCCCACCACCACCCTCCATTATTGGATCTGGCCTAATTAATGCATGTGATGAGAGATCTCCTCATATGTTTCAAATGCCATCGCAATTCAAAGATGCCACTTGCTTAGCGACATTGCATTAAATACAATATATATATATAGGGGAAAGTTCAGATTTATTTCATTTCATCACATGTAGTGCTTTGGTGTGAATATTCACCTTTAATACATTCCATTTCTGATTTATAGATCTGTTTTTTCTGCTAGTGAATAAATATGTTATCCACCACAATTGTTTAATCCATTGAACAATGAAGTCCCAGGTAAGCTGCTGAATATTTTGAAACTAATTCGACAAGAACTTGTTGCTACCGTTCCAGTCAAATTAGTTTCAAAACATTCAACATAATATGTATTAACCTGATAGCGACTTTTCCAATTCGGCTTATGTGTAAATGGTCAACCCAGAATCAGCCCTAAGATATCTGCTCTTTCACAGTATCTGTAGTGGTCTTGAGGAATGTCAATTTGCAGGACAAGAGAAGGGTATATTTTAAAATTTACCAGTGGCATGTCACTGTCTCGATCACCACTCCAGTCATTCCAGTGCTTAGTTTTTAAAAAATAGTCTTCAAATGGTCAGTAAATGGGCACCGTTATGGCTTTTGCAGAGGTAAATTAAAAGATTCAGTTTCAAGTTTCTTGAAAAATCTTGACCATTAAAGGGTTGAGATAAATAGCATTTTAAGGCGCTGTTGATACAAGGTGTTAAAGGAATCAGCCATATCAGGTGAGTTTTAAGAAATACATTATCCACCTCACATATAAGCTGCTTATTTTTAAATCGCATGGGTTATTTCCATTGGTGCATGTGAGCAGTGAACCAGAATATCTAAATATTAAATCATTTTAAATAAGAAATATCATGTTGAATATTTTGAACCTATTTTGACTATTCTCGCTATATACCTGTTAATTTTGTTGAAGCTGCGTGTCGAGGTGCATGATCAAGATATGAAGATGATGAATTCTCCAAACATTTTTCTCACAAGAGGCGATGATATACGAGTGAGACGCATCCCTCGATGTCATTGCTACGAGATGAAGATGGTGAGGATCCCAGATACGGGTGTTCTCTGCACATTCCAATAACTATAAACAAGGTGACTAGTGAGATCTGAAACACATGCTTATAGAAATACTGTTAAAATGGTATTCTAATGACGTATGACGGTTGTTTCGTATGACGGTTGTTCTTGTCAAAGTACTATAAGTAGACTGTCACCAAACAAAACGCTAAAATTTGATTGCAGAAATCATAGCAAATATACTGTTCCCGTTATTACAACATTGATTTTCTCACAGAACTGACAAGTTCATCACGAGACACTGTGGACCATGTGGACACGCCATCTCTCCTGTCAAACCGACCCATTATGAAGTTTTATACACTACGCTGACTGTCTCTGCTTTATGTTGTTCATGAGACAGCATTGCGAGATGCACACTAAAAAAAATTGTCACATTGTTCTGGCACCGACATGTCCATCTTTCTTAAAAATGCCATTAGCAAATAATAGCTTACATTCAAAGGGCTTTCCTATTCAGTAGAATGACATATATGTGCATGATTATTACAAGAGTTAGACAGAGATTGGGAAAATTCTAGCTAGAGCAGGTGTAGCTTGGAGGTGTGAAATTTTGCATTGACTAGAGAAGGCGAACAGTTAGAAGACTACTCATTCACGGCCAATTAAAATTGTACATTGCTGTGTTTGGCCCTGCTGAATAGATTGAAAGGAATTTGATTGAAACAGATGATAGTTGCTTTAAAACTATTAAGCAATATCTGTATTTGTCTCCTATTGTATGGGTTAAAATGGGTTCATATTTTGCAGCTCTACAGCCCAGATACAAACAATTATATATGATGTAGAAAATTTCCTGCTGAACATTTTGAAACCAATTTGACTAAGGCAGCAACAGCTTCTAGTCAAATTACCTTCAAAATCTTTTTGCCCTAAAGGGCTTAAGCACATTTCCAGGCCCTTTAAAAGGTGCTTAAGCCCAGTCAAGCCTTAAGCCCAAAGATCGTATAGTCACTATATTGATTGATTGATGTTTTATAGCGTTGCTGGTGCTGTAACAAGAAATAAATTGTAACATGTCAGTTGTGGGCAGTAATCAAAGTATAACAATGGAAGTAACGCTGCCATGCTTTGAATAATATTAATAGTATCACATACTAACTCTTTAACCCTTTAACACTTGAATTTGTTCAAGAAAATTGAAATTTTCTCATAGAAAATGTTCATTTTCAGACCAAGTGAAGACTACCTTTGAAAATTTACCACTGGAATAACTGGCTCGGTTATCAAGCCAGTCATTCCAGTGGTAAATTTTCAAGAATAGTCTTCTCTAGGTCTGCAAATAGACATTTCTCAAGACCACTGCAGAAGCCGTTTTTAGCTGATATGATGGTGTTAAATGGTTAAGCTTGATACACGCAATACAACAGGTTGTATACATCAAGTTGGCCTGTGTGTATCGGGTTCGTACAACTTTGTCATCCAACATTTTATGCGATCAATCTATTGTCCCAATTTAATACACATGATTTACGTAACCATCTCCATTTACGTCCGTAATTTACGTGTCATATGGCAACAAAATGACTGCTCATAGCAAATGTACATGGATGATCATAGAACTAATGTTACTAATTCTGACTACTAATTCTGACATTTGAATATTTTATGCTGATTTTGGATTTTGGGCAATAACTCTGGACCTGCTGAATATTTTGAATACGGTTTGATTGAAAGTTGTTGGTAGCTTAGTCACCAACAACTTTCGTTCAAATTGTTTTCAAAATATCAAGCATATTCTGAGTTAAAACACACGGAAAATGGAGTCTGCAAAAATTGAGCAGGCAGACAGTTAAGAACATGCATGGCATCAATAATAATTACTATCAATTACACTTCTACAGCAGCATGACAGTACAACATCACTATAATTACTATCAATTACACTTCTACAACACTATGACAGTACAACTTCAATAATAATTACTATCAATTACACTTATACAACAGCTTGACAGTACAACATCAATGAGAATTACTATAGATAATATTTGTTTAAGTATGTGTAGACAATTCCGATAAAAACTTGAATTACCTTCAGTGATATCCTGCAGAATAACCTGTCAGTTTCATATTTAGCTCCCAATCATCAGAGAATGCAGTTCTAAAATTAGGGCTTTAAATTAACCAGGATAAGCCACTAGTCCGAGGGTTAATGACCAGTAAATTTGGTTATTCATAGTGATTATCTAATAAAGCCTATTTCTGACAGATTCACTGCTCTCCCATATAGTAAGCTCGGGAATTCTTGTACTAACTATGGGAATGTAAAACATTCAACAGCTTATTTGTATGGTTGCCATGAAATTGAGATACTCAGACTCTGGGGTTCAACATTACAGGTAAGCTATTGCATATTTTGAAAGAAATTTGACAGAAACTTGTTGCTATCACAGCCTCCTGTCAAATAAGTTTCAAAATATTTAACAAAATATTTAACAACTTATCTGTAACGTTGAACCCTAGAGTACCAGTATCTCAATTTCAAGGCAACCATACAGGTAAGCTGTTTAATAGATTGAAAGAAATTCCGCAAGAACATGTGAAAGGCTTAAGCCCTGACATAAGTTTAACATAATCAAGAAATATTTGCACTTTTACTATGTCCCACAATGAAGTATTATTGGATACAAGATTTATGTATAAATGATCAGTGTCCTCAAAGAAATCAAAGACGGCATACAGTATAAACATAAGCTTATTTTATATTAGAGATGGGATTGCATCTATGGTGGTGTAGAGGCGTGAGACACAGGTGTTCATCATCGGAAGATGATCGTCGTCCACAGTCTGGAGAGTACTAGGCATAGGCTGGAATATTTCCTCACTAACTGACAGTTCTGATGATGATGGCCAAAGATATACCTGTCAATGAAATAAACAATAGATTTTTTTATCTCCAGAATTTTTAGAATACATTGATTAAATTGAACCCAAATGGCATAATTGACGTATTGGACAAATGAAGCACTCAAGTTTCCATGTCGTGTATTTCTCTATTTGTATGAAATATGTGATTCAGAATGAAGACATTTCTTTACTATACCATCTATAAGATATCTAAGGGACTTCTGAACAGGCCCACCCATGTCATTGTAGGACAAGAGTTCATCACTTCCATTGACCACTGAAGTAAACCCCCACCCCCACCACCACCCTCCATTATTGGATCTGGCCTAATTAATGCATGTGATGAGAGATCTCCTCATATGTTTCAAATGCCATCGCAATTCAAAGATGCCACTTGCTTAGCGACATTGCATTAAATACAATATATATATATAGGGGAAAGTTCAGATTTATTTCATTTCATCACATGTAGTGCTTTGGTGTGAATATTCACCTTTAATACATTCCATTTCTGATTTATAGATCTGTTTTTTCTGCTAGTGAATAAATATGTTATCCACCACAATTGTTTAATCCATTGAACAATGAAGTCCCAGGTAAGCTGCTGAATATTTTGAAACTAATTCGACAAGAACTTGTTGCTACCGTTCCAGTCAAATTAGTTTCAAAACATTCAACATAATATGTATTAACCTGATAGCGACTTTTCCAATTCGGCTTATGTGTAAATGGTCAACCCAGAATCAGCCCTAAGATATCTGCTCTTTCACAGTATCTGTAGTGGTATTGAGGAATGTCAATTTGCAGGACAAGAGAAGGGTATATTTGAAAATTTACCAGTGGCATGTCACTGTCTCGATCACCACTCCAGTCATTCCAGTGCTTAGTTTTCAAAAAATAGTCTTCAAATGGTCAGTAAATGGGCACCGTTATGGCTTTTGCAGAGGTAAATTAAAAGATTCAGTTTCAAGTTTCTTGAAAAATCTTGACCATTAAAGGGTTGAGATAAATAGCATTTTAAGGCGCTGTTGATACAAGGTGTTAAAGGAATCAGCCATATCAGGTGAGTTTTAAGAAATACATTATCCACCTCACATATAAGCTGCTTATTTTTAAATCGCATGGGTTATTTCCATTGGTGCATGTGAGCAGTGAACCAGAATATCTAAATATTAAATCATTTTAAATAAGAAATATCATGTTGAATATTTTGAACCTATTTTGACTATTCTCGCTATATACCTGTTAATTTTGTTGAAGCTGCGTGTCGAGGTGCATGATCAAGATATGAAGATGATGAATTCTCCAAACATTTTTCTCACAAGAGGCGATGATATACGAGTGAGACGCATCCCTCGATGTCATTGCTACGAGATGAAGATGGTGAGGATCCCAGATACGGGTGTTGTCTGCACATTCCAATAACTATAAACAAGGTGACTAGTGAGATCTGAAACACATGCTTATAGAAATACTGTTAAAATGGTATTCTAATGACGTATGACGGTTGTTTCGTATGACGGTTGTTCTTGTCAAAGTACTATAAGTAGACTGTCATCAAACAAAACGCTAAAATTTGATTGCAGAAATCATAGCAAATATACTGTTCCCGTTATTACAACATTGATTTTCTCACAGAACTGACAAGTTCATCACGAGACACTGTGGACCATGTGGACACGCCATCTCTCCTGTCAAACCGACCCATTATGAAGTTTTATACACTACGCTGACTGTCTCTGCTTTATGTTGTTCATGAGACAGCATTGCGAGATGCACACTAAAAAAAATTGTCACATTGTTCTGGCACCGACATGTCCATCTTTCTTAAAAATGCCATTAGCAAATAATAGCTTACATTCAAAGGGCTTTCCTATTCAGTAGAATGACATATATGTGCATGATTATTACAAGAGTTAGACAGAGATTGGGATAATTCTTGCTAGAGCAGGTGTAGCTTGGAGGTGTGAAATTTTGCATTGACTAGAGAAGGCGAACAGTTAGAAGACTACTCATTCACGGCCAATTAAAATTGTACATTGCTGTGTTTGGCCCTGCTGAATAGTTTGAAAGGAATTTGATTGAAACAGATGATAGTTGCTTTAAAACTATTAAGCAATATCTGTATTTGTCTCCTATTGTATGGGTTAAAATGGGTTCATATTTTGCAGCTCTACAGCCCAGATACAAACAATTATATATGATGTAGAAAATTTCCTGCTGAACATTTTGAAACCAATTTGACTAAGGCAGCAACAGCTTCTAGTCAAATTACCTTCAAAATCTTTTTGCCCTAAAGGGCTTAAGCACATTTCCAGGCCCTTTAAAAGGTGCTTAAGCCCAGTCAAGCCTTAAGCCCAAAGATCGTATAGTCACTATATTGATTGATTGATGTTTTATAGCGTTGCTGGTGCTGTAACAAGAAATAAATTGTAACATGTCAGTTGTGGGCAGTAATCAAAGTATAACAATGGAAGTAACGCTGCCATGCTTTGAATAATATTAATAGTATCACACACTAACTCTTTAACCCTTTAACACTTGAATTTGTTCAAGAAAATTGAAATTTTCTCATAGAAAATGTTCATTTTCAGACCAAGTGAAGACTACCTTTGAAAATTTACCACTGGAATAACTGGCTCGGTTATCAAGCCAGTCATTCCAGTGGTAAATTGTCAAGAATAGTCTTCTCTAGGTCTGCAAATAGACATTTCTCAAGACCACTGCAGAAGCCGTTTTTAGCTGATATGATGGTGTTAAATGGTTAAGCTTGATACACGCAATACAACAGGTTGTATACATCAAGTTGGCCTGTGTGTATCGGGTTCGTACAACTTTGTCATCCAACATTTTATGCGATCAATCTATTGTCCCAATTTAATACACATGATTTACGTAACCATCTCCATTTACGTCCGTAATTTACGTGTCATATGGCAACAAAATGACTGCTCATAGCAAATGTACATGGATGATCATAGAACTAATGTTACTAATTCTGACTACTAATTCTGACATTTGAATATTTTATGCTGATTTTGGATTTTGGGCAATAACTCTGGACCTGCTGAATATTTTGAATACGGTTTGATTGAAAGTTGTTGGTAGCTTAGTCACCAACAACTTTCGTTCAAATTGTTTTCAAAATATCAAGCATATTCTGAGTTAAAACACACGGAAAATGGAGTCTGCAAAAATTGAGCAGGCAGACAGTTAAGAACATGCATGGCATCAATAATAATTACTATCAATTACACTTCTACAGCAGCATGACAGTACAACATCACTAATAATTACTATCAATTACACTTCTACAACACTATGACAGTACAACTTCAATAATAATTACTATCAATTACACTTCTACAACAGCTTGACAGTACAACATCAATGAGAATTACTATAGATAATATTTGTTTAAGTATGTGTAGACAATTCCGATAAAAACTTGAATTACCTTCAGTGATATCCTGCAGAATAACCTGTCAGTTTCATATTTAGCTCCCAATCATCAGAGAATGCAGTTCTAAAATTAGGGCTTTAAATTAACCAGGATAAGCCACTAGTCCGAGGGTTAATGACCAGTAAATTTGGTTATTCATAGTGATTATCTAATAAAGCCTATTTCTGACAGATTCACTGCTCTCCCATATAGTAAGCTCGGGAATTCTTGTACTAACTATGGGAATGTAAAACATTCAACAGCTTATTTGTATGGTTGCCATGAAATTGAGATACTCAGACTCTGGGGTTCAACATTACAGGTAAGCTATTGCATATTTTGAAAGAAATTTGACAGAAACTTGTTGCTATCACAGCCTCCTGTCAAATAAGTTTCAAAATATTTAACAAAATATTTAACAACTTATCTGTAACGTTGAACCCTAGAGTACCAGTATCTCAATTTCAAGGCAACCATACAGGTAAGCTGTTTAATAGATTGAAAGAAATTCCGCAAGAACATGTGAAAGGCTTAAGCCCTGACATAAGTTTACCATAATCAAGAAATATTTGCACTTTTACTATGTCCCACAATGAAGTATTATTGGATACAAGATTTATGTATAAATGATCAGTGTCCTCAAAGAAATCAAAGACGGCATATAGTATAAACATAAGCTTATTTTATATTAGAGATGGGATTGCATCTATGGTGGTGTAGAGGCGTGAGACACAGGTGTTCATCATCGGAAGATGATCGTCGTCCACAGTCTGGAGAGTACTAGGCATAGGCTGGAATATTTCCTCACTAACTGACAGTTCTGATGATGATGGCCAAAGATATACCTGTCAATGAAATAAACAATAGATTTTTTTATCTCCAGAATTTTTAGAATACATTGATTAAATTGAACCCAAATGGCATAATTGACGTATTGGACAAATGAAGCACTCAAGTTTCCATGTCGTGTATTTCTCTATTTGTATGAAATATGTGATTCAGAATGAAGACATTTCTTTACTATACCATCTATAAGATATCTAAGGGACTTCTGAACAGGCCCACCCATGTCATTGTAGGACAAGAGTTCATCACTTCCATTGACCACTGAAGTAAACCCCCACCCCCACCACCACCCTCCATTATTGGATCTGGCCTAATTAATGCATGTGATGAGAGATCTCCTCATATGTTTCAAATGACATCGCAATTCAAAGATGCCACTTGCTTAGCGACATTGCATTAAATACAATATATATATATAGGGGAAAGTTCAGATTTATTTCATTTCATCACATGTAGTGCTTTGGTGTGAATATTCACCTTTAATACATTCCATTTCTGATTTATAGATCTGTTTTTTCTGCTAGTGAATAAATATGTTATCCACCACAATTGTTTAATCCATTGAACAATGAAGTCCCAGGTAAGCTGCTGAATATTTTGAAACTAATTCGACAAGAACTTGTTGCTACCGTTCCAGTCAAATTAGTTTCAAAACATTCAACATAATATGTATTAACCTGATAGCGACTTTTCCAATTCGGCTTATGTGTAAATGGTCAACCCAGAATCAGCCCTAAGATATCTGCTCTTTCACAGTATCTGTAGTGGTCTTGAGGAATGTCAATTTGCAGGACAAGAGAAGGGTATATTTGAAAATTTACCAGTGGCATGTCACTGTCTCGATCACCACTCCAGTCATTCCAGTGCTTAGTTTTCAAAAAATAGTCTTCAAATGGTCAGTAAATGGGCACCGTTATGGCTTTTGCAGAGGTAAATTAAAAGATTCAGTTTCAAGTTTCTTGAAAAATCTTGACCATTAAAGGGTTGAGATAAATAGCATTTTAAGGCGCTGTTGATACAAGGTGTTAAAGGAATCAGCCATATCAGGTGAGTTTTAAGAAATACATTATCCACCTCACATATAAGCTGCTTATTTTTAAATCGCATGGGTTATTTCCATTGGTGCATGTGAGCAGTGAACCAGAATATCTAAATATTAAATCATTTTAAATAAGAAATATCATGTTGAATATTTTGAACCTATTTTGACTATTCTCGCTATATACCTGTTAATTTTGTTGAAGCTGCGTGTCGAGGTGCATGATCAAGATATGAAGATGATGAATTCTCCAAACATTTTTCTCACAAGAGGCGATGATATACGAGTGAGACGCATCCCTCGATGTCATTGCTACGAGATGAAGATGGTGAGGATCCCAGATACGGGTGTTGTCTGCACATTCCAATAACTATAAACAAGGTGACTAGTGAGATCTGAAACACATGCTTATAGAAATACTGTTAAAATGGTATTCTAATGACGTATGACGGTTGTTTCGTATGACGGTTGTTCTTGTCAAAGTACTATAAGTAGACTGTCATCAAACAAAACGCTAAAATTTGATTGCAGAAATCATAGCAAATATACTGTTCCCGTTATTACAACATTGATTTTCTCACAGAACTGACAAGTTCATCACGAGACACTGTGGACCATGTGGACACGCCATCTCTCCTGTCAAACCGACCCATTATGAAGTTTTATACACTACGCTGACTGTCTCTGCTTTATGTTGTTCATGAGACAGCATTGCGAGATGCACACTAAAAAAAATTGTCACATTGTTCTGGCACCGACATGTCCATCTTTCTTAAAAATGCCATTAGCAAATAATAGCTTACATTCAAAGGGCTTTCCTATTCAGTAGAATGACATATATGTGCATGATTATTACAAGAGTTAGACAGAGATTGGGATAATTCTTGCTAGAGCAGGTGTAGCTTGGAGGTGTGAAATTTTGCATTGACTAGAGAAGGCGAACAGTTAGAAGACTACTCATTCACGGCCAATTAAAATTGTACATTGCTGTGTTTGGCCCTGCTGAATAGTTTGAAAGGAATTTGATTGAAACAGATGATAGTTGCTTTAAAACTATTAAGCAATATCTGTATTTGTCTCCTATTGTATGGGTTAAAATGGGTTCATATTTTGCAGCTCTACAGCCCAGATACAAACAATTATATATGATGTAGAAAATTTCCTGCTGAACATTTTGAAACCAATTTGACTAAGGCAGCAACAGCTTCTAGTCAAATTACCTTCAAAATCTTTTTGCCCTAAAGGGCTTAAGCACATTTCCAGGCCCTTTAAAAGGTGCTTAAGCCCAGTCAAGCCTTAAGCCCAAAGATCGTATAGTCACTATATTGATTGATTGATGTTTTATAGCGTTGCTGGTGCTGTAACAAGAAATAAATTGTAACATGTCAGTTGTGGGCAGTAATCAAAGTATAACAATGGAAGTAACGCTGCCATGCTTTGAATAATATTAATAGTATCACACACTAACTCTTTAACCCTTTAACACTTGAATTTGTTCAAGAAAATTGAAATTTTCTCATAGAAAATGTTCATTTTCAGACCAAGTGAAGACTACCTTTGAAAATTTACCACTGGAATAACTGGCTCGGTTATCAAGCCAGTCATTCCAGTGGTAAATTTTCAAGAATAGTCTTCTCTAGGTCTGCAAATAGACATTTCTCAAGACCACTGCAGAAGCCATTTTTAGCTGATATGATGGTGTTAAATGGTTAAGCTCGATACACACGATACAACAGGTTGTATACATCAAGTTGGCCTGTGTGTATCGGGTTCGTACAACTTTGTCATCCAACATTTTATGCGATCAATCTATTGTCCCAATTTAATACACATGATTTACGTAACCATCTCCATTTACGTCTGTCATTTACGTGTCATATGGCAACAAAATGACTGCTCATAGCAAATGTACATGGATGATCATAGAACTAATGTTACTAATTCTGACTACTAATTCTGACATTTGAATATTTTATGCTGATTTTGGATTTTGGGCAATAACTCTGGACCTGCTGAATATTTTGAATACGGTTTGATTGAAAGTTGTTGGTAGCTTAGTCACCAACAACTTTCGTTCAAATTGTTTTCAAAATATCAAGCATATTCTGAGTTAAAACACATGGGAAATGGAGTCTGCAAAAATTGAGCAGGCAGACAGTTAAGAACATGCATGGCATCAATAATAATTACTATCAATTACACTTCTACAGCAGCATGACAGTACAACTTCAATAATAATTACTATCAATTACACTTCTACAACAGCTTGACAGTACAACATCAATGAGAATTACTATAGATAATATTTGTTTAAGTATGTGTAGACAATTCCGATAAAAACTTGAATTACCTTCAGTGATATCCTGCAGAATAACCTGTCAGTTTCATATTTAGCTCCCAATCATCAGAGAATGCAGTTCTAAAATTAGGGCTTTAAATTAACCAGGATAAGCCACTAGTCTGAGGGTTAATGACCAGTAAATTTGGTTATTCATAGTGATTATCTAATAAAGCCTATTTCTGACAGATTCACTGCTCTCCCATATAGTAAGCTCGGGAATTCTTGTACTAACTATGGGAATGTAAAACATTCAACAGCTTATTTGTATGGTTGCCATGAAATCGAGATACTCAGACTCTGGGGTTCAACATTACAGGTAAGCTATTGCATATTTTGAAAGAAATTTGACAGAAACTTGTTGCTATCACAGCCTCCTGTCAAATAAGTTTCAAAATATTTAACAAAATATTTAACAACTTATCTGTAACGTTGAACCCTAGAGTACCAGTATCTCAATTTCAAGGCAACCATACAGGTAAGCTGTTTAATAGATTGAAAGAAATTCCGCAAGAACATGTGAAAGGCTTAAGCCCTGACATAAGTTTAACATAATCAAGCAATATTTGCACTTTTACTATGTCCCACAATGAAGTATTATTGGATACAAGATTTATGTATAAATGATCAAAGTGTCCTCAAAGAAATCAAAGACGGCATATAGTATAAACATAAGCTTATTTTATATTAGAGATGGGATTGCATCTATGGTGGTGTAGAGGCGTGAGACACAGGTGTTCATCATCGGAAGATGATCGTCGTCCACAGTCTGGAGAGTACTAGGCATAGGCTGGATTATTTCCTCACTAACTGACAGTTCTGATGATGATGGCCAAAGATATACCTGTCAATGAAATAAACAATAGATTTTTTTATCTCCAGAATTTTTAGAATACATTGATTAAATTGAACCCAAATGGCGTATTGGACAAATGAAACACTCAAGTTTCCATGTCATGTATTTCTCTATTTGTATGAAATGTGTGATTCCGAATGAAGACATTTCTTTACTATACCATCTATAAGATATCTAAGGGACTTCTGAACAGGCCCACCCATGTCATTGTAGGACAAGAGCTCATCACTTCCATTGACCACTGAAGTAAACCCCCCATTATTGGATCTGGCCTAATTAATGGATGTGATGAGAGATCTACTCATATGTTTCAAATGACATCACAATTCAAAGATGCCCCTTGATTAGTGACTTAGCATTAAGTACAACACTGACTACAGTTGTCATTTATGTAATGAAAATAAAACTATTTTACGAAGTAATTAAAGGTGCATATTCACAACAGAATGCTATAAATAAAATTATTTAAATTGTATACATTTAGAAGCTTAAATTCTATATCTCAATGTAATGAAACGAAATAAATCTTAACAAGATGATTTCAATCAGTATAAATTAATATAATTTTTTAATTGTGAAGTTAATATAGCGGAATGCTCACATTTATTTTGTTTCATTACATGTAGGCACACAGTTTAAGCCTCTAAAAGTATATAATTTTAACAATTGTATTTTCAAGTGCTTTGGTGTGAATATTAATAATAATAATAATAAGTGAATTTATAACGCGCCAAACTCCACGCAAGCATGCTCGTAGCGCAAGACAATGAAATGATAATATAAACATTAATTTAAATTCTGGTACGCTTGTTTAAAGAGATGAGTTTTAAGATTTGATTTGAATGTTGTAAGATTTTTTGACAATTTTAGATGAATAGGGAGGTTGTTCCATTCAGTGGCGGCCGAGAAAGAAAATGTTCTAAAGCCGTATGAATTCATTTTGTATTTTGGGATTTTGAGCATTTGCTTGTTTAGGGATCTAAGTGACCGGGTTGGTTGGTATGGCTCGACTAATGCAGAAAGGTATGTAGGTACCTTTAATACATTCCATTTCTGATTTATAGCTCTGTTTTTCCACTACAATTGTTTAATCCATTGAACAATGAAGTCCCAGGTAAGCTGCTGAATATTTTGAAACTAATTCGACAAGAACTTGTTGCTACCGTTCCAGTCAAATTAGTTTCAAAACATTCAACATAATATGTATTAACCTGATAGCGACTTTTCCAATTCGACTTATGTTTAAATGGTCAACCCAATATCAACCCTAAGATATCTGCTCTTTCACAGTATCTGCAGTGGTCTTGAGGAATGTCAATTTGCAGGCCAAGAGAAGGGTATATTTGAAAATTTACCAGTGGCATGTCACTGTCTCGATCACCACTCCAGTCATTCCAGTGCTTAGTTTTCAAAAAATAGTCTTCAAATGGTCAGTAAATGGGCACAGTTATGGCTATTGCAGAGGTAAATTAAAAGATTCAGTTTCAATTTTCTTGAAAAATCTTGACCATTAAAGGGTTGAGATAAATAGCATTTTAAGGCGCTGTTGATACGAGGTGTTAAAAGGAATCAGCCATATTAGGTGAGTTTTCAGAAATACATTATCCACCTCACATATAAGCTGCTTATTTTTAAATCGCATGGGTTATTTCCATTGGTGCATGTGAGCAGTGAACCAGAAAATCTAAATATATTAAATCATTTTCAATAAGAAATATTATGTTGAATATTTTGAAACTATTTTGACTATTCTCGCTATATACCTGTTAATTTTGTCGAAGCTGTGTGTCGAGGTGCATGATCAAGATATGAAGATGATGAATTCTCCAAACATTTTTCTCACACGAGGCGACGATATACGAGTGAGACACATCCCTCGAGGTCATTGCTACGAGATGAAGATGGTGAAGATCTCAGATACGGGTGTTGTCTGCACATTCCAATAACTGTAAAAAAGGTGACTAGCGAGATCTGAAACACATGCTTATAGAAATACTGTTAATATGGTATTTTAATGACGTATGATGGGTGGTCTTGTCAAAGTACTATAAGTTAACAGTCATCAAACGAAAACACTAAAATTGAATTGCTGAAATCATAGCAAATATACTGTTCCCATTACTACAACATTGATTTTCTCACAGACAACTGTGACAAGTTCATCTACAAGTTCATCACGAAACACTCTGGACCATGTGGACACACCATCTTTCCCATCAACACCGACCCATTATGAAGTTTTACACACTACGCTGACTGTCTCTGCTTTATGTTGCTCATGAGACCTAACTATCCCATCAACACAGCATTGCGAGATAAACACTAAAAAAAGTTGTTATATTGTTCTGGCACTGACATGTCCATCCTTCTTAAAAATGATATTAACAAATAGCTTACATTAAAAGGGCTTTCCTATTCAGTAGAATGACATACATGTGCATGATTATTACAAGAGTTAGACAGAGATTTGGATAATTCTTGATAGAGCAGTGGTAGCTCGGAGATGTGAAATGTCGTATTGACTAGATAACATGAACAGTTAGAAGACTACTCATTCAAGGCCAATTAAAACTGTACATTGCTCTGTTTGGCTCTGCTAATAATTTGAAAGGAATTTGATTGAAACAGATGTAAGTTGATATAAAACTATTAAGCAATGTCTGTATTTGTCTCCTTTGATCTTTCTGAGAGATCCAATGCGTAATCAATTATATGATCAAAGTGGATATGGGTTAAAATGGGTTTATGTTTTGCTGCTCTACAGCCCAGATACAAACAATTATATATGATGTAGAAAATCTCCTGCTGAACATTTTGAAATTAATTTGACTAAGGTAGCAACAGCTTCTAGTCATATTACCTTCAAAATCTTTTTGGACTAAAGGGCGTAAACATATTTACAGGCACTTTAATAGGGTCTTAAGCCCAGTCAAGCCGTAAACCCAAAGATCTTATATATACCTATTGATGGATTGAAGTTTTATAGCTTAGCTTGTGCTATAACAAGAAATAAATTGTAACATGTCAGTTGTGGGCAGTAATCAAAGTATGACAATGGAAGTAACGCTTTGAATAATATTAATAGTATCACGCACTAACTCCTTAACCCTTTAACCCTTGAATTTGTTCAAGAAAATTTGAATTTTCTCATAAAAACTACATTTGCAGACCAGAAGACGATCTTTGAAAATTTACAAATGGAAAGACAGTCGTGCTTATCAAACCCATCATTCTGGTGGTAAATTTTCATAAATAGTCTTCTCTTGGTCTGCAAAAGGCCATTTCTCAAGACAATGGCAGAAGCCATTTTTGGCTGTTATGAGTGCTAAAGCGTTAGAGATGGGATTGCATCTAAGGTGCTGTAGGGGAGCGAGACACAGGATGATCGTCGTCTACTGCCTGGAGAGTACTAGGCATAGGCTGGAATATTTCCTCAGTAACTGACGGTTCTGATATACCTGTCAATGAAATAAACAATAGATTTTAATAGGCTTATGTTCTACCATAAGTTTAACATAATCGAGCAATATTTGCACTTTTACTATGTCCCACAATGAAGTATTATTGTACACAAGTTTTATGTATAATTGATCAAAGTGTCCTCAAAGAAAACAAAGACGGCATATAGTATAAACATAAGCTTGTTTTATATTAGAGATGGGATTGCATCTATGGTGCTGTAGATGCGCGAGACACAGGTGTTCATCATCAGAAGATGATCGTCGTCCACTGTCTGGAGAGTACTAGGCATAGGCTGGAATATTTCCTCACTAACTGACAGTTCTGATGATGATCGCCAAAGATATACCTGTCAATGAAATAAACAACAGATTTTTTTATCTCCAGAATTTTTATAATACATTGATTACATTGAACCCAAATGGCATAATCGACTTACTGGACAAATGAAACACTCAAGTTTCCATGTCATGTATTTCTCTATTTGTATGAAATGTGTGATTCCGAATGAAGACATTTCTTTACTATACCATCTATAAGATATCTAAGGGACTTCTGAACAGGCCCACACATGTCATTGGCGGGCAAGAGTTCATCACTTCCATTGACCACTGAAGTAAACCCCCCATTATTGGATCTGGCCTAATTAATGGATGTGATGAGAGATCTACTCATATGTTTCAAATGACATCACAATTCAAAGATGCCACTTGATTAGTGACTTGGCAATAAATACAATATATATATAGGGGCAAGTTCAGATTTATTTCATTTCATTACATGTAGGCACACAGTTTAAGCCTCTAAAAGTATACAAATTGTAACATGTCAGTTGTGGGCAGTAATCAAAGTATGATAATGGAAGTAACGCTGCCATGCTTTGAATAATATTAATAGTATCACACACTAACTCCATAACCCTTTAACCCTTGAATTTGTTCAAGAAAAAAATTTTCTCATAAAAACTAAATTTGCAGACCAGAAGACGATTTTTGAAAATTTACAACTTGAAAGACAGTCTCGCTTATCAAGCCCATAATTCTGGTGGTCAATTTTCATAAATCGTCTTCTCTTGGTCTGCAAAAGGACGTTTCTCAAGACAATGGCAGAAGCCATTTTTGGCTGTTATGAGTGCTAAAGGTTTAGAGATGGGATTGCATCTATGGTGCTGTAGAGGCATGAGACAGGTGTTCATCATCAGAAGATGATCATCATCCACTGTCTGGAGAGTACTAGGCATAGGCTGGAATATTTCCTCACTAACTGACAGTTCTGATGATGGTGGCCAAAGATATACCTGTCAATGAAATAAACAATAGATTTTTTATCTCCAGAATTTTTATAATACATTGATTACATTGAACCCAAATGGCATAATCGACGTATTGGACAAAATGAAACGCTGAAGTAACCCCCCCCCCCACACACCCCCACCCCCATTATTGGATCTGGCCTAATTAATGGATGTGTTGTGAAATCTACTCATATACTTCATATGACATCACAATTCAAAGATGCCCTTGTTTAGTGACATTGAATTAAATACAACACTGAATACAGTTGTCATTTATGTAATGAAAATGACACTATTTTACAAAATAATTAATACGTTCAATTCCAGATTTATTGAGAAAATTATATTTGAAAATTTACTATTGGGATAACTGGTTCGATAACATGCTCAGTCATTCCAGTGGTTAGTTTTCAAAAATAATTTTCACATGGTCAGCAAATAGGCACCGATTAAATAAGCAGGAATCAAGTCAAACAGATTGATCGTGTACCTTCTTCCCCGAAAACAGAAATTTTCAAGGAATTCTGAAGATAATTAAATTTTGAAAGAATTGTATGTTGAGAAAGCTAAAGGGTCTTGAATATTGACATACCACATTTCTCATCAAAGGCCATGCAGCTGATATGTCTCGAGGTTACGCGTTCCCTTTCACAAGAGATGGAACTCATGATGATACCGCATAAAAATTTCAATAAAAAAATATATATATATATATTCATGATATCAGGGAATAAATATTTTGAACTTGATTTATGACTAAAACTGGTCAATTCCACTCCTGAAACCAGCATACTGAATGTGTGTTCATATTGGTGAATAAGTACAGATGGAACCAAATATATATGCACACATTGTGTATCATAGATTCTGTACACACCCTCTGATGCTGAAACCAGCATACTGAATGTGTGTTCATATTAGTGAATAACCTAGTAAGTAGAGGCGCTCACTTGTACTTCATAATAATTAACCACTCAAACTCTTTGTATAGTATAGTAAAGTTTTTATACCCACCCTCTGATGCATTGTGCTTAAAACAGAACTTTATGCATTTGTAGCCACATCAGTGAAGAACGAATAGGTGCCAAAATAAAACAAGGAGAAATTGAGTGTTCCTGTCAACTAATAAATGGAAGGTTGGTCAAATTGATTTTTGAAGAAAGCTAAATTATCACCTCCAAGATAAGAAATGTTACACAGGAATATACTATGCTATTAAGAATAGTTCCATTAATCTATCATCTAAAAATACATAGGAAGCATGGTAATAATAATAATATCAGTAAATAATAGTAATAACTAATAATAAATATACCATGGTAACGAGTGTAACAATAACATAAACAATACCAATTAATTGATGGAGTATAATACTCATGATTTTAACAGTAAACAACAGCAGCAGCAATATGAAATCATTCACCTGGAACATTGTGAGATTTTTGTATATCAAGCTTTTATATGATTTTATATGATTTCGGAAAACCCACGATGGCTACCGGAGCTAGAAACACCTACAAATAGTAACTTAAAGAAATTGGCAAGAACAGAGAAACCTGTTTTTAAAAACACAAATGGTAGGTGGAAAATAGCGCAAAATCCAAGATGACTGCCAATCAAATTGACCAATCGGCTTCAATTGAACAACCCGATCCATGAATCAGATTCAAGTGTGTGAAGTCGCATCTTACGCAAACAAATTTTTTAGCAGTTTCACTGTTAGACTCCATTAACAAACAAAAGCTCGAAGGTCAAATGGTCTGCCAAAATGCTGAAATCTGATTGGTCGATGGTGGCCATGTTTTTTACACTGAAGCATTCCACCAATCAAGTTCCCTTAAACAATCTTGAATCATCTCTTGCCTCTGATGATATTTCATGACTTTTGAATCAATCCCCAAGTGGTTTCGGAGAACATTTTTAAAGAAGTTTCTAAAGATCAGCCAAAATATAAGATGGCCACCACAAAAAGTGGCTGAGAAACCATTTGAAATTTCCTATTGCTTTAGCATGGGAGTTTCTTGCAGGAAAAAGATCCAAGATGGCTGCCAAATGGTTTATCCTACAGTTTTGAAAGTGGAAATTTGAAATCAGCATATCCAAAAACCTATTAAAGACCCATTTTGGAAAAAAATCTGATATGGCCACCAAACATGCTACATTTTGATTAAACCTTGGCGGCCATATTTTTCTACATTCCTTTAAACAAACTTTAATAGCCATTAGTCTCTAATCATATATCCAAAATTTTGGCCAGATCTACTTAGCAGGTTTGGAGAAGTCGTTTTGGCTATAAGTTGCCTTGAACAAACTTGGTTCAGCTTTTGCCCTATATGATCTTTCATGAGTTTTGAATCGATTCCCCCAAGTGGTTTCAAATAAGATTCTTAAAGACATTTCTAAAGATCGGCCACGGTCCAACATGGCCTCTGGCCAAATTGGCCGATCAGCTTCGTTTGCACAAATTTGGATCTCTATGTCCTAAGGATGTTTTCTGCCGACATATATTTGAAATTGGCCCAGCGGTTCTTGAGAAGTAAATTAACCCTTTAATGACCAAATTTGGTCAGGAAAATCAAAATACGGGAGACTATTTTTTAAGGTTTAACACTGGAATGACAGAGCCAGCCATTCCAGTGGTAAATCTTCAATAGTCTCATATTGGCCTAAAAAAGGATATTCAATAAGGAAATGACACTATTTTTGAATATTTACCACTGTCATTCCAGTGTTAAATTTTCAAAAATAGTCTCCTCTTGGCCTGCAAATGGGCATTCCTCAAGACCACTGCAGAGGCCAGCTTTGTCATGAAAGTGATAAAGTTGATGGCCAGACACTGGACAGACAATTGTCATGCCATCAGCTCACTTGGCCATGGTTAATGATGTAAGTCGGAAAATTTAGCATGGAAAATTTTCCGATAATTACCCAGAAACTTCATTTCCCATCTCATTGTGTAAATTGCATTATTTATTCTTAGAATTATTTTTAACGTAGCAATACTTAATAGAAAAAGTGCACCAGCAACATGTTTTATGTTAATACTAATACTTCAATGAATCCAATACTTGTTGGGGATTAAAAGAGTTGATCGTATTGAATTGTAGAACCAGGTGTGACATACTTTTGCTACATTACATATGATTAAACCTAACAATGCATGTACACATCAAAGTTGATAAATTAATATTCTGTTGAATATTTTGAAACTAATTTGACTGGGAGCTGTTGCTGCAGCAACAGCTTCCAGTCAAATTAATTTTAAAATATTCAACAGTTTGCCTGTATCATTGTCTTGAAATTCAGTTTTCTGGGACTGTAGCATTAAAAGAGTTAATAATGCTTACAGGGCCGTATTTTTAATTGCTGCAGCCTCTGCAAGGCGAGAAGCGAAATTCATGCCTTGTCCGCCGAGGCAGACCATTTTGTGGTTACAAGGCCTTAGGCTTCTACCTAGGATTAATTTAATGGCTAAGAACCAGTCACTGAAATACTCACGTCACCCTATTATTTTACAAGCATTGATCAGATTTGATCCTAGTTCAAAAGCTTGGTGTCCAGTCCACGCATTAAATAGGTAGAAACAATGTACCCAGGAATGGCGGATGGACACCCACTTCGTTATAGTTGTCATATATTGAACCCCATGGCCGGGCTTCAAAAGACACTATCTCTAGATGGATTGTGGAATGTATCCAGTTTTGCCACAAATCAGCCACTGGTAATCAAGTTGACTTAGCCAAGGCTCACAGTGTGCGTGGCGTAGTGGTGTCCACCGCCCTGTTTAATGGGGTACCAGTAGATGACATTGTCGGTAACCCAGTGGCACTGTGAGTCAAGTTTTACCGACCATTACCTCCGTGACACCACAAATCCTCTTGCCTTATCGATTCTCAAAAGATGATCAGGTGTATATAATGTAGATAAGGTGTGCTCACTGTCTTCAGACAGCACATTTTAATTATGGTAACAACCGCATAAATGTGTATCATTGTTCTTTACCAAAGGGAACTGGATGGACACGGCTTATATTTTTAAGGTCAGTCTTGCATCTTGTTGTTGTCACATTTTTACCTGTTTTCTCTAAAATGGTGATGGTACATGTTTTTTTGTGGTTCATTTACTGAGAGCATACGAAAATGAAGCCCTTGCATCTCATGTCCTACAGTACTTTGCACCAGTACTTAGAGAGCATATGGGACATAGCTTATCCTTTCCCAAAGGGAGTGGTGGGGGAGTGCATTTGACATACGGTCATTACTCTCAACCATCGGTGGTGTTAGCCGATGTTCAATCATTTCCCGATTGTGTGTTACACAATTTCAGATGTTAGTGCGCAAAAATGCTGGTCTTTTGACCTCGCCTCCCTCCGCCGCATTTACTGACAAAAGGGAGGTAAGTATAACTACTCTCGCATGAAAAAAAGAAATCTGACTTCATTTAGTCACACGCCATCGACCACCTTCCAGCTCAACAGGCTAATACAGTTAGTGAACTATGGCATCAGATAGAAGGCTGCCCTGCTCCTCCACAGCCACTGCTAACAGAAGAGTGGTGAATAGTTCTTGTGGGAGGCTGGCCAATCGGTCAAGTGACCTCTATTGGAATCTCCTAAGCATATTGATGTGAGAACAGCCTCTCTGCCAGTGTCTGGTTCCATCACTTGATGCTTGCTTTGGCACATGATGACCCACCTACTACACCATGTTTGTGCATAAGGGCTTTCACCTCTAATCCCCTTGCCCTTCTCAACCTGCAGCAACTATGGCTACTGGAGAGAATCTTGTGGATCCTCATAGACACTCTGGAACATGGCTTCCACCCGGCCCGTGGATCCCTGCTGGCCACATTAATGATCGTGAAGGCATACTTGTAGGTGCATCCCACATGGTCATGCAGAAGGGAAAGCACATCCGCCTAGTGCACTCTGTTCAGAACAGGTTCATCGAACGGCACATGCTGAATATTTGCCACATTGCCTGCCTGGCTGAGTCTCCAAGGTGCCATGACACTTGCGGTGTGAAACCTTGAGCAGCTGGTGTGGCTCATGGTAATAGCCACTTGGTCAGTGATAGATGTTCTCAAAGAGCCAGTGGATGAACTCACTGATTTCATCACTCACGTTAACTCGTGTCCTGCTCGCTGAGCTATGCATGGTGGGAAGAAACTCTAGACATATGAAGAGACAGCCATCATTCTGCCACTAGCGGACTAAGAGAGCCTCATAAGTTGTTTCAAGAGATCCCCTTTGCTTGGTAGATTATTATTAATAGTACAATCCAACAACAGTATTAATAAATTTTTCATGAGAGTGCATTCTCTATAGATTTACAAACTATATTTGAACTTTTGAAAGCTGTTTTCAGAAGAATATTCCCCTCCATCTCCGATTGTATACATGACAAAATCATGGGGATAGGCACAGGCGTGGAACCTGTGAGGTAGCCGACAGATCTACACGGAGTTCCGGTTTGACGCCTACCAGCCATTGGCATGTGCCATTCCAGTCTTCGGTATGCTTGGCTAGTGGCTTCCGAAAAAGCCAACATATGAGGTATAGCCATTGGCACTATGGTAACAATATGGACCCACGAGAGCTGACATGGCTTGAGATATGGCTGTTCCAAGAGCTGCAGCCATGGAACCATGCTGGGGCAATAGCATGAAACCCCGTTCCATGCCTTCCATAACGAATCTTTCATTTACCTGAGGGATTCGGTATGGCGGGCATCCGCACCAACCAGGCCAACCCAAACTCCTACAGGAGCCACTAGAGACTGTGATTGAACCAAGCAATCCAAGATTATTACTGTCTCCGGAGCTGTCCCTGACAGTACTGTGGTCCTTGTGGGAGCTGCACCCTCAGCTTAGCTCTCCACGACCAGAACCACTGCCACCTCTGCCGGTGCCAGGCTTACCTCGCGGTGCGGCTTTCCTGGCAGGCTAGGGCAGTTTAGCCTGCTCCTCCTCAGGATGGCCTTGCTACACATAGCTCCCTCTCGTTGCTTGCACCCTTCACCTCCAAAGATCCCAGGATAGTTCCTGGGACAGGCACAGATTTTTTATGGCAAGCTGTTGCCTCAACCGGAAATGCATCAGACAGTCCAGAGTTATGTTGATGCCATTTTGAATGAGTCTCTGGACTGAAATCGGCGACTTAAGCTGGCAGGATATGGTTGACTTGGCAGCAACATGTATAGGAAACACTCGTTGAATGCAATTTCACCTGAATCAATGAAGAAATATTTTCTATTTTTCTTGTTCTCATATAAACATACAACAAATTCTTTACAGATACAATGTTATAGGAAACTTTCGTTGAATGTAATTTCACTAGAACATTGTATCTGTAAAAAATGTGTATGTTTATATAAGAGCTTGAAAAATAGAAAATATGTCTTCATTGATTTGGGTCGAAATATTTTAATCTTAAATAAATTTAACTTGTAGAAATATTTCAAGTTGAGCAGGAATTAGTTTAACTTTTAGCCAGCCATAGTCTAGTCATTGGCTAAACTAACCATATACATCCATTGCCGAGCCTAACCATAGCAAGCCTATTTATTTTTGCTATGAAAACTATAAACTCATTTGCATAACATTGCTTTTCAGATGGATGGATATGCTTGTCAAGTATGAGAACAACATTAACCCTTTGATGGTCAAGCCAGCCAAAATCAGCCTCTGTAGTGGTCTTGAAGAATGTCTATTTGCAGGACAAGAGAAAACTTTTTTTTAATTTGCCACTAGATAATGCCTGGCTCAGTAAATTTTCAAGCATAGTCTTCTCTTGTCATGCAAATGAACATCCAAGGATTAATAATCTAATTTTCTTGATTAAATTTGACCAATAAAGGCTTAAGAGTCGCCTATGAAATCATGAAACTGCCAGCATCCAGCAGAGCACTGCTACTGACATGCCTGATGCCATGGTTGGCTATGATGTAGGGTGTAAGAATTTTTATAGCCATGTGGCTATATTTATCTACTCGAAAACTGTGCAATCTGGGTAAACTAAGTAAATTGATGGAATTCAAATTTGGCCTCTGTATTCATATTGTACGTTGCCATCAATAATTTCCAAAGCTATCACCCTAAATACTAACTTCGTTAATTTGACGTCACCGCCTTGCAACAAGGGAGATTATAGTACATATATCAGTTATAGGGAGCAGGCAAGTGAATTGCCCAGATTCCTTACATGTCATTTTAGCAAAAGCAGGAATCGAGGCTTGCTGGCATTCATAATGACAATTATGTCACCCAATAGTATTACCAAATAGAATTATTTTTGCAATGTATTGCTTAGCTGATCATCTAACTGTTTTATAAAATGTTGCAAGCATTAAACATTCTTAATGAGGTATGAAAGGTCATGTTGAATATTTTTGAAATTAATTTAACTAACTGTTGCTGCATATTATCAGTTAGTTACATGTGTTGTAAAAAGATGTCATATTTACTTGTTGGAAATCATCATAGTTGTTACATCGGCAGCTTCGTCAAATTTCAGGGCTTGGTTGATTCGTTGGTGTGGTAACCTAAATGTTGACATAGGATGTGTTCACATTAGAGTTTGAACATGCTAATTTGATACATCTTAACTGTCTGACTGCAGGGTTTTTGCAGATGTCAACAATTTTACTGAAAGTTGTTGGTGTTGAGAATTAATAACAATTATTGCTAAAAAGGAACCACCTTACTATCGTATCATTATTACCATACTAATGCAACTTTGACCAATATTGACCACGATGCTTGACTTTACACTGTTTTCTTTCATTAAGGTATACAAGAAGACATTATGTTGCAAGCACCTCTGATTATGGTCATCATAAGTCACCAGAGTCAACCAGTCAGGCATGTTCTAACACAGCAGGTAGAATGTTCTTTACTTGGCTTAATTCTTTAACTTGATGACCAGGATTGACAAATTCTTTAGAATCTAAGGCCTCTGTAGAATATTTTGAAACTAACTAACTAACTGGAAGATGTTGCTGCTGTTGTGATTCCGGTAAGATTACTTTCAAAATATTCAATGGCTTATTGTCTTATATTGGCTTATATTATAAATGCGTTTCCCCGTTTAATATCTCTGATAACTCTTGTTTAATATTTTGAAGCCCAGCTTTGTGAATCGTCAACAATGGTGGCAAATTTTGAATAGGAACTAAATCTGTCCAAATTGATCCATTATGAAAATAAGCCTTTATAATCTTGACATAAAATCATGACAAAGTCATGGTGGTTGTGGTTGATTATGTCATGATGGGTGTGGTCAACTAAGTCATGGTGGTCGTGTTTCACTAAGTCATAATGGTTGTGGTTCAGTAAGTCATGGTTGTGGTTCCATAAGTCATTGTGGTCATGATGGTTGTGGTTCATTAAGTCATAGTTCTCATGGTTCATTAAGTCATGATCGTCATGGTGCATTATGTCATGGTGGTCATTCACTAATTCATGGTGGTTGTGGTTCATTACGTCATTGTAGTCATTAAATCATGATTGTCATGGTACACTAAGTGATGGTGGTTGTGGTTCATTATGTTATAGTGGTTGTGGTTCACTAACCTTGGTGGTTGTGGTTCAATAACCTTGGTGGTTGTGGTTCACTAAGTCATGATGTTTGTGGTTCATTATATAATGGTGAGCATGATTCATTAAGTCATGATGGTTGTGGCTCAGTAAATCATGGTGGTAGTGGTTTGCTAAGTCATGGTGGTCATGGTTGTCATTCATTAAGTCATGGAGGTCATGGTTCATTAAGTCAGTGATCGTGCTTCATCAAGTCACGGTGGAGGCAAGTCTGGGTAAACTAAGTAAATTGACAAAATTCAAATTCGGCCTCTTCATATGTACGTTTCCATCAATAATTTCCAAAGCTATCACCCTAAATACTAACTTGGTTAATTTGACATCACCCCTTGCAACAAGGGTAATGTAAGCACACCGTATTTCGCTTAATAGTAGCCTAGGCTTCTATTAGGACAAGAGGTGTTCAATTTCCAACCAAACATCTCTGAGAAAGGGGGTGGGCTTATATTATCGTTTTCCCAAAAAAGTTTTCTAAAATTGATACCACGGAAATTCACCATATTTTCTCCCGTAAAAATTCCCCACCACCTACGCCTATGTTTAATGTATACCTCAAAACATCACCGGGGAAGTGAAATTATTTGATTTGAGCGCTTAAATATTGCGTATCCTTTAATAAAGCTTGTTTATTACATCAAAATTAATGCACAATTTGATATAAAATGGCTTCGCGAAAAAATACAAATCACGTGATTCTCCTCCAATTGAAGAGTTTATTTTAGAGTGAGTACTCGGATATAAATATTCTGGAATCGGGGACTCGGAACTGGGGAATATCTCGTTTATTACATAAAAATTAATGCACAATTTGATATAAAATGGCGTCGCGAAAAAATACAAATCACGTGATTCTCCTCCAATTGAAGAGTTTATTTTAGAGCGAGTACTCGGATATAAATATTCTGGAATCGGGGACTCGGAACTCGGGAATATCTATATATTATCATTGTGCGATAGGAACTGCGTATTATACTGATGTTAAAAAACACGTATCCATTTGATAAACTCCCGTTAGCGTATAATATCTCGCGAGAACACGATGCCGCCCATCTCAGGAACCGCTGGCTCGCCAACTTAAGAAGCTGGCTATATTGTCATTCGTAATAATTCAATTTGGATCACTTAACATCGATCAGCATTATAAAATTGATGCACATTTTCTCCCATGCTTGTTGTTTGGTACATAAATTTGGTCTTAAAATATTTTTATAAGGAAGGTATTTAATCACGCCAAGACTGTTTTATGCACATTTTGACTACAAAAGTGTGGAATAAACTTTATTATATCTTGAACATATGTGGCCTACTATTAGTATTAATCTAATAGGCGGTCGAGATTTACAAATCCGAGACCTGTATTGACTTCTAGAGGGGCCGGGAATGTATCAGGGCAGAGATCAGTCTGAAGTAGACACACCCTGTGACACGATTGTTATTATTATACACGCTATTCTTACAAATTTGCTCTTAAGAAAAATTTTCCTATACAGTCTGCTGAGTTAGGGGGTGGGCTTCTAATACAGAGTTTTGCCATTTTGAAACTGCTAAGAAATCATTGGAGCTCATATGTCAAAGGTAGGCCCAGGTGGGCTTCTATTAGAGCGTAGGCTACTATTAAGCGAAATACGGTATATCAGTTATAGGGAGCAGGTAAGTGAGTTGCCCAGATTCCTTACATCATTTTAGCAAAAGCAGGAATCGAGGGGATTTGTATTGCTTGCAATGCCTTGTTTAAATTAAAACATTGGCCGGCTTGCTGGCATTCATAATGACAATTATGTCACCGAATAGTCTTACCAAATAGAATTATTTTTGCAATGTATTGCTTAACTGATCATCTAACAGTTTTATAAAATGTTGCAAGCATTAAACATTCTTAATGAGGTATGAATGGTCTTGTTGAATATTTTTGAAATTAATTTAACTAGGTGTTGTTGCATATTATCAGTTACATGTGTTGTAAAAAGATGTCATATTTACTTGTTCGAAATCATTATAGTTGTTACCTTTTGCAGCTCCGTCAAATTTCAGGCCTTGGTTGATTCGTCAGTGTGGTAACTTAAATGTTTACATAGGATGTGTTCACATTAGAGTTTGAACAGGCTAATTTGATACATCTTAACCATCTGACTGCAGGGTTTTTGCAGATGTCAACAATTTTACTGAAAGTTGTTGGTGTTCAGAATTAATAACAATTATTGCTAAAAAGGAACCACCTTACTATCATATCATTATTACCATACTAATGCAACTTTGACCAATATTGACCACGATGCTTGACTTTACACTGTTTTCTTTCATTAAGGTATACAAGAAGACATTATGTTGCAAGCACCTCTGATTATGGTCATCATAAGTCACCAGAGTCAACCAGTCAGGCATGTTCTAACACAGCAGGTAGAATGTTCTTTACTTGGCTTAATTCTTTAACTTGATGACCAGGATTGACAAATTCTTTAGAATCTAAGGCCTCTGTAGAATATTTTGAAACTAACTAACTGGAAGATGTTGTTGCTGTTGTCTGATTCCGGGCAAATTACTTTCAAAATATTCAATGGCTTATTGTCTTATATTGGCTTATATTATAAATGGGTTAACCCTTTTAATATCTTTGATAATTGTTGTTTAATATTTTGAAGCCCAGCTCTGTGCATCGTCAACAATGGTGGCACATTTTAGGAACTAAATCTGTCCAAATTGATACATTATGAAAATAAGCCTTTATAATTGTCGAGCCCATAGTGGAGGAGAGAATCTCGACATAAAATCATGACAAAGTCATGGTGGTTGTGGTTAATTATGTCATGATGGGTGTGGTCAACTAAGTCATGGTGGTCGTGTTTCACTAATTCATAATGGTCGTGGTTCAGTATGTCATGGCCATGGTTCCCTAAGTCATTGTGGTCATGGTTCATTAAGTCATGGTGGTCATGCTAGGCATGGTTCACTAAGTCATGGTGATTTTGGTTCATTAAGTCATGCTGGTCATGGTCCAGTAAGTCATGGTGGTTGTAATTCATTAAGTCATGCTGGTTGTAGTTTAGTAAGTCATGATGGTTGTGGGTCATTAAGTCATAGTTCTTATGGTTCATTAAGTCATGGTTGTCATGGTGCATTATGTCATGGTGGTCGTTCACTAATTCATGGTGGCCGTGGTTCATTAAGTCATTGTAGTCATTAAATCATGATTGTCATGGTACACTAAGTCATGGTGGTTGTGGTTCATTATGTTATAGTGGTTGTGGTTCACTAACTCTTGGTGGTTGTGGTTCACTAAGTCATGATGTTTGTGGTTCATTATATAATGGTGATCATGATTCATTAAGTCATGATGGTTATGGCTCACTAAATCATGGTGGTAGTGGTTCACTAAGTCATGGTGGTCATGGTCATTATTACATCATTTTAGCAAAAGCAGGAATTGAGGGGAATAGTATTACCAAATATAATTATAGTTGTCGTTCACTACTTCATGGTGGTCGTGGTTCATTAAGTCATTGTAGTCATTAAATCATGATTGTCATGGTACACTAAGTTATGGTGGTTATGGTTCATTTAAAATATGTCATGGTGGTTGTGATTCACTAAGTCATGGTGGTTGTGGTTCAATAAGTCATGATGTTTGTCGTTCATTATATCATGGTGAGCATGATTCATTAAGTCATGATGGTTGTGGCTCACTAAATCATGGTGGTAGTGGTTCGCTAATTCATGGTTGTCATTCATTAAGTCATGGCGGTCATGGTTCATTAAGTCATAGTGGTCGTGCTTCATTAAGTCATGGTGGAGGCAAGTCTGGGTAAACGAAGTAAATTGACAGAATTCGAATTTGGCCTCTGTATTCATATTGTACGTTTCCATCAGTAATTTCCAAAGCTATCACCCTAAATACTAACTTGGTTAATTTGACGTCACCCCTTGCAACAAGGGTAATGTAAGCACATATATCAGTTATAGGGAGCAGACAAGTGAATTGCCCAGATTCCTTACATGTCAGTTTAGCAAAAGTAGGAATCGAGGGATTTGTATTGCTTGCAATGGCTTGTTTAAATTAAAACATTGGCTGGCTTGCTGGCATTCATAATGACAATTATGTCACCGAATAATATTACCAAATAGAATTATTTTTGCAATGTATTGCTTAACTAATCATCTAACAGTTTTATAAAATGTTGCAAGCATTAAACATTCTTAATGAGGTATAAATGGTCATGTTGAATATTTTTTAAATTAATTTAACTAGCTGTTGCTGCATATTATCAGTTACATGTGTTGTAAAAAGATGTCGTATTTACTTGTTGGAAATCATCATAGTTGTTACATTGGAAGCTTCATCAAACATCTTAACCGTCTGAAGGCAGGTTTTTTTGCAGATGTCAACAATTTTACTGAAAGTTGTTGGTGGCTTAATAAAACCGTCATTGCATCTAGTTTGCATCAAAATTGATAACCATATTCAAACATGCTGTTGAGAATTAATAACAATTATTGCTAAAAAAAGGAACCACCTTACTAATGAGGTGATATTAGGAATGTACTTTAGATCCATAGATATCTAATGTTTAGATCTGCTCCGCATTTACCGAGTACCCGGTTAATAATAATAGTTAGCCTTCAGAAACATCTTGGATAGTTCACCTTGCTTGCTAAACCGTGTATCTCATCTAATTTAGCTAACACATTTGTGAACGCACCACCCTCGCGTCCAAAACCAGGAGAGCGAGCTATATCACGTGATTTATATATTTCACCAATAATAGTTAGCCTTCAGAAACGTCTAAGATAGTTCGCCATGCTTGCTAAAGCGTGTATACCATCTCATTTAGCTATCAGATTTGTGAATGCACCACCTCTCGCCTCCAAAAACAGGAGAGCAAGCAATATCATGTAATTTAGTTATTTCCGCGATGCCATTTAATGTCAAATTTTGGATTAATTTTGATTTTATAAACCATGCTTATTGCAAAACATGCAATATTTATACTTTCCCACGTAATAATTTCACTCCCGCGATCATGGTTTTGAGGTATACAGTAAGGCGGCAAGAAATTATACCGGTAAATTGCGTTGAATTTTCGTATTAATGTCAGTCTTTTAAAGCAATTTTAGAGAATGAACTTCAACTTTTTTTACCTATTCCTAGTATAATCCCACCCCTTTCTCAGAGATGCTGGTTTGGAAATAAATTGAACAGCTTGCCGTAATAGACAGAACACAGCATGACCGTACAATTTTGGCAATATTTCAATTTTTTCAAAATCGTATCGTAAAAAATCGTGGCTGAAATATCGAATAATCGTGCAAGCCTAGTATAGGCACACACTTTCTGCTCAGGTACTCGACAATTTTAAGGTATTCTATCCTCCAGCAATACTGAAGGACCGGAAATGATCTCTTCTCAGAACAAGTATCATTTTCTTTGCCCAACAGCAGATTGTCCAAAAATATCCCACAGCCATTACTGCACTTAGACAACTAGGAATTCTCTTTCTCATCCAATTTTATCTGCCTCTCTCTCCTCACGACAGCTAAGATGTCATCATCAGACGATACTGTGAGAGTACAGCCAGCCCCTTAGAGAGAGACTGACAAAGAGTAGACCATTCTGTCGGGTATGAAGAAGTCAGGAAATTGCCATCTCCCCCCCCCCCTCTACCAGATTACCGCTAACCAGGCAGATGGTGTTCCTTGCCCTAGCTACCCAATGGGACAAAATGCTACAGGAACCAGGAGCAAGTGAAAGTTTCTCAGATGAAATTTGCACAGCTGGAAGATGAAAGTAACAAAAGTAAGGCTGTGAGTCAGTCAATGATAATGATTCAACCTCGGTTTTAACAATGATCATTCATGGTTTGACCATGGGTGGTAAATGGCATCACGGTCAGTATGATAAAAAGAATTTGTTACCAGGCTCACCAGGCCCATGGTTTGAACGTAATCAGCCATGGGCAGACAATGCTGACCATGGTCATCCATGGTTTTACCATGGACAAACTTAATCGCATTGACCATGCTTAGCATATAGCGTGAGCATGGTCAACCATGGTTTGGAATAGTATATTTAAAGGAAGGGAAAAGGGAAATAACAAATGATGTTTATTGGTAATTTCATACAATATTAAATAAACTACCATCGGTAAAAAATGGAAATGAATCAAGACTATTTGAAAAAAGCATTTAGTATATCTAGGCGTACCTAACTTGGAGCCAATTAGTGCTTCACACTCCACTGTGTCAACTGTGGGTGCAGGTATACCGGCTACCCGAATATAACTAAAGTGCACCTGAATATAGTTTTGTAAGCGGTATGAATAATATTCTCTATAGGCGCTGAAGTAGAGTGATTAACTCACTACTGCTAATTAGGGCTGTTCAATTATGGAAATAAATAATTGATTATGATGTCTGGAAAATAATTGATTTAATCGGATAATCGATTATTTAATCTTGAAACTTTGGAAGTAGCAACTACCTAGTGATGGAGGGGGGGAGAGAGAGAGAGTGAGCGAGAGGGAGGGAGGGAGGGAGAGGGAGGGGAGGGGGTGGGGAGAGAATAGCTTTCTTAAAATCAATAATAATAATAAATAAATAAATAAAAATGCCCGATTTTCTATAAAAAATAACAGAATACGCAATTTCGTAAATTGGTTCCTAGTTATGTTTAGATTACCTCAACTAAATAGGCCTATGAAAAGATGGCAAGACACTCAATAGGGCAGGCGATATCAACCAGTCCTCTGATTGCCTGAAGATGAGGAACAACTCTGACCAGTTTGAAGTCAATTTGGAGTCCATTGTTTACTCGTTCCCATTGGATAATTGTTTTAAGAAACCATCGAGTATGCCCAGATTTTCAAGCCAGTAAAAAGGCGCCAATTTAATTTTAACATAACAGAGATTAACTTACGATTATATAGAGCTCGCCCGTAGCGCCTATCTACAATGATTTCTTATTTTCTAGCATTGGAAAAGCTGAATATTTTGAAAATCATTTGACTGCAGCTTTGAGTAAAATTAGTTACAAAATAATAAGCAGAATTTATAAATATTTGGATCGAAAATTTGTGAATTTACTACAAAGTCAATTTTGTGCAATGTTTCGCGAAATGGTTATATTATTTTTGATTTTATTATGATAGATATTTCACCCATAGTGCCTATCTGTGACGTTTCCCTACTTCCCGGCATTAGAAAAGTCAAATATTTTGAAAATTGCTGAGGGGGATATTAAACAGTAGCAATCACATGCTTCCAATCATTGGCATATCAAGCAATTACTTATATAAACATTTGCGTGCATGACTTGGGAGATGCAAACTTGAACGTCAGGTATAGATGTTTATACAACTACCTTGCTAGAGCAATTAAACCATCGATGTATTAGCTGTATTACAAGACTAAATATATAATATATATAATCGCCATGAAAAAGAATCGACTAACGATGAAATATGGCCTACTGCTAATTATCCCCGTTTTAAACAAATGTCGGGTATATTGACCATCATGCTATCTCCTCCCAAACCATTGGGTGGAATTAATGCAAATTTGGTATGTGGGGTTACCCATATGATTCCGCTTTGCAAGACAATATTTATGTTTGGCTCTGCCCCCCCCCCCCCCAGGGGTGGGGGGGGGGGGGGGGGCGTGGCATGGGTCAAAAGGTCAAATCAATTGTAATGCAACTCCTCTGAAATCGTTAGACGGAACTCAACTAAATTTGAGATCTGAGTTACCCATTTGATTGCGGAGTGCAAGAGGCCATTTAAATTTGGCTCTGTCCCCAGGGGGTGGGGGAGGGGTCAAAAGGTCAAATTTTAACCTGCAGAAATTGATTGTAACGCATCTCCTCCGAAACCATTGGACAGCATTCAACCATATTTGGTCTATGGATTACCCATATCAATGTGGAGTGCATGCGCACATTTACATTTGGCCCCGCCCCCAGGAGTGGGTGAGGGGTGGGGGTCAAAAGGTAAAAAGATTGATTGCAATGCCACTGTTGGATGGAATTCAACCAAATTTAGTATGTGAGTTACCCATATCAATGTGGAGTGGATGAGCACATATAGGACGTAGTGGCCAATCAGCTTAGTGCGAATATAACTGAGCTTATATGACCGGCTGTAGTGGGTATTATTTATTCGCTTGGCATACACCAGAGCGCATAGGTCCAGCTTGCGTCACATTGGTTCCCGCCAGAATGACATAAATGGTATTAGCTGCTTCTTATGCTCACCTAGGTGAGCTTATACAAGCGTGATTTCTCTGTCTGGCATCTGTTGTATATCGTCTGTCAACAATTTTGGCACGTTTCGCCATTTGTTGATGGATTAAAACCAAATTTAGCAAATATATTCCTTTTGGCAATATCTGTTTGGGCTATGAAGATGAATAGGCCATGCCCACAAATAGCAGAGTTATGGTCCTTGCTATATTTTCAAAGTATTGAAGCCTATGGGGAAAATACATTTGTGGCACATTTTGCCATTTATCAATGGGTTAAAACCAAATTTGGCAAATATGTTCCTTTAGGCAATATCTATTAGGGCTATGAAGATGAAGTGGCCCCACCCGCACATAGCAGAGTTATGTCCCTTGCTATGTTTTCAAAGTATTGAAGCCTATGGGGAAAATACATTTGTGGCACGTTTCGTCATTTATCAATTGATTAAAACCAAATTTGGCAAACCTGTTCATATAGGGATGAAGTGGCCACACCCTTAAACAAGGGCCATAACTCTGGTTCATTAATGCATTTTTAAGTATTGTAGCCTATGGGGAAAATACATTTGTGGCACATTTGGCCATTGACCGATGGATTAAAACCCAAATCAATAGATATGTTCCTTTCGGCAATATCTATTTGGGCTACAAATATGAAGTGGCCACGCCCGCAAATAGCAGAGTTATACCTACCCCTAAGGTACGTTACCTCCTCTAATACTATTTGCTATATAGATCCGGGTATCTATTACATCCGGAAAAATTTCAGCTGACTCTGCCGCCCTCCTCTAAATTCTCTTGATTTGAGCTTCCAGCCTCATATCAATTACCGCTCAATCCGCAGAATCCACGTTTCATACAAACCCGGTCTAGCTGGGTGATGTAATCAATGCATTGAGCACAAACTTCATATATTTATTTTTCCACGAGTATCTATGGTAACCAAACAATTTTGCAAGATTAAAATCTACAAAATATATTCAGAGATTCAGCAGATCACCTCAAACATATTAACAGAAACATGCGCGGTTCCAAGGAGAAACGTGCAAAGAGATGTGGTTATGGTTTTTTTTATTTCTTTCCTATGTGGTATAGTAAGATACCAGTTTTTGTCAAGATGTCAACAAGGGTATTTAATATTATCCCGGTAATATGAAAATATTTAAACCATACTCTACGGGCTTACCAAGCCTACGGCTGAGTCCGTTTTTATTAAGAATTGGCTTATATAAAGGCCCTATTTCTCTAGGGGGTTGTCTCTGTCCCAGATATACATACATAACTTTGACAATACGTCACAGCCCTATCTAGCCTTTCAGCGCAGTCCGTTGTTTTTAAAATTGGCTTCTTATTACAGCCTTTATTTATGAAGATCACTCCTTCAGGAATTTTCAGATTATCTTCATTCGGATGAGTCCGTTTGTTGCATGGCTTGTTTTTAATATATGGCCTTTAGTCAAATGACTTATCATCCTTTGTCTACTGTTTTAGGCGGCCTCTAAACAGGCATACAACCCTCTGGTGCATTGTTCTAACAAAGATTGTGACAGGAAGCACTCTGTCTTATACCGTCAACGTGTTATGCAGTACATGTTCGAGATCTAACAAGTGCTCAGTTTGTGCGGGATGGCCTCCATTCCAGTTCGAAACATTCAATGACTCCCTTAGGTCTCTTTTGGGCTCTGATTCCCCCCCCCCCTCCTGCTCCAATTGATTCCACCACTATTATCACTAACAACCAAGTGGCAGCGGGGGAGGGGGGCCTTCCTCTGACCCAATGGCTTTAACAGCTCTGGTTTACAGTCCAGCAGCTATGTCTCCTAGCATAATCAAATTAGAGCCGACCTCGCAGAAGGCCCTGGTCCCTCATCAGAGGCCCTCTCATAAGGTGAGTTTATCTCCTTCTGGCGGGTCGACTGATGAAGGCTCAGGGGTTTCTGCAGGCACACGGCAAAGAAAAGAAAAACTAGGTTTTCTTCCCAGCTGATTCCCTTAACGGATCGTGCAGTTAATCCGTATAAGCGTTTATCAAAAAAGAGGAAGGTTTTGCGAGTTGTTGTACCGGCGTCTACAGATGATTCGCCGAAGAAAGAAGAGGAGGTGCTGACCGGTTCATCAACTATAGCCCGCTCTCTCGGCACACCAGAATTGTTAGGCGTGGTTGACTCCAGTAGGTATAAGAAGGCCACGGAGTCAACCTTGTCCTCTGGTGTGACCACTGGGATCTCGGATAAGAGAGCAGGGTGGACCAAAGAGACAGTGGATCTGCCCAATCTGCAAAATCCTTCTAAGGCGCTGTGTCCGCCTATAGTTTTTGCGGGTCTGAGTGATCCCCTTGTGTATGCAGAAGCTCTTGATAATTCTGCGGGTCTGAGTGATCCTTTTGCATTTGCAGAATTCCAGCCTCATTGTTCCACTCATCATACCGCTCCGCGTTTTTTGTCGGCATTTTTCTCGACCAGATCTTTCTGTGCTAAATTCTCATGCAGAATTTCAGCCTCAGCATGCTGGTCAATTTTTGTATTTTCCGAATCAGAAACCTTCCCCTTATTCTCCTTATTTTTCTCAAGACCATTCGTCCGATTTTGGGTCCTCTGCAGGCTTGGGACTTGTAGAATCTTGTAGAATCTTCTTTGGATTTTCCTCCTAGTACCTCATTTTCCGCAGTTGTTTCATCTGGTATAAAATTTGGTCTTAATACTGGTCCCGGAGGTGAGCAGATGCCTTATAAGAAAGGGTCTGATTCCACTTACGGTTCCAGTAAAACCAGGGGGGGGGGACTTTAGGTTTGCACTCTGTCTGTCATGCCGTCCATCTGTCGTAGCTGGTTTTCTGCACTTTTTTTTGCAGTCCTTCAAGGTATTCAACTTGTTTATTGCTTTGTTATGAGAAGTTACAGACCAAGTTCGAGTTTCAGGCATATACGTCAATTTGTAATGGAGTTATGCCCCCTTTCGAGTTAAGAAATACGAAAAATATCAGCTTTCCGCACTTTTTTTCGCACTCCTTCAAGATATTTAAATGAAAATCAGTGCATCGCTTTAGCATAAGGAGTTACAGAGCAAGTTCGAGTTTCAGACATTTTCATCAATTTTTCATGGAGTTATGCCCCCTTTCGTCTTATGCAATACGAAAAATATTAGTTTTCCACACTTTTTCCCGCAGTCTTTCAAGATATTATAGTGTGAACTGCTACATTGCTTTGTTATGAGTAGTTACAGACCAAGTTGGAGTTTCAGGCGTATGCGTTTTCAGTCTTCTGTTTCGATCTTCAGTCTAGCAGGATTTTCAGGTTCTTTTGATTCCAGTCATTCAAATAATTCAGCACCTAGGTACAGTTTCCCGGTGAATACTAGCAATCAAATGAACTCTACCTCTGTCTGGCCTTCTCAATCGTTTGACTCAGTATCACTTGCCAGTCATTTCTTGCAGTCCTCCAGTCAATCACAACCTCCAGTTGGTGTTTGCAATGGTCCATCACCCACTTCTCTTCCAAGTTCATGTTTGACTACAATGTTGTCTTTGGCAATATCCGGCATTCAATCACAGTCAACAGTAACCTCCACTGTGGACTCTAGATCTCTGCCTATTCATACTTCAAATGATCAGTATTAAAATTTTCACCATTCTGGTTTATCCAACCCGCAGTTTTCTCATCAGTCACAACGCTCAAGAAGGGTAAGTTTTGCAAACCCAGTTTCTTCAGTCCATTTATTTTCTGATATTTCTGGTTCTGTTTCTGATCATGACTCACTCGTTGGTGTCTGAAGTCGCTAAGGACGATATTATTTGTGAAATTGCCATTATGAATTTGGATCCATCTCAGCAGAGTTGCCCATATGCGTCCTTTTGCGCGTATATACGCAAAAAAATGGCAGAGGGACGCATAAAAATTAACCCTCTGCGTCCCTGAGGACGCCCAAGGGACGCAGTGAAATAGAGTAACGGAAACTGGTAACTTTGCGTGTGCTTAATTAGCGATTATATTATCGTGTGTGTATATTTATTTGTGCATGTTTTTACTTTAAAAAATATACCTAATGTATTGTGTGTTCAATAAAAACGAACTTACTGCGTTGTTTAAGACTATTATTTGTTGTATGTTTTCTTGCACAACCCAAAGTTGTTAATGCCCATAAATCAGATTCAACTACCACATTTAATTGTAAACACAATCCCCAAATCATCCTTAGTATTCCATTTGCTCTAATTTTTATAAATAATGAGTTTACAAGCCCAATGTTAGTCGCCTTGTTTGGCCTACACATTGCAAAAATACCCGCCATGTTTCTGTCAGTTGTGCTAATCGTCAGTATGACGTGTCAGTATTTGATTGGATAACAGCGGAATCCCCCTCTAGAGGAACTCACGCTTGAGAAATCCAATACAACTGATCAAGTGTATACAAACGTGTCTGGGCGTCTTAACCCTTTCACAGCTCAGACCATTGGACAGACCACAAAGTTGCTATCACTAATCTGCTGAATATTTTGAAATTAATTTGCGCATGCCTACTTGCCTAACTTACAGGCAAATTATTTTTTCTATTTAATTATCAAAATATCTAAATGGATGAAGGAATATATGGAAAATATTGTGATATCTTTTACATTTGAATGGTCATTTGACGGATTAGTGGCGGTGTCTTTGTATTGCTGTTTGAATAACGGTATCAATGCGCGCTATAAGCCGTCTTTTATTTAGCAATAGCGGCTGATTGATTGACTGATGGATTAGTGTTTATGTTTAACAATACTCGATCGTTAGGTTTTCCCAATTTCTCAACTAAATTGATCTGAATAGAATCTGTCCGCTTCGTCATTCTCTTTGAATTTAAGACAATAATTGAGCAAATCATGTCGAGTATTAGACTTGATTTATCTGTGTATATATATGAGAGAAATATTGACTTCATTAAATTAGTCAAAATGCAACGAAGCTTGTTTCAGTTTGGCATTAAGCGACCTCTAGATTCTACGTGCTGATAGTGATGATAACGATGAAAGTATGGCAAAGCGTAGCAAAATTTGGAGCCAGTCTTGCGACACCAGTGCGAAAATTTGTGAAAATGTGGTTAAAGTAAAGCAAGTGAAGTCTAGGAAATTCAGTGACGTTTGGTTAAAAACACCAGCGTATAGTAAATGGCTTGAGGTTCTGGATGGTAAAATGAAGTGTACGTTGTGTAGCAGTGCGAAGAAGACTAATAATTTCGTAAGCGGTAGTACAAATTATCAGAAATCCGCGTTAGACCGACATATTGCATCGCAAGACCACAAGGAGGCAGAGACTGCTTCCGTACTACGGATTCGATTAGAAAAATCAGTGGCCGCATCAAATGAAGTTCGATCGTCAGGTATGCCGGGACAAGAAGAGCCATGAGGCCCAGATCAGGACGGTATATATGATGAGTAAAAAGCTCATCCCAGCAGCGATGTTCAACGATATCGTCGATCTACAGGTAGGCGTACATTAAAATATTGATTTTTTCCAAACAGTGTATAGCTCAAAGCTCCCCGATACAAGAGTCCGTATTGGATACACGCTAATGCGTTATCTATGCTTCAGCCAATCAGCAATCGCGTTACATAGTTACTCCCTATGAATTAGACATATCCGGCTGATATATTTTCACTAATTACGCAGTTTAATCTGATTTATACAGATTATTTTTGATAAATTATTGTTTTGTCTCATCTTAGCCTATGTATTCCACTATATTTAATCATTCCAGTTACATTATAAAAAATACGCCCGCATTATACCGAAGTAGGTCAAGTCGTCCTTGAGCAAACTCGTCCCAGATATTTCTGAAAATTTACCACTGGAATTACTGGCACTGTTTAGAGCCAGTTATTCAAGTGTTAAACTTTCAAAAAATGGGTATTTTGCTGATCTACAATGGTGGCCAAATGTGTTAAGTGCTAAAGGTTAATAAACTATGCATAGTTAATATTCTCTATATATACATGAACAGTATTTACAATGTCATAACTAGTGCTTTCAACATGTTTAATAAAGTGCTTTATAATTAGATCAATGTGTTGTGTTTATTTTAAGAAAAAAAACATGGGACCCCCATATTTCAGATGAGGACCCCATGGGACCCCCAGATTTTACAGTGGGACCCCCAAATCTGAGTGTGGGGTCCTTGGGACCCCCAAAAATCAGATGCTGTAGGCAACACTGCATCTCAGTTTCACATTTTCTATCATCATGATTCATTCAATCCCTTTATTTCAGCTAGAAAATCTTTGCTAGCTTTATTACCTTCAAGTGTTTTCTTTCCTCGTCAAGGCTCAACTGTTCCAGTTACTTCAATCTCAGAAACACCTCCGATTCCTGATCCAGTGAATTCCATTCCCACTCCATTTCCTTATCCTTCCGATAATATTACTTTTGACGAATCACTTCATGATGACCACGATACAGATTCTGATCCTGGTCCGGAGGATTCATTTTCCGTTTCATCCCATCCTCTTATTTCAGATGGTTCCTCATCTAATTCTCAATATCTTCATTTCAGGGCCTCAAACTCCTATGGCTATGACCTTCTGGTTCTCATGTTCATTTGGTAGCCCCAGGGTCCCACAAAGTGTTACGTTTATCCAAACTTTTTTGGGCCTGACCTCAGATCTTATTGGGTCCCAGATTCCTCAATCATCTTCCATTGCTGCTGGTCAGTCCGATCTGTGTAGCTTGGAAAAGGCTTTTCGGAATTTGTTCAAATGTTATAATTTCCAATTTCTGTTAGCTGAGTCTCTCCTTATTGTAGTTCCGATCCAGTCCCGCCCTCTATTTATAAGTCCTTGGCTGATTTAACAAGAGCGTATCTTAATACAATCGCTTGTTCCTTGGCTTTTATTAATCACACTCATAGGAAAGAGTTTTTGTCTTCTGCATCTCTATCCTGTAAACTCAAAAAACAACTACTGTCTGCTCATCCATTCGGTCAAGATCTTTTTGCACAATCAGCTCCTTCATTAGCCTTCCCAATCCTTTTTTTAAATCTTTTTATTTTTTCTTTATTTTTAACATATTTTGACCATTTCCGATGATTTTTGGACGTTTTGTTGGTTTGACCTATTTTATTTTTTGTATTTTCATCCAGATTTAATAGTTCTGCAACCATGTTTTTATCCATTTTGTACTCGTTTTGACAAATTTTAGTTTGTGTTTAATATAGATATTTGATCCGGAATCCGTTTTTACGAGTTCGAAAAGGTAGTAAGGCGGAAACGAAGGGGATTCTGGGATTTTCTTATGGAGGATCGTGCGTGTGGAATATGAATAAAAAAGTTGATTAGAAAGACGTGAATTCGGTTTTTCTCAAGATGGATTTGATTTGTGCGTGTACAACATTGCTATTGATGTTTTGAGTGTTATTGTGTGTATATATCTTGTACATAGATTCTACTGTAAATATCTGAACAAAGGTATGAGGAGCCCACAACTCAGTCACAGAATTCAGTTTCGGGCATGTGCGGTAAACGGAAAAGAAACGTCACTCTCGGACGAGCCTACAGCGCAGCACCATTTTGGTGTGTCTGGTTTTGACAGATTTGAATAGTTTAACCATTTTTTAAAGCAATTTTAGACTTCATATTTTTAATATTTTACCATTTTGAGCTATTTTTGTTGTTTTTTCATCTTTTTCTTTATTTTTTAATTTAATTAAAATTTAAGTTTCTTTCGATTAGAAAGACGTGAATTCGGTTGTTCTCAAGATGGATTTGATGATTTGTGCATGTACAGCATTGCTATTGATGATTCTGAGTGTTATTGTGTGTATATATCGTGTACATAGATTCAACTGTAAATATCTGAACAAAGGTATGAGGAGCCCACAACTCGGTCACAGAATTCGGTTTCGGCCGTGTGCGGTAAACGGAAAAAACCCGTCGCTCTTGGACCAGCCTACAGCACAGCACCATTTTGGTGTGTCTTATGATATTAACTGTTCTATTTGTTGCTTCTGCTTGTGCTTTCACTTATGTATGTTACACTATTTTATTTTTTGCATTTTTGTCCAGTCTTGATAGTTCAACCGGTTTTTTTAAAACAATTTGTACTGGCTTTGACAATTCTTAGTTTGTTTTTAAATTTTGGTAGTTTTATGGGTTCTTTTAACATTCTAATCATTGTGAACTACTTAGCGTGTTTTATTTACTTTTTTGTAGTTTTCACCATTCTTGATCATTTTTGTCCATTCCCCCCCCCCCCCGAAATTTTTTCGTATTTAGGTATTTTTTGACAGATTTTGATTAATTTGGGAGGGTTTTAACATATTTTGTTGGTTTGACCTATTTTATTATTTTTTCTGCCATTTTCATCCACTTTTGATAGTTTGAAACATTTTTTTTACAGGGTTGGACAATTTTTCATTTTGTTTGGCAGTTTTTTCAATGGTTTTTTACCCTTCTTTAATGGTTTTGACTATTTAAAATAATTTTGAGGTATTTAGGGTGTTTTGATTACTATTTTGTTGTTTTTTGACCATCTAGTTTAATCTTTAATGTTCATTTTCGCTTTTCCATTTTGAGCTTTTTTTTTAGTTATTTTGACCACTTTGTAGTTTTCAAACATTTTTTACAATTTTTGCACATTTTTTTTTTTTTTCTGTAGTTTTGACAGATTTTGACCATTTTGGATTGTTTTTGTCATTTTGTTGGTTTGACCTATTTTATTTTTGCATTTTCGCCCCGTTTTGATAGTTTTATATTTTCCGATGTTAGCGTTAACAATGTTAAGTTTTAGCGTTTAGCAAACCTTCACAGCTTATATTTCAGGATCGGTTAATCCTATTGCATGATGATAATAAGATCAAATATCAAGGTCACTGAGCGCTTGATACAAAACTGTTTTTTCAACATTAAGTTTTTGCATTTAGCATTACCGTAAAATGGCTGTTAGTAACCGCATCCCTAATAGAAGTTGCATGTCATTTTTTTTAGGTTGAGCCATTTCAATTTCCTAGCAGTTTTAAAACAGCAAACCTATCTAATAGAAGTCGCATCCAAATTTTTGTGCCGAGTTAAATAACTCTAACTTCACGGAAATCACTCAAAATTACGGCACTTCCTTATATGAAACAACTATCAACGAAATTTTTTATCAAATTGGTACCTGTTAAGCGGAGGTAATCAGATCAAATGTTTAACACTCAGCCACCATCACGTAATGATTACTATATGTATATAGTAATTTCCGTGTTCCAGAGTCCAGTATATTAAATCTGTAAATCGGAGATGATTCTACCGAGAACTTGCTCTTAGTATTCATACTTCTTAATTTGGTGCATTTAAAGCTGTTGTGAGGACTAGCTACCCAATTGCTCTGATTAACTTGACAATTATAATACATATTCTCCTTTACTAAAAAAGCAAAATGCTATTTAAATTTTTTTAATCTGCCCAGCCAAAGCTGAGATAAGCACATAGCAACCATCTTGATAACCAAACGTTTTCAGCTATTAAGCTAAAGTTGTGACGTCACACCGGGAAGCGGTAGTCAATTCCTGTCATATTACTATTCAAAATAATATCATAGGGAGCATAGGCAGCTACTACTGCGTGTATTAGGCACCTATACGCACCTATTTTTTACACATCGGTGTTGTATGGCAATTCATTGTTCCCACATGAACACTACATTGTTCAAGTTGCACAAAGATTCAGGAATATCGCAAAAGTGGATGCTATTTTGTCGATTAAAGGACAGACCTGTATGGTGACTAACATCATAATGCTAACATATGCCTGTTGGTGGTGACAGTAACAACTGGTTTCGTGTACGTGAATTTGACCCCAACTTACATTGGTTTACGAATTGAAAAAGTAGGCTTATGCAAAAATACCTGTGGTATACATATTCAGTCATCTCATGTGCTTTAGACGTTATGCTAATAGAGCAACATAGCCTATGGTGTGAGTGTAAGCTACATCATACATGGGCAGATGTGGGGGTAGATCATGAATAGTATGGTCGGTGCGAGGTTCAGGGATAGGCTATATCTAATCAAACACCACCACACACTTTTGGAATACAATTATATGAATGCATATATATGGCTTATATCTTTCTGGCTTGACTTTAATGATTTTATGCAAGCTATAGACACGCATTTAGGATCATGTACACGAATGCATAACTTTTTCAATGTTGGTAGCCCCACACTTTGGTATGTACAATCACAATCTACCATTGTGTAGCTTTATGAATAAATTTACGATTTCAATATAGCAATTAGGTGCTTAAAGTTAACTAAAATGGCAATTAAATATAAATCTATTAATAAAACTAATCTATTTTTATAGTCTATGTAAAATAGTACAGAGAACACACCGTTTGTTTACATTTAGGCAGTGCCGGCGCGGCTTTCACTACCGTCCGCATGAGTTGAAGGGTCATATACAAATGTTCTCTAGATTACCATACAGTCTAGAAATAACTTAAAACATGCTGTTTAATATTTTGAACGTAATTGGATTCCAACCCAATTCTGTTCGAAATATTCAACAGAGCGTTTCTTACATTGTGTTCATATGGTACTAACTAACATGTTTCTGTTTTTTGTTGTGGAAGCATCTAAACTTATTTATGAGCTGCACTGTAGCCTACGTAAAGACAATATGCCCACGATTTCTAAACATCCGGTCGATCGCCTACTTATTTAAAATTTGTTTTTTTTTATTAAAGTTTTACTTTTCCCAACATTGAAATATTTATGTAGGCTACTTCCATCACACGGAAGAAGTTGTTTTGGAAACGCTCGATGTGGTGGTTGTAAATTGTCACAGGCGTGCCGCCACCCACCCTACCCCTACTCACCCCACGCACCACTTTGCTAAATCTAACGTGTTAATCCATGTCTCTGTCTCATGCAAACACCTTGTTAAAATATATGGCATATAGGTAAACAATTACAGTTGAATCACGGAAAGACTCACTCCTGGAACTCACTTAAGACACACAATTTTACATTCATAATTTTCAGAAACGATTGTAACTGTACTCTGTGGCCTACATCTTATTTCAGATATGAATAATGGCACTATTTTATCAAAATTATGGATTACATTTACGCATGGAAACAATTACCAAAGAATAATGTTTCACTACTTACATTATTCACGCCAATACAGGCATATTTAAATCTGAGAGCAGCAAAACGGCATGTGTGCAAATTATGTAGGCCTACCACTTACAGCCATCCTCAACCTGTCCCACCCACCTCATCACACCCATTCATCTCCGATATTTACCAATCTGGGTGACATTATTGGATCCGCAATTAGGCCTACTGCTGTTAGTCCCTAAAGATTATTTGTCCCATACATTGAAATATTGCAGATTTTGTTCATTATTTATTGCCCAATGTTTACTGGTTGTAGCCTAGGCCTATTAATATGCTACCCATAAAACCAATTATTATCCCAATAGATTTTCAAGAATCATAATTTTTAGATTTCTTGAAATTAGCTTCAACTCGAGATAAATTATGTTATGGTATGTGAAGTCTATCCCGATAAATGCATGTTTTAAAATATGTTACCTTTGTACTAAAGACAGAGAAATATTGACCCAGCTCACAGCGCCCTTCCTGGTGTGACGTCATAGTGAGTGGTGACGTATTTTAGACTAAGACGTCATTTAATCTCGTTATTGGGCTGTCTAACATATTTTCTCTCACTCCAAAGTGAGGTTATTGTGTTTAAATAGTGCAATAGATCATAAAATTAATTGAAATTTGTTATCGATCTCAAGTCCTCACAAGACCTTTACTCTTTTTTACAAGGCCATTCACTCTTGTAGCTACTCAGGTATTTACTCTAGGCTACCCGCCTATTTATGTGTATTGCATAAGTATCTACCCGGGTACAAATATTCCCGTTCTGCAATACTTGAGTAACGACCTAAACTCATCCTATAGCGGAAGCCGATTTACCACATGATTTTTTTTATTCCCATCAACATTTTATGTCAAAATTTGGATTATAAAGCATACTTTGTGCAAATCAAATAACACGAGCTTGGATATGTTTTCATATATTTATTAATAAATTTAACTTTGGCAATCGGGGCAGACTCAGTTTGATCATATGTTGAGTTTTTTGTTGTTTTCAATAGCTAGAGTAACTAGAAGAGAACAAATGCTAAATAAGATTTGTATGTAAATAAGACTCGTATGTAGAGTTACTCCCCTTACAATTAGGAGTGGGTGGGGTGGTGATGGTGGCGGACATCCGATTCTCACGGCAGGAACAATGCAAAGCTGCTGACAATGCATTGTATTGACTACATATATGCATCCAATTATCATACTGCACATTAATACATTGTGTCTGACTCATCTACCCCCATTGGAAAGTTTGTAGTGAATGGTTATTTGATCCACAAACCCATTTTATGCCAAATGTAAAATATAATTTGTGCAAATCAAATAACACGAGCTTGGATATGTTTTAATATATTTATTACTAAAGCTAACTTTGGCAATCGGGGCCGACTCAGTTTGCAGTTTATGTATTCTCAACTGGTAATATAATCCACTTGATCATATGTTGAGGTTTTTGTTGTTGTTTTCAATGGCTAGAGTAGGTGGAAGAGAATACATGCTAAATAAGATTTGTATGTAAATAAGACTACTATGCATTGTCCGTAAACTCCGCATGTTAAGGGAGATAGCTTCCGTAAGATGTTGAAGCTTTAAAATGGAGATTTACCCCACCTTACCTTCCTCCTACAATTAGGTGTGAGGTGGGGTGGTGGTGGACATCCATATCTCGCGACAGGAACAATACAAAGCTGCTGACAATGCATTGTATTGACTACATATATGCATCCAATTATCATAGTGCACATTAATACATTGTGTCTGACTCATCTACCAACTGGAAAGTTTGTAGTGAATGGTTATTTGATCCACAAACCCATTTTATGCATTGTCCATAACCTCAAATTCCAGGTGCAACAGCACGTATTAGCAGATATAAGTTTGCTGCCATAGAGTACTGTACCACCAGCCCGAAGACGAGTTGGGTGGAGCAGACTCGTTTGCAATGAGGTAATGCTGCCATATGGATAAGATGTTGCACCCACCCACCCCTGGAAATTGAGCACTCATAAAACTTATTGTGACTGGTGGTAGTGTTTTGTTAGTTCTTCCTGGCGGTATTAGGCCACAGACTGGAGTGAGATGCATTTATTATTGATTTTTGGGGAATTAATAAATTATTAGCCACTAAATGATTGCAAATGGCCACAAATGACATGAATGATAAGTAAAAGGCAAACGGCCACACAAAACTGATGATACACCCAATCCTAAGAAACTGAATCCACCCTAAAGGTCTACTGATACAAACTTGCTTTCACAAATATACTATGTCATGTAACAGGACAATAACATTAATAATAAGTGACTGAGATGGTCACGAAAGCTACACTCAAACAATTTCTACATCCCGGAGAGGTAACTAATATTTCTTTATTATAATAATAATACTGTAATGATTGAAGACTCAAAACATCTGAAAACCTATATAACACAACTAAACTATGGCAAGTAACAGTCCTATAAGTACTTGGACTTGCAACTAAAGGGAGACCACTCCAGATAATCTAATTATAACCTTACATGCATGTTAAGGAAGATAACTTCCATAAGATGGTGAAGCTTCAAAACGTTGTTACCCCCTTACATCTCCCCTACAATTAGGTGTGAGGTGGTGTGGTGGTGGACATCCGATTCATGTGACAGGAACAATGCAAGCATCCGTAGGGCATAGAAATCCAAGTTTGTTCAAAGTAAACCGATCGGCGAATTTGACCTTGGAATTTGACCGATTTTTAGAACGTCTAAAAATCTTCCAAACTGCTTGGGGGATCGATTAGAGCCAAATGCTTCTACGGCCATCTTGGATGACCTAGTTTTCGTGAAAATTATTTATCCATAGCTGCTGAACAGATTGGGCTGAAATTTATGAGATATGATTAGGCATTAAGGATCATTAAATTTGTTCAAGGGAAGTTGATTTGTCAAAAACAGGGCCATCGTGGATCAATCAAAATGTAGTGTGTTTGGAAACCATTTTGGATTTTTTAGCTCACCTGGCCTGAAAACCTAAGTGAGTTTATGTCATGGCTACTGTCCATCATCCATTCATATGCATCTGTCTGTCTGTCATCCGCCATGGACCTATCAAAATATAGCGTGTATGGTAACCATATTGGACTTTAAAGCTCGCCTGGCTGAGCTTATGCTGTGGCGACCATCTGCCCTTCCATCGTCCATCAACTTTTTCTTTAAACGACTTCTTCTTAAGAACCTCTTGGTCGATTTAAATTATATTTGGTAGGAAGCATCCTTAGGGCATAGGGATCCAAGTTTGTTCAAAGAAAGCCAATTTGGTGGCCATCTTGGTTTTGGCCGATTTTTAGAAACGTCTTTAAAAATGTTCACGGGAACTTGATTAGCCAAATGGATCGGCGACCATCTTGGATGGCCTAATTTCCCTGAAAACAAGTTTTCCACTACCATTAAACAGATCAGGCTGAAATTTGATAGCATTAGGGACTAAGAGCCATGGAAAGTTCATAAGTCAAAAAAACATTGCTGAGCATATTCATGCTGAATGAAAGTTTCAGAGATTCAGTCAAATAAGTCTGGTCACAGATCGATTTGAATATAAAACATGATGGGGTGGTACCAACTTGATGTACGACAATGGATATTCACTCTCGTCTCTATATAGCTAACAATTATAGTGGTACTATCGAAAGCTATGATCACAATATCACAATTTTCATGCTTAGAGCAATGTTCACACCGATATTAAGACACTAAATCAGAAATTGTGTACGTTTCAAGTGTTTGCTAGGGGGCAGCCGAAAGGAATGGAAATATAATATGAAGGGGCGGTACCAATTTGATATATGACAATGGATATTAACTCTCATTTATATAGCTAGGAATAATAGTGAATGCTATGATTAACAATTTCACGATTTTCTGGCTTAGGACAAGGTTTGCGGCAATATTAAGGTGGTAAATCGGAAATGGTATAAGTTTGGACAGTAGTTGCTAGGGGCAGCCGAGAGGAATTAAAATTGTACGTAATATAAACACCAATTATTACCACCTGTCAGATTAAGCACAGGGCATACACAGGATGTACCAAGCATGATGGTCACTGGGATCAGCTGATTTCAAATACTGGTGGGCGTTAATGGGTACAGATATAAGATTACTAGATTAAAGTTATTCAATAGCCAAATTAATTTCTGTATGTGATGGACATATCCATTATCTTAAATAGGAAACAACTAGACGAGAATATTGGTGTGGTTAATAATTTGAACAGTGGAGGCAATTATTAACTAAGCCCTAAGACTTACACTATTCACTTACATTGGTTCCTCTCACGGGAGAGAACTATCACTTTAAAATTAATCATAATAATTAACAGAAACTCCAATGCATACCTCGTGGAGCCATACTCAACACAGAATTCTTATAAATATTTTGTCGTATTTACACATCTCCATCAAATTTAAGTTCTGAACTTGGCCTATATGAAAGTACTTGCATATTCTAAACTGCACACTGACAAAAACTCTAACTAGCACAACAACCAACTAACTACACTGCATACAACCCCCTGTGTTAAGTAAAGTAGGATAAGAAAAGACCGAGAGAATAATTTTTGCCCTCATTTTATGCCCGATAAATGTCACATGCGGTAAAAAGATTAATGCCCAGCCAGAATAGTCATTGGTCACTAAAAAAATTTAGGGGTGTTTTTAGTAACCAATGACTAATCTGTGTGGGCATTGACCTTTTTACCGCATGTAATGGTCAAAGGTCCACTGTTTTAGTGGACCTTTAACCATTGCGAAAGCATACATATTTGAGATATCATCTCAATGGAAAACTCATTTAAAAATTACCATTACAATGACATACTTGTTGGTACTGAGTGCAAAATGCATGCACAAACAAGACTATCCGGCCATATGCGCAGGATCCTGCAACAAACAGCTATGCATATTTAAAATGTTGTGACATCTGACTGCAGATTTCACAAATGCCTAATTTGTCCCACTGAGAGCAATATTCCGCAATATCATTAACTCATTCCAGCAACATAACTGTCCAAACAAATGGTGTAATGGCTAGTTTATTTTGACTTAAAATAGAGTAGCTTAATTACACATGACAAAATACCACTGCATACAGGGTGGTGATGGGTTAATGGGCGATATGTAAATGTTCATATTAAATATTCAATTCCCTACAGATTCTCTAAATACATGATTTACGAAAGGGCAATTGGGCCAAATAATTTGAAAATGTCTAGACTGAAAGTTGCTGCTGCCCTAAATAGCACACATAATACCAACCATAATACAAGATTTCCAACACCTATCATTGCCATCACCAAAGTGCTCATGTATGAGAATTTTCTATTCATACCATCACAAAACATGAGAATCCTACCCAGGTATGATTATTCATGTTTTCCCGCTACTCAAGTAATGCGAGTGACGACTTAAACTCATCCATAATAGCAGAAGCGGATTGATCACATAATTTATATCTTTTCTCAACAATATTTTATGTCAAAATTACGATTAATTTTGATGTAATACACACACAATATTTGGGCGGTCCCATTTCATAATTTCACTCCCGCGATGATGGATATTAAGCGTAGTTGTTGTTGAGTAAGTAAAGCAAAGTTAAATGATCAAACAATTTAAGCTACACACAACATACGATTAGAATGAACCAGAAATAGCGAATATGCTATTTGGTAACTAGGTATGACTGCAGGTTTGCGTTAATAGGCTTACATCAGAGGCTATCATATTGCATATTGATATATTTAATGCAGCAATAATAATCATAGTGGCAAGAAAGTGTAACAGGAAAGTGTGTTAAATTTTCGTGCCTATTGGCTTTTATTCTTTTCCCCATTTTAGAGAATTGATTTCAACTTTTTCTTGAAATATACCGGAAAACTTTTCCACTTAGATGTCTTAGATGTAGTTTGTCGTATTTGTTAAAAGGAAACAAGTTAAATACTTAATTAGAATAATTTTTTTCAAATCAGTGAACAAATGACATCAAGGGATAACTGACATTAAAGCTAACTTGATTACAGCAATAGAGTTAGGCTTGAGGCTATAGGCATCATACAGGTGACAGAGAAAATCGGCTACTACCTGAATAGATGCATCCATTGGATTAACATCTCTCTTCATCAGAGGCAGAGGAACCAGATTGCAGACCAAAGGGCTAGCAGATCCATATACCATGATCGTCTTGGCCAATTCTGGGCAATCAGAAGCACTTGGCACTCCTCCTGCCCGATTTTCAGAAGAATTTTTAGAATTAGGATTGCTAGTGGGAATGCGTATGCATCCATTCCCTCCCAGCTGATAGCTAGAGCATCTGTGGCGATAGCACTCTGATCTGGAAGGGTTTCCCCAGTGGTCGAACATACGATCTGCCACACATTGATTTAGTTGCCATTCCGTGGGCAAAACACTCATCCTACGGCTTAATGAGTCTGCAAGCAGATTTAGCCTTCCCGGAATGTGAACCGTTTTCAAGGTGATCATATGATCTAGCCACCAGCAAAGCAGTTTCCAAGTCATCAAACAGATTGGGCGACTTCATTCCGCCTTGGGGGTTTATGTAAGTCACTATTGTTGAGTTATCTGATAAAACTAGAACTATCTTGTCACAAACTACTCCAAGAAATGTTCCAGGCCCAGAACTACTGCTCGTAATTCCAGGAGATTGATATGTTGTTGTGACTGATCCAGATTCCAAAGTCCTGATACTGTAGCTTCTTCCAGGCAAGCTCCCCATACCTCCAGTGATGCATCCATATACATTGTTATATGAGGGTGGGGAGGGGTGAGCATCACCAGGAGATTTTCTCTCTTCATCCACCATTGATGGTGGTGAATAAGAGATTCCAACACTGACACCTCTGAGTCCAGTGATCCTGCCCTATGGGTCCACTGTGTCATGAGGAATAAATGGATAGGCCATCTGCGCAAGGCCGTCTGTGGAATGACTCGCAATTGGAATGTGAAAACAAGCATCCTTCAGATCTATTGACACACACACGCATGCACACACACACATGCATGCACACCAACACACATGCAACCCCCACCCGTTACCCCCCCCCCCCCACCAACCCACCCACAACAGACCAAGAGACACACGCACACATACCAACACATGCACCAACACCAACAGACACACACACAATAACACATGCACACCAACACATGCATGCAACACACCAACATAGACACGCACCAACAGACACACACACCAACAGACACACGCACCAACAGACACATGCACAAACAGAAACACGCACCAACACACGCATGCACACCAACACACGCATGCACACCAACACATGCACCAACAGACACACCACCCACCCACGCCCACATACACACACGTACACCAACCAACACACGCACCAACAGACACACGCACCAACAGACATGCGCACCAACACACGCATGCACACCAACACACGCACGCATGCCAACACACGCACCAACAGACACACCACCCACCCACCCCCACCACCCACACATACACACACGTACACCAAGCAACACATGCATGCACACCAACACACGCACCAACAGACACACGCACCAACAGACACGTGCACCAACACATGCATGCACACCAACACACGCCAACACACACACCAGCAGAAACACGCACCAACAGACACACCACCCACCCACCCCCACACCAACACATGCACCAACATACACACCAACATGCCGACCAACACAAGCATGCACACCAACATATGCACACACACCAACACACACCAACACATGCACCAACAGAAACACGCACCAACAGACACACTACCCACCCACTCCCTCACACACCCACCAACACACGCATTCACACCAACACATGCACACAAACACAAGCACGCACACCAACAGACACATGCACCAACAGACACACCACGCACCCCCACCCACACACACCAACACACACACGCACACCAACACACGCATGCACACCAACACATGCACCAACAGACACACACACGGACAACAACACACGCATCAACACCTACACATACACCAACATACACATACACCAATAGACACACGCACGCACACCAACAAACGCACCAACAGACACACACACCAACAGACACACCACCCACCCACCCCCACCACCCACCAACACGCACACCAACACACTCATGCACACCAACACATGCACCAACAGACACACGTACACGCACCAACAGACACACGCATGCTCACTAACAAACGCACCAACAGACACACGCACCAACAGACACACACACCAACAGACACACACACCAACAGACACATGTACACACAGCAACACGCCCACAAACACATGCATGCACAACAAACACATGCACGCACACCAACACGCACCAACACACACGTACACACACCAACACGCCCGCCACCACACGCATGCACAACAAACACACACACGCACACCAACACATGCACCAACACCAACACATGAACCAACAGACACACGCACCAACACACACACCAACACATGCACGCACACCAACAGACACATGCACTAAAAGACACACTCAGGCACCAACACATGTACCAATATGCACATGCACCAACACAGACACGCACGCACACCAACACCTGCACCAACAGACACACCACCCACCCACCCCCTCACACATACACACACCAACACACGCATTCACACCAACACATGCACACAAACACACGCACGCACACCAACACATGCACCAACAGACACACGCATGCACACCAACAAACACACCAACACATGCACCAACAGACACCACCCACCCACCCCCAACCACCCACACATACACACACCAACACACACATGCACACCAACACATACACCAACACATGCACCAACAGACACACACACACCAAGAGACACACGCACACATACCAACACATGCACCAACAGACACACGCACACATACCAACACATGCACCAATAGACACACGCACACACACCAATAGACACACACACCAACACATGCATGCACACCAACACACGCACAAACAGATACATACCAACATACACGTACACACACCAACAAATGCACCAACACCTACACATACACCAACATACACATACACCAACAGACACATGCACCAACACCAACACACACACCAACAGACACAATCACCAACAGACACATGACCACCAACACACTCCGCATGTACACCAAACACGTATGCACACCAACACACGCAGCAACAGACACATGCACCAACAGAAACATGCACCAACAGACACACCACCCACCCACGCCCACCACCCACACACGCACCAACAGACACATGCACCAACAGACACACACCACCCACCACCACCACCGACACCAACATGCATACCAACACACACACATGCACACCAACACATGCACCAACAGACACACACACGGACACCAACACGCGCATCAACACCTACACATACACCAACATACACATACACCAACAGACACATGCACGCACACCAACAAATGCACCAACACCAACACACACCAACAGACATATGCACCAACAGACACACACCAACAGACACACCACACACACACGTACACCCACCAACACGCACACCAACACACTCATGCACACCACCAACACACGCACCAACAGACACATGACCACCAACACACTCCGCATGACCACCAAACACACGTATGCACACCAACACACGCAGCAACAGACACATGCACCAACAGAAACATGCACCAACAGACACACCACCCACCCACGCCCACCACCCACACACGCACCAACAGACACATGCACCAACAGACACACACCACCCACCACCACCACCGACACCAACATGCATACCAACACACACACATGCACACCAACAGACACACACACGGACACCAACACACGCATCAACACCTACACATACACCAACATACACATACACCAACAGACACATGCATGCACACCAACACACACACCAACAGACATATGCACCAACAGACACACACCAACAGACACACCACACACTCATGCACACCAACACATGCACCAACAGACACATACGCACACCAACATACACCTGCACCAACACACACACACCACCCACCCACCCCCACCACCCACACACACACACATACAGCCACCAACACACGCATGCACACCAATACATGCACCAACAGACACACGCACACACACCAATAGACACACACCAACACACGCATGCACACCAACACACGCACCAACAGAGACATACCAACAGACACACACGCCAACAGACACACGCATGCACACCAACAGACACACACATGCACACCAACACAAACATGTATGAACAGACACACGCACCAACACACGCACCAACAGACACACAACCCAACCACCCCCACACACATACACACACATTCACACCAACACATGCACACCAACACATGCACGCACACCAACACCAACACATGCACCAACATACACACGCACAAACAGACACACACACCAACATACACACACCAACAGACACACACGCCAACATACACACGCATGCACACCAACAAATGCACCAACACCAACAAATGCACCAACACCAACACATGCACCAACATACACACAAACACTCCCACCATCACATGCATGCACACCAACACACACACCAACAGACACATGCACCAACATAAACATGCACCAACAGACACACCACCCACCAACCCCCCCACACACATACCAACACACACACCAAAGACACACATGCACAGCAACACACGCACATACACCAACATACACACACACTAACAGACAAGCATGCCAACAGACACACACATGCACACCAACAAACGCACCAACACCAACACATGCACCAACTGACACATGCACCAACAGAGGCACACACCAACAGACACAGCACCCACCCACCCCACCACCCAAACGCACACCAACACATGCATGCACACCAACACACACATCAACACACGCACCAACAAAGACACACCAACAGACACACGCACACACACCAACATACACCCGCACCAACAGACACACACACCAACAGACACATGCACTAACACCAACACATGCACCAACAGACACACACACCAACAGACACATGCACCAACAGACACACCACCCACCCACACGTACACCCACCAACAAACACACACGCACACCAACACATACACCAACAGACACACGCACACACACACACCAACATGCACACACACCAACAGACACACACACCGACACACGCACACACACACACACCAACAGACACGCGCACGAAGAGACACACGCACCAACATACACATGCTCGCACACATGCACCAACATAAGCACACACACCAACAGACACACACACCAACAGAGACACCACCCACCCACCTCCACCACCCACACACACCAACACACGCATGCACACCAACATACACATGCACACCAACACACGCATGCACACCAACACACGCATGCACACCAACATACACATGCACAAACACACACACCAACATACACACACCAACAGACACACACACCAACATACACATGCACTCACACTAACACACACACCAACATACACATGCACAAACACACATACACCAACAGACACACACACCAACAGACACATGCACGCACACAAGCACACGCACCAACAGACACATGCACCAACAGACACACCACCCACCCAACCCCCACCACACACACACACCAACAGATACATGCACCAACAGACACACATAACCCACACCAACATGCATACCAACACACACATGCACACCAACACACGCAACAACAGACACACACACGGACACCAACACACGCATCAACACCTACACATACACCAACATACACATACACCAACAGACACATGCACGCACACCAACAAACGCACCAACACCAACACACACACACCAACAGACATATGCACCAACAGACACACACCAACAGACACACCACACACACGTACACCCACCAACACGGCACACCAACACATGCACCAACAGACACATACGCACACCAACATACACCTGCACCAACACACACACACCACCCACCCACCCACACACACACATACACCCACCAACACACGCATGCACACCAATACATGCACCAACAGACACACGCACACACACCAATAGACACACACCAACACACGCATGCACACCAACACACGCACCAACATAGACATACCAACAGACACACGCACCAACACACACACGCCAACAGACACACGCATGCACACCAACAGACACACATATGCACACCAACACAAACATGCACGAACAGACACACGCACCAACAGACACACAACCCAACCACCCCCACACACATACACACACCAACACACGCATTCACACCAACACATGCACACCAACACATGCACGCACACCAACACCAACACATGCACCAACATACACACGCACAAACAGACACACACACCAACAGACACACACGCCAACATACACACGCATGCACACCAACAAATGCACCAACACCAACACATGCACCAACATACACACAAACACTCCCACCACCACATGCATGCACACCAACACACCCACCAACAGACACATGCACCAACATAAACATGCACCAACAGACACACCACCCACCAACCCCCCACACACATACCAACACGCACACCAAAGACACACATGCACAGCAACACACGCACATACACCAACATACACACACACTAACAGACAAGCATGCCAACACACACACATGCACACCAACAAACGCACCAACACCAACACACGCACCAACTGACACATGCACCAACAGAGGCACACACCAACAGACACACCACCCACCCACCCCACCACCCAAACGCACACCAACACATGTACGCATGCACACCAACACACGCACCAACACACACATGCACCAACAGACACACGCACACACACACACACATACACCCACCAACACACACACCAACATACACCCGCACCAACAGACACACACACCAACAGACACATGCACTAACACCAACACAGGCACCAACACACAGACCAACACACACACATGGACACCAACACACACCGACACATGCACCAACAGACACACCACTCACCCACCCCCACACACATACACACACCAACACACGCATTCGCACCAACACATACACCAACAGACACACGCACACACACACCAACATGCACACACACCAACAGACACACGCACACACACACACACACCAACAGACACGCGCACGAAGAGACACACGCACCAACATACACATGCACGCACACATGCACCAACATAAGCACACACACCAACAGACACACACACCAACAGACACCACCCACCCACCTCCACCACCCACACACACACCAACACACGCATGCACACCAACATACACACGCACACCAACACACGCATGCACACCAACACATGCATGCACACCAACACATGCATGCACACCAACACACGCATGCACACCAACATACACATGCACAAACACACACACCAACAGACACACACACCAACATACACATGCACTCGCACTAACACACACACCAACATACACATGCACAAACACACATACACCAACAGACACACACACCAACAGACACATGCACGCACACAAGCACATGCACCAACACACGCACCAACATACACACGCACCAACAGACACACACGGCAACAGACACATGCATGCACACCAACAAATGCACCAACACCAACACACGCACCAACAGACACACACACCAACAGACACACAGACACACACACACACACCAACACACGCACGCATACCAACACACGCATGCACACCACCACACACACCAACACACGCGCCAACAGACACACATCAACACATGTTTGCACACCAACACACGCATGCACACCAACAGAAACACGCACCAACAGACACACCACCCACCCACCCACACCAACATGCACACCAACACACGCACGCACACAAACATGCACACGCACTAACAGACCAGGGAATATTTTGAGCGGTATCGCATCGCAAAATGTGATGCAAATGAGTACCTGTTTGCTACACATTCACAACTTCGCTTAGCTATTTGCTGCGATACATAATTTTGATGTTGAATTCAGTCAATTCACTTAATTTTGAAATATTTTTGATAAAAAGTCGCTAAAAGTTGCAAAATGTGTGTCAAATTTAGTAAGGAAGCGAGATGCGCATGCGTCAGAGACTGATTTCCGATATAGCCCATAGACATATATAGCTATAGAGCGCATATCTTCATACCTTCCTTCACTATGGGACAAATGACCGCCAGTGTAGCGAGTTCAGTAAGCGCTCTATAGATCAAAATTCTAAAAGCTAGCGCTGCGCGCATGCGTTAGCGGCTTCATTCTTCAGTTTTGGGTTTGGACACCAGTCAGAAACTCATAATATGTATCACGGGGTATTCACGGTCGTCGACATATTGCTCGTAACACTCTCTTGTAAATCTAAATTCTCCTATAAGGGGGGGGGGTATGGCTATTGATCATTGCCTCGTCATTAGTTAGCGTTATGAAAGCTTAAAAACACAAGTTTATCTAGGCTGATTCTGGTCGATTTAGACAATGTTTGTCTCGGAAACTGAGTTATATCATCGCGAATGCTAAACCCCTGTTAGCGCATCCCCAAATCAAGGCTGACACAGTATAGTTAGCCATGCTATGGCAGCGTATCGCACTTGATTCGCGTCAGCGACAGATTTAGAATGGCATGTCACGAGAGTGTTCTCGAGTACTCTTCTCCAAAGTCGGGAACATACTTTCTCGCGAGATTATTGGTTAATAAATATAACTATATAGAGAGCAACCAATGAATCACAAGGAAACTACCGACAGTAAAGAAAATAAACAATGTTTTACGCTGTAATTTTAAGAATGACATAGTAGTAGTATATATATATTGAAACAAGAATGGATTTGTTATTAGAAATTCTCTTATCTGGTTGACAATTGTGCTATCAATGGTGCTGGAAGGCATTGATGTTTAGGGCAGCATTGGCTTCCGGTTTTAATGGTTTCAAATATTTTAGCGTAATTGCCACTTGTACAAATTTAAAGAGTGCATTTTGGCTTTTGTGAATTGAATAATTATCGAATAGATTTGCCTAAATTTTACGCTGAACTGTAGATCATAATAATAGCGCTAATCAGGTACATTCAACGTTATGCCATGTTCAAAGTTATCCAACTTTAAGCCATGTTTTGAAGCCATTATTTCATTAGAGGCGTGGTGGCTGAGTGGTTAGGACCTTGAGCTCGTAACTCCAGGTTCGCAAGTTCGCTTCCTGGCCGGTCTGCTACGTTGTGTCCTTGAGCAAGTCACTTAACTCTCCATTGCTCCAGTCAACCTAGCTGTAAATAGGTACCTGTGATGGCATAGCTCTCTGTGCGCCGTATGTGGCTGCCGGGCCACTGTCAAATGAACAGGGGATCAGATGTACAGCGCTTAGAGCATACAATCGCATGGAGTTCAGTGCGATATAAATGCACTATCTAGCTATATTTCATAAATTATTAGTAATAATTTAGCAACATATGGGCATCATGTAATTGTTGTATGATCATTCAGCAACATGGGGTATTTGGCCGTATTGAGCATATGGTTAAATCTTGTATGCTTGAATAATTCCTCGCGCAATCACGGTGGCAGTATCGGGCCTAACGCTTTTATGCCCAATTCACAGCAAATTGAAATTTGGTCATCAAATCCGTGAAGTAAGCGGTAGATTGTAAGAATTTGGTTGCTGAATTATGTTGCTGAAAGTGTATGCGCTTATGACATTTAAAGATCAGTTTTCCCATTTATTGATTTTTGAAATCATCCGGGCTGGTGATCTTGGATTTTGGGCATGAGTGAGTCTGTCTTTAAAATACGAGCCGGGTCTCGCAGTATTCTGCTTTACATAAGATGTACTCTAATTCACTATTCCAATCACGACAGCGTTTTTAGTTATTCTTCAATATTTCATGTTCCTGTGTTTCTTTTGATAGTCAATGTTCAGAATATGGTTGCTCTTTCCCATAGCAACATCAAACAGCAACATTGTATAGAGGAAATTATGGCCATTTCGTTTGGGCGATGTGACAAATTATGCATTTTGTAAATGTTGCAATGTATTAGAATCTGCATTCCTGTCAATTTAGCGTTGTCAGATTTTCCACATACTTAACCCTATTAGCATATTACAGTCCGGTGCATTTGCACTCCGTACCAATGCCTAATCTATTGTTATGTTAATGTTTAAATAGGTGGGCCATCACAATGGTGATGTTTAAACCAGCAATCTTTTGATATGGTAATCTGACAATTTATTTACCTATTGTTATGTTAAAAATGAGCACTTTTTGCCAAGGATTTTCTACATGGGCGTCTGAATTTGTGGTGCATGCAACACTTTTTGGGTATAAATTCCAGGTAAAAATTGGACGCTGGGTCCGACCTTGAATTTCCCTAGCTGGTGTAGGGCGATGAACTCAGCGTAGTCTCTTAGTTGTTGTGCTAGTCCGAATTTCTGTCAGTTTGCTTAATACTTAGGTTACTAATACGCGAGTACGTTGTTCAGATAAAGTGTACATTGAGATATAATGTAGCTGTGATTTGAGTAGTGTAGTATTCCGTGTTGAGCTTTTGGGCTCCACGAGGGATCTTTAATTTTGCTGTTTAGCATGTAATGATTCTTAATTTGAGTGCTCGCATACTATATCATTTTTGGTTTATGGTTAGAAACTGGCAGCAATGAGGACCAGCATTTCAACTGATTGACGACTTCATACGCCACCGTGGCTTACTTCTAAAGAACAGGAGCTGATGTAAGTGCATAGTGTAAGTCTTAAGGCTTCGTTAATAATATTCCCACTATCTAATTAACCACTTACTTGATTAAATTCTAGAGTTCCTGTTTTTCTTAAAAATTAAGGACATGTCCTCCAGTAGTTGATATTATTCTGACTTCTGGATTTCTGAAACTACCCATTTGAGTCTAGCCATTTATATACCCGATTCCCCAAATTGTCTGTCCAGGTGACCATGATATTAGGTAAATCCAGTGCACTCCATGTTTGAGATCTCATAGTGGTAATAGTTGCTATTTCATATCACATATCATTCCTCTCGGCTACCCCTAGCAACCGCTGTCGATACTTGTACAATTTCTGATTTACTGTCTTGACAATGTGTAAAACTTGTTTCAATGCTAGAAAATCATGAAATTGTAAACATATCTTCGCCAGAACCAAATAAAACTGCTAATTCTCTTTACAGACGAGCAAATTTTCATTAAAATTGGTATCTGCCAATTTCTATTTCATATAAGTCGACATTTGACCAGTTATCATTTAACTGTGGCTTTGTACTTGTAACCGTAATTCAGTATAAATGATCAGTTCCCTTAGCAGTTAATAACTTGGGAACCTATTGACATTACAACTGTTTCACGGCTTATATCATTTAATTGAATCACTGTAACCTTAATTCAGTATAAATGATCAGTTAACAGTGAGTTCCCTTAGCCATTAATAACTTGAAAAACTATTGACATTACAACTGTTTCATGAATTATATCATTTAATTGAATCATTGTAAGTTTAATTAGACACAGATGATTGGATAATTGTCTTAGCAGTTATAATACTTGGGAACTATTCATACTTACTACTGTTTACCAGCATAATGGCATCCATTTAATTTTAAGTTATAAAGTTCTGAAATAGGCTCTTGTCAAACGCATTTCTTCCGTAGCAACAGAGCATACATTTTGCAGCTATTGAATTTCATTCACACTTATATTAGGAGTTAATCTTATGACCTGGTCTTAAGCCGTAGGTGTTAAACACTGAGTTATGCTAGGGTCAGGTCTTTATTAATTGCATTTCTACCTTGTCAGTGAATAATCCAAACTTGTATTTAATTATTCTTTGTGAAACGAAATTATTAAGCCTGTCACAGTAGTTTCGCTACTGTGAATTGCCACTTCACTTTGGCTTTTAATTTCCTGAAGCAATTTATGGCCTGTTACGTCATATACATACGTCATAAATTCAAGATTCAATGTCATTTATTTGAACTGTAATGAATTGAGGTATATTTTCGTGCTTAGTTTCTATCATCTATCATCTATGTCAGTATTCCGTGGAATGACAACCCTATAGTTTCTGGATTGTTATTGTTAGTTGTCTTCAGTGTCATAGGTACGCGATTCTGAGCTATATTACAGTTGTGGTGCTGGCTGTATCCCACAATTCCGCGGTTCGTGTTTCGTGGCTGCCGGGCTGGCTGATTCCCGCCATTTCTACTGACGCCCGGCAGTCGTACCTTGGAACTTGAACCGTGCACATCTGCTGCTGGTTCCACTGGCCGATTCGAGACCTCTGTTGGGTGAGTAACCTTTTCTACGTAGCTAAGTTACTACAAATGGTGTCAGGAGTACTTTGGGCCCTAAATTAAAAATTGTTATTAGTTATTTCTAAATTCTACTCACGATTTTGCTGTTAAAAAAGATAGAATTCTCGGAAATATAAAGACTACTCTAGTCCTGCCCGAACGTCAATTTTACAGACTCTGGCCGCCATTTTGATTATTTGATAGTTATTTTTGTAGGATTTAACAATCACAGATGATAGGTGAGTTATAGTTAAATATATATTATTTATTTATACTATAGCATGCAAATGTCGGGTATATAGATTAATATACCTTACATACATACGTCATATACGTCATAAATTCAAGATTCAATGTTATTTTTTTTAACTGTAATGAATTGAGGTATATTTTCGTGCTTAGTTTCTATCATCTATCATCTATGTCAGTATTCCGTGGAATGACAACCCTATAGTTTCTGGATTGTTATTGTTAGTTGTCTTCAGTGTCATAGGTACGCGATTCTGAGCTGTAATTTAACCGTCGGTTTTTGGATATTTCTTTATATGTTAATTACAGTTCAATTTCTTTGTTTATTTCAGAATTATTTGAAATAAAGAAGTGATATAAATCACTGTTGTTATTATTATCATTATTATTAACTTTTTGAACATTAGAGGGTAATCTCCCTTCTAATCAGCAAATATGTTTCAATTGTAATATTAGGTTTACTAATTACGCTGAACACTATTTGTTTTGGGTTTTTTCTTGTTATTATTAATTCAAAAAGTTCATAATCACATTGCTAGTTACTCCGTTGAAACAATACTCAGCTTATGCCTTCTTTTCAAGTTAAATCTGAGGAGTTTTTGGCTCGCACCCAGTTTTCGTTGGATCAGTCCTTTACCCACAAAGCAATTTTGTTGGGTACAAGTAAAGGTTTCATTTTGAAAAGAGCTGATCAAACTGGGTTTGTTGAGTATTGGTGTAAATGCGGTGGTACTACACAAGACTTGGTTAATATTTTGCAGTCAAGAATAGCCAACGCCGTTCAGAAATTTCACCGTATCATTTTCTATATCTGGGCCGGAACGTGCGACCTTACCGAGAAACGAGGCGATGGTTTTGTCTATTTAAGGACAGCCGATGATGAACTCGTGGTAGACCGCATTTGCCAACACTATCAACGTGCGATAGACATAGTAAGGCATTACGGCCAAACGGTGAAATTTATCGATATCCCGGCGTATTCTCTGGTCCTGTATAATGAGCAACTTCACCATTTGAATCCCTGTTCCTTCAAAGACCAAGAGCTGCAACTGCATGACCAACTCTCTCTTCTCAATGATAGAATTGAGAAAATTAATGCAAATATTGGTGTACACACCATCAAATGCAGTGTAGAGTTAATACTCCGTAAAAAATCTAGTGGACGTAAACGCGTCCGTTATCATTATACTTTCGAGTTTCTGAAGGATGGTTTGCATGCAGGTACGCTACTGAATCTGGTTTGGCTTCGGAAGATTCATTTGGACGTTCTCCGGAGTTGCACCACCATCACTACTCAGTGAGTTATATTTTTCAGTAAGCATACCCTTACGACTTATTTCAGTAGGTGATATTATTTTTTTTTAGCGGATATTAATTTCGCTTCCTTGGTATAAATCAACAGGTGACCCATAATGACGAAACCTTTGTGTATTAACACTGCAACCGTGGAGGAACTTAGTGCACTCCATAATATTGGTAAAGTTCGAGCTGCTGGCATAGTAAGTTTTCGTGAGTCCAGAGGAGGTTCCATATCCCTGGCCGACATTAAGGCAGATACTGATCTGCCTGCCACAGCTACAATCCTTGCACGATTGCTCCATGCTGGGGAAGTCGTATTCGACATCAATGATGAAGGCGCTGTTGGTGGAGTCGACTCACCCAAGGGAAGAATCCCTGGAAGAGAAGGTAGCTAGACTGAACATGGAACTGCTAGCTCAAGGTATCAAATACAAGGCACTCCTTAACTCAACTAGTCAACAAAGGGGTGATCATACCCTAGTTGATAACCTGGCTCCTAGGGGGGGGGGGTATATACCCCTAGAGAACCTAAGAGGGAGTCGCGATCAGTTTCTCACCATGACACTAGGACGTCATCACCAGTTCGTAGAGCTTACTGGGATGGCTCTTCGTACAATGACTCTAGAATGTCATCCCCCGGTCGTAGAAGCTACTCTGATGGTCCTCCTCCACCTAAAATGTCAACTCTTGATGGAAAATGTGAGTGGAAACCATTTTTCATACAGTTTGAGCATACTGCTTCAAGGTACCGTTGGTCTGATATGTATAAATTAGACATGCTCATCTCAGCTTTAAGGGACAAGGCCTTAAAGTTTTACTGCATCTGTTCTGTGCAAGTCCAGAATGATTACTTTAGTTTATGTGACAAATTAAAGTTGAGATTCGGGAAGAAAGATCTGCCCCACATCATCAGAAAAAAGATGCAAGATATTCGACAAGAGGACAACTCTTTAGAAGAATTTGCAGACATCATTCAGGAGCTCACTTTAGATGGTTACCCTGATGCCTCAGAGACTTTGGGTGAGACGATTGCCATTGATGCATTCCTACGGGGTGTTGAGCATAAACGAGCCGCTCTGATAGCTATGGATAAAGATCCGAGCACCCTGGAGGAGGCTGTACAAATGGTCAATGCAGCTATCCATAATCAAAGATTGATAATGGGTTCCAGAAGACCTGAGGTTCGAAAGGTCCGTTTTCCGGACGATGCTTCTGGTTTGATGGAGGCAGATAATCCTGAGCAGTTGAGAGGCATAACGGCTCCAAGCAGGATAGATAAATTGGAGAAAGATGTCGAAGGACTTAGGAAGGATATGGCGGAGATGAAGGTAGATGTTGCTAAGATTTTGAATCTTATATCTGGTCAATTCGGTCGAGGTCGGTCTCCTCCAAGAAGGAAGGTCGTTCCATCGCATTTCCCTTCTCCTCCTCTCAGATCGGGAAAGTGCTTTAATTGCATTTTTCCCGTGAGTGTCCAGAGCCGAGGCGTACACGGTCGCCATCACCTTCTGCTTCACCGAGATCTTCTGCGGTGCGATCATATGATGTTCGCATGTATGAGTTTAATCGTGACCCTATGACACTAGTCATTCCCATTAAAGTAAATGGTGTTTCCGTTGATGCAGTGGTGGACACTGCGGCACAAGTGACAGTAATTGGCAATTTCTTTGCAAATAAATTACCTTACCCTTTAAAGAGGTTGGAGTCTATTACATTGAAAGGTGCAGGTAGAGACAATGTTATCTCTGCGGAAAGTGTTGAGCCAGTCACAATTGCATTAGGCTCTATGATGTTCAACTGGCCAGCACTTCTTGCCAATATTAATGATCCGATTATATTAGGCCTGGATTTCCTGAAGGCACACAAGGCCACCATTGATCTGACTAGACTGTGTCTGACAATTAATGGAGAACCGATTCAAGCCTCAATGTTGAGAGCTCATGGGAAGGAAGCCCAAGTAGCTCGGGTAACATTGAAGCAGAAAGTGGTCGTTGGTCCTTTTGAGGCCGTGAAGACCACAGGTGTTCTGGATCGGGAGGTACAGAATGATGTTGTGCTCCAGCCCTCATCTAAACTGTAGGGTCTGGTAACACCTCATACAGTGGCCACTGCCAAAGATTCGCAGATTCCTATTTTGTTAAGGAACCTGTCGGCCCAATATATTACTCTGGAACAAGACCACAACCTTGGTATTGTCACAGAAATTGGGGTTTTAGACCCTAGAACAGAATTTCAACTTGCTGGTAATCCCATAAACCAGGACGGTTTACAGACTTCTACAGCCACTGAGGTGGACATCCCTGTGTTCTTACAGGAGCTGTATGAGAGGTCGACATCAGGTTTATCGGAGACGCAGTCTTCGCAAGTTAAATCCATGTTAATCGAGTATCAGGATGCATTTGCAAAAGATGATCTTGATTTGGGTTTGTTCAAGGGGATAAGACATAAGGTTGACACAGGTAATGCACAACCTGTTCGTTCTAAACTTAGACGAACTCCTCTTGGTTTTGAGAATGAGGAAGAGAAACACTTTGCGGAAATGTTAGAGAAAGGTATCATAGTTCCGTCAAAATCTGAGTGGTCGTCAGCCCCGGTATTAGTTCGGAAGAAAGACGGTACCGTGAGGTACTGCGTCGATTTTCGAGCTCTGAACAGTATAACTCGCAGACCGTTACCCCCTACCAAACATTGAGACATGTCTGGATGCACTTGGTGGTGCTAAGTTCATCAGCACACTTGATATGGCAGCTGGGTATTGGCAGGTCGAGGTTGACCCAGAGGACTGCCACAAGCTCGCATTTATCACAAGATATGGGCTTTTTGAATTTGTCCGGATGCCATTTGGTACGTGCAACAGCCCGGCTACCTTTCAGAGGGTTGTTCAGCTGGTGTTGCAAGGTATTAACTGGTGCGAGTGTCTTGCGTATTTAGATGATGTGGTAGTGACAGGGACTGACTTTGACAGTCATATGACCAACTTGAAAGCTGTCCTTTCCCGATTCCTGTTGCACAACCTTAAATTAAAACCTAAGAAGTGTAATTTGTTCCATACAGACCTCTGTTTCTTAGGTAAGTTGGTGAGTGATAAGGGAATCGTTGTTAAGCCAAACAATATGGAAAGCGTCGCTAATTGGCCTGTTCCTAAGACCAAGAAAGAGCTGGAATCTTTCCTAGGGTTCATGAATTACCACCGAGAGCACATACAGGGTTTTGCTGGTATTTCTGCTCCTCTCTCTGCACTTACCAGTTCCAAAGTAGAGTATGACTGGACTCTAGAGCATCAGGTAGCTTTCGAAACACTTCAGGGTGCTATGGCCAACCCTGCAGTGTTAGGTTATCCGACACCGGATGGTACCTTCATACTGGATACGGATGCTTCAGAGGCGGCTATTGGTGCAGAGTTATCCCAAATTCAGAATGGGAAAGAGGTGCTTATTGGTTTTGTGAGCCGAACGTTGACACCGGCTCAGCGTAAATATTGTGTTACATGCAAAGAGTTGCTGGCCGTGGTAGCATTTACTAGGCAGTACCGTATGTACTTGCTAGGACGGTCATTTATTGTGTGGACTGACCATCACAGTCTCACGTGGCTGCTCAGTTTCAAGCACATCGAAGGACAACTAGCTAGATGGCTAGAAGAACTGTCCCAATATAATATGACGATGCAGTACAGGCCCGGTAAACAGCACTCTAATGCTGATGGTCTATCACGAGTTCCAAGTGATTTTTCACCTTGCCACTGTTATAAAGCTGGCCAATCTCTTAGTTCATTACCATGTGGTGGGTGCAAATATTGTACCAAGCTTCAGCAGCAATGGTCTCAATTTGAACAAGATGTTGATGATGTAATTCCTTTGGCTTTTCAAACCATAAGGGCCCTTCAACTGAGTAATAATGACCTATCAGACAGCGACACAGACAGCGACAATCCAGATGGACTGCTGAATGGTGTCCCCCAAACAGACCAGGTTATCGGAAGGTCAAACTGGTTAGACGCATTCTCTTCGGAACATCTAAGGGAGCGTCAGTTGGAGGATCCTGATCTGAAGACAGTTGTATCATGGATTGAGCAGTCACACACACCTTCTGACGCGGAGCTATATTTAGCTAGTCCAGCTGTCAAGTTTTGGTGGGCTCGTTGTGATCAATTGATTTTTGTCGATGGCATTTTGCACTATCTCTGGGTAGAAGCAAATGCCACACGGAATCTGCTGGTGGTCCCAAAGTCTCTCCAGAAGCTGGTTTTGGAAAATTGTCATGATTTCAAGCTTGCCAGTCACATGGGTGAGCAGAAGACATTAGAGAGAGTGAAGGCTAAGTATATCTGGCATGGATACTCTCGTGATGTGGTGGCATATGTGAAATCCTGTCGGATTTGTAGCTGTAGCAAAAAAGCTTCCATCCGACATAGAGCTGCTCTGGGCGAGTTCCATGCTGGGTTTCCCTTGGAACGGGTACATATGGACATTTTGGGCCCCTTTGTCACATCTGCACGGGGAAATAGATATGTGTTGATGATCATGGATCAGTTCACTAAATGGGTTGAGTGCTATGCGCTCCCTGAACAACGGGCAGAACTGGTAGCCAAAACGTATGTGGAGCGTTTTGTCACCACATTTGGCTGTTCATATTTCTTACACACCGACCAGGGTCGTAACTTTGAGAGCAACCTATTTAAGGAACTGTGCCATCTACTGGAGATTTCAAAAACACGCACCACAGCTTATAGACCATGTTCGAATGGACAGATTGAACGTATAAACCGTACTGTCTTGCAGTGTATACGGTGTTACCTGCAAGAGCATGACAGACAGAAAGATTGAGACAAGTGTATTCCTTTCATCGCTGGAGCTATACGATCTACTGTAAGACGACAGATGGGGTATACTCCCAACGTGATGATGCTTGGTCGAGAAGTACCACAGCCTATTGACATAATGTGCAAATGCCCTGTGTCTGCGACTACAGAGAATGCCCCTTCAGATGCCAGTGACTTCGTCCAACAGTTACAGCAAACGTTGCATGAAACTCATGAGATAGCACAGGATAACCTTAAAATGGCTCAGAAGCGCCAGAAAAAAAGAGTATGATCTACGTTTGCATGAGCATGCCTATCATGTTGGTGATGTAGTTTATCTTGCTAATTCTGCAACTAAAATAGGCCAGTCCAGTAAACTACAACCTCCTTGGACTGGTCCATTTATTATTTATAAAATGTTGTCAGAAGCACTGTTTGGTATCAAAAACCAACGCCGGGAACTAGTTGTTCACCATGATAGATTAAAGCTGTGCAGAGATCGTGATTTACCTCTCTGGATATTGCGAATGAGACGTGCTATAAGCTCTGAAGATCATGGCAATGATGATGACTTATTATCCCCCGATAATGGCCTTAGGTTATCTGATGATAACCGTGCTTCCATTTTTGAAGAGGATTCGGATGAAACCATTCCATATGGTATTGATCCATCCTCATCAATTCTGCATAATGATCTAGATGCTGTTTTGACAGATGACCTGGATATCGACTCTGTTTTACCCATCACACAAACACAGCATCACTCTCCTAGGCCCAAGAGGTGTCAGGTCCGAGGAGAAATGCATAACATGTCCCCTAGGCACATGAGGTGTCAGGTCCGCGGGGAACCGCATCACACTTTTCCCCTAGGCGCATGAGGTGTCAGGTCCGAGGGGAAATACATCACACATCTCCTAGAGATGACCAACTCCAAACTCACACCATTCAGAGTCGAACAGGAAGGCAGTGCCGTCTTCCTAACAGGTTCCTAGATTATGAAATGTATTAGAATGATCTTTAAGCATTCGTGAATTAGACTATGTAAGTCTTCATGGACCCTACTTGTCCACCTGAATAAACGTTCCTCTGGTTTCGTCTTATTACGGATTCATTTGGTCATGGTATTGTTGCGGACTGCAGTTAGCTTTTCGGTCGTAGTACAGTACTACAATAGTAATGTGATAATGTACAATGATAACAGTAATTCAACATTAAAAGAATTACTGTAATCCAGAGAATATGAAATTATGACTTCAAATTTTAACTTTCTGCATGACACTGAAGACATTCAACTTGTCCAGAAAACATTTATAATCATTGGCTTATGTTCCGTTTCCATCTTAGTTTTAGTTTCAGCAACAGCAAAATCGTGATGTTCTATTCTTTGTATGTTTTTGGGACACTAAATTAGTTGGACACATAAGCACATAGTGGCTTTTTCCAGCAACAATACTCCGTGAGATGCCAAAAACCAACAGGGGTCCATCGCTGTATGACTCACAGAACGCGTTATTATAATTACGCGTTTTTCAAATGACGCGTGAATAATTGCGCGTAGTAATGCGTGGTTATATTTACGCATTTCTTGATCACACATTACAGATATGCGTTGTCAAATGATGTGTAAATTGTTATACATTAATCATACGCATTGTATTGTTAACTGTATTTATTGTCCATCATGACGTGTGGTCATAATAATGCTCTCTGTTTATGTGTATATGGATTAACTCCATGTACACGCTTTTATAAGTATATGCATCATATGTTATGATGCAAACTCATTTATGTATAGTGAAATCCTGTATAGGTTAGCTATTTAATGCCAGTTCTACATTTGTCAGCTCAGATATTTTATAGGGTAGCTCAAATATATTATATATAGTTTTATTAGGTCAGCACAGATATTTTATAGGATAGCCCAGGTATATTAATTCTACATAGGTCAGTTCAGATATTTTATATTAGGCCAACATATTATATACTGCCATACCTAGGTATTTCATTTATTAAACGTGTAGCAATTACATGTTAAAATGATGCAATGATGCATTATTACTCTATAATGCATAACTCAGGCATATTTATAATGTGCATTACTCTATAATGCAGAAGTCTTGCATATGACAGCATATATATAATATGCATTTAGCAAAGACTGCATAAATCGTACAGATGCATTTCTTACGCTTATCATTTCCTAATGCGCGAAGTAATTGGCGCGTTAGTCATAGCGCAAATTCATGTTTCTTTCTTCTGCTGTATTATCCGTTCCGTTTAGCTTCATTCAGATATCTGTATTGTGATAGGGATAGTGGTTTTCCGGATTTCCTAAATTTGTGGATTCAGATCCGTTTCAATTATATAAGAGGTATGTATATCATAAAGGTTAAGGTTAAAAATATTCACTAAATTAAAAGAATTTGCAATATTCATAGGTTTTCCTCGAATCTCACATAAGTTAATTTCAAATAACACTTCAACTAGATTATTTTTATTACTTCTTTATCAATTCGGCAATTCCGTCAATTCTGTCAGTTTTCTGGTGTGGTGGAAAACCACTGTCCTTAATTTTAGTTAGGATGCTATGCAATTTTACAATCTGTAACGATGGCCCTCGTCCAGCAGCTGTTGATCTATCCATCTGTTTTATTATTAACAGCTCATTCTTTCTGGATGGATCAACACCTATGGAAATCTTTTTTTTTAATTGGTAAATTCAACTTCTACATTTAGCAGTTGAGCGTCAATGCCTGTGTGTTTTTATGGTATGTAAATTTTTAGATAAGATTTTTAATTAAAAGATAAGATTTTTAATTAAATAACCAGTTTTTATAAACGGGGGAGAGTGTGGTGCTGGCGGTATCCCGCAATTCCGCGGTTCGTGTTTCACGGCTGCCGGGCTGGCTGATTCCCGCCGTTTCTACGGACGCCCGGCAGTCGTACCTTGGAACTTGAACTGTGCACATCTGCCGCTGGTTCGACTGACCGATTCGAGACCTCTGTTGGGTGAGTAACCTTTTATACGTAGCTAAGTTACTACACAGTGTTACTATCACTGATCGTACCTTAAGTTCAGATCATTAACGAGTTAGCAACTCGTTAAATAGTAGTTTTTCTACACTGTTTGTATTCTTAGGATCCATAATACAACTGTGGTAATCCAAGGTTGGATCCATTCACTTAATGATTAATTATCTGGCTTTAAGATAGAATCTTGTATTCCATAGTCTAGAATTGGCATTTGTTAATAGGCAAGATCCTGTCTTAGGCCACATAAGTAATCACACATAGACATTCTAAAATAGACATTGTAGAGTAGATCCAAAATGGCGGAATATTCGCTAACAAACACTGTCCCCAGTGCATTAGAGCACCTTAGTGATGATGCATTTGCGCATCCTAGTACACAGGCCCCATTAGGAATTGAGATGCAACCTCAACACAGCATCTCAGAATCACATGTGACCTTTCAAGATGGAGTCACTATAAATGCTAAGGATCACCTTGAAGATGGGTATGACACTGATTACAGCAATGATGGTTGGGGTACTAATGAGGAAGATGCAAATTCAAATATTAGTTCTTTGGAAGGTTTCCAGGATAGTCACACTAGTGGAGCTACTTTTCCTTCCAGTGATTTTTCTGTTCCTCCTTGTGGAAATGTGTCTACCCCTTTGGTTGACACTCTTTCTCAGGTTGCTTCAGGACAGCAGCCGGCCCTCTCTTTTATGGACACTGCGATGCTGAACCACTGTGAGTCTTCTGGTTATCCAGAGCCTCCTGGTGGTTCCTCTCCCCAGTCTCCTGTAGTGAGCACGAGTGAGTTATACAAATGAGGGAATGTGTGGCTGAGTTAATTAACCAACTGTGTCATAGTCATGCGGAAAATAGGGTTCCGAAGCCAAATCTGGGCTTGAATACAAATTTTTGTTTTCATTTACAGGATCGCCTTCAAACACCTTTTACGCGAGAGAAGCAGTCTTCGAATCTGCATTCCGAGAATGTAGAACCAAAGAATGCTTCTCAAATAACGGCTATGCGACCACCAGCCGGTTTTTCTCAATTAAATCGACCCCAGATTCAAACTCTGAACCACCACCAAAACTCACTACAATATATATATATATATATATATATATATATATATATATATATATATATATATATACATATACATACATACATACATACATATATATATATATAGCATTTGTAGTAAAACTATAGTAATACATGGGCCGATTGATACATGCTGATCACAGTAAATTGGTATCATTCACTATTTAAGCCAGAGAAAACAACCATTAGTAATTTTAAAATAAAAATTGTTAACTCTTTCAACTGAAGTCATAGTATTGCAAAAACTCAATTTCATCTTAATAACCTGTTGAATATGTTGTAAGTTTTTAAGGGGGACCTGTTGCTCACAGCGGCCATAGCCTGCAACAGCTTCCAGTTAAGCACTAACAGTATTCAGCCATATTACATTGTATTGAATGATGTGTACTTTGTTTAGCCTACCAGTTGAAAGGAATACGTGATGTAGGTTGGTAAGTTACAAAATATATGTTAACCCTAGTCAATGAAATCACAGTATTCATGGGGGGGGGGGTGCATTATTGATTTTTTAGAAAATAATTTGACTGAGATGTGTTGCTGCCTTAAGCAGCAACAGCTTCCAATCAATGTAATTGCCAAATCTGCCAATATGTACTATTTTAGGTTTCCTATACCCTTCTGACATTGGCAAGAGCCAGTACATGCATATTCTGAATCTGACATATGTTATACTGACAAATGACAATACTGGCTACTGTAGATTTGAAGACTGATACACTATCCTCAATAACATTCTCAGAAGTCCAACATTAATTATTCAACCAACTGTTCATGTCACATTTGTGCAATTTGTGTAAACTACGTGTCGCATATTACACGCCTTACGGACTACTAATTTTTTAGACGGACTACTGATTTGCCAAGTCTGGTACCATCAACTTTTCGCTAATTTCGAACCGTGGTTATATTACACATTTTAACTCTTATCTCCATCTAGATTATTTCGAAACCATATTAGATAAGACTACATACATTCCATATGTATTCTGTTCGTGGCTTGAACAACACGATCGAAGTGCCAATACATTATAAAAATCATGAATTCTCAGCTTGAAAATATTGACTAGCTCCCGGTAGGGCTTCACGGTATTTCGGTATGATACCGAATACCGGTATCATACCCATACCGGTTGTCATACCGGAATGATATTTTCAATACCGAAATATCGAAATATTATAAAAAATATTATTTGTAGAGTTTGCAATGATCATTTCGTCGTAAACAAAAACTGTCAAAATCCAACACGGAAGTAATCACAACCGCCAAGTCTCGCGAATCTCACGCAAATCTCACGAGATTTGAAAGTCATAAGTACATTTTATCGGCACTGAAAAGTAAAAATGCCGAAATATCTACAAATTTATCATGCCTTATTGTTATATCCATACCTGTTCAGTTCATATTATATTAATCCTTCATTGTGTAACGATTTTCTATGCCAATAAAGGTCATTTAACTATAAAATTTCAAAGTTTTTTTGCAACGCAATTTCCGATAAATGTCCGCCATTGTTCTTACAAAGGGTGATGATGACGCGTTTGACGTCATTATGCTCAAGAATAAATTAAAATAAACACAGCTCAGCCTCGTTCTGATTATCATTACGGGAATACTCCATCCACATTCCATTCTGATGACGCTATTGACGGCATTACAAGGTCGACACCTATTGTTAACTTTCGCTTTGCGCGTGGTGATCATACAATAAATCCTTGTCAAAACTAGAATTGAGAAAGAATGCTCATTCAAACCTGTATGTGTCCAGCGTTTATTGACTAATTTAACTAAGACTATTGATTGCCCGCCCTGGCCGCCTAACCCTTCGATATACAGTGGCAGAATTTTGAATGCATAATATGTAGTATATGATCAAATGATTATTTTGAAAAAAATTTCCTTCAAATTTGTTGTGCTGTTCTTGATAACAAATATCACTAAAATTATTTTGGAAAAAGTGTTTCAACTTTACTGATTTTTTAAATTTTTTTGTAAAGAAAACAAGAGTATAGGTCACACACTGATCACCGCGAAATCAATGGCCCTATTATTAGGCTATTAATCCATTCTATTCATACAAATTATTGATAAATTATTGATCGTCATGTGACCCAAGCTCAAGAAGACCTTTTTATAAATATAGCCGTCCTAGCCCATACTAGTATTAATGTTTTAAAATTAATTTCGGACGATTATATCTTTTCAACACTATGGAATTGATTCCTAAAGCCAAGGGAACGTCTCCCGTTTGGTTACATTTCGGATTTATAGCAGGCGATGACGGTAAAGCAACTGATGAAGAAAAGCCAGTGTGTAAATTGTGTAAAGAGTCTGCGTGCGCCAGAGGTGGTAACACCTCTAATTTACGATTTCATTTACGCAAGCATCATCCGCAAGCATTTTTGCAACTGACGTTCACGCCTGGTAAACGAAAGAGTGACGATTTAACCCTTGATGACGAGACAGAGACAACGCCGCGAAAGCAGCAGAAGATAAGTGAGTCATTCTGTAAAGGAACGATCTACGAGAAATCGCATCCACGACACAAACGCCTGACTGAAGCAGTGACGCGATACTTAGCCGGAGGTATGATTCCTATATACACAGTAGACAACGATCACTTCATTAACATGCTCTCACAGTTTGACAGCCGGTACAAATTGCCTGGTCGTAATTACTTTGGCGATACTGCGATTCCGCAGTTCTATATTGAGGTGCGCAATAAGATCGTCGATGAACTGAAATGTGCAGACTACTTTGCTACTACCACGGATCTTTGGTCATCAGAAAATATGGTGCCGTATCTTGGCCTGACCGTCCATTTCATCGATAGGACGTGGACCCTACAGGCTCGTGTGTTAGAAACATTGTATTTTCCAAATGACCATACGGCAGATAACATCGGACAAACTTTGACAGAATGTTTTGCAAACTGGGGACTTAGCGCTGACAAGCATGTGTGCATAACGACGGATAACGGCAGCAACATAAAAAAGGCTCTACGAGATCTGGATTGGATTAACCTGTCATGCTTTGGCCACAATTTGCATCTAGCAGTAAATGGTGCAATGAACGATAAGCGTATATCGAGAACGTTAGGTGTATGCCGTACGATTGTGTCGACATTCTCTACCAGCTGGAAGAAGCGACGCGAGCTCAAGGAGGCGCAGGAAACCCTTGGATTGCCAAAGCATCAGCTGATTACAGTAAGTTTGTTATCTATATATTGTAGTTTACATATAGTAGGCCTACATGTACTCTTGCTGAATATTTGTAGTGATAGTTTAACTGAATCATTATAATAGTTTTCAGTAAAATAATTATTCAAATATTCAGCAGAATTCATCTATTACGTGTGTTTGGGATGAAAATGGTTGATCAGTCAAGCACAGTATGTGGTGTATTATTTCTATAGTAGGCCAGTAGTTGTTGCCTTAGTAACGCTTGACCGCTTAGCCGGCAAGATGACTATGATGAGGACATTGACCCATTTAATTCAGTTAGAATTAGATATGTCATCCTAAATTGTTCATTTGCAAGCCCTAAGATAAAATTATTTTTTGAAAATTTACCGCTGGAATGACTTGCTAAGTTACTATGATGAGGACATTGACCCATTTTATTCTGTTAGAATTAGATATGTTATCCTAAATTGTTCATTTGCAAGCCCTAAGATAAAATTATTTTTTGAAAATTTACCGCTGGAATGACTGGCTAAGTTACTATGATATGGACATTGACTAAATTGTTCATTTGCAAGCCCTAAGATGAATATGTCTTAATCTTATCTATTCACAGGATTGTGCCACTAGATGGGGAGCCAAGTTTGCCATGATGAAGAGGATAGTTGAGCAGGAGCCAGCCATTACCAGAGTATTAAATTTAGATCAGAAGACTAAACAACTAGCCCCTACTTGGCAGGATTCCCATGTTTTGGAAGCAGTGTGTAGTGCCCTAGAAAGTGTAGGAGACTTTACCGATATTTTGTCACAGGAGAAATATGTTAGTGTATCTTCATTGAAACCTCTGCTTAACGTCATCAATGTCAATGTTCTCAATCCGCCAACAGAGGATGATGTAATTGTTCATGACTTGACAACCGAGATGCGAGATTCGATAAAGAAATCTCTGTCAAAACGTTACAATGACGATAAAATTAATGAACTTCTGTGTGGCAACCTTTCTTGATCCTAAGTTCAAGAATCAATATCTGACCGAGGAGGAGTACCACACTGTGAAGGAGAAAATTTGTATGGATGTATCACTACATGTCAAGCCTGTGTCTATCAGTAACGATGTCCATGTTAAACACACACCAGCTAAGAAAACCTTAGCAAGTTTGTTTGTCAAAACCAAGAAATCAAGTGACAATCAATGTAGCTCAGTAGACACTCTCCCAGTAGATAGTGAACTTGTATTGTATCTAGGTGCCCCTGAACCAGACCAAGACTCCAATCCACTAGACTGGTGGAAAATTCATGAAAAGAGCTATCCGACCTTAGCCAACTTTGCTAAGAAGTATCTTTGTGTGACTGCCACAAGCTGTCCCTCAGAACGACTCTTTAGCAAAGCAGGCCAGATTGTTAACCCCAAACGTGCTTGCTTAAAACCTGATAAGGTCAACATGCTATCTTTTCTGGCAGGAAATATGTCAAACTTTGTAAAACAATAATGCTGTAGCAGTGAGAATTATCCATTTGCAGACCAAATGAAAACTATTTTTGAACATTTTTTACTAGAATGACTGGCTAGATAACCGAGCCAGTCATTCCAGTGGGAAATTTTCAAAATAAGTTTTCACTTGGTGTGCAAATGCATTATTTGCAATTAACTCTACACCTAAGAACCATAAGAGACCTATTGTTGTACTCGTGACCCCCGTGTTTTGTATTCTTAAGTGCTAAAATCACACATTTAGATTAGTAAACATAGTGCTCTCGAGTGAATAGGCCTAGCAAAAACTATTGAAAAGAGTTATCCCTGGAATGACTGGCTTGATAGCTGAGTCAGTCATTCCAAGTATACATTTTCAAAAAAAGTTTATCATTTGATTATATTGTTGATTTGTTTTAAATATTTGGAATAAAATTTACATTTAATATTTGTGGCTCGCTGTGATTTCTGCTGACTAATGGTAGCTGTCAATCATTCACCCGTTATCAAGTGCGCGTAAACATTCTGCGCACTTTACGGGGTCACTTCCGGTTTGCACATATTTTATGTGAGTCAACATTTTATGAACTAATATCGCGACTTTGCTTCCAAAATACAAGTAACGCGATTTATATTGTTATCTTTGTATATAGATGATAATATAACTAGTGCCGCTTGTTCATTTATGGAAACAAATTCGAACTGAGAATAGTATTTAATGTCCGAGCATGGTGTAATATGTATGTCGTTCAAACACTAATACGTTATACGACAACGATGATTTGGGGGTGGGAAAATGACAACAAAACACGTTTTATGTAGGATATACAAATGCTATGGCGCCCAAAGTACCCCCTACAACATCATTCAATGCACATATGAGTAATACCGGTATGAAAGGTATACCGGTATTGAAATTGATACCATAACCGGTTTTCGTTTTTCCAATACCGTGAAGCCCTAGCTCCCGGTATGGTATATGTATCAATGACTGCTACATTGGAACCAGTCCTGCATTGCATTTTCGGATTTACTTGCTCATAGCGTGTGTAGACGAAAAAAGCCGTTCTTGATCATGCAAACATGGTTTGAAATGTTTCCCCGTTGGAACACCAACCAGTTTCAACAGTTTGTTTGCTATGCAAGTGCTATGAACTGCTATGCATTATTCAATTTGTTTAGCAGTTACCGCAACGCAATTTTTTTCCAACAAAATATTCCCTGCAGACATGCACCAACAGACACACACGCCTACAGACACACACGCCAACATACACATGCACCAACAGACACACACGCCAACAGACACACACCAACACATGCACCAACAAACACATGACCACCAACACACTCCGCATGTACACCAAACACACGCATGCACACCAACACACGCACCAACAGACACATGCACCAACAGAAACAGACATACGCCAACAGACACACACACCACCCACCCACCCCCACCACCCACACACACACATACACCCACCAACACACTCATGCACACCAACACATGCACCAACGGACACACGCACACACACCAATAGACACACACACCAACACACGCATGCACACCAACACACACACCAACAGACACATACCAACAGACACGTACACACACCAACAAATGCACACACACGCACCAACAGACATACACACCAACACACACACATACGCCAACAGACACACGCATGCACACCAACAGACACACGCATGCACACCAAAACACACACGCATGCACACCAACACACACATGCACCAACAGACACAAGCACATGCACCAACACACGCACCAACAGACACACCCACCACCCACACATACACACACCAACACGCACACCAACACGCACACCAACACATCCACCAACAGACACACCAACACGCCCAACACACGCACGCACACCAACACACGCATCAACAGACAATTGCACCAACAGAAACACGCACCAACAGACACACCACCCACCCACCCCCACACACATACACACACCAACACATGCATTCACACGAACACATGCACGCACACCAACAGACACGCATGCACACCAACAAACACACCAACACATGCACCAACAAACACACCAACACACAGACCAACACACACACATGCACACCAACACACGCACCAACATACACATGCTCCAACAGACACGCCAACACACAGACAAACACACACATGCACACCAACACACACCAACACATGCACCAACAGACACACGCACAGACACCAACACACGCATCAACACCTACACACGCACCAACATACACATGCACCAACAGACACATACACCAACAAATGCACCAACACCAAAACACGCACCAACAGACACATACACTAATAGACACGTGCACCAACATACACCCACACACACAACAACAGACATATGCACACACACCAACACGCACACACACCAACAGACACACACATCAACAGACACATGCACCAACCGAAACATGCACCAACAGACACACCACCCACCCACCCGCCACCCGCACACACACACACGTACACGCATGCACACCAACACATGTACGCATGCACACCAACACACTCACCAACACACACATGCACCAACAGACACACCATCACCACCCACACACACACACATACACCCACCAACACACACCCAACACATGCACACCAACACATGCACACCAACACATGCACACACACCAACAGACACACGCATGCACACCAACAAACACACCAACACCAACACAGGCACCAACAGACACACCAACACACAGACCAACACACACACATGGACACCAACACACAACGACACATGCACCAACAGACACACCACTCACCCACCCCCACACACATACACACACCAACACACGCATTCACACCAACACACACACCAACAGACACACGCATGCACACCAAGAAAGACACCAACACCAACATACACATGCACCAACAGACACACCAACACACAGCCCAACACACACACATGCGCACCAACACACACCAACACATGCACCAACAGACACATGCATGGACACCAACACACGCATCAACACCTACACACGCACCAACAGACACACCACCAACCCACCCCCACCACACACACACAAGTACACCCACCAACACACACACCAATAGACACATGCACCAACAGACACATGCATGCACACCAACACCAACACATGCACCAACATACACATGCACAAACAGACACACACACCAACAGACACACACACCAACACTCCCACCATCACATGTATGCACACCACCCCCCCCCCCCCCACACCCCCCCCACACACATACCAACAGGCACACCAGACACACATGCACACCAACACACGCACATACACACACACACACTAACAGACAAGCATGCCAACGGACACCAACAAATGCACCAACACCAACACATGCACCAACTGACACATGCACCAACAGAAGCACACACCAACAGACACACCACCCACCCACCACCCACACGCACACCAACACATGCACGCACACCAACACACGCACATACACACACACACACACTAACAGACAAGCATGCCAACGGACACCAACACACGCACCAACAGACACACACACCAACAGACACATGCACCAACAGACACACCACCCACACATACACCCACCCACCCACACACACACCAACACATGCACCAACAGACACACGCACACACACACACCAACATGCACACACACCAACAGACACACACACCGACACACGCACGCACACACCAACAGACACACGCACCAACATACACACGCACGCACACCATCACATGCACCAACATAAGCACACACACACCAACAGACACACACACCAACAGAGACACCAGCCACCCACCTCCACCACCCACACACACACACCAACATGCACACCAACACACGCATGCACCCCAACACATGCACCAACATACACACGCACACCAACACACGCATGCACACCAACACACGCATGCACACCAACACACACATGCACACTAACACATGCACGCACACCAAGATACACACACACACCAACACACACACACCAACACACACCAACACACACACCAACACACACACCAACAGACACACACACCAACATACACACTCACACCAACACACGCCTCAACACCAACACACGCACCAACATACACACGCACAAACACACACACACCAACAGACACACACACCAACAGACACACGCATGCACACCAACAAATGCACCAACACCAACACACGCACCAACAGACACACACACCAACAGACACACACACACACATACACGTACACACACCAACACACGCACGCATACCAACACACGCATGCACACCCACAGAAACACGCACCAACAGACACACCACCCACCCACCCACACCAACATGCACACCAACACATGCATGCACACCAACACATGCATGCACACCAAGAGACACACACATGTATACCAACAAATGCACCAACACCGACCCATGTACCAAAAGACACCCACCACCACCACCCACACACACCAACACATGCATGCACACCAACACACGCATGTACACCAACACACACACAAACAGACAAATGCATGCACACCAACAGACACATACACCAACAAATGCACCAACACCAAAACACACACCAACAGACACATACACTAATAGACACATGCACCAACAGACACACGCATGCACACCAACACCAACATACACCCACACACACACCAACACACACAGGCACCAACAGACATATGCACACACACCAACACGCACACACACCAACAGACACATGCACCAACCGAAACATGCACCAACAGACACACCACCCACCCACCCGCACCAGCCACCCGCACACACACACACATACACGCATGCACACCAACACATGTACACATGCACACCAACACACTCACCAACACACACATGCACCAACAGACACACCATCACCACCCACACACACACCCACCAACACACACACCAACACATGCACACCAACACATGCACACACACCAACAGACACACGCATGCACACCAACAAACACACCAACACCAACACCGGCACCAACATACACATGCACCAACACACACCAACACACAGACCAACACACACACATGGACACCAACACACACCGACACATGCACCAACAGACACACCACCCACCCACCCACCCCACACACATACACACACCAACACACGCATTCATACCAACACACGCACACCAACACACACACCAACAGACACACGCATGCACACCAACAAACACACCAACACCAACACCAACATACACATGCACCAACAGACACACCAACACACAGCCCAACACACACATGCGCACCAACACACACCAACACATGCACCAACAGACACATGCATGGACACCAACACACGCACCAACACACACACCACCACCCCACCCCCACCACACACACACAAGTACACCCACCAACACGCACACCAATAGACACATGCACCAACAGACACATGCACGCACACCAACATACACATGCACAAACAGACACACACACACCAACAGACACACACGCCAACATACACACACCAACACTCCCACCATCACATGTATGCACACCACCCACCCACCCCCCACACACATACCAACAGGCACACCAAAGACACACATGCACACCAACACACGCACATACACCAACATACACACACACACACTAACAGACAAGCATGCCAACAGACACACGCATGCACACCAACAAACGCACCAACACCAACACACGCACCAACTGACACACGCACCAACAGAAGCACACACCAACAGACACACCACCCACCCACCGCCACCACCCACAGGCACACCAACACATACACGCACACCAACAGACACACGCATGCACACCAACAAACACACCAACACATGCACCAACAGACACACCAACACACAGACCAACACACACACATGCACACCAACACACGCACCAACATACACATGCTCCAACAGACACCAACACATGCACCAACAGACACGCACATACACCAACACACGCATCAACACCTACACACGCACCAACATACACATGCACCAACAGACACATACACCAACAAATGCACCAACACCAAAACACGCACCAACAGACACATACACTAATAGACACGTGCACCAACAGAAACACGCATGCACACCAACACCAACATACACCCACACACACACCAACACACACAGGCACCAACAGACATATGCACACACACCAACACGCACACACACCAACAGACACACACATCAACAGACACATGCACCAACCGAAACATGCACCACCAGACACACCACCCACCCACCCGCACCAGCCACCCGCACACACACACGTACACGCATGCACACCAACACATGTACGCATGCACACCAACACACTCACCAACACACACATGCACCAACAGACACACCATCACCACCCACACACACACACACACACACGTACACCCACCAACACATGCACACCAACACATGCACACACACCAACAGACACACGCATGCACACCAACAAACACACCAACACCAACACAGGCACAAACATACACATGCACCAACAGACACACCAACACACAGACCAACACACACATGGACACCAACACACACTGACACATGCACCAACAGACACACCACCCACCCACCCACCCCACACACATACACACACCAACACACGCATTCATACCAACACACGCACACCAACACACACACCAACAGACACACGCATGCACACCAACAAACACACCAACACCAACATACACATGCACCAACACACAGCCCAACACACACATGCGCACCAACACACACCAACACATGCACCAACAGACACATGCATGGACACCAACACATGCACCAACAGACACACCACCAACCCACCCCCACCACACACACACAAGTACACCCACCAACACGCACACCAATAGACACATGCACCAACAGACACATGCACGCACACCAACATACACATGCACAAACAGACACACACACACCAACAGACACACACGCCAACATACACACACCAACACTCCCACCATCACATGTATGCACACCACCCACCCACCGCCCACACACATACCAACAGGCACACCAAAGACACACATGTACACCAACACACGCACATACACCAACATACACACACACACACTAACAGACAAGCATGCCAACAGACACATGCATGCACACCAACAAACGCACCAACATCAACACACGCACCAACTGACACACACACCAACAGAAGCACACACCAACAGACACACCACCCACCCACCCCCACCACCCACACGCACACCAACACATGCACGCACACCAACAGACACACGCACATCAACACACGCACCAACAGACACACGCAAGCACACAAACACCCGCACCAACAGACACACATGCCAACAGACACATGCACTAACACCAACACACGCACCAACAGACACATGCACACTAACACATGCATGCACACCAACACACGCACCAACATACACATGCACTAACACACACACTCACACCAAAACACGCCCCAACACCAACACACGCACAAACACACACACCAACAGACACACACACCTACAGACACACGCATGCACACCAACAAATGCACCAACACCAACACACGCACCAACAGACACACACACCAACAGACACACACATACACGTACACACACCAACACACGCACGCATACCAACACACGCATGCACACCCACAGAAACACGCACCAACAGACACACCACCCACCCACCCACACCAACATGCACACCAACACATGCATGCACACCAAGAGACACACACATGTATACCAACAAATGCACCAACACCGACACACGTACCAACAGACACCCACCACTACCACCCACACACACCAACACATGCATGCACACCAACACACGCATGTACACCAACACACACACCCACAGACAAATGCATGCACACCAACACACACGCGCACACCAAAACACACACGCACACCAATACACATGCACACCAAGACATGCATGCACACCAACAGACACATGCACACCAAAACATGCATGCACACCAACACACGCACCCCAACACACCAATAGACACATGCACCAACAGACACATGCACGCACACCAACAGACACATGCACCAACATACACATGCACGCACACCAACACCAACACATGCACCAACATACACACGCACAAACAGACACACACACCAACAGACACACACGCATGCACACCAACAAATGCACCAACACCAACACACGCACCAACATACACACTCCAACATTCCCACCATCACATGCATGCACACCAACACACGCACCAACAGACACACACACCGACACACGCACACACACCAACAGACACACGCACGAAGAGACACACGCACCAACATACACACGCACGCACACCATCACATGCACCAACATAAGCACACACACCAACAGACACACACACCAACAGACACCACCCACCCACCTCCACCACCCACACACACACACACCAACATGCACACGCATGCACACCAACATACACACGCACACCAACACATGCATGCACACCAACACACACACGCACACAAACACAGGCACCAACATACACATGCGCCAACACACACACACCAACAGACACACACCAACATGCACACACACTCACACCAACACACGCACCAACACCAACATACACACGCACAAACACACACACACCAACATACACCCGCATGCACACCAACACACGCACCAACAGACACACGCACCAACAGACACACACACGCATACCAACACACGCATGCACACCACCACACACACCAACAGACACACATCAACACATGAGTGCACACCAACACACGCATGCACACCCACAGAAACATGCACCAACAGACACACCACCCACCCACCCACACACACATGCATGCACACCAACAGACACACACATGTATACCAACAAATGCACCAACACCAACACACGCACCAACAGACACCCACCCCCACCACCCCCACACCAACACATGCATGCACACCAACACATGCATGTACACCAACACACGCATGTACACAAACACACAACCCAACAGACAAATGCATGCACACCAATACATGCACCACCACCAACACATGCACCCACCAACATACACACGCACCAACATACACATGCACCAACAGACACATGCACCAACAGACACATATGCCAACAGACACATGCACGCACACCAACACATGCACCAACATACACACCACCCACACACCTCCACCACCCACACCCACCAACACACACCAACACACGCATGCACACCAACACATGCATGCACACCAACAGACACACGCACACCAAAACATGCATGCACACCAACACACACACACACACACACCAATAGACACATGCACCAACAGACACAAGCACGCACACCAACAGACAGACACACCAATAGACACATGCACCAACATACACATGCACGCACACCAACACCAACACATGCACCAACATACACACGCACAAACAGACACACACACCAACAGACACACAGGCCAACATACACACGCATGCACACCAACAAATGCACCAACACCAACACACGCACCAACATACACACACCAACACTCCCACCATCACATGCATGCACACCAACAGACACATGCACCAACATAAACATGCACCAACAGACACACCACCCACCAACCCCCCAAACACATACCAACACGCACACCAAAGACACACATGCACACCAACACACGCACATACACCAACATACACACACACTAACAGACAAGCATGCCAACAAACGCACCAACAGAGGCACACACCAACAGACACACCACCCACCCACCCCACCACCCACACCAACACATGCACGCACACCAACACACACACGCACATCCACACACGCACCAACAAAGACACACCAACAGACACACGCACACCCACCAACACCCGCACCAACAGACACACACGCCAACAGACACATGCACCAACAGACACACACCAACAGACACATGCACCAACAGACACACCACCCACTCACACGTACACCCACCAACACACACCAACACATGCACCAACAGACACACGCACACACACCAACAGACACACACACCGACACACACACACACACACCAACAGACACGAGCATGAAGAGACCCACACACCAACATACACAGGCACGCACACCATCACATGCACCAACATAAGCAAACACACCAACAGACACACACCAACAGAGACACCACCCACACACCTCCACCACCCACACACACACACACCAACACACGCATGCACACCAACACACACACCAACATACACACACCAACACACGCCTGCACACCAACACACGCATGCACACCAACACACGCATGCACACCAACATACACATGCACCAACACACACACACCAACACACACACCAACATACACACACCAACATACACACACACACGCATGAACACCAACACACACACCAACATACACACGCACAAACACACACACACCAACAGACACACACACACCAACAGACACATGCACCAACACAACACCAACACACGCACCAACATACACACGCACCAACAGACACACACGCCAACAGACACACGCATGCACACCAACAAATGCACCAACACCAACACACGCACCAACAGACACACACACACCAACACACGCATGCACACCACCACACACACCAACACACGCACCAACAGACACACATCAACACATGTATGCACACCAACACACGCATGCACACCAACAGAAACATGCACCAACAGACACACCACCCACCCACCCACACCAACATGCACACCAACACATGCACGCACACAAACATGCACACGCACTAACAGACCAGGGAATATTTTGAGCGGTATCGCATCGCAAAATGCGATGCAAATGAGTACCTGTTTGCTACACATTCACAATTTCGCTTAGCTATTTGCTGCCATACATAATTTTGATGTTAAATTCAGTCAATTCACTTAATTTTGAAGTATTTTTGATAGTCGCTAAAAGTTGCAAAATGTTTGTCAAATTTACTAAGGAAGCGAGATGTGCATGCGTCGGAGACTGATTTCCGATATAGCCCATAGACATATATAGCTATAGAGCGCATATCTTCATACCTTCCTTCACTATGGGACAAATGACCGCCGGTGTAGCGAGTTCAGTAAGAGCTCTATAGATCAAAATTCTAAAAGCTAGCGATGCGCGCATGCGTTAGCGGCTTCATTCTTCAGTTTTGGGTTTGGACACCAGTCAGAAACTCATATGTATCACGGGGTATTCACGGTCGTCGACATATTGCTCGTAACAGACTCTTGTAAATCTAAATTCTCCTATAAGGGGGGGGGGGGGGGGTATGGCTATTGATCATTGCCTCGTCATTAGTTAGCGTTATGAAAGCTTAAAAACACAAGTTTATCTAGGCTGATTCTGGTCGATTTAGACAATGTTTGTCTCGGAAACTGAGTTATATCATCGCGAATGCTAAACCCCTGTTAGCGCATCCCCAAATCAAGGCCGACACAGTATAGTTAGCCATGCTATGGTAGCGCATCGCACTTGATTCGCGTCAGCGACAGATTTAGAATGGCATGTCGCGAGAGTGTTCTCGAGTACTCTTCTCCAAAGTCGGGAACATACTTTCTCGCGAGATTATTGGTTAATAAATATAACTATATAGAGAGCAACCAATGAATCACAAGGAAACTACCGACGGTAAAGAAAATAAACAATGTTTTACGCGGTAATTTTAAGAATGACGTAGTAGTAGTAGTATATATAGTATATATAGTATATATATATATATAGTATATATATATATATATATATATATATGTAACATAGTAAATGGTTCATTGTTTCTCATTGGTATTACATTGAGTGTTACTGGTTAGGTAACAGTGCAAGGGAGATAACTGTTAAAAACGGCTGGGTTAATTTGGTTAGTTAAATACAAGGGAGGTAATTAATCAAATTTGTCATTTGTATTTTTGCAAAGTTATCTGTCTCGCGTGGTCTAGTCCTGTCTATATCTATGTTTGGTGTAAATATCAATCTCGTCAATGACCCTTTTACGGCAGGATAATTGATGTGTTTTTTAAACGAGCGTTTCTACGTTTTTTAAGATTAAGTTGTAATCACAATTATCCCTGTAAATGAATTGCGTAGGTAATTCATGAATTAACATCTTCACGCGATGTGTAATGTCGCTAACGTAGGAATGTGTTCGATTTTAGTGTCTGTGGGTGAAGGGGTTAAACAGGTTTTTTCCTTCCTCGTCAAGCTCGGGTTTTGATATGCAAATGAGATTGGCAAAAGGCTGGAATGTTAGTGATGTGTAGGTGGATTGATTGACAAGTGTCGATTTCGGGTGAGAGTTGAGATGGTAAGGTGTGAGTGCGATTTAGGGGCACTTGAACAAACAATTGTCAGCAGACAACATCAATCCGTTAATTCGATCAATCAGTTGTGACTGAAGATGAGCCACTGGATAACGAGATAGCCACAGACGTGTGTGACGGGTGAGTTGCCTGTAGTTTTTTAAATAATTGTCGGGGCGATTGTTTTGTTGAAGAAACGCCATAATGTAGATTTTGGGAAGGGTATAAAAAAACCGGTACCGGGATCAAATTACATAGTGAGTATGTGTAACGTTGCTAGGGTAATTTGTAGAGCTCGAATTGGTTATTAATCATAGCTTGTAGAGTGGCGATAATGAACTGATTTGAGTGGCCTGTTCGTAGCGGTACGTGGATATTATAATGAAACACGATTAAACCTGGTAACTAAATTTATCATTTTAATCTTGTATTGACCGTTAATATGCAAATTACCAGTGGGATTTATTTCCGGTAAACTATAACTAGCTCCGAATTTAATCCGTGGTAAAATGTCATATCAATAGTGTCATCGGCCAGTGGTTATGACGTCATTATTTCGATCGGTAGACGGTAGCCAGGTAATTAGCGTATTCGGAGGGAATGATTGAATGTATTTAAAATATGAGGTTTTAAGGTTTTCACGGGATATGCTCATATAGGTTACTTATATTATTTGCGTGAGAGATCTGGTGTTGTTATTGGGAACAGTAGTCTGCTCGGTTTACATTCCTAGCATAGTATTGTTGTTAAATATGACCCCATTTGCCCGTAATATTAAGTTATTGTAGAGTGTCTGCATATGCATAGTAAATGCATGTCAATGGATTGTGAATAGAGGTGTAAATCTGTGTTGGTTTTCAGGGCATTTGTTTGCTTGTATTATATATTCAGAACAGAATGTATATATCGTATCGCATCTCAATTAGTAGTGGCTATACATTCTGCGACATGCATAGTTGAATCTGCTATGAAAGATTAGGACACGATTGGAATTTATCATTGATTTTCAAATTGCTATCATTAACCCTTTTAAGGCCAGATCACTGGAAATGTATATTCTTTACAATGTATGCAGTATTTTGTTGGGTAATTTTGGGTTAACATGACTGTGAATGACTTGCAGCCATGATAATTTCAAAATATTCAACAGCTCCTATTTGTTTGCACTGAAATGTATCGGCGAAAAACTTAGACATTTTTTTCTATTCGCCATACAAGTTATAATTTGCATAGCAATGGATGCTATGCCAATATCAAATTCTAAATATGTCCTGATGGTAACATGATTGAACATTTAAAGCTGAAAGGTCGTGTTAAATATTGTATTCATTAGGGACGAAAATCCGTAAAGCAAACTATAAATAAATTGTGTAGCTATGTATGAGCAATTTATTTAAATTATGATAATTAAAGTTCTCATGTATTGATAAAAGGAAGTCCTGATTTTGACAATTAAAGTTCTCATGTATTGATAAGATCAAGCCGTGATTTTGACAATTAAAGTTCTCATGTATTGATAAAAGGAAGTCCTGATTTTGGAAACTCTGAATAAGAAATGATGTTTACTTGATATGGAATACCGTGTCCAGATATCCAATATAAGTTTGGAAGAAAGTTTGAAATAAGCATTAAATTATTGGTTGTTTTGTTAATCAAAGTCTTCAGAAGAGTTGCTGTTTTAGAATGGTAAACTCTTTTGATTTTATTGATTTAAAATACTCAATAATAAATTAGCTGTCCCCGATAGCCAGTAATATAGAATGAAGTCACAGTCAAAGATTAAATTGGTGAGAAGCATGTGGTCTTGAAGTAAATAGACTGTAGGATTGTACATTGTTCGTTTTGTTATAGACAAAGATAATTTACTCTTGTTTCATTCTTTACAGGGTGAGGTGTATGTTGTTGCGTATTGGGTAATAAAATGCTGAAGCGGTGATGTGTCGGACCTGACATTCTTGTCCTGTATATTCCGGTAAGCGCTGTAGATTTTGGGAAATGACATGGGAAGTTTGTCTGGTAGGAAGTTTTGCTAAAATTGATATTTGCATTTGGACGACAGTTTGACATGGTTTTCAATGTTCATCTTTGTTAAAAAGCTGTTTATTGACAACAATGTCAGAGTGACCTAGATATTAAAGGATTTTAACGTTTCTGCGGACAGAATTTCCATCTAGGAAGCTATTCATGGCTACAATTTGATTTTGGCTGGGATTTGATGTTTGATCATTTGAGCTTGATTGCAATCTTGGTTGATGGTCAAATCCTTATCAGGATTAGATTGAGGTAACTTAGAGTGTTTGTGAATGACTTGGATTTGAATATACTTTGGACAGCTTGCCTGTTCAGTTCCATTGACTATTGGGAAACGGAATGCACAGTCAGTGTTTTCAAAAGTATCATCAATGTTTATCTTGAACAAAATTGGTTGAAGGCTTTCTATAGGTTTCCAATGGCGCTGTTGTAAAATTGGAATTTTGCAGAACAATTTTACTTCAAAGTTGGGATCTCCCAATTTACAGTTGAATTGTTTTCAGAATTTCATCTAATATTGTGATGACTCGAAATAGACCAGAGACACGAATGACAGGTACAATGGTTCGCGAATATCTCATTTAATTTGTGGATAAATGTGAAAATTGCATTTAGGAAATATTTTAGATTGCTATCAAACTAGTTAATTTAAATTCGGCTTTAAACCCATGGCACAATGATGTCAATATTACCTTTTTATGTTGTCAAAGGCTAAGGAACTTGTGTGCATTTTTCAATGTTTTTTGGGGAATATGTTGCTGTATAGGACAGCATCACCTTCCGCCAAATTGGTTGAACAATGAACACCAGTTCATACTTAGTTTAAATAGAAGTTTAAGAATTTTGACATGAGATTTCAGATTTATATTTGTATTGATGTAATCTATTTTCAAACTTGTACTGACCTTGTTACTCTAAAGAGATTTGAATTGGTATATCGGTATCTATAAGCTGTTATCCCAGGTTTTCTATAGTCCAGCCCATATCCAAAAGAATATTCAGTTTAAAATGGATGGATGTAATCTGTGACTCACTGTATCTTGAAACATTATTGATAAAAATCAATTATGTTCCGGGGTGACATTGTGTTTGGGATTGTATTTCTCTTTGAAATATTTGGCGATGAAATGTGACAGAGTAGAGAAGTATTTGGTGTATATTGAAACATCGTAATCATATGGAATCATGACTTTGCTCTTACTTGGTGTGATCTACAATGTAATATCCAGTTCAGAAATATGTGGAAAGATATGAAATTCTAATTAAGTTACTATCTTTGTTCTGAGGTGATTGAATATTAATTATTTTCAAAATCTTACTAATTGAGAAGATAATGATGGTCAATGACTTCACATGGATTATTATATTTTGGAACCTCCATGGCAGGAAAATTGTGAAATTATTTGACATTGATTTGCCGCCCTCTAAGTCATTGATCTTTCAAGTTTACTATGGCTGCCGCCTTAATCTGAGAATTTATAATAATACAGTGATTTAACATAGTATAAGAACCTATTATTTATAGTTGGTGTTTCCTTGAAATTGAAATTGACATGCTTGCCGCCATGTATGTGCATGTATAAAATGTTGACACATTATTGAATATACATTCGCAAACATGGAAATGTATTTTAAAATGTTGATGATAACTGATCTAATAAATTCTTTGTTATATTTTTTTATGGTTGTTCAGGGGGTCAGTGAGGGGAGAAATTTTACTCATGTAAATTCAATACTGTACCGGAGCAGAGATGGTGTCATTGATCAGTCAGTGAATCGATGCAATAAAATTTGGACACTGGAAGTGTGGATGTCAAGTTATCAATGAAAGGAATTTAAGTTAATGAAAAATTAAAGGTTTTGTCAACTTCTTCAAAATTTTGGACCATTACATATAGGGTAATTTTAGGATTAGGTATTATTTAGAATTATAAATATTGTACATTATAAAGAAAGTAAACATTTGATTTTGAATTTTATCACTCGTTCGTTGCATATTTCTTCATTACTCTACTAAAGGCTGATTGCAAATATTGAAAAATCCTATAATTACTAAAGCCCTGTAGATCAAATTTGACCCTTCGAACCATGTAAGTGGACTGAAACTTTTCAAGGAATATATTCCCCATAAATTCTTCTAGGAAATCGTTAAAAAATTAGGCTTTAGAACTCCCGTCAGAAAGTTGACAATTTACACTTTCGATCGCCACTATCCAATCAACGTCCATAAAATTGTGACATACAATTCATACCATTAGCTCCCTTACAAATTGGCGCTGTGAGTAGGATTATTTAGTTTTAGGGTTAAGTATAAATTTGATTTAATGTATTGATTAATGTAATTAGCGTATTATAGTAGATTTCATTATATTATATCTTAGAGGTGGTCAGTAGTTTATGATTTCGTAAAGTTGCAATCAGCTTAGTAGGGATGTGGAAATATGCAATAATGGTAGTCTCCAAATTTTTCGTTACAATGACACTTAAATTAGCATGTTAATTTGTGGGAAAGGAACACTGAAAACCATTTAGGTAGATCTTCAACATTCTGGAGGATCGTGCGTGAATTGAGCAAGAACAGATAACAGTAACACCAGGATCTGTCGAATTGAACATCCCCGGAGTAGAGGACAGGAACTGTCAGCACCAGAAAGGGATAAGTGCTAGTTAGTTATTTATATTATTAATGTCTGGTCTGTCTTCCATTAAATGAATGTCAATTGTCTTTAGACGAAACTGTCCCAGTTTGTTCTATCGATTAATTCATACTCATTTGATTGGTGGTATCAATCACGTAGGTAGATATTGGCTTGCTCTTAGGTTGAAAATTAAACGTTTACATACTAGGATAAAGGTTGGTCCCTGTCATTTTCTGATGTTGATGGATTGTTTCAAGTCAATGTATATATATACATAAGCATGTAAATAAGGTATCACAATCCATTGAATTTGTAGTGCACTAGTTCCCTATGTTGAGATGTATTTTGGGAGTGGACTCTAGAGGGAATAATTTCAATTTTTATTCCCAACCAGATTTCCCAATTGAGTATATTATTCAACGTGGAGCAACCGTGGGAATCCTTAAGACACAAATCCTTCGCTATTTAAACTTGTATACCAGTAGGAGTGAGAAAGTGAGTCTCAAAGTCTGTGTGGGAATTAATGATTTACTGGTGCGTACGTGTCATGAAGGTGGTACTGAGTCAATCCTTTCTGGTGTGACTACATTAGAACTCAAACAGAAATTGATTGAGCTGAAGACAGAGGTCAAGTTGCTTAGACCGTATTTGTTATTTGGATTTATCACTATTCCACCTTTTTCATTTCATGATAATCAATTATTTCGACTGAATCAGGGTTCCTTGACTAAATCCTTCTATTCGGAAGCGGAAGTGTCAGTATTTCAGTTAAAGTTAAACTCTACTTTGGTAGAAATTAATCAATTTTTGATAGTCATGAAAATCAGTTGGATAACTCTTTATCTGTCCAATGGCATCGTGAAATAGTGCATGTTCATTCTAGAAAGATTTTTGGAAACTTCAGGAAAGAGATAGTGTCTTATCATTTTTCCAGGTTGTATGATGGTTTGCATGCAAAATCAGTTACTAAGAAGAGGTTTTTCAAATCCTTAGTGCATGTTTTTTATTTAGAACATCAGAGGATTTAGTGTTTATTTGCCTTTGGTATGGTAATCAGAATACATATCTTAGATGTCAATTTTTTCTAATTAATATCTAAATATGTATCTGTCGATATAAGCCAGAGTCAAATATATATTTTGAACAAATAATTAGAAAAATTATGGCAGAGGTAGATCAGCTTAAAGAGGAGATAGAGAGATTAAGACTAAAGTTGGAGGAGAAATCTCCAGAGCCAAGAGTAGTTTACCTGGCTCATGAGAGAAAATTGGGGAGATTCAGTGGTGACCATAGACAAATGTCCTTGGAAGAGTGGATAATAGATATTCAGTCATATCTAGCAGCTCATGGTCTTAGTGTCAAACAAGGGTGTCACTTCGTGAGGGAACATTTGAGTGAGACGGCACGCACTGAGATAGAGGGGAGAGAATCGCTAAAGTCACCAGAGGAAATATTCAAAGTTCTAAGGCATGTATTTGATGATAGCGGTACTATACATCAAAGGCGACAAACTTTTTATAGACGGAAACAGGGTTCAAGAGAGAGCATTATGGATTTCTCACATGATTTATTGAGGCTTGTAAAGGAGATAGAACAGCTAGATCCTAAGGAACATAAAGATAGAGATGGGATATTAAAGTCTCAATTATCAGAAGGAGTGGTGGACGCAGCTTTGCGCAGAGAACTACATCGGCGAATTACAGAATTTGGCAAGGAGGATTTTTTTTAAGTTAGAGATTGGGCTGTTGAATGGGAGAAGAGAGGTCAGAGATTAGACCAGAGATTTGATGGCAGTAGGGAGACCCATGTTAGGGAAGCTGCTGTGTCCACAGATGAGAAATTCCTGGAGTTACAGAAACGAGTTAAGTCAATGGAAGTTCAATTTAAAAGACAAGAAGAATCAAATCAAGCTACTTCTCTGCAGTTGAAAGAAATTCTCGAGTGCCTTAAGAAACCGGTAGATGCTGTAAAAGTATCACCGGAAAATGCACCAAGATTTATTTGACTTACCGCAATCCGGAGAATATAAGAGGACGGGAAGCTGTTTTGTATGTGGTGATCCAGGTCATTATATGAATTCATGTCCAGTTAGAGGAAGAGCTGATTATCATGGTTTCAGAGGACGGTTTAACAATGGTTTTCGTAATAATAATAATCATGGTTTCCGAGGTCGTTTCAATGGAAATTTCCGTCAAAATCTGGATCAATTGAGTCATAATGATATGGGGGCTGAGTCAGTCGCTATTGAGAATTCTCCAGTAACTTTAAACCAAGATCACCCACAATAGGGAGCCGTATGGTGGGTGTGAGTAGTAAAGAGACAACCCTTAATTATACGTCTTTAATGAACAAGGCCATTGGAGAATGTCTGGAACAAACCATAATGCTTGAAGGTTCGATCCCCTTACCATGTTTGTTAGACAGTGGGGCAGAAGTTTCCACCGTAACGGAATCCTTTTATAGACAATATATGGAAGGTAAGGGTGTAGAATTAATTGATATGAATAACCTTATTACCATTTCCGTTGCTAATGGTATGGAATTGCCTTTTGTAGGATATTGTGAATCAAATATTGAATTAGCAGGGTTACATTTAAAAGAAATGGGATTTCTAGTAGTTAAAGATCCTATTAATCTTCCCATAGTTCAAAGGAAAAGGAGATTACCAGGAGTAATAGGTTGTAACATATTAAGATTTTTGCACAAGTCCCTCCAAGAAGATGAAGATATGGTAAGGTCGGTATTAGATCGGACAGAGGGAAACCTGTTGCTTGAGGTGTTGTCCCTATTTGGAGAATTACCAGGTATGGCTCAAAATACTAAGAACGCAACAACAAGTTTTATAAGAGTAGGAGTCGATCAGCTAATGTGTGTACCAGCTGGAACTTCTCGGATAATTTCGGGGACTGCCCGAAAATATAAGGGAATTACAGGATATCATGCTTTAGTAGAACCAATTATTAACAATAATTTATCCACTGGGGTGATGGTAGCTCCAGCAGTCGTCAAGGTAGACAATGGTCAATTACCAATACGGGTTGCAAATTTTAGTGACACTGACATATATTTGAAGAAAGGTCAGAAAATTGGTCTTTTAAAGAAGGATATTGTAATACAAGAAAACAATACCAACTTTAAAGAAGTGAAAGGTGAGCATCCTGAGGTGAGTGTAACTAGAATAGAAGAGATAATGGAACAATTAAGTATAGGTAAGGAATTATCCATACTTCAGCGAGAAAAACTATCCAACTTAATAGCCAAATATCAACATATATTTAGTAAAGGTGACCATGATTTAGGTTATTGTAATGTGATAAAGCATGCCATTAGGTTAATGGATGATCAACCAATAAAACTGCCACATCATAGAATTCCACCCAATCAAATGGAACAGGTTCAAGAATATGTAAACACTCAGTTGGCTGCAGGGATAATCAGACCCAGTAAATCGCCTTATGCTTCAGCAGTAGTGTTAGTAAAAAAACCTGATGGAACATTAAGAATATGTGGGGATTTCAGATTACTTAATGCGAAAACAGTGAAAGATGCTCATCCTCTTCCACGCATAGAAGAGGCATTTGACACTCTTAAGGGGTCAGAGTATTTTTCCACTATTGATTTGGCCCATGGGTTTTTACAATGTGCTATTGAAGAATCTGATATTGAGAAAACTGCTTTCAGAGTAGGATTTACAGGTTTATATGAGTATACTCGCATGCCCATGGGGCTTTGTAATAGCCCAGCCACATTTTCGAGAATGATGCAAGCATGTTTAGGAGACCAAAATTTGTTATCACTAATTGTATACTTAGATGACATATTGGTGTTTGCAAAATCTTTTGATGAAATGTGTTCTAGATTAGATTTGGTTTTCTCACGTCTTGAAAGTTTTGGATTGAAAAATGAAACCAACAAAATGTTATGTTTCAGAAAAAGGTCAAGTACCTAGGTCACATTATTACAAATTCTGGGGTAGCCACTCATCCAAACAAGATTGACTGTATAAGAAATTGGCAAACTCCGAAAAGTGTAAAAGAATTACGATCATTTCTAGGTCTAGCATCATTTTTCCGTAGATTCATAAAAGGTTTCTCACAAATTGCAAAGCCATTAAATGCTTTGTTGGGAGGACCAGGTAGGAATAAGAGAGAGATAACGGATTCCAATTTCCAGGAAAAGTGGGACAAAAACTGTGATAGTGCATTTTCAGTACTAAAAGATAAATTAACTTCTAGTCCCTTACTGGGGTATCCTGATTTTTCAGAGCCTTTTGTGGTAGAAACTGATGCTAGTTTTAAGGGATTAGGAGCCGTGTTGTCTCAATATCAAAGTGGAAAATTGGTAGTTTTGGCTTATGCTAGTCGTGGATTAAGACCATCTGAGAGGAACGATGCCAATTATAGCTCTATGAAATTAGAATTATTGGCATTAAAATGGGCCGTTACAGATAAATTCAGAGAATATCTACTGGGATCAAAATTTGTGGTATTTACTGATAATAATCCCTTAGCCTATTTACAAACCGCCAAATTAGGAGCAACCGAGTTGAGGTGGGTATCTCAATTAGCCCAATTTGACTTTTCCATAAAATATAGATCAGGTAAGTCGAATACAAGTGCGGATGTTTTAAGTAGGTTATCAGCTTACAAATGTCAACCAGAGATACAAGAATTAAAGGTAACTACTACAATTCCCAATGAGGTACGTGTGGAAGAGCTTCGGGTAAAGATACATGAGAAACCTAATGAAAGCCTAGTCCCGAGTTGCTCAGTAAATGAATTAATTACAGTATCTACTACTCTGCCTACTTATAGTATAGAAGATTATGTACAGTTGCAGAAGTTAGATCCATGTATTGCTAGGCTAATTTGGTTTCGAGAGAAAGGTAGTAAACCATCGAGGAGAGTAATCCAACAAGAAAAGGTGAAGGTAAGAAAATTCCTGAATCAATGGGATAGAATTCAGGAACAGTCAGGAGTATTATATCGCCTGGCCGAGATTAATGGAAGTTGGATGAGACAATTAATTTTACCATTTAGTCTCCAGGTCAAAATCCTGAAAGGTTTCCATGATGATTTAGGACACCAAGGTAAGGAAAGAACGTTCAGTCTAATTAAGCTACGTTGTTATTGGGCAGGCATGTACAAGGACATCGAGACTTATTGTCAGTCATGTCAGTTGTGTCTCCTGGCTAAAGCAAATCCGCAAGTAATAACCAGATGGAACCATTTATTGGCAGAAAAACCTTTAGATGTTTTAGCCATAGATTTCACTATGTTAGAAAAATCCAGTGATGGGAAGGAAAACATATTAGTTATGACAGATGTTTTTAGTAAATTCGTGCAATGTATTCCAACCAAAGATCAAAAAGCAAAAACAGTAGCGCAAACATTGATTCGAGTGGTTTGTGAAATATGGTGTGCCAAGGAGGATTCATAGTGATCAGGGTAGGAATTTTGAATCCGCCATTATAGCTGAATTATGTCAAATGTATCATATCAAGAAAACCCGTACTACTCCGTATAGACCCCAAGGAAATGGCCAGACGGAGAGGTTCAATAGGACAATGCATGACTTATTACGGACACTTCCGACTCAGTATAAATTGAAATGGCCAGGATTTCTGTCAGAGTTAATGTTAGCCTATAATGCCACACCTCATGCATCCACGGGATATTCACCTTTCTTTCTACTTTTTGGACAAGAACCTCATCTTCCTGTGGATGGCATGCTGATTACCCAAGATCAAACAGTGAAGGGGACTAGTGTGGATGATTGGGTGTCTCTCCATAGAGAAAAGCTGCTAGAAGCTTTACAGTTAGTAAAAGAGAAGACAAAGTTGGAAGCCATACGTCGGGAAGAATTACAAAGTCGAGGTGTGAAGGATTGTAATATTCCAGTGGGACACAAAGTGTATACCCGAAATTGAGGGATACAGGGTAGAAATAAAATTCAAAATCGATGGAGTAGTGAACCTTATGTGGTTTTGAGTAGAATAGATCCATTAAATCAAGTTTATAAAATTGCTTCATTAAAGGGTAAGAAAATCCGAAAAATTCATCGTAAAGAATTGTTGGACTCTGGAGAGGTTGTGGAAGTTTTGTCAGGAATAGACTCAACTGTACAGGATCGGGACATTCTAGAATCGGATACCTTTCAAGATCAGGTGTTGGATGATGTAGAAGAAATGGAATACCAAATAGATCTCGGAAAGATAGCTAGCGGACTAAATCAAAATCATCAATCTTTTCAAATTAACCCTAGTTGGTTAGAAGATGAGACTCCGATACATAGATTAGTGGAAATGGAAAGAAAAGATATTGACGAATCGCATGGGTCGGCAAGAGATGAACCACTAATTGAAGGAAATTCTGTGCGTAGATCCATCCGAAGCACTGCTGGGAAACATAAGAATCCTTATAACTTACCGCGTTCAGTGTTACAAGAATCTTTGGTGAGTAAGGAGCAAAGCAGACTAAAAGAATCTAGGCATGAAGAAGCAAAATCAGTAAAGAAATCTTTGATGCTGGATGGTGATAATGACACAGATAAAGATCAGTGGAAGTTAGATGTAAAATATGCAGGAGTTTTGAATTGGCAGCCAAATTCAAGCTATATGGAAAAACAATATGAAGACTGGTGCCAATGTTTTCCTGATATTATATTGTAATAAGACCTTACAGCTCATTGATATAACAACCAGGTAAATTTGCCTTGTGGGATTCTGTGCGACTGTTTATGGGCTCATGAAACTGTCGCTAGCACCTGTCTGACTTCTAGTCAGGGAGGGGTGTATTCAGTGGTTCAGATCCCTAGGGATAAATTTTAGCCTAGAGTTAATTGATGCCTGCAGCCATATATAGATATGTACAAGAATATAATAAAGATATGGATGCAGTGTTGCCCACAACATCTGATTTTTGCGGGTCCCAAGGACCCCACACTCATATTTGGGGGTCCCACTATAAAATCAGGGGGGCCCAGGGGTCCTCATCTGAAATATGGGGTCCCATGTTTTTTTCTTAAAATAAACACAACACATTGATCTAATTATAAAGTACTTTATTAAACATGTTGAAAGCACTAGTTATGACATTGTGTAAATACTGTCAATGTATATATATAGAGAATATTAACTATGCAGTGGTAAGATTTCAAAAGTATGTATTCTGTGATCTACAATGGTGGCTAAAATTGATCTATTGAAATGGCCCTTGTATATTTAACTAATAACATTTGAACTGCATGTAAATAAACACTAACTTAAAGCACTGTACTTGTTTGCTGTCTGATAAACCAACCAACCTACATTGACAACCTTGTATGATTAACATTTCCAAAGACCACTACATTAGTAATTAGCAAAAACCACTGCATTAGTTTTTCTATTAAACCCTGACTTGACTTTGGACGAATTGAAAGATTACGAGTGCCTGGGGCGAGTTTGCTCAAGGACGACTTGACCTTCTTCGATATAATGCGCGCATATTTTTATAATGTAGCTGGAATGACTAAATATAGTGGAATACATAAGCTAAAATCAGACAAAACAATAATTTATCAAAAATAATCTGTAAAAATCAGACTAAACTGCGTAATTAGTGAAAATATATCAGCCAATAACCGGATATCTCTAATTCATAGGGAGGAACTATGTAACGCGATTGCTGATTGGTTGAAGCATAGATAACGCATTAGCGTGTATTCAATAAGGACACTTGTTTTGAACTATACGTTGTTTTGAAAAAATCAATATTTTAACGTATGCCTACCTGGAGATCGACGATATCGTTGAACATCGCTGCTGGGATGAGCTTTTTAGTTGGGAAATTGGGAACACCTAACGATCGAGTATTGTTAAACATTATAAACACTAATCCATCAGTCAATCAATCAGCCGCTATTACTAAATAAAAGACAGCGTATAGCGCATATTAATACCGTTATTCAAACAGCAATACAAAGACACCGCCGCTAATCCGTCAAATGGCCATTCAAATGTAAAAGATATCACAATATCTTCCATATATTCCTTCATCCATTTAGATATTTTGATAAGTAAATAGAAAAAAAGAACAGATAACAGTAACACCAGGATCTGTCGAATTGAACATCCCCGGAGTAGAGGACAGGAACTGTCAGCACCAGAAATGGATAAGTGCTAGTTAGTTATTTATATTCTTAATGTCTGGTCTGTCTTCCATTAAATGAATGTCAATTGTCTTTAGACGAAACTGTCCCAGTTTGTTCTATCGATTAATTCATACTCATTTGATTGGTGGTATCAATCACGTAGGTAGATATTGGCTTGCTCTTAGGTTGAAAATTAAACGTTTACATACTAGGATAAAGGTTGGTCCCTGTCATTTTCTGATGTTGATGGATTGTTTCAAGTCAATGTATATATATACATAAGCATGTAAATAAGGTATCACAATCCATTGAATTTGTAGTGCACTAGTTCCCTATGTTGAGATGTATTTTGGGAGTGGACTCTAGAGGGAATAATTTCAATTTTTATTCCCAACCAGATTTCCCAATTGAGTATATTATTCAACGCGGAGCAACCGTGGGAATCCTTAAGACACAAATCCTTCGCTATTTAAACTTGTATACCAGTAGGAGTGAGAAAGTGAGTCTCAAAGTCTGTGTGGGAATTAATGATTTACTGGTGCGTATGTGTCATGAAGGTGGTACTGAGTCAATCGTTTCTGGTGTGACTACATTAGAACTCAAACAGAAATTGATTGAGCTGAAGACAGAGGTCAAGTTGCTTAGACCGTATTTGTTATTTGGATTTATCACTATTCCACCTTTTTCATTTCATGATAATCAATTATTTCGACTGAATCAGGGTTCCTTGACTAAATCCTTCTATTCGGAAGCGGAAGTGTCAGTATTTCAGTTAAAGTTAAACTCTACTTTGGTAGAAATTAATCAATTTTTGATAGTTGAAAATCAATTGGATAACTCTTTATCTGTCCAATGGCATCGTGAAATAGTGCATGTTCATTCTAGAAAGATTTTTGGAAACTTCAGGAAAGAGATAGTGTCTTATTATTTTTCCAGGTTGTATGATGGTTTACATGCAAAATCAGTTACTAAGAAGAAGTTTTTCAAATCCTTAGTGCATGATTTTTATTTAGAACATCAGAGGATTTAGTGTTTATTTGCCTTTGGTATGGTAATCAGAATACATATCTTAGATGTCAATTTTTTCTAATTAATATCTAAATATGTATCTGTCGATATAAGCCAGAGTCAAATATATATTTTGAACAAATAATTAGAAAAATTATGGCAGAGGTAGATCAGCTTAAAGAGGAGATAGAGAGATTAAGACTAAAGTTGGAGGAGAAATCTCCAGAGCCAAGAGTAGTTTACCTGGCTCATGAGAGAAAATTGGGGAGATTCAGTGGTGACCATAGACAAATGTCCTTGGAAGAGTGGATAATAGATATTCAGTCATATCTAGCAGCTCATGGTCTTAGTGTCAAACAAGGGTGTCACTTCGTGAGGGAACATTTGAGTGAGACGGCACGCACTGAGATAGAGGGGAGAGAATCGCTAAAGTCACCAGAGGAAATATTCAAAGTTCTAAGGCATGTATTTGATGATAGCGGTACTATACATCAAAGGCGACAAACTTTTTATAGACGGAAACAGGGTTCAAGAGAGAGCATTATGGATTTCTCACATGATTTATTGAGGCTTGTAAAGGAGATAGAACAGCTAGATCCTAAGGAACATAAAGATAGAGATGGGATATTAAAGTCTCAATTATCAGAAGGAGTGGTGGACGCAGCTTTGCGCAGAGAACTACATCGGCGAATTACAGAATTTGGCAAGGAGGATTTTTTTTAAGTTAGAGATTGGGCTGTTGAATGGGAGAAGAGAGGTCAGAGATTAGACCAGAGATTTGATGGCAGTAGGGAGACCCATGTTAGGGAAGCTGCTGTGTCCACAGATGAGAAATTCCTGGAGCTACAGAAACGAGTTAAGTCAATGGAAGTTCAATTTAAAAGACAAGAAGAATCAAATCAAGCTACTTCTCTGCAGTTGAAAGAAATTCTCGAGTGCCTTAAGAAACCGGTAGATGCTGTAAAAGTATCACCGGAAAATTCACCAAGATTTGACTTACCGCAATCCGGAGAATATAAGAGGACGGGAAGCTGTTTTGTATGTGGTGATCCAGCTCATTATATGAATTCATGTCCAGTTAGAGGAAGAGCTGATTATCTTGGTTTCAGAGGACGGTTTAACAATGGTTTTCGTAATAATAATAATCATGGTTTCCGAGGTCGTTTCACTGGAAATTTCCGTCAAAATCTGGATCAATTGAGTCATAATGATATGGGGGCTGAGTCAGTCGCTATTGAGAATTCTCCAGTAACTTTAAACCAAGATCACCCACAATAGGGAGCCGTATGGTGGGTGTGAGTAGTAAAGAGACAACCCTTAATTATACGTCTTTAATGAACAAGGCCATTGGAGAATGTCTGGAACAAACCATAATGCTTGAAGGTTCGATCCCCTTACCATGTTTGTTAGACAGTGGGGCAGAAGTTTCCACCGTAACGGAATCCTTTTATAGACAATATATGGAAGGTAAGGGTGTAGAATTAATTGATATGAATAACCTTATTACCATTTCCGTTGCTAATGGTATGGAATTGCCTTTTGTAGGATATTGTGAATCAAATATTGAATTAGCAGGGTTACATTTAAAAGAAATGGGATTTCTAGTAGTTAAAGATCCTATTAATCTTCCCATAGTTCAAAGGAAAAGGAGATTACCAGGAGTAATAGGTTGTAACATATTAAGATTTTTGCACAAGTCCCTCCAAGAAGATGAAGATATGGTAAGGTCGGTATTAGATCGGACAGAGGGAAACCTGTTGCTTGAGGTGTTGTCCCTATTTGGAGAATTACCAGGTATGGCTCAAAATACTAAGAACGCAACAACAAGTTTTATAAGAGTAGGAGTCGATCAGCTAATGTGTGTACCAGCTGGAACTTCTCGGATAATTTCGGGGACTGCCCGAAAATATAAGGGAATTACAGGATATCATGCTTTAGTAGAACCAATTATTAACAATAATTTATCCACTGGGGTGATGGTAGCTCCAGCAGTCGTCAAGGTAGACAATGGTCAATTACCAATACGGGTTGCAAATTTTAGTGACACTGACATATATTTGAAGAAAGGTCAGAAAATTGGTCTTTTAAAGAAGGATATTGTAATACAAGAAAACAATACCAACTTTAAAGAAGTGAAAGGTGAGCATCCTGAGGTGAGTGTAACTAGAATAGAAGAGATAATGGAACAATTAAGTATAGGTAAGGAATTATCCATACTTCAGCGAGAAAAACTATCCAACTTAATAGCCAAATATCAACATATATTTAGTAAAGGTGACCATGATTTAGGTTATTGTAATGTGATAAAGCATGCCATTAGGTTAATGGATGATCAACCAATAAAACTGCCACATCATAGAATTCCACCCAATCAAATGGAACAGGTTCAAGAATATGTAAACACTCAGTTGGCTGCAGGGATAATCAGACCCAGTAAATCGCCTTATGCTTCAGCAGTAGTGTTAGTAAAAAAACCTGATGGAACATTAAGAATATGTGGGGATTTCAGATTACTTAATGCGAAAACAGTGAAAGATGCTCATCCTCTTCCACGCATAGAAGAGGCATTTGACGCTCTTAAGGGGTCAGAGTATTTTTCCACTATTGATTTGGCCCATGGGTTTTTACAATGTGCTATTGAAGAATCTGATATTGAGAAAACTGCTTTCAGAGTAGGATTTACAGGTTTATATGAGTATACTCGCATGCCCATGGGGCTTTGTAATAGCCCAGCCACATTTTCGAGAATGATGCAAGCATGTTTAGGAGACCAAAATTTGTTATCACTAATTGTATACTTAGATGACATATTGGTGTTTGCAAAATCTTTTGATGAAATGTGTTCTAGATTAGATTTGGTTTTCTCACGTCTTGAAAGTTTTGGATTGAAAAATGAAACCAACAAAATGTTATGTTTCAGAAAAAGGTCAAGTACCTAGGTCACATTATTACAAATTCTGGGGTAGCCACTCATCCAAACAAGATTGACTGTATAAGAAATTGGCAAACTCCGAAAAGTGTAAAAGAATTACGATCATTTCTAGGTCTAGCATCATTTTTCCGTAGATTCATAAAAGGTTTCTCACAAATTGCAAAGCCATTAAATGCTTTGTTGGGAGGACCAGGTAGGAATAAGAGAGAGATAACGGATTCCAATTTCCAGGAAAAGTGGGACAAAAACTGTGATAGTGCATTTTCAGTACTAAAAGATAAATTAACTTCTAGTCCCTTACTGGGGTATCCTGATTTTTCAGAGCCTTTTGTGGTAGAAACTGATGCTAGTTTTAAGGGATTAGGAGCCGTGTTGTCTCAATATCAAAGTGGAAAATTGGTAGTTTTGGCTTATGCTAGTCGTGGATTAAGACCATCTGAGAGGAACGATGCCAATTATAGCTCTATGAAATTAGAATTATTGGCATTAAAATGGGCCGTTACAGATAAATTCAGAGAATATCTACTGGGATCAAAATTTGTGGTATTTACTGATAATAATCCCTTAGCCTATTTACAAACCGCCAAATTAGGAGCAACCGAGTTGAGGTGGGTATCTCAATTAGCCCAATTTGACTTTTCCATAAAATATAGATCAGGTAAGTCGAATACAAGTGCGGATGTTTTAAGTAGGTTATCAGCTTACAAATGTCAACCAGAGATACAAGAATTAAAGGTAACTACTACAATTCCCAATGAGGTACGTGTGGAAGAGCTTCGGGTAAAGATACATGAGAAACCTAATGAAAGCCTAGTCCCGAGTTGCTCAGTAAATGAATTAATTACAGTATCTACTACTCTGCCTACTTATAGTATAGAAGATTATGTACAGTTGCAGAAGTTAGATCCATGTATTGCTAGGCTAATTTGGTTTCGAGAGAAAGGTAGTAAACCATCGAGGAGAGTAATCCAACAAGAAAAGGTGAAGGTAAGAAAATTCCTGAATCAATGGGATAGAATTCAGGAACAGTCAGGAGTATTATATCGCCTGGCCGAGATTAATGGAAGTTGGATGAGACAATTAATTTTACCATTTAGTCTCCAGGTCAAAATCCTGAAAGGTTTCCATGATGATTTAGGACACCAAGGTAAGGAAAGAACGTTCAGTCTAATTAAGCTACGTTGTTATTGGGCAGGCATGTACAAGGACATCGAGACTTATTGTCAGTCATGTCAGTTGTGTCTCCTGGCTAAAGCAAATCCGCAAGTAATAACCAGATGGAACCATTTATTGGCAGAAAAACCTTTAGATGTTTTAGCCATAGATTTCACTATGTTAGAAAAATCCAGTGATGGGAAGGAAAACATATTAGTTATGACAGATGTTTTTAGTAAATTCGTGCAATGTATTCCAACCAAAGATCAAAAAGCAAAAACAGTAGCGCAAACATTGATTCGAGTGGTTTGTGAAATATGGTGTGCCAAGGAGGATTCATAGTGATCAGGGTAGGAATTTTGAATCCGCCATTATAGCTGAATTATGTCAAATGTATCATATCAAGAAAACCCGTACTACTCCGTATAGACCCCAAGGAAATGGCCAGACGGAGAGGTTCAATAGGACAATGCATGACTTATTACGGACACTTCCGACTCAGTATAAATTGAAATGGCCAGGATTTCTGTCAGAGTTAATGTTAGCCTATAATGCCAAACCTCATGCATCCACGGGATATTCACCTTTCTTTCTACTTTTTGGACAAGAACCTCATCTTCCTGTGGATGGCATGCTGATTACCCAAGATCAAACAGTGAAGGGGACTAGTGTGGATGATTGGGTGTCTCTCCATAGAGAAAAGCTGCTAGAAGCTTTACAGTTAGTAAAAGAGAAGACAAAGTTGGAAGCCATACGTCGGGAAGAATTACAAAGTCGAGGTGTGAAGGATTGTAATATTCCAGTGGGACACAAAGTGTATACCCGAAATTGAGGGATACAGGGTAGAAATAAAATTCAAAATCGATGGAGTAGTGAACCTTATGTGGTTTTGAGTAGAATAGATCCATTAAATCAAGTTTATAAAATTGCTTCATTAAAGGGTAAGAAAATCCGAAAAATTCATCGTAAAGAATTGTTGGACTCTGGAGAGGTTGTGGAAGTTTTGTCAGGAATAGACTCAACTGTACAGGATCGGGACATTCTAGAATCGGATACCTTTCAAGATCAGGTGTTGGATGATGTAGAAGAAATGGAATACCAAATAGATCTCGGAAAGATAGCTAGCGGACTAAATCATCAATCTTTTCAAATTAACCCTAGTTGGTTAGAAGATGAGACTCCGATACATAGATTAGTGGAAATGGAAAGAAAAGATATTGACGAATCGCATGGGTCGGCAAGAGATGAACCACTAATTGAAGGAAATTCTGTGCGTAGATCCATCCGAAGCACTGCTGGGAAACATAAGAATCCTTATAACTTACCGCGTTCAGTGTTACAAGAATCTTTGGTGAGTAAGGAGCAAAGCAGACTAAAAGAATCTAGGCATGAAGAAGCAAAATCAGTAAAGAAATCTTTGATGCTGGATGGTGATAATGACACAGATAAAGATCAGTGGAAGTTAGATGTAAAATATGCAGGAGTTTTGAATTGGCAGCCAAATTCAAGCTATATGGAAAAACAATATGAAGACTGGTGCCAATGTTTTCCTGATATTATATTGTAATAAGACCTTACAGCTCATTGATATAACAACCAGGTAAATTTGCCTTGTGGGATTCTGTGCGACTGTTTATGGGCTCATGAAACTGTCGCTAGCACCTGTCTGACTTCTAGTCAGGGAGGGGTGTATTCAGTGGTTCAGATCCCTAGGGATAAATTTTAGCCTAGAGTTAATTGATGCCTGCAGCCATATATAGATATGTACAAGAATATAATAAAGATATGGATGCAGTGTTGCCCACAACATCTGATTTTTGCGGGTCCCAAGGACCCCACACTCATATTTGGGGGTCCCACTATAAAATCAGGGGGGCCCAGGGGTCCTCATCTGAAATATGGGGTCCCATGTTTTTTTCTTAAAATAAACACAACACATTGATCTAATTATAAAGTACTTTATTAAACATGTTGAAAGCACTAGTTATGACATTGTGTAAATACTGTCAATGTATATATATAGAGAATATTAACTATGCAGTGGTAAGATTTCAAAAGTATGTATTCTGTGATCTACAATGGTGGCTAAAATTGATCTATTGAAATGGCCCTTGTATATTTAACTAATAACATTTGAACTGCATGTAAATAAACACTAACTTAAAGCACTGTACTTGTTTGCTGTCTGATAAACCAACCAACCTACATTGACAACCTTGTATGATTAACATTTCCAAAGACCACTACATTAGTAATTAGCAAAAACCACTGCATTAGTTTTTCTATTAAACCCTGACTTGACTTTGGACGAATTGAAAGATTACGAGTGCCTGGGGCGAGTTTGCTCAAGGACGACTTGACCTTCTTCGATATAATGCGCGCATATTTTTATAATGTAGCTGGAATGACTAAATATAGTGGAATACATAAGCTAAAATCAGACAAAACAATAATTTATCAAAAATAATCTGTAAAAATCAGACTAAACTGCGTAATTAGTGAAAATATATCAGCCAATAACCGGATATCTCTAATTCATAGGGAGGAACTATGTAACGCGATTGCTGATTGGTTGAAGCATAGATAACGCATTAGCGTGTATTCAATAAGGACACTTGTTTTGAACTATACGTTGTTTTGAAAAAATCAATATTTTAACGTATGCCTACCTGGAGATCGACGATATCGTTGAACATCGCTGCTGGGATGAGCTTTTTAGTTGGGAAATTGGGAACACCTAACGATCGAGTATTGTTAAACATTATAAACACTAATCCATCAGTCAATCAATCAGCCGCTATTACTAAATAAAAGACAGCGTATAGCGCATATTAATACCGTTATTCAAACAGCAATACAAAGACACCGCCGCTAATCCGTCAAATGGCCATTCAAATGTAAAAGATATCACAATATCTTCCATATATTCCTTCATCCATTTAGATATTTTGATAAGTAAATAGAAAAAAAGAACAGATAACAGTAACACCAGGATCTGTCGAATTGAACATCCCCGGAGTAGAGGACAGGAACTGTCAGCACCAGAAATGGATAAGTGCTAGTTAGTTATTTATATTCTTAATGTCTGGTCTGTCTTCCATTAAATGAATGTCAATTGTCTTTAGACGAAACTGTCCCAGTTTGTTCTATCGATTAATTCATACTCATTTGATTGGTGGTATCAATCACGTAGGTAGATATTGGCTTGCTCTTAGGTTGAAAATTAAACGTTTACATACTAGGATAAAGGTTGGTCCCTGTCATTTTCTGATGTTGATGGATTGTTTCAAGTCAATGTATATATATACATAAGCATGTAAATAAGGTATCACAATCCATTGAATTTGTAGTGCACTAGTTCCCTATGTTGAGATGTATTTTGGGAGTGGACTCTAGAGGGAATAATTTCAATTTTTATTCCCAACCAGATTTCCCAATTGAGTATATTATTCAACGCGGAGCAACCGTGGGAATCCTTAAGACACAAATCCTTCGCTATTTAAACTTGTATACCAGTAGGAGTGAGAAAGTGAGTCTCAAAGTCTGTGTGGGAATTAATGATTTACTGGTGCGTATGTGTCATGAAGGTGGTACTGAGTCAATCGTTTCTGGTGTGACTACATTAGAACTCAAACAGAAATTGATTGAGCTGAAGACAGAGGTCAAGTTGCTTAGACCGTATTTGTTATTTGGATTTATCACTATTCCACCTTTTTCATTTCATGATAATCAATTATTTCGACTGAATCAGGGTTCCTTGACTAAATCCTTCTATTCGGAAGCGGAAGTGTCAGTATTTCAGTTAAAGTTAAACTCTACTTTGGTAGAAATTAATCAATTTTTGATAGTTGAAAATCAATTGGATAACTCTTTATCTGTCCAATGGCATCGTGAAATAGTGCATGTTCATTCTAGAAAGATTTTTGGAAACTTCAGGAAAGAGATAGTGTCTTATTATTTTTCCAGGTTGTATGATGGTTTACATGCAAAATCAGTTACTAAGAAGAAGTTTTTCAAATCCTTAGTGCATGTTTTTTATTTAGAACATCAGAGGATTTAGTGTTTATTTGCCTTTGGTATGGTAATCAGAATACATATCTTAGATGTCAATTTTTTCTAATTAATATCTAAATATGTATCTGTCGATATAAGCCAGAGTCAAATATATATTTTGAACAAATAATTAGAAAAATTATGGCAGAGGTAGATCAGCTTAAAGAGGAGATAGAGAGATTAAGACTAAAGTTGGAGGAGAAATCTCCAGAGCCAAGAGTAGTTTACCTGGCTCATGAGAGAAAATTGGGGAGATTCAGTGGTGACCATAGACAAATGTCCTTGGAAGAGTGGATAATAGATATTCAGTCATATCTAGCAGCTCATGGTCTTAGTGTCAAACAAGGGTGTCACTTCGTGAGGGAACATTTGAGTGAGACGGCACGCACTGAGATAGAGGGGAGAGAATCGCTAAAGTCACCAGAGGAAATATTCAAAGTTCTAAGGCATGTATTTGATGATAGCGGTACTATACATCAAAGGCGACAAACTTTTTATAGACGGAAACAGGGTTCAAGAGAGAGCATTATGGATTTCTCACATGATTTATTGAGGCTTGTAAAGGAGATAGAACAGCTAGATCCTAAGGAACATAAAGATAGAGATGGGATATTAAAGTCTCAATTATCAGAAGGAGTGGTGGACGCAGCTTTGCGCAGAGAACTACATCGGCGAATTACAGAATTTGGCAAGGAGGATTTTTTTTAAGTTAGAGATTGGGCTGTTGAATGGGAGAAGAGAGGTCAGAGATTAGACCAGAGATTTGATGGCAGTAGGGAGACCCATGTTAGGGAAGCTGCTGTGTCCACAGATGAGAAATTCCTGGAGCTACAGAAACGAGTTAAGTCAATGGAAGTTCAATTTAAAAGACAAGAAGAATCAAATCAAGCTACTTCTCTGCAGTTGAAAGAAATTCTCGAGTGCCTTAAGAAACCGGTAGATGCTGTAAAAGTATCACCGGAAAATTCACCAAGATTTGACTTACCGCAATCCGGAGAATATAAGAGGACGGGAAGCTGTTTTGTATGTGGTGATCCAGCTCATTATATGAATTCATGTCCAGTTAGAGGAAGAGCTGATTATCTTGGTTTCAGAGGACGGTTTAACAATGGTTTTCGTAATAATAATAATCATGGTTTCCGAGGTCGTTTCACTGGAAATTTCCGTCAAAATCTGGATCAATTGAGTCATAATGATATGGGGGCTGAGTCAGTCGCTATTGAGAATTCTCCAGTAACTTTAAACCAAGATCACCCACAATAGGGAGCCGTATGGTGGGTGTGAGTAGTAAAGAGACAACCCTTAATTATACGTCTTTAATGAACAAGGCCATTGGAAAATGTCTGGAACAAACCATAATGCTTGAAGGTTCGATCCCCTTACCATGTTTGTTAGACAGTGGGGCAGAAGTTTCCACCGTAACGGAATCCTTTTATAGACAATATATGGAAGGTAAGGGTGTAGAATTAATTGATATGAATAACCTTATTACCATTTCCGTTGCTAATGGTATGGAATTGCCTTTTGTAGGATATTGTGAATCAAATATTGAATTAGCAGGGTTACATTTAAAAGAAATGGGATTTCTAGTAGTTAAAGATCCTATTAATCTTCCCATAGTTCAAAGGAAAAGGAGATTACCAGGAGTAATAGGTTGTAACATATTAAGATTTTTGCACAAGTCCCTCCAAGAAGATGAAGATATGGTAAGGTCGGTATTAGATCGGACAGAGGGAAACCTGTTGCTTGAGGTGTTGTCCCTATTTGGAGAATTACCAGGTATGGCTCAAAATACTAAGAACGCAACAACAAGTTTTATAAGAGTAGGAGTCGATCAGCTAATGTGTGTACCAGCTGGAACTTCTCGGATAATTTCGGGGACTGCCCGAAAATATAAGGGAATTACAGGATATCATGCTTTAGTAGAACCAATTATTAACAATAATTTATCCACTGGGGTGATGGTAGCTCCAGCAGTCGTCAAGGTAGACAATGGTCAATTACCAATACGGGTTGCAAATTTTAGTGACACTGACATATATTTGAAGAAAGGTCAGAAAATTGGTCTTTTAAAGAAGGATATTGTAATACAAGAAAACAATACCAACTTTAAAGAAGTGAAAGGTGAGCATCCTGAGGTGAGTGTAACTAGAATAGAAGAGATAATGGAACAATTAAGTATAGGTAAGGAATTATCCATACTTCAGCGAGAAAAACTATCCAACTTAATAGCCAAATATCAACATATATTTAGTAAAGGTGACCATGATTTAGGTTATTGTAATGTGATAAAGCATGCCATTAGGTTAATGGATGATCAACCAATAAAACTGCCACATCATAGAATTCCACCCAATCAAATGGAACAGGTTCAAGAATATGTAAACACTCAGTTGGCTGCAGGGATAATCAGACCCAGTAAATCGCCTTATGCTTCAGCAGTAGTGTTAGTAAAAAAACCTGATGGAACATTAAGAATATGTGGGGATTTCAGATTACTTAATGCGAAAACAGTGAAAGATGCTCATCCTCTTCCACGCATAGAAGAGGCATTTGACGCTCTTAAGGGGTCAGAGTATTTTTCCACTATTGATTTGGCCCATGGGTTTTTACAATGTGCTATTGAAGAATCTGATATTGAGAAAACTGCTTTCAGAGTAGGATTTACAGGTTTATATGAGTATACTCGCATGCCCATGGGGCTTTGTAATAGCCCAGCCACATTTTCGAGAATGATGCAAGCATGTTTAGGAGACCAAAATTTGTTATCACTAATTGTATACTTAGATGACATATTGGTGTTTGCAAAATCTTTTGATGAAATGTGTTCTAGATTAGATTTGGTTTTCTCACGTCTTGAAAGTTTTGGATTGAAAAATGAAACCAACAAAATGTTATGTTTCAGAAAAAGGTCAAGTACCTAGGTCACATTATTACAAATTCTGGGGTAGCCACTCATCCAAACAAGATTGACTGTATAAGAAATTGGCAAACTCCGAAAAGTGTAAAAGAATTACGATCATTTCTAGGTCTAGCATCATTTTTCCGTAGATTCATAAAAGGTTTCTCACAAATTGCAAAGCCATTAAATGCTTTGTTGGGAGGACCAGGTAGGAATAAGAGAGAGATAACGGATTCCAATTTCCAGGAAAAGTGGGACAAAAACTGTGATAGTGCATTTTCAGTACTAAAAGATAAATTAACTTCTAGTCCCTTACTGGGGTATCCTGATTTTTCAGAGCCTTTTGTGGTAGAAACTGATGCTAGTTTTAAGGGATTAGGAGCCGTGTTGTCTCAATATCAAAGTGGAAAATTGGTAGTTTTGGCTTATGCTAGTCGTGGATTAAGACCATCTGAGAGGAACGATGCCAATTATAGCTCTATGAAATTAGAATTATTGGCATTAAAATGGGCCGTTACAGATAAATTCAGAGAATATCTACTGGGATCAAAATTTGTGGTATTTACTGATAATAATCCCTTAGCCTATTTACAAACCGCCAAATTAGGAGCAACCGAGTTGAGGTGGGTATCTCAATTAGCCCAATTTGACTTTTCCATAAAATATAGATCAGGTAAGTCGAATACAAGTGCGGATGTTTTAAGTAGGTTATCAGCTTACAAATGTCAACCAGAGATACAAGAATTAAAGGTAACTACTACAATTCCCAATGAGGTACGTGTGGAAGAGCTTCGGGTAAAGATACATGAGAAACCTAATGAAAGCCTAGTCCCGAGTTGCTCAGTAAATGAATTAATTACAGTATCTACTACTCTGCCTACTTATAGTATAGAAGATTATGTACAGTTGCAGAAGTTAGATCCATGTATTGCTAGGCTAATTTGGTTTCGAGAGAAAGGTAGTAAACCATCGAGGAGAGTAATCCAACAAGAAAAGGTGAAGGTAAGAAAATTCCTGAATCAATGGGATAGAATTCAGGAACAGTCAGGAGTATTATATCGCCTGGCCGAGATTAATGGAAGTTGGATGAGACAATTAATTTTACCATTTAGTCTCCAGGTCAAAATCCTGAAAGGTTTCCATGATGATTTAGGACACCAAGGTAAGGAAAGAACGTTCAGTCTAATTAAGCTACGTTGTTATTGGGCAGGCATGTACAAGGACATCGAGACTTATTGTCAGTCATGTCAGTTGTGTCTCCTGGCTAAAGCAAATCCGCAAGTAATAACCAGATGGAACCATTTATTGGCAGAAAAACCTTTAGATGTTTTAGCCATAGATTTCACTATGTTAGAAAAATCCAGTGATGGGAAGGAAAACATATTAGTTATGACAGATGTTTTTAGTAAATTCGTGCAATGTATTCCAACCAAAGATCAAAAAGCAAAAACAGTAGCGCAAACATTGATTCGAGTGGTTTGTGAAATATGGTGTGCCAAGGAGGATTCATAGTGATCAGGGTAGGAATTTTGAATCCGCCATTATAGCTGAATTATGTCAAATGTATCATATCAAGAAAACCCGTACTACTCCGTATAGACCCCAAGGAAATGGCCAGACGGAGAGGTTCAATAGGACAATGCATGACTTATTACGGACACTTCCGACTCAGTATAAATTGAAATGGCCAGGATTTCTGTCAGAGTTAATGTTAGCCTATAATGCCACACCTCATGCATCCACGGGATATTCACCTTTCTTTCTACTTTTTGGACAAGAACCTCATCTTCCTGTGGATGGCATGCTGATTACCCAAGATCAAACAGTGAAGGGGACTAGTGTGGATGATTGGGTGTCTCTCCATAGAGAAAAGCTGCTAGAAGCTTTACAGTTAGTAAAAGAGAAGACAAAGTTGGAAGCCATACGTCGGGAAGAATTACAAAGTCGAGGTGTGAAGGATTGTAATATTCCAGTGGGACACAAAGTGTATACCCGAAATTGAGGGATACAGGGTAGAAATAAAATTCAAAATCGATGGAGTAGTGAACCTTATGTGGTTTTGAGTAGAATAGATCCATTAAATCAAGTTTATAAAATTGCTTCATTAAAGGGTAAGAAAATCCGAAAAATTCATCGTAAAGAATTGTTGGACTCTGGAGAGGTTGTGGAAGTTTTGTCAGGAATAGACTCAACTGTACAGGATCGGGACATTCTAGAATCGGATACCTTTCAAGATCAGGTGTTGGATGATGTAGAAGAAATGGAATACCAAATAGATCTCGGAAAGATAGCTAGCGGACTAAATCAAAATCATCAATCTTTTCAAATTAACCCTAGTTGGTTAGAAGATGAGACTCCGATACATAGATTAGTGGAAATGGAAAGAAAAGATATTGACGAATCGCATGGGTCGGCAAGAGATGAACCACTAATTGAAGGAAATTCTGTGCGTAGATCCATCCGAAGCACTGCTGGGAAACATAAGAATCCTTATAACTTACCGCGTTCAGTGTTACAAGAATCTTTGGTGAGTAAGGAGCAAAGCAGACTAAAAGAATCTAGGCATGAAAAAGCAAAATCAGTAAAGAAATCTTTGATGCTGGATGGTGATAATGACACAGATAAAGATCAGTGGAAGTTAGATGTAAAATATGCAGGAGTTTTGAATTGGCAGCCAAATTCAAGCTATATGGAAAAACAATATGAAGACTGGTGCCAATGTTTTCCTGATATTATATTGTAATAAGACCTTACAGCTCATTGATATAACAACCAGGTAAATTTGCCTTGTGGGATTCTGTGCGACTGTTTATGGGCTCATGAAACTGTCGCTAGCACCTGTCTGACTTCTAGTCAGGGAGGGGTGTATTCAGTGGTTCAGATCCCTAGGGATAAATTTTAGCCTAGAGTTAATTGATGCCTGCAGCCATATATAGATATGTACAAGAATATAATAAAGATATGGATGCAGTGTTGCCCACAACATCTGATTTTTGCGGGTCCCAAGGACCCCACACTCATATTTGGGGGTCCCACTATAAAATCAGGGGGGCCCAGGGGTCCTCATCTGAAATATGGGGTCCCATGTTTTTTTCTTAAAATAAACACAACACATTGATCTAATTATAAAGTACTTTATTAAACATGTTGAAAGCACTAGTTATGACATTGTGTAAATACTGTCAATGTATATATATAGAGAATATTAACTATGCAGTGGTAAGATTTCAAAAGTATGTATTCTGTGATCTACAATGGTGGCTAAAATTGATCTATTGAAATGGCCCTTGTATATTTAACTAATAACATTTGAACTGCATGTAAATAAACACTAACTTAAAGCACTGTACTTGTTTGCTGTCTGATAAACCAACCAACCTACATTGACAACCTTGTATGATTAACATTTCCAAAGACCACTACATTAGTAATTAGCAAAAACCACTGCATTAGTTTTTCTATTAAACCCTGACTTGACTTTGGACGAATTGAAAGATTACGAGTGCCTGGGGCGAGTTTGCTCAAGGACGACTTGACCTTCTTCGATATAATGCGCGCATATTTTTATAATGTAGCTGGAATGACTAAATATAGTGGAATACATAAGCTAAAATCAGACAAAACAATAATTTATCAAAAATAATCTGTAAAAATCAGACTAAACTGCGTAATTAGTGAAAATATATCAGCCAATAACCGGATATCTCTAATTCATAGGGAGGAACTATGTAACGCGATTGCTGATTGGTTGAAGCATAGATAACGCATTAGCGTGTATTCAATAAGGACACTTGTTTTGAACTATACGTTGTTTTGAAAAAATCAATATTTTAACGTATGCCTACCTGGAGATCGACGATATCGTTGAACATCGCTGCTGGGATGAGCTTTTTAGTTGGGAAATTGGGAACACCTAACGATCGAGTATTGTTAAACATTATAAACACTAATCCATCAGTCAATCAATCAGCCGCTATTACTAAATAAAAGACAGCGTATAGCGCATATTAATACCGTTATTCAAACAGCAATACAAAGACACCGCCGCTAATCCGTCAAATGGCCATTCAAATGTAAAAGATATCACAATATCTTCCATATATTCCTTCATCCATTTAGATATTTTGATAAGTAAATAGAAAAAAAATTTTGCCTGTAAGTCGTGCTTTAGGCAAGTAGGCATGCGCAAATTAATTTCAAAATATTCAGCATATTAGTGATAACAACTTTGTGATCTGTCCAATGTTCTGAACTGTGAAAGGGTTACGACGCCCAGACACGTTTGATCAGTTGTATTGGATTTCTCAAGCGTGAGTTCCTCTAGAGGGAAATTCCGCTGTTACCCAATCAAATACGTCACACTGACGTTTAGCACAACCGACAGAAACATGGCGGGTATTTTTGCAATTTGTAGGCCAAACAAGGCAACTGACATCGGACTTGTAAACTCATAATTTATTAAAAAAATTAGATCAAATGGAATACTAAGGATGATCTGGGGATTGTGTTTACAATTACTTTTGGCGGTTGAATCTAATTTATGGGCATTAACAAGTTGTGCAAGAATACATACAACAAATCATAGTCTTAAACAACGCAGTAAGTTCGTTTTTATTGAACACAATACATTAGGTATATTTTTTAAAGTAAAAACATGCACAAACAAATATACACACACGATAATATAATCGATAATTAATCGCACGCAAAGTTACCAGTTTCCGTTACACTTTTTCACTGCGTCCCTCGTGCGTCCTCGGGGACGCAGAGGGTTCATTTTTATGCGTCCCTCTGCCATTTTTATGCGTATATACGCGCAAAAGGACGCATAAGGGCAACTCTGTATGGATGTAAATATATAGTTGTATTTTAAAAACAATATTTCTATTATATGATATGATAGTGTTTTAAGATGAAATGCTGTTATAATATATAAATGTTTATAATAAGTATAGTAGTTGGTACACACGAGTAATTTGTGTGTGAATAGATATGTATATATAAATATGTACATATCAATTGATTCAATGATATATATGTGCATCTATATCAATTGTGGAGCAAGTAAAATAAGATGAACAGTTAACAAATTAATTAATATATATGTATATGTGGGTATATCTGTATACATATATATGTAGTGTTTAATTAGTGTATAATTAATGGAGGATTTGAAAATAACCAGTAATTGACAACTCAGTAAACAATGGCGAGTGATTGTGTAAAGTAGTGCTGACAAGGAGTAAGAATTTTGTTTTGCTATGAGATTTTAGGCTGAGTCTGAAGGACAGCAGGGTTTATTAGGAAAAGTTGTGTGTTTGACAATGAATTATATGTAGGTAAAAAAATGTTCTGCATATCTTTTATTTAATAAACATGGAAGGAGTAATCCTATGTCTATAAGAACAACTTTAGGTTGATCCTTTTGAATAGCAATTTGGAATAATTATATGGAAATGTAGTTGTTGATGAAAAATATATGTTTCTAATGTAGATTTCCAATAGTTGCGAGTCCGGTATATCCTTCTGGGTTAAAAGATTTAGTTAATATTAACTACTTTTCGCTGGAGTTGGGGATATAATATGGTGACTGGAGAAGAATTGTGTATATCATATCAGGAATAAATTTGTAATTAATTGTCTTGACTGGATGTAATTATTCATTGAAGATGTGTCTGTGTTTTGTCGAGGGCGACAAAAATCTTAAGTGGAGGTGATTGTAACATAGTAAATGGTTCATTGTTTCTCATTGGTATTACATTGAGTGTTACTGGTTAGGTAACAGTGCAAGGGAGATAACTGTTAAAAACGGCTGGGTTAATTTGGTTAGTTAAATACAAGGGAGGTAATTAATCAAATTTGTCATTTGTATTTTTGCAAGATTATCTGTCTCGCGTGGTCTAGTCCTGTCTATATCTATGTTTGGCGTAAATATCAATCTCGTCAATGACCCTTTTACGGCAGGATAATTGATGTGTTTTTTAAACGAGCGTTTCTATGTTTTTTAAGATTAAGTTGTAATCACAATTATCCCTGTAAATGAATTGCGTAGGTAATTCATGAATTAACATCTTCACGCGATGTGTAATGTCGCTAACGTAGGAATGTGTTCGATTTTAGTGTCTGTGGGTGAAGGGGTTAAACAGGTTTTTTCCTTCCTCGTCAAGCTCGGGTTTTGATATGCAAATGAGATTGGCAAAAGGCTGGAATGTTAGTGATGTGTAGGTGGATTGATTGACAAGTGTCGATTTCGGGTGAGAGTTGAGATGGTAAGGTGTGAGTGCGATTTAGGGGCACTTGAACAAACAATTGTCAGCAGACAACATCAATCCGTTAATTCGATCAATCAGTTGTGACTGAAGATGAGCCACTGGATAACGAGATAGCCGCAGACGTGTGTGACGGGTGAGTTGCCAGTAGTTTTTTAAATAATTGTCGGGGCGATTGTTTTGTTGAAGAAACGCCATAATGTAGATTTTGGGAAGGGTATAAAAAAACCGGTACCGGGATCAAATTACATAGTGAGTATGTGTAACATTGCTAGGGTAATTTGCAGAGCTCAAATTGGTTATTAATCATAGCTTGTAGAGTGGCGATAATGAACTGATTTGAGTGGCCTGTTCATAGCGGTACGTGGATATTATAATGAAACATGATTAAACCTGGTAACTAAATTGATCATTTTAATCTTGTATTGACCGTTAATATGCAAATTACCAGTGGGATTTATTTCTGGTAAACTATAACTAGCTCCGAATTTAATCCGTGGTAAAATGTCATATCAATAGTGTCATCGGCCAGTGGTTATGACGTCATTATTTCGATCGGTAGACGGTAGCCAGGTAATTAGCGTATTCGGAGGGAATGATTGAATGTATTTAAAATATGAGGTTTTAAGGTTTTCACGGGATATGCTCACTTCAAAATCAGGGAATCGTATCAGATGTTAAGTTACACTTCTACCAGTATATGTCCTATAGGTTACTTATATTATTTGCGTGAGAGATCTGGTGTTGTTATTGGGAACAGTAGTCTGCTCGGTTTACATTCCTAGCATAGTATTGTTGTTAAATATGACCCCATTTGCCCGTAATATTAAGTTATTGTAGAGTGTCTGCATATGCATAGTAAATGCATGTCAATGGATTGTGAATAGAGGTGTAAATCTGTGTTGGTTTTCAGGGCATTTGTTTGCTTGTATTATATATTCAGAACAGAATGTATATATTGTATCGCCTCTCAATTAGTAGTGGCTATACATTCTGCGACATGCATAGTTGTATCTGCTATGAAAGATTAGGACACGATTGGAATTTATCATTGATTTTCAAATTGCTATCATTAACCCTTTTAAGGCCAGATCACTGGAAATGTATATTCTTTACAATGTATGCAGTATTTTGTTGGGTAATTTTGGGTTAACATGACTGTAAATGACTTGCAGCCATGATAATTTCAAAATATTCAACAGCTCCTATTTGTTTGCACTGAAATGTATCGGCGAAAAACTTAGACATTTTTTTCTATTCGCCATACAAGTTATAGTTTGCATAGCAATGGATGCTATGCCAATATCAAATTCTAAATAGGTCCTGATGGTAACATGATTGAACATTTAAAGCTGAAAGGTTGTGTTAAATATTGTATTCATTAGGGACGAAAATCCGTAAAGCAAACTATAAATAAATTGTGTAGCTATGTATGAGCAATTTATTTAAATTATGATAATTAAAGTTCTCATGTATTGATAAAAGGAAGTCCTGATTTTGACAATTAAAGTTCTCATGTATTGATAAGATCAAGCCGTGATTTTGACAATTAAAGTTCTCATGTATTGATAAAAGGAAGTCCTGATTTTGGAAACTCTGAATAAGAAATGATGTTTACTTGATATGGAATACCGTGTCCCGATATCCAATATAAGTTTGGAAGAAAGTTTGAAATAAGCATTAAATTATTGGTTGTTTTGTTAATCAAAGTCTACAGAAGAGTTGCTGTTTTAGAATGGTAAACTCTTTTGATTTTATTGATTTAAAATACTCAATAATAAATTAGCTGTCCCCGATAGCCAGTAATATAGAATGAAGTCACAGTCAAAGATTAAATTGGTGAGAAGCATGTGGTCTTGAAGTAAATAGACTGTAGGATTGTACATTGTTCGTTTTGTTATAGACAAAGATAATTTACTCTTGTTTCATTCTTTACAGGGTGAGGCATATGTTGTTGCGTGATGGGTAATAAAATGCTGAAGCGGTGATGTGTCGGACCTGACATTCTTGTCCTGTATATTCCGGTAAGCGCTGTAGATTTTGGGAAATGACATGGGAAGTTTCTGTCTGGTAGGAAGTTTTGCTAAAATTGATATTTGCATTTGGAGGACAGTTTGACACAGTTTTCAATGTTCATCTTTGTTAAAAAGCTGTTTATTGACAACAATGTCAGAGTGACCTAGATATTAAAGGATTTTAACGTTTCTGTGGACAGAAGCTATTCATGGCTACAATTTGATTTTGGCTGGGATTTGATGTTTGACCATTTGAGCTTGATTGCAATCTTTGTTGCTGGTCAAATCCTTATCAAGTAACTTAGTGTTTGTGAATGACTTGGATTTGAATATACTTTGGACAGCTTGCCTGTTCAGTTCCATTGACTATTGGGAAACGGAATGCACAGTCAGTGTTTTCAAAAGTATCATCAATGTTTATCTTGAACAAAATTGGTTGAAGGCTTTCTATAGGTTTCCAATGGCGCTGTTGTAAAATTGGAATTTTGCAGAACAATTTTTCTTCAAAGTTGGGATCTCCCAATTTGCAGTTGAATTGTTTTCAGAATTTCATCTAATATTGTGATGACTCGAAATAGACCAGAGACACGAATGACAGGTACAATGGTTCGCGAATATCTCATTTAATTTGGGGATAAATGTGAAAATTGCATTTAGGAAATATTTTAGATTGCTATCAAACTAGTTAATTTAAATTCGGCTTTAAACCCATGGCACAATGATGTCAATATTACCTTTTTATGTTGTCAAAGGCTAAGGAACTTGTGTGCATTTTTCAATGTTTTTTTGGGGAATATGTTGCTGTATAGGACAGCATCACCTTCCGCCAAATTGGTTGAACAATGAACACCAGTTCATACATAAGTTTAAATAGAAGTTTAAGAATTTTGACATGAGATTTCATATTTATATTTGTATTGATGTAATCTATTTTCAAACTTGTACTGACCTTGTTACTCTAAAGAGATTTGAATTGGTATATCGGTATCTATAAGCTGTTATCCCAGGTTTTCTATAGTCCAGCCCATATCCAAAAGAATATTCAGTTTAAAATGGATGGATGTAATCTGTGACTCACTGTATCTTGAAACATTATTGATAAAAATCAATTATGTTCCGGGGTGACATTGCGTTTGGGATTGTATTTCTCTTTGAAATATTTGGCGATGAAATGTGACAGAGTAGAGAAGTATTTGGTGTATATTGAAACATCGTAATCATATGGAATCATGACTTTGCTCTTACTTGGTGTGATCTACAATGTAATATCCAGTTCAGAAATATGTGGAAAGATATGAAAGTCTAATTAAGTTACTATCTTTGTTCTGAGGTGATTGAATATTCATTATTTTCAAAATCTTACTAATTGAGAAGATAATGATGGTCAATGACTTCACATGGATTATTATATTTTGGAACCTCCATGGCAGGAAAATTGTCAAATTATTTGACATTGATTTGCCACCCTCTAAGTCATTGATCTTTCAAGTTTACTATGGCTGCCGCCTTAATCTGAGAATTTATAATAATACAGTGATTTAACATAGTATAAGAAATAATTATTTATAGTTGGTGTTTCCTTGAAATTGAAATTGACATGCTTGCCATGTGCATGTATAAAATGTTGACACATTATTGAATATACATTCGCAAACATGGAAACGTATTTTAAAATGTTGATGATAACTGATCTAATAAATTCTTTGTTATATTTTTTTTATGGTTGTTCAGGGGGTCAGTGAGGGGAGAAATTTTACTCATGTAAATTCAATACTGTACCGGAGCAGAGATGGTGTCATTGATCAGTCAGTGAATCGATGCAATAAAATTTGGACACTGGAAGTTTGGATGTCAAGTTATCAATGAAAGGAATTTAAGTTAATGAAAAATTAAAGGTTTTGTCAACTTCTTCAAAATTTTGGACCATTACATATAGGATAATTTTAGGATTAGGTATTATTTAGAATTATAAATATTGTACATTATAAAGAAAGAAAGTAAACATTTGATTTTGAATTTTATCACTCGTTCGTTGCATATTTCTTCATTACTCTACTAAAGGCTGATTGCAAATATTGAAAAATCCTATAATTACTAAAGCCCTGTAGATCAAATTTGACCCTTCGAACCATGTAAGTGGACTGAAACTTTTCAAGGAATATATTCCCCATAAATTCTTCTAGGAAATCGTTAAAAAATTAGGCTTTAGAACTCCCGTCAGAAAGTTGACAATTTACACTTTCGATCGCCACTATCCAATCAACGTCCATAAAATTGTGACATACAATTCATACCATTAGCTCCCTTACAAATTGGCGCTGTGAGTAGGATTATTTAGTTTTAGGGTTAAGTATAAATTTGATTTAATGTATTGATTAATGTAATTAGCGTATTATAGTAGATTTCATTATATTATATCTTAGAGGTGGTCAGTAGTTTATGATTTCGTAAAGTTGCAATCAGCTTAGTAGGGATGTGGAAATATGCAATAATGGTAGTCTCCAAATTTTTCGTTACAATGACACTTAAATTAGCATGTTAATTTGTGGGAAAGGAACACTGAAAACCATTTAGGTAGATCTTCAACATTCTGGAGGATCGTGCGTGAATTGAGCAAGAACAGATAACAGTAACACCAGGATCTGTCGAATTGAACATCCCCGGAGTAGAGGACAGGAACTGTCAGCACCAGAAAGGGATAAGTGCTAGTTAGTTATTTATATTATTAATGTCTGGTCTGTCTTCCATTAAATGAATGTCAATTGTCTTTAGACGAAACTGTCCCAGTTTGTTCTATCGATTAATTCATACTCATTTGATTGGTGGTATCAATCACGTAGGTAGATATTGGCTTGCTCTTAGGTTGAAAATTAAACGTTTACATACTAGGATAAAGGTTGGTCCCTGTCATTTTCTGATGTTGATGGATTGTTTCAAGTCAATGTATATATATACATAAGCATGTAAATAAGGTATCACAATCCATTGAATTTGTAGTGCACTAGTTCCCTATGTTGAGATGTATTTTGGGAGTGGACTCTAGAGGGAATAATTTCAATTTTTATTCCCAACCAGATTTCCCAATTGAGTATATTATTCAACGTGGAGCAACCGTGGGAATCCTTAAGACACAAATCCTTCGCTAGTGTCAGTATTTCAGTTAAAGTTAAACTCTACTTTGGTAGAAATTAATCAATTTTTGATAGTCATGAAAATCAATTGGATAACTCTTTATCTGTCCAATGGCATCGTGAAATAGTGCATGTTCATTCTAGAAAGATTTTTGGAAACTTCAGGAAAGAGATAGGGTCTTATCATTTTTCCAGGTTGTATGATGGTTTGCATGCAAAATCAGTTACTAAGAAGAGGTTATTCAAATCCTTAGTGCATGTTTTTTATTTAGAACATCAGAGGATTTAGTGTTTATTTGCCTTTGGTATGGTAATCAGAATACATATCTTAGATGTCAATTTTTTCTAATTAATATCTAAATATTTATCTGTCGATATAAGCCAGAGTCAAATATATATTTTGAACAAATAATTAGAAAAATTATGGCAGAGGTAGATCAGCTTAAAGAGGAGATAGAGAGATTAAGACTAAAGTTGGAGGAGAAATCTCCAGAGCCAAGAGTAGTTTACCTGGCTCATGAGAGAAAATTGGGGAGATTCAGTGGTGACCATAGACAAATGTCCTTGGAAGAGTGGATAATAGATATTCAGTCATATCTAGCAGCTCATGCTCTTAGTGTCAAACAAGGGTGTCACTTCGTGAGGGAACATTTGAGTGAGATGGCACGCACTGAGATAGAGGGGATAGAATCGCTAAAGTCACCAGAGGAAATATTCAAAGTTCTAAGGCATGTATTTGATGATAGCGGTACTATACATCAAAGGCGACAAACTTTTTATAGACGGAAACAGGGTTCAAGAGAGAGCATTATGGATTCTCACATGATTTATTGAGGCTTGTAAAGGAGATAGAACAGCTAGATCCTAAGGAACATAAAGATAGAGATGGGATATTAAAGTCTCAATTATCAGAAGGAGTGGTGGATGCAGCTTTGCGCAGAGAACTACATCGGCGAATTACAGAATTTGGCAAGGAGGATTTTTTTGAAGTTAGAGATTGGGCTGTTGAATGGGAGAAGAGAGGTCAGAGATTAGACCAGAGATTTGATGGCAGTAGGGAGACCCATGTTAGGGAAGCTGCTGTGTCCACAGATGAGAAATTCCTGGAGTTACAGAAATGAGTTAAGTCAATGGAAGTTCAATTTAAAAGACAAGAAGAATCAAATCAAGCTACTTCTCTGCAGTTGAAAGAAATTCTCGAGTGCCTTAAGAAACCGGTAGATGCTGTAAAAGTATCACCGGAAAATGCACCAAGATTTATTTGACTTACCGCAATCCGGAGAATATAAGAGGACGGGAAGCTGTTTTGTATGTGGTGATCCAGGTCATTATATGAATTCATGTCCAGTTAGAGGAAGAGCTGATTATCATGGTTTCAGAGGACGGTTTAACAATGGTTTTCGTAATAATAATAATCATGGTTTCCGAGGTCGTTTCAATGGAAATTTCCGTCAAAATCTGGATCAATTGAGTCATAATGATATGGGGGCTGAGTCAGTCGCTATTGAGAATTCTCCAGTAACTTTAAACCAAGATCACCCACAATAGGGAGCCGTATGGTGGGTGTGAGTAGTAAAGAGACAACCCTTAATTATACGTCTTTAATGAACAAGGCCATTGGAGAATGTCTGGAACAAACCATAATGCTTGAAGGTTCGATCCCCTTACCATGTTTGTTAGACAGTGGGGCAGAAGTTTCCACCGTAACGGAATCCTTTTATAGACAATATATGGAAGGTAAGGGTGTAGAATTAATTGATATGAATAACCTTATTACCATTTCCGTTGCTAATGGTATGGAATTGCCTTTTGTAGGATATTGTGAATCAAATATTGAATTAGCAGGGTTACATTTAAAAGAAATGGGATTTTTAGTAGTTAAAGATCCCATTAATCTTCCCATAGTTCAAAGGAAAAGGAGATTACCAGGAGTAATAGGTTGTAACATATTAAGATTTTTGCACAAGTCCCTCCAAGAAGATGAAGATATGGTAAGGTCAGTATTAGATCGGACAGAGGGAAACCTGTTGCTTGAGGTGTTGTCCCTATTTGGAGAATTACCAGGTATGGCTCAAAATACTAAGAACGCAACAACAAGTTTTATAAGAGTAGGAGTCGATCAGCTAATGTGTGTACCAGCTGGAACTTCTCGGATAATTTCGGGGACTGCCCGAAAATATAAGGGAATTACAGGATATCATGCTTTAGTAGAACCAATTATTAACAATAATTTATCCACTGGGGTGATGGTAGCTCCAGCAGTCGTCAAGGTAGACAATGGTCAATTACCAATACGGGTTGCAAATTTTAGTGACACTGACATATATTTGAAGAAAGGTCAGAAAATTGGTCTTTTAAAGAAGGATATTGTAATACAAGAAAACAATACCAACTTTAAAGAAGTGAAAGGTGAGCATCCTGAGGTGAGTGTAACTAGAATAGAAGAGATAATGGAACAATTAAGTATAGGTAAGGAATTATCCATACTTCAGCGAGAAAAACTATCCAACTTAATAGCCAAATATCAACATATATTTAGTAAAGGTGACCATGATTTAGGTTATTGTAATCTGATAAAGCATGCCATTAGGTTAACGGATGATCGACCAATAAAACTGCCACATCGTAGAATTCCACCCAATCAAATGGAACAGGTTCAAGAATATGTAAACACTCAGTTGGCTGCAGGGATAATCAGACCCAGTAAATCGCCTTATGCTTCAGCAGTAGTGTTAGTAAAAAAACCTGATGGAACATTAAGAATATGTGGGGATTTCAGATTACTTAATGCGAAAACAGTGAAAGATGCTCATCCTCTTCCACGCATAGAAGAGGCATTTGACGCTCTTAAGGGGTCAGAGTATTTTTCCACTATTGATTTGGCCCATGGGTTTTTACAATGTGCTATTGAAGAATCTGATATTGAGAAAACTGCTTTCAGAGTAGGAGTTACAGGTTTATATGAGTATACTTGCATGCCCATGGGGCTTTGTAATAGCCCAGCCACATTTTCGAGAATGATGCAAGCATGTTTAGGAGACCAAAATTTGTTATCACTAATTGTATACTTAGATGACATATTGGTGTTTGCAAAATCTTTTGATGAAATGTGTTCTAGATTAGATTTGGTTTTCTCACGTCTTGAAAGTTTTGGATTGAAAAATGAAACCAACAAAATGTTATCTGTTTCAGAAAAAGGTCAAGTACCTAGGTCACGTTATTACAAATTCTGGGGTAGCCACTAATCCAAACAAGATTGACTGTATAAGAAATTGGCAAACTCCGAAAAGTGTAAAAGAATTACGATCATTTCTAGGTCTAGCATCATTTTTCCGTAGATTCATAAAAGGTTTCTCACAAATTGCAAAGCCATTAAATGCTTTGTTGGGAGGACCAGGTAGGAATAAGAGAGAGATAACGGATTCCAATTTCCAGGAAAAGTGGGACAAAAACTGTGATAGTGCATTTTCAGTACTAAAAGATAAATTAACTTCTAGTCCCTTACTGGGGTATCCTGATTTTTCAGAGCCTTTTGTGGTAGAAACTGATGCTAGTTTTAAGGGATTAGGAGCCGTGTTGTCTCAATATTAAAGTGGAAAATTGGTAGTTTTGGCTTATGCTAGTCGTGGATTAAGACCATCTGAGAGGAACGATGCCAATTATAGCTCTATGAAATTAGAATTATTGGCATTAAAATGGGCCGTTACAGATAAATTCAGAGAATATCTACTGGGATCAAAATTTGTGGTATTTACTGATAATAATCCCTTAGCCTATTTACAAACCGCCAAATTAGGAGCAACCGAGTTGAGGTGGGTATCTCTATTAGCCCAATTTGACTTTTCCATAAAATATAGATCAGGTAAGTCGAATACAAGTGCGGATGTTTTAAGTAGGTTATCAGCTTACAAATGTCAACCAGAGATACAAGAATTAAAGGTAACTACTACAATTCCCAATGAGGTACGTGTGGAAGAGCTTCGGGTAAAGATACATGAGAAACCTAATGAAAGCCTAGTCCCGAGTTGCTCAGTAAATGAATTAATTACAGTATCTACTACTCTGCCTACTTATAGTATAGAAGATTATGTACAGTTGCAGAAGTTAGATCCATGTATTGCTAGGCTAATTTGGTTTCGAGAGAAAGGTAGTAAACCATCGAGGAGAGTAATCCAACAAGAAAAGGTGAAGGTAAGAAAATTCCTGAATCAATGGGATAGAATTCAGGAACAGTCAGGAGTATTATATCGCCTGGCCGAGATTAATGGAAGTTGGATGAGACAATTAATTTTACCATTTAGTCTCCAGGCCAAAATCCTGAAAGGTTTCCATGATGATTTAGGACACCAAGGTAAGGAAAGAACGTTCAGTCTAATTAAGCTATGTTGTTATTGGGCAGGCATGTACAAGGACATCGAGACTTATTGTCAGTCATGTCAGTTGTGTCTCCTGGCTAAAGCAAATCCGCAAGTAATAACCAGATGGAACCATTTATTGGCAGAAAAACCTTTAGATGTTTTAGCCATAGATTTCACTGTTAGAAAAATCCAGTGATGGGAAGGAAAACGTATTAGTTATGACAGATGTTTTTAGTAAATTCGTGCAATGTATTCCAACCAAAGATCAAAAAGCAAAAACAGTAGCGCAAACATTGATTCGAGAGTGGTTTGTGAAATATGGTGTGCCAAGGAGGATTCATAGTGATCAGGGTAGGAATTTTGAATCCGCCATTATAGCTGAATTATGTCAAATGTATCATATCAAGAAAACCCGTACTACTCCGTATAGACCCCAAGGAAATGGCCAGACGGAGAGGTTCAATAGGACAATGCATGACTTATTACGGACACTTCCGACTCAGTATAAATTGAAATGGCCAGGATTTCTGTCAGAGTTAATGTTAGCCTATAATGCCACACCTCATGCATCCACGGGATATTCACCTTTCTTTCTACTTTTTGGACAAGAACCTCATCTTCCTGTGGATGGCATGCTGATTACCCAAGATCAAACAGTGAAGGGGACTAGTGTGGATGATTGGGTGTCTCTCCATAGAGAAAAGCTGCTAGAAGCTTTACAGTTAGCAAAAGAGAAGACAAAGATGGAAGCCATACGTCGGGAAGAATTACAAAGTCGAGGTGTGAAGGATTGTAATATTCCAGTGGGACACAAAGTGTATACCCGAAATAGAGGGATACAGGGTAGAAATAAAATTCAAAATCGATGGAGTAGTGAACCTTATGTGGTTTTGAGTAGAATAGATCCATTAAATCAAGTTTATAAAATTGCTTCATTAAAGGGTAAGAAAATCAGGTTTTTTCCTTCCTCGTCAAGCTCGGGTTTTGATATGCAAATGAGATTGGTAAAAGGCTGGAATGTTAGTGATGTGTAGGTGGATTGATTGACAGGTGTCGATTTCGGGTGAGAGTTGAGATGGTAAGGTGTGAGTGCGATTTAGGGGCACTTGAACAAACAATTGTCAGCAGACAACATCAATCCGTTAATTCGATCAATCAGTTGTGACTGAAGATGAGCCACTGGATAACGAGATAGCCGCAGACGTGTGTGACGGGTGAGTTGCCAGTAGTTTTTTAAATAATTGTCGGGCGATTGTTTTGTTGAAGAAACGCCATAATGTAGATTTTGGGAAGGGTATAAAAAAACCCGGTACCGGGATCAAATTACATAGTGAGTATGTGTAACGTTGCTAGGGTAATTTGTAGAGCTCGAATTGGTTCTTAATCATAGCTTGTAGAGTGGCGATAATGAACTGATTTGAGTGGCCTGTTCATAGCGGTACGTGGATATTATAATGAAACATGATTAAACCTGGTAACTAAATTGATCATTTTAATCTTGTATTGACCGTTAATATGCAAATTACCAGTGGGATTTATTTCCGGTAAACTATAACTAGCTCCGAATTTAATCCGTGGTAAAATGTCATATCAATAGTGTCATCGGCCAGAGGTTATGACGTCATTATTTCGATCGGTAGACGGTAGCCAGGTAATTAGCGTATTTGGAGGGAATGATTGAATGTATTTAAAATATGAGGTTTTAAGGTTTTCACGGGATATGCTCACTTCAAAATCAGGGAATCGTATCAGATGTTAAGTTACACTTCTACCAGTATATGTCATATAGGTTACTTATATTATTTGCGTGAGAGATCTGGTGTTGTTATTGGGAACAGTAGTCTGCTCGGTTTACATTCCTAGCATAGTATTGTTGTTAAATATGACCCCATTTGCCCGTAATATTAGGTTATTGTAGAGTGTCTGCATATGCATAGTAAATGCATGTCAATGGATTGTGAATAGAGGTGTAAATCTGTGTTGGTTTTCAGGGCATTTGTTTGCTTGTATTATATATTCAGAACAGAATGTATATATCGTATCGCCTCTCAATTAGTAGTGGCTATACATTCTGCGACATGCATAGTTGTATCTACTAATGAAAGATTAGGACACGATTGGAATTTATCATTGATTTTCAAATTGCTATCATTAACCCTTTTAAGGCCAGATCACTGGAAATGTGTATTCTTTACAATGTATGCAGTATTTTGTTGGGTAATTTTGGGTTAACATGACTGTAAATGACTTGCAGCCATGATAATTTCAAAATATTCAACAGCTCCTATTTGTTTGCACTGAAATGTATCGGCGAAAAACTTAGACATTTTTTTCTATTCGAATACAAGTTATAGTTTGCATAGCAATGGATGCTATGTCAATATCAAATTCTAAATAGGTCCTGATGGTAACATGATTGAACATTTAAAGCTGAAAGGTCGTGTTAAATATTGTATTCATTAGGGAGGAAAATCTGTAAAGCAAACTATAAATAAATTGTGTAGCTATGTATGAGCAATTTATTTAAATTATGATAATTAAAGTTCTCATGTATTGATAAAAGGAAGTCCTGATTTTGACAATTAAAGCTCTCATGTATTGATAAGATCAAGCCGTGATTTTGACAATTAAAGTTCTCATGTATTGATAAAAGGAAGTCCTGATTTTGGAAACTGAATAAGAAATGATGTTTACTTGATATGGAATACCGTGTCCAGATATCCAATATAAGTTTGGAAGAAAGTTTGAAATAAGCATTAAATTATTGGTTGTTTTGTTAATCAAAGTCTTCAGAAGAGTTGCTGTTTTAGAATGGTAAACTCTTTTGATTTTATTGATTTAAAATACTCAATAATAAATTAGCTGTCCCCGATAGCCAGTAATATAGAATGAAGTCACAGTCAAAGATTAAATTGGTGAGAAGCATGTGGTCTTGAAGTAAATAGACTGTAGGATTGTACATTGTTCGTTTTGTTATAGACAGAGATAATTTACTCTTGTTTCATTCTTTACAGGGTGAGGCATGTTGTTGCATGATGGGTAATAAAATGCTGAAGCGGTGATGTGTCGGACCTGACATTCTTGTCCTGTATATCCCGGTAAGCGCTGTAGATTTTGGGAAATGACATGGGAAGTTTCTGTCTGGTAGGAAGTTTTGCTAAAATTGATATTTGCATTTGGATGACAGTTTGACACGGTTTTCAATGTTCATCTTTGTTAAAAAGCTGTTTATTGACAACAATGTCAGAGTGACCTATATATTAAAGGATTTTAACGTTTCTGCGGACAGAATTTCCATCTAGGAAGCTATTCATGGCTACAATTTGATTTTGGCTGGGATTTGATGTTTGATCATTTGAGCTTGATTGCAATCTTGGTTGCTGGTCAAATCCTTATCAGGATTAGATTGAGGTAACTTAGAGTGTTTGTGAATGACTTGGATTTGAATATACTTTGAATAGACAGATTGCCTGTTCAGTTCCATTGACTATTGGGAAACGGAATGCACAGTCAAAGTGTTTTCAAAAGTATCATCAATGTTTATCTTGAACAAAATTGGTTGAAGGCTTTCTATAGGTTTCCAATGGCGCTGTTGTAAAATTGGAATTTTGCAGAACAATTTTACTTCAAAGTTGGGATCTCCCAATTTGCAGGTGAATTGTTTTCAGAATTTCATCTAATATTGTGATGACTCGAAATAGACCAGAGACACGAATGACAGGTACAATGGTTCGCGAATATCTCATTTAATTTGGGGATAAATGTGAAAATTGCATTTAGGAAATATTTTAGATTGCTATCAAACTAGTTAATTTAAATTCGGCTTTAAACCCATGGCACAATGATGTCAATATTACCTTTTTATGTTGTCAAAAGCTAAGGAACTTGTGTGCATTTTTCAATGTTTTTTGGGGGAATATGTTGCTGTATAGGACAGCATCACCTTCCGCCAAATTGGTTGAACAATGAACACCAGTTCATACATTAGTTTAAATATAAGTTTAAGAATTTTGACATGAGATTTCAGATTTATATTTGTATTGATGTAATCTATTTTCAAACTTGTACTGACCTTGTTACTCTAAAGAGATTTGAATTGGTATATCGGTATCTATAAGCTGGTATCCCAGGTTTTCTATAGTCCAGCCCATATCCAAAAGAATATTCAGTTTAACATGGATGGATGTAATCTGTGACTCACTGTATCTTGAAACATTATTGATAAAAATCAATTATGTTCCGGGGTGACATTGCGCTTGGGATTGTATTTCTCTTTGAAATATTTGGCGATGAAATGTGACAGAGTAGAGAAGTATTTGGTGTATATTGAAACATCGTAATCATATGGAATCATGACTTTGCTCTTACTTGGTGTGATCTACAATGTAATATCCAGTTCAGAAATATGTGGAAAGATATGAAAGTCTAATTAAGTTACTATCTTTGTTCGGAGGTGATTGAATATTAATTATTTTCAAAATCTTACTAATTGAGAAGATAATGATGGTCAATGACTTCACATGGATTATTATATTTTGGAACCTCCATGGCAGGAAAATTGTGAAATTATTTGACATTGATTTGCCGCCCTCTAAGTCATTGATCTTTCAAGTTTACTATGGCTGCCGCCTTAATCTGAGAATTTATAATAATACAGTGATTTAACATAGTATAAGAACCTATTATTTATAGTTGGTGTTTCCTTGAAATTGAAATTGACATGCTTGCCGCCATGTATGTGCATGTATAAAATGTTGACACATTATTGAATATACATTCGCAAACATGGAAATGTATTTTAAAATGTTGATGATAACTGATCTAATAAATTCTTTGTTATATTTTTTTATGGTTGTTCAGGGGGTCAGTGAGGGGAGAAATTTTACTCATGTAAATTCAATACTGTACCGGAGCAGAGATGGTGTCATTGATCAGTCAGTGAATCGATGCAATAAAATTTGGACACTGGAAGTTTGGATGTCAAGTTATCAATGAAAGGAATTTAAGTTAATGAAAAATTAAAGGTTTTGTCAACTTCTTCAAAATTTTGGACCATTACATATAGGATAATTTTAGGATTAGGTATTATTTAGAATTATAAATATTGTACATTATAAAGAAAGAAAGTAAACATTTGATTTTGAATTTTATCACTCGCTCGTTGCATATTTCTTCATTACTCTACTAAAGGCTGATTGCAAATATTGAAAAATCCTATAATTACTAAAGCCCTGTAGATCAAATTTGACCCTTCGAACCATGTAAGTGGACTGAAACTTTTCAAGGAATATATTCCCCATAAATTCTTCTAGGAAATCGTTAAAAAATTAGGCTTTAGAACTCCCGTCAGAAAGTTGACAATTTACACTTTCGATCGCCACTATATCCAATCAACGTCCATAAAATTGTGACATACAATTCATACCATTAGCTCCCTTACATATATATATATATATATATATATATATATATATATATATATATATATATATATGTATATATATATATATATATATTTATATATATATATATATATATATATATATATATATTGAAACAAGAATGGATTTGTTATTAGAAATTCCCTAATCTGGTTGACAATTGTGCTATCAATGGTGCTGGAAGGCGTTGATGTTTAGGGCAGCAACGGCTTCCGGCTTTAATGGTTTCAAATATTTTAGCGTAATTGCCACTTGGACAAATTTAAATAGTGCATTTTGGCTTTTGTGAATTGAATAATTATCGAATAAATTTGCCTAAATTTTACGCTGAACTGTAGATCATAATAATAGCGCTAATCAGGTACATTCAACATTATGCCGTGTTCAAAGTTATTCAACTTTAAGCCATGTTTTGAAGCCATTATTTCATTAGAGGCGTGGTGGCTGAGTGGTTAGGAACTTGAGCTCGTAACTCCAGGTTCGCAAGTTCGCTTCCTGGCATAGCTCTCTGTGCGCCGTATGTGGCACTGTCAAATGAACAGGGGATCAGATGTACAGCGCTTAGAGCATACAATCGCATGGAGTTCAGTGCGATATAAATGCACTATCTATCTATCTATTTCATAAATTATTAGTAATAATTTAGCAACATATGGGCATCATGTAATTGTTGTATGATCATTCAGCAACATGGGGTATTTGGCCGCATTGAGCATATGGTTAAATCCTCTACGCTTGAATAATTCCTCGCGCGATCATGGTGGCAGTATCGGGGCCTAACGCTTTTATGCCCAATTCACAGCAAATTGAAATTTGGTCATCAAATCCGTGAAGCGGTAGTTTGTAAGAATTTGGTTGCTGAATTACGTTGCTGAAAGTGTATGCGCTTATGACATTTAAAGATAAGTTTTCCTGTTTATTGATTTTTGAAATCATCCGGGCTGGTGATCTTGGATTTTGGGCATGAGTGAGTCTGTCTTTAAAATACGAGCCGGGTCTCGCGGTATTCTGCTTTACATAAGATGTACTCTAATTCACTATTTCAATCACGACAGCGTTTTTAGTTATTCTTCAATATTTCATGTTCCTGTGTTTCCTTTGATAGTCAATGTTCAGAATATGGTTGCTCTTTCCCATAGCAACATCAAACAGCAACATTGTATAGAGGAAATTATGGCCATTTCGTTTGGGCGATGTGACAAATTATGCATTTTGTAAATGTTGCAATGTATTAGAATCTGCATTCCTGTCAATTTAGCGTTGTCAGATTTTCCACATACATAACCCTATTAGCATATTACAGTCCGGTGCATTTGCACTCCGTACCAATGCCTAATCTATTGTTATGTTAATGTTTAAACAGGTGGGCCATCACAATGGTGATGTTTAAACCAGCAATCTTTTGATATGGTAATCTGACAATTTATTCACCTATTGTTATGTTAAAAATGAACACTTTTTGCCAAGGATTTTCTACATGGGCGTCTGAATTTGTGGTGCATGCAACAATTTTTGGGTATAAATTCCAGGTGAAAATTGGACTCTGGGTCCGACCTTGAATTGCCCTAGCTGGTGTAGGGCGCTGAACTCAGCGTAGTCTCTTAGTTGTTGTGCTAGTCTGAATTTCTGTCAGTTTGCTTAATACTTAAGATTACTAATACGCGAGTACATTGTTCAGATAAAGTGTACATTGAGATATAATGTAGCTGTGATTTGAGTAGTGTAGTATTCCGTGTTGAGCTTTGGGCTCCACGAGGGATCTTTAATTTTGCTGTTTAGCATGGAATGATTCTTAATTTGAGTGCTCGCATACTATATCATTTTTGTTTTATGGTTAGAAACTGGCAGCAATGAGGACCGGCATTTCAACCGATTGACGACTTCATAAGCCACCATGGCTTACTTCTAAAGAACAGGAGCTGATGTAAGTGTATAGTGTAAGTCTTAAGGCTTAATTAATAATATTCCCACTATCTAATTAACCACTTACTTGATCAAATTATAGAGTTCCTGTTTTTCTTAAAAATTAAGGACATGTCCTCCAGTAGTTGATATTATTCTGACTTTTGGATTTCTGAAACTACCCATTTGAGTCTAGCCATTTATATACCCGATTCCCCAAATTGTCTGTCCAGGTGACCATGATATTAGGTAAATCCAGTGCACTCCATGTTTGAGATCTCATAGTGGTAATAGTTGCTATTTCATATCACATATCATTCCTCTCGGCTACCCCTAGCAACCACTGTCGATACTTGTACAATTTCTGATTTACTGTCTTGACAATGTGTAAAACTTGTTTCAATGCCATAAAATCTTGAAATTGTAAACATATCTTCGCCAGAACCAAATAAAACTGCTAGTTCTTTTTACAGACGAGCAAATTTTCATTAAAATTGGTATCTGCCAATTTCTATTTCATATAAGTCGACATTTGACCAGTTATCATTTAACTGTGGCTTTGTACTTGTAACCGTAATTTAGTATAAATGATCAGTTAACATTCAATTCCCTTAGCAGTTAATAACTTGGGAACCTATTGACATTACAACTGTTTCACGGCTTATATCATTTAATTGAATCTTTGTAACCTTAATTCAGTATAAATGATCAGTTAACATTCAGTTCCCTTAGCAGTTAATAACTTGGGAACCTATTGACATTACAACTGTTTCACGGCTTATATCATTTAATTGAATCATTGTAACCTTAATTCAGTATAAATGATCAATTAACAGTGAGTTCTCTTAGCCGTTAATAACTTGGGAACCTATTGACATTACAACTGTTTCAAGGCTTATATCATTTAATTGAATCATTGTAAGTTTAATTAGACACAGATGATTGGATAATTGTCTTAGCAGTTATAATACTTGGGAACTATTCATACTTACTACTCTTTACCAGCATAGTGGCATCCATTTAAACCGTGGATCCAGCTCAATGGACTGGATCTGAGCCGCGGGCAAGATCCCCATCCTAATCGACGCAACCGACAGACGGGGCGTGTCCTCCTCGGCCGTGGCCGAAACCACAGACGGTCCGCCCTGGCTAGCCAAGCCAGAGCCTCAGACCAGTCCATCTCCGAAGAAGACACACCCATGAATACATCACCCATTGATGTGTTCATGGGTCTACCAGCAGTGGCCTCCTGGCTAGAAGCCACCACTGGTAAGCCAGCAACTCCAGTACTGTACGGTTCCGCCGCCACCCCATGAGTCTCACAGAAAACCGGAAAACCGTGAGGACCCATAGCGGTTATGGAACCGTGGCATTACACGACGCCAATGGCACCCAATGTGTGGCCACTGGACCAGGCAAGATAGGCATGTACCAAGCCTGGCCAACAACACCAACCAGCATGGGACTGGTGCCCGGTACCGGTGTGGCCTCAACCACGGGTGGAGCGACTGACCTAGCTTTTGCCATGACAGACAGATGGAGGGCGGTTCTGTCCAGGATGGAATCGACCTCCATGCACTTCACCCACAGCATCTCAGGCCGCAACAGTCTCTCCTCCTCGGCCTCCTCATCTTCAGACCCCGAAGAGTCGCCACCAGATGAGGAAACACAGGAGCCGTCCTGGCGAATGGCTCCCATGCCCGACGGACCGACCACCGCTACTGGACCAACCAGAGGTGGTCGCAGAGAGACAGTACCCATCAGGCCAGAGCCTGACGGTACCGCTAGCATGCCATATGAGAGGGCTCCCTCGGTAGCCAGTCCAGAACCCTGTCCAAGGACAGGGTCCGTACCGGACATGGGAAGACTGTCCTACAGCTTTAGGACTCAGGGACGACACCAGCATGGGCAGGACGCTATGCAAGAAGCCTTACATGGAGGGCCCGAACCACGCCAGAGGTGCCATCTCCGAAACCTCCGACTGCAGACGTGGAGCGCCCCCAGGGGCCAAAACAGATGCTCCACAATTTCTTTTTGTACTGCCTGACCCGCGTCAGACCCGGCCAAGTCCTTCTGGGAAAGGAACTCAACCAACATCTCGATCGGCCACACTGAACAAACATTACACCTATTATCAACTTTACAGGAAGAACATCGAAAACATACATGGTCTTTGTAGGCGACTTTCATGAACTTATGGCATTCGGAACAAGATGGCAGGGTAGGCTCTATAAGCACAAAACCTAAAATAAGAAAGTGGAGCGAAACAGGAATAGAAGGCAGACAAATAATTTTCACATATTTTGACCATAAATTAAATGTAAACCCTCCAGCACCCCAAACCGGCAACGTTTCAACCAAGATCGCGTAAGCTGGCGACAAGAACAATAGCGGACATTAAATACACCCATATACTGATCCTGACGGATGTATCACATGGAACCAGGAACCATATCAAATTGCATTCGCGGTATATTTAAGAATTAATTTCAAAATTATACTACTCAAACGAAGGCCAAAACGATATGTGAAGGAAACAACAAAATGATAAACAAACTGCTGTAGAACACGGTAAAAATGCAGAACACAATTTTGAAAACACAGATCAATGCACAGATCATGATTACCACGCAAAAGTTGACATAATTCTAAAATTTTCTGGTACAAAAAGCATGCAGCACCAAGAATAAGATGCGCGAATTAATAAAACATTTCCTTCACCATAACAAGAATTCCGCGGAATTAACTGTCTCGCCTGTCTCCTGTTTGTCAGTTACCTTTACATTTGACCTTCTGCCCTTAATGTTATCATGCTGCTTCCTAACATTATAGGTAACCCTGTATCCAAGTTCAGTTGCAATAGGCTTAACCAATCCTAAAATATAAGCTGAGAAATTTTGCTAAACGCAAAAACTTAATGTTGAAATAACATTGTTTTGTATCATGGTCCCAGTGACCTTGACCTTTGACCCTACATCATCATGCTACTTCCTATCATTATAGGCAACCATTTATCCAAGTTTTGTTGCAATAGGCTTAACCAATCCTGAAATATAAGCTGAAAGGTTTTGCCAAATGCAAAAACTAATGTTGACAGGTCTGTATCAAGGTCAGTGCCCTTGACCTTTGACCTTGTGACCCAAACATCATCATGCTGCTTCCTAACGTTATAGGTAACTAGGTATCCAAGTTTAGCTGCAATAGACTTAACCACTCATGAAATATAAGCTCAGAAGTTTTGCTAAACGCAAAAACCTAATGATGAGATAACAGAGTTCTGTATCAAGGTCACAGTGACCTTGACCTTTGATCTTGTGACCCAACATCATCATGCTGCTTCCTATCATTATAGATAACCAAGTTTAGTTGCAATAGGCTTAACTAATCCTGAAATATAAGCTGAGAAGTTTTGCTAAATGCAGAACCTTATAATGTTGATGCCGTCGCCATCGGAAAAGTGATACCTGTCTCACTTTTTCTGCTTTGCAGGCAAGACAATAAAATATCAACAAAGATTATACTGTGACCGTTGACCCCCATAACCTTGACCTCATGATGTCTACATCAGCATGCTGCTTCCGTTAAATGTAAATCACCATATACCCAAGTTTGGTTCCAATTGGATAAGGCATTGTTGAGATATAAGGCAATAACTTTTGTTTAACGCAAAAACGTAACATAAAATATTAACGAAGATTATACCGTGAGCTTTGACACCATAAACTTGACCTCGTGATACCTGCATCAGCCTGCTGCTTCCTTTCGATGTATATCTCCATGTACCCAAGTTTGGTTCCAATTGGATCAGGCATTGTTGAGATATAAGACAATAACTTTTGTTTAACGTAAAATATTAACAAAGATTATACCATGACCTTTGACCACATAACCTTGAACGCATGAAGCCTGCATCAGCGTGCTGCTTCATTTTGATGTATATTACTATGCATCCAAGTTTGGTTCCAATTGGATCAGGCATTGCTGAGATATAAACTTAACTTAAAAGTTTACGCCGCCGCCGGAAAAGTGATACCTATGTCTCAATCCTGCTTCGCAAGCTAGACAAAAATCCGAGAAACAACACGGGTGTGATGTCACCCACTCAGATAATACGGAGAACGACGTCAGCCGATTTTCATGTTAAAAAACTGTATAGCCAACATCCAATTTCATATTACTGCCGATCGCCATTGGGATTAAATGAGGCGACCTTATCTGGCATATTTCGTTGTAACCACACGTCCCAGATTCGGGGTCAGAAATTGGGAAATGCAACACACAAAATTTTAGAGACCTAAGTCTCCATATATGCTAGAGAATAACATGAAAGAATACAACCTGAGTTTCAGTTGGTAATCCATGGTAATCCAATAATTCCTGGTGCGAAAAACTTAGCTAAATGAGGCACAGACTTAAACTTTGAGAAAACTAAGAATATTTCAATATGCAAAAAGCATGTATTGCAAACAAGAATGAGCCTCACTGGCAGACAGGTACCCGGGTGTTTGGAGCTGGGTAACTGGTTCCAGGAGCCCGTAAAGCTTTCTAAATCTAGATTCCTAGAGCAGCTAGCTAGCTAGCTTGTATTATCAAAGAGTAATATAATGGTAAGTATTGCTCGAAGGAGAATTTGCCATTTTCTGCTTCACAAAAGTGCTGATTCCGTTTCATTTCTGTTTTGTAAACTATACCATCTAAGCTTGAAGGTACATTTAGTAAAATCAATAGAATTGTCAAATTTGTGTTATGCATCATGTTATTAGTATGCCCAACAAGTATGACGTCAGGGTGGGAAACATATTGGTACTTAATAAGTTACAGCTTTACATGAGAATCAGTCTTACTTTCTAGAGGAAAATGCCCTTATCCATTAATTTTCATTTTAATATAATGTTTCCATTTCAATTTACCTTTTTTTAATTCCCTTATCCATTTATTTTTCACTAATTCCATGAATTCTATTTGTTTTCGCTTATTTCTGAAAACCAATGCCCTTACAAAATGTTAATGTTGAAAACTATTTTTAAGCAGGTCATAGTGCTTTTGACCATAAAGACAATGTGTTATGCCCTCTCCTTAAGGAAGCAAGGTTACAGTGACCATAACCTTTGACCATTTGACCACAAAATTCAGTAAAACTTGAATATTTAGAAATTAATTGGACTTGTTTTATATCATAAAGAATATACTTTTTTAGGGATTTGGGGACAACTTATTCATTGTAAAAGACATGGCCCATTAATGTTGGTGTCAAAAGGTCATGGTCACTGGGACCTTCGTATATAAACCCTTGTTTTTTTCAAAATTACATTGTGTTTAACCATTTCACTGACAAAGTCCAAGTGACCATGACCTTTTGACACTGACATTAATGAGCCATGTCTTTTACAATAAATAAGTTGTCTCCAAGTTTGGCTTCAGTGTTTTTAACCAAACAAGATATAAACCATTAAGTTAAGCTTAACTAAAAAAATGTCATTGCTGAAAAACAATAAGTTTGGTCATTATCACACATGCTCACCTTGAGGTGCGAGTTGCTGATGCTGCTTCCACCCCTTGTGGCAAATTGGAAGTGTGAGACAGGGACGAAATTGCTGTCACAATCTCCTCCAAATCCTGCAGCCCAGTGTTTGCCGAATGCATGCCATTCAACCAAAGGGTCCCATGTCAGACCACATCTTAGCTATCTTCAATCATCAGCGCATGGTTTTGAGATGACACTGTATTTCTGAAATAAATCAGACGCAAGTAAAGCGGAAACATGACATAGCCAAACACCATACATTTTGACTGGTCCACTAGCAGTTTAAACAGTCTGCCCAAAATACATTTTGGACACCTTAACCCTTTTAATGGTCAAATTTGTTCATGAAAATCTAAATATTTCCTTATTGAATGTCAACCGAGCCATTCAAGTGTTAAATTGTCAAAAATACTCTTCTCTCTACCTGTAGATGGACATTCCTCAAGGTTACCGCAGAGGCCGTTTCGGGCAGTTTAACAATGGTTAAATTGTCCAAAACCATCCAAAACCTAAAATCTGTCAAATATTTTTCCTTTATTTATATTTTAATTTAGCCAATATGTAGCTACATGTCTGTATAATATATTTACACATATACCTATGAAAAGAACTACAAATGAAGAATATGAGTTTTGGTAATGGAGGGCTTGAAACAAATGACTATAAACTGCAACAATTTCCAGCAACCATATTGTGTTCGAAACAAGAGGCCCGATGGGCCTATATCGCTCACCTGGCACATAGGCATTTCAACTAGAAAGGGTACTAACAACGTAGTCTATTGGATTGACTTCTCTAGTAGCCTGATGCTTGTTCTCTCTGTGAGACCAAAAGTCTGAATGATCTGAGTTCTGTAGTTAGTACCCAATTCTACGAGAAAGGCAATTGTCTATTTTAAAGTTGAATCCTACGGTTTTGGCCAGAATTACAACAAGAACTAGGTCATCCAAGATAGATGCCAAGCTGTTCTCTTAAACAAACTTAGTTCAGCTGTTACCCTAGAGAGAGACCTAATAACATGTAGTATGTAAAGTCCCTGCCCTAGATGATATTTCATGAGTCTTGAATCAATTCCCCAAGCGGTTTCAGCTTTAAATATGCTTCTAATAATCGGCCAAAATCCAACATGGCTGCCAGCCAAATTGGCTGATCGGCGTCCTTTGAACAAACTTGGATCCCATGCCCTAAGGATGCTTCCTGCCTAATATAATTGAAATCAACCACGTCGTTCTAGAGAAGGCATTTAAATTTGCTATTGCTTTACTATGGTTGAATTTGTGTTCGTTGTCGGGTTACTCGGACTGGAAGTACCATGTCGTTGCTTTGTCTATCTACACATGTGCACACTTTTACTCTCACTTGAAGCAGGAGCAAATGAGTCGAATTTGTAACACGTGATACGAAGTTGTACCATGTGATACCGTTGTCCGATAATACTCTTGCCTTTTGGTCGTTCGGATATGTTGTCGAGGTAGCCTGCTTACCCAGACAACAGACTTGAACTTAGCCTATGGTAGCTTATGGTGGGAAAAATATCCAAGATGGCCGCCAAACAGTTCATCCGACCGTTTCAAAAATGCAAAATATGAGATCACAATACCCAAAACCAATTTTGGCTTCAAGATCCATCAAATAAAAAATTCAAATATGGTTGCCAAACACTCCATTTTGATTGGCTCATGGGTTTTTTCCTGATGTCTCAACTTTCCTTCAACAAACTTTAATGGCCCTTAGCCCATAATCATATCTCCCAAATTACGGCACAATCAGTTCAGCGCTTCTGGAGATTTTTTCTCAAAAACTAGTTCATCAAAGATGGTGGCCAAACTATTTGGCCTAACAACATCCCTTGAACAAAGTTGGTTCAGCTGTTGCCATATTTCAGAATATTTTTATTGGGCCTGTGCTGCTCACCTGGACCATTGGTATTTAAGCCATTTGCATTTAAACATGATGGATGATTTTCGGAAAATCCAAGATGACCAAGAAAAAATTGACTAATCAAGACTCTCGTTTAATATGTTGAAGGCTACCATCATAGGATCGTTCCAGCCAAGTTTTGTTGAAATTGGGTTATTGATTGAAGGAAATTTCAATTTCCCTTTCTCTGAGATCTATCAATACTTACCATTACATTACTTATTGATAACAACACCCTTGGTTCCGTCACCTAAGAATCTTCTGATTTGATAAGCTCTTACTGGTTCCTGGAACCGGGTACCCGCCCCCAACAAATGGGTACCCATTACCATGAGCCGATCACATGTTTGCATAGCTACCAAACAAGACCTGACACATTTTACTGAGAAAACTAAGAATATACAAATTTGGAGAAGATGCTTTAAACTGGTTTTGTTCATATTTAAAGGACAGACAACAATACGTTTCAATTTCTGGAAAGGTTTTTAAGCATTTGCCAATTGATATCGGAGTACCGCAGGGCTCTGTATTAGGACCGCTCCTGTTCATTTTATACATCAATGATCTCCCTATGTGTGTCAATAACCTTATGGATATGTATGCAGATGATACGACTATGCATACTGCTAGCTCCAATAGCTCTGAAATACGAAAAAACTTAACTAACGGTATGCAGTCTGTAGAAAACTGGTGCGTAGATAATAAAATGTTGCTGAATACAGATAAAACTAAATTGATGATGTTGGGAAGTAGGTATAAATTAAAACATATAAACACACATGATGTTATAATACCTACAAGCAATGGAAACCTAAACGTTGTTAAATTTGACAAACTTTTAGGCTTAAATATAGATAATGCACTTACATGGAATGAACATATAGGCAAATTGTGTAAAAAGATTTCTTCGTTGATCTATATGCTAAAGAAAAATAAGAATTATCTTAACACAGAACAAAGAAATCTGTTTTATAAATCTTATATTCTTTCACATATAGATTACTGCAGTCTTGTATTTTGTCAATTTTCACCTACACTGTTGGATAGGTTAGAAAAGTTACAAAAGCGATAGAGTAATATTAGATATGCCTTATAGAACACCATCAGCGCCATTATATAAAACACTAAATTGGACAACTTTAACTAAAAGAATGATGATTAAAACAGGCATTATGACATACAAGGTGAGAAATGGGCTTGCTCCCAGCTACATAAAAGACACGTTCATTTCAATCGAGGATGCACACACTAGGAATTTGCGCTCAAAGACATTTAATCATCTACAAGTTCCCAAGATTAAAACAGATTATGGAAAGAAAAGCTTTACACATGCAGCCCCACAACTGTGGAAGTCTACCAATGTCTTTCAAGTCCAATCTTCAGGAATATATAAATCAAATGTAATGATAAAGTAATAAACTCAGAGCCATTACACTCTGAATTCCAAGGGCATAGGTATAAAGCCAGCTAAAAAATAAGAAAAAAAGTAAAAATAAATAAATAAATAGCTAGCATTCTAATAATTGTATATCATTTGTACACAGGATATAATACATGTATGTAAACTTTTGACTAATAACTGACTATTTCTACTTGTAATATATTGTATATATTTGTACATAGTATGATTTATGTGTAAGTGTACTTGCAGTGTTTTTCTCTGTCAGTTTGTCTGTGTGCGTGCGTGTGTATGCATGTGTGTGCATTCTTTCTGAGGGCCTCGGGAAGATCAGATTTTACCGACGTTGTTTACCCTCATTAAATAAAGATTATTATTATTATTATTATTATTATTATTATGGCTTGCCTCCATGGGGCTGGGGCCTGGGAGGCAGGGTCCGTAATGTAATGGTATGTATTGTTAGATCCAGGAGAAAGGGAAAGTGAAATTTCCTTCATTCTCCTTTGATCAATACTTACCATTACATTACTTATTGATAACACCAGATTTGATCAGTAACGCGGTGGGAGGGGAAGCAATATGAAGCTTTTTTTGCCCCTAGAGAAAGATCTAGACTAAACTTGTCACAAGAACATGAAAGGATCGACAAGCTTTGGGATCGAACCACATTCGCTTAATCGGCAAACCCCCTCCCCCCTCTTTCCCAAAAAGGGAAGGGAACTAACGAACATGCATCTCTCCTGAAAACACAGGTATGCCAAGAGGGTTAACCTCTAACGACACACATAAGCCTGGGAATGAGCATGAATATATAAGATGAATGAACATGATATATAAACATTATACAACAAACAGTCTAACTTGGATTACATTATGACTTTTGGATTGCAGACACCACACCACCAACCGTCACCCTTTTGGCCCAACATGACTTTAGGCTAAAATCCTCTCGCTGACCATGTCTGTCATCCCTAATATAGGACTAAAGCTTCTAAAAGGAGAACCATGAGTGTGGCCACTTAACTAGTTTTCAAGACTGCTAAAGCGAGTGGATTGGCTGAGTCTGACATGTCCCTCATTAGTAGTCCGTGAAAGAGGAGTCAGTGCCATTGTGCAATGGCCATGATGTCCTCTAATGCGATACCATTGAATAGGGCAGTTGAGGTGGCTATTCCCCTGACATCGTGAGCCCTGGTACATTGCACCTGGTGACCGGTTGCAATCTCGTGGGTAGTCAACTACCCAGCAAGAGATAGTATCCATGGATGCGACGCCATAAGGCAGATCCATAGATGTTGATCTTTTGACCGTAGAACGTCCGTCCATTTCTTGTACTTGGTCAAAGCACGGACCGGACACCAGGCACTGGCATCACGATCATACCTGGTTAATTATGGTAAATTATGACCAGTTTGCTGCGATATCTCAAAGATTGGTTCTTTGACATAAATTCTGCTCTTGGAAGCAGTCGCAGACCCTCTCCAGAGACAATAAATCGGTCCTTCTGCTGAAAGTGCATGGATCTCACTGCGCCTTCTAGCTGAGGAAGCTCCAAGTAGAAAGACTGCCTTAAGAATCAGATGCTTTAGACTAACCAAACCCAAGGGTTCGAAAGGATAATTTGTTAGCACATTAAGCACCAAAGATAGACTCCAGGCTGGAATGACTACCGGTTGTCTCGGTCGGAGATTGCTCATTCCCTTCAACATCACATTTAACTAGGCCACCTCTTGACTATCCCTGTTGGCTAGAGAAGGGATAACTAGGCTTGCGCGATTATGTGATTAAATCGAAAATCGCGATTATTTTTTAAATCGTGAATTTATATGATTAAAAATGAAATAATCGAATAATCGTGAATAATCCTACAGCATAAAATGTTTCAAAACCTACCTTTTAATTATTCTTTAATGCGATCGGTCACGGAAATTTATATTTTGCTCAGTGAATGCATGCCCATTTGCAGGCCAAGTGAAGACTATTTTTGAAAATGTATCACTGGAATGACTGGCTCAAGAATTGAGCCAGGCATTCCAGTGACATTTTCAAAAATAGTCTTCTCTTGGCCTGCAAATCGACCTTTCTCAACATCTGCTGCTTTAACTGGGTAATGTGTACTCAAGCTGATTAATCGAGTAATCGCGATTATTATTAAATAATCAATCATGATTATTGAAAGCAATAATCGCGCAAGCCTAGGGATAACTGATGCCAAAGCTGACCTGCAATTGTGACAGGAGCTAGTCCTGAAATGAACAGCTCACAGAGAAAGTCTGCTATTTGCTGAATAGTGGATTGAAAGGTATCAATACCCTTTCCTTCACACCAGTCTGCAAATCTGTTAACCTTGTTGTTATATGACTTGAAGGTTGACCTGCTTCTCGCAGCTGCGATGAAATTTGCAGCTTGTCGAGAAGTCTTCCGATGTGGAACGTTGTTTGATAACATCCACGCAGTCAATTTGAACATTTCGGGACGCTCATGTAGTAAGAGTCCCTTGGTCTGGGAGATTATGTTCGGAATCTCGGCTAACTGCACTGGATTGTCCACCAGCAGATCTAGAAGATCCGCCAAAATGGCGCTATTAGCAGGACCAGGCACGTATCCTCCCTGATCTTCACCAACATCTTCGGCAGAAGAATGGTGGGTGGGTACGTGTAAGTGTGCATCCCTCTCCAGCTTATCACCAGAGCGTGTGTTCGACGGTATTTGGATCGGGAATCGTTGAGACATAAGTCATGATTTGAGCTTTTTCCTTTGTGGCGAACAAGTCCACATTGGGTTTGCCCCAATGCTCGAAGATCCTATGAAGAACTGGAGGGTTGAGAGACCATTCTGTTGGCAGAATTCTCTGTCTCTGAGAGAAAGCATCCACCAGAATGTTCAATCGCCCAGGAATGTGAGCTGCTTTCAAAACAACCGAGTAATTCCTGCACCATTGAATCAAGTGCCACACTTTCATACATAGTGTGGGTGACTTGGTCCCGCCTTGGTGATTTATGTATGATACTACTGTCGAGTTGTCCAACCGTATCAATATCGCCTTGCCTCTGACTTTTGGAGTCTGGTGTTCTCCCAGGCAGGTCCCCCCTCCCCCCCCCACCATCCCTCCAGCGATGCATCCGTGTACACAGACAGCTGGGGGTGGGATAGGTGCAGCGAAAGCCCTACTAGGTGATTCTGACGCTTTTTCCACCATACAAGATGCGACATTATTGGCTCCAAAACTGGCACCAGCTTTGACAGGGGTTCTGTTCTCTGTTTCCACAGATACATCAGATACAACTGGATAGGTCTTCGCATCAGAGCAGCATACAGGATTACCTGCTCCATGGAGACCATCATGCCCAGCATCTGAAGAGACCGCCTCGCCTGAATGTGGTTTCCCAATCGAAAACTCTTGAAGATGGCTAACAGAGACACCACTCTGGGCTCTGACGGGTAAACCCTGCACTCCTCGAGATCGAATCGCATCCCCAAATAAACGAACTGTTGAGTGGGTGTCAACTCGGATTTCTCCTTGTTGACTATCCAGCCCAGATCTGAAAGTAACTTCAGAGTCAGAGCAGTATCCACCTCTAACCTGGCTGACGTGTCTGTTTTGATCAGCCAATCGTCTATGTAGGTGTGAAGCCCCACGTTCTCTTTTCTGAGAAACAGTCACTGCAAGGACCACTCTGGTGAAAACCTGTGGAGCTGTCGACAGGCCAAATGGGAGGACACTTGATTCTGAAACGCAAATCTCAGAAACCTGAGACAACTCCTGTTCATTGGAATGTGGAAATATACATCTTTCAGATCGATCAATACACACCACATTCCCTTCCTCAATTCTGCCATTACTGACCTCGGAGTTTCCATCTGAAACCGAGGCGTATGGATAAACCACTTTAATGGCCTGAGATTGAGTATGGGTCTCCATCCCTCTGTGCTCTTGGGGACAAGGAACATGTTTGAATAGAAGCCTGGAGTGTTCCGGTTTGCTAGTTGTATTGCTCCCTTCAGAAGCAAACCTGACACTTCGTTTTGAATGGCTTATAACGTGTCTGGTTCCCTTGGTACGGGAGTCCAGACAGGTGCCAAAGACACATTTTGTGGTGGAAAATCCCACTACTCTGGCATGTACCCCTGGGATAACCATCCCAGGACCAGGCTGTCTAACGTCACACCTTGCCAAGCCTCAACGAAACGCATGAGCCTTCCACCCGCTATAGACGCATCGACGTCTAATGCAGGTGTCTGGCTCGCGATCCGCTACCCCCCCCCCCCAACCCCCTCTCTTGACGAGAAAGAGTGGGAACCATTTTGGTCTTAGCTTGGCTGGTCTAACTGGCACCGCTGTTCCTGTCGCACAGGTGCAGTCCAGGCAGATAGGAAGGGAGGCCTCATACCCTCAGGTACGATCCGCTCCCTTCTTTCCGCCCTTAGAGGACTTCCCCTTCCTGCCTCTGGGGAGATCAGGGGAAACATTGGAGAGGGTAGGGGCCTCCACAACCTTCTTGGCCTTCTTCGCCAGAGGCGGCTGAGAAGACCCAGTAGAAGCAGAAGCAGCACTAGGCTTAGCTTTTGCCTTGCTTTTGTGCTTTTTCTGCTTCTTAGAAGGTTGCCCGTTTAGTGGCTTGACTACAGCCCCTAGGGCGTGCGCCTAACGCACTATCCCCAGCTGTACATTAACTGCCAACCGATTCTGCGCGATGTTGGCAGTGTCTTCTAAGATGGTCCGCACTTGGCCACCAAAGATGCCAGGGCCAGTAAGGGGGTGTCCCAAAAAGAAGCTCCCTAACGGCAGTAGCTGGAAGCATATGGTCAAGGATCATCTGCCTCCTAGACTTCGTCACTCGCGCTTGCACCCTTGCCAATGTGTCCATAGACAGCACCAGGCTTTCATTGACACATGAAAGCGCCACAGGGTGGCCTGCCCCTGCTTCAGCCCACACCGACTGAAGAAGGCGGTAAGCATGATTGACAGCACTCATTGCTGCCCTCACTCCCTCATCGCATAGGGACAGGACTTCGTCATGGTGTACCTGAGACTTGTCCACCAGCTCCAGCACTCTGGACACCCAGCACCCATCCTTGGTGACTGTTGGGACAACACCATGTCTATCATATTCCTGCTGTGGGATACGACATCTCGCCCGCACCTCCCTGGAGGCCACAGGAAGCTGGCCCTTGGTCAGTTGTTTGCTATAAATAGCATCCAATAACTCCATAAACCTTGGATCCAGTCCAATAGACTGGATCCGGGCTGCAGGCAAGATCCCTGTCCTAATCGATGCCACCGATGGACAGGGTGCATCCTCCTCGGCCATGGTCGAAACCAGACGGGTCTACCCTGGCTAGCCAAGCCAGAGCCTCTGACCAGTCTGTCTCTGAGGAGGACACTTCCGTGAACACGTCACCCGTTGACGTGTTCACGGCCCTACCAGCAATGGCCTCCTGGCTAGGAGGCATTGCTGATATGCCAGGAACTCCGGTACCGTACGGTTCCACCGCCACCCCATGAAAAACACCAGTCCATGGAGTAGGCCCATGCGGACCCGTAATGGCTGAGGAACCATGGCCATGCACGGGCGCCAACAGCACCCCATAACTGACTGCCGGACCAGGCGAGATAGGTGAGTACCACGCCTGGCCAGCCACACCTGTCACCATGTCGGTTGGCGGCAAACCAACCAGCATGGGACTGGTGCCCGGTACTGGAGTGTCCTCAACCATGGGCAGAGCCGCTGCCTTCGCTTGCGCCAAGCCAGACAGATGGAGGGTGGTTCCGTCCAGGACGGAATTGACCTCCATGCTCTCCACCCACGGCATCTCAAGCCGCAACAGTCTCTCCTCCTCGGCCTCCTCATCTTCAGACCCCGAAGAGTTGTCACCAGATGAGGAAACACAGGAGCCGTCCTGGCGAATGGCTCCCATGCCCGACGGACCGACCACCGCTACTGGACCAACCAGAGGTGGCCGCAGAGAGACAGTACCCATCAGGCCAGAGCCTGACGGGACTGCTAGCATGCCATATGAGAGGGCTCCCTCGGTAGCCAGTCCAGAACACTGTCCAAGGACAGGGTCCGTACCGGACATGGGAAGACTGTCCTACAGCTTTAGGACTCAGGGATGACACCAGCATGGGCAGGACGCTATGCAAGAAGCCTTACATGGAGGGCCCGAACCACGCCAGAGGTGCCATCTCCGAAACCTCCGACTGCAGACGTGGAGCGCACCCAGGGGCCAAAACAGATGCTCCACAATTTCTTTTTGTACTGCCTGACCCGCGTCAGACCCGGCCAAGTCCATCTGGGAAAGGAACTCAACCAACATCTCGATCGGCCACACTGAACAAACATTACACCTATTATCAACTTTACAGGAAGAACATCGAAAACATACATGGTCTTTGTAGGCGACTTTCATGAACTTATGGCATTCGGAACAAGATATTTTTCACTAATTCCATGAATTCTATTTGTTTTCCCTTATTTCTGAAAACCAATGCCCTTACAAAATGTTAATGTTGAAAACTATTTTTAAGCAGGTCATAGTGCTTTTGACCATAAAGACAATGTGTTATGCCCTCTCCTTAAGGAAGCAATGTTACAGTGACCATAACCTTTGACCATTTGACCACAAAATTCAGTAAAACTTGAATATTTAGAAATTAATTGGACTTGTTTTATATCATAAAGAATATACTTTTTTAGGGATTTGGGGACAACTTATTTATTGTAAAAGACATGGCCCATTAATGTTGGTGTCAAAAGGTCATGGTCACTGGGACCTTGGTATATAAACCCTTGTTTTTTTCAAAATTACATTGTGTTTAACCATTTCACTGACAAAGTCCAAGTGACCATGACCTTTTGACACTGACATTAATGAGCCATGTCTTTTACAATAAATAAGTTGTCTCCAAGTTTGGCTTCAGTGTTTTTAACCAAACAAGATATAACCCATTAAGTTAAGCTTAACAAAAAAATGTCATTGCTGAAAAACAATAAGTTTGGTCATTATCACACATGCTCACCTTGAGGCGCGAGTTGCTGATGCTGCTTCCACCCCTTGTGGCAAATTGGAAGTGTGAGACAGGGACGAAATTGCTGTCACAATCTCCTCCAAATCCTGCAGCCCCGTGTTTGCCGAATGCATGCCATTCAACCAAAGGGTCCCATGTCAGACCACATCTTAGCTATCGTCAATCATCAGCGCATGGTTTTGAGATGACACTGTATTTCTGAAATAAATCAGACGCAAGTAAAGTGGAAACATGACATAGCCAAACACCATACATTTTGACTGGTCCACTAGCGGTTTAAACAGTCTGCCCAAAATACATTTTGGACACCGTAACGCTTTTAATGGTCAAATTTGTTCAAGAAAATCTAAATATTTCCTTATTGAATGTCAACCGAGCCATTCAAGTGTTAAATTGTCAAAAATACTCTTCTCTCTACCTGTAGATGGACATTCCTCAAGGTTACTGCAGAGGCCGTTTCGGGCAGTTTAACAATGGTTAAATTGTCCAAAACCATCCAAAACCTAAAATCTGTCTAAAATATTTTTCCTTTATTTATGATATTTTAATTTAGCCAATATGTAGCCTACATGTCTGTATAATATATTTACACATATACCTATGAAAAGAACTACAAATGAAGAATATGAGTTTTGGTAATGGAGGGCTTGAAACAAATGACTATAAAAACAAACTGGAACAATTTCCAGCAACTATATTGTGTTCGAAACAAGAGGCCCGATGGGCCTATATCGCTCACCTGGCACATAGGCATTTCAACTAGAAAGGGTACTAACAACGTAGTCTATTGGATTGACTTCTCTAGTAGCCTGATGCTTGTTCTCTCTGTGAGACCAAAAGTCTGAATGATCTGAGTTATGTAGTTAGTACCCAATTCTACGAGAAAGGCAATTGTCTATTTTAAAGTTGAATCCTAAGGTTTTGGCCAGAATTACAACAAGAACTAGGTCATCCAAGATAGATGCCAAGCTGTTCTCTTAAACAAACTTGGTTCAGCTGTTACCCTAGAGAGAGACCTAATAACATGTAGTATGTAACGTCCCTGCCCTAGATGATATTTCATGAGTCTTGTATCAATTCCCCAAGCGGTTTTAGCTTTAAATATGCTTCTAATAATCGGCCAAAATCCAACATGGCTGCCAGCCAAATTGGCTGATCGGCTTCCTTTGAACAAACTTGGATCCCATGCCCTAAGGATGCTTCCTGCCTAATATAATTGAAATCAACCACGTCGTTCTAGAGAAGGCATTTTAAATTTGCTATTGCTTTACTATGGTTGAATTTGTGTTCGTTGTCGGGTTACTCGGACTGGAAGTACCATGTCGTTGCTTTGTCTATCTACACATGTGCACACTTTACTCTCACTTGAAGCAGGAGCAAATGAGTCGAATTTGTAACACGTGATACGAATTTGTACCATGTGATACCGTTGTCCGATAATACTCTTGCCTTTTGGTCGTTCGGATATGTTGTCGAGGTAGCCTGCTTACCCAGACAACATACTTGAACTTAGCCTATGGTAGCTTATGGTGGGAAAAATATCCAAGATGGCCGCCAAACAGTTCATCCGACCGTTTCAAAAATGCAAAATATGAGATCACAATACCCAAAAACCAAAACCAATTTTGGCTTCAAGATCCATCAAATAAAAAATTCAAATATGGTTGCCAAACACTCCATTTTGATTGGCTCATGGGTTTTTTCCTGATGTCTCAACTTTCCTTCAACAAACTTTAATGGCCCTTAGCCCATAATCATATCTCCCAAATTACGGCACAATCAGTTCAGCGCTTCTGGAGATTTTTTCTCAAAAAACTAGTTCATCAAAGATGGTGGCCAAACTATTTGGCCTAACAACATCCCTTGAACAAAGTTGGTTCAGCTGTTGCCATATTTCAGAATATTTTTATTGGGCCTGTGCTGCTCACCTGGACCATTGGTATTTAAGCCATTTGCATTTAAACATGATGGATGATTTTCGGAAAATCCAAGATGACCAAGAAAAAATTGACTAATCAAGACTCTCGTTTAATATGTTGAAGGCTACCATCATAGGATCGTTCCAGCCAAGTTTTGTTGAAATTGGGTTATTGATTGAAGGAAATTTCAATTTCCCTTTCTCTGAGATCTAACAATACTTACCATTAAATTACTTATTGATAACAACACCCTTGGTTCCGTCACCTAAGAATCTTCTGATTTGATAAGCTCTTACTGGTTCCTGGAACCGGGTACCCGCCCCCAACAAATGGGTACCCATTACCATGAGCCGATCACATGTTTGCATAGCTACCAAACAAGACCTGACACATTTTACTGAGAAAACTAAGAATATACAAATTTGGAGAAGATGCTTTAAACTGGTTTTGTTCATATTTAAAGGACAGACAACAATACGTTTCAATTTCTGGAAAGGTTTCTAAGCATTTGCCAATTGATATCGGAGTACCGCAGGGCTCTGTATTAGGACCGCTCCTGTTCATTTTATACATCAATGATCTCCCTATGTGTGTCAATAACCTTATGGATATGTATGCAGATGATACGACTATGCATACTGCTAGCTCCAATAGCTCTGAAATACGAAAAAACTTAACTAACGGTATGCAGTCTGTAGAAAACTGGTGCGTAGATAATAAAATGTTGCTGAATACAGATAAAACTAAATTGATGATGTTGGGAAGTAGGTATAAATTAAAACATATAAACACACATGATGTTATAATACCTACAAGCAATGGAAACCTAAACGTTGTTAAATTTGACAAACTTTTAGGCTTAAATATAGATAATGCACTTACATGGAATGAACATATAGGCAAATTGTGTAAAAAGATTTCTTCGTTGATCTATATGCTAAAGAAAAATAAGGATTATCTTAACACAGAACAAAGAAATCTGTTTTATAAATCTTATATTCTTTCACATATAGATTACTGCAGTCTTGTATTTTGTCCATTTTCACCTACACTGTTGGATAGGTTAGAAAAGTTACAAAAGCGAGCTGATAGAGTAATATTAGATATGCCTTATAGAACACCATCAGCGCCATTATATAAAACACTAAATTGGACAACTTTAACTAAAAGAATGATGATTAAAACAGGCATTATGACATACAAGGCGAGAAATGGGCTTGCTCCCAGCTACATAAAAGACATGTTCATTTCAATCGAGGATGCACACACTAGGAATTTGCGCTCAAAGACATTTAATCATCTACAAGTTCCCAAGATTAAAACAGATTATGGAAAGAAAAGCTTTACACATGCAGCCCCACAACTGTGGAAGTCTACCAATGTCTTTCAAGTCCAATCTTCAGGAATATATAAATCAAATGTAATGATAAAGTAATAAACTCAGAGCCATTACACTCTGAATTCCAAGGGCATAGGTATAAAGCCAGCTAAAAAAAAAGAAAAAAAAAGTAAAAATAAATAATTAAATAGCTAGCATTCTAATAATTGTATATCATTTGTACACAGGATATAATACATGTATGTAAACTTTTGACTAATAACTGACTATTTCTACTTGTAATATGTTGTATATATTTGTACATAGTATGATTTATGTGTAAGCGTACTTGCAGTGTTTTTCTCTGTCAGTTTGTCTGTGTGCGTGCGTGTGTATGCATGTGTGTGCATTCTTTCTGAGGGCCTCGGGAAGATCAGATTTTACCGACGTTGTTTACCCTCATTAAATAAAGATTATTATTATTATTATTATGGCTTGCCTTATGGGGCTGGGGCCTGGGAGGCAGGGTCCGTAATGTAATGGTATGTATTGTTAGATCCAGGAGAAAGGGAAAGTGAAATTTCCTTCATTCTCCTTTGATCAATACTTACCATTACATTACTTAATGATAACACCAGATTTGATCAGTAACCCGGTGGGAAGGGCAAGCAATATGAAGCTTTTTTTGCCCCTAGAGAAAGATCTAGACTAAACTTGTCACAAGATCATGAAAGGATCGACAAGCTTTGGGATCGAACCACATTCGCTTAATCGGCAAACCCCCTCCCCCCTCTCTCCCAAAAAGGGAAGAGAACTAACGAACATGCATCTCACCTGAAAACACAGGTATGCCAAGAGGGTTAACCTCTAACGACACACATAAGCCTGGGAATGAGCATGAATATTTAAGATGAATGAACATGATATATAAACATTATACAACAAACAGTCTAACTTGGATTACCTTATGACTTTTGGATTGCAGACACCACACCACCAACCGTCACCCTTTTGGCCCAACATGACTTTAGGCTAAAATCCTCTCGCTGACCATGTCTGTCATCCCTAATATAGGACTAAAGCTTCTAAAAGGAGAACCATGAGTGTGGCCACTTAACTAGTTTTCAAGACTGCTAAAGCGAGTGGATTGGCTGAGTCTGACATGTCCCTCATTAGTAGTCCGTGAAAGAGGAGTCAGTGCCATTGTGCAACGGCCATGATGTCCTCTAATGCGATACCATTGAATAGGGCAGTTGAGGTGGCTATTCCCCTGACATCGTGAGCCCTGGTACATTGCACCTGGTGACCGGTTGCAATCTCGTGGGTAGTCAACTACCCAGCGAGAGATAGTATCCATGGATGCGACGCCATAAGGCAGATCCATAGATGTTGATCTTTTGACCGTAGAACGTCCGTCCATTTCTTGTACTTGGTCAAAGCACGGACCGGACACCAGGCACTGGCATCACGATCATACCTGGTTAATTATGGTAAATTATGACCAGTTTGCTGCGATATCTCAAAGATTGGTTCTTTGACATAAATTCTGCTCTTGGAAGCAGTCGCAGACCCTCTCCAGAGACAATAAATCGGTCCCTCTGCTGAAAGTGCATGGATCTCACTGCGCCTTCTAGCTGAGGAAGCTCCAAGTAGAAAGACTGCCTTAAGAATCAGATGCTTTAGACTAACCAAACCCAAGGGTTCGAAAGGATAATTTGTTAGCACATTAAGCACCAAAGATAGACTCCAGGCTGGAATGACTACCGGTTGTCTCGGTCGGAGATTGCTCATTCCCTTCACCATCACATTTAACTAGGCCACCTCTTGACTATCCCTGTTGGCTAGACAAGGGATAACTAGGCTTGCGCGATTATGTGATTAAATTGAAAATCGCGATTATTTTTTAAATCGTGAATTTATATGATTAAAAATGAAATAATCGAATAATCGTGAATAATCCTACAGCATAAAATGTTTCAAAACCTACCTTTTAATTATTCTTTAATGCGATCGGTCACGGAAATTTATATTTTGCTCAGTGAATGCATGCCCATTTGCAGGCCAAGTGAAGACTATTTTTGAAAATGTATCACTGGAATGACTGGCTCAAGAATTGAGCCAGGCATTCCAGTGACATTTTCAAAAATAGTCTTCTCTTGGCCTGCAAATCGACCTTTCTCAACATCTGCTGTTTTAACTGGGTAATGTGTACTCAAGCTGATTAATCGAGTAATCGCGATTATTATTAAATAATCAATCATGATTATTGAAAGCAATAATCGCGCAAGCCTAGGGATAACTGATGCCAAAGCTGACCTGCAATTGTGACAGGAGCTAGTCCTGAAAAGAACAGCTCACAGAGAAAGTCTGCTATTTGCTGAATAGTGGATTGAAAGGTATCAATACCCTTTCCTTCACACCAGTCTGCAAATCTGTTAACCTTGTTGTTATATGACTTGAAGGTTGACCTCCTTCTCGCAGCTGCGATGAAATTCGCAGCTTGTCGAGAAAAGTCTTCCGATGTGGAACGTTGTTTGATAACATCCACGCAGTCAATTTGAACATTTTGGGACGCTCATGTAGGAAGAGTCCCTTGGTCTGGGAGATTATGTTCGGAATCTCGGCTAACTGCACTGGATTGTCCACCAGCAGATCTAGAAGATCCGCCAAAATGGCGCTATTAGCAGGACCAGGCACGAATCCTCCCTGATCTTCACCAACATCTTCGGCAGAAGAATGGTGGGTGGGTACGTGTAAGTGTGCATCCCTCTCCAGCTCATCACCAGAGCGTGTGTTCGACGGTATTTGGATCGGGAATCGTTGAGACATAAGTCATGATTTGAGCTTTTTCCTTTGTGGCGAACAAGTCCACATTGGGTTTGCCCCAATGCTCGAAGATCCTATGAAGAACTGGAGGGTTGAGAGACCATTCTGTTGGCAGAATTCTCTGTCTCCGAGACAAAGCATCCACCAGAATGTTCAATCGCCCAGGAATGTGAGCTGCTTTCAAAACAACCGAGTAATTCCTGCACCATTGAATCAAGTGCCACACTTTCATACATAGTGTGGGTGACTTGGTACCGCCTTGGCGATTTATGTATGATACTACTGTCGAGTTGTCCAACCGTATCAATATCGCCTTGCCTCTGACTTTTGGAGTCTGGTGTTCTCCCAGGCAGGTCCCCCCTCCCCCCCCCATCCCTCCAGCGATGCATCCGTGTACAGACAACTGGGGGTGGGATAGATGCAGCGAAAGCCCTACTAGGTGATTCTGACGCTTTTTCCACCATACAAGATGCGACATTATTGGCTCCAAAACTGGCACCAGCTTTGACAGGGGTTCTGTTCTCTGTTTCCACAGAGACATCAGATACAACTGGATAGGTCTTCGCATCAGAGCAGCATACAGGATTACCTGCTCCATGGAGACCATCATGCCCAGCATCTGAAGAGACCGCCTCGCCTGAATGTGGTTTCCCAATCGAAAACTCTTGAAGATGGCTAACAGAGACACCACTCTGGGCTCTGACGGGTAAACCCTGCACTCCTCGAGATCGAATCGCATCCCCAAATAAACGAACTGTTGAGTGGGTGTCAACTCGGATTTCTCCTTGTTAACTATCCAGCCCAGATCTGAAAGTAACTTCAGAGTCAGAGCAGTATCCACCTCTAACCTGGCTGACGTGTCTGCTTTGATCAGCCAATCGTCTATGTAGGTGTGAAGCGCCACGTTCTCTTTTCTGAGAAACAGTCACCGCAAGGACCACTCTGGTGAAAACCTGTGGAGCTGTCGACAGGCCAAATAGGAGGACACTTGATTCTGAAACGCAAATCTCAGAAACATGAGACAACTCCTGTTCATTGGAATGTGGAAATATACATCTTTCAGATCGATCGATACACACCACATTCCCTTCCTCAATCCTGCCATTACTGACCTCGGAGTTTCCATCTGAAACCGAGGCGTATGGATAAACCACTTTAATGGCCTGAGATTGAGTATGGGTCTCCATCCCCCTGTGCTCTTGGGGACAAGGAACATGTTTGAATAGAAGCCTGGAGTGTTCCGGTTTGCTAGTTTTATTGCTCCCTTCAGAAGCAAACCTGACACTTCGTTTTGAATGGCTTATAACGTGTTTGGTTCCCTTGGTACGGGAGTCCAGACAGGTGCCAAAGACAGATTTTGTGGTGGAAAATCCCACTACTCTGGCATGTACCCCTGGGATAACCATCCCAGGACCAGACTGTCTGATGTCACACCTTGCCAAGCCTCGACGAAACGCATGAGCCTTCCACCCACTGTAGACGCATCGACGTCTAATGCAGGTGTCTGGCTCGCGATCCGCTCCCCCCCCCCCACCCCCTCTCTTGACGAGAGAGAGTGAGAACCATTTTGGTCTTAGCTTGGCTGGTCTAACTGGCACCGCTGTTCCTGTCGCACAGGTGCAGTCCAGGCAGATAGGAAGGGAGGCCTCATACCCTCAGGTACGATCCGCTCCCTTCTTTCCGCCCTTAGAGGACTTCCCCTTCCTGCCTCTGGGGCGATCAGGAGAAACATTGGAGAGGGTAGGGGCCTCTACAACCTTCTTGGCCTTCTTCGCCAGAGGCGGCTGAGAAGAACCAGTAGAAGCAGAAGCAGCACTAGGCTTAGCTTTTGCCTTGCTTTTGTGCTTTTTCTGCTTCTTAGAAGGTTGCCCGGTTAGTGGCTTGGCTACAGCCCCTAGGGCGTGCGCCTAATGCACTATCCCCAGCTGTACATTAACCGCCAACCGATTCTGCGCGATGTTGGCAGTGTCTTCTAAGATGGTCCGCGCTTGGCCACCAAAGATGCTAGAGCCAGTAAGGGGGTGTCCCAAAAAGAAGCTCCCTAACGGCAGTAGCTGGACGCATATGGTCAAGGATCATCTGCCTCCTAGACTTCGTCACTCGCGCTTGCACCCTTGCCAATGTGTCCATAGACAGCACCAGGCTGTCATTGACACATGAAAGCGTCACAGGGTGGCCTGCCCCTGCTTCAGCCCACACCGACTGAAGAAGGCGATAAGCATGATTGACAGCACTCATTGCTGCCCTCACTCCCTCATCGCATAGGGACAGGACTTCGTCATGGTGTACCTGAGACTTGTCCACCAGCTCCAGCAGGTGACTGTTGGGACAACACCATGTCTATCATATTCCCGCTGTGGGATACGACATCTCGCCCGCACCTCCCTGGAGGCCACAGGAAGCTGGCCCTTTGTCAGTTGTTTGCTATAAATAGCATCCAATAACTCCATAAACCTTGGATCCAGTCCAATAGACTGGATCCGGGCTGCGGGCAAGATCCCTGTCCTAATCGATGCCACCGATGGACGGGGTGCATCCTCCTCGGATATGGTCGAAACCAGACGGGTCTACCCTGGCTAGCCAAGCCAGAGCCTCTGACCAGTCTGTCTCTGAGGAGGACACTCCCGTGAACACGTCACCCGTTGACGTGTTCATGGCCCTACCAGCAATGGCCTCCTGGCTAGGAGCCATTGCTGATATGCCAGGAACTCCGGTACCGTACGGTTCCACCGCCACCCCATGAAAAACACCAGTCCATGGAGTAGGCCCATGCGGACCCGTAACGGCTGAGGAACCATGGCCATGCACGGGCGCCAACAGCACCCCATAACTGACTGCCGGACCAGGCGAGATAGGTGAGTACCACGCCTGGCCAGCCACACCTGTCACCATGTCGGTTGGCGGCAAACCAACCAGCATGGGACTGGTGCCCGGTACCGGAGTGTCCTCAACCATGGGCAGAGCCGCTGCCTTGGCTTGCGCCAAGCCAGACAGATGGAGGGTGGTTCCGTCCAGGATGGAACTGACCTCCATGCTCTCCACCCACGGCATCTCAGGCCGCAACAGTCTCTCCTCCTCGGCCTCCTCATCTACAGACCCAGAAGAGTCGTCACCAGATGAGGAAACACAGGAGCCGTCCTGGCGAATGGCTCCCATGCCCGACGGACCGACCACCGCTACTGGACCAACCAGAGGTGGCCGCAGAGAGACAGTACCCATCAGGCCAGAGCCTGACAGGACCGCTAGCATGCCATATGAGAGGGCTCCCTCGGTAGCCAGTTCAGAACCCTGTCCAAGGACAGGGTCCGTACCAGACATGGGAAGACTGTCCTACAGCTTTAGGACTCAGGGACGACACCAGCATGGGCAGGACGCTATGCAAGAAGTCTTACATGGAGGGCCCGAACCACGCCAGAGGTGCCATCTCCGAAACCTCCGACTGCAGACGTGGAGCGCCCCCAGGGGCCAAAACAGATGCTCCACAATTTCTTTTTGTACTGCCTGACCCGCATCAGACCCGGCCAAGTCCTTCTGGGAAAGGAACTCAACCAACATCTCGATCGGCCACACTGAACAAACATTACACCTATTATCAACTTTACAGGAAGAACATCGAAAACATACATGGTCTTTGTAGGCGACTTTCATGAACTTATGGCATTCGGAACAAGATGGCAGGGTAGGCTCTACAAGCACAAAACCTAAAATAAGAAAGTGGAGCGAAACACGAATAGAAGGCAGACAAATAATTTTCACATATTTTGACCATAAATTAAATGTAAACCCTCCAGCACCCCAAACCGGCAACGTTTCAACCAAGATCGCGTAAGCTGGCGACAAGAACAATAGCGGACATTAAATACACCCATATACTGATCCTGACGGATGTATCACATGGAACCAGGAACCATATCAAATTGCATTCGCGGTATATTTAAGAATTAATTTCAAAATTATACTACTCAAACGAAGGCCAAAACGATATGTGAAGGAAACAACAAAATGATAAACAAACTGCTGTAGAACACGGTAAAAATGCAGAACACATATCTTAAATCAAGAATTTTGAAAACACAGATCAATGCAAACAGATCATGATTACCACGCAAAACTTGACATAATTCTAAAGTTTTCTGGTACAAAAAGCATGCAGCACCAAGAATAAGATGCGCGAATTAATAAAACATTTCCTTCACCATAACAAGAATTCCGCAAAATTAACTGTCTCGCCTGTCTCCTGTTTGTCACAGTTACCTTTACATTTGACCTTCTGCCCTCAATGTTATCATGCTGCTTCCTAACATTATAGGTAACCATGTATCCAAGTTCAGTTGCAATAGGCTTAACCAATCCTAAAATATAAGCTGAGAAATTTTGCTAAACGCAAAAACTTAATGTTGAAATAACATTGTTTTGTATCATGGTCCCAGTGACCTTGACCTTTGGCCCTACATCATCATGCTACTTCCTATCATTACAGGCAACCGTTTACCCAAGTTTTGTTGCAATAGACTTAACCAATCCTGAAATATAAGCTGAAAGGTTTTGCCAAATGCAAAAACTAATGTAGACAGGTCTGTATCAAGGTCAGTGCCCTTGACCTTTGACCTTGTGACCCAAACATCATCATGCTGCTTCCTAACGTTATAGGTAACTAGGTATCCAAGTTTAGCTGCAATAGACTTAACCACTCATGAAATATAAGCTGAGAAGTTTTGCTAAACGCAAAAACCTAATGATGAAATAACAGAGTTCTGTATCAAGGTCACAGTGACCTTGACCTTTGATCTTGCGACCCAACATCATCATGCTGCTTCCTATCATTATAGATAACCAAGTTTAGTTGCAATAGGCTTAACTAATCCTGAAATATAAGCTGAGAAGTTTTGCTAAATGCAGAACCTTATAATGTTGATGCCATCGCCATCGGAAAAGTGATACCTGTCTCACTTTTTCTGCTTTGCAGGCAAGACAATAAAATATTAACAAAGATTATACTGTGACCGTTGACCCCCATAACCTCATGATGTCTACATCAGCATGCTGCTTCCGTTAAATGTAAATCACCATGTACCCAAGTTTGGTTCCAATTGGATAAGGCATTGTTGAGATATAAGGCAATAACTTTTGTTTAACGCAAAAACGTAAGAAAATATTAACGAAGATTATACCGTGAGCTTTGACACCATAAACTTGACCTCATGATAGCTGCATCAGCATACTGCTTCCTTTCGATGTATATCTCCATGTACCCAAGTTTGGTTCCAATTGGATCAGGCATTGTTGAGATATAAGACAATAACTTTTGTTTAACGTAAAAACGTAACGTAAAATATTAACAAAGATTATACAGTGACCTTTGACCCCATAACCTTGAACGCATGAAGCCTGCATCAGCGTGCTGCTTCATTTTGATGTATATTACTATGCATCCAAGTTTGGTTCCAATTGGATCAGGCATTGCTGAGATATAAACTTAACTTAAAAGTTTACGCCGCCGCCGGAAAAGTGATACCTATGTCTCAATCCTGCTTCGCAAGCTAGACAAAAATCCGAGAAACAACACGGGTGTGATGTCACCCACTCAGATAATACGGAGAACGATGTCAGCCGATTTTCATGTTAAAAAACTGTATAGCCAACATCCAATTTCATATTACTGCCGATCGCCATTGGGATTAAATGAGGCGACCTTATCTGGCATATTTCGTTGTAACCACACGTCCCAGATTCGGGGTCAGAAATTGGGAAATGCAACACACAAAATTTTAGAGACCTCAGTCTCCATATATGCTAGAGAATAACATGAAAGAATACAACCTGAGTTTCAGTTGGTAATCCATGGTAATCCAATAATTCCTGGTGCGAAAAACTTAGCTAAATGAGGCACAAAGACTTAAACTTTGAGAAAACTAAGAATACTTCAATATGCAAAAAGCATGTATTGCTCTTGTTGCCATGCAAACAAGAATGAGCCTCACTGGCAGACAGGTACCCGGGTGTTTGGAGCTGGGTACCTGGTTCCAGGAGCCCGTAAAGCTTTCTAAATCTAGAATCCTAGAGCAGCTAGCTAGCTAGCTTATATTATCAAAGAGTAATATAATGGTAAGTATTGCTCGAAGGAGAATTTGCCATTTTCTGCTTCACAAAAGTGCTGATTCCGTTTCATTTCTGTTTTGTAAACTATACCATTTAAGCTTGAAGGTACATTTAGTAAAATCAATAGAATTGTCAAATTTGTGTTATGCATCATGTTATTAGTATGCCCAGAAAGTATGACGTCAGGGTGGGAAACATATTGGTACTTAATAAGTTACAGCTTTACATGAGAATCAGTCTTACTTTCTAGAGGAAAATGCCCTTATCCATTAATTTTCATTTTAATATAATGTTTCCATTTCAATTTACCTTTTTTTAATGCCCTTATCCATTTATTTTTCACTAATTCCATGAATTCTATTTGTTTTCCCTTATTTCTGAAAACCAATGCCCTTACAAAATGTTAATGTTGAAAACTATTTTTAAGCAGGTCATAGTGCTTTTGACCATAAAGACAATGTGTTATGCCCTCTCCTTAAGGAAGCAAGGTTACAGTGGCCATAACCTTTGACCATTTGACCACAAAATTCAGTAAAACTTGAATATTTAGAAATTAATTGGACTTGTTTTATATCATAAAGAATATACTTTTTTAGGGATTTGGGGACAACTTATTTATTGTAAAAGACATGGCCCATTAATGTTGGTGTCAAAAGGTCATGGTCACTGGGACCTTGGTATATAAACCCTTGTTTTTTTCAAAATTACATTGTGTTTAACCATTTCACTGACAAAGTCCAAGTGACCATGACCTTTTGACACTGACATTAATGAGCCATGTCTTTTACAATAAATAAGTTGTCTCCAAGTTTGGCTTCAGTGTTTTTAACCAAACAAGATATAAACCATTAAGTTAAGCTTAACTAAAAAAATGTCATTGCTGAAAAACAATAAGTTTGGTCATTATCACACATGCTCACCTTGAGGCGCGAGTTGCTGATGCTGCTTCCACCCCTTGTGGCAAATTGGAAGTGTGAGACAGGGACGAAATTGCTGTCACAATCTCCTCCAAATCCTGCAGCCCAGTGTTTGCCGAATGCATGCCATTCAACCAAAGGGTCCCATGTCAGACCACATCTCAGCTATCGTCAATCATCAGCACATGGTTTTGAGATGACACTGTATTTCTGAAATAAATCAGACGCAAGTAAAGTGGAAACATGACATAGCCAAACACCATACATTTTGACTGGTCCACTAGCGGTTTAAACAGTCTGCCCAAAATACATTTTGGACACCTTAACCCTTTTAATGGTCAAATTTGTTCAAGAAAATCTAAATATTTCCTTGTTGAATGTCAACCGAGCCATTCAAGTGTTAAATTGGCAAAAATACTCTTCTCTCTACCTGTAGATGGACATTCCTCAAGGTTACTGCAGAGGCCGTTTCGGGCAGTTTAACAATGGTTAAATTGTCCAAAACCATCCAAAACCTAAAATCTGTCTAAAATATTTTTCCTTTATTTATGATATTTTAATTTAGCCAATATGTAGCCTACATGTCTGTATAATATATTTACACATATACCTATAAAAAGAACTACAAATGAAGAATATGAGTTTTGGTAATGGAGGGCTTGAAACAAATGACTATAAAAACAAACTGGAACAATTTCCAGCAACCATATTGTGTTCGAAACAAGAGGCCCGATGGGCCTATATCGCTCACCTGGCACATAGGCATTTCAACTAGAAAGGGTACTAACAACGTAGTCTATTGGATTGACTTCTCTAGTAGCCTGATGCTTGTTCTCTCTGTGAGACCAAAAGTCTGAATGATCTGAGTTCTGTAGTTAGTACCCAATTCTACGAGAAAGGCAATTGTCTATTTTAAAGTTGAATCCTAAGGTTTTGGCCAGAATTACAACAAGAACTAGGTCATCCAAGATAGATGCCAAGCTGTTCTCTTAAACAAACTTGGTTCAGCTGTTACCCTAGAGAGACCTAATAACACGTAGTATGTAAAGTCCCTGCCCTAGATGATATTTCATGAGTCTTGAATCAATTCCCCAAGCGGTTTCAGCTTTAAATATGCTTCTAATAATCGGCCAAAATCCAACATGGCTGCCAGCCAAATTGGCTGATCGGCTTCCTTTGAACAAACTTGGATCCCATGCCCTAAGGATGCTTCCTGCCTAATATAATTGAAATCAACCACGTCGTTCTTGAGAAGGCATTTTAAATTTGCTATTGCTTTACTATGGTTGAATTTGTGTTCGTTGTCGGGTTACTCGGACTGGAAGTACCATGTCGTTGCTTTGTCTATCTACACATGTGCACACTTTTACTCTCACTTGAAGCAGGAGCAAATGAGTCGAATTTGTAACACGTGATACGAATTTGTACCATGTGATACCGTTGTCCGATAATACTCTTGCCTTTTGGTCGTTCGGATATGTTGTTGAGGTAGCCTGCTTACCCAGACAACATACTTGAACTTAGCCTATGGTAGCTTATGGTGGGAAAAATATCCAAGATGGCCGCCAAACAGGTCATCCGACCGTTTCAAAAATGCAAAATATGAGATCACAATACCCAAAAACCAAAACCAATTTTGGCTTCAAGATCCATCAAATAAAAAATTCCAATATGGTTGCCAAACACTCCATTTTGATTGGCTCATGGGTTTTTTCCTGATGTCTCAACTTTCCTTCAACAAACTTTAATGGCCCTTAGCCCATAATCATATCTCCCAAATTACGGCACAATCAGTTCAGCGTTTCTGGAGGTTTTTTCTCAAAAACTAGTTCATCAAAGATGGTGGCCAAACTATTTGGCCTAACAACATCCCTTGAACAAAGTTGGTTCAGCTGTTGCCATATTTCAGAATATTTTTATTGGGCCTGTGCTGCTCACCTGGACCATTGGTATTTAAGCCATTTGCATTTAAACATGATGGATGATTTTCGGAAAATCCAAGATGACCAAGAAAAAATTGACTAATCAAGACTCTCGTTTAATATGTTGAAGGCTACCATCATAGGATCGTTCCAGCCAAGTTTTGTTGAAATTGGGTTATTGATTGAAGGAAATTTCAATTTCCCTTTCTCTGAGATCTAACAATACTTACCATTACATTACTTATTGATAACAACACCCTTGGTTCCGTCACCTAAGAATCTTCTGATTTGATAAGCTCTTACTGGTTCCTGGAACCGGGTACCCGGCCCCAACAAATGGGTACCCATTACCATGAGCCGATCACATGTTTGCATAGCTACCAAACAAGACCTGACACATTTTACTGAGAAAACTAAGAATATACAAATTTGGAGAAGATGCTTTAAACTGGTTTTGTTCATATTTAAAGGACAGACAACAATACGTTTCAATTTCTGGAAAGGTTTCTAAGCATTTCCCAATTGATATCGGAGTACCGCAGGGCTCTGTATTAGGACCGCTCCTGTTCCTTTTATTCATCAATGATCTCCCTATGTGTGTCAATAACCTTATGGATATGTATGCAGATGATACGACTATGCATACTGCTAGCTCCAATAGCTCTGAAATACGAAAAAACTTAACTAACGGTATGCAGTCTGTAGAAAACTGGTGCGTAGATAATAAAATGTTGCTGAATACAGATAAAACTAAATTGATGATGTTGGGAAGTAGGTATAAATTAAAACATATAAACACACATGATGTTATAATACCTACAAGCAATGGAAACCTAAACGTTGTTAAATTTGACAAACTTTTAGGCTTAAATATAGATAATGCACTTACATGGAATGAACATATAGGCAAATTGTGTAAAAAGATTTCTTCGTTGATCTATATGCTAAAGAAAAATAAGAATTATCTTAACACAGAACAAAGAAATCTGTTTTTTAAATCTTATATTCTTTCACATATATACACCTGTGCAAAAGTTAAGCACCACCCTATTTTTACGCACATGCGAGGGTATATTCATGTGCTATGAAGAAAGCAATAGCATAAACATTTATGTACCCATCCATCTTAGTGCAAGAGGTAATAATGCAACTAGAGGAATGCTGATTATGATGGTGGGGAGACACTGTATGTTTTTGTTTGAACTTGAAAACGAGGCCTGAATATGGTTACGTTGACACAACTGACAACTACTGCCCTACAGTTGACACACGTGGCTAGATTGTCATTAATGGTGTCTGAAAACGAAGTTTAACATCTGTGCACGAGTTTGAGACTGTCATTCTTAATACCGGGTATATCCACCTTGTGCCTGGATGACGGCCTGGACACGACGTCTCATGCTGGTCACCAACCGACTGATACGCCATTGTGGTATTCGTTGCCATTCAAGATGGAGTGCGTCTGTTAATTCCTGTAGGTTCTGCACAGGAGGATCCCTCCTTCTCACCATGTTTCCCAGATATGCTCAATAGGGTTCATGTCAGGGCTCCTTGCTGGCCATGGTAGGGTTTCGATGGCATTCTGGCGGAGGTATTCATGCACAGCTCTAGCACGATGTGGTCGGGCGTTGTCATCCATGAATATAGGGTGGGTTCCAGGTGCATGATTTACAAAATGAGGGACCACAACTCTATCCAGTATGGAATCTTGATATCTTTGTCCATTTAGTGTTCCAGATACAGTCAACAGATCCAGCTTACAATCAAATGAGATGCACCCCCATATCATAACGGAACCTCCACCAAATGGAACTTCTTCCATGATGTTACGTTGGTCGTACGCCGTGCGTCTGGACCTCCATACACGAGTTCGACCATCTGTGGCATGAAGCAGGAACCGACTTTCATCGGACCAGTGTACCCGTCTCCAGGATCGCATGCTCCAGTGTCTTCTTTCGTTGCACCACCTCAGATGCTCCTCTTTGTGGTGTGCAGTGAGGAGAGGACGTCTGACAGGTCTCCTAGCTTTCATGCCAGCAGCATACAGTCTCCTTTTGACGGTAGACATTGACACTATTGCGCGTTTCCCATTGCTGGCTGAGCACTCTGCTGTTGGTGAATGGAGATCTCCTAACAAGGCGTACTAGGGCTCGATCATCACGGGCAGTAGTCTTCTTCGGTCTTCCAGATCTAGGCCTGTCCTTCACCTCGTTAGTTTGCCCATGTTTTGCAATCAAACGACTGATTACAGTATGGTTAATGTTCAGCTGTCTGCCAATCTCTCTGCATGACATACCAGTGGTATGCATGCCTATGATTTGCCATTTCACACGATCACTTAACCTTCGTCTTGCCATAGCGGTTCACAATCAAGAGCTAATTCTCTCTGTACAAATAAACCACGGTCATGAACACAAAATTCCTAATCTTGTCGCCTAAATCTGTATGTAATGTTCTACACCTCAAACTGGACTTTTACATAACTGAACACGTGTGCTGTTTCCCGCCACGCACGGACATCAAGCGGCGTGAAGTCATGCATGCATGTGCATTTCGTACTTGGAATTATGTCAGCTAACGCGGGGACAAAAAGTATGGCAGCCTAGTTGTACCATCATGTTTCTACGTTATATTGTTTTTGCTGGTGCTTAACTTTTGCACAGGTGTATAGATTACTGCAGTCTTGTATTTTGTCCATTTTCACCTACACTGTTGGATAGGTTAGAAAAGTTACAAAAGCGAGCTGATAGAGTAATATTAGATATGCCTTATAGAACACCATCAGCGCCATTATATAAAACACTAAATTGGACAACTTTAACTAAAAGAATGATGATTAAAACAGGCATTATGACATACAAGGCGAGAAATGGGCTTGCTCCCAGCTACATAAAAGACATGTTCATTTCAATCGAGGATGCACACACTAGGAATTTGCGCTCAAAGACATTTAATCATCTACAAGTTCCCAAGATTAAAACAGATTATGGAAAGAAAAGCTTTACACATGCAGCCCTACAACTGTGGAAGTCTACCAATGTCTTTCAAGTCCAATCTTCAGGAATATATAAATCAAATGTAATGATAAAATAATAAACTCAGAGCCATTACACTCTGAATTCCAAGGGCATAGGTATAAAGCCAGCTAAAAAAAAAGAAAAAAAAAAGTAAAAACAAATAAATAAATAGCTAGCATTCTAATAATTGTATATCATTTGTACACAGGATATAATACATGTATGTAAACTTTTGACTAATAACTGACTATTTCTACTTGTTGTATATATTTCTACATAGTATGATTTATGTGTAAGTGTACTTGCAGTGTTTTTCTCTGTCAGTTTGTCTGTGTGCGTGCGTGTGTATGCATGTGTAAGCATTCTTTCTGAGGGCCTCGGCAAGATCAGATTTTACCGACGTTGTTTACCCTCATTAAATAAAGATTATTATTATTATTATTATGGCTTGCCTTATGGGGCTGGGGCCTGGGAGGCAGGGTCTGTAATGTAATGGTATGTATTGTTAGATCCAGGAGAAAGGGAAAGTGAAATTTCCTTCATTCTCCTTTGATCAATACTTACCATTACATTACTTAATGATAACACCAGATTTGATCAGTAACCCGGTGGGAAGGGCAAGCAATATGAAGCTTTTTTTGCCCCTAGAGAAAGATCTAGACTAAACTTGTCACAAGAACATGAAAGGATCGACAAGCTTTGGGATCGAACCACATTCGCTTAATCGGCAAACCCCCTCCCCCCTCTCTCCCAAAAAGGGAAGAGAACTAACGAACATGCATCTCGCCTGAAAACACAGGTATGCCAAGAGGGTTACCCTCTAACGACACACATAAGCCTGGGAATGAGCATGAATATATAAGATGAATGAACATGATATATAAACAGTATACAACAAACAGTCTAACTTGGATTACCTTATGACTTTTGGATTGCAGACACCACACCACCAACCGTCACCCTTTTGGCCCAACATGACCTTAGGCTAAAATCCTCTCGCTGACCATGTCTGTCATCCCTAATATAGGACTAAAGCTTCTAAAAGGAGAACCATGAGTGTGGCCACTTAACTAGTTTTCAAGACTGCTAAAGCGAGTGGATTGGCTGAGTCTGACATGTCCCTCATTAGTAGTCCGTGAAAGAGGAGTCAGTGCCATTGTGCAACGGCCATGATGTCCTCTAATGCGATACCATTGAATAGGGCAGTTGAGGTGGCTATTCCCCTGACATCGTGAGCCCTGGTACATTGCACCTGGTGACCGGTTGCAATCTCGTGGGTAGTCAACTACCCAGCGAGAGATAGTATCCATGGATGTGACGCCATAAGGCAGATCCATAGATGTTGATCTTTTGACCGTAGAACGTCCGTCCATTTCTTGTACTTGGTCAAAGCACGGACCGGACACCAGGCACTGGCATCACGATCATACCTGGTTAATTATGGTAAATTATGACCAGTTTGCTGCGATATCTCAAAGATTGGTTCTTTGACATAAATTCTGCTCTTGGAAGCAGTCGCAGACCCTCTCCAGAGACAATAAATCGGTCCCTCTGCTGAAAGTCCATGGATCTCACTGCGCCTTCTAGCTGAGGAAGCTCCAAGTAGAAAGACTGCCGTAAGAATCAGATGCTTTAGACTAACCAAACCCAAGGGTTCGAAAGGATAATTTGTTAGCACATTAAGCACTAGACTCCAGGCTGGAATGACTACCGGTTGTCTCGGTCGGAGATTGCTCATTCCCTTCAACATTACATTTAACTAGGCCACCTCTTGACTATCCCTGTTGGCTAGACAAGGGATAACTAGGCTTGCACGATTATGTGATTAAATCGAAAATCGCGATTATTTTTTAAATCGTGAATTTATATGATTAAAAATGAAATAATCGAATAATCGTGAATAATCCTACAGCATAAAATGTTTCAAAACCTACCTTTTAATTATTCTTTAATGCGATCGGTCACGGAAATTTATATTTTGCTCAGTGAATGCATGCCCATTTGCAGGCCAAGTGAAGACTATTTTTGAAAATGTATCATTGGAATGACTGGCTCAAGAATTTCAAAAATAGTCTTCTCTTGGCCTGCAAATCGACCTTTCTCAACATCTGCTGTTTTAACTGGGTAATGTGTACTCAAGCTGATTAATCGAGTAATCGCGATTATTATTAAATAATCAATCATGATTATTGAAAGCAATAATCGCGCAAGCCTAGGGATAACTGATGCCAAAGCTGACCTGCAATTGTGACAGGAGCTAGTCCTGAAATGAATAGCTCACAGAGAAAGTCTGCTATTTGCTGAATAGTGGATTGAAAGGTATCAATACCCTTTCCTTTACACCAGTCTGCAAATCTGTTAACCTTGTTGTTATATGACTTGAAGGTTGACCTCCTTCTCGCAGCTGCGATGAAATTCGCAGCTTGTCGAGAAGTCTTCCGATGTGGAACGTTGTTTGATAACATCCACGCAGTCAATTTGAACATTTCGGGACGCTCATGTAGGAAGAGTCCCTTGGTCTGGGAGATTATGTTCGGAATCTCGGCTAACTGCACTGGATTGTCCACCAGCAGATCTAGAAGATCCACCAAAATGGCGCTATTAGCAGGACCAGGCACGTATCCTCCCTGATCTTCCCCAACATCTTCGGCAGAAGAATGGTGGGTGGGTACGTGTAAGTGTGCATCCCTCTCCAGCTTATCACCAGAGCGTGTGTTCGACGGTATTTGGATCGGGAATCGTTGAGACATAAGTCATGATTTGAGCTTTTTCCTTTGTGGCGAACAAGTCCACATTGGGTTTGCCCCAATACTCGAAGATCCTATGAAGAACTGGAGGGTTGAGAGACCATTCTGTTGGCAGAATTCTCTGTCTCTGAGACAAAGCATGCACCAGAATGTTCAATCGCACAGGAATGTGAGCTGCTTTCAAAACAACCGAGTAATTCCTGCACCATTGAATCAAGTGCCACACTTTCATACATAGTGTGGGTGACTTGGTCCCGCCTTGGTGATTTATGTATGATACTACTGTCGAGTTGTCCAACCGTATCAATATCGCCTTGCCTCTGACTTTTGGAGTCTGGTGTTCTCCCAGGCAGGTCCCCCCTCCCCCCCATCCCTCCAGCGATGCATCCGTGTACACAGACAGCTGGGGGTTGGATAGGTGCAGCGAAAGCCCTACTAGGTGATTCTGACGCTTTTTCCACCATACAAGATGCGACATTATTGGCTCCAAAACTGGCACCAGCTTTGACAGGGGTTCTGTTCTCTGTTTCCACAGAGACATCAGATACAACTGGATAGGTCTTCTCATCAGAGCAGCATACAGGATTACCTGCTCCGTGGAGACCATCATGCCCAGCATCTGAAGAGACCGCCTCGCCTGAATGTGGTTTCCCAATCGAAAACTCTTGAAGATGGCTAACAGAGACACCACTCTGGGCTCTGACGGGTAAACCCTGCACTCCTCGAGATCGAATCGCATCCCCAAATAAACGAACTGTTGAGTGGGTGTCAACTCGGATTTCTCCTTGTTGACTATCCAGCCCAGATCTGAAAGTAACTTCAGAGTCAGAGCAGTATCCACCTCTAACCTGGCTGACGTGTCTGCTTTGATCAGCCAATCGTCTATGTAGGTGTGAAGCGCCACGTTCTCTTTTCTGAGAAACAGTCACCGCAAGGACCACTCTGGTGAAAACCTGTGGAGCTGTCGACAGGCCAAATGGGAGGACACTTGATTCTGAAACGCAAATCTCAGAAACCTGAGACAACTCCTGTTCATTGGAATGTGGAAATATACATCTTTCAGATCGATCAATACACACCAAATTCCCTTCCTCAATTCTGCCATTACTGACCTCGGAGTTTCCATCTGAAACCGAGGCGTATGGATAAACCACTTTAATGGCCTGAGATTGAGTATGGGTCTCCATCCCTCTGTGCTCTTGGGGACAAGGAACATGTTTGAATAGAAGCCTGGAGTGTTCCGGTTTGCTAGTTGTATTGCTCCCTTCAGAAGCAAACCTGACACTTCGTTTTGAATGGCTTATAACGTGTCTGGTTCCCTTGGTACGGGAGTCCAGACAGGTGCCAAAGACAGATTTTGTGTGGAAAATCCCACTACTCTGGCATGTACCCCTGGGATAACCATCCCAGGACCAGACTGTCTGACGTCACACCTTGCCAAGCCTCGACGAAACGCATGAGCCTTCCACCCACTATAGACGCATCGACGTCTAATGCAGGTGTCTGGCTCGCAATCCGCTCCCCCCCCCACCCCCTCTCTTGACGAGAGAGAGTGAGAACCATTTTGGTCTTAGCTTGGCTGGTCTAACTGGCACTGCTGTTCCTGTCGCACAGGTGCAGTCCAGGCAGATAGGAAGGGAGGCCTCATACCCTCAGGTACGATCCGCTTCCTTCTTTCCGCCCTTAGAGGACTTCCCCTTCCTGCCTCTGGGGCGATCAGGAGAAACATTGGAGAGGGTAGGGGCCTCTACAACCTTCTTGGCCTTCTTCGCCAGAGGCGGCTGAGAAGACCCAGTAGAAGCAGAAGCAGCACTAGGCTTAGCTTTTGCCTTGCTTTTGTGCTTTTTCTGCTTCTTAGAAGGTTGCCCGGTTAGTGGCTTGGCTACAGCCCCTAGGGCGTGCGCCTAACGCACTATCCCCAGCTGTACATTAACCGCCAACCGATTCTGCGCGATGTTGGCAGTGTCTTCTAAGATGGTCCGCGCTTGGCCACCAAAGATGCTAGGGCCAGTAAGGGGGTGTCCCAAAAAGAAGCTCCCTAACGGCAGTAGCTGGACGCATATGGTCAAGGATCATCTGCCTCCTAGACTTCGTCACTCTCGCTTGCACCCTTGCCAATGTGTCCATAGACAGCACCAGGCTGTCATTGACACATGAAAGCGTCACAGGGTGGCCTGCCCCTGCTTCAGCCCACACCGACTGAAGAAGGCGATAAGCATGATTGACAGCACTCATTGCTGCCCTCACTCCCTCATCGCATAGGGACAGGACTTCGTCATGGTGTACCTGAGACTTGTCCACCAGCTCCAGCACTCTGGACACCCAGCACCCATCCTCGGTGACTGTTGGGACAACACCATGTCTATCATATTCCCGCTGTGGGATACGACATCTCGCCCGCACCTCCCTGGAGGCCACAGGAAGCTGGCCCTTTGTCAGTTGTTTGCTATAAATAGCATCCAATAACTCCATAAACCTTGGATCCAGTCCAATAGACTGGATCCGGGCTGCGGGCAAGATCCCTGTCCTAATCGATGCCACCGATGGACGGGGTGCATCCTCCTCGGATATGGTCGAAACCAGACGGGTCTACCCTGGCTATCCAAGCCAGAGCCTCTGACCAGTCTGTCTCTGAGGAGGACACTCCCGTGAACACGTCACCCGTTGACGTGTTCATGGCCCTACCAGTAATGGCCTCCTGGCTAGGAGCCATTGCTGATATGCCAGGAACTCCGGTACCGTACGGTTCCACCGCCACCCCATGAAAAACACCAGTCCATGGAGTAGGCCCATGCGGACCCGTAACGGCTGAGGAACCATGGCCATGCACGGGCGCCAACAGCACCCCATAACTGACTGCCGGACCAGGCGAGATAGGTGAGTACCATGCCTGGCCAGCCACACCTGTCACCATGTCGGTTGGCGGCAAACCAACCAGCATGGGACTGGTGCCCGGTACTGGAGTGTCCTAAACCATGGGCAGAGCCGCTGCCTTGGCTTGCGCCAAGCCAGACAGATGGAGGGTGGTTCCGTCCAGGACGGAATTGACCTCCATGCTCTCCACCCACGGCATCTCAGGCCGCAACAGTCTCTCCTCCTCGGCCTCCTCATCTTCAGACCCCGAAGAGTCGTCACCAGATGAGGAAACACAGGAGCCGTCCTGGCGAATGGCTCCCATGCCTGACGGACCGACCACCGCTACTGGACCAACCAGAGGTGGCCGCAGAGACAGTACCCATCAGGCCAGAGCCTGACGGTACCGCTAGCATGCCATATGAGAGGGCTCCCTCGGTAGCCAGTTCAGAACCCTGTCCAAGGACAGGGTCCGTACCGGACATGGGAAGACTGTCCTACAGCTTTAGGACTCAGGGACGACACGAGCATGGGCAGGACGCTATGCAAGAAGCCTTACATGGAGGGCCCGAACCACGCCAGAGGTGCCATCTCCGAAACCTCCGACTGCAGACGTGGAGCGCCCCCAAGGGCCAAAACAGATGCTCCACAATTTCTTTTTGTACTGCCTGACCCGCGTCAAACCAGGCCAAGTCCTTCTGGGAAAGGAACTCAACCAACATCTCGATCGGCCACACTGAACAAACATTACACCTATTATCAACTTTACAGGAAGAACATCGAAAACATACATGGTCTTTGTAGGCGACTTTCATGAACTTATGGCATTCGGAACAAGATGGCAGGGTAGGCTCTATAAGCACAAAACCTAAAATAAGAAAGTGGAGCGAAACACGAATAGAAGGCAGACAAATAATTTTCACATATTTTGACCATAAATTAAATGTAAACCCTCCAGCACCCCAAACCGGCAATGTTTCAACCAAGATCGCGTAAGCTGGCGACAAGAACAATAGCGGACATTAAATACACCCATATACTGATCCTGACGGATGTATCACATGGAACCAGGAATCATATCAAATTGCATTCGCGGTATATTTAAGAATTAATTTCAAAATTATACTACTCAAACGAAGGCCAAAACGATATGTGAAGGAAACAACAAAATGATAAACAAACTGCTGTAGAACACGGTAAAAATGCAGAACACATCTTAAATCAAGAATTTTGAAAACACAGATCAATGCAAACAGATCATGATTACCACGTAAAACTTGACATAATTCTAAAGTTTTCTGGTACAAAAAGCATGCAGCACCAAGAATAAGATGCGCGAATTAATAAAACATTTCCTTCACCATAACAAGAATTCCGCAAAATTAACTGTCTCGCCTGTCTCCTGTTTGTCACAGTTACCTTTACATTTGACCTTCTGCCCTCAATGTTATCATGCTGCTTCCTAACATTATAGGTAACCATGTATCCAAGTTCAGTTGCAATAGGCTTAACCAATCCTAAAATATAAGCTGAGAAATTTTGCTAAACGCAAAAACTTAATGTTGAAATAACATTGTTTTGTATCATGGTCCCAGTGACCTTGACCTTTGGCCCTACATCATCATGCTACTTCCTATCATTATAGGCAACCGTTTACCCAAGTTTTGTTGCAATAGGCTTAACCAATCCTGAAATATAAGCTGAAAGGTTTTGCCAAATGCAAAAACTAATGTTGACAGGTCTGTATCAAGGTCAGTGCCCTTGACCTTTGACCTTGTGACCCAAACATCATCATGCTGCTTCCTAACGTTATAGGTAACTAGGTATCCAAGTTTAGCTGCAATAGACTTAACCACTCATGAAATATAAGCTGAGAAGTTTTGCTAAACGCAAAAACCTAATGATGAAATAACAGAGTTCTGTATCAAGGTCACAGTGACCTTGACCTTTGATCTTGCGACCCAACATCATCATGCTGCTTCCTATCATTATAGATAACCAAGTTTAGTTGCAATAGGCTTAACTAATCCTGAAATATAAGCTGAGAAGTTTTGCTAAATGCAGAACCTTATAATGTTGATGCCATCGCCATCGGAAAAGTGATACCTGTCTCACTTTTTCTGCTTTGCAGGCAAGACAATAAAATATTAACAAAGATTATACTGTGACCGTTGACCCCCATAACCATGACCTCATGATGTCTACATCAGCATGCTGCTTCCGTTAAATGTAAATCACCATGTACCCAAGTTTGGTTCCAATTGGATAAGGCATTGTTGAGATATAAGGCAATAACTTTTGTTTAACGCAAAAACGTAAGAAAATATTAACGAAGATTATACCGTGAGCTTTGACACCATAAACTTGACCTCATGATACCTGCATCAGCGTACTGCTTCCTTTCGATGTATATCTCCATGTACTCAAGTTTGGTTCCAATTGGATCAGGCATTGTTGAGATATAAGACAATAACTTTTGTTTAACGTAAAAACGTAACGTAAAATATTAACAAAGATTATACCGTGACCTTTGACCCCATAACCTTGAACGCATGAAGCCTGCATCAGCGTGCTGCTTCATTTTGATGTATATTACTATGCATCCAAGTTTGGTTCCAATTGGATCAGGCATTGCTGAGATATAAACTTAACTTAAAAGTTTACGCCGCCGCCGGAAAAGTGATACCTATGTCTCAATCCTGCTTCGCAAGCTAGACAAAAATCCGAGAAACAACACGGGTGTGATGTCACCCACTCAGATAATACGGAGAACGATGTCAGCCGATTTTCATGTTAAAAAACTGTATAGCCAACATCCAATTTCATATTACTGCCGATCGCCATTGGGATTAAATGAGGCGACCTTATCTGGCATATTTCGTTGTAACCACACGTCCCAGATTCGGGGTCAGAAATTGGGAAATGCAACACACAAAATTTTAGAGACCTCAGTCTCCATATATGCTAGAGAATAACATGAAAGAATACAACCTGAGTTTCAGTTGGTAATCCAATAATTCCTGGTGCGAAAAACTTAGCTAAATGAGGCACAAAGACTTAAACTTTGAGAAAACTAAGAATATTTCAATATGCAAAAAGCATGTATTGCTCTTGTTGCTATGCAAACAAGAATGAGCCTCACTGGCAGACAGGTACCCGGGTGTTTGGAGCTGGGTACCTGGTTCCAGGAGCCCGTAAAGCTTTCTAAATCTAGAATCCTAGAGCAGCTAGCTAGCTAGCTTGTATTATCAAAGAGTAATATAATGGTAAGTATTGCTCGAAGGAGAATTTGCCATTTTCTGCTTCACAAAAGTGCTGATTCCGTTTCATTTCTGTTTTGTAAACTATACCATCTAAGCTTGAAGGTACATTTAGTAAAATCAATAGAATTGTCAAATTTGTGTTATGCATCATGTTATTAGTATGCCCAACAAGTATGACGTCAGGGTGGGAAACATATTGGTACTTAATAAGTTACAGCTTTACATGAGAATCAGTCTTACTTTCTAGAGGAAAATGCCCTTATCCATTAATTTTCATTTTAATATAATGTTTCCATTTCAATTTACCTTTTTTTAATTCCCTTATCCATTTATTTTTCACTAATTCCATGAATTCTATTTGTTTTCCCTTATTTCTGAAAACCAATGCCCTTACAAAATGTTAATGTTGAAAACTATTTTTAAGCAGGTCATAGTGCTTTTGACCATAAAGACAATGTGTTATGCCCTCTCCTTAAGGAAGCAAGGTTACAGTGACCATAACCTTTGACCATTTGACCACAAAATTCAGTAAAACTTGAATATTTAGAAATTAATTGGACTTGTTTTATATCATAAAGAATATACTTTTTTAGGGATTTGGGGACAACTTATTTATTGTAAAAGACATGGCCCATTAATGTTTGTGTCAAAAGGTCATGGTCACTGGGACCTTGGTATATAAACCCTTGTTTTTTCAAAATTACATTGTGTTTAACCATTTCACTGACAAAGTCCAAGTGACCATGACCTTTTGACACTGACATTAATGAGCCATGTCTTTTACAATAAATAAGTTGTCTCCAAGTTTGGCTTCAGTGTTTTTAACCAAACAAGATATAAACCATTAAGTTAAGCTTAACAAAAAAATGTCATTGCTGAAAAACAATAAGTTTGGTCATTATCACACATGCTCACCTTGAGGCGCGAGTTGCTGATGCTGCTTCCACCCCTTGTGGCAAATTGGAAGTGTGAGACAGGGAAGAAATTGCTGTCACAATCTCCTCCAAATCCTGCAGCCCAGTGTTTGCCGAATGCATGCCATTCAACCAAAGGGTCCCATGTCAGACCACATCTTAGCTATCGTCAATCATCAGCGCATGGTTTTGAGATGACACTGTATTTCTGAAATAAATCAGACGCAAGTAAAGTGGAAACATGACATAGCCAAACACCATACATTTTGACTGGTCCACTAGCGGTTTAAACAGTCTGCCCAAAATACATTTTGGACACCGTAACCCTTTTAATGGTCAAATTTGTTCAAGAAAATCTAAATATTTCCTTATTGAATGTCAACCGAGCCATTCAAGTGTTAAATTGGCAAAAATACTCTTCTCTCTACCTGTAGATGGACATTCCTCAAGGTTACTGCAGAGGCCGTTTCGGGCAGTTTAACAATGGTTAAATTGTCCAAAACCATCCAAAACCTAAAATCTGTCTAAAATATTTTTCCTTTATTTATGATATTTTAATTTAGCCAATATGTAGCCTACATGTCTGTATAATATATTTACACATATACCTATGAAAAGAACTACAAATGAAGAATATGAGTTTTGGTAATGGAGGGCTTGAAACAAATGACTATAAAAACAAACTGGAACAATTTCCAGCAACTATATTGTGTTCGAAACAAGAGGCCCGATGGGCCTATATCGCTCACCTGGCACATAGGCATTTCAACTAGAAAGGGTACTAACAACGTAGTCTATTGGATTGACTTCTCTAGTAGCCTGATGCTTGTTCTCTCTGTGAGACCAAAAGTCTGAATGATCTGAGTTATGTAGTTAGTACCCAATTCTACGAGAAAGGCAATTGTCTATTTTAAAGTTGAATCCTAAGGTTTTGGCCAGAATTACAACAAGAACTAGGTCATCCAAGATAGATGCCAAGCTGTTCTCTTAAACAAACTTGGTTCAGCTGTTACCTTAGAGAGACCTAATAACATGTAGTATGTAACGTCCCTGCCCTAGATGATATTTCATGAGTCTTGTATCAATTCCCCAAGCGGTTTCAGCTTTAAATATGCTTCTAATAATCGGCCAAAATCCAACATGGCTGCCAGCCAAATTGGCTGATCGGCTTCCTTTGAACAAACTTGGATCCCATGCCCTAAGGATGCTTCCTGCCTAATATAATTGAAATCAACCACGTCGTTCTACAGAAGGCATTTTAAATTTGCTATTGCTTTACTATGGTTGAATTTGTGTTCGTTGTCGGGTTACTCGGACTGGAAGTACCATGTCGTTGCTTTGTCTATCTACACATGTGCACACTTTTACTCTCACTTGAAGCAGGAGCAAATGAGTCGAATTTGTAACACGTGATACGAATTTGTACCATGTGATACCGTTGTCCGATAATACTCTTGCCTTTTGGTCGTTCGGATATGTTGTTGAGGTAGCCTGCTTACCCAGACAACATACTTGAACTTAGCCTATGGTAGCTTATGGTGGGAAAAATATCCAAGATGGCCGCCAAACAGGTCATCCGACCGTTTCAAAAATGCAAAATATGAGATCACAATACCCAAAAACCAAAACCAATTTTGGCTTCAAGATCCATCAAATAAAAAATTCCAATATGGTTGCCAAACACTCCATTTTGATTGGCTCATGGGTTTTTTCCTGATGTCTCAACTTTCCTTCAACAAAGTTTAATGGCCCTTAGCCCATAATCATATCTCCCAAATTACGGCACAATCAGTTCAGCGTTTCTGGAGATTTTTTCTCAAAAACTAGTTCATCAAAGATGGTGGCCAAACTATTTGGCCTAACAACATCCCTTGAACAAAGTTGGTTCAGCTGTTGCCATATTTCAGAATATTTTTATTGGGCCTGTGCTGCTCACCTGGACCATTGGTATTTAAGCCATTTGCATTTAAACATGATGGATGATTTTCGGAAAATCCAAGATGACCAAGAAAAAATTGACTAATCAAGACTCTCGTTTAATATGTTGAAGGCTACCATCATAGGATCGTTCCAGCCAAGTTTTGTTGAAATTGGGTTATTGATTGAAGGAAATTTCAATTTCCCTTTCTCTGAGATCTAACAATACTTACCATTAAATTACTTATTGATAACAACACCCTTGGTTCCGTCACCTAAGAATCTTCTGATTTGATAAGCTCTTACTGGTTCCTGGAACCGGGTACCCGCCCCCAACAAATGGGTACCCATTACCATGAGCCGATCACATGTTTGCATAGCTACCAAACAAGACCTGACACATTTTACTGAGAAAACTAAGAATATACAAATTTGGAGAAGATGCTTTAAACTGGTTTTGTTCATATTTAAAGGACAGACAACAATACGTTTCAATTTCTGGAAAGGTTTCTAAGCATTTGCCAATTGATATCGGAGTACCGCAGGGCTCTGTATTAGGACCGCTCCTGTTCATTTTATACATCAATGATCTCCCTATGTGTGTCAATAACCTTATGGATATGTATGCAGATGATACGACTATGCATACTGCTAGCTCCAATAGCTCTGAAATACGAAAAAACTTAACTAACGGTATGCAGTCTGTAGAAAACTGGTGCGTAGATAATAAAATGTTGCTGAATACAGATAAAACTAAATTGATGATGTTGGGAAGTAGGTATAAATTAAAACATATAAACACACATGATGTTATAATACCTACAAGCAATGGAAACCTAAACGTTGTTAAATTTGACAAACTTTTAGGCTTAAATATAGATAATGCACTTACATGGAATGAACATATAGGCAAATTGTGTAAAAAGATTTCTTCGTTGATCTATATGCTAAAGAAAAATAAGGATTATCTTAACACAGAACAAAGAAATCTGTTTTATAAATCTTATATTCTTTCACATATAGATTACTGCAGTCTTGTATTTTGTCCATTTTCACCTACACTGTTGGATAGGTTAGAAAAGTTACAAAAGCGAGCTGATAGAGTAATATTAGATATGCCTTATAGAACACCATCAGCGCCATTATATAAAACACTAAATTGGACAACTTTAACTAAAAGAATGATGATTAAAACAGGTATTATGACATACAAGGCGAGAAATGGGCTTGCTCCCAGCTACATAAAAGACATGTTCATTTCAATCGAGGATGCACACACTAGGAATTTGCGCTCAAAGACATTTAATCATCTACAAGTTCCCAAGATTAAAACAGATTATGGAAAGAAAAGCTTTACACATGCAGCCCCACAACTGTGGAAGTCTACCAATGTCTTTCAAGTCCAATCTTCAGGAATATATAAATCAAATGTAATGATAAAGTAATAAACTCAGAGCCATTACACTCTGAATTCCAAGGGCATAGGTATAAAGCCAGCTAAAAAAAAAGAAAAAAAAAGTAAAAATAAATAATTAAATAGCTAGCATTCTAATAATTGTATATCATTTGTACACAGGATATAATACATGTATGTAAACTTTTGACTAATAACTGACTATTTCTACTTGTAATATGTTGTATATATTTGTACATAGTATGATTTATGTGTAAGCGTACTTGCAGTGTTTTTCTCTGTCAGTTTGTCTGTGTGCGTGCGTGTGTATGCATGTGTGTGCATTCTTTCTGAGGGCCTCGGGAAGATCAGATTTTACCGACGTTGTTTACCCTCATTAAATAAAGATTATTATTATTATTATTATGGCTTGCCTTATGGGGCTGGGGCCTGGGAGGCAGGGTCCGTAATGTAATGGTATGTATTGTTAGATCCAGAAGAAAGGGAAAGTGAAATTTCCTTCATTCTCCTTTGATCAATACTTACCATTACATTACTTAATGATAACACCAGATTTGATCAGTAACCCGGTGGGAAGGGCAAGCAATATGAAGCTTTTTTTGCCCCTAGAGAAAGATCTAGACTAAACTTGTCACAAGATCATGAAAGGATCGACAAGCTTTGGGATCGAACCACATTCGCTTAATCGGCAAACCCCCTCCCCCCTCTCTCCCAAAAAGGGAAGAGAACTAACGAACATGCATCTCACCTGAAAACACAGGTATGCCAAGAGGGTTAACCTCTAACGACACACATAAGCCTGGGAATGAGCATGAATATTTAAGATGAATGAACATGATATATAAACATTATACAACAAACAGTCTAACTTGGATTACCTTATGACTTTTGGATTGCAGACACCACACCACCAACCGTCACCCTTTTGGCCCAACATGACTTTAGGCTAAAATCCTCTCGCTGACCATGTCTGTCATCCCTAATATAGGACTAAAGCTTCTAAAAGGAGAACCATGAGTGTGGCCACTTAACTAGTTTTCAAGACTGCTAAAGCGAGTGGATTGGCTGAGTCTGACATGTCCCTCATTAGTAGTCCGTGAAAGAGGAGTCAGTGCCATTGTGCAATGGCCATGATGTCCTCTAATGCGATACCATTGAATAGGGCAGTTGAGGTGGCTATTCCCCTGACATCGTGAGCCCTGGTACATTGCACCTGGTGACCGGTTGCAATCTCGTGGGTAGTCAACTACCCAGCGAGAGATAGTATCCATGGATGCGACGCCATAAGGCAGATCCATAGATGTTGATCTTTTGACCGTAGAACGTCCGTCCATTTCTTGTACTTGGTCAAAGCACGGACCGGACACCAGGCACTGGCATCACGATCATACCTGGTTAATTATGGTAAATTATGACCAGTTTGCTGCGATATCTCAAAGATTGGTTCTTTGACATAAATTCTGCTCTTGGAAGCAGTCGCAGACCCTCTCCAGAGACAATAAATCGGTCCCTCTGCTGAAAGTGCATGGATCTCACTGCGCCTTCTAGCTGAGGAAGCTCCAAGTAGAAAGACTGCCTTAAGAATCAGATGCTTTAGACTAACCAAACCCAAGGGTTCGAAAGGATAATTTGTTAGCACATTAAGCACCAAAGATAGACTCCAGGCTGGAATGACTACCGGTTGTCTCGGTCGGAGATTGCTCATTCCCTTCACCATCACATTTAACTAGGCCACCTCTTGACTATCCCTGTTGGCTAGACAAGGGATAACTAGGCTTGCGCGATTATGTGATTAAATCGAAAATCGCGATTATTTTTTAAATCGTGAATTTATATGATTAAAAATGAAATAATCGAATAATCGTGAATAATCCTACAGCATAAAATGTTTCAAAACCTACCTTTTAATTATTCTTTAATGCGATCAGTCACAGAAATTTATATTTTGCTCAGTGAATGCATGCCCATTTGCAGGCCAAGTGAAGACTATTTTTGAAAATGTATCACTGGAATGACTGGCTCGAGAATTGAGCCAGTCATTCCAGTGACATTTTCAAAAATAGTCTTCTCTTGGCCTGCAAATCGACCTTTCTCAACATCTGCTGTTTTAACTGGGTAATGTGTACTCAAGCTGATTAATCGAGTAATCGCGATTATTATTAAATAATCAATCATGATTATTGAAAGCAATAATCGTGCAAGCCTAGGGATAACTGATGCCAAAGCTGACCTGCAATTGTGACAGGAGCTAGTCCTGAAAAGAACAGCTCACAGAGAAAGTCTGCTATTTGCTGAATAGTGGATTGAAAGGTATCAATACCCTTTCCTTCACACCAGTCTGCAAATCTGTTAACCTTGTTGTTATATGACTTGAAGGTTGACCTCCTTCTCGCAGCTGCGATGAAATTCGCAGCTTGTCGAGAAAAGTCTTCCGATGTGGAACATTGTTTGATAACATCCACGCAGTCAATTTGAACATTTCGGGACGCTCGTGTAGGAAGCGTCCCTTCGTCTGGGAGATTATGTTCAGAATCTCGGGTAACTGCACTGGATTGTCCACCAGCAGATCTAGAAGATCCGCCAAAATGGCGCTATTAGCAGGACCAGGCACGGATCCTCCCTGATCTTCACCAGCATCTTCGGCAGAAGAATGGTGGGTGGGTATGTGTAAGCGTGCATCCCTCTCCAGCTTATCACCAGAGCGTGTGTTCGACGGTATTTGGATCGGGAATTGTTGAGACATAAGTCATGATTTGAGCATTTTCCTTTGTGGCGAACAAGTCCACATTGGGTTTGCCCCAATGCTCGAAGATCCTATGAAGAACTGGAGGGTTGAGAGACCATTCTGTTGGCAGAATTCTCTGTCTCCGAGATAAAGCATCCACCAGAATGTTCAATCGCCCAGGAATGTGAGCTGCTTTCAAAACAACCGAGTAATTCCTGCACCATTGAATCAAGTGCCACACTTTCATACATAGTGTGGGTGACTTGGTACCGCCTTGGCAATTTATGTATGATACTACTGTCGAGTTGTCCAACCGTATCAATATCGCCTTGCCTCTGACTTTTGGAGTCTGGTGTTCTCCCAGGCAGGTTCCCCCTCCCCCCCCCCATCCCTCCAGCGATGCATCCGTGTACACAGACAGCTGGGGGTGGGATAGGTGCAGCGAAAGCCCTACTAGGTGATTCTGACGCTTTTTCCACCATACAAGATGCGACATTATTGGCTCCAAAACTGGCACCAGCTTTGACAGGGGTTCTGTTCTCTGTTTCCACAGAGACATCAGATACAACTGGATAGGTCTTCGCATACGAGCAGTGTACGGGTATACCTGCTACATGGAGACCATCATGCCCAGCATCTGAAGAAACCGCCTCGCCTGAATGTGGTTTCCCAATCGAAACTCTTGATGATGGCTAACAGAGACACCACTCTGGGCTCTGATGGGTAAACAACCCTGCCCTCATCGAGATCGAATCGCATCCTTAAATAAACAAAATGTTGAGTGGTGTTGACTATCTAGCCTAGATCTGAAAGCAACTTCAGATTCAGAGCAGTATCCACCTCTAACCTGGCTGATGATCAGCCAATCGTCTATGTAGGTGTGAAGCACCACGTTCTCTTTTCTGAGAAATGCTGTCACCACAAGGACCACTCTGGTGAAAAACCCGTTGGAGCTGTTGACAGGCCGAATGGGAGGATTTAAACTCCCATACTAGATTCTGAAACGCAACTCTCAGAAACCTGTGACAACTCCCGTTCATAGGAATGTGGGAACATGCATCTCTCAGATCGATCGATACACACCATTCCCGACCTCGGAGTTTCCATCTGAAACCGAGGCGTATGGATAAACCAATTCAATGGCATGAGACTGAGTATGGGTCTCCATCCCCCTGTGCTCTTGGGGACAAGGAACATGTTTGAATAGAAGCCTGGGGTGTTCTGGTTTGCTGGTTTATTGCTCCCTTCAGAAGCAAACCTGTCACGTCGTTTTTAATAGCTTCTAACTTGTCTGGTCCCGTTGAACGGGTGACCAGACAGGTGCCAAAGACAGATTCTGTGGTGGAAAGTCCCACCACTCTGGTATGTACCCCTGGGATAACCATCCCAGGACCAGACTGTCTGACGTCACACCTCACCAAGCCTCGACGAAACGCATGAGCTTTCCACCCACTATAGATGCCTCGATGCCTAATTGGGTTGTCCGGCTCACGGTCCGCTCCCCCTCTCTTAATGAGAAAGAGAGAACCATTTCGGTCTTGGCTCGGCTGGTCTAATTGGCATCGCTGTTCCTGTCACACAGGTGCGGTACAGGCGGATACGAAGGAGCTCTCATTTTGAGGACTTACCCTTCCCCTTGCCCTTTCCACCTCTCGGGTGATCAGGAGCAACATTGGGGAGAGTAGGAGCCTCCACAACCTTCTTGGCTTTCTTCGCCAGAGGCGGCTGAGAAATGCCAGACGAAGCAGCAGCCGCACTAGGCTTAGCTTTCGCCTTGCCTTTATGCTTCTTCTGCTTCTTGGAAGGTTGCATGGTCAGCGGCTTTCCTACAGCCCCTAGTGTGTGCGCTTGCCACACCAGCTCTAGCTGTAGGTTCACCGCCAACCAATTCTGCGCAATGCTAGCCGTGTCCTCTACGATGGCCCGTGCCTGGCCACCGAAGATGCTAGGGCCTGTCAGGGGCGTCCCAAGAAGATGCTCCCTGACGGCCGTAGCCGGACGCATATGGTCAAGAACCATTTGCCTCCTGGACTACGAAACACTCACCTGCACCCTTGCCAGTGCGTCCATAGACAGCACCAGGCCATCATTGACGCACGAAAGCGCCACAGGTTGCACAGGGTGGCCTGCCCCCGCTTCAGCCCACACAGACTGAAGAAGGCAATAAGAATGGTTGACAGCACTCATAGCTGCCCTCACACCCTCATCACAAAGGGACAGGACTTCCTCGTGGTGTCCCTGGGATTTGTCCACCAGTGCTGGGGTGGGGCCACCCGCTCCAGCACTCTGGACTCCCAGAACCCATCGGTCATCCTCGGTAACCGATGGTACAACACCATACCTGTCGTATTACCCCCGTAGAATACGACACCTCGCCCGCACCTCCCTGGAGGCCGCAGGGAGCTGGCCCTTGTTCAAGAGTTGCTTACTATAAATAGCCTCTAGCAACTCAATACACCGTGGATTCAGGCCAATGGACTGGATCCGGGCTGCGGGCAAGATCCCCGTCCTGATTGATGCCACCGATGGACGGGGCGCATCCTCCTCGGCCGTGGTCGAAACCACAGATGGGTCTACCCTGGCTAGCCAAGCCAGAGCCTCAGACCAGTCTATTTCCGAGGACACACCCGTGAACGTCACCCAACTAGGAGCCGCGGCTGACATGCCAGGAACTCTGGTACCATACGGTTCCGCCACCACCCCATGGAACACACTAGTCCATGGAGTAGGCCCGCATGGAAAACCGTGCGGACCCGTAGCGGTAGCAGAACCGTGGCCAAACAGGGGCGCCAATGGCACCCAATGTCTGACCGCCAGACCAGGCGAGTACCACGCCTGGCACGGCACACCCGTCACCATGTCGGTTGGCGGCAAACCAACCATCACTGGACCGGTGCCCGGTACCAGATTGGCCTCAACCACGGGCGGAGCCGCTGCCCTGGCTTGCGCCAAGCCAGACAGATGGAGGGCGGTTCCATCCAGGATGGAATCAACCTCCATATTCTCCACCCGCGGCATCACAGGCCGCAGCAACCTCTCCTCCTCGGCCTCCTCATCTTCAGATCCCGAAGAGTCATCACTAGATGAGGAAACCGTGGAGCCATCCTGGCGGATGGCTCCCATGCCTGACGGACCGGCCACCGCTACTGGACCACCCAGAGGTGGCGGCAGAGAGACAGAACCCGTCAGGCCAGAGCCCGACCGGGACTGCCAGGGGGCCGTACGAGACGGCTCCCTCAGTGGCCAGTCCAGAACCCTGTCCAAGGACAGGGTCTGAACCAAGCATGGGGAGAGACTGCCGTACAACTTTCGGCAGCAGGGATGACACCAGCATGGGCAGAACGCTATGCAGGAAGCCCTGCATAGCAAGACCAAACCACGCCAGTGGTGCCATCTCTGCCACCTCCGGCTGCAGATGTGGAGCGCCCCCAAGGGCCAAAACGGACACTCCACGATTTGCTTTCAGACCGCCTGACCCCGCGTCAGACCCTGCCAACTCCTTCTGGGCAAGGAATTTCAACATCATGTCACCCGACCACACTGCACATACGTTACACCTATTGTCAAGGTTACATTTCGTACATCGAAAACAGACATGGTCCTTAAACAGAACCCGAATGAATTTGTGGCACTCGTCACATGATGGCGGAGCTGGCTTGGCCTATAAATAAGCACTAACCTACAATAAGCAAGCGGAAAGAAACAGAGATGGAAGGCAGACAATTAATTTTCAAATATTTTGACCATAAGTTAACTGTCACCCTCCCGCACCCACCCCGCAACGTTACAGCAAGAATGAAGCGGGCAATAATACACCCATACACTGATCCTCAAGGATGTATCACAGAACCAGGAATCATATCGCATAGCATTCGGGGTATATTTACTAATAAATATAAATTATACTCCTAACGAAGGCCAAAACGATATGTGAAGAAACAACAAAATGTAAACAAACTGCTGTAGCACACGGTAAAACCGCAGACCACACATCTAAATCAAGAATTTTGAAACCACTGATCATTGCAAACAGATCGTGATAACATGCAAACTTGAAATTCCAAAGTTTTCTGGTACCAATTTTAGTACGCAGCACCTAGAATCAGATGCGCGAATTAATGAAACATTTTCTTCACACAAACATCCGAGACACACTGGTGTGACGTCACCCGCTCGGATCTTACGGAGAACGACGTCAGCCAATATCCGTGTTTCATATCTGCCGATCGCCTGTTGGGGTTTAAAGAAGGCGATCATCCGGCATATTTCGCTGTTAACACACGTCCCAGATTCTTTGGGGTTAGAAATTGGAACATGCGACACAGACGAAATTTCAAAGACCTAACTCTTTTTACAACTATGGATTAACATGGAAATATCCTTAGTAGAACACACAAGCTATCACAATTTAATCACAGTAAAAAGACTTAGGTTTAAACAATCTTAAGACCTCCCAACTGCAAAAAGCATGCAGTTGGGAGCCGAGTACCCGGTTCCAGGAGTCAGTAAAGTTTACTACGTCTATAGTCCTAGAGCCAGCTGTCAGGGCCAGCTGTATATCAGAAGTAATAGAATGGTGAGTATTGATCGAAGGAGAAATTTGCATTTTTGTATAAAGATTTTGAATTAATTACCTACCTGTATCTTATCACCTTTCATGATCCCCATGTGTTGAAAAAATGGAGATATTATAATCGCCTACATCTACCCGTCTGTCGGTCCATCATGCTATCCCCTCCCAAACAGGTGGCTGAAATTCAACCAAATTTGGTATGTGGGTTACCCATGATTGAGCTTTGTAAGACCATATTTAGATTTGGTTCCGTCCGCTGTGGGTCAGGGGATGGGGGCTAAAGGACAAATATCCGAAAACCTGTCCATCACACTAACTCCTCCCAAAGTGTTGTGTGGAATTCAAAGGAATTTGATATGGGTTACCATACAATTGTGAATTCCCCCCACCCACCCCCCTCTATAGGGGGGGGGGGGGGGGGGGAGAAGAGTGGGTGTTCAAAAGATCACTCTCACACACCCTCTCCATGAATTGAAATTAAGGCCAAATGAGCCACTACATGTCTCTAGCAGGATTACTAGATTCCACTTTAGCCCATGAAATTTTCAATGGTGACCAAGGGAAGACTATCTTTGAAATTTTAACACTGGAATGACTGGTTCGGTTATCGAGCCAGTAATTCTAGTGGAACATTTTTACAAATAGTCTTCTCTTGCTCTGAGTATCTACATTTCTGAAGATTACAGCAATGACATTTTTGGCCACCTTGACCATTGACATATCAAATTGTTACCATCAGGCTGGTCGGTTACAAATTGTACTAGTCATAGTCAGTTTCTACTAGCCTCTGGCTCATGTTAATTTTTAACTCCTGCTTTCACAGATCATTTCCCCTTATGACATCTAGATTTTCCACAACAATCCACTCCAGTCTCTGTGTAATGCAACTCTTCCAAAATCAGTGGTTGGAATTCAAACAAATTTGGTAGGTGATTATGGAGTGCAAGGCAGCAAGAGGGCATTTACATTTGGCTCCGCCCCCAGGGATTGGATGGGGTAATGAGGTCAAAGTGGTGAACATGAGTTCTGCTATAATGCATCATCGACCAAGCAATCTAGTTATCACTTAGATTCCATTGACTGGTAGATTCAATTTTTAAAGCACATTATGAACAAGAGTAATCAGAGATTGTAAACCACTGCCGAGACTACCCAACCATTTTTCTCACAAGGTACATAGCGGTTTTAAAATAAATTTTAGCACATCCAAATTTGTTAAATCACAGTGGATGGTCCTCTACTTTGTTAAACTTCTGGAATTCCTTGTTTAGGTTATGTTGCTTTGTTGTGTTAAAATTTGAAATATTTTAGATGCAATACCGGACACACACAAATGTAATAAATACCCCCTTCCCCTTGCTGGACAAGGGTAAAGATCCTGAAGTCTAAAAAAGTAATCTGTTGATGGACAGTGGATGGTCCTCTACTTTGTTAAAATGTGAGCAAAATCTAACCAGCAGTTTCCGAGATGTCCCTAGATTAAAATGTGTATCCAATCTGGATCCTGGGTTTTTGTCCATATCACAGACAACTTCTGGAATTCCTTGTTTAGGTTATGTTGCTTTGTTGTGTTAAAATTTGAAATATTTTAGATGCAATACCGGACACACACAAATGTAATAAATACCCCCTTCCCCTTGCTGGACAAGGGTAAAGATCCTGAAGTCTAAAAAAGTAATCTGTTGAGTATATTTTGATATATTTAATTGGAATCTATTGTTGCCTAAAGCAGCAGCAGCTTCCAATCAAATTGGACTCGATATATTCAACAAATTTACTATACATAGTCCAGTCTGATTACCTAATATGAGATTCTCTCTCCCTCTCACCTCGAGAAAACTTTATTTGATATTTGCACTGGTAGTTTACACAATACAGTATTTAAATATTATTAACCCTATAACACACAAGCCAGCCAAAAGCGGCTACAGCAGTGAACTTGCAAAATGGGCATTTGCAGATCATGAGAATATTTTTGAAAAGGTACAGATCATGAGAATATGTTTGAAAAGGTACGACTGGAATGTCTGGCACAATAACCGAGTGGTAAATTTTCAAACAGATTCTCTTTGTCTGGAAATAGATATTTACTATGAGATGTAATTTTTTTTAAAGTAAATTTAAGTGTTACAGGGTTTATAAAAATTATCAAGTTTAAATTTGCTTTCATTTTTCTCTCAAATGGTGTTTCAAGCTGAAAAATAAAAGGATAGATACATTAATAACATTGCAACATGAACAGCAGCAAACCCCAGTAAGATTGATAAAAATGGACAGGGCAATCAAGCGCAATAACTGGGGTGTCGGAATGTGTTTTGACCTGGGTGGGGTGGGGGTCTAAACTGTGGGAGAGGAAAAAAGAGGGCGGGCATCTCCCAATTCCCCGCCCCCTCGTTCTGTCCCCATGTGAACCATATCTCCACAGTGGTCAATATCTTTAAAACAATTGTATTGTCTATGCTGATATGTCGTTCAAGGTTCCAGACCACAGGCCTTTGAATTTTCGTCCATGCATACCATTACCATATATCCCCCTACTATAATATATATATTATAGTAGGGGGATATGTGATGTTTTTTCAAATTATTGGCAAGTGTCTCTCAATACCTAAACCCCACTCAACCATTGATTTTAAATAATTTCACCATGATGGATGTTCAGTAGTTTTGAGAGGCTTTCAGTTATTCAGAAATGACAAATCGTCATTATAAAATAATTTTAAAGCATGGAAACTAAAGTTTCATTAAACTGTCATAATCTGTAACATCATATCACGTGACAAAGATAACAAACAAAATTCGCGATCTTCTTAACTACCGAGAGCGGGTTGCGTTCACATTTCAGTATTATACTACAGTGCTAGTATAGTATGCCGTTTAGAAAGATTTTCCAGCTTGCCCAATCGTTGAGCAGCTCTATAATAATAATGATAATAATAATAATAATACCCGATTCCATCTATCCGGATAATCGGGTACTCGCTTAAATAAAGGAATTGCTTCATCATCTTCGACATTTTTACGCAAACTATTTCATTCACAAAGATCTATTTAAATTTTCCCGCATAAATTTGTAAACAAACTGAATTGACCAATTGACAGTGGATATAGAAAATTCGGCTTTCTGACGTAATGTAACGCTAAGTTTGATTGGATAAAACACCAGTAATGCTTGCGTATTTAGCGATCGAAAACTGGTGGTAGCTTGAGCCGATAATACGTCCAGTCGCCTAATTGTGTCTTGTCGATAATACGTCCCATCGGACTAGGAACATAATTATTTCAAGCCGATAATATGTCCCGTCGCTGCCACAGAGTTAAATTCAACTAAGATATCTCCAAATGCAAAAGCATGTATTCCTCTTGTTGCTATGCAAACAAGAATGAGCCTCACTGGCAGACGGGTACCCATTTGTTGGGAACCGGGTACCTGGTTCCAGGAGCCAGTAAAGCTTACTAAATCTAGATTCCTAGAGCCAGCTAGCTTCCTAGCTTGTTATCAGAAGTAATATAATGGTAAGTATTGATCGAAGGAGAAAATTGAAATTTCTTGAACAAATTTGACGGATAAAGAGATAAATGTGTTTTGGATGTATGTTAACCTTTTACCACATTATATTAAAATTTAAATTTCATAGCAGCCATACAGGACATCTGTTGAACATTTTGAACACAGTTTGGACAGAAAGTAGGTGCTGTATTGAAAAATATACATTTGTGACCCATGAAAAGACTAGTTTAACCCTTTAGTAAAAAAAATCACAATTTTTGCTTATCCAATGTCCATTTGCAGGCCAAGTGAAGACTATTTTTGAAAATTTACCACTGGAATGACTGGCTCGGTTACCGAGCCAGTAATTCCAGAGGTAAATTTTCAAAAAGTCTTCACTTGGCCTGCAAATGGACATTCTTCAAGACCACTGCAGAGGCCGGTCTTGGCAGGCAGAGTACGAGAAAATTGAAATTTTCTTGAACAAGTTTGAGGGATAACGGGATACATGCTTTGGATGTGACTATTTTTTAACACATTATTAGTTCACCTGGCCTAAAAGGCTAAGTGAGCTTATGCTGTGGTGACTGTCGGGCATCCATCCGTCCATCAACATTTTTTTTTAAACGACTTCTCAAGAACCACTGGACCATTTTCAATTATATTTGGCAGGAACCATCCATAGGGTATGAATATCTAGGTTTGTTCAAACGCAGCCGCTCAGTCAATTTGACCAGTGGTCATCTGTATTTTGGCCAATTTTTTTAAGCTTCTTTAAAAATCTTCTCCGAAACCACTTGGGGGATTGATTAAAAACTCATGAAACAGCATCTAGTATTAAAATTTAGATTTCATGGCAGTCATACACGACAGATTGGTCTAAAGAAAATCTAAAATTTTGCTTGGTAACTGTTCATTTGCAGGCCAAGATTAATTTTTAAAGGTTACCATTGGAATCACTGACTTGATGTTATCATGCCAGTCATTCCTATGGTAAATTTTCAAAAACGGTCTCTTGGTCTGTAAATCGACATTCCAGAGATAGATTTAGAGGCCTGCTTTTTCCAGCTTGACCACCAAAGGGTTAAAGTGTATGAGAGAGAGTGAGGGGTGGTTGCTAAGTGATTTCCAGAAAATCCATGATGGTTACCGGAAAAATTTACCAATCAATATTCTGTATACAAGACGTTCTGAAAGCTACCAGCCTAGTATCCTTCCAGCCAAGTCTGGTTGAAATTGCCCAAACAGTTAATGAGGAGTAGCCTATCGTTTTAAACAATTTTCCGCCATTTTTCGGAAATTTCGAGATGGCAGCCAATAAAATTTACCAATCAAAATTCTGTATACCAAGTTCTAGTGTACCTCCTACATAGGAATATTCATGCCAGATTAATTTGAAATCCGCTAAGCAGTTAATGAGTAGCGTTTTTAAAGCAAAATTTGGACGTCGGACAGATGGCTGGACAGACGGATGCGAGTCCCCATGGCATAAGCTTACTTGGCCATTCCTAGAGCCAGCTAGCTTCCTAGCTTGTTATCAGAAGTAATATAATGGTAAGTATTGATCGAAGGAGAAAATTGAAATTTCTTGAACAAATTTGACGGATAAAGAGATAAATGTGCTTTGGATGTATGTTAACCTTTTACCACATTATATTAAAATTTAAATTTCATAGCAGCCATACAGGACATCTGTTGAACATTTTGAACAAAGTTTGGACAGAAAGTAGGTGCTGTATTGAAAAATATACATTTGTGACCCATGAAAAGACTAGTTTAACCCTTTAATGACAAAATTTAGTCCAAAAAATCACAATATTTGCTTATCCAATGTCCATTTGCAGGCCAAGTGAAGAATATTTTTGAAAATTTACCACTGGAATGACTGGCTCGGTTACCGAGCCAGTAATTCCAGAGGTAAATTTTCAAAAGTAGTCTTCACTTGGCCTGCAAATGGGCATTCTTCAAGACCACTGCAGAGGCCGGTTTTGGCAGGCAGAGTACGAGAAAATTGAAATTTTCTTGAACAAGTTTGAGGGATAACGGGATACATGCTTTGGATGTGACTATTTTTTAACACATTATTAGTTCACCTGGCCTAAAAGGCTAAGTGAGCTTATGCTGTGGTGACTGTCGGGCATCCATCCGTCCATCAACATTTTTTTTTAAACGACTTCTCAAGAACCACTGGACCATTTTCAATTATATTTGGCAGGAACCATCCATAGGGTATGAATATCTAGGTTTGTTCAAACGCAGCCGCTCAGTCGATTTGACCAGTGGTCATCTGTATTTTGGCCGATTTTTTTAAGCTTCTTTAAAAATCTTCTCCGAAACCACTTGGGGGATTGATTAAAAACTCATGAAACAGCATCTAGTATTAAAATTTAGATTTCATGGCAGTCATACATGACAGATTGGTCTAAAGAAAATCTAAAATTTTGCTTGGTAACTGTTCATTTGCAGGCCAAGATTAATTTTTAAAGGTTACCATTGGAATCACTGACTTGATGTTATCATGCCAGTCATTCCTATGGTAAATTTTCAAAAACGGTCTCTTGGTCTGTAAATCGACATTCCAGAGATAGATTTAGAGGCCTGCTTTTTCCAGCTTGACCACCAAAGGGTTAAAGTGTATGAGAGAGAGTGAGGGGTGGTTGCTAAGTGATTTCCAGAAAATCCATGATGGTTACCGGAAAAATTTACCAATCAATATTCTGTATACAAGACGTTCTGAAAGCTACCAGCCTAGTATCCTTCCAGCCAAGTCTGGTTGAAATTGCCCAAACAGTTAATGAGGAGTAGCCTATCGTTTTAAACAAAAAAAAAAATTTTCCGCCATTTTTCGGAAATTTCCAGATGGCAGCCAATAAAATTTACCAATCAAAATTCTGTATACCAAGTTCTAGTGTACCTCCTACATAGGAATATTCATGCCAGATTAATTTGAAATCCGCTAAGCGGTTAATGAGTAGCGTTTTTAAAGCAAAATTTGGACGTCGGACAGACGGATGCGAGTCCCCATGGCATAAGCTTACTTGGCCATTCCTACAGCCAGCTAGCTTCCTAGCTTGTTATCAGAAGTAATATAATGGTAAGTATTGATCGAAGGAGAAAATTGAAATTTCTTGAACAAATTTTACGGATAAAGAGATAAATGTGCTTTGGATGCATGTTAACCTTTTACCACATTATATTAAAATTTAAATTTCATAGCAGCCATACAAGGACATCTGTTGAAAATTTTGAACAAAGTTTGGACAGAAAGTAGGTGCTGTATTGAAAAATATCCATTTGTGAACCATGAAAAGACTAGTTTAACCCTTTAATGACAAAATTTAGTCAAAAAAATCAAAATATTTGCTTATCCAATGTCCATTTGCAGGCCAAGTGAAGAATATTTTTGAAAATTTACCACTGGAATGACTGGCTCGGTTACCGAGCCAGTAATTCAAGAGGTAAATTTTCAAAAATAGTCTTTACTTGGCCTGCAAATGGGCATTCTTCAAGACCACTGCAGAGGCCGGTGGTTTTGGCAGGCAGAGTACGAGAAAATTGAAATTTTCTTGAACAAGTTTGAGGGATAACGGGATACATGCTTTGGATGTGACTATTTTTTAACACATTATTAGTTCACCTGGCCTAAAAGGCTAAGTGAGCTTATGCTGTGGTGACTGTCGGGCATCCATCCGTCCATCAACATTTTTTTTTAAACGACTTCTCAAGAACCACTGGACCATTTTCAATTATATTTGGCAGGAACCATCCATAGGGTATGAATATCTAGGTTTGTTCAAACGCAGCCGCTCAGTCGATTTGACCAGTGGTCATCTGTATTTTGTCCGATTTTTTTAAGCTTCTTTAAAAATTTTCTCCGAAACCACTTGGGGGATTGATTAAAAACTCATGAAACAGCATCTAGTATTAAAATTTAGATTTCATGGCAGTCATACACGACAGATTGGTCTAAAGAAAATCTAAAATTTTGCTTGGTAACTGTTCATTTGCAGGCCAAGATTAATTTTTAAAGTTTACCATTGGAATCACTGACTTGATGTTATCTTGCCAGTCATTCCTATGGTAAATTTTCAAAAACGGTCTCTTGGTCTGTAAATCGACATTCCAGAGATAGATTTAGAGGCCTGCTTTTCCCAGCTTGACCACCAAAGGGTTAAAGTGTATGAGAGAGAGTGAGGGGTGGTTGCTAAGTGATTTCCAGAAAATCCATGATGGTTACCGGAAAAATTTACCAATCAATATTCTGTATACAAGACGTTCTGAAAGCTACCAGTCTAGTATCCTTCCAGCCAAGTCTGGTTGAAATTGTCCAAACAGTTAATGAGGAGTAGCCTATCGTTTTAAACAATTTTCCGCCATTTTTCGGAAATTTCGAGATGGCAGCCAATAAAATTTACCAATCAAAATTCTGTATACCAAGTTCTAGTGTACCTCCTACATAGGAATATTCATGCCAGATTAATTTGAATTCCGCTAAGCGGTTAATGAGTAGCGTTTTTTAAGCAAAATTTGGACGTCGGACAGATGGCTGGACAGACGGATGCGAGTCCCCATGGATGATGGCATAAGCTTACTTGGCCATTCTGGCCAGGTGAGCTAAAGAGTGCTGCCACTGTGGCTGTACTCCGGATCTCTGGAAGAATTCCCAGTCTATAAGTATAAAATAAATCTTGAATCTTAAATACTTACAATGAGCATAATTGCAGTGTCTAACTCACTCCATGTATTAATCATAATCATAATCATAACATGTACAGCTTTTTAGGACATTGTATCCTATTATCAGCTAATTCAATAAATTTGGTGATGAGCTACATTATCTAATAGTCATTTTTGGATTACATGGTTTATCTAGAGCTCTATAATTATAGTATACAGGATGTTGAATAAATAGTTTATCTAGTCTGGTTTTAAAACTATTTAGAGATGGAGCTTCAACAACTTCAGGCGTCAGGGAGTTCCACCAGTCTATGACACGGTTAGAGAAAAAGCTTTGTCTAAGGGATGTATTTGCTCTTGGTTTTAGTAATGTAAATTTATGATCTCTAGTTCTCTTTCTTGGACGGATAATTAGAAGTTTTCTAGAGTCCACAGTATACAGGTTATGCATGTACTTATAGACATTTCTAAGATCCCCTCTTATTCTTCTGTATACTAATCTTGGTAGTTCTAAATATTCTAAGCTTGCCTGGTAATTTAGATTTTTTAAGTTGGGCACCATTTTCGTAGCTCGTCTCTGAATTTTTTCAAGTTTTTCTGCTTGTTTCCATGTGTTTGGTGACCATACAGTGGCAGCATACTCCAGGTGAGAGCGTATTAATGTTGGATAAAGTTTCATGAACAGGTCTTCATCTATATATTGGAATGCACGCCATATTATGCCTGTCATTTTATTAGCCTTGGAAGTTATCTTCTCTATATGGCTCTCAAATGTTAGTTTTGTATCTATTGACACGCCTAGGTATTGTAATGCAAAACAGAAAAATAACTCAAAATAGCCTACCAGAAGACAGTTTACAAATTGAATATTTCAAGATGGCGACATAGGGTTGATAATGAAAGCGCGGAATTAAGACTAGTAAAACAGCGCCACAGTTAATCTGAGAAAAACAGCTAATCTGGCCGTAGTCTAATTTATTCTGACACAAATGTGGTGCTTTCAAGTATACAATTTTGTATATAATATATCAATGTAGCAATGACTAACCTTACACGCCAGGAATCTGTCTCTAAGGACGCTTCGCGCTTAATTTTTGCCAGCAGTCGGTTTGTTTGTTTGTTTGTTCTGTAAATCCCTCCTCTCTGTTCTATGAGAACCACCAGCCAGCACTAAGTTCCTAGCTGATGTAAAATGTTGATTTTGTCGCGTTGTGTTATCATGCCTTCTTAGACGAAATATAGTGTCCTGAGACTTTCCAGTTAGTATGCAAGATCTCTTGTGGTGCAGCTTGAAACAGAGGTCACGGGTGGCCTCCTCTAGCATGATCGCGAGCGGATTGCATTTAGTGAATGTATGGGAGGTGTCAAGAATTAGTCTAACGATGTTGTCCTGCTGACATTCTTTCAAGGTTTGGAGCTAACATGATGTGTTCAATCTTGTTGATGAGTGGTTTGTGGGTTTCTTCCAGACATGAACAATTAAGAAGGAAATGTTCAGTGGTCTCTGGTTCAGATTCGCAGAGTGGACAATCAGTGTTAGAGGCACGGTTTCGAGTAGAGCCGGCATACAAGTTGTAGCGCTGAGTGAGCAACTTTGCTTTGACTGTTGCTTTGATGACCGTAAGGGTATCAGTGTTTGCCATATTCCAGACTGAGTGGCAACTTCCTATTTTGCAGGACGATAAGTTGATGTATCCCAATGTTACTTTCGCAGCAGCTTCCTCGAGTAGGATTTCTAGACAGTAGTTATTCACATTAGCATGCAACAGCCTCTTCCAGGAACATTTTGTAGGTTGGGATTTTACACGGTTGAACGCTGATGGAAGCTTGTATTATCAGGAGCTTTCTAACAACAATCACCCAACTATGGGAGTTGTAGCTTTTGACTGCCAACTGTCGTCTAATAACTAATGCTTCAATTGAGTCAGGTCGTCGCAGCATATTGAGAAACAGTGTCAGTATTCTCTTATGGATTTGACCATCAATTGGGATAACACCAAGGAGCAGGTAAACAGCAGCATTAGCGGTTGAGGCAGGTAGATGCTGCAGTCTTTTCAAAGTCCCTCTGTAGTAGTCCTCCAGCATTTGGACTTCGCTGTTTGAGAGCACAACTGCTTCTAAGCCATATAAAAGGATTGGTGTGATATAGAGCTCCCATAGCTTGATGGATGTCATTGGGTTGATACCATTAAGACCGTGCATTCCGGCGCCCATCAGCGAGTATGCTGATCGGCGCGCTGAGTCAATACGTGCAACGATTGTTGACTTGTTTTTTACATTATTTGATCTATGAATTCCCAAATGTGTTTCCTCTAGGGAAAGTTCCAATTCAGCGCCATTAAGATGAAGAAATGCATCTGAAGATTTACCAGGTGCTGTTTTTGGGACCATAGCTTTGGTCTTTGCTGTGCTAAACAGGTATTGCTCGTTTGATGCATCGAGCTCTGCAAAATTCAATAGTTGCTGCATTTGAAAGGCACTCCTGGAGATAATGGCCAGGTCGGCTGCACACATGATGGCGCCAGTAGGAATAGAACCAATGCGAAATGCACCTGGATGAGCTGTCAGTGTATTCAGTAATGGTTTGCTACGTTGTTTGAAGAGATCAGGAGATGTGTATGCGCCCTGTCTGATGCCGAGTTCTTCATTGAAGGCTCTAGATACATTCCCTTGCCACTTGATTACTGATGTGATCCCAGTATACATGCTGTTAAATAGCTCCCATATTCTGCCATCTAGTCCTTGAGAAGAGGCTGCATTCAGCATGCCTTTGTGACAGACTATATCAAACGCTTTTGAAGCATCCATGAATGTAATAAGCAGTGGCAACGCACTATCTTTTGCCTCAGCTAAGCATTCAGTAAGCAAGAAGGCTGCATGAGTAGAAGAGCATCGGTTATTTCCGGCTGTTCTCGCCGATGTTCGGCTATGAGAGTAGCCCACATCATCATCATCATCGTATCATAGGACTTAAGCTTTTGCTAGTCCCGGCTGTTACTAATAACGCAAATACTTTGCGATGCTTTATGATAGAGGAAGAGATTTTTACTTTACCGATTGCATATTTATATATTCTGAGCTGCAGACTGATTCAATTCTGCACCCAATACTACAGCTCTTATTTAGTCAATGGTGTTTCCATAGCAAATTTTGAGTGTAAAAATTTTGGATTTTGTATATTTATAAAGTATACATCAGACTTGTGGACTTGTGTGGTTCCACAACTATTCCAGTAGTCTCTGCGCTGTTTGTATGTTATGTACAAAATTTAAGAAAATGTGTGCAGTTTCCGTGCATATTAAATGGAATAACATGGAATAACAGCCATTTTATATGGAATAACATGGAATAACAGGCATAGTAAATGGAATAACATGGAATAACAGGCATTGCATATGGAATAACTCGGAATAACGGCCATAGTAAAGGGAATAACAGCCATTTTATAAGGAATAACATGGAATAACAGCAATTTTATAAGGAATAACATGGAATAACAGCCATTTTAAATGGAATAACATGGAATAACGGCCATATTAAATGGAATAACGAATAAAGAATAACGAATAAAGAATAACGAATAATGAATAACAAATAAAGAATAATGAATAACGAATAACACAGAATAACAGCCATTTTAATGGAATAACTCGGAATAACAGACATTTTATATGGAATAACATATTATGACAGCCATTTTATATGGAATAACATGGAATAACAACCATAGTAAATGGAATAACATGGAATAACAACCATTTTATAAGGAATAACACAGAATAACAGCCAATACATATGGAATAACACGGAATAACGGCCATATTAAATGGAATAACATGGAATAACAGCCGTTTTATATGGAATAACACTGAATAACAGGCATAGTAAATGGAATAACATGGAATAACAGCCATTTTATAAGGAAAAACACGGAATAATAGCCATTTTATATGGAATAACACGGAATAACGGCCATACTAAATGGAATAACAGCCATTTTATAAGGAATAACATGGAATAACAGCCATTTTATATGGAATAACACGGAATAACGGCCATATTAAATGGAATAACATGGAATAACAGCCATTTTATATGGAATAACAGCCATTTTAAATGGAATAACAGGCATTGTATATGGAATAACTCGGAATAACGGCCATAGTAAAGGGAATAACAGCCATTTTATAAGGAATAACATGGAATAAAAGCCATTTTATAAGGAATAACATGGAATAACAGCCCAGATAACACACCATATTGGGCCAGTACCGGCATAGAGTCGGCAGTGTCGGCTAGCTAAAGGTATCAGCAACTGTGTATCGGCCCAGTACTGGCCCAGTGTCGGCTGCATCAGCTAGCTGAGCTGTGTATCGGCCTAGTGCCGGTAGCGTCGGCGAACTAAATCGCGCATTTCTAACTATGACGTTATCGGCCCCGTACTGGCCCAGTGCCGGCAAGTGTCGGTTATCTGTATCTGTATCTGTATGTGGAAATCCAGCCTCGATGGGCTCACCCCTATTCCGTAGGGTGCAAACGCTTCTTCAAAATGTCAATATAACACAGTCTTAAATACACGAATACACAAAATTTGCTCTGACTGAGTAGGATTAAATTAATTAATGTCAAATTGATTGCAGAGTTTTTCATTCACACATTAATAAGAAAGTTATTTTAGTAACATTTATAACTTGTAGAAGAATAGGTAAATTTTAGATTGTGTCTGATTTACTTTGATTAGTGTTCATTGACGTATTTATACAGACACAATTGCCTCAATCAATTGTGTACGTTTGAGGTGCAAGGCATAGCAGAGAAAACGTGTAGTTTTCGCAATTTTGAGAGAATTTGCTGGGGACAGCTTAATATTCAATCTGGATATCATCATTGTATGATCAAGTATCATTTGCTGAGTTGTATTTTCGGGATCAGCTAATAACGTGTTGATGACGACTGGGTCATTTTCTAGGTACACGGTGGTGAGAATACTCTTCAAATATGGTTTTCTTGACTCCTCTAATGCTGTACATAATGTAATGAAGTGATTCCTGTCCTCGGGTGTTGAATGGCAAAGTAAACACTTTTCAGAGACAACATATTGATTGAAACGAGCACGATTTGCTTGCAAGATGTATGAGCCAGTCAGAATCTTTGCCTTTATTACTGCTCGTCTAACATCCCTGGTTGTGTTGTCAAGTGAGTTCCAACAGTGGTGAACGTTGTTTACAGTACATACATTGACATTTAAGTATTTTGTTGATGTCTTCATGACAAAGTCTTCTTTCCAGACATTGTGTACAGCACACTTAATGTGCTTCTCTACTTGCGCCTTCCACGCTAACTTTGCAGGCATGCTGTTAATTAGTTGCTAGACACTTGGTAGCTGATACTTATGAAGCATTTCTTGGCATTTCATAAACCAACTATTGCTCTTAATATTCTTTACAGCAAGTTGTCTGGCTGCCATCTGGAATTCTACAGTATCGTCATTTCTGAGGATGTTTCCTAGTAGTTTTAGTTTTCTGGAGTCTAGCTCTGCTTGGATGGGTCTTATTCCTAGTAGGCATAGTGTTGCTGATGATGTTGTATTCTTCGGAAGGGACTGTAATTGCTTAAGAATTGACAGTTGGAATAGTTCCAATGCACTAATCTCAGCCTTTGTCATCTGAATGACTTCTAGACCAAACAGTAATCTTGGAAGACAGTACACTTTCCATATATGCGCTGAAGTTAACGGGGAAAGTCCACCATTTCCATGAAGTCCAGCTCCGATCAGTGAATAGACTGTTCTTCTTGTTGCTTGAATGCGTTTTTCTACATTGCCTTTCCCATTTGTTGACCGTTCTATACCCAAGTGAGTTTCACATTTAGATTCAAGGATCTGTCTGTCTCCTAGATGAATAACTGGAGCAGATTTAGTTCGCTTGTTTAGCAAAATCAATGCGCTTTTCCAGGGTTTATAGTGTAGCCCTCTTGAAGTGTGTATTGATGAACTATGTTTAAGAGCTCCTGTAGGTGATCAGTGTTCTGAGCTAATAGGGCTATATCATCCGCACATGTTGGTGCACTGCAGTTAATGTGTCCAATTTTAGCACCAATATTTACATCTTCAATTATTTTGAGAAGGTTGTTATTGAAGAGTTTGTAATGGATTGTTGAGAGAATTCCACCTTGGCGTACTCCTTGGCGTATCACAAATGGGTCTGAGAGGGTTCTTTTCATCTTGATGGAGGATTGAGCATCAGTTTATATCTCTTTGATGGTTCGCCATAATGATCCTTCAATTCCAATGTTGTAGATCTTTCGGAGTAAGGATGCATGCCACACTACGTCAAATGCTTTGCAAGCATCTAAGGTTACCATACTGAGCTGCTGCTGATTGTCTTTAGCTTCATTGATCACTTCTGAAATAATAAGTGCCGTGTTTACTGATGATGATCTTTGCAGCTTTGACTGAACATTATCATGCCGTTGCTTTGTCCGTTGTAAAATTACTTTTTCTAAGATCTTACCTACAATTGAATGGACTGTTATTCCTCTGTAGTTGCTAGGCTGTTTTTTATCCCTACCCTTCTGTAATACTGGAGTTAAGATTTCTTGCTTCATATTAGATGGAATGTAGCCTATACTGATTATATCGTTCATTAGCTTTACGAGATGATGTGTTACCACAGTTGGTGCATGCTTTAAGTGTTCTGCTGTTAGCCCATGCGGGGCTGCCGATTTGTTATTCTTAAATCCTGCAATGATCTTTCGGAGCTCTGCTTCAGTTACAGATTCACATTCTGTCCCAGTAGTATGATTGCTACACACGTCTTCAATTATCTGGACATCAAGTTTCACAATTCTCTTGTGCTCTTCATCGAAGGCTTGGTCTACCAGGGGGATGGCGAGTGAACCAAAATGGTTCTTGAATCCGCTCAAGATGCCAGCATCATTGCATATTTCACCATCAATAATAAGCGGATGCATCCCTCTTTGACGAGTTATGCGCTGCTTTGCTATCAACATGAAAAATGTCTCCTTGTCATTTTCATGAGCCTCCATGATCTTGTTATGCAATGATGTTCTCATTTCACTGTTTAGTAGTCACATTGCTTGACTCAGCTTCTGACGAGCTTCTTTACGGTTATTATTGATATTGCTGTTGTTGCTGTTAGGTCTACCATTGATGTTCCATAGATAATGTGCCTTCTTACTCTTGTGTATTAAACTAGCTATATGTGGAGTCCATGTTTTGATGCCCTTTCCTGATTTCTTTTGATTTCTAGACTGACCAGTTACTGTGATTGAGGCACTATGCATCAACGTTGAAAGTTTCCGGGCAAGTAGATCAGCAGCACGGGTTGAACTAATCTTTGGAGTGTCTTCTTTTAGAGAAACATTCAGTAGATTTTTGTAAAGTGTTGTATCACATTTATTCCATCGTACAACTGTTGGTATCAGGTTATTTACATTGCTTTTACTGTATTCTGCCAATGGTGACTGGCTGTAATTTTACTGAAATTGTTATTCCCACATCAGTGTGGTCTGAGAGATTTAGATGATGTTTGTCAGCTATGTTGACTTGTTGAAACAGATCTTTTGATTTACTAGTACACATCCAGTAGTCAATTTGGGATTTTGCTATTCCACTCGCTGAACCGAATGTTAGCTGAAAAGGGTAGTTACTAGGAAGTTCTAAATCATGCTCTACCATAAATCTCCTAAGTATGTTATCTTTAGAGACACCTTGATTTCTGTGCAGTGACGCATTTAGATCTCCTGCAATTAAGATGTAATGGGATTTTTTTATACTTCTCAATCATTTCATGCAGTTCGTCGAGCACAGTAGTGTACTCTTCTTCCGCTTGAGCAGTGTTCCGTGCTGACATGTAGACATTGATCAGGCATATAGGAGTGTCTGCATCGAGCTCTATGGCTAGTAATCTATTGCAACCATCTGAAATTTTAGTAACATACATATCTAGATCCGTTGACCAGGTGATAGCAGTTCCACTGTAGCCCGGGGGTGCTTGTAATGGGGGGGGGGGGGAGATTCTCATCATCACTGCATTTTACATGAAAATTTGGGTTGTTGTAGACATCTGCAAGTTTACCACTCTTATATCTGTAGAGCCAATGCTCCTGCAATAGAATAATTGAATTTTGCTTGGAGAGCAACTGGAGGTTTCATATTTGTTTCTGCATTCTTTGTATTTAGTGTTGTCATCTTCAATTCCAAACGTTTGGCCCAGGTTAAACTCTGCTGTTGTACTGTATTCGAGTCTGATGAGGCGGTGTCAATCGCAATCTTCTCAACTGTGGCGGCAACTTGTCGATTTGTGACTGACGGTAAGGTGGGTGAAGTTGATAATGTGGTTGGAATGAAGCTTGGCGGTTGTGACTTGGCGTTTGGAACTGTTGTTGCTGAGGCCTCGCAAGTAGAGGATGATCGAGTTGATGAAATGGATATTGCATATCCGCTACATGATCTGGTATGATTGGTCTGTTTTGTTGGAATAACCGAGACTAATATGGTCTGTTTGGCTGAGGTGGATGCATTTGATTTACATGTGGTATAATCATTTGTGGGTAGACTAATGTTGGTTGCAGGTCTACTGCAGCAGCCATCTGTCTGTTTCTCCAATGTGTGTTTCTCCGTCTTCTCTTTTCCCTTTTCCGATGGCCATTCTCTAAAAAATGATGCTGCTGTTGTTGGTAGGACAGCTGAGACTTTTGGCGATTGACATCAGATTGGCGCAAAGTTATGAGTCTGTATTTTACACGTTGTCGTCTGCTGCGGTAACTTGGAACGCTGGTGTAGGCCCTATACCTTGTGTAAAGTAGACAATCAGCTATGGCCCAATCACAATGCTGCATTTGTTAGTTACACTTAATCATTATGCATGTTCCTATGCTTAAGTATGTTTCATGAATCCAGCCCGGGGCCATAAGCTGCATGGGCGGGGCAAGGGAGATTTTCTGAGGACAATATCTGTTTAACCCGTTAACCCTCAAATTCTCAAAGAAAATGTCCATTTGCAGACCAAGACAAGACCATTTTTGAAAATTTACCACTTAAATGACTGGCTCGGTTATCGAGCCAGTCATTCCAATGGCTAATTTTCAAAAGTATTCATCCCTTGGTCTGCAAAAAGACATTTCTCAAGACCACTGCAGGAGTCATTTTTGGCTGATATGAGCATAAAACCATACATTCACGTGAATTTGTTTATGCCCGCACGATCGACTGCCCCCAGACAGTCCCATAGTGCAATGCGCGCGATAAGTGGTAAACAAAGATGGCGGTATCTGTGTCACCGGTTATTTGGTGCTATTCATCGGATTTCGGTGAAATTTTTGGGCTGTTACTGTCAGAACTGGTTCTTACATCATGTATTTATGCACATAATTAAAATATATAGCAGAATGGTTTACGAGCATTTGGAAATACGCGAAAATATAGAATGCCAGTCTTCTGGACCCCTAGCATTTTCGGCTGATTTGCAGGTCTTCTGGGCCGCTAGCATTTTCGGCCGTTATTTCGGTCTACTAGGCCGCTAGGTGAGACTACTGGGCCGCCTATAGTTTGTTGGTATAGGGGCGTTTCCGGACTTGCCCTAACGGATAATTGATTTGGTTATGATTTAGGATATTTTAATGTTATAAGGCTAGATGGTTTCATCTGATATATGTATATATACACACCAAAAATATGTGTAATATATATATATATATATATATATATATATATATATATATATATATATATATATATATATATATATATATATATATATATATATATATATATATATTGATTATTCACAATTCTCACCACCATCAGCCCCATCGAGAATCAGGTTAGTAATAACAGGTGCATGTGCATGCAAATCAAAGTGAATACACATTCAAACATATATGCCAATTAACTCTTTAATGGTCAACATTTGTCTATAGTAGTTTAATTCTTTCAGGCCAACACATGCAGCTCGATTATCAGATGATTGACTATTAAGGAGTTAAGTTGACAAGCTGGTGTAATATATATATATATAATTATCAATCTTATCTTTAAAATGTTATTAACCCTTAGAACACCGAATACCAAAATCGTGTACGTTTTGATCGATCCCCTATTGAATATTTTGAAAATAAATGAATAATTTGAGAGCTGCTGCTGCCTATGACAGTACCGGATTCCAGTCAAAGTAGTTTCAAAATATCCAATGGCTTACCTGCTATAGTACCTTGATATTTGTGATTCTTGGAATGCTGGGTCCAAATGGTTAATTATAATGGTAATATTAATCAAATTATTGTTTATTATTATCGTTCGTTCGTTTGGCCGCTCACACCTAGATGTATTTGGGCCATGACTCGCTCTTAGAGGTGCTTCCCCGAAGGGTTGCGTTGCTTCCCCGAAGGGTTGCTCTAAATAAGTGAAAACTGAAAAAAGTCAAAAAATTAAGTTGTTGCTGGGAGTGTGTTGCCTGATGTTTCCTAATGTATTGTAGTTGGCTAGTGTCTATGTTGTATGCAATGTTGAGGAGGGGGTGGGAGGGGGGAATTACTTTATTTCTCAAGGTTTTGGGGTGTGGCTGGAGGGAAGTCTGTAAAATAAAATCTCAAAATCAGAAATCAGGATAATTTCAAAATAAAAAATATTATGATGAAACTGAATGATAATACTATCAACTGAGAAGAAACAAATTAACATAATGGCATGTGATTAACTGAATAAGAAACGGGAAGAAGAAACTAAAGATCTAGTGTGTGCAGAAATGAGGACCTGAGTTAATAACTTAGAATTTTAACCTGTTGCTGTTTGAAATGATAAGTTGATTGTGAGTGTTGCTGTTTAGGTATTGATGGGCCTAGTTGTTGTCCGTCATCAGTCAAAGTGCAGGCTGCGAAGAAGGCTGTTCTCTTATATTCAGGCAGATTGGTTGTGAAGGAGCATTTACACCAACAGGGATGGTGATCTCTCGAGCAAGGCCATGTCGATCATGAAGGTGTAGATCTGCTGGATTTCATTTCTTTCATCAGGCATGGAAGGCGGTTTTCCCCCAGTCTCCGGTCGTCAGGGTTACACATCTCGTCTCCATCTCAGTTCGTTCGCCGAGTCTTCCCCAGGTCAGACACAATCAGGCAGCACGTCTTTCAGCAGGTGGACCGACCACTCATCGACTACACTCGACCAACAGCATCCCTTTAGGGCGGATTTGGCAAATCTGCCTAATTTTTATATTACCCTTGTCCGTATGTGGCTATACACAAAAGTGCCTCCTTTTAGGTAGGTGTGTGTATACCCACATACAAACAAGTTGTTTTGATGGCTCATGGGCAGGGTCAATGGGCTTTGGCCCATTGGCCAAAGATTTCCATTTCTATCCTGCCCCTGCGCCTTTACATGTGCCAAACGTGTCCGAAAGCCTATCAAAAGTATCATTTTCTGAGGGATTCCAACCTCATTCCATGAGTTCTTTAACGTCCGATTTGCTTCAATGCTAATCAGATGGGACAAACTTCTGTACGTCCCTTCCGAAGGACGGTTAGTAGTTATTTTAGTATTGTTTTTATTGTCTGTCCTTAATGCAGTCAGACTTACCTTTTTTACACTGTATCTTCTGTATATGGTAGATGTTTTCTTGGCTTCTTTTCTGTCCTATTGGAATGGCAGACGTAGCGAGTCGTGCAGTCCCTTCTGCATGTAATTTGTTGTTATGAATAGGGGGCCACGTGGCTTTTGTACACAGGGTGCATAGTATTACCACTGGCAATTGAATGCCCGACCTCTACGTGCACAACAGTATAATCATTGTCATGTCCCTTTTCAGTTTTCTTCTTTCGTGGTTGGTGTAGGGGGGTCTGGCTTTTGTACGCAGAGCGCATAGTATTACCATTGGCGACTGAATGCCTGACCTCTTTGTGAACATCAGTAAAATCGCTGTCACAACCCCTTATCTGTTAGCTGGGTCGTAGTGCTTTCCGTGCCGCTTTTTTAGTCGTGTAGGGGGTCTAGCTTTTGTACGCAGAGCGCATAGTATTACCATTGGCAACTGAATGCCTGACCTCATTGTGTACAACAGTAACGTCGCTGTCACAACCGCTTTTTTCGTGAACCAGGTGGTAGTGCTTTCCATTTCGTTTTTTTGTCGCATAGGGGGGTCTGGCTTTTTTACGCAGAGCGCATAGTATTACCATTGGCAACTGAATGCCTGACCTCTTTGTGAACAGCAGTAAAATCGCTGTCACAACCCCTTTTTCTGTTAGTAGGTCGTAGTGTTTTCCCTTTCGTTTGTTGCATCGTAAGGGGGTCTGGCTTTTGTACGCAGAGCGCATAGTATTACCATTGGCAATTGAATGCCTGACCTCTTTGTGAACAGCAGTAAAATCACTGTCACAACCCCTTTATTTCCGTGGATCAGGTGGCTGTGAGTTCCATTTCTTTCTTTTGTCTTCAGTGTATGTTCTCTGGGGCTTCAACCTTTGGGCGCTTTAGACTGACTTTATTATGTTTTGGTCTGTCAACCAGTCAGTTAATGTAATGTAACTTACCTCTATTCTTTCTAGGCCATTACATACTCTGCCTTTCCTTACTTCTTCAGGTCCTCTTACAGTATTTACTTACATATGTGTATATCTGCATCCGTCCTGTCGTAGGTACTTACCTTTTTCGTTTTAATGTTGATGTTTATATATATTTACATATTTTGTCGTCTACGGTCGTTTGATATCTATACAATTAGTCAGTCTACAGAGTCTCTCAGTTGGTCGATCTACCGTCAGTCATTTTAGATAGTCAGTGCACCAGTGTCCATAGTTATTGAGTCAGTTTGATTAGTTAGTCAGGCTACTCAGTCAGTCAGTCATTCAATTCTGGGTGTCTTAGAGCATTTCAATGTTATCATTTTCCGAGGGATTCCAACCTCAGTCCATGTGTTCTTTCACGTCCACTCAGCATAACCACTGGGCAGACGGGGCCAACTTCTTTACGTCCCTTCCGAAGGATGGTTAGTAGTAAAGGTTAGCATTGTAATGTTCTGGTTTTCAGTTAGTTATTTGTTCTATATAGTCAGTCAGTTTATATGGTCTGTCAGTTGGTTACTCTGCCCAGTAAGTTAGTCAGTCTGCACAGTAAGTTAGTCAGTCCATCCTACCCCTCTCCATCCATCCACTTTCCTTTGCCCTCACCCCGCCCGTCACCCATCGTCCACCCCTCCCCATCCGGACCCTTCCTTTTATCTTCCTCCTCCCATCACCCATCGTCCACCCCACCCCAACCCATCCATCCACTTTCCTTGCCCTCACCCTGCCCATCATCCACCCCTCCCCATCCGGCCCCTTCCCTTTATCTTCCTACCCCCGTCACCCATCGTCCACCCCACCCCCATCCATCCACTTACCTTTGCCCTCACACCACCTGTCCACCCCACCCCATCCAGCCACTTTCTTTTATCTTCCTCCTCCCGTCGCCCATCTTCCACCCCACCCCGCCCCATCCATCCACTTTCCTTTGCCCGTCACCCATCGTCCACCCCTCCCCATCCGGACCCTTCCTTTTATCTTCCTCCTCCTGCCACCCATCGTCCACCCCACCCCATCCCATCCATCCACTTTCCTTGCCCTTACCCCACCCATCACCTACCCCTCCCCATCCGGCCCCTTCCTTTTATCTTCCTCCCCGCCGTCACCCATCGTCCACCCCACCCCATCCATCCACTTACCTTTGCCCTCACCCCACCCATCCACCCCACCCCATCCGGCCACTTTCTTTTATCTTCCTCCTCCAGTCGCCCATCTTCCACCCCACCCCGCCCCATCCATCCACTTTCCTTTGCCCTCACCCCGCCCGTCACCCATCGTCCACCCCACCCGGCCACTTTCTTTTATCTTCCTCCTCCCATCACCCATTGTCAACCCTACCCCTCCATCCACTTTCCTTTACCCTGTAATTTATTTATTTATGTAGTTTTAATGTTTACATTAAATATTAATTGATTGTTCAGTTTAATTAATGTTGAAAGAACAGTTTCCTTCCAAGCTCAGTGACTGTTGACATAGTGCCCTCAATGACACAAACATGATTCCTAATAGCAAAAGTTACAGCATAGCCAATCATGTCCACCCAAGAAAGTGGCCGGATGGGGTGGGGTGGACGGGTGGGGTGAGGGCAAAGGTAAGTGGATGGATGGGGGTGGGGTGGACGATGGGTGACAGGGGGAGGAAGATAAAGGGAAGGGTTTGTTCCAAAATGGTCAAGCAATTCTGAAATTAATAAAGAGTAATATCTTGACAATCATGTTGATGTTATAAGCATTACCAGATGTTTTCCAACAGTCAGCACATGCAAAATGTTTCAAGCCATGTGCTGTAGATATATGTTTAAACAGAACATTCTGAGTGCTACACGTAAATGGAGGCACAACATTATTAGTGATACACATTACACAGAGAATATTCTTTACAGATGCAGTTTTAATATTACTTTGCGCTAATTTTTGTGAGCTTAGTTTAGGTTTCTTTTCAGGAATTTGTTGTTCAATTTCAATATCTATAATGTCAGCCAAATCAGTATCTTCTGTTTGCACATTTCCATCATTTTCTCTGAAACTTTCTTTCAATTTTACGCTTGCAGTTTTCATTGCATTATGGACCAATTCGTGGTGCAGCATTAGATGGGCCTGCAACTGGTGTTGCAGTATCAACAGGACCTGGAGTTGGTGATGTAGTATCCAAACGACTTGGAGCTGGTGGTGCATTGTTTGCTGGGCCTGAAATTGGTTGTGACATAACCGAAGAACCTGGAGTTGGTTGTGCAGTTTCTAAAGGGCTTGGAGCGGGCGATGCAATGTCCAAATGCTCTGGGGTTGATTGTGCTGTGTTAGCAGGACCTGAAGATTGCTGTGCCATACCCGAAGGACCGGTAGTTGGTGTGCAGTGCTATGTGGACCTGGATCTGCTGATGCAGCATCAGAAGTCGAAGATGTTGGTTCATCTCCAGGTATTGGTATGTCTGTGGTTTCTGCTGCAATAAACATGTGATCGGGAAAGATGTTAGGGTTAAAGGGACATATCCCAGTTTTGGCAAAAATCTCTTTCCTGCTTCTTCTGAATAGAGTTGTTTTGGGAATACTATATGTCTCAGCTGCCTCCCCAAGAGTCAGTGCTTTACTACGCACTTTAACTATGGCTTCCTTCATAGCATCTTCCGCCCATGCATGCTGGTCAGTTTTTCGTCAGTAATTACACACCATTTCACCTAAAATGTGTAGAGTAAAAACGCTGTAGAATATTGATAAAATTGACTACATTTACCTCCCAATAATTATGGCCGGGGCAAAGTGGAATTGCCGGGGGCATAGTGGAACACATTCTACTTTGCCCCATCCACTTTGCCCCGACCACGTGATGTTTTTCTACACATTCACCATTCGCACGTGCGCAGACCTATCCAAGGAATGTCGTCATGCTTATGTCATACATAGACCCTAGTTTCACCAACATAACACGCATTGGAATTCTACACGAGCACAGTATTTTAGCAGATAATTTATTTACATAAATTATTTGTTTAAACACATAAAAAACGCATTTTCTAAAAATAAAAGCACATACCTGAATGATGCAAATCTCTACCACCACAAACAATGTGCGGATAGATGGCAGCACCACGTAGGCCTGCTGGGATTGTTTCACTTTGCCCTGGCCCCCCCCCCCCCCCCCCCCCCCCGTTTCATTTTTCCCCGGGTTCCCCCTACTGTCCCCGGGAGTCTTTTTGTCATGGGGAGTCAGTTACGCATACTACACCGTCATTTATTTTAGCCATCAAAATGTCTGTCTGGGGAATAGATTAATTAGCATTAGTGTAGTGTTTGGGTTTAATAGAACGTGACTAAAAGGTGATTTAACACGATTTTCATGTATTTTTGTTATAATTTATGTTTTTTTCGTCGACCGATTTCAGTCGTATATATTTTGGAGTACAGTCTTCTGGGCCACTAGCATTTTCGGCCGTTATTTCCGTCTGCTGGGCCGCTAGGTTAGACTACTGGGCCGCCTATATTACCATAGTAGGGATATCCGTATTTCGCCGTTTATTATTTGTATGACTCTGTAGGCATGTTAAATATACCTAAGGTATACATAACAGAGTTATATAAACAATAAAGGACGACTAGCCTACCTATTATGCTTTCGTTAAAGGAAAGGACCAGGGAATATACAAATACTGTTGAATGATAACTCACTATGGCAGGAACCAATTTGGTGATGATGTTGGTGAATGCTGAGGGAATAAATATTAATATCCTCTACATCTGGGCATATAATCTTTTATATTCGCTTTAAGCTCATTAGTCACCACGTCTTACAGGTAAAATACTGTCAAATTTAAAAGAATTTGACTGAAAGCCGTTGCGACAGGACCTACTGTCAGTCCCACGAATTTCAAAATATTGACTAGGTATCATGTTGCAACACTTGAAACCAGAAGTGTATGTTGAAAATATTTTGCCCCTAAACTTGCACCACAATGTCACTAATTGGTTTAAGCACTTCTAGAGTTAGTAAACTTTTTTACTGAACTTAGTGTATTTAAAATTGCATGAAATTATCAATAAACATCATTTAATAGTTCGCTTTTCCATTCTTTTAAAGTTATAAAATAATTGCTTGTGTTTACTTCTCTCTACAGGTGATGAGAAAAGCAGAGAAGACAGGTTCAACTTCTTCAATAGAGGTTCATTACAACAGGCATGACAAGGTTAGTTCATTGCTGTTATGTACCAGTGTTAAATAAGGCTGTCGTTGACTCATCCAGAGTACTCACGATTATAAGCTTTCTGCTATACGTTTATGCTTACAGGAAATGGAAAATGAACTCTTAAATGATGTTGACCCGTAACATCATATAATAATCAAAATACCAACAGTCGCAAAAATGTGTTTCTGGACGTTAACTGTTCAGTGGATCTATTTGAAACTTCACAGGACAACTAGACTAGGTCTGAGGCAGAAATCTGTCCAAATCGAAAATCCAGTATGGCTATCAACAGTCATACTGAAAATAGTTTGCGAGATGATTAATCCATTACTGTTTATCAGATCCCTTTCAGCGTGCATATATTTTTGGATAGAGTTACGTCCCCTTTTGACTTATGAAATGCGAAAAATATCAGTTTTCCTCACTGTTTTTCGCACTCCTTCAAGATATTCATATGAGAATTGGTAGGTTGCTTTATTATAGGGAGTGACAGAGCAGGTTTGAGTTTCAGACATTTTCGTCAATTTTCCATGGAGTTATGCCCCCTTTCGACTTATGAAATACAGGATAACTTCAAGGTTTTATACTTCAATTAGAGTAATATAATAATTGCCTATGTTTGCTTTTTTCTACAGGTGACAGCGCTAGCGGAAAAGACAACGTCCACTTCATCACTGCAGGTTCCTCACAGCAAGGTTAGTTCATTACTGCTAAAGTTGGTAATTGTGTATCTGTGTTAAATAAGATCAGTGTTTTTCGCTGTTTGAACATTGATTTATTTTAGGGCTGATTTATGCAGACTAAATGGCGAGGTATAGGTTTTGGCTGCGTTAAGCTTTTTTCAAACGACATTTACTCCCACAAGGGGTTGTCCGATTTGAATAAAACTTGACATGTTTGATCTATCCGATAGTTAGGACTAGTCCACATCAAAAGGAAATTGACTTCCAAATTTTCCCCAAATGTTTTTGTCGTTTGAACTTTGATAAGGCTAGTGCTGATTTGTATCCATGTTTTAGGTATGCTTAAGCACAGCATAATACATATAACCTAGATGAAAATCGGCTATAAAAGTTCAAACGGCGAAAAAATATGGAAAACATTTGAAAATAGATTTCTTTTTCATGTGGGCTAAGCACTGTATAGAACAAATCTGTCACATTTTATTCAAAATCGGATAACCCCTTGTGGGTGCAAATGAGTATAACCTGGATGGATACAAATCAGGCCTAACATAATCAAAGTTCAAAGCTCAAAAAGAATATGGTACAAATTTGAAAATCAATTTCTTTTTCATATGGACTACTCCTCAGACTAAACATGGTATAGACACCTGTGATGGGGTTTTTAAATCTCAACTCCTTGTAGGTACAAATGTCATTTAAAAAAAGCTTAATAAAAGCAAAACCCATAACCTGGACCGAGAAAATATTCAAACATGAAAAAAGTATGGAAAAAATTTTAAAATCGATATAAGTCTCTATCTCGGCTTTTCACGAAGTGAACAAGAGGTATCAGAAGATACCAAATAACTTGCCTTATTAAGTTGTCACAGGACCCGGTCTGCCCTGAATTACATATTCTGGGAAACAATAATGTCCAAGCCATGTACATATATACAACAAGAGCTTTAGAAGATAGCAAATAGCTTACCTGTATATTAATTGAACATCACAGGATATGATGATTTTACAGTTGGTAATGCTTATAACATCAACATGATTGTCAAGATATTACTCTTTATTAATTTCAGAATTGCTTGACCATTTTGGAACAAAACTTGGACACATGATTGGCTATGCTGTAACTTTTGCTATTAGGAATCATGTTTGTGTCATGGAGGGCACTATGTCAAAGGTCACTGAGCTTGGAAGGAAACTGTTCTTTCAACATTAAATAAACTGAACAATCAATTAATATTTAATGTAAACATATTAAAACTCTACATTGTTGGCTTACAGGTAGATTGCAGAAACACACCAGCCACCATAAAATAGATGTAAAGTATGGAAGGCTACAATGTGCATTATACCGACCTAGAAATCAGCCACGATATTGTATCAAGAGCCGCCAGGCATCTGACCTGTAGTGTCACCTTTGTGACCGTCTCAATGTAGTCAAACCAATAATGGAATAGCAGCACCCCAATCCATCTAGCCAGGTGAGATACGAATCACAGTTCAAAGGATTCGGCTTCACCTGGTCGACAAGATCTAGCACAGTATATCATCTGGAGAATGTTGCACAAACAGTTGCTGACACACTTCGTTCATTAAACATCTGTATTATAGTTTATTTGGATCATTGTCTGTATATACATACATATATATTTGTTAAGCCAAAAAGGTGAAAACCAACATCCTTCTGGAATTGGCGTACCAATAAATGATTTTTATCATTAAACTTAGTTGTCAAATGTATACCCAACCATTATCAATGAGGATCATTAGATAGGCGTGATAATGTACTAATTATCCCCCACATGTTAAAATGGCAGGTATATTTCAATCGCCTTCCTAATCTGTATAGCTCCACTGCAAACGTTTGTTGGAAACCAACTATATTATTGTGGATTGCGAGATGATATTTTTGTTTGCTTTCACCGGCGCTCCGCCCACTAGAGAGCCAGATCACGGGCCAAGAGGTCAACTATCATACAAATTCAGTTTCTCATGCCATCTCTGGAATTGTTCGATGGAATTTAATCAAATTTGTATATGTGAGTTACACAAGTGATCGACATCAGCCAATCAGTTAAGTCGTTTCTATGGCGCACTTTACGATGGCAGGCTTGTTGGGTATGTTAACCTTGTGATGGCCAACCACATCTAGGGGAAGTAATACTATAAGCAAGAAGGGACAGCTTGAAAATTCCCGTGCATCCTCTTTTTATACTTATATGGCGAGATTGTCCTCAGCCCACCAATACTATTAAGCAGTGTGTGTGTGAGGGCATGCATGTGTGCATATGGTTTAGGGGCATACCCATGCCCTTCTCATTGGGAATTGTCATACACGCCCACATGCTCACACACACATTTTGAAATCAGCTTGACTGAAAGTACTTGCTGTCACTGTCAAGGACTTTCAGTCAAATTGTTTCACAAAATAATCGTTATCTTTCTTACCTGTAGGGAGTATAAGCGCATCACCATTATACAAATATAACAGTGATTATATATTGCGGTGATAAAGTATCTTAATACAAAGATGCTAAGATAGTGTCATTTTGAAAGAGGCAAAGATTGGCACACACACATATATATATATATATATATATATATAGAAATTTTTCAGATGGATGGTCACGATAAATTTGTCCGGGATGACCTCTTTTGCATAAATTCAAAATGACCCCTTGTCTGAAATGTGCATGTCTCTGAATGTACTTGAGAGATTAAAATAAACTTGGGGTCTAGCTTGATAGTTCTTTGGTTGGCTAATCCAGCGGCATTGGTTTCATGACCTTCAGTGAAAATGTTCCTGAGTCAAGGTCAATCGCTAGTCCTAATTTTTTTTTCCATTTTGGCATATTTTTGACATATTTCTGCCTCTACATGGCATATTAAGACAAAGTGATAGTTCTTTGGGTGCCCAATCCAACGGAATTGGTTTCAGGCCCTTTAAAATTCAAGTGCATCAGCAACAATCAGGGTCAAACATTACCAGCCATTAACTCTTGTGCAGGTTAATTATAGATATGCAAGTTTTGGACAGGGGGATCATTTTGGGGAGTGGCCTTCTTGGATTTATGCAAATAAGGTTATTCCAGATAGCCCTATAGTAATCACTGTCTCTGTCCATCCACAATATCTCGTATTGGCATCCAATCAAGGTTGAGCTAATATATCAGCATGGCTTCACCCTATTGGAACTAAATTTGGTTGGACACGCTTCCATATATAATGGGGATGGAGCACTGTGATATAGATGTGATGAAGCTAAAGTTCAAGGTCACGATAACCTTGGTAGAAAACTACCTTTTACAGTTAGGTTTTGTGTTTAGCTCAACATATCATCTTACCAGTATATCTCGGCATGGCTTTACCCTATTGGGACTAAATTTGGTTGGTTGCATGCTTCCTTATATCAAGGGGGTTGAGCACAATGATATTGAGGTCATGAGGTCAATGTTCAATGTCACTGAACTTTGTATATGACTATTTTTTATGATTAGGTTTTGCGCTTAGCTCAAGTCTTGTATCTCGCCATGGCTTCAGCCTATTGGGACGAAACTTGGACACATGATTACATATATCAAACGGATGTAACACAATGTCACTAGCCAATTAGCCAAATGCTAGTAAAACTGAAATCTGGCTCTTGAAAAGCAGAATTGGCTGATTCATTGGCTAATGAGAAATGTCCATTTGCAGACCAAGAGAAAACTATTTTTGAAAATTTACCACTGGAATGACTGGCTCAATAACCGAATCAGTCATTCCAGTGATACATTAAAAAAAAATAGTCCTCTTGTTCTGCAAATGCACATTTTTAATGAGAAAATTGAATTTGAAAACAAATTCCAGGGTTAAAGGGTTAAAATTAAATTAATTTTCTCGACTGGCTGAATTCTGACTAATTCCAGCGCTACAATTACAAGGCAAAAATTCCTGTTTACATTGTTGAATATTTTGAAATTAATATGGCTGAAAGCTGTACTGCCTGTTCAGTCATATTAGTTACAAAATCTTCAACACCGTTATAATATATTAAGACCCTATTGTATCTGGACTCTAAAATTGAGAGTATTAACTGATGATGACTCTAAAAGCACGTTCATAAGTGACATTGAAGTAACGATGTGGCTAAAATATTTACTATTTAGCTAAGAAAAATTGCATTTGGCTAATTTATTGGCTCGAACATTACAAAAGCCAGACCTGTCCCTGTAACCCTATGATTTTAGAGTGCATGGACATTTGCTGCACGCTGCTTCATGGGGAATATAGCTTTCCAGTCCTTCTGGAAGCTATGGATTCGTAGATCAAAGATCCCCTTGATAAAAAGACTACGTTTATACAATGAGACCTGCGTATCCTTGATGATGTATAACTGTAACAGCTGGGCATCTCCAAATGCGGCTTTAGACTAACTCGACGCTTGCCACTGCTAAGGCCTAATTAAGGCATAGTCTAGCTTGACGAAGGCTTAGGTCAGGCCTAGCAAAGTTGTCTGGCTAATGTTCAGACCTGTAAGACCGAGCAAATCCTGTCTAAAGCCTAGGTAATTCCTAGTCAAGCCTGGATAAGGCCTAGGTAAGGCATATGTAATGGGTAACCAAGCCTAGCCAAGGCTTGAATAAGGCCTATCCAAGCTAAGGTCAGGTTTATGTAAGTCCTACCCAAACCTAGCTATGGCCTATGTAACTTAGGGATAGCCTAGCCTAGATAAGATCTAGCTAAGAAGTATGTAAGCCTGGTTAAGGCCTAGCACAGGTCTATGTATGGCAATTGACGTATAGCTAACACCTAACCAGGCCTAACCTAAAGCCTAGATAATTGCTATGTACGTCTAGTTACGGTCTATGCAAGCCTTATCATAGCTTAGCATAGACTAGCATATGTTAGCTTAGACTAGGTCAGAATAGCGTAGGTTAGCTTAGACGAGGTCAGACTAGCCTAGGTTAGCTTAGACTGGGTCAGACTAGCCTAGGTTAGCATAGACTAGTCCAGACTAGCCTAGGTTAGCATAGACTAGTCCAGACTAGCCTAGACTAGTCCAGACTAGGCTAGGTTAGCATAGACTAGGTCAGACTAGCCTAGGCTAGCTTAGACTGGGTCAGAATAGCGTAGGTTAGCTTAGACGAGGTCAGACTAGCCTAGGTTAGCTTAGACTGGGTCAGACTAGCCTAGGTTAGCATAGACTAGTCCAGACTAGCCTAGGTTAGCATAGACTAGTCCAGACTAGCCTAGACTAGTCCAGACTAGCCTAGACTAGTCCAGACTAGGCTAGGTTAGCATAGACTAGGTCAGACTAGCCTAGGCTAGCTTAGACTGGGTCAGACTAGCTTAGTTTGGCTTAGACTAGGTCAGACTAGCCTAGGTTAACATAGACCAGTCCAGACTGGCCTAGGTTAGCATAGACTAGTCCAGACTAGCCTAGGTTAGCATAGACTAGTCCAGACTAGCCTAGGTTAGCATAGACTAGTCCAGACTGGCCTAGGTTAGCATAGACTAGTCCAGACTAGCCTAGGTTAGCATAGACTAGTCCAGACTAGCCTAGGTTAGCATAGCGTAGGCCAGACTAGCCTAGGTTAGCATAGACTAGCCTAGGTTAGCAGACTAGCCTAGGTTAGCATAGACTAGTCCAGACTAGCCTAGGTTAGCATAGCATAGGCCAGACTAGCCTAGGTTAGCTTAGACTATGTCAGACTAGCCTAGGTTAGCATAGACTAGTCCAGACTGGCCTAGGTTAGCATAGACTAGTCCAGACTAGCCTAGGTTAGCATAGACTAGTCCAGACTAGCCTAGGTTAGCATAGCGTAGGCCAGACTAGCCTAGGTTAGCATAGACTATGTCAGACTAGCTTAGTTTGGCTTAGAATAGGTCAGACTAGTCTAGGTTAACATAGACTATGTCAGACTAGCTTAGGTTAGCTTAGACTAGGTCAGACTAGGCTAGGTTAGCATAGACTAGCTTAGACTAGGTCAAACTAGCCTAGGCTAGCATAGCGTAGGCCAGACTAGCCTAGGTTAGCATAGACTAGGTCAGACTAACCTAGGTTAGCATAGACTAGGTCAGACTAGTCTATGTTAGCATAGCGTAAGCCAGACTAGCCTAGGTTAGCATAGACTATGTCAGACTAGCTTAGTTTGGCTTAGAATAGGTCAGACTAGCCTAGGTTAACATAGCGAAGGCCAGACTAGCCTAGGTTAGCATAGACTAGTCCAGACTGGCCTAGGTTAGCATAGACTAGTCCAGACTAGCCTAGGTTAGCATAGACTAGTCCAGACCAGCCTAGGTTAGCATAGCGTAGGCCAGACTAGCCTAGGTTAGCATAGACTATGTCAGACTAGCTTAGTTTGGCTTAGAATAGGTCAGACTAGTCTAGGTTAACATAGACTACGTCAGACTAGCTTAGGTTAGCTTAGACTAGGTCAGACTAGGCTAGGTTAGCATAGCCTAGGTCAGACTAGCTTAGGTTAGCTTAGACTAGGTCAAACTAGCCTAGGCTAGCATAGCGTAGGCCAGACTAGCCTAGGTTAGCATAGACTGGGTCAGACTAACCTAGGTTAGCATAGACTAGGTCAGACTAGCCTATGTTAGCATAGCCTAGGCCAGACTAGCCTAGGTTAGCATAGACTATGTCAGACTAGCTTAGTTTGGCTTAGAATAGGTCAGACTAGCCTAGGTTAACATAGCGAAGGCCAGACTAGCCTAGGTCAGACTAACCTAGGTTGGCATAGACTAGGTCAGACTCTCTAGTGGGCGGAGCGCCGGTAAAGGCAAAAATATCATCTCGCAATCCACAATAACATGGATAAATTTCTTACATAAAAAATTTGGTTGAATTTCAATAAACGCTTGCAGCGGATGTGGCCATCACAAGGTTAACATACCCAACAAGCCTGCCATCGTAAAGTGCGCCATAGAAACGACTTAACTGATTGGCTGATGTCGATCACTTGTGTAACTCACATATACAAATTTGATTAAATTCCATCGAACAATTCCAGAGATAGCATGAGAAACTGAATTTGTATGATAGTTGACCTCTTGGCCCGTGATCTGGCTCTCTAGTGGGCGGAGCGCCGGTGAAAGCAAACAAAAATATCATCTCGCAATCCACAATAATATAGTTGGTTTCCAACAAACGTTTGCAGTGGAGCTATACAGACTAGGAAGGCGATTGCAATATACCTGTCAGTTTAACATGTGGGGATAATTCATTCATTATCACGCCTATCTAATGAACTTCATTGCTAATGGTTGGGCATACATTTGACAACTAACAGTTTAATGATAAAAATCATTTATTGGTACCCCAACTCCAGCGGGATGTTGGTTTTCGCCTTTTTGGCTTAACAAATATATATGTATGTATATACAATGATCTAGATAAATTAAGCAATACAGATGTTTAATGAACGAAGTGTGTCAGCAACTGTTTGTGCAACATTCTCCAGATGATATACTGCGCTAGATCTTGTCGGCCAGCTGAAGCTGAATCCTTTGAACTCAAATCTCACGTGGCTAGATGGATTGGGTGCTGCTATTCCGTTATTGGTTTGACTACATTGAGACGCTCACAAAGATGACACTACAGGTCAGACCCATGGCGGCTCTTGATACAATATCGTGGCTGATTTCCAGGTCAGTATAATGCAAATTGTAGCCTCCCATACTTTACATCTATTCTATTGTGGCTGGTATGTTTCTGCAATCTACCTGTAAGGCAACAATCTAGAGTTTTAATATGTTTACATTAAATATTAATTGATTGTTCAGTTTAATTAATGTTGAAAGAACAGTTTCCTTCCAAGCTCAGTGACTGTTGACATAGTGCCCTCAATGACACAAACATGATTCCTAATAGCAAAAGTTACAGCATAGCCAATCATGTGTCCAAGTTTTGTTCCAAAATGGTCAAGCAATTCTGAAATTAATAAAGAGTAATATCTTGACAATCATGTTGTTGATGTTATAAGCATTACCAGATGTTTTCCAACAGTCAGCACATGCAAAATGTTTCAAGCCATGTGCTGTAGATATATGTTTAAACAGAACATTCTGAGTGCTACACGTAAATGGAGGCACAACGTTATTAGTGATACACATTACACAGAGAATATTCTTTACAGATGCAGTTTTAATATTACTTTGCGCTAATTTTTGTGAGCTTAGTTTAGGTTTCTTTTCAGGAATTTGTTGTTCAATTTCAATATCTATAATGTCAGCCAAATCAGTATCTTCTGTTTGCACATTTCCATCATTTTCTCTGAAACTTTCTTTCAATTTTATGCTTGCAGTTTTCATTGCATTATGGACCAATTGTGCAAAATTAAGACCTCGACTTGTAACACGACCTCTCTTACGTCCTCCAAAGCAACCTTTGGAATTTTCAGGAAACTGAACTTTTGGTCTATATGGATCTTCTATTACCTGACCGCATGCATCTTCAACTAAAGAATATGAACTTTCTTTAATGCTACCATCTTTTTTTCGATAGCCACCATAATGCTTAGGTGCTCTCTTAGGTCTACCAGGAATAAGGGACAATGGAATAGGCTTATCATGCAGTAGTATTACGATGGTTCCATTATTGGCAGCTTCTAGTTCCTTTTCTGAAGCAGAATGAGATACATTAAGTAACTGATGAATTCGGGTGAGATTAGAATGACTTGAATTTTCTTTAATATCTGGAAGTGTAAAAGTAGGCACCTGCTTCAGGTAAGCTTGAAAAAGTTATGTTGGTAATTGTATGCCCTTGGCTTTGGCAAAACACGCATATAAATGTTTGCAAAAATACGGCTGTCCTCTCGTGACAAAATGCATACAAGAACATACACCAAATTCCAGATTAGAAATAGTGTGTTCTTCTTTATAGAGAGGTAGCAAAGAGCTAGGCAGACATGACTTTAAATGTTTTTTAAAGAGCAAGCAAGATTTTGCTTGTAGTTCAAATATCAGAGATTTACATGAATTAACAGCATCATAGTTATGTTCGTCTGTTATTTCTTTAACTAAAGATTGGACACTCTTTTGAGAGAAAACAACATCCACATCCTCAAGCTTTTCAACATCTGGATATGCATCTGTTTCACCAGTGAAAAGGTTGTCTGATAGTTGTGCATCTTGGAAATTAAATCATTTCCCTTAGTCAACATAATGCATTGAAAAAATAATTTAATTTCATCCACCGGAATTCTAGTTTTCAGACTGTAATTATCCAAACTGCTACTTGAAATCCATTGACTTTCTGTATCAAAATTTTTTTTAAAAGTTAACAAGTTATATTCAGCCCACATACACTTTACTATGTGTATCAGATTATTAATTTGCACTTCGATGATATGTACAGATGAAATTCTAAAACAAGAAGTCAAAGGGCCATGATCAGCTGCCTAATACTGAAAGTGCATGCTTTATAGGTTGGTTTACAGAATTTCATCATTTTAAAATTATGTAAAGCAACCTAAAGAGCACGCAAATAATATTAATATAATCTTAGCTAGGGGCCATAGTGCGCGTCTAGCTGATGAGGAACTGTAAAATCATCATATCCTGTGATGTTCAATTAATATACAGGTAAGCTATTTGCTATCTTCTAAAGCTCTTGTTGTATATATGTACATTGCTTGGACATTATTGTTTCTCAGAATATGTAGTCCATGGAAGACCGGGTCCTGTGGCAACTTAATAAGGCGAGATATTTAGTATCTTCTGATACCTCTTGTTCACTTCATGAAAAGCTGAGATAGAGATATTTATATTTATTTAAAAAATTTTCCCATACTTTTTTCATGTTTGAATATTTTCTGGGTCCAGGTTATGGGTTTTGCTTTGGTTAAGCTTTTTTAAACGACATTTGCACCTACAATTAAGATGCGATTTAAAAAACCCATCACAGGTGTCTACGATGTTTAGCCTGAGGAGTAGTCCACATGAAAAAGAAATTGATTTTCAAATTTGTTCCATATTTTTTTGGTCTGAACTTTGATTATGTTAGGCCTGATTTGTATCCATCCAGGTTATACTCATTACGCTGTGGTTAGGCTTTTTTCAAACAACATTTTCATCCACAAGGGATTATCCAATTTTGAATAAAATGTGACAGATTTGTTCTATACAGTGCTTAGGACTAGCCCACATGAAAAAGAAATCTATTTTCAAATGTTTTCCATATTTTTTCGCCGTTTGAACTTTTATGGTCGATTTTCATATGTATTATGCTGTGGCTAAGCATACTTAAAACATGGATACAAATCAGCCCTAGACTGATCAAAGTTCAAACGACGAAAACATCTGGGGAAAATTTGAAAATCAATTTCATTTTGATGTGGACTAGTCCTAACTATCGGATAGAATAAATTTGTCAAGTTTATTCAAATCGGACAACCCCTTGTGTGAGTAAACGTCTTTTGAAAAAACTTAAAGCAGCCAAAACCTATACCTGGCCATATAGCCTGCATACAAATCAGCCCTAAAATAAATCAATGTTCAAACGGCGAAAAACACTGATCTTTGACACAGATACACAATTACCAACTTTAGCAGTAATGAACTAACCTTGCTGTGAGGAACCTGCAGTGAAGAAGTGGACGTTGTCTTTTCCGTTAGCGCTGTCACCTGTAGAAAAAAGCAAACATAGGCAATTATTATATTACTCTAATTGAAGTATAAAACCTTCCTGTATTTCATAAGTCGAAAGGGGGCATAACTCCATGGAAAATTGACGAAAATGTCTGAAACTCAAACCTGCTCTATAACTCCCTATAATAAAGCAACAGAAAACTGATATTTTTCGCATTTCATAAGTCAAAAGGGGACGTAACTCCATCAAAAATATATGCAAACAGAGATCTGATAAACAGTAATAGAGTAATCAGTATGACTGTTGATAGCCATATTGGATTTTGGATTGTCGATTTGGATAGATTTCTGCCTCAGACCTAGTCCAGTTATACTGTGAAGTTTCAAATAAATCCACTGAACGGTAATGGAGTTAACGTCCAGAAGCACATTTTTTATGACTGTTGGTATTTTAATTATTATATGAGGTTACCAGTCAACATCATTTAAGAGTTCATTTTCCACTTCCTTTAAGCAAACGTATAGCAGAAAGCCTATAATCGTGAGTACTCTGGATGAGTCTATGCAAGACTTATTTAACACTGGTACACAACAGCAATGAACTAACCTTGTCATGCCTGTTGTAATGAACCCCTGTTGAAGAAGTTGAACCTGTCTTCTCTGCTTCTCTCATCACCTGTAGACACAAGTAAACACAAGCAATTATTTTATAACTTTAAAAGAAGGGAAAAGGGAACTATTAAATGATGTTTATTGATAATTTCATGCAATTTTAAATACACTACGTTTGGTAAAACGGAATAATAAAGTGTTTACTAACTCTAGCAGTGCTTAACTTGGAATTTTTAGTGACATTGCTGGGGCAAGTTTAGGGGCAAAATGTTTTCAACATACACTTCTGGTTTCAAGTGTTGCAACATGATACCTAGTCAATATTTTGAAATTTGTGGGACTGACAGTAGGTCCTGTCGCAACGGCTTTCAGTCAAATTCTTTTAAATTTGACAGTATTTTACCTGTAAGACATGGTGACTAATCAGCTTAAAGCGAATATAAAGGATTATATGCCCAGATGTAGAGGATATTAATATTTATTCCCTCAGCATACACCAACATCATCACCAAATTGGTTCCTGCCATAGTGAGTTATCATTCAACAGTATTTGTATATTCCCTGGTCCTTTCCTTTAACGAAAGCATAATAGCTTAATTATGGCGATGCTATGAGAGAGAGAGAGAGAGAGAGAGAGAGCGAGAGAAAGAGAGAGAAACTTGTTTTACCGTAATTCCACGAACACTTTCACGTCTAGGCCCTACACTCTGGGGACATGCCTGGATTGTGGGGACAATGCCCTGTCCCCACAATTATGGTAGCTCAAACGATCGGGATAAGCATGAAACATAAAAAAATGAAATGTCCCCACAAGATTATCTCACACTCATGTTAAAAAAATGTTGCATGAGGCATACGAACACGTGATATGATAAACACTCACGTGCACAGACTAGGCGGCGGTGTAATCTCCCATCCACATACTGCTGCTACTGCATGAACTGCCAATCAGAGAGTATGTCCCCACAGTGTTTCTCACTTTGTTTAGTTAATGGTAATAATCGCTATCCCTCTTAGAAGTATTTTTTCTTTTAAGAGAGAGAGAGAGAGAGAGAGAGAGAGAGAGAGAGAGAGAGAGAGAGAGAGAGGTAAAACTAATTAACCCTTTAATGGTCAAGATTGGTAAAAAGAATTGGGGTTACATAGTGAATGTCCATTTACAGGCCTACAGAAGACTACATGTATTTTTGCAAATTTACCACTAGAATGACTGGCTCGGTTACTGAGCCAATCATTCCAGTCATAAATTTTTTAAACTTTTCCTCTTGGCCTGTAAATGAATATTAGTCAAGATCACTGTAGAGGCGGGTTCTGACTGGCATGACCATCAAAGGTTAAAATAAACAATTCCAGTAAATTATGTTTATTATACCTGCTCTTCTCCAAGGGTTGCACATTCCGCAATGATGTGGTCGAGTAGTTCATGATCTGATACTAATATATGTGTGCAGAAGGGACAGTCCGTGGTAGCAACCTTAGGACACAAAATATATGATAGATCTGTATTCAGGAAAACATTGGTTAATCTATTGACAGCATCTGATGTCAACTCTTGGTGATACAATCAACTGCTCGTCTGCATTGCAATTATTTTTGCCTGGGACTGTTGTCTAGAAACATTTAAGAGGACTTATCAATGATGCATGAAAACTTAACCAAAATCAGATGTTGCTGCCGCTGATCAATATGCCAGGTATCCCATTAGCTCTTCTGTTCTCTGATTATTACCATGATAACGATTCCAATGAACTTGAAATCGAGATTACTTATGCTGTCACAGGTATCTCAAAACAATTTGACTGGAATTCAATGCTGCTTCAGGAAGCAATGACTTCCAACCAAATTATTTTTTTAAATACTAACAAGAATTCTGTGGAATAAAATGTCTCGCCTGTTACCTTGACCGTTGACCGTGTGACCTCGATGTTATCATGTTGCTTCCTAACATTATAGGTAACCATGTATCCAAGCTTAGTTCTAATAGGATTGACCAATCCTGAAATAAAAAATGGAAATCGGATAACCCCTTGTTGATAAACATGTTGTTTGAAAAATTTGTAACCACATCAAAAATCCTTAACCTGAAGGCATAAAATTATCTAAGTTCAAAAACAGAAAAAAGGAGGACATTTTTTTAAAAATCTATTTCTTTTTTATACACACTAGTCCTAATGATTGCATAGCACAAATCTGTGAAGTTTTATGGAAATCTGATAACTCTATAGAGAGTAAATTGTCATTTCATACAAACTTAGCAAGGTTTATTTTTTTCACAGCAGTCCAAAATAAACGAAGTCCAAACTGCGTAAAAATCTGGAAAAATTTAGAAAATCTATTTCATTTTGACACAGTGTAGTTCTAATCATTGTATATAACAAATCTGTTGAGCTTTACATGTATGTAAATCCGATAACTCTTTAGTGTGTAAATAGTCATTTGAAAAAACTTAACATAAACTTTAACGACGACGCCGTTGTCGGAAAAGTGGTACCTATGTCTCGCTTCCAGCTTCGCAGGCGAGACAAAAACCAATTCTGTAGGAGTTCCTTGAAATTGATATACTAGGATTGCTGAAATAGCAGCAGTGGCCAGAAGATAGGACAAGTAGGAGCATTGTGAAGCTGGTGAGATTACAGGATCGAATTATAACACTGACCACAAATATATATATACCTGCAATGTCTGGGAATTTTGCGTCGTCCTTCGGGATTTTTGTGGCTTTCGCTTCACCTTGTCTGAACAACGCACCTGAAAATAACAACATATGAACTGTTAGAACATTAGCCCATACCACTCGAATGTTAGGATTTTACATGTTCAAATTAAATTAAAAGATGAACTGGTGTTCAATTTCATTCCATGATTATGCCTGGAAAAGTATCTCGTATGTATTGAGTAGCCATTAGCGTAATGATTTCCACCAGAATATGGTGGTAGAGAGAACTGAAACTTAAAAGGACACAATTGCTACTCTCTTCATACCAGACAATACTGATTCACGTAAAACGAGATGATATAAAGCCTATACTAGTCTGTATGACAAGTAATTAACAGAAAAATAGTCCCTCAGAATTCGTCATAAAATTCAAATCTGTCGCACAATCTGTTGCACACAAAATGCGGTCAGGAATTTGATGACGTTGCATGGATATTGATATCACACAAATTACTGGGTGGATCAAGTCGATTTTAATGTCTACCAAAATCAACACGATCCACATTGTTGCATTTAGTGTCCGCTACAGAGATAGAATGGGTCCCAATCTGTCTGGTCTCCGAAGTGGAGTCTATCTAACAGTCTAGTCGGTGTGATGACGTAATAAGATGGCCGGTCAATACATTAGAGGTATATTCTCGAAGAAGCCACGCCTCTATTTTTAGATTGGCACATGGTAATGATAACACTTACACGTTTTAAAAGAATTGTAGCTAAACTGTAGAAGTTGCGTTGACAGGAAATGATTGGCAATGCAGTTATTCTGGCATCAAGATTTTTAAATGGAGATAACTCTGTAAAGAAAGATTCCCGGCCACGAAAATAGCACATGTACATCCTCAGGTCGTAATGATAACACTTATCAAGTTTTAAAAGAATCGCGACTAAACTATAGGAGTTGCGTTGACAAGACGGGGACAGACAGATGAATGGATATATTCATCATTATATACCGTCATCTTCCGAGACCGGCGTGATAAAAATGTACACCAGTCTCTGCTATTACCATTTTCAATTAACACCGAGTGATGTCACACTCATATTACATATAGTTGTGACATGACATTACATTATTATTATTATTATTATTATTATTATTATTATACCTTTCGCCCAGTGATGAAGCATGTAGGATGCAATCTGGCCTCAAGCTCACCAAACTGTAGACTTAAATATGTCTCAAAAGTATCATCCGTTGGCTGCAGCAAAATATCATAAATGTGTAAAATAGGTCAAACATGGACAGATTTTATCCTACTAATTCATAACATGCAAAGATAATTTAAAACAATTATATGGAATGTGAAAAATGCCTAATGGTAAATGTATCAAGTATTAAATTCATGCAATATTCAATAAAGCATGGATACAATATAAGGGTTCATACACATTATACAGATAAATTTTTCACTTATTATCGCTATTTTGTGATACCTGTACTCTAATCAGTGTTCATTTCAAATTATAAACAAGAGCCCTCAAAAGACAGCATGTACATGAAATTTGGCAACCAACTGACATGCTATTTTTATAAATTCCACTAGCAAATTGATAAAATAGTCTTCATTTTCCTGAAAAGTCTCGACCATTAAGCGGTTAATTGATAAGTAAGATTTAGAGAGGTTTGACACTCTGTTAACACAAGACTGAAAGAAATGTAAGGACAATATAAACGAAATCTAGGATTTCTTTTTTCACGAGAGAGTTGATACTTACCTCCCTAATACTTTTGATATTGCTAAATATTGGCTTTCACTCAATAAACACTCAGATTTAAAACAGTTAGGTGCCCCTACTGGGCAGGGAGTCAGAGCGTAGTCTGGCGGATGCCAGCCCCACCACCGCGCATGCGCAGACTAGCACTTCCTCTGACTAGATTATTGGCTGACACACATGCAACTATTAAGAGCCTGAAGACCGAGCCTCTGTGGGGTGGAGAGGCCGGGTCCGTATCTAGGGAGGTAAGTATCAACTCTCTCGTGAAAAAAGAAATCCTAGATTTCGTTTATTTCACTTCAAGAGTATACTTACCTCCCTAATACTTTTGATATTGCCAGAATTCGAAAGTGAATCTGGCGGGAGGGAGGCGAGGTCAAAAGACCAGCTCATCCCTATACGCTTTTCTGCGTTTAAGGCACTTAAACTTCTGAAACTGTAAGAAAAAACAGTCAGGATTTGACTAACCATCGGATAACACCACCGATGTATGAGAGATGACCGAATGTCATATGCGCTCCCCCCCCTCCTTCCTGGGAGGAAGAGTCGACTGACCTCAATGTCCTATACGCTCTCTACGTACAAGTGCCATGTACTACAGGACAGAGACGAAAAAGCTCCATTTTCGTAACTCTCAACAATGAACCACACAAATACACAAACCATCACCATATTAATAACGGGTAATCGTGACAATACAATCAACAACGGACAACACATGAACAAGACTGACCTTGTTGAAAATGGCTGCTGACATCATCTTCCCATCGGTAAAGACTGATGCAGGCCCAAAAAAGTGGGTGTTTCCATAAATTAATTGTGAAATATATAAGTAATGAGGAAAAACCTCCTCAAAAAATATAAACCGATTTATTTTTTCAAAACCGACAAGGCGAGAGGATTAGAGGTGTCACGGAGATAATGGTCTGTAAAACTTGACTCACAGTGCCACTGAGCCACCGACATAATATCATCCACAGGGACCCCATTAAATAGGGCCGTGGATGTCACTACGCCGCGGACACTGTGAGCCTTGGCCACGTCAACCTGCTTCCCGGTGGCGGATTTATGGCAAAACTGAATGCATTCCACAATCCACCTGGAAATGGTGTCCTTAGAAGCCCTCCCATGGGGTTCAATATATGACAACCATAACGCTGACTGGTCGGTGCGCCATGCCGCCGTACGTTGTTTGTACCGGCGCAGCGCCCGGACGGGACACCATGCTTTAGAATTAGGATCATATCTAGTTAAAGCAGGCAAAATAATAGGTTGACCTGGATATTTCAACGACTGATTTTTAGCCAAGAAATTAATCCTAGGTAGCAGCTTAAGGCCTTCCCCTGAAACCACAAAACGGTCATCCTCGGCTGATAAGGCATGAATTTCACTCCTACGCCTAGCCGAGGCCGCAGCAATTAAAAACACAGTCTTCAGTGTTAATAGTTTCATAGAAATGGAACTAAGTGGTTCAAAAGGCTTATCACCTAGTACTTGAAGCACTAGCGATAAACTCCAAGACGGAATCACAGGTGGATTCCTTGGTCTTAGATTGCCCATGCCTTTAATTAATACATTCAATGTATTTACTTCATCACTTCCCCTCTTAGCCAAGCAAGGAATAACAGACATTAATGCTGACTTATAACCAGCAATAGAGTTAGGCTTGAGGCTATAGGCATCATAGAGGTGACAGAGGAAATCAGCTACTACTTGAATAGATGAATCCATTGGATCAATACATCTTTTTGAGCACCATTCTGCAAATCTGTTGATTTTATAATTATATGCTCTGGAGGTTGACCCCCTCCTGGCTTTGGCCATAAACATGGCTGCTTGCTCAGAAAAGCCCTCCTTAATTCTAGATTCCTTGACAACATCCACGCAGTCAATCTGAACATTGACGGATTGTTGTGAAGGGCCTTGCCCTGGAAGATAATATCGTCCATCAGAGGCAGAGGAACCGGATTGCAGACCAGAAGGTCCAGCAGATCCGTATACCATGATCGGCTTGGCCAATCCGGGGCGATCAGAAGCACTTGGCATTCCTCTTGTCTGATTTTCTGAAGAATTTTTGGAATCAGGATTGCTGGAGGGAATGCGTATGCATACATTCTCCCCCAGCTGATAGCTAACGCATCTGTTGCGAAAGCGCTTGGATCCGGAATCGGAGAGACGTACGTCGTCATCTTCGCATTCTTTTTCGTTGCGAACAAATCGATGTTGGGTTTCCCCCAATGGTCGAACAGACGATCTGCCACACATTGATTTAGTTGCCATTCCGTGGGTAAAACACTCATCCTTCGGCTCAATGAGTCTGCTAGCAGGTTTAACCTTCCCGGAATATGAACTGCTTTCAAGGTAATCTGGTGATCCAGACACCAACAAAGCAGTTTCCATGTCATCATACAGAGACTGGGCGACTTCGTTCCGCCCTGGCGGTTTATGTAAGTCACAACTGTTGAGTTGTCTGAACGAATAAGAACAATCTTGCCCTGAACTTTCTGTAAGAAATGTTCCAGGCCCAGGACTACTGCTCTTAGCTCCAGTAGATTTATATGTTCCTGTGACTGTTCCAGATTCCAAAGCCCTGATATCGTGGATTCTTCCAGGCAAGCTCCCCAGCCCTCCATCGATGCATCTGTATACACAGTCACCTGAGGGTGGGGAGGGGTTAGCAAAAACCCCGGCAAGAGATTCTCTGTATTCAACCACCATTGCAGGTGGTGAATCAGAGGCGCCAACACTGACACATTCGAGTCCAGCGAACCTGTACTCTGGGTCCATTGTGTCATGAGAAACAACTGGATCGGCCGCCTGCGTAAGGCGGCCTGAGGAATGACTGGTTCCAACGAAACCATCAACCCCAGCATTCTCAAGTAAACCCGTGCCAGGACATGACGACTGTCGCACACTGACTGAATCAACGAGATGAGTATTTGAACTCTCTCCTGAGTAGGATAAACATATCCTGTCTCTAGATCGAAGAACATCCCCAGGTAAACAAACTTCTGGGATGGAGTCAGCTCTGATTTTGGGAAATTGATCATCCAGCCCAAGTCTGTGAGAATTTTCAAAACAATCTCCAGATTGGCGGACAAACTTTCCCGGGTGTGCGCTTTCAACAGCCAGTCGTCTATGTACGTGTGGACTGCTATGCTTCTCCTGCGGAGGTATGCTGTGATCGCAAGAACCACACGGGTGAAAACCCGAGGAGCCGTGGAAATTCCGAAGGGCAACACCCTGAATTCCCACTGTCTGCCCTGGAATGCAAATCTCAGGAAGCGACAGAAACTCCCGTGGATGGGGATGTGGAAATAAGCGTCCTTCAAATCTATCGACGCCGGCCACATCCCCCTCTCCAACCCCGCCAACACCGAGCGCACCGTTTCCATCTTGAAACTGGGCGTCTCGATGAACTTGTTCAATGGCTTGAGGTTGAGAATCGGTCTCCACCCACCGGTGCGTTTTGTTACTAAGAACAGGGTTGAATAGAAGCCCGGACACCTTTGTGCCGGCTGAATAGCTCCCTTTTGTATGAGGGAATTTATCTCCTCCTCGATACACAACCTTTGCTCTGGATCTCTCGGAATGGGAGTCCAGACTGGCACCAGAGACAGTCGCGACGGCGGGCCTGTCACCCACTCTGGATGATACCCGACGGAAAGCCATCGCAAGACTAAACGGTCCTGAGTTAACCGTTCCCACTCTTGCATGTGGCCGGCTAGCCGGCCTCCCACCGGCCCACCTAGGGACCGCGGTGGACACGAGGCATGCAAGAGCGGCACTGTCTCCGCCGCCATACACACCGGAGTGGTTCTTACCGCGGTAAGCGTCCTGTCAGGACCGATAACCACGCCCAGATCCTCGCGCGCCCCGCCCCGCCCCACGCGCACCTCGGTGCGCGGGCGGCTGCCTGGCTGACGGCGGCTGAGGAACCTGCGCCCCCCTCGCTGCTGGCCGAATCGCACGCGGCCGAGGCCGACGCTGCGACGGTGGCTGGCCACTGACCTGGCCAGCACCACCTCGAGCCTGCAGGGGACGATACGCCGGGGCCGCGGCGCGAGCGTTAGCACGACGCAGCACATCAAACTGCTCGCGCAGCGCCCTCTGGTTATTCACCAGGGTGACCGTCTCCTGGAGGTGGCGACATCCCTCACCTCCAAAAAGACCAGGGCCCGTCATAGGCGTACGCAGTAGCCTATTGTACAGGTCCTGAGACGGGCACAGATTGTCCAGGGCAAACGTGCGTCTTGCCCTGACACTCCTGGTCACCGCCCGAGTCACACAGTCCAGCGCCAGGTTAATACCATCCTGGATGGTTCGCTGGACAGTGACCGGACTTGGCTGGCGCGATGCGGATGCCGTTACTACCCCCTGTAACAGCTGGGAGACGTGGGACAGAGCGGCAATCGAAGCCCTCCCACTCTCCTCCGCATCACGCAACGCGGTATTCGCCGAACACAACGCGTTCGCGCACAAGACACCCGTGTCAGAACGGGTGCCTGGCCGCGCATCCTCACCCAAAGCCGCGCGGTCATCCACGCTGGGCTTGGGTACCACACCGTACCGCTGGTAATCCAGGGGCACGATGCGACAACGCCTGGCCACCTCGCGAGGGGCCTTCGCGAGACGTCCACTCGACTTAATGGACGACTCCGCCGCCTTGAACATGTCAACGACATGCTCCGCCAGCGGCAGAGAAGGCATAGCGTTAGCAGTCGGTTTCCCAGCTAACCACGGCGTGTGAACACGCTGGCTAGCCGACTGCTCCACGGGCAGATCAGGCCTAACGCTCACCAACCACTGGCAAGCGTCATACCAATCCTCCTCCGTGGCTAACTGCGAGCGCTCTACAAGACGGGGTCCTTCGTCTTCCTCCTGAGCGCAAGCAGTAGAGCTTGACGGCGGGTATGCTGATACACCTGGCAAGCCAGGGAAAACACGCGGGCCTGACAGCACCGGCATGAGAATATCACTGGTTTGACCAGGAGCAGGCACCGTGGCAGTGCGCGGGGTATATATAGTCTCACCACGGGCCCGGCCAGCACCAGCAACACCCTCGGCAAGCCGAGGTATGCGGTACCGCTGGCCATCAGCAGCGCCCTGGGCCACCACCTGAGCCGCGGACTTTACTCCAGGGTGAGTAAAACCGTGGAATAAGGCGCCTGTATTCCCCGCGAGGGGTGCACAAACGTCTTCATCCATGTCCACGTCGTCAGACGGCGACCCTAGCAGGTAATCCTCATTACCCTGGTCAGAAAGATTAGACCCCGGGTCAGCAAAGAGAGCTAACCCGGGCTGACCAGGAACGGTGCCATAGGAGGTACTGGCCACCGCGGCGTGCGGATACCCCTGGACTGATAAGCAGCCCGCGGGTTCCAGCTACAACCGTCCACGGTCCCCTATCGGCGCGGCAATAAGCCTGCTGCCAGGGCCGTGGAACGCCCCCTCTAATGGGGCCACCTCTGGATCGTCGAACAACGGAAGCGGACTAAGGAAAATCGATCCAGGGGCGGGGATTACCTGCTCCGAAGCCGATGACGAGGACAGTAAAGGATTTGGTCCAGGAAGCATGCCACGAAGCAACCCTGGAACCAAATCCTTTATTGTCCTCTTCATCTCTCCCAACATCTCGGTCCGGAAGGCCTCCATATCCACCGCGGACGAGACCTTCCCCTTACCCTTCCTACTTACAACCTCTCGTTTCCGCTTCTTCTTCTTCTCCTCCTCTACCACCTTGTCCGTCGCCTGTAAGCAGCACAAGAATTCGGACATTAACTCGCCCCCCCAGTGCTTACATATGTCACAATTAACAAATGGACCACAAGGGCTACATTGACAGCACAGATGCGGCCAGAACTTATCCAGAAGAAAACGACCACAGGACGCGCAACCCGGTCCCTGAAACAGGGCAAAGGACAAGGAGTATGAGCAACTAGTTAAGCTTAGAAACTCAATCCAACTCAAAGAGAAGGAAAAACGATCATAAAGATCAATATACATCAGAAAGCAGCATAGCGCTTGAATTGCTGATAAACACATAGCCAGGCTGATTATGACGTCATTAATCCCGTGACAGGAAAAATTCGATCCCAACAAAACATCCAAGTGCAAGGACGAATTGTATGCTGAATGGATAAGTTGACTACACAACCATCAGATACATATAGATAACTCTTTTCTGGCAAAAATGTTAATTATCTCCCTTTGTTTGTTTACAATAATTAACATCACCACATTATCAATAACTAGATACCTGACACTTTGTATAGACAAACCATCCAACGTGACGAACCGGAGAACTCCACCATCTGCACGCCTCTTAACTCTCTCCACCTCATGGGGAAGGAATTGGATCAAGAGGGCAAAGTGAGAAGACCTTTATACTAGGCCTCCAACTCACTGGACATATTTTTCATTTGGTTAGATAACCTAACAGTGTTAGTAGGAAATGGAACCATGGTGGAGAGAAAACTAACTCTCTGCAACTGTGATGTCACCACCTAGCGTCATACAGACCTGTGGACATAAACAGAAAGAGAAATTAGTCCTAGGTAGCACCGAGTTGACCTAAACCAACTAACTAAGGCGCTTATCACGGTAAACGCGAGTCCCGGAAACACAATACACCGGGAAGAAAACTCGCTAATTTTACTAGAAGTCACCTGATTTAAAGGTCCTAAGTCCTCCTTTGGCGAATTGATACTTCCCGCCATCCAAAAAAGTGACTATCACACCAAACAACACCACTTAAACTAGTTTAAGATAAAGAAAAGCTTCAGCACAAAAAGACATGTGTGAACTCTCTGCCAATAATCTAGCAAAGAGGTAGTGCTAGTCTGCGCATGCGCGGTGGTGGGGCTGGCATCCGCCAGACTACGCTCTGACTCCCTGCCCAGTAGGGGCACCTAACTGTTTTAAATCTGAGTGTTTATTGAGTGAAAGCCAATATTTAGCAATATCAAAAGTATTAGGGAGGTAAGTATACTCTTGAAGTGAAAACAAGAATTCTGTGGAATTAAGCGCCTCTTCATTTCATACCTAAATATCAGAGCAATGATTTTCATAAATATCTGAGCTCAGATCAAATTCACTTGTTAAGACAAATAGGTTTGGTTTAGTTACATTAAGGTCTGGTGACTGACTGATGGTATAAATAAAATCATGAGCATCTTGTTGTATATTACAAATATACACCATTAGTCAGTCACCAGAAATTTAGTATGATATTGACATTTGACTGTAGCCACTAAATTCATCACCTCAAGTAAAATGGGGTGTTATATGGCGTATGCACTTGAGGTAAGGATCAGATATTAGTTCTTGTAACAAGTTCAACATCACCCTGACAATTGACCTTAATAAAAAATCAAACCACGACCCGCTCATCTTGCATTGGTAACAATGTATCCAAGTTAGTTCATTAACCCTTTAATGGTCAAATTTGGTCAAAAAAATTGTAATAACTTCTTATTGAATGTTCATTTATAGGTCGAGAGAATATAATTTTTGAAAATATATCACTGGAATGACTGGCTCGGTTATCGAGCCAGTCATTCCATTGGTAAATTCAAAAATTGTATTCTCTTTACCAGTAAATAAACATTCCACAAGACCATGTATGACCTCTAAATGGTTAAACAATCCTGAAAGCAATGACGACATGCAAAACGAAACACAGAAACTTAATGTAGCGATGCATACATGTATGCATTTTCAATAACGCAGAAGAACATATTATAACAACATTATTTCAACACTTACCTGAGATACCCAAATCTTTGGTTTGAGGAAACCTGTTTGCTTTGTACATGTAGAATGTTGACTCAAGTGTCGGCGAGATTGGCAACGCCTTGCTTTCATTGCTATTTGTCGATAAGCCTTCTTACGGAGGTGCTTTTTTGTAGATGCAGAAAGGCTGCGCGTAGCAGAAGACATATTACGCATACTCATCAACCCAGACTTTAGGATTTCACTAAAGAGAGGCTTATCTGTGGCAGGAACAAGATCGCATAGACAGTCATTGACAAATGAAGAGGCTGAAAAATGAAAACATATATACAGTGTAGGTTAGTATAGTACCATCTTTAACATAAATGTAATATGCACCGGATATATGGGGATAAATAACTAATGAATCTCCGCTGAATAATGGCAGCCATTTTTAGAAATCCAGGTCAAAAAGACTAGTAAAACTTCATTCTTTGGGGCCAATGGCACTATAATATTTCTGTTATGTAGTGTCAGTGACGTAACAAAAATATGACACAAGTGTCAATGGCATTACACTGATTGTAAACTTTTCCTGGCTAAATGGTGTTTTAGCCAATACTATATTCTGGTACATGTAACAAACAAATAATTAAGCACATAAGACATATGCATTAAATCACTATAATTAAGCACATATGACATAATAGATCACAAACTCCTGAGAAAAAACATTTATGATATTATATGTTACACTAGGAATTATTCTACATCAGTGTTGTTCCTAGGTCCAAGATTCAATGGGACAATTTGAGATTTTTGAGCCCACTTTCTATTATAAGTAAATAGAGAGATGTTAAATCTAAGGGGACATGTGTATTGTCAGGTAGGCAAATGGCCCCATGGCTCGCCCTAGGCACAACACTGTACATGAATTATGTTAACCACCTGACTGCCGAGTCTTTGCAGATGACATATTGCAGGATTGATATTTATGGGCCTGTTATTTTTTCCTCAATTTGACTAAAAGTTGTTGGTGGCTAAGCCACTTTCAGTCAAATTGTTTTCACAATATTCCTCAAGTCAGAAATGTCCATTTGCAGACCAAGAGAATACTTTGACAATATACCACTGGAATGACTGGCTCGATAACCGAGCCAGTCATTCCAGTGGTTAATTTCCATAAATAGTCTTCTCTTAGTCTGCAAATTAACATTTTTTATGACAAAATTTTAATTTTCTTGAACAAATTCAATTGTTATATGTTATATCACTTACAGTCTCTTCTCCTAAATGTGACCAGGATTTTGATAAGGGAGGTAATTGTGCATAGGTGACTAGCTGTACAGGGAAGAGTAAGTTCCCCTAGTGTCATGTAATAAGGATTTCTTAAAATAGTATACCCCTTGATGCATCAAATATCTAGTGAAAAACTAACATTCTTATAATTCTTGAAAAGGAGACAAATCACAAAGAAATATACATGTACTGAGTCCAAACAATGTAAAAGTATGAAAAACCCCTTTAAATAATTTTAATCTTGCTGCAAATAGAACAAATCTGTAAAGTTTTGTTGGGATCGGATAAGTCTTTGATGAATTAAATGTCCACTGTCCATTGAAAAACTTTAACGTTTATCTACATGTAATTCTGACCGCACATTATTTGGACAAACAGATGGCACCAACAGCAATAGTCACACCGACCTTCGGCGGCATGAGTAATAATAATTATAATATATGTTACCTGGCTCTGGACTGCTGCTGTTACAATATTCTTGCTATGATCTTGAAATGATGTTGCAAATTCCTGGTTGCCTGAGCGGCTTAGATGGACACCATCCTGACTCAACCAGCCCCATGTAAATTCTGGATGTTCCATGATTGAGACGAGAGGAAATCTATATGCCAGCGAGTGAAGTTCAGAATTAAATCGCTCATGTCTGATGTTGTAGTCACATACTGGAAGGCCAAATCACTCCCCTTCCAGGCGGCTTTCTCTGCGCGGAAGAATTGATGAAAGAACGATGTGTAGATGCGGGTTGACCTACAATAATAATAATAATAATAAATAATAATAATAAATAATAATAATAGTAATAATAATAACAACAAGAGGCCTGTATCGCTCACCTGGAACATTGGCATTTCAATCAATCTTTATTGAGTTTTACATCAATTAGTGCCACTTCCAATGACTTTCAGTCAAAGTGATTTGACCTTTTGACACCTGCCCTGCCCCGGGTGTGAGGTGGGAGTGGGGGGAGGGGTGTACGGAGCCAAATCTAAATATTGTCTTGCAAAGCCGAATCACATGGGTAACCCACATAACAAATTTGGTTTAATTCCACCCAACGTTTTGCGAGAAGATAGCGTGACGGATGGCGGGACAGGACGGAGGCGATTACAATATCCCGACGTTTTTTTAAAACATGGGGATAATAACTACCCCCTCCTCCGAAGCCTTTATTTTGAAATTACAAAGGCAAAATATGCCCACAGTGCCAGCATCGCCTACCTGGAACATAGAAGATGCATTTGTCCGACAAACAGACAACCTAATGGAGCCCATTGATATATTCTCAAAAATTATAATGTTCGCCAATAATAAAACCAATTGTGGCTTCAAAGTCGATCATATATTTCAATATGTCCGCCAACATGCTGAATTCTGATCTTTTTTTTATAGTACTTACTAACCTTCCTTGGACAATCTTGAATGACCATTAGTTCCTAATTATACTTCCAAATTTCATCCTGATCCATTACGCCATTCGGGAGGTCATTTCCAGGAAAATTAGGTCATTCATGATAGCTGCCGAAACATTTGACCAAATTCATGAGTTTTAGATTTGTAATGAAATTTCTAAGAATCAACCAAAATCTTAAACTCGGCCAACTGTTTCTTGAGAAGAGATTAAAAATTTTATATTTATATTCAAGATAGCCACTGGTCGCAAGCGGCCATATTGGATTTCGAGTGATCGTAGATTTCGATAGGTTTCTTCCTCAGCCGTAGTCCAGATATCCTATGAACTTTAAAGTGGTCTGAAGAACAATAGCGAAGGTATCATCAGTAAACCCATTTTCAAGATGCTGCTGATAGCTGGTGGCCATCTTAGATTTTGGATCATCGTCTACTTCAATAGGTTTCTTCCCAAGACCTAATCCAACCACCCTATGAAATTTCAAGGTGATCCAACAAACGGTAACAGAGTTATCATCTGGAAACCAATTTTCAAGATGGCCACCATTGGCTGGCAGCCATCTTGGATTTCGGATCATCGTTGATTTCGATAGGTTTCTTCCCAAGACCTAGTCCAACCACCCTAGGAAGTTTCAATGTGATCCGCCAAAGGGTAACAGAGTTAATGTCCGGAAACCCATTTTCAAGATGACCATTGATGGCTTGCAGCCATATTGGATTTTGGATTGACGTCGATTTCGATAACCTTTTTCATTAGACTTACTCCAGTCATCATCACCCACCAACCCACACACACCTCTCTGAGACACATCGCAAAATTTGATTCCCCTCTAGATGCTATATTCTGGCTACATCACTGTTCCTGTCTCTGGAGTCGCCAAACCCTCTGACATGTCTGAGAGCCATTTCTAAATGGTATGGACACAGGCCCTAGAAAAGGGAAAAATCTATTTTAAGCTACGGGTTTGGAAATATTATGGAAATTTGAAGCATTAGGAGTCTTACACATCAAATGTAAACAATAACTGAAATATCGAATACAATGATGGCCTCTAAAGATTTGCTTTAAATGTACACTGATTGTACATATCATAAATGGGGCTGGAAATTCCTAAACGAAGTTCGGAAAGTCAGAAAAAGTATGAAATTATTATTCTTGAAAGCATTATGAAATATGAAAGAATAGAATTCAACTGGGCAGTATATGTTCACCCCACCAACTCCAATACCTGGATTTGGTGTATGCCTAGATATTGAGCGATGAGAATTCCATAACATTTTATTGTATACCCACTTGTCATATTCTGCTGAATGACAAAAGATAGGTTGCTGCTTCTCTATTGACATTCAATTGATGCCAATAATGTAAATTATATGTACTTAGTCTACGCTTGCTGATTTGATGTCTAACACGTCTAATGTATATTATTTATTATTTCAGGTAATCACTGATTTACCAACACTTAATCCTATATTCACAACTCCAGTCACACAAATTTCCTTAACATCAGTCCACATCGATGATGATGATGATGATAATCAACAGAATGTGACCTGTGGGTGCACAACAGTGATAATGAGCTTTCCAATACCAGTACATATGACTTCCTGTGGTAAAGCTTTCCAAGTTGATCTAAGTGATAAGCAGCTCTAGTGTGATTACAATTCCTTATTATTTGGTCTAAAATACCTGCCGCCTCTTCCGTAACATCAACAGCGCTGATATGACAAATAAGACTGATGATAATAACCCTCATGATAGATACTGGATAAGCAAAGTGATACATATTATTCATCTAATGACAGCTTTAAAGAGAATTTAGAAGAGGACAGCGAAGTGGTCAGTGAGCCAAACTATATGGGTAGAAACTTTCCAGACAGACAGTTTCTTGTTTAATCATGTCTATTGCAATCATTTTCATTTTGTCCAATTAACAAGTGGTTCGGTTTGCTACATTTCCACACATGTGATACACGCGATCCTGATTGTGAAAGGAGTACATGTATGCCATGGCGTAATTTGTTATCAACAGATTTCTACATTTTTAAAGCCGATCACCATCAACTGCTTTTCATGTGCATGAACCGTTATATCAAATATACATTTCTTTAACTATCAGAAATTTTACTGCCATGGTGTACTTAGATCTGTATTGCTAAAACTGGGCTCAAAGAAGTAACATGCTCACATGGACCTGCAAAATTTAGTGACTTCTCTGATATATTGCATGGATAAACAGACAAACAGACAGCACCAACCACAATAATCACACCCGTCTTCGGTAGCATAAATAACAAGATTTATGTTTTTAATGAATTCGCCACAGCTACAGAGTTATGGCACAGAAACTGATTTTTGAAGATGGCTTCATATTAGCCATTTGGAACAATTTTTATAGATAACTCACATATTAGATCCATTTTACATGCAGATTTCAATAGTTTTACGATCAATGTTGCAGAAACTGATATACAACCTGACTGCCTAGTAGGCTATTACATCTAGCTATTTTACGTGTATTGTAAATCCAAGCTAATTACTCACGCCACCAACTGCCAGTGTGAGTATTGCTGGTGGAGCTGCCTATTCGTTTGTCTGGTTTTCCAAGGCACATCTCCTGAATCCTTTGATATAGAATAACCAAATTTGGCACATGAATTCATATTGTAAGCGGCTAGAAAGAATTTTAGTTTGAGGTCAAACAGTCAAACATAAAGGTCACGGGCGTCAGTTAATGCATACTGGAATACACATTTTCCTCGATCATGTCGATAACTCTGCAATGCAAGAAGATAGAATCACCATATCTGTAACAAACATTCATATATTGTGGCTGGATAGAAGCAAAACTTAGCTTTAGGTCAAAAGTTCAAATGTCAAGGCATATGGTTATTTAGAGCATATTGGAAAACACATTTTCGTCTATTAATTCTGCAATGCAAGAAGATAGAATCACCATATCCATAACATACATGTATGTTCATATTGTGGTTGGTTAGAAGCAAAATTTACTCTGAAGTCAAAGGTTCAAATATTGAGGTCATATGGTCAGTTAGTGCATTGTCCAAACCGAGTGCAACTTTGGCATGGGTCAGCATCTCCATTGAGTGCATTCTGGTTTTATTTTACATAACATTGAACCACAATCAAAAGTCACTAATGACAGATGGTCTCTTACAATTAGTAAATTTCCATAATTAATGCTATTTTGGTTCAGAAGATGGCGATTCATCAAAACAAGTAGGTGTTACATGTAGAAGTCTTGAGGAAACAACAACTTCTAATGCAAAGGACAGATGTGGTCTTTATATTGCTGATGCAAAAGACAGATGCGGTCTATACAGTTAGCTTTGACTAAAGTATTCATACTAGAACTATTATTGTTGGGATAGATGATAATACTAAACTAGTGAATCAAAAAAGCATCCGCTTTTGTTTCTACGAGAATTCTTAATACTTACCAGATGTACTATTATGATAATGACTATTATCTAGTCTAGCTCAAAATAAACAATTAAAACTCCGCACTCTCCTGGTCCTGCCCATACTGTGTCCGGGAATACCATAGCCGCAGGTACCGAGTCAATTCCCAATCACAGTCAGATTCGTCTTATATTTGCCTTGGCAAACTGCGAAAGCAGCTCAGCCTCACCTCAGCGGGTCGGCTGAGGCAGGGCCATAGTACATCTGGTAAGTATTAAGAATTCTCGTAGAAACAAAAGCGGATGCTTTTTTGATTCTACTTCGAATAATACTTACCAAATGTACTATTATGATAAACTCCGGATTTCGACAGCCAGGAAATGCTGGTGGGAGGAGGTGAGGCTCGAACCAGCACTCATCAACCATCAAACAGAGAAGGTTGTGAAGAGACTAGAACCCTGGCATACGCTTGGGTTCTGCCATCTGACTCATAGAGTGCTAAACTTCCATGGTCTAGACCGCGCTCCCCCCCCCCCCCCTCTTTTGTCTGCACAAAACCAGAGGGCTGTCCATGGGGATGCAACACCCACCAGACTCGTGTCAAGCCCAAGTCTCAGCTAGGGCAGTCCAGTAGAGTGCAAAGAAGCTACTACAACTTCTAACTTTGAAAAAACATCAGTATATCAACTAGATTTTCAAATTGGAATGAGTCTAATGTCTGATTGAGAGGATAAGAATACTCTTGTACCAGACTATTTACCTAAGCAGTCTGGTATTTCGACTGTAAGTAAACATATTTATAGTCACTTAATTAATGTAAACACTCACCATTTTGAGTGCTTGATCTGTTCTTGATCATCACAGGAGCTCGGCCCAATCCACGGTCGTACTCAGTCATGTGCATAGCGCTTGTTCAGTGTAGGCGGAAGACTTGTGATGTGTGCGAAGTAGTGGTCGGAAGTGGCTTAGTTTAGATTCGACAGATTGGCGACGGCTACCGGATTAAGTGCGCTGGAGATGTCGCGAAGGTAGAAATCAGTGAATGACGACTCGGCATGCCATTGTGCTACAGACATCACCTCCTCTAATGAGACACCCGTATAAAGCGCCGATGATGCTGCTAGTGCTCGGACCTGATGGGCATTCGCACGATCAATCTGCTTTCCTGTAGCGATTTTGTGCGCCATCTGAATAGCGTCAACTATCCAACGAGAAATAGTATCTTTCGAGGCACGTAAATGGGGAGCTTTGAGACATAACCACAGAGATTTCGGGTCATCTCTCCACTCATCAGTACGTTTCTTATACATTTTCAGACATCTGATAGGACACCAAGCAGAAGAGTTTGGGTCATGTCTAGTTAAATTTGGCAAATTGATCGGCTGTCCTGGATATTTAAGTGACTGATTCTTTGCCAGGAAACAAAGACGTGGAAGAAGTCTTAAACCTTCACCCGTGACGACAAAACGGTCTTGTTCGGCAGAAAGCGCATGAATTTCGCTTCTCCTTCTCACCGACGCTGCTGCAACCAAAAAAACTGATTTAATAGTTAACAGTTTAATATCAATAGATCTAATCGGTTCAAAGGGAGCATGCCCTAAAACCTGTAGAACAAGAGATAGATTCCATGATGGGATAGGAATTGGCTGTCTAGGTCGCAGATTGCTCATTCCTTTGATAACTTCATTCAAGGTGTCATTCTCCACTCCTTCAATGGCCAGACTGGGAATGACTGAAGCTAATGCAGACTTATATGCTGCTAGGGTAGAAGGTACAAATTTGTCAACTTCGTATAAATGACAGATAAAATCTGCTATGTGTTGAACAGATGCAGAAAAGGGATTAATATCTCTTCTCTCACACCACTGTGCAAATTTGTTGATTCTATAATTATATGTCTTTGTGGTTGAAACTCTTCTGGCTGAAGCAACAAACTTTGCTGCTTGCTCTGAAAAGCCACCCTCAATTGCACGCTGCTTGATAACATCCATGCAGTCAATTTGAACATTTCTGGTCTGTCGTGAAGGTACAGACCCTTGTTCTGAGAGATTAGATCGCTTCTGTCTGGCAGAGGGATTGGATTGCAAACCAGAAGGTCCAGCAGATCCGTAAACCATGATCGGCCTGGCCAATATGGGGCGATCAGCAGTACTTGGCACATCCCTTCTCTTATCTTTGCCAGAACTTTCGGGATGAGAATTGTTGGAGGGTACGCATACGCGTACATTCCTTCCCAACTTATCGCCAGTGCGTCTACCGCTAGCGCTAGCGGGTCCGGGATCGGTGACACGTAAGTGACCATCTTTGCGTTTTGATTCATCGCAAACAGGTCGATATTTGGCTTGCCCCATTGTCTGAATAGAACCTCCGCTACCGATTGGTTGAGCTGCCATTCCGTCGGATTTAAAAACACAACTCAGCCTTTAACTAACGTTAAACAACCAAGATTACACCGCCGATTGCTACAAACACCCTCGACAATGAAGCGAGAGCTAATTATCGACGAAACAGAGTGCCTAGACCCGTCCAGCCAAGCAAGAAAATTAAATCATGGGCGCCGCCATCTTGGCCAAGGACGCATCCATCTTAGAGGAACCGAGTCGCAAGAGAAATTAACCGAGTACCCGAATTAAAACCAAAAGTTAACGGGTACAGAAGCGACTCCAACAATGGCTAACATTCTAAAACAATGTGCCAATTTAAGGAAATTTCAAACAGTCATTATGGCACGAATGTATAAATTCTAGATTGATACAACCTGCCCCTGTGATGATTTTCCGAGTTCCTCCATAATTCCACCGATGTAATTGACTAACACAACCGATTATCTGCTTAAATTGCAAAATTTGAGCACTCTAAAAAACACGACTTTGAAAAAGCGCAAAATAGACGAATCTGACTGTGATTGGGAATTGACTCGGTACCTGCAGCTATGGTATTCCCGGACACAGTATGGGCAGGACCAGGAGAGTGCGGAGTTTTAATTGTTTATTTTGAGCTAGACTAGATAATAGACATTATCCTAATAGTACATCTGGTAAGTATTATTCGAAGTAGAAAACCTGATACTTTATCTGGCTGATGTACCTTTATTTACATTTAAAATATATAAACAGTAATGATAATTGACAATAAGTTGTAGTCACCAAAGATAGATAGTCTCTTACTCCACTTACATTGGAATGTTAAAATAATCTTTTCATTCACATGACTAGATTGCTCGGTTGATGACGCATCATCACAAATTTCCATGTTCACAGCTTTGACCACACACCCACACATGCACGAGTGTGCACGCACGCACGCACGCACACACACACACACACACACACACACACACGTGACACCTCTGGGGTGGAACTAAATGTAAACGTGATCTCGCTCTCGCACCCGCACCCATATGGGTAACATACATACATGTATGTAGCAAATTTGTTTGAATTCCATCTAATGGTTTTGTAGGAATTGCGTTGCAATCGATTTGACCATTTACCTCTCCTGTACACACTCTCCTCTCCCCCCCCCATCCCACTGGGGACGGAGGCAAAAGTACATGTAAATGTGCTCTTGCACCCCCAAACCGATATGGGTAACACGCATACGTACCAAATGTGTTTGAGTTCCATCTATTGGTTTCCTAGGAGTTGTGTTGCAATCTATTTGACCCTTGACCTCTCCTTTACACACTCCACCCCCCCCCCCCCTCGGGACGGAGTCAAAAGTACATGTCAATGTACTTTTGCATGCCACACTCATATGGGTAAGATACATACCAAAGTTGGTTGAATACATGGTATCTTGCATGCCACAATCATATGGGCAACTCACATACCAAATTGTGTCCAACAGTTTCAGAGAAATTGCATTACAATCAATTTCTTGACCTTTTGACCCACCCATCCGACGACGACAGGGGTGGGTTGGGGCCGAGCCAAATATAAATGTTGTCTTGCATGCCACAGTCATGTGGGTAACTGCCGCAATCATATGGGCAATGAATGCACATACCAAATTTTGTTTAATTTCATCCAACAGTTTCAGAGAAGTTGCATTACAATCAATTTTTTGCCATTTCGATCCACACGCCCCACACCCATGGGGCCGGAGAGCCTAATGTAAATGGCTTCTTGCACTCCACAATCATATGGATAACTCACAAACTAAATTTGGTTGAATTTTGTAAAACACTATCGGACGAGACACATTTCAATCAATTTCTGCATATTAAAATATTACCCTTTGACTAAAATGTAAACAGACTCTTGCATTCCAATTTGCATACCAAATTTGGCTGAATTCCATCAAACGGTATCGGAGATCTGACATTACAATTGACTTTTCTTTGAAAAACGTGGAGATAATGGTGAGTACCATAGGTCACCTACGATACATGTATGTGATGATAAGGTATTGACATATATATGCATATTTTACTAACTTTATAATGTGACCCAGTATCCTAGTCCTACATGTAGTAAACTCACTAACTCCAGTACATGTATTACTACTATCTAGAGTATCTATAACACAATATATATTTTACAATCTGCATCATATGGTAATTCACATAATAAACTTGGTTGACATCCACAAGATGTTACGAATAAAATGGAACTATTAACTCTTTCATTCCAAAGCCGGCCTTTTCAGTGGTCTTATGGAATGTCCATTTGCAGTCCAAAAAATTGTATTTTTGAAAATTCTCCACTGGAATGACTGACTCGATAACCGAGCCAGTCATTCGTGGTAAATTTTCAAAAACAGTCTTCTCTTGGACCACAAATTGATTTTCTTGACCAAAATTAGCCATTAAAGGGCTAAAGCCAGGCCACTTGCCATATTACACACTCTCTCAATCTACAAGTTGGTGCTCTTTAATACAGGTGTCTTGAGTGATCGGTTTGATGGCCTCTGTGACTGATGATGCCATGAAAATTAAAGTTCTTAAAAATTTTAAACTGTGATATTTCCCTCTGAAAAATCTGTTGCGAATTGCAGCGGGTTACACACACTCTATGTCATAATTCTCTGCGATTATCTGTAGCACAATTGTGGTATATCCATCTGGAAAACTGACAGTATGACATCCATATTTCCTAAAAAACATAAACAACAAATTAGAGATTGCAGCCCCTCCTCATCAAAGTTGTGGAATCATACAGTACAGTCACACCCTTTCCTGTGTTAAAATTTTATCCAAATTAGAGAATTTTATTTGATCCATATATTGAAGAAGTATATTCAAAGGAATATTTATCGGCCAATTTGGATCCCATGGCATGACAGACAGACGGACCCCATGGCATAAGCTCACTTGGCCAGTCTAGCCAGGTTAGCTAACAATGGGAAATTTATAGTTTAACTAATCTCATCTCTTGATAGCTATTCAAGTGATCTAATATGCCACTGATAAACTATACAGATAATTCTAAGCTTTTTATCATGTGGCTAAACAGATATATTCAGCTTTAGTAGCTAAATGTTGGTACATTTCTACACTATGATGGCTGTCAGGATTATCCCCACATTTTAAACAAGAGGCCCAAGGGCCTGTGGCGCTCACCTGGACCTTTAACATTTGAACCATTTGCATTTAAATAGATATGATGGATAATTTTTGGAAAATCCAAGATGGCCACCCAAAAGATTTACCAAGCAAAATTCTGAATAGAAATTCTAGTCTACCTTGATAGTGTCACTCGAGCTAAATTTGTTTGAAATATGTCAAGCAACTAAGGGAGAAGCAGTGTTTTGACAATTTCTGGTAAATTTTTCATAAAATCTAAGATTTTCACCCAAAAATTTGATCACTAAAAATTCTGAATAGATTTTTTAGAGCTTACCACCATAGAACCCATTGGAGAAATTTTTTTGGAAATATGTCAAGCAGCTAAAGAGGGGTAGCAATTTGACAATTTCCGGTACATTTTTCATAAAATCTAAGATTTTCATGCAAAAAATCGATGAATCAAAATTCTGAATGGATGTTCTAGAGCCTATGGCCATAGGATACTTTCAGCCTAATTTGGTTAAAACCGGTCAAGATGATAAGGACAAGCAATTTGACAATTTCCAGTACATTTTTCATAAAATCTCAGATTTTCACCCAAAAAATTGATGAATCAAAATTCTGAATGGAAGTTCTGGAGCCTACAAATTTGGTTGAAATCACTCCGAATTGTTAAGGAGAAGCATTTTGATCATTTCCGGTACATTTTTCATAAAATCTCAGATTTTCACCCAGAAAATTGATGAATCAAAATTCGGAATGGAAATTCTGGAGCCTATGACCATTCAGCCAAATTTGCTTAAAATCATTTCCGGTACAATTTTCATAAAATCTAAGATTTTGACCCAAAAAATTGAGGAATCAAAATTCTGAATACTGGGGCCTATGATGATTGGGTCCTTTCAACCAAATTTGTTTGAAATCGGTTAAAATGGTAAGGAGAAGAAGCATTTGGACAATTTCCGGTAAATTTTTTATAAAATCAAAAAGTTTGACCCAAAAAATTGAGGAATCAAAATTCAGAATGGAAGTTCTGGAGCCTATGACCATTGGGTCCTTTAAACCAAATTTGGTTGAAATCGCTCAGAATGATAAGGAGAAAAAGCAATTTGACAATTTCCGGTAAATTTTTAATAAAATCTAAGATTTTGACCCAAAAAATTGAGGAATCAAAATTCTGAATACTGGGGCCTATGATGATTGGGTCCTTTCAACCAAATTTGTTTGAAATCGGTTAAAATGGTAAGGAGAAGAAGCATTTGGACAATTTCCGGTAAATTTTTTATAAAATCAAAGAGTTTGACCCAAAAAATTGAGGAATCAAAATTCTGAATGGAAGTTCTGGAGCCTATGACCATTTGGTTGAAATCGCTCAGAATGACAAGGAGAAAAAGCAATTTGACAATTTCTGGTAAATTTTTAATAAAATCTAAGATTTTGAGCCAAAAAATGGAGGAATCAAAATTCTGGAACCTATGACCATAGGGTACTTTCAACCAAATTTGGTTGAAATCGCCCAAACGGTTAATGAGGAGTAGCTTTTCAAAGCAAAAGTTGACGGATGACAGACGGTCGCCATGGCATTAAGCTCACCTTGGCCTTTAAGGCCAGGTGGGCTAAAAACAGGATATTGTAATCGCCTCTGTCCATCTGTCCGTCTGTCACGCTATCTCCTCCCAAACGACTGGGTGGAATTCAACTAAATTTGGTATGTGGGTTACCCATATGATTCCGCTTGGAAAGACAATATTTAGACTGGGCTCCACCCCCAGGGGCAGGGGTCAAAAGGCTGAATCGCTTGTAGCGCAACTCTGAAATCATTAGACTGAACTCAAGCAAATTTGATATGTGAGTTACCCATATGATCCCGGAGTGCAAGAGGCCATTTACATTTGGATCCGCCTACAGGGGTCAAACGTTCAAATTTTACCCTGCGGAAATTGATTATAAGGCATCTCCTCTGAAAACATTGGTCAGAATTCAACTAAATTTGGTATGTGACCTACTCATATCAATTTGAAGTGGGTGAGATGGAATTCAAACAAATTTGGTATGCAAGTTACCAGGCTTGGGTAAATGCATTTGCACTTGCATTTGCATTTGCATTTAAATACAAATATGAAATTTCTGACGCATTTGCACTTGCATCTCATGTATTTGCATTTGTATAAAAAGGGTTGCATTTGCATTTGAGTTTTCAAATGCATTTGATTTTTTTCAAAACCACTACTTTTTTCATTTTGTATTTCTTTCCAAATTGATTGGAACTTGTGGCTGTTAAAAATTATAAATAACAGCCACAGCACCCAGTCAAATTAATTTCAAAAAGTTCAACCAAATTATTTGTCAAATCATAAAAATGGCATTTCTGTTGCTAGAAATTAGACATATAATTCTGTGATTTATTGACCCATTTCACTATGAATTTCTTAGAATGGGGCTCTCAGCCATCAATATACCTAAATATGCAACACCATGTATATTTTTAATTACTTTGACTTAAGAAGCCAACAAATTTTAGTTAATTTGTTTCTGAGATAAACTACAGCAACATATCTAGTGCATAATAAATATGATCACCATATAAAAAGTAAGGAATCCAATGTGTTGACCCTTTAACACATATATACAAGAACACTGAAATAATTGGCTCAATGATTGTCTTCTCTTGGCCTGCAAATGGGCATTTGTAAAGACCAAGACAAAGGCTTGTTTTGGCCTGTTTGGGCACCAAAGGGTTAACGAAACAATTGGACTAAATGTTGTTGTTGCTTTAGTCAATACATTGATTTTCAGGAAGATTAATACTATTCATATGATCATGTGTGTTAAAGAACTGCAATCTTTTAGCCCCACAGGTGGTCACTCAAGCACTTTTGACTACAGTACAATCTACGCAATCAGTACTCTCTATAGTCATTGTCAAGATCCTTTCAAAGTAATTAGGGTGAGCTTAGTAATATATCTCTGGTTTCCCAATCTCTGAATAGGGTAGGTGTTGTTAACGCCATTCATTCAGAAATCTCTTAATCCATTAGTTGTCAAGATTGGCTTTTTGAATGTCCATTTGCATTATAAGAGTATACAATTTTTGAAAATTTATGACTGGGATGACTGGCTTGGTAATCGAGTCAGTCATTCCAGTGGTAAAATTTCAAAGATTGTCTTCTTGGAATGCAAATAGACATAGTCAATAAATAACAGATGTTGTTAATTCTGTTGACATGGGTTAATTTATCATTGTGATTAGAAGCGCCTGTCATTCAGTCTGACTATAAGCACATACTCAGCCATGTGTGACTAAGACAAAGTTAAGATTTAAACATTTTAATCTAGAAGTGCCAGAATCTTAATTCAGGTCTTGAATAAGCTGATGAATATTTTGAAACAAATTTGACTGGAAACTTTGACCCACAGCTGCCAGTCAAATTATCTTCAAAATATTCAACAAAATATTTGTTAAATTCATACTGATATTGCATACGCTGATAACTATTTTGAATGTATTTTGACTGGAACATGTTGCTGCCATAGCAGATATCAATAAATTTCATTTCAAAATATTGAACATAATATTTGAAAATTTTTTTGAAAGTAATTTGACTGGCACATGTTGCTTGTATAGGATGCAATGGCTATAAATGAAATTACCCTTCAAAATACTCAACATAATATTTAGGAATATGGTCACCCCCTTAACCCTCATATCAGCCAAAAATGGCTTCTGCAGTGGTCTTGAGATATGTCCATTTGCAGACCAAGTGAAGAATATTTTTGAAAATTTACCACTGGAATGACTGGCTCGATAACCGAGCCAGTCATTCCAGTGGTAAATTTTCAAAAAGGTCTTCTCTTGGTCTGCAAATAGACATCTTCTTTGAGAAAATTGAAATTTTTTAAAACAAATTCGAGTGCCAAAGTGTTAATGGGTATTATTTTTTCATAGTAAAGCCCCATGTGCAGATGAAGTGAAGACGATTTTTGACAATTTTACACTGTAATGACTGATTCAATAAGCGAGACAGTCATTCCTGTGGTAAAATTTCAAAAATAGTCTTCTCCTGGTCTGCAAAAAGTTTTACAAAAAATAGTCACTACCAGCAGATACATAGATGGCAGATGCATACTCAAAATTTCAGTACCAGACGTGTGCCCAAATATTCAAATGCATTTGCAAATGCATTTGGATGTGCATTTGCACTTGCATTTGAATCATTTACAAACATTTGCATTTAAATGCAATACCCTGCACTTGGACCCAAGCCTGCAAGTTACCCATATCAATGTCGGGTGTATGAGCACATTTACATTTGGCCCCGCCCATAGGGTGGGTGGGGGATGGGGTCAAAATTTAAAAAAATTGATTGTAATGCAACTCCTCCGAAACCATTAGACGGAATTCAACCAAATTTGGTATGTGAGTAACCCATATCAATGTGGAGTAAATGAGCACATTTATATTTTGACCCACCCCTAGGTTTAGGTGGAGGTCAAAAGGTAAAAAAAAATTGATTGCAATGCAACTCCTTTGACACTGTAGGACGAAGTTCCACCAAATTTGGTATGTAAGTTACCCATATCAATATCGAGTGCATGAGCACATTTACATTTGCCTCCGCCCATAGGTGGAGGGTGGGGGTCAAAGGGTAAAAAACCAACCTATTGGACGGAATTCAAGAAAATTAGGTATGTGAGTTACTCATATTAATGTTGGATGATCACATTTACATTTGCCCCCACCCCAGGGGTGGGTGATGGGGGGGGGGGGAAGTGGTGAAAGGGTCATGAAATTGATTGAAATGCAACTCCTCTGATACTGTTGGATGAAGTTCAACCAAATTTGGTATGTGAGTTACCCATATGATTGCATGGTGCAAAAGGACATTTACATTTGGCTCCGCCCACAGGGGGTTGATTGTGGGATGGACAAAAGTTAAAAGCGGTGAACGTGGGGATTTGCGATGATGCATCATCGATCAATCAATCTAGTTTACTTTCCAACCAATCAGAAGAACCCTAGTGTGTCTGCCTCGGTATATACACTCAGTCATAGCGGTGCCATCTATACATTGACTATGTGGTATAAAAGCAAACATACATGTAAGCTGGTTATTATTTTGAAACTAATTTGACTTGAAGTCATTGCTGCCTTAGGCAGCAATGACTTCCAGTTAAATTAGTTTCAAAATATTCAACAAAGTATTACATAATAACGAACGGAGTGCATTGGCACTTACACGACATCACACACTGTCGCTTGGAGACAAAATAGTGGCGATCACTGTTCAACATTTACGCGATATTAAAAAGCAGATAATTGTGATACAAGTAAGGAAATGTAACAGGATATGAATGATATTCTATCTATATAATCTATATACCATAATCTATCGGTGTAATACATCATTTGAGACGAGATTAGCATCACTTTAAAATGACTTCTTGACAACCAATGGCCCGATTTCAATTACACTTGGCAGGAAGCAACCTTAGGGCATAGAGATCGAAGTATATTCAAACGAATATTCATTGGCCAATTTGGCCAGCAGCCATCTTGTATTTTGGCCACTTTTTAGAAATGTCTTTAAAAATCTTCTCCGAAACCGCATCAGAGATCGAATCAAAACAACATGTAATGAAGTAGCATCAGAGGGAACAGCTGAACCAAGTTTGTTCACGGTAACTTGATTGGCCAAATGAGATGTCATATAAATGTATCACCGGCCATCTTGGATAACCTTGTTTTCATAAAAGCAACTTATGTCTCCAGTACCACTAAACAGATCAGGCTGAAATTCGATGAGAGATATGATTAGGGACTAAGAGCCATTAAACTTTGTCCATGGAAAGTTGATATGTAAAGCACATGGCCGCCGTTGATCCATTAACATTTAGCATGTTTGGCGGCCACCTTAGATTTTCTGGCAATTTCAGAGATCACACAGAAGACTACTTATTAAACACTAGGCCAATTTTAATAAAACTTAGGTAAACCTTCACAGAAATTTGATTGGTAAATTTTTCCACTGGTTAGCTTGTTTTGTTCGATTGTGGCCAATAATCCGAGGTGAATGATATAAGCCCGTTGGGCCTCTTGCCTTATATAAGTGTTGTCTTAAAATCTGGCATGCCACAATCATGTAGAGTACCTCACATAAGATTACAATTGGAATTGGTTGAATTCCACCAAACTGTTTCGGAGGTAGAGAAATGGACAGATAAATGGATGGAGACAAGTCATACAACCACAATCATAAGGATAATAAAATTTGTTGAATTCCGCCATCGCTGGCATTTCCCCCCACCCCACCTCAATCATGGGTGCGGAGCCTAAGTAATGTAAACATCACAACATAATCAGTAACTCACATACCAAATTTTGTTGAATTTCAGCAACCTTGAGTATCTGCAAATTTCTGCCGCCTGTTTGTCCATCCATCTCACTATTTCCATCCATAATTTGCCCGTCACAGTACAGCTCAGAAATAACATAACATGTTTCCAAGACAAAATAAAATGCACCACTGCATATTTTGAACATAATTGGATTGGAAGACAAAGAGCAATGTCTAATTACATATATTTCCAAAATATTCAACAACATTTCTTACATCGTTTTCAAAATTGTACTACCTAATGTGTTTCTGTTTTTGTTTTGAAAACGTTAACTTATTTATAAGCTGTACTATACATATAAAATACATGTACACAAGCCAGTGAATGCAGGAAACGTCAATTTCCCTTTCTCCGAGATCTAACAATACTCACCATTCTGTTACTTCTGATATACAGCTGGCCTTGACAGCGGCTCTAGGATTATAGACTTAGAAAGCTTTACCGACTCCTGGGAACCGGGTACTCGGCTCCCAACTGCCGAGTACCCGTTTACCATAGAGCTCATATTGTTTGCATAGCCACCAAACAAGAGAAAACTATGGCTTGCCTCCGTGGGGCTGGGAGGCTGGGTCCGTAACAGAATGGTGAGTATTGTTAGATCTCGGAGAAAGGGAAATTGACATTTCCTGCATTCTCCTTCGATCAATACTCACCATTCTGTTACTTCTGATATACACCAGATTTGATCAGTAACCTGGTGGGAAGGGGCAAGCCATAAATGCTAATTTTGCCCCTTGGAGAAAGATTTTAGACTTCAAACTTGACTAACGGAGACCTAAAAGGACCGTCAAGTTCACGGAACCGAATCACATTCGCGTCACAGCCCCCCCCCCCTTTTTCCTCCTAAGAAAAGGGAGAGAACTAACGAACATGTATCTCGCCTGAAAACACCAATATGCCAAGAGGGTTAACTACTCCCTGCATATTCCATGTATTAGCCTGGGAATGAGCATGAATATATAAGATGAATGAACATGATACATATACATAATACAAAAAACTCTCACTTATTGAATTACCTTATGATAACAGGACTTCAGACGTACCGCCTCCAACCATTCACCGGTTCGGCCATCAGTGACACAATCTGGTTGACATCCTCTCACCTGACCATGCCTGCTTTAGGTTCTTTTCTTACCAAAGTGAAAAAAGGGGAAAAGCAGTGTGGTCACTAACTATCGTTTCAAAACAGCTAAAGCGAGTGGATTGGCTGAGTCTGACACATCCCTCATATAGTAATCCGTAAATGAGGACTCACAGTGCCATTGTGCAACGGCCATGATGTCCTCTAACGGAACACCATTGTAAAGGGCGGTCGAGGCGGCTATTCCTCTGACATCGTGTGCCCTTACGCCCTGCACCTGGTGCCCAGTCGCCATCTCGTGAGTAGTCTGAATGCATTCGACCACCCAACGAGAGATAGTATCCATGGATGCGGCGCCATAAGGCTTTTTATGGCAGATCCACAGATGTCTATCGTTCGACCGTAACGAATCAGTCCGTTTCTTGTACTTAGTCAAAGCACGGACCGGGCACCAGACACTGGCATCACGATCAAACCTAGTTAACTTCGGTATAATGATCGGTTTGCCGGGATATCTCAAAGATTGGTTCTTTGACATAAACTCTGCTCTTGGCAGAAGACGCAGACCTTCTCCAGAAACAATAAATCGGTTCCTCTCTGCCGAAAGCGCATGGATCTCACTGCGCCTTCTAGCTGAGGAAGCTGCCAATAGAAAGACCGCCTTTAGAGTCAAATGCTTTAGACTAGCCGAACGCAACGGTTCGAAAGGGTGCTTGGCCAGTACATTAAGCACTAAAGATAGACTCCAGGCTGGAATGACTACCGGTTGTCTCGGGCGGAGATTGCTCATTCCCTTCAACATCACATTTAACTGGGCCACCTCTGGACTATCCCTGTTGGCTAGACAAGGGATAACTGATGCCAAAGCTGACTTGTATCCAGCAACTGTGACGGGAGCTAGTCCTGAAAAGAACAGCTCACAGAGAAAGTCTGCTATTTGCTGAATAGTGGATTGAAAGGTATCAATACCCTTTTCTTCACACCAGTCTGCAAATCTGTTAACCTTGTTGTTATATGACTTGAAGGTTGACCTCCTTCTCGCAGCCGCGATGAAATCAGCAGCCTGTCGAGAAAAGCCTTCCGACGTGGAACGTTGTTTGACAACATCCACGCAGTCAATTTGAACATTTCGGGACACGGTTCCTCCCTGACCTTCACCAATACCTTCGGTAGAAGAATGGTGGGTGGGTACACGTAAGCGTGCATCCCTCTCTAGCTTATCGCCAGAGCGTCTGTATCGACGGCATTTGGATCTGGAATCGGCGAGACATATGTCATGATTTGAGCATTTTCCTTTGTGGCGAACAAGTCCAGATTGGGTTTTCCCCAATGCTCGAAGATCCGTCGCAGAACCGGAAGGTTGAGGGACCATTCTGTTGGCAAGATTCTCTGTCTGCGAGACAAAGCATCCGCCAGAATGTTCAATCGGCCAGGAATATGAGCTGCTTTCAAAACAACCGAGTAATTCCTGCACCATTGAATCAAGTGCCACACCCTGACGCACAGAGTGGGCGACCTGGTCCCGCCTTGGCGATTTATATATGATACTACTGTTGAATTGTCCGACCGTATCAATATCACCTTGCCCCTGATCATCGGAAGGAACTCTTCCAACGCCAGTTCCACCGCCATCATTTCCAACAGATTGATATGCAGCTGACTCTCCGGGAGAGTCCATGTGCCCGAGACCTGGTGTTCTCCCAGGCAGGCACCCCACCCTTCCAGCGATGCATCCGTGTACACGGACAGCTGGGGGTGGGGTAGGTGCAGCGAAACCCCTAATAGGAGATTCTGACGCTGTTTCCACCATAGAAGATGCGATATTATCGGCTCCAAAACTGGCACCAGTTTTGACAGGGGTTCTGTTCTCTGTTTCCACAGAGACATCAGATACAACTGGATAGGCCTTCGCATTAGAGCAGCGTACGGGATAACCTGCTCCATGGAGACCATCATGCCCAGCATCTGAAGGAACCGCCTCGCCTGAATGTGGTTTCCCACTCGAAAACTCCTGAGGATGGCTAACAGAGACACCACTCTGGGCTCTGACGGGTAAACCCTGCCCTCCTCGAGGTCGAATCGCATCCCCAAATAAACGAAATGTTGAGTGGGCGTCAACTCGGATTTCTCCTTGTTGACTATCCAGCCTAGATCTGAAAGTAACTTCAGAGTCAGAGCAGTATCCACGTTCAACCTGGCTGGCGAGTCTGCCTTGAGCAGCCAGTCGTCTATGTAGGTGTGTAGCGCCACGTTCTCTTTTCTGAGAAACGCTGTCACCGCAAGGACCACTCTTGTGAAAACCCTCGGAGCTGTCGACAGGCCAAACAGGAGAACTGTAAACTCCCATACTTGATTCTGAAACGCAAATCTCAGAAACCTGTGCCAACTCCGATTCATAGGAATGTGGAAATATGCATCTTTCAGATCGATCGATACACACCACATTCCTTTCCTCAATCCCGCCATTACCGACCTCGGCGTTTCCATCTGGAACCGAGGCGTATGGATAAACCAATTTAATGGCCTGAGATTGAGTATGGGTCTCCATCCCCCTGTGCTCTTGGGGACAAGGAACATGTTTGAATAGAAGCCTGGAGTGTTTCGGTTTGCTGGTTTTATTGCTCCCTTCAGAAGCAAACCCGACACTTCCTTTTGAACGGCTTCTAACTTGTCTGGCTCCCTTGGTACGGGTGTCCAGACAGGTGCCAAAGACAGATTTTGTGGTGGAAAGTCCCACCACTCCGGCATGTAACCCTGGGATAACCATCCCAGGACCAGACTGTCTGACGTCACACCTCGCCAGGCCTCGACGAAACGCATGAGCCTTCCACCCACCATAGACGCCTCGACGTCTAACGGGGTTGTCCGGCTCGCAGTCCGCCACCCCCCCCCTTTCTTAACGAGAGAGTGAGAATCATTTCGTTCTAGGCACGACGTGTATAACTGGCACCGCTGTTCCTGTCGCACAAGCGCGGTCCAGGCGGATATGAAGGGAGCTTTCGTACCCTCAGGTACGCTTCGGCCCCTTCTGTCCACCCTTTGAGGCCTTACCCTTACCCTTCCCCTTGCCCTTCCCGCCCCTAGGGCGGTCAGGAGCAACATTGGGGAGGGTAGGCGCCTCTACAACCTTCCTGGGCTTCTTCGCCGGCGGCGGCTCCGAAAACCCAGCTGAAGCAGAAGTCGCAACAGGCCTGGATTTCGCCTTGCCCTTATGCTTCTTCTGCTTCTTTGAAGGCTGTCCCGTTAGCGGTTTCCCCACAGCCCCTAGTGCGTGCGCTTGCCGCACTAGCTCTAGCTGTAGGTTTACCGCTAACCGATTCTGCGCGATACTGGCGGTATCCTCTAAGACGGCCCGCGCTTGGCCACCGAAGATGCTAGGCCCTGTCAGGGGCGTCCCAAGAAGACGCTCCCTGACTGCCGTAGCCGGACGCATATGGTCAATGACCATTTGCCTCCTGGACTTCGTCACTCGCGCTTGCACCCTTGCCAATGCGTCCATCGACAGCACCAAGCCGTCATTAACACATGAAAGCGCCACAGGTGGCACGCCCCCGCTTCAGCCCACACCGACTGAAGGAGACGATAAGAATGATTGACAGCGCTCATCGCTGCCCTCACACCCTCATCGCATAGGGACAGGACTTCTTCCTGGTGTACTTGAGACTTATCCACTAGTGCCAGACCGGGGCCACCCGATCCGGCACTCTGGACTCCCAGTACCCATCGGTCATCCTCCGTGACCGACGGGACTACACCATACCTGTCGTATTCCCCCCGCGGAATCCATCTTGCCCGCACCTCCCTGGCATCCAACAAATCTATGAACCGTGGATCCAGTCCCACTGACTGGATCCGGGCCGCGGGCAAAATCCCCATCCTAATCGACGCAACCGACGGACGGGGTGCATCTTCATCGGCCGTGGCCGAAACCACAGACAGGTCAACCCTGGCTAGCCATGCCAGAGCATCTGACCAATCTACCTCCGACGAAGACACCCCCGCAAACACGTCACCCGTTGACGTGCTCACGGGTCTGCCAGCCACAGCCTCCCGGCAAGGAGCCACGGCTGACACGCCAGGCACTCCGCTACCACACGGTTCCGGCGCCACCCCATGAAACACTCCGGTCCATGGGGTAGGTCCGCACGGAAAACCGTACGGACCCGTAACAGTCGCGGAACCGTAGCCGGACACAGGCGCCAACGGCACCCCACGTCCAGCTACCGGACCAGGCGAGATAGGCGAGTACCACGCCTGGCCCGGCACACCCGTTCCCGTGACGGCTGGTGACAAACCAAGCCGCCCGGAACCGGTGCACGGTAACGGATTGGCCTCAGCCGCAGGCGGAGCCGCTGACCTGGCCTGCGCCAAACCAGACAAATGAAGGCCGGTTCCGTCCAGGACGGAATCAACCTCCATATTCTCCACCTGCGGCTTCACGGGCCGCAGCAACCTCTCCTCCTCGGCCTCCTCGTCTTCAGACTCCGAAGAGCCGTCACTAGACGAGTCAACCATGGAGCCGTCCTGGCGGACGGCTCCCACACCTGACGGACCGGCCACCGCTACTGGACCACCCGGAGGTGGCCGCAGAGAGACAGAACCCGTCTGGCCGAAGCCAGACAGGACTGCCAGGGGGCCATACGAGACGGCCCCCTCGGTAACCAGTCCAGAATCCTGTCCAAGGACAGGATACGTACCAGGCATGGGGAGAAACTGCCCCCTAACCTTTGGTAGCAGGGACGACACCAGCATGGGCAGAATGCTATGCAGAAAACCCTGCATAGCCGGACCAAACCACGCCGGCGGTGCCATCTCCGCCACCTCCAGCTGGGGACGTGGAGCACCCCCACCGGCCGAACCGGGCGCTCCACGATTTCCTCTCGGACCGCCTGACCCACGTCAGACCCAGCCAAGTCCTTCTGGGCAAGGAACTTAACCATCATCTCGACGGACCACACTGCACAAACATTACACCTATGATCTATATTACACAGGGAACACCTAAAACAAGCATGTTCCTTGAACATTACACGGACAAACTTATGGCATTCGTTACATGATGGCGGGGCTGGCTTGGCCTATAAAATAAGCACAAACCTACAATAAACAAGCGGAACGAGACCCGGATGGAAGGCAGACAATTAATTTTCAAATAATTTCGACTCATAAATTAACCGTAACCTCCCCGCACCCCACCCCGCCACGTTACAACAACGATCGCATTGATTATGACGACAAGAACGCGGCGGGCATCAAACACACCCATAATAGATCCTCCAGGATGTGTAACGGCTCCAGGAATCATATCGCATAGCATTCGGGGTATATTTACTAATCAATAAAAATTATACTCCTAACGAACGCACCACGATATGTGAAGAAAACAACAAAATGTATAACAAACTGCTGTATCACACGGTAAAACCGCAGACCACGCATCTACTCAAGAATTTTGAAACCACCGATCATTGCAAACCGATCGTGATCGCACGTAAACTTGATCATTCTAAAGTTTCCGGTACCATTTTTAGTACGCAGCACCCAGAACAAGATGCGCGAATTAATGAACAAATTTTTCTTCACATAAACATCCGAGCGACCGGGTGTGACGTCACCCGCTCGGATTCTACGGAGAAACGACGTCAGCCGATATTCGTGTTAGAAATACCGTAGCAAACACCTATTTTCATATCTGCCGATCGCCTGTTGGGGGTTAAAGAAGGCGATCGTCTGGCATATATCGTTGTTAGCACACGTCCCAGATTCTATGGGGTCAGAAATTGGAACATGCGACACAACGAAATTTAGAGACCTAAGCCTTTTAACTATGGATAATAAAGAACGATACAACCTGGTTATCTTCGGCGGTATTCTCCATAGTCCTTAGTTAATCCTTTCACGAACACACAAACTATCACAGATTAAAGACTTAGATCTTTTGTTTCACAAAAAAACCACTAAAATCCTTAATGCAGAAAGCATGTATTGCTCTTGTTGCTATGCAAACAAGAATGAGCTCTATGGTAAACGGGTACTCGGCAGTTGGGAGCCGAGTACCCGGTTCCCAGGAGTCGGTAAAGCTTTCTAAGTCTATAATCCTAGAGCCGCTGTCAAGGCCAGCTGTATATCAGAAGTAACAGAATGGTGAGTATTGATCGAAGGAGAATAATGTTTGTTCAAGGGAAGTTGAACCGTCAAAAAACATGGCCACCATGGGCCAATCAAAATATAGCATGTTTGGCAGCCATTTGGGTTCTTTTATTTGATGGATTTTGAGGCCGAAATTGGTTTTACATATGCTTTTGAGTATTCTGATCTCAAATTTGCAACTTTTGAAACCGTCAAATAAACGGTTTGGTGGCCATCTTGGATCACTTTCCCGCCAAAAGCTCCCATACTAAAGCAATGGGAAATTTAAAATGTCTTCTCGAGAACTGCTGGGCCGATTTCAATTATATTTGGCAGTATGCATCCTTAGGGTATAGAGATTCAGGTTTGTTCAAACAAAAGCCGATTAGCCAATTTGGCAGGTGGCCATCTTGGATACTGGCCGATCTTTTTAGAAATGTCTTCTCTGACTGTTTGAGCGATTGGCTCGCAACTCATGAAATATCATCTAGGGCAAGAGCTGAACCAAGTTTGTTCAAGGGAACTTGATTGGCCAAATGGTTGGGCGGTCATCTAAAAAAAAAAAAGGCTGCCCTGGTTTTCATGAAAGATACTTTCGCTGAGCGGATGGGGCCAAAATTTGAGAGATATGATATTGATGACTAAGGGTCATTATTGTTTGTCCAAGAGAAGTTGATACATAAAGAAACATGGCTTCTGTTTTCTTGTTGCACTTCTGCTCACCTCATTATGGTTCTACTTATTGTTGATGGTCATTCTACATGCAGTTGAAATGCCTATGGCTATGCTCCAGGCGAGCGATATAGGCCCCTTGGGCCTCTTGTTTTTTAAATATACAGACAGTGATCTAGCGTGCAGTAATATTGAGCAATATATCAATTTTAAAAGGAAATGTCAGTGTTTACAAGTGATTGTTGTGAATGATCTCTTGACCATGCATAGCAGTATAACAGTAGCCTGCACCCCATCTTTTCCGTGATGTTGACATATTGCTGATGCCCACAAATATAAAGCCTCTTCATGTCCCCAAGACCAACCTCCCAAAAAATTTGTTGAGGGTTCAATCGGAACTGGAGAACTTTATATAGTGACACGCATGATATTTACCAATTTAGTTGTGTCTGTCACATCAACCTTTTCATGGCGAAGCCAGACAAAACCGGCCTCTGTAGTGGTCTTGAAGAATGTCCATTTGCATGCCAGGAGAAGACAATTTACCACTGTACAGAATGACTGGCTTCAAAACCGAGCCAGCTATTTGATTCAAGTGCTAAATTTTCAAAAATAGCCTCTTGGCATACAAATAGACATTCCATAAGCAAATATTTTTATATTCTTGACCAAATTTAACTTATCAATGCTAAGGCCTAAAAATTATATGTATGTTTCCTATCCCTACAGTATGTATCTGTAACAATAGCTGTGACCTACCTACCCCCAAAATATTGCTACCTTAATATTTCTACCCAGGGAAGTGGGACAGCTGGATTTTAACAAATTTCAGTGATTTTATCACAGTTTCTACCTTAATTTGAAAATATTTGAACAGCAAAAACATGGTAAAAGAAACCGCAACACCAGCCACAAAAAATAATAATTCCATACTTACTGCCTACTTGAATTTTGGAGGGATATATATGAAACATATATTATATATTATTTTATTTGGCCTAATAACACATAAAATATAGGTAATAATTATTTTAAAATAAGTACAGTAACAGTGTCAGTGGCCAAAAATTACTTGCACTTAGCCGGACCAAACCACGCCGGCGGTGCCATCTCCGGTTGCAGACGTGGAATGCCACCACGGGCCGAAACGGACGCTCCACGATTTACTTTCGGACCGCCTGACCCCGCGTCAGACCCTGCCAAGTCCTTCTGGCAAGGAACTTAAGCATCATATTGACCGACCACACAGCGCAAACTTTACACCTACTGTCAAGACTACACTTAGTACAGTGGAAACAGACATGGTCCTTGTATAGAACCTGTACGATATGTGGCACTCGACACATGATGGCGGGGCTGGCTTGGCCTATAAACCAAACCTACAATAAGCCAGCGGAACGAAACAAAAATGGAAGGCAGACAATTGATTTTCAAATATATTGACCATAAATTAACTGTCACCCTCCCGCACCGTTACAGCAAAGATTGCATTGATTATGACGACAAGAACGAAGCGGGCAATAATACACCCATATACTGATCATCAAGGATGTATAACGGAACCAGGAATCATATCGCATAGGATTCGGGGTATATTTACTAATAAATATAAATTATACTCCTAACGAAGGCCAAAATTATATGTGAAGAAACAACAAAATGTAAACAAGCTGCTGTAGCACACGGTAAAACCGCAGACCACACATCTAAATCAAGAATTTTGAAACCACTGATCATTGCAAACAGATCGTGATAACACGCAAAACTTAAAAATTCCAAAGTTTTTCTGGTACCAATTAAAGTACGCAGCACCCAGAATCAGATGCGTGAATTAATGAAACATTTTCTTCACATAAACATCCGAGACACACGGTTGTGACGAAACCCGCTCGGATCTTACAGAGAACGACATCAGCCGATCATCGTGTTTAAAACACCGATAAGCCAACACCTAATTTCATATCTGCCGATCGCCTGTTGGGGATTTAAAGTAAGGCGATCATCTGGCATATTTCGTTGTTAACACACGTCCCAGATTCTTTGGGGTTAGAAATTGGAACATGCGACACATACAAAATTTTAGAGACCTAAGTCTTTTAACTATGGAATAACATGGAAATATACGACCTGATATCCTCGGAAGCGTCTATATTAATCCAAATTATCCTTTTGAGAACGCACAAGCTATCACAATTAATCACAGTAAAAAGACTTAGGCGTAAACAATCTTAAGACTTTCCAACTGCAAAAAGCATGTATTCTCTTGTCGCTATGCAAACAAGAATGAGCTCTATGGTAGACGGGTACTCGGCAGTTGGGAGCCGAGTACCCAGTTCCAAGGAGTCGGTAAAGCTTTCTAAGTCTATAGTCCTAGAGCCAGCTGTCAGAGCCAGCTGTCCTAAAATCCAAGATGGCCGCCTGACAATTTGAACAATCAATATTCTGAAAAGATATCCCGGAGCCTACCACCATAAGATACTTCCAGCCAAAAGCGGTTGAGATTGCCCGAACAGTTAATGAGGAGTAGGATTTTAACCGATTTCCCACCATTTTTTGGAAAACTCAGGATAGCCACCAAAAGAATACACCAATCAATATTCTGTATACAAGTTCTGAAGCATATCAGCCTAGGGTCCTCCCAACCAAACATGGCTTCCACTAATTTCTAATTGGGAGTCCGAGCATGGAAGTCTAAAATGGTTCCCATACATTAAATTTGCTTAAAATCAGTTTTAGTGGTGTCTTTGTTTTGGGAGTCCAAACATGAACTTTGGGAGTATAGTACTCTCAGACTTACACTAGTGGAAGGCATGCAACCAAGCTTGCTTGAAATCGGGCAGTAGTTAATGAGTAGGTTTTTACCTGATTTCCAGAAATTTTCAGAAAATCCAAGATGAGGCCAGAAAAATTCACCAATCAAAATTCTGTATTCATGTTCTGAATCCCTCTTAACCTAGTATCAGGGTTCGTTCATCTTTCAGTGTTTGAAATTCCATGACTTTTCCATGACCTTTCATGACCAAAATTAACAAATTCCATGACCTCCATGAATTAATATCTAGATTTGTGTTTATGACATAGCTCCAAATATGCCAAAAATAAGATCCAAATTATTCTATAAAATGTCAAAATTTTGGCTTTTTACAAAAACCAAACTACAGCCTTGTTTTGATAAACTGTTGCCATAATTTGTATTGCATAGAGGTGATTTATGCCAACAGATTTCTTTCTATTTTACATGATTACCATTTTCCATGACTTTTCCAGGACCTATGATAAAAAACACTGATTTTCCATGACTTTCCAGGCCTGGAATTTAAATTTTCAAATTCCATGACTTTCCAGGATTTCCATGACCAGTACGAACCCTGTAGTATCCTTCCGGCCAAGCCTAGTTGAAATTGGCCAAGCAGTTAATGAGGAGTAGTGCTTAACTTTTAAACGATTTCCCGCAATTTTTGGGAAAATTCAAGCTGGTCGACGAAAAAGTAGACCAATCAAAATTCTGTATACAAGTTCTGAAGCATACCACTCTAGAGTCCTCCCAAAAGGGTTTGCTCGAAATCATCCAAGTGGTTAATGAGGAGTATGATTTTAAATGATTTTCAAAATTTTCAGAAAAGCCAAGATGGCTGCCAGAAATATTGACCACTCAGAATTCTCATTAGAAGTGTTGAAGCCTACTAGTATAGAATTAGTCTACCCAAGTTTTGTTGACACCGGGCCATTTATATTGGTTGAAATCACTCAAAGCATAAATGAGGAGATGCGATTTGACGGACGGCCATCATGCCCTAAGTTCACCGGGCCAGGTGAGCTAATAATTAACCTAAATAACAGAAGAAATGTGATAAAACACCAATATCATTATCTGCACGTAAAAAAATAACAGTGACCGTTGACCTGTACGAGGGAACCTTTTGCAGGTTTTTTTCGTATACTATTAGCGACTCGCTAGGCTAGCGTATTTGTTTATACATAATGTAATATTGCTGATTATCATCATTTCAAAATGTTTGTTTTTAAAATTTTCTAAAAATGTTATGTGCCAGAATGTTCTCCTAATTCACAGCAGCATTTGAATATTTAAAGAAATTCCGAAATAGTTTACTAAACTATTTCGGAATTTCTTTTTTCTAGATTCTGACCACTTAGTGCTGTCAACATACATACCTGTATTTGGCTAGCGCAGTTGCGCAGGCCTAAAATTGCTGAATTTCTACTGATATTCTGAGCTAAGAGAAACTTCCATTTTTTTGAAAAAAATTTCAGGATCCTATACCAGTAAACAATTGAATTCAGTGGTAAACCGTTCGATATTCAATGTTTGCCTCCTAAGCTTCATTGTTTTTTGTAACGCTGTACAAAGCTGATTTTGCGACTTCATCAAAGTAGCAGCAGGCTTATTTTTTCAATTTCTCTACAATCGTTCATAGCCGTAGGAACAGGGTTGGGGGAGGAGGTAAGGGGCCGATATCACCCATAGGTTTTTCCTCTCTGATAGTATATCCCCCATAGTGCCCGCTCCCACTATGTTTTGGCCCAACGCATAGCTTAGGCACCCCACCAAAACCCAAACTATATTCCTAGACCCCCTATATGGGTCTTTCGGATGAGACATTAAACCAATTACTCAGCCAGTCATTCCAGTGGTAAATTTTCGAAAATAGTCTTCTCTTGGCTTGCAAATGAATATTCAATAAGAAAATATTTTGATTTTCCTTACCAAATTTAGTCATTAAGGCGGTAAAGGGATAGGGGAAAATGAGAAATGGAAGTCTCAAGGATGTGGGGGTGGAAACGTATGTATTATGTATTTAAGTGCAAACGTCATTTTAAGATGTACACCGCAATTGTGCTCCCAAATAATAATAATAATACATTCAATTTCCTAACCTGCAGTTCACTGATCAATCCCCTCACCGTCAGTCTGTCCAAATATCTGGCACAGGGGTGGATTGAATCAGAGTAAACGTGGACTATTTGCTGTATTGTCAAGATTTGTTAGAATTGAAATACAATTGGCTTTGTCATTGTCCATTCTCGGCATTTGTATGGCAAGAAGGTTATTATTGAAGATTTACTACTGATTTAGTGGTCGCTGACGGTATCATGTGTGAGTGAATGTGAGCGATGGTAATTATGAGTGCTTGTAACAATGAGTGATGGTGACGGTGAGTGGCAGTGATGGTGACTTGAGTAATGCTAGCAAGATTGACAATAGTGCTGACAGGGTTCTGCGCACACTGGTCGGGATTAGCCACCACTCAACAATTTTAACCAGCACTAAAGACTAAACTATCTTTTTTAACCACCACTTCTCACATATTTTGTTGAAATTAAGCTTTTTTTCAAGGGACTTTGTAAAATTGCTGTAAAAATGTCTGCCACTAATTTCATCCTGGGCAGAACCCTGTGCTGAGTGATGATGACTGTGAGTCTGTGAGTGTGGTTGTGAGTGAGTGAGTGAGTGTGTGTGTGTGCACGAGCGAGTGAGCTTTGGCGTGTCAGCGAACGAACGAGAAGTAAGTGAGTGACATAGTGAGTGACATCACTCAGTCGGTGACTTGGAGGATGCATGAGTGAGTGGATTGGTAGGTATCCCTGTAGTGTGTGGGTGGATGAGTAAATTTATGTGTTACTAGCTGGGTGTATGTGTGAGTTGGAAGGTGTCACTAAGTGGGTGTGAGGATAGTAGAAATTCACAAGGGATCTATAGTAATAATACTCCAACCAATTCCAACGAGTATTTAAATTAACTAAAATCTCTCATATCTTGGTTTTAATAATAGCTCAATCACATCGATCAATCTCGATTTCTAGGCTACACAAAAGTAATTCTAGGCGTTTTGTTTGCCCTATGCTACCCTGCTAACATAGGTTACTGGGCTATTACCAGACCAATTAAGGGGTCCAGACAATTTTTTCAAGGGCCCAATTTTATCATTATGATGCATCGACACACATGGTCCAACATTTAGAAATACAGGACATCTAAGACAATCTAAAAACCATTGTTTTCAATCTTAACCATTACAATGACTTATCCCTGAAAGAGTAAATTCTATACACTGTGTAGCATGCTCTGTTGAATATTTTGAAATTAATATGAGTGGAAGCCATTGCTGTCTTATTGCTGTCTTATTTCCAGTCATATTAAATTCAAAATATTCAACATCGTTCTCATTCATTTGCCCCGAGATTGAAATACTGGGAATTCATCGGTTAGTTAATAGGGTTAATAATATTGGCTCAAAATGCAATAGACTCATCACCTATATAAAATGATTTTATGTTCGCAATCTTAATATGAATTGAAAATTTAGGTCGCCAGCTAGGCTAGTGAGTTTGAAATTTTGGTAGGCTCCCACACCCCCTAAAATCTAGGAGCCACGGTAGCCGGGCCCATGCTAATCTTCAACACTGCATAGTATGCAACAGAGTATAGTTTTATGACAAGAATGTTGTATTGTATTGCGGGCTAAAAGTAGGCCATGCTGACCTACTTCTGATGCATGACATACTTTCAGAGTAGTGGAAGTGCCAAGAGAAGACGATTTAAAAAAGTTGTCACCAGAATTCCTGGCTCAATAACCGAGACAGTCATTGCAATGGTAAACTTTTCAAAATAATATTCTCTTGGTCTACAAATGGCCATTCTGTAAATAAATATTTTACTTTTCTTGAAATTTTGCCAATTAAAGAGTTACCATGGTCAAGTGTGGCAATCATGAATGCCACATTTTGTGGTAGCATTGAGACACTAGCGTAGAGAACGAGACTCGGATAGGGATAAACACAGAAAATGAAAACAACAGCAATAAGACCAACTAGGGCCTCCACAAATCAACATGTAACCAAATGCTAGGCGCATGATTTAACAATGAGTGTAGGCAGCAAACCACAGCTAACACGGGAACACCCATCTGCACCACAGCATTTCCGCAAATAAGAGCGAACGTCTTAAATAACAGTCAATTCATTCAAGAACAAACTAGATTATTAACTTCAAAGAAAAATCTTTTGAGTTGGCCTTAGCAAGCCAACTACAACAAAAAGAGCCTGAGGCAATAACACAGCACTGGCTTATGCCTCCCGTAAACATGATGCTGATGAATGCATTCTATTGCCCAACTTTGGGAGTGTGTGTGGTTGACACCATTCACTATTAGCTGTAGAGTTTCCATTGGTTTCATTGTGTGGTCGGTCTCTAAAATAATATTCCCCAGGCCAGTCTAAAAATGAAAACTGGTGTCGTTCAAACAGCGTAGACATTTGTGTTGATAAATTATTTATATAGTTTGCATCAATAAACCACGCATTAGATCAATACATAAAATTAATCTAAACTTCATGATTATGCGTTTGGGAGTCATATAAAGACAGATTTTATTTTTACCATCAACTAATAGGAGGTTTTTTCGTGACGTCATTACATCATTATTTTTAGAACGGGGGAAGCCTGGCCGTCAAGCGTTCACTGATGTGATAAAGTAAACACTGATCTTCCTGGCCGTAAAACTTATCTTACACCACACTAATCCTCTAAATAATAATTGTTTGGCGGAATATATTCAATTTCCACTTTATTTGTGTACGATATTGAGAGCAATGATTTATTTACTGCTTTCATACCACGTTGGAACCAGTATTCGTGCATCAAATGGCTTGCTCATTCTGTATGTGAATGGCGACATTTGTGCTGTTCATGCTCAAATAAGTGCATGATGGTATGAATGGTGATAAATTATACCTCTAGACGACTGAGAGAGGCGATAACTGTATGCATGTTTGGTTGAGTTGTGGGCGGTTGGTGTGCGGGGTTGGAGTGAGGGGGAGTGAGGGGGGGGGGAAATAGCAAAATAGATGTGTGTCTAAGTTCATGTGAAAATATTCAGCAGTGTTGTTATTCTTTTAAGTAAGTTTAATTATCCATGGCTGCCAGATATAATATGATAACCAGCTGGGTGTGTCGGATTTTGAGATGCAGGAGCTGATTTGGAGGTGTATATGGGCTGAATATGGGGTGAGTGGGATGGAAAGAAGTTTTCTCCTGCATTTCAAGTGGTAGGCCAGCTAAGGGCAACCCCACTGATTGTAAGAGGAAGTCACTGTTACTATATGCATAAAGTAAATAAGCTTAACTAACTTTGAATATATGTTGATCGTGTTTAATTGTGTATTTAGTTAACAATTTCACCAACAAATCCCTGAAAAAGTATATTCTTTATGATATAAAACTTATTCTGTTGAATATTCTGAAATTAATTTGACTTGAAGCCATTGCTGCCTTAGGCAGCAGCAACTGCCAGTCAAATTAATTTCAAAATATTCAATAGTTTTCCTGGATGGTAGCATTGAAAATGAGACATGGGGAATTCAGCGGGATAAATGGTTAATGAATAGCTACATGCCCTTAAGGGTTAAAGCATATGGATGTCTATGATTCATTACATATATGTACCTGCAACAATGGATACAATTTATCTGCTCTCAAAAATATTGCAATATTTATATTTCTACATAAGACTGGACTGATTGTAAAATTTATTGAATTTTCAGTTTTATTATTTTCCTAGATTTATTTTGCTGTGTTTAGCAAAAACATAGTAATACCCTAACCGTCACCACGAAAGATACTTCTCTACATTTACCTACCTCAATTGCTAGGGGCATGTGATTGGGTTATTAGTTTATTGGGCTTCAAGACATGATACCAACTGCTATTGCATAAAGTATGTGTATGTAGTTAAAATAACTGAGAACCAACCATGTAGCGCCTCACATCTACTTCAAATTCTGCATTAACAGTACATTTAATAACAAAATTATTTAAATAATTACATCATTTAATATATGGGTGACTGATGAGATATGCTTGATAAAATAGATAGTATAGAAAGAACAATCAATGTTTATCTCAGCTTATGCAAACAGTGCAAGTTCTACAAAATGTTTTAGCATTTGATAATCAGATATGTGCATCTGCAAGTGCTATGCCATGAATTGGTTCAGATAAATTAGGTAGACTTGCCAGTGTTGAATCACTCATGCCATATTAAAACATTGCTGAGCATATGGTCCCACATCTTCCCAAGCATAGAAACCAATTTGTCTTTTAAATAGGAGTGGAGTAGACCTGTGGTGTATGAGTATCTAGCCATGTACTATTCACTCAGGAATTGCTGAAAATTATATATGTGGAAGCTAGTTCCTGATAGACAGGGGTGTAACTCTGCCCATACAGGGAAATTTATAGGCTCTAGATAGCAGATTCAATTTAACAATGACCATGACTGGTGGTAATTGGAACTAATTCAGTTACCACATTGGATAAATTGGTAAATCTTTAGGAATTGGAATTGCTAATTGAAATTACTTTGCTCCAAGAATGACTAATTCCCAATTTCTTTTCAATCATTTTATCAACAGGTTTGTCTCCTAGCATAGTATAACATATGTAATATAACAAAGTGAGAAGGTTTCAACCCGTTAAAGGCCAAATTATCCAAAACCAGCATTTGTATTGATCTTGAGATGCCTGGCTTCATAATCAAGCCAGCCATTTCTGTTGTAAATTTTCAAAATTGCCATGCCATGGATTGGTTCAGATAAATTAGGTAGAATTGCCAGTGTTGAATCACTCACGCCATATTAAAACATTGCTGAGCATATGGCCCCACATCTTCCCAAGAATAGAAACCAATTTGTCTTTTAAATAGGAGTGGAGTAGACCTGTGGTGTATGCAGGGTTGGTAAGTTTTGGACACTAGTGGTTTAAACCAGGTTTAAACCGTCCGCTCAAAATCGGTTTTGGACACCTGAAAAGTGTCCAAAACTGTCCAAAACCTAAAATCCTGGTCAAAAATATTTCTCCATAAGCTTAAGTTATATTTTAGGTTGATTAACACCTGTTACTACCAGTCAAATTAGTTTCAAAAATATTCAGCAGGGTGTTTTCCTTATAATTGAGACTAGTTAAGTTTTCTCATTGCTTTTTGATAGCTATCATGGCTATGTTTATACTACAATATTCCTCTGATACATGTTTACACAACTAGCATACAGTGACTAACCTCTAGTCTGACAATTAATACAATTATCAGCTTATCTCATCACTATATAATTCTACTCCACTTTCTATTAGAAATCAGTTATCAAGTAAATCTTCTTAATTAAGTTCATCTGTTTAGTTCCTGTCTGGATGTTCTCTCAGTATAATATTAACTTTTGATGTTATTTGAAATATTTGATCAAAGATGTATTTTAAGGGTGGTAGGCCTAAGGATCCAATTTGGAAGCATTTCTTAGAAGTTCAGAGTAATGGAAAATCATTTGCTACGTGTAGAGAATGTGATTACAAACTTGTAAATAAAGTAGCAAGAATGAAAGCCCACTATCAGAAGCATGAGACACCGACTCCAGAACCCATCATCAGTGAAGAGGTAACTTCTATATCACTTAACATATATACAAGATTTGTTTGAAAACAATTTGACTGAAAGTAATTGCTATCTTAGAGCATGTAACTGCAGTAAAATCCTTTAATAAGATAGCAACTACTTTCAGTCAGATTGTATAATAGGAAAACTGTTGAATATTTAGAAAATAACTTGACTAGAAGCTGTTGCGCAACAGCTTCCAGGCAAATTACTGTCTAAATATTCAACAGAAAATCTGTTAACTTGTAAGGAATTTGCCATTTCTGGTCATTCATTATTATTGAAAGAGTTAACTACAGGCTGTAATTATTCAACTATGATGTCTATGCCTTTGAGTGTGGAAGATGGCTGGAGGTATTAACAATAGGCTCTGTGTGGGGGATCAGATCTAAGTTCAGATAACCTGCATGACCAGCAGTCACTTCAGTAGATGTTATGTTGTAACACCTACAAGTGAATGAGCCTTTAATTTCTATTATAGTTAACTAATCCAAGTACAGCTAACCCTTTCACCGCTGAAATTACTCTACGCTACATGTAAATGGACTGGACCATAAATATGTTGAATGTTTTGAAAATAAGTTAACCTGAAGGTGTTGCTGCCTAAGGCAGCAACAGCTTCCAGTCAAATTATTTTCAAAATATTCAACAGAATATCTTTGTGTACTTTTTTGGACAAATATAGTAGTTATAGTCACTGTTTAAACAGAGGGAAGGGTAGTTTAACCCTTTCATCCATTAATCCAATTATTTTCCTTTCAAATCAAACATGCAAGAAATATGTTGAATATTTGGAAAATAATTTGACTGTAAGCTCTTGCTGCCTTTGGCAAAAACAGCTTCCACTCAAATTAGTTTCAAAATATTCAACATAATATTTCTTATTCACACTTTTATAGGATAAATACAGTAATTATAGGATATAAAAATAAACACACATGCGCAGTGAATTTGACTTTGCTTTACAATATATACATGTACATGTATTTCTTATTTCAGAAACGAGTTGCGGCAGCACCCACAAAGCGTGCCAGAGAAGATTTGCCATTGTCGCCACCAATGAAGCGTCAAGCAGTTTCAGTTCAACCAGACCTTAGTCGTCACTGCATCTCCACCAGCTCTTCGATGAAATCGGCAATCGACGTAGAAATTGCAAGGCTGTTTTATACATGCAACCTCCCATTTTCACTTGTTGAGCATCCTCAGTTTATAAAGGTTGTTCAATTACTACGCCCTGGATATAAACCACCTTCCCGTAAGCAAATCGGTGGCACACTGTTGGATAGTCCACGATCAGGTGACAGAAGATATGAAGGCGATTTTGAATGGCAAGACTGCAACCTTAGTAGAGGATGGTTTGAGCAATGTGCACAATGAGCCAATTATAGCATCGTGTTTGCAAGTTGAAGGAAAGAGTTTCTTTCTACATAGTTATGACACTGGTTCGATGACTAAGTGCTGAAAACTGTACGGTTAAATGCCAGGAGACAATTAAGCATGCTAAGCAGAAATATAACTGCACAGTCAGGACGATAGTTACAGATAATGCGAAAAACATGGAAAAGATGCGTGACAATTTAAAGGCAGAGGATAATGATTTAGTTGTATATGGCTGTTCAGCACACTGGTTGAACTTGTTAGGACAAGATATAACACCAGATTCACTAATTAAACATATAGTTGAAACTCAGAAATATTTTAGGAATCACCACAAACCATTATCCCGGCTCTCCGATTGCCCTGGCAGTATGAAGCCGCAGCTTCCTTGTGACACAAGGTGGAAGAGTCAACTAATGTGTATAGACTCTTTCATTCATAACAGACCACACTTCATGAAAATTGTCCAGGACCACGAGGGAGAGTTAGAGAGTGCTCTATTTAGAAAGATTATGGATTATAACCTATTTAAGAATGCCAGAGACTTAGCAGAGCAGCTAAGACCTATTTCCCATGCGATTGATATTTGTCAGGGTGACTCGGCAACACTGGCTGATGCATGTAATGTTTGGATTAACCTTAAGAACAACACTTTGTTTGAACGACATAAAAAGCATGTATCTGCTCGTTTTCACAAGGCAGTCTTGCCAGAGCACCTCGTGGCATACACACTACACCCAAAGTACCAAGGAGAGCTGCTCACACCAGATCAGCTTGAAATCGTAAACAAATGGGTTATAAGTAGATCCAAATTTCATAGCGACATTAATCTCTTACCAAGCCAAGAGCATGCCATTTCCTGTATCTTATTTCTCTGATGCTGCTGTCCAGGTACCTCCACTGACATGGTGGAAAGGTCTGAAACCTCTAGGTGTGTCTGCAGATTTTATAGACATGGCCCTTCAATTGATGGATGCACCAGCCTCATCAGCATCCATTGAAAGAATCTTTAGCAATTTCAGTTACATACATACAAATATCCGGAACAGACTAGGAGTAGAGAAAGCATCAAAGGGTGTCTTTTGTTATAGGATGCTGAGAGGACTGTCTGATTTAGATTACTGAAGGTTAAATGAGCATAAGCAACATGTCATACCTCTTACAAATTTCATAAAACTGAATTTTCATGCCTGTAATCTTAATCTGTTAACATGCATAATATTTGTAATAACTTTATATATCTTAATATACAATGTAATACAATTTGTATGTTATTATGGTGTTTTGTTTCTTTTATTGCATTATTACTAAGACTAGTAAGTAAGCATGAATAAGCATAGTACAAATATGCTGAAATTAGTTTTGGACAGTTTTGGACTGGTTTAAACCAGGTTTTAGACAAAGTCTGTTCAAAATTAGTTTTGGACAGTCCAAAACCCAACCCTGGGTGTATGAGTATCTAGCCATATACTATTCACTCAGGAATTGCTGAAAATTATATATTTGAAAGCTAGTTCCTGATAGACAGGGGTGTAACTCTGCCCATACAGGGAAATTTATAGGCTCTAGATAGCAGATTCAATTTAACAATGACCAGGACTGGTGGTAATTGGAACTAATTCAGTCACACACATTGGATAAATTGGTAAATCTTTAGGAATTGGAATTGCTAATTGAAATTACTTTGCTCCAAGAATGACTAATTCCCAATTTCTTTTCAATCATTTTATCAACAGTTTTGTCTCCTAGCATAGTATAACGTATGTAATATAACAAAGTGAGTAGGTTTCAACCCTTTAAAGGCCAAATTATCCAAAACCAGCATTTGTATTGATCTTGAGATGCCTGGCTTCATAATCAAGCCAGCCATTTCAGTTGTAAATTTTCAAAATTGCCTTCTTTTGATCTCCAGTGTAAATGTACATTTTGTGTCAAAAAATTGAAATTTTCTTAATGAAATTTGACCATTAATGGGGGAAATTGTCATGTTTGCCAAAAATTGCTTGTGTAGTGGCACGTCTTGAAAGATGTCCTTTTGCAAGCCAAAGGAAGACCACTCTTTGAAAAATTAAATGGCTGGCTTTGTTACTGGGGCAATAAAATAAAGTAAAAAATTCTTCCCGTAACCTATAAATGGCCATTTACTATGCAAAAATTCAAATATCATTTACCAATCGTCACCATTACAGGAATAATGCTGAACAGATAGCCATAGAGCCAGGTCCTACAGCCCCTGGCCCACAGCATATGACCTCACCGTGTTCACTCTGTAAATTTCAGATGTTTTTCCAGTTGAATATTAAAATGTACTGTCCTGATCAACTATCTGAGTATGACTGTATTTAGTATTATTTTATTTACTGACTATTATACATTCTCAAGGCTGCTGCCAGGAAAAAAAATTGTCTTAACCATCACCCTCCCTCTACCCCTCCACACAACATCTATAAAACATTTAGGGGTCTAATGCTCCCTACCTGACCCTCTGTTTCTGTCACTAACCCCACAATTTGTGAAAATAACACTCATAAGTCTGGAGGGTTTAATAATAAATTCACCAACGTGTCATGGTGGATTTAAGATTTTATTATGGGGTGTATCTAACCTAGCAGTCATGGTCTGGGTGGGGTTCCCAATGATGGTGGTGGTAGGGAGGGGTGTCATGTCCCTTCCCCTATACTAATTGGAAAACGAAATGCTCTGAGTAGTTTCCTGCATATTGATTAATTAATTCATAATCAAATTGAAATTAATCATTGTTTATTTACTGGGATGCGGGTGGGAATTAATGCAGCCCACCACCACCACCCTCACCAACCACGACCCTAAGGGTGGGGCTGGGTGGGGAGGGGGTGCAAAGCCAACCTAAATATGGAGGTTTACCTCACGCAGACAGACAGACACATACATACACACCTAACACCCCCCTCTCTCTCTCTCTCCGCCTATACACACACGGATAATCATTATGACAGTAGGACATATATATATATATATATACATCCATCTTGACCGCAATCGTAAACATCTATCAGGCAGCTGAGCACTTGTATTGGTACTATAGCCTACCATTATCCACTGATGTACTGATGGTGTGGGGGCATTTCTGACATATCATTGCGGTAGTATTTAGCCTTCTAATGTGCATAGAATCAATAATATATTTCTAAAAATGCATAGTAAAATAGTATTCCATGTTAGAATTGTCAATTCTGCCAACTTTACCAGTAGAGCTGACGTAAAATTGCAACTTTCATGGCTTTGAGTAGCATTAAACGTGGCAGTGTAATGTTGTTTACTAACAAAACAGTGATCAGCTGGCCGTACGCTTGACGGCCAGTCATCTGCACACGCGTGAAAATGACGTCATAAGGGAATTCCGTAAAACCTATAGGCTAACAGGCTAATAAAATCCCCAAATAGGTTAATTTACTGGCTAATAATCCCAGAAAGGTAGTCAAGTCACTGTATAAGTTTTCATATCAAGGTAGCTTTTCAGCATTCTGTCACTGTGCCACTGTCTTGTGTGTCATATATATACATATACATATCCTCTTCTGCTGGTTAGGCTAGTAAGCCTTTAACAGATTTTCACTTTCTTCTTGAACCTGGGTTTCATTAACCTGTTTAACTGATTGGGTGCGGATGGGTGCGATCGGGAACTGAATTGTGTAGAGGTTCTCTCGGTAGTGCTTATCAATCCTTCCTTTAAAGGCGTTGAGTGTTGGAGCTGTCACTATGTGATCAGGTAGGCTATTCCAATGCTTGTTCACTCGTATGCTAAAGAACCTCTTTCTGGTATCACTGCAGAAGCGTTGTTTGGTGAGCTTGTAACTGTTGCCTCTTGTGCGATCACCTACATCTGATGGCAGTAGATGCTCCCGATTGACGTCGTACATATTATGCGTGTATTTGAAAGCCTCGATAAGGTCTCCGCGAAGCCGCCTATATACTAGACTTGGTAGTTTGAGTGTTCTGAGTCTATCTTCATATGGTAAATCACTTAGCCCTGGGATCATCTTTGTCGCTCATCGCTGGACGTTTTCAAGTAACAGCACGTCTTTTTTGTACAGTGGAGACCATACCACGTTTCCATATTCTAGGTAGTAGGTGGGGTCGTATATATGTTAATCATTTAATGTATAAATGTTTTGTAATGTGTGTAAGGAGTCCATCACTCAATAGGCCATACCTCTGATGGACTGCGTGTTTATATTATATTTACATGTATAGAAAAACCATGAAATAAAGCAACTTTGAACTTGAAATAAATAAAAGCAACTTTCAACTTGAACTTTACGAAAACTGGTTCTAGCATCTAGTTCAAGATAACAATTTATTACTTGCATGACATTTACCGGAAAGCTGATGTTTTCCATGAAGGCCGCCGTCACGAGATCAATGTTTTCTTCACATTTAAATAAATTGGACATCTGTGACCGTGATCGGTTAACACTGTCTTCTTCTTCTTCTGTAAATTCCTCCTGTCGTAGGAGCACCGTGGCTGGTATACTCCACGTACTTACACGAACTTACACGAATCCTCTACTGACAGCAGGCATCAACAAGCCTCTAACGTCAGGAATGGGCTGCATATATTTATGGTTCATTTTAATGTTATTAAGTTGTTATTAACAATTATACATTGGCTATGTTATAATGATTCTGGAGTATAAATATTACAGATGGGTTCACAGTCGTAGTTATAGCGCAATGGATGACTTTCCCATAGCTTGTCTAGTCTAGCTTTGAAAGAATTCACTGAGGGGGCGCTGATAACGGATTCGGGTAGTTTATTCCATTGATCAGTACAGCGCAACGGGAAAGAAAACTTTCGTATATTGAGTCTTGGTCTTATTTTCTTAATTTTTAGGCTGTGGCCTCGAGTTATGCTATTTGTGTCTTGTCGCTCAATAAGGTCTGCAGTAACTTGGTCATATTTATTGCTGAGAATTTTATATAACTCGATCATGTCGCCACGCAATCTTCTAAATACTAATGTTGGTAACTTTAACTTTTGGAGGCGTACATGATATGGTAGATTACGCATACCAGGAACAAGTTTGGTTGCCCGTCTTTGGACATTTTCGATTGCATTTATGTGCTTTTTCAGATATGGAGCCCAAACCACATTAGCGTATTCAATATGTGGCCTAACAAGAGATTTGTAGAGATGTTTAAAGTTTTCTTTATCTAGATAGTCAAATGTTCTCCTAATCAGTCCCATTATCTGGTTAGATTTGCTTATTTTTCCATTTATATGTTCATCGAAGCATAGTTTATCGTCTATTATGACACCTATATCTTTTTCACTAGATGAATGGGCTAGAGTATGGTTATTAAATTCCATTGTATAAGTGTGTAGAGATGTTTTTTTGTTGATATTCGCATACTTTTGCATTTATCTGGGTGGAACCTCAATAATGAATTATCAGTCCATGAACACATAGAGTTAATATCATTTTGCAGGGTGTCCCAATCTTTTGGGTTAAAGATTGATCGAAAGAGTTTAGTGTCATCTGCAAATAAAAAGATCTCAGACCCACTACTGATTACATCGGGAAGATCATTAATGTAAATTATAAACAGTAATGGCCCTAAAACTAAGCCCTGTGGTATACTGGTATACTGCTTGTTACGTCTGTTGGTTTAGATATGATTCCATTTATAACTACTTGTTGCTGCCTTCTGGTTAGGAAGGATTGGATCCAGTTTAACAAATTACCTTCTATGCCATATGCAGATAGTTTTTTAATTAGACGTTTATGTGGAACCTTATCAAATGCAATGTTATATTGTACGGTATGAAAGTAAATTAGTTTGTATTGAACGATCTGTGACTTATTTATAAACATTTAACACTTGACAAATTGAAACAGACGACAGTGATGGGTATGGCTAAAAAGGGAAATTTCAACTAGTTCCAATCACCAGCATATACGTCTTATACTACATCTTTGTTCTTGGTTTAACTTTTTTGGGAAATTCCGTACATATTAACGATTGTTGCTTTGGGGTGGTGGGGTATGGGGGGGGGGCGGGGGGGGGGGGGGCTACATATATAGGCTATGCTTCTAGTGGACTCCCTGTATACACAATATATACTGTAAATATCATTCAGCCAAATAAATGCAAATTCAATTCAATTGAAATTGTGGTTGTTGTTTTTTTTAAACATATTTTATTGCATATATTACAATGGGATTGGGCACAAGTTGTTCGAAACTTAGAAAAGCCCACTCCCTAAATTGTGATTGTTAGGGAGGGAGTCAGGGGTGGTGGTGGTGGGGTGTGGGAGTGCAATGGGGGTGGGAGTGGTGGCTCTCCAGTCTCTCCTATCTTGAGATACATATCTTGAAATCTAGATGTTCTGAGATGGCTTCTGCATTTTTGTGGGTTACATGTAAATAGGAAATTTCACGTTTAGATGCTCAAAAAGTTGGGGTGGGATGGGGGCAAACTCATAGCTTTGCAACGGCCTCCAGCAAATACCCCACCCACCTTGATCCAAAAGTTGTGGAGTGGGGTTACAAGTTATAAACTGCCATCATGCTTTATGCTTCACGATTTAATGGGGAAAATAATTCTTGTCTTGTATTGTCTTGTTAAATCCTGTTTCTTGGATGCTTGTCCATTAGATGCACCTCGATCCTTATCGAGTAGTATCCTAAGATGTAGAATCATCTGTACTCTTCAGTAGAACTTCTGCTTAGTCGTTATAGTAGTTCACGATTCACATTTATTCACAGTAATGGAAAGTCTCTGATCTTTAATCATAGTAATATACGCAATGCAAACAAAAAGGTTTAATTTGATTAGGGTTCATGACAGCATCTTCCCATCATTGGGTCATGCATGTGCTCTTGTTTTCCAGGATCATCTTGCGCCGTGCATGGTGCACTATGTGGCAGAGTTCCCTAGACACTCGGTGAAAAGTCTACCAGGATCTAGGATATCTTGCAGACAGGTTTCGTGTGTTGATAGGAGACCAGAATGCTTCAGGATGTTCAATACTTTGTCTATATGCTTTGATCTAACATGGTTGAGCAATGGGCATACAACAAGGAAGTGCATCATTGTTTCCTCTTCGCCTCTACAGTGAGGGTATGTAGTTGAACATATACTTCTTAAGATTCATAATTGTACCATTAGCCCATAATTGTACTGATTGCCCAATTGGGCCCCGAACAGAGCCCACATGAAAGCCCACTCAAAGCCCTAGCCCACTTTGCCCTTACTCAGCCCAGTCAAAAGTTATAAACTTCGATCGTGGTTTAGACTTTTAAATTCAATGGGTAAAATAATTTTTCAAATGAAATAAAAGACCAGTTCTGGTCACACATCCTCCGACCAGGGCTTTTTAGTACAACCCTAATTTTTAAAATTCAAATGTTGTACATACAATCTTTCAGGAAATCAAGGGGGATTACTCTGGTCATTACAGACAGATATTGGCCAAATGCAATCCCAGTCTCAATCCATCCATGCTAATTGAAGTTTTCAAACGGAAACCAAATATTTAAAGATTTTTCAGGAAATCGAGGGGAATAACTCTGATAGTTCTGGACACATTTTTACCGATATGCAATCCTCACTGAGGTCTTGTCATAAGGAGCTGATATTCCAAATTTGAAATGAATCCCAGCAGTTTAACTGAAGTTTTTGAAAGGAAACAATTACATATTTTATGATTTTCAAGTATTCAAGGGGAATAACTGTGATTGATCTGACCCCATTTCACCGATATGCAATCCCCACCGAGGTCTTGTCATAAGGAGGTGATATTCTAAATTTGAAATGAATCCATTAAAGCTAACTGAAGTTATCGAACGGAAGCGACATATTTTTTGATTTTTCATGAAATCAAGGGGGATAACTCTGATGGTTTGGACATATTTCGCCGATATGAACTCCCCACCGAGGCCTTGTCATAAGGAGTTGACATTCCAAATTTGAAATGAATCCATTCGAGTGACGATGTTGGGGGACTGTTGAAACATAGGGAACATATATAATTCTTTGGATTCATAATTGTACCATTAGCCCAATCGGGCCCCGAACAAAGCCCACATGAAAGCCCGCTCAGACATTATTGAGATTTATCAAAAGTAATAAACATTCATCATGCTTTATGCTTTGAGATTTAATGGGGAAAATAATTGTACACATGGTATGAAATACAGGGAACATAATTCTTGATCAAATCGTAATTGTACTGATTGCCCAACCGGGCCCCGAACAGAGCCCACACGAAAACCCACTCAAAGTCCTAGCCCACTTTGCCCTTACTCAGCCCAGTCAAAAGTTATATAAACTTCGATCGTGCTTTAGACTTCGAAATTCAATGGGAAATATAATTTTTCAAATGAAATGAAATACAGGGAACATAATTCTTAAGATTTAAAATTGTATCAATAGCCGGAACAGAGCCCACACGAAAACCCGCTCAAATCCCTAGCCCACTCAGCCCTTTCTCAGCCCTGTCAAAATTTAAAAAGCTATGTCATGAAATATTCTTTGCGATTTAATTGGGGGAATGATTTTTCACATGAAATGTGACACAGGGAATATAATTATCACATTTTGTAATTTGACCAAAAACCCAATCGGGCCCCGAACAGAGCCCAAACAAAAGCCCACTCAAAGCCCTAGTCCACTCAGCCCTAATCAGCCCAATCAAAACCCTAGTGGGGCCCACTCGGGCATGCTGGCTGGGATAGGACGGTGGTACAGGCTGCTTATATATTCACAGTTCACATCATTATCATAACGATGACAGTCTTGTCAAGAATCATGTGTCATTGCTGAAGAGTATGATGTTTGTCACTATTATTTCAAATTGTCGGCAGAGAAATTAGAAATTGTCTCACACAGCAAGAACAGGTAGATGATCTTTTTGCTGAAAACATTTGTTCATGATTCATGATCATCTTATCTCATTCGGGTTTTCATGCTAAAGATAAAAAACACCACACTATGTTTAAGGTAGTCGTTTAACACAAGAACATCATGATTATGTCCCCCCCCCCCCCCTAAATCAGACGGCCACTATAGACCAATTTCATACACCATATTTGAGCAATTTTGATAACATTATTGCATAATTATTTTACAGAATTATTTTTTGTTGTCGTGATTTAAATACGCTTGTACAACCAAATTTGTTCACTAGCCAACATATCTTAGCCATTTAAAACTGTTCCAATTGTTCCAACATTTTGATTACCAACTTTAGGCCTATATAAACTTTGCAAACCGACTGCCTATAGTTACCTATACTTCATTCTGGGCTCACATATCTGATCGGACCAGGCTAATACACTAGCCATCTCTGCCAAATTTACTAGTCATCTCCGCCCACAAGACTCCCCATGCCTGCCCACTACTGGTGCCATTACTGCAAACTTTTTACCGGGAGGAGATGGGCGGGTGAACTTGGTGAAGGATGGAGATCACCACAAATCGATCCAACCCTATAAGATAATCCATGGATTTAGGACATCCCACATATTAGATTCTTTGAATTGAAAAACAGCAACAGAACAAGAGGACATAATTTAAAACTGGTCAAACACTGATCCTGCCCGCAGATGTTGTTAATTTCAAGACAATCAACCAGTTAAAATATCAACTGGACAGACATTGGGATATAACAGACACTGACTGTCTGTACTAATAATGTCTAGAACATGTACAGCATGTTAGACCTATAAGAAAAGCCATGGATTTGAGGACATCCCACATAGTAGATTCTTTGAATTGGAAAACACCAACACAATAAGGGGATGTAATTTAAAACTGGTCAAACACCGATCCTGTGCCACACTAAGGACAAACTGATTGGCAAATAGAGTAGTGAATGAATGGAAACCACAACTGCTGTTAATTACAAGACAAACAATCAGTTCAACAATCAACTGGACAGACATTGGGATAGCACAGACACTGTCTAAGCGTACTAATAATGTCTAGAACATGCATAGCATAAATAGATAGATTAGTAATCAATGTTTCAAGGACTGGGTGTGAAAACCATGTCAGTGCAAAGATATAATAATATTAAAATATTAACACAGAGATAGTATGAGAGCCATTATGTATTTATGTATATACTCATTGCAGTAGTCTACCTACAAATATTGTGTTTATCTTAAAATGTCATAATGAGATAACCAACAGATAATTAACCGCACAAGGGTATGTTATTGCTGGATCGTTGGGAGTGGGCGTGGAAACGTGTTTGTCCACATTGAGGCAGCCTGACCATATCGATTTGAGGTTGTGATTGCACAACTCATAAAATGAACACAATAATTGTAAATGCAGAGTTGTGCAGTCACAACCTCAAATCATTATGGTCAGGCTGCCTCAATGTGGACAAACACGGTTCCACACCCACTCCCATCGGTATAATGTTATATTCTGGATAGCCAACAGATAACTAAATATATGTATATACGTTGTTGCTGGATCAATGAGATTGGGTGTGGAACTACGCTGGTCTCCATTGTGATAGCTTGGTCCTATTAATTTGGAGATGTATTATAGTAGCAAACAAATGATTAAATCTAATGTAAATATCACTGCTGGATCAATTGGATTCGGTGTGGAACCACGCCAGTCCATATTATGATAGCTTAAATGTAAGGATTGGGTGTGGTAACTGTGCCAATCTATTCTATATCACTTGTGTATATTTCATTATGTTATGTGATAACCACTAGATAAATTCATATATTAGCCTATTTTATAGAACTACACCTTATTGGCTACATATTGCCTTATATAGTAGTTATTGTAGATATCTACATGTAGGTGCAAAAAATAATAATGGCATTTGAGCTGATTTTAATCAATGTTCTTAAATGGGTTCTATACGTGTATTATATATATGTGTGTGTGTAATGTACAACCCCTATTATCGACTCGTTGCGGAGAGTTCTGTATGTATTATCTATATCATCATGTGCGTGGACTGACCATGGTTTCAGTTATAGAGTCATTGCCTGATCTAACAAAAAAAAATGATAGAATCATCAAAGGTTTAGCCAATAAGTTATTAAACCATGGCCTTATAGCAATTCAGTGGGAAAGTTGTAATAAAAAACGATGCTTCACGTAAAAAACATTTTTTCATGTTTTCTTTTGCCTGTAGGTGTTTTAACAATATGGTTTTTAGATTTTTTTTAACATATTGAAGATTTATGTGTCTCCTGTTTCTATGCTACGTATACGTTCTTATGAGGTATACTTGACTATGAAGTCTCTTCCGTTTTGGGTAAGATTTGTATGTAAGGTTGCTGCGACATCACACCTTACCAAGAACGAAAGAAATAGATATCAGCTCGCCTCGTTTATAGCTGAACTTAACGATACTTGTATTTGATATCCGGGCCTGATCTGACTGACTACCAGAACTTGCAGGTAAGCTACGGTGATCTTCCGTAGTCTCCAGAATTAATATCACAACTCAAACTCTTGCTTTGAGGTTATCAAGGTGATAATTTTATTAAATCTACTGTACAAACTAATGGTGGCTTTTGCTGCCACGAGTAAAGGATAAGTACTTATACGAGTTTGACTATTTTATACTACTTTACTTAACTTGGCTGTTTCCTATTTGCTACTGATTCGTATTACTCCCCTTCACAACGGGTCTGCTATACTCTATCAACCTAACTAGCTATCTCCTACTCCAATATATTCAGAGATAGCTTTTCGATACCAACGACGGACCTCGACGATTATCAAAGTGCCCCATATATACTCCTTTGAGTTTCCCACCCATGTTCGTTTGTCTTCTCTTTCCCCGATTCGGGCCGGATGCTCTTTGATTGTGACGTCATCCCGACCAATCATACTCTGATTATTCCTTCCGAAAAGGGAACCCTGAACATGGTCCAACCGGTTTGGGCTGGTTCTGCTTTGATGCGCTCTGTCAGCTAACCAACAACATCACCGAATGTGTTGTTGTTGCATGTCTCCTTGTGAGGGACATATAGTTGATATACAAATTTAGATAAATTTAGATTGTTTTAGTTATTTCTACAGGACGCTACAATGTCTCTGTCCTGTCCCTTGCCTACTAGGCATCTGCCTGTAGGATAGGAAGGTTAATAGCACGTGAGCTACATGAGCTCATCACCAGCTGGTGTTGTTGTGCTTTCTATAGGGAGTCGACATGCTGACTGTCATCCCTAAATGTTAACCATCATTCAGTCTGTCACGTCCAAACCTATCGATTCCTACTATTCTCATTGCTTGATTATTTACTAAACCACTGGCCGAAACAGCTGCTGAATATCCTGAAAGTGTGTGCCGATCCCACATCACCAACTTTCATCCTCAACTATTGACAGATATCATCAACCCACAACCGGTGGTCCTTTCTCATCTTATTCAATTCCTACTCAATTCTGACTACATATAGTTACAGTATCAAACCAGTTTTGCATCCATTTCTGCGAAACACTAATTCATCAGCACTGGCCGATGTCACCCAGTGCAGCGTCCTACTGCGTATATACTATGATGATGCCTATCGTGCTACCCCGTTCATTAGCTCACCTGGTAATTTCAAAGATGAATTTCATTAAGGTCTTGCTCATAAATATAAGATGTCGATAGGGTCATGACTCCCCACCAGACAATCCGATATCTACAATATGTAGGTTAAAATATCTTTCAAAGGCGATTTTAGTTTTCCCAGAGCTATAATTTTGACATAGTCTCTAGAGTTACGCCAACAACTGGCACACCTGGCTAATGACTCATCCCAAATTAAAGGTCTGAATGAAAGGTGAGTCTGAGTCGGGGTATGATTGTGATTCACAATAATAGCGGGGTGGCGGGTGGGGGTGTGGTGGGGTTTATTAGTGAATAGAGAAACATGGTTTAGACGGCCCATATATCAATTTTAATAGCTAAAATACAAATGAAATTTGATCTAGAAAACAAAAACGAATTCAAATATTATAGGTTATAATTATGACAATAGTTCTAGAGCAAAATTATATATATAATTTAAGATATTATTCGCGCAGTTTATAAATAGTGCTTAGTATATCGTTTAGCCAATCTGCCTTACATGCGTTGCATAGTTCATAGATATTCCAATATAATTTGGGACAGTAGACAATGCACGAAACCAATGTTCTTATTAGCACCACGTCCGGCCAATATGGCACCATATACACACGGTGCCCTTTAGTGGTTTACAACACAACTGTCCTGCCACCATCACCTACCGCCTCAAACAGTGGCAGTAACACGTCGGATGAGTCAGATCATCTGGCCAAATGAAAGAGAAAAGTGAAGAAGCACACACACACATACACAGATAAATGCTGGATAAGGCACTGTTTCTTTTGTGCTTCAAAGACACACAAGATGATGCGCTGTCTCAAGTGGCCAGCGCAGATGAAACTTTGTGCCAGTACTGTCAACCCTCTTCTTTCACCTACTAATACACACAACACTCCACACATGCCAACTACAGTAACTGCACCATTACTACCCCCAACCTTATCTTCGCCTATGCAAAATAAGCAGCAGCATAGAAAGGTTGGCCTGTTCCTCAGTCAGCCACCCACTACACTCATGGAGGCAATTGGCAAACAGGCCTTTTACATAGAAGACCTGATCGCCAAAGAGGAAGATAACCAGGACAACTCTTCCTCACGGACAACACAAAACCATATAGAAGTGCACATGCCTCTTTGGCGGAATATCTACCGGTGCCACCATAGACACTGGAGCCTCAATCACTGTTTTTAACAAACGTCTATATGAGAGCATCCCAACCTCATAGGCATCACCCACTTAGGCCAACAAACATCTTTTTACAGACAGCCACCTGCGCTAATGTTCCGGTGGCTGGAATTGTGAACGTCTTGATCCAGATAGAGGAGATGCAAATCATATAGCGAGTTGTTATCGCCTCTATTCATAACAATGCCCTCCTTGGCACTGATTTCCTCAGTGCCAACAAAGCCATAATACACTGCTGCCAACATGAATTGGACACACACAGTCACCGCATACCCATAGAACCCAAGTCATCATTGTACGATACATGTGCACTGATATTGGCCTCCACAGCCACAGTTGAGCTGGGCCGAGGGGAGATTCTTTGGGCCACTGCACCACACCCTCAACAATCTACGCACACGGCCATGTTAGAACCTGAACCTGAATATATGATTGCTTCATAATGCATTAGTCTGCGCATGTTGGTTGATAGTACCAACTAAGATCAGATACCCTTCAGAGTATTTAATGGCACGGCGAATGCTATCACACTTGCACCAGGCATTCGTTGTGGCCATTTGGTGGAAGTTATCTCAGTGGAAACGCAACCCCACACACACACCTATGGCACTATCTGATGATAGCTTCCCTGAACATTTGCACGATTTGTACTTATGGGCCACAAGGGGCCTCACTAAAGCACATAAAAGTGATGTGTGCTGTTTACTATGTAAGTACTGGGACAGTTTCTCGTCAGGTGACTTGGACCTGGGAGAAACTCACCTAGTACACCACTCCACACCACTCAATTGACACCGGGAATAGTCGGCCAGTCCGCCAACCCGTACATGATCTTCCAATCCATAGGGAAGTAAAAGCCCATAAGCAAGTAACAGATATGCTGGGAACATGTGTTATTGACCCCTCTGCATCCACCTGGGCCAGCCCAATAATGCTCGCAGGTAAGAAGGGCGGGTCATTACGCATTTGCATCGACTACCATCACCTTAATGATCTGAGTGCGAAAGATGTGTATCCATTACCGCACATCAATCAAGCTCTGGATTCCTTGGCCTGAGCCAAATCGTTCTGTGCCTAAGACCTTGAGAGCAGTTATTGGCAGGTGGCCATGGAGGACGCTGATTGTGCGAAGACCGCTTTTACATGCAGAGATGGCTTGTTTCAGTTCCAAAAAATGCTGTACGGCCTGTTTAATGGCCCGGGCACATTAGAATGGCTGATGGAGCAGGTATTGACCAAATTACAATGGCAAATCTGCTTATGCTATCTGGGCGACATAATTGTATTTGGCTCTTCTTTTGAACAAACCTTGGCCACCATGGACGATGTGTTGGAACGGTTTCGTAAAGTCAAACTAAAGCTCAAGCCGAAAAAATGTCATTTCTTTCGAAAAAAAGTAGAATACCTAGGACATGTAATATCTGCCGATGAAGTGGCCACCCAACCCGAGAAAATGAGCGCAGTGGCCGAGTGGAAGACTCCTTCTACGGTAACCAACAGCAGGAGCTTCCTTGGCCTCTCTCAATACTATCGCCGATATATTCGCCACTTTAGTGAAATTGTGGCCCCCACTGTTCCAAATAACCCAAAATAACAGACCTTTCGAGTGGACGAGTGAGTGTGAGGAGGCATTCAAGGCGCTGAAAGCACAACTAACCATCATACCAATTCTTGCTCACACAAACCCTAGCCTTGATTTCATCCTGGACATGGATGTCTCGGCTTATGCCATTGGTGCTGTTCTATCCAAAGTCACAGCAGATGGAACTGAGCAAGTGTTGGGTTATGGACCATAACGCCGAAAAGCTATATACTTTGTGAATTGCAAACACTTCCTGTACGGATGCCCATTTACCCTATGTACAGACCACACCTCCCTACGATGGCTCAAGAATCTGAAAGACCATGGGTGTCAGATAGCGAGGTGGCTGTAACCCCTGCAGGTCTATAACTTCACAGTCATTCATCGACCCGGCAAACTGCATTGTAATGATGACGCCCTAAGGCAAATCAGCCTAGAGGGTGAAATTGAAGTGGCCGAAACCATAGCTCACGACATAAGCCAAACCTCCCATCTTTCCAGAACGGCGTTGTGAGGACTGGAATGTGGCTGAGCTCGGCAATGAACAGGCAACAGATGCGCACACAAAACACATATATGCGTGCATCCAGGAGGGGATATGCCCTTCCAAGGAATTGATTAGTCCCTTGTCAACCGCGGCAAAGTATTATTTATTACCAACGATATGCAGAATGCCATGTGCACAATGACATTCTGTATATCATTGTCTCTGAGCGTTTCTGAGTCATGATTCTAGAACAACTACATGACAATGCTGGACATATAGCTGTTGAACATACTACAGAATGAATCAAAAGCTGATTCTATTGGATCGATATTCCCAATAGCGTAAAGGCATGGGTGGCAAAATGCATACCCTGCCATTGCTGCACAGTTGGCCAACAACACTCCACACCATTACAAATTAGAATCACGGGCACACTGTGGGAGTGAGTGGCTATCAATGAGTTCGGTCCCGTAAACATGGTGGATGAGGGCAATAAATATACCCTCGTGCTCCAGGATTACTTCTCGAAGTGGGTAGAGGCATTTGCTTTGCCAGACCAAGAGCTCGCTTAAGAGACGATGGTTTCAGATTCTGTTGAAACCGGCGCCCCGTCTCCACGTAATACAGCTTGCACCCATCACCTAAATAGTTATATACATATATCTTTTGGCACACTTTAGCATTGATCTGAATGGGAATGCGGCTTCAGCCATAACTCCTCCTCTGCTTCGGCATTGTAGACATTTTCCTGTGATGGAGGCCTGCACAAGGCATTTTCCTCTCACAAAACCAATTTGCTGGCCTGCGTGAGGCATTAGTTTATAGTAAATTAATTAGCCACGCTAGTGACAGCTCCTTTACATGGGTACCTTTCAGATATATATGGATAGGTTAGGTATCTTTGGCGAGACATAACACAGACGGGCAATACGTCACTATATTTATATTGCAGTTAGCAATTTATTATTGTTAATCCAGCATCTTATTCAGCTATCAGCTGGCTTATGACTCACTGTGCTACATACTTCTAATTTTAAGTAACTCATAATGTATAGTTGCCTAGAGGTCGGTCTTTGTGGTCACTGATGACCCACATGCCCCTCTCTCCATCCCCGAGGATGGCTAACCTGCATCGTCGGGCCAGCAACTACTCATCAGTCTCCGAGGAGGAATTATCGGAGTGCCTGAGCTACATCTTTCCCTCTCTTGTATCTTACTTCTATGTTGTACTGTAGCAACCTTTGTAGCATTCCTTGGAGTCTCTTTGGTGCCTTGCAGATAGGTTTCACAATTGACTCAAGTGGTTTGTGGTTAGAGTTGATGATTGTCTTTCGCCAGAATGTGTATTGGTGGTGACACTCGAGTGCAAACACCATTGCTAGGCACTCTTTTTTCATCTGTGCATATCCAGTCTCAGTATTGGTCAATGCTCGACTTGCATAAGCCAGAGGTTTGTCTTTCTGCAGAAGTGCAGCATATAGCCCTGTGCTGGAGGCATCACTATTCAATCAAACATCTGAACACCATAGATGCATGGAATCTGTTCCACAAAACAATGACTGACAAAATAATTAAACACGTCCCCTCTTCGACTGTAACAAAAAAGAAAAAAGTCTGGCTAAATTATGAAACAATAAAATCTGTTAAACAAAAGGCAAAGGCATACAAGGAATTAAAAAAACCCCAAACCAAACGATTTTGAGCACTACAAATATGTAAGAAATTTAACAACATCTAAAAAATCAGACAATCTAAGAAGTTCTTTGAACGCAGGATTGCATCTGAATCTGCAAAAAGTGCCAAAGCTTTTTGGAACTACGTAAAAAACAAAACGACATTGAAGGAAACAGTTGGAAGCCTTAAAGTATACAACAAAATAATCACCAAAGATAGTGAAAAAGTAGCCCTACTAAATAACTACTTTGCTAGTGTTTTCACAATGGAAAACTTAGACAATATTCCAGAAATTCCAATATCAAACACTAAATCTAGCTTAACAAACTTGAAAATCACAAAATCCGACATAGAAAAAACCCTAAAGTCCTTGAATCCTAACAAGAGTTCTGGGCCAGATCAAATTCCTGCCCGAATATTAACTGAAACAGCCAGTGAAATATCCTTACCACTGAGCATCTTATTTAACAAATCAAAAAAGAAAGTATATTACCAATCATTTGGAAAATGGCAACAGTAACAGCGATACATAAGAAAGGATCCAAACAAGACTTAGAGAACTACAGACCCATCAGCCTCACACCTATAATATGTAAAGTGCTGGAATCCTTCATACGAGATGCAATTATGACACATATGGAATCAAACAGTTTACTAACAAAATGTCAGCATGGCTTCCGATCTAGTAGGTCATGTAAAACACAATTATTAGAATTTTTAGAAATTGTTACAGCTAGCCTAGACAACAACGAACCTATTGACACCATATACTTAGACTTTAGGAAAGCTTTTGACACAGTTCCACATACAAGACGTGTTAAGAAACTTAGTGAATATGGTATAGAAGGCAAAATAATTAAATGGATAAAAAACTTTCTTTCAAAGAGAAAACAATGCGTCACTATTAATTCAAAAAAATCAGACTGGGCAGACGTAACTAGTGGGTACCCCAGGGTAGCATACTTGGTCCTGTATTGTTTCTAATTTTCATAAATGACTTACCAAACCTAGTCAAATGTACTTGCAAAATGTTCGCAGATGATACAAAACTACTTGGAAATACATTAACCACAAATATGCAAACCGATTTAAACAATGTCTGTGAGTGGTCACAAACCTGGCAACTTACATTCAATCATGACATAACAAAAGTTATCCATTTTGGCACTAATAACCCAAAAACGCAGTACTGCATGGGTGACACTGACAGGCGACTAAGCATTTCTCAGTCAGTTGTCGAAAGGGACCTAGGAATCTACATAGACAACAAACTTTCTTTTGATTCACACATTAACAAAATCGTATCAAAAGCAAAAAGTACACTAGCCGTTATTAAGCGAACCTTTTCCCACATGGATCAAAACAACTTCATCATTCTAGAATATTGCAACTCAGTTTGGTCACATCACTTATTAAGGCATCAAGAACAATAGAAAGGGTCCGGCATTGAGCAACAAAACTTATCCCTACCCTCAAACACCTAAGCTACAGAGACAGATTAACCTTACTTAGTCTCATGTCAATGAAATATAGAAGATTCAGGTGGGATCTGATTTAATCATACAAAATTATACACGGTGAAGATTTCCCGATCCTCGATCTTACTTATCTTTGGGCTCCTCCTTCCGTGGTACAACCTTGTATGTGGGGTTGCTGCGACAACCGGTTATACCAAGAAAGACGGAGCGTGACACTAGCTCGCCTCGTAGGTAATGCGACCTAACGATATTTGTAATAGTGCCTGGGCCTGATCTGACTTCAGCGTGATCGGTTCGACACAGTGTTTCTCCGTGTTCTCCAGATTTTAACAATAAGCACGGCAAACTTTTGCCATGTATTATAGAACAAGGTGATCGTTTTATTTGTTACCTTTAATTGTACAATAACACTACAAAGTCGGTGACTTATACTGTCACCAGTTTACGTATTTACACTACTTAATTTAATTTAATGTTCCCTAAGTTTTCCTATGCTATTTTCCCTAGCCAGCTCTTGCCTACTCCAATTTATTCAGCAAGAACCTCTACAATTCACGGCGCGGACAGGACCATGATTAAAGTCAGAGTCTTCCTTATGTACTCCCTCAGTTTCTATCTTCCCTCCACTTTGGTTTCACATCGCTGTACCTTGATCGGACGCTCATTGGATTACGACGTCATTCCGACCAATCACCACTCCGACCCTCCCTCCTAAGGGTGCCTCTTACCTAGCACTTGCGGTTTGGACTGGTTCGGGAGTGATGGGATCTGTCAGCTACCTAGCCATACCTAGGATTCCTGTTGTATTAACCTGCCATTTATGATTGATACTTGTTTGATAACAAGTTCCGATTGTGCACCTAATGCCCACAGGACGCTGTGTCCATGTCCTATCCCTTGCCTATCAGCCGAAACCCGTAGGATGCTAGAGTCAATTGGCACACGAGTTACCATTCATCAGAGCCGGCTTATCCTGTCACACGCTTCCGTGAGAACTCAGACCGCTTACGTAACTAACTAAGTCCGTCTGTCATGTTTAATCCCCTGATTTATCTCACTTGGGTGCTAGCCTTTATGACTCAGTTTCCTCGAAACTGTACCTGCGCACCAGCTGACGTAACCAATGCGGTAATACCTCTAATTATAGACGGTGATCAGTGCTGGTCACATATCTAAATATAGCCAATGATCAGTGCTGGTAACATATCTAAATATAGCCGATGACATAGTCTATGAGCTCACCTGGTATTCCAAACATGAATTTCACTCGGGCCTTATTCGTACATATCAGACCTCCAGTGGGGTCATGACTTCCCACAAGACAATCCCATATCTACAACGGGATGTACAATACAGACGCAGATCAATTCTTCACTAATAATCATACGGCACACATGACAATGCGTGGTCACAAACTAAAGATTCAAACCAATTTTTGTCGCAACAATACTAGAAAACATTTCTTCCCACAACGTGTAATCTCACATTGGAACTCGCTACCTGGAAACATTGTGCTAGCCGAAAACATAGATATTTTCAAAACCAGACTAGACAAACATTTCCACGAGATAACTTATTATTATGACTAATTAAACTTAATAAACTTAATAACTCAAACTTGGGACTCACAAGCTGCTTCACGCTTAAGTCCATCACTATGATGATTGATTGATTGATTGATTGACATTATTATTTATTATGATGACGGTGCTCATACGACACGAGAAATTTACAGAACAAGAAGAAGAAATCAGCGACACCGTCAAGTTTCAAAGTTCAAAGTTCAAAGTTTCTTTATTTCATGGTTTTTTCTATACAATCAATACAATCTAAACAGGCAGTCCATCAAAGGCATGGCCTATTGAGTGATGGACTCCTTACACACATTACAACATTTATACATTGACATATATATCTTCAAAAATAAACTGGATTCATTTTGGTCAGATTTTTTGTATACACAAGAGCCAGTACACAATCATTATCTTTCCTTTACCTCGAAACAAATTAACTAAGCAATAAGCATAATGTAGTCGCCATCTATCTACAGGCATTTTGCCTATAATGGTAGTATATGATAAGTATAAGTATAAGTATATATATACGACACACAAGACAGTGGCACAGTGAGAGTGACAAAATGGTGAAAAGCTACCTTAATATGAAAGTCCAGGACTATTTTGGTTTGTTTTGTGGATTTCTGACATAAACTTTGATATATATATCATATATACAAGTATTTAATACATATATGTCTTCCATTAGGCACTGGGTGGGTAGGGCTGTCCTTCTTTGATGTTTACATAGATATATGCCACTATGTGCACAAACATAAAACACACGGCATTCAAACACATATTTATGGCATTAGTATTTAAATACACTCATACATATTTGCTTAACTTGACTTAATTAAACATATATTATACATATACTCCCTAGTTACATCATTATCTCATTTTATTTAAATTTAGTTTGGAGTGGTTTATTATTATATAGGACTTTTGTATGCTACTGAGGGTGGGGGGGGGGGGGGGTGTGGGCAGGGAAGAGCTCATCACTGTAATATAAAGTTGAGATGGTTAGAGTTTGTTAAGAATCAATAGATGCGTTGATCGTTTGTGGGTTATTTAGGTGTAGTAGTAGTGAAAGTAAACTGTGAAGTATGTTTGTGTTTAGACTTCTTACTTCAATTATTAGGTTAGGTTAGTTTATCTATAGTGGTTGTGGTGGTGGTGGAATGTCATTAGGCTTGTATTATTATTAATTAGCAGAGAATCTGTGACCATCAGGTATAAATATATTAATTTAGTATTTGTCGATCATAGATTCCCTGGCAATCTTCTTAAAGGATTTCAGGTTTAAGATGCTATCGCGTATTTTTGTACTGGTGCTGTTCCATAGTTTTGTGGCTGCTGTTGTAATTCGTCGTTTTCCTATTTCTGTTCGTGTAAATTGAGTGTGTAAATTGTGTTTTGTCCTGGTGTTGTGTTTGTGGATGTCTGTGCTTAGTGTGAAATTGGAGGCTATGGATTGTGGTAATGTATTGTGGTGAAACTCCTTTACAATGGTATACATCTGTAGTTTGCCTATGTCCTTTAGTTTTAATAGCTTTTCTGACTTGAATATATTCTGGCCCTTTGCTGGTTTAGAAAAGAGTTTTAGTGCCTTTCTCTGTAGACTTTGTAGTTTTGTTAGGTTGCTTTTTTGTGTATTCGTCCAGATAGCGTTACAGTAGGTGAGATGCGGAAGAACAAGGGTGCAGTATAGAGTTTTAATTGTAGCTGGTGTCATGTAAGGTTTTAGTCTTTGTATGACACCTATGCCTCTTGCCACCTTTGCTGTTACCATCTCGATTTGTTTAGCCCAGGTCAAATGTTTATCCAAATATACTCCCAAGAATTTGGCAAATAGGGCCTCCTCAATTTCTTTTTTGTTTATGTAGATTTTTGGAATTTCATCTTTTTTTAGTTTGAGGTTTGTAAATAACATATAATTTGTTTTGTCAACATTCAGCGATAATTTGTTTATTGAAAACCAGTCAGTAATTTCTTCCATTTCCTTATTTGTTTTTCTGTATAAGGTGTCTATGTTGTCATCGCAGCAAAAAGCATTTGTGTCATCAGCGAACAGTATTAGTGACATGTGCTTGCATATGTTAGGTAGATCATTCATGTAAAGAAGAAATAGCAATGGGCCAAGAATAGATCCCTGAGGAACACCACAAGTTAATTGCCTGTTTTCAGAGCATATTTCATTATATTGTACGCATTGTGTTCTTTTACTTAGGTAGTTCTGGAACCAGGTGAGTGCACTGCCTCTTATACCATAATAGGCAAGTTTTTCTAGTAAGATCTGGTGGTTGATAGTGTCGAAAGCTTTTGAAAGGTCCAAGAAGATGCCTATTATACTTTTTTTTTTTTCCAGTGATTCAATAATTTTTTCTGTCATTTCGGCTATTGCATGCATTGTTGAATGTTTCTCACGAAATCCATATTGCGATTTGTATAAAATTGACTTTTTGTCCAGGTAATTTGTCAGTCGATTGTACATAAGGCGCTCTAGTAACTTGAAGAAAAGTGGAAGTATGGAGACTGGTCTATAGTTTGAGAAGTTAGTAGAATCCTTGGCTTTATAAATTGGTGTAACACGTGCTATTTTTAGTTTTGATGGGAAAATGTCTTGTGCTAGGGATAAGTTGCAAATGTGACTAAGTGGGATAAGGATATCCATAACACAGGTTTTATAAATGCGCCACTTAAAACCATCGATTCCGGCACTTTTGGCTGGGTTGAGTTTGTTTAGAACGTTAAAGATCTCTTCAGTGCTAGTAGGGTTAACGAAGAATGATGATTGATAGCTGCCTGTAAGGTAATCAGAAAATTTTTTCTCGGATGTTGATTGAATTTTGTTCGAAAGTTCTTGTCCTATATTTACAAAATAATCATTGAATCCATTGGCAATTTCGAATTTATCGGTAATGACCTTATTCTTGTGAAGAAATTGTGTCTGTTGTGCCGTATTGGTCTTGTTTAAAAGTGATTTAATGGTTTTCCATGTCTCTTTTATGTCATTTTTAGACTCTTCAAATTTCTTGTGATAATAAGTTTTCTTAGCTGTTTTTGTTATTTGATCTAATTTATTTCTATATTTTTTAAACTGAATTTCATTGTAATTAGTTTGACACTTGATAAATGTTAAGTAGAGCTGATGTTTTGTATGACAGGCAGCTATTAATCCACTTGTAAGCCAAGGTTTAGTTGGGTTATGCTTATATTTTTTACTTTCTTTCATTGGAAAGCTTTGTTCAAAAATAGTCGTGCAGATGTCATGAAATTTGTTGTAGGCATGCTCACAAGACTGAATGTCTGTTACTATGCTCCAATCGACCTCTGACATAGATCTTTTGAATGTTTCAATGTTGACCTGACAGTAATCTCTGCATTTAACTTTTTCCTGTTCGAATTGTTTCTGGTATGTTTGTTGTTTTTCTAGGAGAAATATAGGTAAATGATCTGAGATATCAGTTACAAAAATTCCGACATGAGTTTTACTGATATTGCGATTAATATTATTGCAGAATATGTTGTCAATGACGGTCGCCGTAGATTCTGTTATTCTAGTTGGTTTAGTTATTGTCGGATAGTAAAAGTAGGTATTTAATAAGTTAATGAAGTCTTTGGTATGACAACATTTCTGTTGCTGCAGATCAATATTGAAATCACCCATAAGGTAGGCTGTTTTATTTTCCTTTTGTATTGTATCCAGAATTCTGCTCAAAGCTTCAATGAATTGTTTGTTGTCACTGTCAGGAGGCCTGTAGATTGTGCCAACAATTTTATTTCTACCTTTTTGAATCGGAATTTCGATAAATATTGTTTCAATGTATTCTTCCATTATGGAAAAGTTTTCACGCAAAATGAATTGAATATTGTCTTTTATGTACATGCCTACACCACCTCCACCATCCTTGTTAATTATGTCAGATCTGTGCTTTTCGATAAATGTATAGTTATTCTTGTTAACTAGAGTAGTAGGTGAGTTTACTTTTAGCCAAGTCTCTGTAATTCCAATAATTCCAAACTCGTGTGCACTCATATCTAGGAAATTATTTAACTTGTCATTGTTCTTCAGTATCGATCGAGTGTTTGCGTGCATGAGTGAGAGTGCAATGCTTTCTTTACTGTTTGTTATAAAATCATTAAATTGGCTTAGAAGCGTATAGTTACAAGTTTGTGGAGGTATGGATAAGTCAGTTCTAGCATCTTTTGAGTTGATGTCTCTATACGTGTGGGTGTTAAGTTTGAAGGGATTTAGAATTAGGTCTTGTATGTGCTCTATGTAGTTATATTCAACATGTGGATTCATGATTGCAAGTGTGTAGTCAGCATCATCATTAATGTGATTGAAAGGGAATAAAGATTTGTTGCAGTTTAGACACCACCATGGTTGGTCATCTAACTCAAGATGGAGATAATCAGAAGCAGTGAGTTTAGAACATCTTAAGTGAACCCACTCCGAACACAAGTCGCATAATAAGGCTTTTTGATTAGTTCTAACATGTCTCTTACAGGATGAGCAGGGGAATTTGGTTGGCATGGTAAGGATAGAAGAAGAAAAAAGCCGAAACAACTATAGTCGGAAAGAGTTTAGGGGAGGAAGATGCCAGAGATACTTTCCTTGTCTTGGCAAGATTATACACGGCTTAGTTTCAATCAGGCAAAGATATTCTACGTTGCTGTTACATGTACACAACTGAAAATTGAAATGATGAGGGCTGATCATTGGTTGGGATGGGTAATGATAATTAACCCTTTAAGCCATGAATTTGTTCAAGAGAATCCAAATTACTACAGAAGCTGCTGGTATGGGTGTCAAAGGGTTAATAATAATGACGAATGCTAATAATAGTGGTCTATGGTCATCTTAAAGTATCCATTAGTAGTGTGTTTATTTTAATGATCAATAATAAAATCTGAAACGATTGATAATATATCCATATTATGTGAACAGATTGAGTTGTATTAATGAGGCTAAGCAGATTAATACAACTCAATGCCTCATGTGGTAATAACTAATCAATTATTGATACCAGTTTTCATTTTCAAAATAGGCGAAAAATCTGTTGTTTGTGTCTCTATCTGTATATGTTGACTCCGCAAATTCCAATTGGATGCCCCGCGAAGTGGATGCGATTGCGCGAAATCTACAACGATAACAGAAGCCGTCGAAAACAGCCGCAGGTAGATCAATAACAAACATATCAAACAAAACTAAAATCACTACAAAAGCATTCTATCAAACTATTTTCGCAAACAGCAGGGGACAAGATACCTTCAAAAGTAAAAAAATCCTAAAACTCGAAGACATTGAAAGGGTTCAATTATGCGCAATTCTAAAGGACTAACACAATGGCAACCTACCCTCATCTAGGGCTGCGCGGTGTGGCTTACAGCCATATCGGTTTCGATATGACTTTTCATATCGGTTTTAACCGAATATCGGTTTTATGGACATGAAACAAAAAATTTAAATGATAAAAATTAGCACGAAAACAGAACGTATTTCATGCCCTGATACATTCGTAACGTTTTACGCCTTTAAAGCTTAATATACCTTATAATATCCATCATCGCGGGAGTGAAGTTATTAATTAGACCGCCTAAATATTACGCACAGTTAAATAAACATCGTTTATTTTGTCAAAATTAATCATAAATCAGCAAAACAGGTTGCGAAAAGACGTAAATCACGCGATTGCAATTAATTATGATGTAATTATCTCCCTTTTTGCTTTCATTTCCAATTCGGCCCGAGGACGAAATCATGCCTTGAAGAAAATATTAACTGTAATATTGCGATCGCGAATTTCATAAGTTAATATGATATTGTGTATAGAAGATAACGTTTTAAAAACGGTTTGAGTAATAATTTTATTTAAAATTATATCCTAATCAGCAAAATGTATTCAGCATTATATTTATTGGCGAGATTTTGATGCATTCGGGCGATTTAGTGTTGGGACGACTTTGCATTATGTTAATTAGCTGGTGACGTAAATAAAATGGATGCCGTTGTTTAGAAATGTTTTCCCCGATACAAATTTTAATGACAAATTCCAACATTAGTATTGTGTTTTATATTGCAAATTTATCTGAGACTACCAGAGAAAAGACGAGTGGATATTTATTTAATTAATTCGCTGCTTGATTTCTCTCGGCGTGCAGCGAGTTACACAGAGTTGCGCAATTGGGGCCACGTTCAATTATTAGTTGCGCCGAACATAGCTTAATGGAAAGTATGGCCATTATTATTCATTACGATTTTCCTGCTCGTTAGTATCTTTTATTTTTAACAATCTCGATACGAAAAACCGAAAATATGTTCATATTCGGTTTTTTTCTATATTTATTTTTTATAATCGGTTATGAAACCATCAGTGCAGGATAGCGGTTTTAAATATGGTATCGGTATATCGCGCAGCCCTACCCTCATCTCTATCCAATGTTTTTTCAATAAATGCAGACACATATATACAACACAAGAACAAGTTCCAACCTACACGTCACATACCACCGAACAGAGGCAGCTACATGAACACCATCCTACCAAGCAATACAATTATGGAATAATACAGATACAGACATATGCACACAAATTCTCACGTTAAAATCATCCAAAAATTTTATCAAAAACATATTATTGACAACGACTAGAAAGCACACCACTAACCACCACCATGGCCATTACACAGCACAGCTCTGGAATGACTTGGTATGCTTCCAGAGTGAGCTGAGGTGTCCTGTTGGGCATTCTGGGCACAGTGATGGATGACATTGCCTCCCAAATTAGCGGTTCCTTCCAATCCGATTGTGCTCGGAGTGTTCAGCGGAGCACTTCTCACTAATTAACATGTTACCTTACTGTCTTGATCTGGAGGCATGCCAACTTCTTTTAGCATTATTAATTCTATTATGAGCTGTGCTGTAGTCTAACTATTCAAAGCATCTGTTCACCGGAACAAAACATCAAATGTAAAACTGTATAGGAGTAATAATAATAATAATATGGTAATATATAATAGTTGAGCTCCTCCTTCTCTCCCCCCCCCCCCCCCCCCCCCCCCCCTCCCCTCCATCCCTGTCCCACCCTCCATCCCTTTATGTTCATGAATGTAATTGTCCTGTTTTACTGTTGTGTGATTCCTGTGGGGTGGAGGGAAAAAAACTCAATTTCATCTTAATAAGCTATTGAATATGTTGCAAGTTTTTAAGTGGAACCTGTTGCTAACAGCTGCCATAGCCTGCAACAGATTCCAGTTAAGCACTAACATTATTCAGCCTTCTTACATTGTATTGAATGATGTGTACTTTGTTTAGCCTACCAGTTGAAAGGGATATGTGATGTAGGTTGGTAAGTTACAAAATATACGTTAACCCTAGTCAATGAAATCACAGTATTCATGGGAGGTACATTATTGATTTAAAAAAAAATAATTTGACTGAGATGTGTTGCTGCCTTAAGCAGCAACAGCTTCCAATCAATGTAATTGCCAAATCTGCCAATACGTATTATTTTAGGTTTCCTATACTCCCTGACCTTAGCCAGAGCCAGTACATGCATATTCTGAATCTGACATATGTTATACTGACAAATGACAATACTGGCTACTGTCGACCTGAAGACTGATACACTATCCTCAATAACATTCTCAGAAGTCCAATATTAATTATTCAACCATCTGTTCATGTCACATTTGTGCAATTTGTGTAAACTACGTGTTGCATATTACATGCTTTATGGACTACTAATTTTTTAGACGGACTACTAATTTGCCAAGTCTGGTAGTCCCTTGGACTACCATCAACTTTTCGCTAATTTCGAACCTGGTTATATTACACATTTTAACACTGATCTCCATCTAGATTATTTCGAAACCATATTAGAAAAGATTTATTCTGTTCGTGGCTTGAACAACGCGATCGAAGCAGCAATACATGATAAAAATCATGAATTCTCTCGGCTTGAAAATATTGACTAGCTCCCGGTATGGTATATGTATCAATGACTGCTACATTGGAACAAGTCCCGCATTCCATAGAAAAAACGTTTTGCGAAATCAGGAAATTATGCTTTGAGGTTGTTTTCGGATTCACTTGCTCATAGCGTGTGTAGACGAAAAAAGCTGTTTTTGATATACAAACATGTTTTGAAATGTTTCCCTGTTGGAACACCAACCAGTTTCAACACAGTTTGTTTGCTATGCAAGTGCTATGAACTGCTATGCATTATTCGATTTGTTTAGCAGTTACTGCTGCGCAATCTTTTTCCAACAAAATATTCCCTGTGGCAGAGAAATTGGCGTCCAATATTCAGCAATTTTGGTGGACGATGTCGCTGTCTACGACTGCAGCATCTTCCATCAAACCTGCCTAGAAAATGTAACATTTATTATGTTTGGTCATTTATTATATTTTGAAAATTTAAAAATTTTCCGTCCGAGTACAAAGGGTTAAGGAAGAAGCGAAATCCTGAAACTTTGTCTGTACAGAGTCTGCCCATTAGGGAGATGTCATCTGGCCCGGACAAAGATTTTATGACAGACGTACAGATACATGTAGGCAAGTCAACATACCGAAAGAGACGCATCACATAATAATTTGATAATAGTAATTTTAGTATTAATAACCACAGTAGTTAATCAGCTAGTATTGAGCTGTGTTTCTTATTGTGGTTGTAGATTGATAAAATGGGGAGTATTAGATCAGAATCTGAAATAAATAAAGAGGCTTGATGCAGGATTGGGATAGATTTCCTCAATGAATGTCCATTTGCATGCCAAGAGAGGACTATTTTTGAAATTTTACCACTGGAATGACTGGCTCGGTTATCGAGCCAAGCATTCCAGTGGTAAAATTTCAAAAATAGTCCTCTCTTGGCCTGCAAATGGACATTCCTGAAGATCGATCTGGAGGCCGGCTTTGGCCAGCTTGACCATTAAAGGGGTTAAATGAAAATTGGAATCCCAGTGGTGTATGGGATATATTTGGCATCCGAACAGCATCCAAAGAGAAAGAGAGAGAGAGAGTTTGTCTCCGATCGACTATATGTAACATTCATCATCATTAGGCTTAATTGTATTTTACAATTCTTCTCACCCTTATTACAAAATACCAATCTGTTAAATTTACTGAGTTTTATTGGTAGTCAGTTTAGCATAGTGTGAAAACATGGCAAGCATAAAACAAAAGTTCTTAATCACTGATTGGCCCGTTAACTCGCGTATCATCCAAAAACAGCTTCGGCAGTGGTCCTGAGAAATGTTCATTTGTAGACCAAGAGAAAACTATTTTTGGAAATTTGCCACTGGAATGCTTGGCTCGATAACCGAGCCGGTCATTCCAGTGGTACATTTTCAAAAATAGTCTTCTTGGTCAGCAAATGGACATTTTCTATGAGAAATTTGAAATTTTGTAAAACAAATTTGAGAGTTAAAGGGTTAACGATCTTGTTTTATGTGTGCTATGCACAAACTCGTTTCACCGTACAGGCATAGAAAGCAGGTTTGTGGCGGGTGTGGAAATTATTATGCATCCATCTTCTCCACCACACATCTTAATCACCAGCTTGGTGAATTACTTTAAGAAGGAAGGAAGGAAAGGGTTAATATCTTATGTTCCATAAGATTGAGACCCTTCCATTCAGCAATAGATCCTCTGCAATAGAGTTGTTTTATTAAATTACAAGAGTCTATCTCATTAAGGGCTAGTAGAAATTTATGTGGGCTAGTAGATTTTCTGAATCACTAGTCCTACAGACTAGTGATTCGTTCAGGTTAACTTCAACAACCCCTGACCGCATCACTAAAACTAATTATTATTATTATTATTATTATTATTATTTTGCAGTGCATATTGGTAGCTGAATTCATATAATGATGACGTCATCAGAATCTCATCTTATGCGGTTGGCAGAGACCATGATTAATGTTAATCCTGCATTGTCCAGACAATACATGTGAGATGCCAGTACTTCATGCTTGCAATTTATAATTCCAGCGTTACACTTTCATGGCAAAAATTCCTGTTTACGCTGTTGAATATTTTGAAACTAATATGATGGAAAGTGTTAGGCGGCAACAGCTTTCAGTCTTATTAGTTTCTAAATATTCAACACATTTCTTATAAAGTAAGACCCTATTGTATTTGAACTGTAAAATTGAAGGTATTAACTGAGGATGACTGACTGCAAACATGTTCATCAGTGACATTGAAGTAAAGATGTGGCTAAAATATTTACTATTCGGCTAACAAAGATGGTATTTGCTAGTGCGTTGCAAAAGCCATGCTTGTTAAGTTATAACTTCACCAAAGACGTAGAATTTAGACTGTTACTTTTGTCCCTTTCGTGTCAGACTTATGGTTGCCTCATTGATTTTATTGTCATCTGACAGGTGGTGTCAGACACGTGCTTGACGGATTGAATTTGCTCAAATTCTACTCAGCCATGAGAAGTGTGTGTGTGTGTGTGGGGATTGGGTTGGAGGTTGAGAAAGGAGAATGTGTGTTCAGATATCATGGATTATTTAGAATTGATGACGTAACCCTTCTTGTCAAGAAAGGCAAATTCTTGCACTGATGTTAGCAATAGTCAAGAGGTGTCTTGTTACATGTGTATTGCAGTTCTTTTAAGCTGTTAACTCGCAAATTTGTTTTTAAAAATTTCAATTTTCTCATAGAAAATATCAATTTTCAGACCACGAGAATGTCGAGAAGACTATTTTTGAAAATTTACCGAGTTATCGAGCCAATCATTCCAATGGTAAATTTTCAAAAATGGTCTCTTGGTCTGCAAATGGACGTTTCTCAAGACCACTGCAAGAATTTGTTTTTGACTGATATGAGTGTTAAAGGGTTAAATCAGTGATTCTCATAAAGGTCTTTTTGAGGGTCTGTACCGACAAATTCCAAAAAGTAGTCGCAGTGGGTTCCATGGGACCCCAGAAAGTCTTGTATGATTTCAATTTTCTCATAGAAAATGTCCATTTGCAAACCATGGGAAGACTATTTTTGAAAATTTACTACTGGAATGATTGGCTTGGTTATCGATTGACTAAAAATGTCCCCACCCCTATAAAGTAATTACTTTACGGTTTGTGAACAAAATTACACGCAAAATCTAACATGGGAGCACCATAATTCATAGTTCTGTATCCATGGCGCCCTCTAATTTTAGCATGGATGAGAAAAACTGCATGGAAACCCCAGATTTCAGTTTGGGACCTCCAGATTTGATTTTGGTACCCCCAGATTTCGGCCTGTGGGGCTGAGAGCTTCGAAATTTAGAGGCCGTTGGAAACACTGCTTGAAATAGACGGCTCCATTGCTAGCTATGCTATGCTAACTTCCATCCACTTTCTACTCATTGTGGAGTCGATTTGAAACTGAAGTTTCAGTAATTCTGAGAATCTCATTTTCAATATGAATATACAGTTATGCTGTTGGATATTTTAAAACTAATTTGCAATACAGACACTCGTTACAGACTTTTGCACTTTTGTAACTGCGCTATATGTATGTTATCTTGATTGTAACCTCAGATGTGTTTCATTATGACACCAGATGCTTAACCCTGTAACACAAAACAGCCAAAAATTACTTCAGCGCTGGTCTTGAGAATTGTCCAGAGAAGCCTATTTTGGAAAATTTACCACTGGAATGACTGGCTCGATAACCGAGCCAGTAATTCCAGTGGTAAGCTTTTTAAAATAGTCTTCTCTTGGTCTGCAAATGGACATTTACTATAAATTTAAATTTTCTTGAAGAAATCGGAGGGTTAAAGCCAGGTTAAGTAAACCTATCAGATCTCTCCATTGAAACACTAGAACCGTAAGGGTTACGGTGTCATGTTTCGTATCAATCCCCTTGTGACTCTTGTTTCTTAGAAGTTATTGGTTTGATTGGCGTCTATTGAGTCCTTGTTTACATATCCCATTCACGCCATATCTAAGCTGGCTTTTGTTTTATTTCAGCGAGCCAGTCATTCCAGTAGTAAATTTTCAAAAATAGTCTTCTCTTGATCTGCAAATTGACATTTCTCAAGACCACTGCAGAAGCCGTTTTTGGCTGATATGAGGGATAAAGGGTGAATAGACACAGTATGGGTGAAGCTTAGCTAGAGATGGGCAGGGCATACCTAAAACTGGATTCCTCCATTCACGCATCATGGATGTTAGGTCAATACCTGTCAACCAATGTCAACTGTTTTCACTTTTCAGGTCCTTGGTTCTGGAAAGACAGGACGATGAAGGTAAGTTTTACTTTGGTGTTCAAACAGATTTTCACATTCAAATAAGAGCAATCAGAGATTGCAAGCACTTGCACTCACGTTGTTGTCAAATTATAAAATTTCTATGTTTTGTTTGTATTTTTCTGACTTTTTTATCACAACCGAAGTTGTGTATGATTACTCGGGCTGTAAAGAAACATTTTGCCATGATACAGTATCATAATACACTGGTCACGATATGATACACACAGGGTTGGGGTCAATTCTGATTGGAATTGGAATTGATCAGTCAATTCAAATTCAATTCCAGAATTGGAATTGGAGTTGATAAATCTGAGGACTAAGGAATTAGAATTAGAATTGGAATTGATAAATTTTAACACACCAGAATTGGAATAGGATTTGGAATTGATAATTTGAATTGACCGGAATTGATAAATTCCAATCAATTCCAGTCAGATTTGTCATAGATTTACTGAACATTGTTGGCTATAAAATGTACATGTAATATCTGTAAATTGTTCACTGCTCTTTATATGCCCTTAATACATTTCATGCCAAATGATCTATATGATACAGTTTAACACATTTCATTCTATATGCAGGATTGCAGTTTGATGATATTTATTATGCCAGATGTTATTAGATGCTTTGTTTAATATTTAAAAATTAATTCGACTGAATACTTTTGTCTCCTAAGGTTGCTTCAGTTTATATTAAAATTAATTTTAACAACTTAGTTATATGTTTGGTTTGAAGACTGGAATTTGAGATACTGATAATTCAGTGATGAGCAAGTTAGCCCTTAACCCTTTAACACCTAAGCCGGCCAAAACACATTCTGCAATGAGTTTGAGAAATGTCCATTGGCAGGCCAATGGAAGGCTATTTTTGAAAATTTACCATTTGAGTGGCTAGATGGATAACTGAGCCAGTAATTCCAATGGTAAATTTTCAAAAATAATCTGGCTCTGAATTGATAAAATGAAGATCTGATAAATGCTATGAACTTTAATACATGATTGAATTAACTCAATTCTCCCTGACCAGTGACCAATTAACCTATTTATCCTATGTGAGCTTTGTACCTCCTTTATTCAATCAAAGCTTCTGATCTTGAACTTATTTCATTTTGCATTCCCTGGAAAAAGGTTTTCATCTCTATGAAATCATGCCGTCCTTAAAATCATACAAATTAGGTAAAATTATTTCATATATATAAGCTAGAACCAAGATAACCAAATTATGTTAAAAAAATTCATCAAGATGTTAGCAGTAGTGTTCAATAAAGTAATAACTATCATCTGGGCGGAATGAAATGGGTGAATAAAGCAGTACATTACAAGATAATTGCCATGTGATTATACCCTCCTACATAACAAAGGAATCATTGAACAACCCCCCTCTGTGAAATGTCTCAGCTTATAAAAAACCTGGACTAGAGGTGTTATTCAAACTCTACCATACATGTGCTCAGTACTCTCACTCAGTACTGTACTATATACATTGTATTCTAATGCTTTTTAATGCAAACATTTATATAGCAAGGTTTACTTGTATCTAAAAATAATTAGACATGGCATTAACCTTTAGTCGCATTCATCACAAAAAACTCGGCATTCACCTATAATTAAGTCAAATGAACTAAAAATAAGGTCTGCTGAATGTTGACTAATAATTTGCTTGAAAGAAATTGCTTATTGGCAACAACAATTTTTATTCTAATTGTTTTAAATATTAACGGAGAAGCCAGTCAAAAATGCCTTCTGCACTGGTCTTGAAGAAGGATCATATGTATGCTAACTTGCTAAGAGACAATTTTTGAAAATTTAGCAGTGGAATGACTGATTCCATAACTGAGCCAGTTATTGCATTGTTAAATTTAAAAAAATTGTCTTCTCTTATCCTGCAAATGTGCATTTGCTAATGATAAATCTAGTTTATTCTTGGCCAATCTTTGGCATTAAAGGGTTAAAATATAACAATGTTGATCTCAAGTAAATATTAGTATGGAATTGGAATTGATCAAATGGAATTGGAATTGAACTTGTCTGGGTGGAATTGGAATTGATAAAATGAGTTGATGTGAAAACGGAATTGGAATTGATAAAATGAATTGGGGTGGAATTGGAATTGATAAAATGGAATTGACCCCATCCCTGCATACACGGTTATCAGGCAACTACATGTAGTTTGGTGGTGTGGGGCTTTGGGTCCCAAGCTTTGCGATTTGGGGGTACATATATACCCTCAGAAGGACCCCACCTGTGCCCCTCCACTCCACAATTGGAATTGGACTTGGAATTGATAAGATGGAATTGGAATTGAACTTGTCTTGGTGGAATTGGAATTGATAAAATGAATTGATGTGGAAACGGAATTGGAATTGATAAAATGAATTGAGGCGGAATTGGAATTGATAAAATGGAATTGACCCCATCCCTGGATACACAATACAATGCGTTATTTTTTCGCTAAGTTTCATCTGAACCTGCCCATTTTATGTTACTCTCAGTCTTCCAATTCTCATAAACAAATAGTAATCATATTCAGATGAAATTTTGTGAAATTGTTGTATTTGTGCCTAACTTTGACTATAATGTACCAAACGATGTTGACACATGAAGGAGGATGCCATAGGTATATTTGCCTCTACCATGTGTGTATCGATACACCATGTCATGATATGAAATGCATATCGTGAACTTGTGTATCGTGATTCACCAATAAATCAGTGAATCGTTGTAGGCTTACTGATCACATACTTTCAAGTACTACATTTTGAGCCAGATTTGGACCAACTGGTGATGTCTGAAATATCCATAGATTCAGACTTTGATCAGACTGATCAAATCTGAATCCACGCATGCACGCACACATGCACACGCGCACACACACACACACACACATACACGCATGCACACGTGCATATTTGAGTTAAAGAAATTACGTTTGATAATGATAATTAAATATTTATTTGAAAGAGCTTACGGTAGGTTATATAGGCAGGCAGGACATCATCGACCTTGTGCCAAAACACTACTGTCTTTGCATATATGACAGATTTACCGAGTTTACCAGCAAAATTTTAATAATCTTGGTTTATAAGTTGTGTGTTGCATTATCACTTTCATGGTCAAAGTTGGTAAAAAAATTAATTTTCTTGTAGAAAATATAAAATATCAAATTGCAATATTATTAAACATTTACCACATGAATGACTGGCTCGACAAGAGAGCCAGTCTTTCTCATTGTTAATTTTCCAAAATAATCTTCTTCATCCGTACATGCATGCTATTTTCCTTCACTGCCCGCATAAGCAAATCCTTGGTTGGCTTGACTACTGAAACCTTACTGTAATAGAAACTAAAAATAACATAATTTCTTTGTGGAGTGTCTGGGATACAAATGATTTCATCAAATGAATCCCAATGTTTGACATTCCTATTGGTACATTGGGGGGGGGGAAGGGTATACTCAATTGAGGAATACAATCTGTTGATCAAGAAATGATGTCATAATCAATTACGTCACATTTAGGCTGACACCACAATCAAATTAGTTTCAAACTATTTAACAACTTACCTGTATAGTTTCTGAAAATTGAGATTCAGGGAGTGCAGCAATTGATCGATCCCAACATGGGCAAAAAAGTGTGCGGAGCTTAGCTAGAGATTGGCGGGGCATAGCTAAATCTGGATTCATCCATTGCTGATTCATTTACTGTGATTGTAGATGTACAAACTTATTGATGGGTTTCACAACGGATGAAGCCGATTTTAGCTATGCCCCACCCATCTCTAGCTAAGCTCCACCCATGCTTTGCCCATGTTGGGATCAATCGATCCCTGTACTCCCTGAATCCCAATTTCAAGAAGACTATACATGTAAGCTGTTGAATATTTTGAAACTAATTTGACTGGGTGCTGTTACTTTAGTTTCAAAATATTCCACAGAATGTAAACTTATTAAATAGTAAAGATATACAATTCGTACAACTTGATGAACTTATTATGCGTTTATGATTGACTTAGATATATGCCATTCATGACGTAATGGACCTTTCCAGTTTATTCATCAATCATATTGTAAAATCTGAAATATTCAAAGTGCAGATTTTTGCATAATGGCTGGACAATTACTGATGATAGAGACCATTGATGTTATCCTTGAAATGAACACTGCACAAACTAGTCTTGATCATCATGGCCGTTAAAGGTCATAATGGCGCTGGAGTGTGCAGATCAGTCAACAAGATGACATCAGTGATTTTTACCACAGAGTTAGGAATGATGGTGTGCCGGGCCAGGATTGGCTGAGGGGTGTTGGGGGTGGGGATGGGTGTGTGTGGGGGGGGGGGGGTTGATGAGCGTGCTATATATTTGCATGTCATGTGAAAACGGGTTTTGGTTCACTTTTCGGTCCATTTTTTTTTTATGGTATAAACATGAATGTTAGATATTAGTTAGAAGTTTTAGTCAGAGTATAGTTATGATTGTTACAGAGAATAAATTTACAGTATAATACACGTTTGAAGTTGCTGTTTATCGATACAAGTATTAGTAGGTAGATTGATGCAACAAGACCAGAGAGAAACACTTTGGCACGATTCTAAGAATCTTCGAGAAGTCAGATGGCCCGGGGACGGATCTAAATATTTGATCACAATCAACGGCGAGCCGCATCCCCCACTTGAATTCATATAAATTTGGAAACCAATGAGCTGCTGCTGGTCCAGATTTCATAATATGACATCATAATCAACTACGTGACGTGTAGGATGGTGTCATAATCAATGATGTCATGAATGACATAGATAAATTTGTCATGAATGCATAATTGACTATGGACTAATGCGCTGTGGTATGAATTCTAGGTCCTTGCTACTTAAGGCAGCAACAGCATGCAGTCAAATTAGTTTGAACATATTCAACAGCTTACCTCTATAGTTTTCTGGAAATTGATCGATCCCAGCGCTGACGAAGTGTGGGTGGAGCTTAGCTAGAGATGAGTGGGGCATTGCTAAAACTGGAAAGGGTCATTGATTATGACATCAGCCTACATGTAATGTAGTTGATTATGACATCATATGATTGATCGATACACTGGATTCATCTATTGAGTATACATGTAGATGTCAATTTTACGATTCTACATTGATATTGGTCTAGAGATTTATTAGTTATAGCTGGTTGCATGGTTTCTAAGCCTTATGTTCAAACTTTATTATTCCCCCACTTCTAAATAAATGGATTTTTGTCCGGTGTGCATTAACGGTGTGCACTAATGTATCTATGTATAATACTGACATATAGTTGAGCGGCATGAGAGTCTGTCCAATGGACTGGATACCTGCGTTTGTTAAGCTGCTAGCGTAAACGTTAATCAGGGCTATGGTATTAATGCAAAAATAAATGGAGGGATGTGATCTGCCACTCAATTATATGACGTCGTAATCAATGGACCTTTCCAGTTTTAGCTATGCCCCACCCATCTTTAGCTAAGCTCCACCCACACTTGGGATCGAGCGATCATGAACTCCCTGATCATCAATTTCCAGAAGACTATGCAAGTAAGCTATTAAATATTTTGAAACTAATTTGACTGAGTGCTGGCGCTGCCTATGGCATGTATGGCAGCAAAATCGTCCAGTCAAATTAGTTTTAAAATATTCAACAGCACGTTTATTAAATAGTAAAGACATTCAATTCGTACAACAACCCTTAGTCCGTCATCAATTAAGCGTTTGCGATGAACTCATCTATGTCATTCATTATGATGTCATCCTACACGTCACTTATTTTATTATGATATCATATAATTGATAGATGAACTGGAAAGGTCAATTACATCAGATGTAGGCTGATGTCACATTATCACGTATTTAAAGCTCTGTCATGAACATTGAAAACTCTGTCAAGATGTGCGAATTGTATATCATTGATGCATTGACAATTCAATAAACATTCTGTTCAATAATATTTTGATACTAATTTGACTGGGAGCTGTTCTACCAGCACCCATTCAAATTAGTTTCAAACTATTCAACATCTTACCTGTATAATTACCGTGAAATTGTACTTCTGTGAATTCAGCCCTGTTCAAAGTATATAAATCCATCCCAACACACTCAAAATGTGGGCAGAGCTTGACAATAAATGGGCGTCGCATTGTTTGAAATAGATCCCTGTATTGATTTACGATGTCACACACACATTGATCTACATGCATATTATCCCTTTTTAATGACTAAATTTGTTCAGGGATATCAAAATATTTACTTATTAAATGTCCATTTGCAGGCCAAGAGAAGACTATTTTTGAAAATTTGCATCTGAAATGACTGGCTCGGTTACCAGCCATTCCAGTGGTAAATTTTCAAAAATAATCTATTGGCCTCCAAATGGACATACATTAACCGAGCCAGTAATTCCAGCGTTACATTTCCAAAAAGAGTCCGCTTGGCCTGCAAATGGATATTCATCACAGCCACTACCCAGGCCAGTTTTGGCCGGCTTCATCAAGAAACGGTTAAATAGCAGCATCTGAAGTTGCGCACAGTGAACTACTTAACGGTACACTGATCTAATATTGTTGGTGTTGTTTTCAAAATTGTACTAACTAACACGCTTCTGTTTCTGTTTTGGAAACAGGCATATAATGAATTACATTCGCCATTACATTAAAGGGATATTCCACTGGCGGATTTTATGCATCTGACGTAAAGTACTAATTCTCCGCATTAATTTGAGACCAAGAGCACAATCTTATGCCAACCAATAAAAAAGTTATCATCAATTTAAATTGCTAAAGTAACCAGTAGATAGAGGCGCCATTTTGGACAAGCGCATGACGTCACCGACACACCTACTTTCTTTGCCCGATCGAGGATTGCCGTAAACAGGGGAGGTAAATCTTGCATCTCGTGGATAATTAGCATACTGGCTAAACAACTGACACTTTGCCACAGTGTTTGGAGGAAATTAAAGTGCAATTAGTGTCCCGATGATCGCGCCAGTCATTGTAGTGCTAAATTGTCAAAAATTGTCCTCTTATGGGCAATTTCTATTTTTGAAAAACATTGAAAGGTTCTGCCAGGAGCGTATTTGCAATCAACCAGCTACAACAAATTCTTGAAAAATATGTTAGTTGAATAAATGTTGAAAGTAATTTCTCTGAAAGCTGTTGCTATTGCAACTTCTGCTTCCAGTCAAATTCCCGTTTCAAAATATTCAACAGGCAGTAAATATGGGTCAACATTTTAAAATTTGGGATAAATTAGTTAACTCTTTCAAGGACAGAAAAGCAGAAAGCTTAAAATTTACCCTGCATAGGCCTATTGTGTAAAACTAATTAGTTTGGAAGCTACTGCAACATAATTCCATGAAAATTTAATTCAAAATATTCTACACTCTGCATAGTTATTTTAAAATTGGGAGTAAACGTTGTAAATGATTAATAACGCTTGGTTTCAATATGTGAAAGCACTAAATTACTAATTATGTCTAGCATACGCTTGTCATTATTTAATAGCTGTCACATACTATCGTCTACGAAGTAAGCTGCGAAGCGGTTGCCTATAATTGACCGACCCGACAATCAGCGACATCGTTTCATTTTCGTTTGCAAATCCCGTTTTACAATTGATGCAAGAAAATACTGACGTTAATTGTCAAGCTTGATTCCGTTATATTAAAATTAAGTACCGTGCCTTTTGTTTTGAAATGCATGACACATTATTTTAAAATTATACAGACTATATGTTCTAAACTTGTGTCTTCCAAATTTAAATGTGGAAGATATCCATCCAGTGCCGATGTTATGAAGCCATCTTTCAGTTAGCCCCTTTTTATGCGGATGCTTCTGTGGATCTGGTAACTGACGATGTGAATTGCTGTACCCTTTCCATGATCATTTCTATTACTGCAAGCCCATGCTTGACATGCGGACATGTTGCGATTTAACCATCTCATGCCAGCACTGGCCTCTGCAATCGTCAAGTTGAGGACGCAGGTCAAAAGAAGGCTATTTTGAGAATTTACAACTAAAAAGACTGTCACGGTAACCGAACCAGCCATTCCAGTGGTCAATTTTCAAAAATAGTCCGCTTGGCCTGCAAATGGGCATTCAATAAGGAAATATTCTGATTTTCCTGACAGAATTTGATCATTAAAGGGTTAATTAATATTCGGCCTTCATAACGCGAAGTAAACAGGTAAATCTAAAAGCGCTGGCGATATTTTGCTGGTGTGTCGTTGACGTCATAATCTCGCAGTTTCTCGCTCTCTTTGCGAGAAAATGGATGCGCCTGAGGAGTCACGTTTTCGAGCGTTTTGGGCATATTCATTTTATTATTTCTCGGCAATGGAGCAGTGTATTTTATATTTTTTTGTGGAAACTATTTCGGATTATAGTATATTTTTAGTTGACTTATTCCCGATTTTCACTGGAATTTCCCTTTAAGCCATTCATTAAATTTCAAGGGAGATAGATTCCTAGAATTCAGTTAAATAGTGTTAAGCGATATGAGTTACCTCCCTTAGAAATTATTACTCAAAATTTCATAGAAATGTAAGAAAATCTTAAGAGTACATATATTTTTCAGAGCACACTAATATCATATTAATTATTGTCATGGCATAAAATAAAACTAGATAAAGCTCTTTAAAATTTCATTGCATAAAAATATTTGTCATTATTAAATGGGAATTCCCATTTAGTGAAAACAAGATCTTTACACGAGGGGAACATGGAACACATGAAATGTTTATGTATTTATATGAAATTTGTGGCTGGCTAATCGATATTAGCCGTAACGTTATTATGTTGACTGATGCGATTCTATGGCTTAGTAACGGGTGAATATGGAAATTTGTATTCGAATATTTTTCGTCCAATATTTGCCTCTTCAGATTTTAAACGTCTAACTATAGAATTTGATAAATTTAAGCAGTATGGTTACAATCTATGTTTAGAATGAACACCTGGGCCCGGATTCACAAAGAAGTGTAACTTACAACAATGACATAAATTAGCCCAAATATTGGCGTAATTTACACCTGCAAATGTACCACGTGTAAGTCTGGGAAAAATGTGTAACTTTGTCAAACCAGCAGTGAATGGATGAATTTAGAAAAGCGAATTGACGTTTTTCTGTCGTGACGTGAGCTTTCAACTCATGCGGACTACAGTTAAAGCCTAATTACTGTAACGTAAACAAAGCAACAGCTGTTGATTTGTGTAGCGTGTAGATTGATATTTATATGCGATTGATTGGCTGCTAATGAAACTACGCAAATATGATTTTTTTTTGTTAATTTAATTACTCGTTTGAATGAGCATTATTAGTATAACATTACAGGCACATTGTACATCATTTCGTCAAATCAACCTGTTATTTGGCACATGCGTAATTCATGTAAAAATTTGTAAGTTGAAGATTCCTAAAATTGTCATTGACACGCGCGTATTAACCCTGTATAAATTTCCATTTTGTCGTGGAAAATTCTAATTTTCAGTCCGCAACCATTATTTTTGAAAAACTTATTGGAATGACTGGCTCTGTTGTCTCTTACCGAACCAGTCATTTCAGTGGCAAAATTGAAAAAATAATCTCTTGGTCTGCAAATTGACATTTCACTAGACCATGCTCTGCGGAATCCGCGTTTTTTGCTGGCTTGAGTGCCAAAGCCTAAGGGTTAAAGTTTGTGGTTATAATTAATTGTCAATTCTTGAGTCACTTAATTATAGCCTATAGGTACAGCCTATAAATTTGTGTACAAAACCATACAACAAATATATAGCTTTTAGTGCTGAAGAAGTTACTGAGATGGTCACGAAAGCTACACTCAAACAATGTCTACATCCCGGAGAGGTACCTAATTTTTCCTTATTATAAATATATGGCCTACTACGTCTTTCTATATAAATTTGTTTCTTGTTTTTTTTGTGACAAAAATTCAAAGACCGTTCCTAGGCCGGGTGGCTAGGCCTACGTCCTCAGAAAACATATACCGGTATTGATAATTTATCACATATGCATATCTGTCACATTAACATATGCGTAGGAACAGCCGACAAGGTTGGGGTTTGGGGTGGTGTGGGTGTTAGGATTGTTCCTCTCCCGTAGAGTATCCCTATACTGGCTATAGCACCTCTAGGTTTTGGCCCCACCTATATATAGTTTGCACCCTCCCCACCCCTGGTAAAAATACGGTCCTACGCCCATGCGTCTTAAGCGCATATATAAATAAGTGTGTTTTGGTGTTTGTTATTCTCGTAACCCAACCAATTAACAAACCCAATTCATGCACGAAAGAAATCACTTCTGGGCATTGTTGTGCTTAATATATTAATTCTGACAGCTCTGTCAGATTCAAGGTCTCACGGTCAAGGGCCTGTTTTCGCTGATGCAGTCCATGGTTCATGCGTTTTGGCATTCCTTAAGTTGAAGATCTACTGATTTATTTCGTCGAACAAGTGACCGAGTTTTGATCTCGGTTTGTTGTTGCCAATGGTTACTGGTTCGTAAATTTCAAGATGGCGCCGTGCCCAGCTAAATTTTACAACTTATTTGAATGACGAGCTCTCGACAATATTTTAGTGTATGCGGTCGTCTGCAATTTACATACACTGAAATTAAAGTCTAAATCCAATTACTATCAAATTAATTGCTAAAGTTAACGCAATTTAGAATGCTTGTGGGTTCAGAACATTGCCACGAAATTGCAATCAGCATGCCTCGTCAATTTACATAAATGCCGTCTTGGCATTTCTGGTCCGTGGTCAGTGGCTCCTGGTTCCTGAGTCCATGGTTCCACAAACCAAGGGTCTGTTTTCGCGACTGACGGAGTCAGTGAATCACTGACGCAGTCCGTGGATCGTGCGTTTTGGCGTTCCGGAAGTTGAAGATTTACTGACTTGGTTCATCGAACCAGTGACTGAGTTTCGATCTCGGTTCGATTGTTGCCAATGGTTACTGGTTTGTAATTTCAAGATGGCGGCGCCCAGCTAAATTTTACAACTTATTTGAATGGCGAGATCTCGTTAATATTTTTAGTGTATGCGGTCGTCTGAGATCTGCATAGACTGAAATTAAAGTCTAAATCGAATTACGATCAAATTAATTGCTAAAGTTAACGCAATTTAGAATGCTTGTGAGTTCAGAACATTGCCATGAAATTAAAATCGGAAAGCATCGCCAATTTGCATAAATGCCGTTTTGGCATTGTGGTTCGTGGTCAGTGGTCCCTAGTTCGTGGTTTAAACCAAGTCATCAAATTCACTGACTCCATCACTCGCGAAAACAAGCCCACGGTCGCCTACACTTCCGCATTCTTGTCAGAACGAAGATTTGCGCATCCACGTACTAGAGAGATCTGCATTCATTTACGACAAAAAACTTAAGACAAAAAACTTACGCGTGTCTTCATGAATCCCGGTTAAGTCAAACCCATAAGTGTGATGGCGTAACTTACGCCAGGCATAACCTACACTTGTTTATGAATCCTGGCCCAGTCCTTCCATCCATAAAATGGTGGTCATTTAAGCTGCATGTGTGTTAATGTTAATGATTAATGACATAGCAGTATTAAGTCATTTCATACTCTCCTATATAATATCTGTACACCTATTAACTTCAGCTGGCAAACAAATAACTTATAAACCTCTCTTCTGTCAATTTAACCTTTAACCCTCACCACACTGAGGTCAGATTATTAAATTTTCAAATTAAAAATTTTAAAAGATGAACTGGTGTACATTTTCCAACAAATTTGGTGGAAGATGGTGCTGTCGAAGACAGCAACATCTTGCACCAAATTTGTTGAAAACTGTACACCAGATTCTTTGCTATTGACATAGTAAAAGATAGAATATTGACATCAGAGTGGTAAGGGTTAACACTCATATCAGCCAAAAATGGTCTGTTCTGTGGTCTTGTGAAAGGCCCATTTGCAGACAAAGAGAAGACTATTTTTGAAAATTCATCACTGGTATGACTGGTTCGGTAACCAAGCCAGTCATTCCAGTGAAAAATTTTCAAAAATAATCTCTTGGTCTGCAAATGGACGTTTTCTATGAGAAAATTAAAATTTTCTTGAAAAAATTCAAATGTTAAAGGGTTAATGACCAAGCTTTGTAAAACGGCCCTTTAGTGACTGTGAAGTATGTCCATTTGGAGCCCAAGACCAGGGTATTTTTGAAAATTTACCACTGAAATAACTGGCTCAGTAACCAAGCCCGTCATTCCAGTGGTAAATTAAATAAAATACTCTTCTATTGTCATACACACGGACATTGCATGATTGAGCACAAATTTGAGTTTTCTTTACTATTAAACTTTAATGGTTACGTCGGCAAAAACAGCATCTCTCGTGGTCTCGGGGAATATCCATTTGACTTCCATTGGTACATGTAATTTACAAAAAAATGTTTTCTATTGGACGTTAAAATAAGTATTTTCCTTGAAAATCTTGCTGACTAAAGGGTTAGTTGAATATGAGGAGAATTTAAACGCTTTGAGCCGCTGTTGATACAAGAAGAGTTAACACTTACCACTCTGATGTCAATATTGTATCTTTTACTGCGTCAATAGAAAGGAAACTGGTGGAGATTTTTCAACAATTTTGGTGGACGATGTTGCTGTCTGCGACAGCACCATCTTCCACCAAATTTGTTGAAAAATGAACACCAGTTCATCTTTTAATTTAATTTGAAAGCTTAAAATTTTGTCATCAAAGTAAAGTGGTTAAGGGTTAAATAAGCACATATGATGAGGAGCCACATTGCTGTTAAAAAAAATGTTCAGCGTATACGTGTAAGTCTTACGTGTTCAGGACTTTATTTTACTGCCATAATCCATAATGATCCATCAGGCTTGCAGAGTCTGTATGGAACACATGAATACATTCTTGCTTGCCAAACCTTTTATAGACTTAGAGGATGGATTGTTGTTTAAAGATCACAAACGAGAACTATATTATATAGTCTTCCAAAACACAAGGTTTTATCATATTTCCAAATTAAAAAGAATTTGATAGATTTTCACAAACTTTGGTTAAAATCATAAAATTTGAATCGACATAAAATTTATGGTATGTCATCACGTGAATTATGGCGCCCCTCCCCCCCGCCCCGCTGGCTTGCGCGTGGCTTCAGATTACACAGCACATGTTTTCAGAAGAACCGCGAGTTTAATACAGTTACCAAGTGTGACATCAGCTCCTCCCAAAAGCAAACCACCAAACCAGCACAGTTCCGGAGAACCAAACCGCGCGCTGTAATGCGACGAAACAAAATAAATCTCAACAAGTAACTTGAGTTTAATACAGTTACCAAATATGACATCAGCTTCTATCCAAGTTCTGTTTCAGTTTCAGTTTATTTACACCCAGATCACAAAGTGACATGTGGGGAACAATGATTTTACAGGATTTACACGTTATGGCGGCTAGACATTGTGACAGTTAACATCATCTTGGTCATAATTCATCAATTGCATTATTGTCATTTATATTAGCAGTATCATCACATTCATCCGCATTGACATTGGCACTAATTAACCCTTTTATGACGAGGCCGGTCGTAACCGACCTCTGCGCTGGTATCGAGGCGTTTCCATTTGTTGGTCAGGAGAAGACGCTTGCCAAAAATCTATCACCTAAATGATTGGCTCCATGTCCGAGCCAGACATTCCAGTGGTAGATATCTCAGCAATAGTCCCCGCCAGTCCATAAACGGACACTCGGATCATCACCGTTGTCGTCGTCATCATCGTCTTGATTTGTGTTCTCTTGCATTTGTGTACTTATTTGTATGCGTGATATGGTGTCGGTACTATGTGTAGGGTTCGTCAACGTTGGAACTGTTTATTAATTATGCCAATCATGTGGCATAGTGATATTAGCAGATTTTTGTTCTTGGTTCTAGTTTAACAAACACTAATTCCTCTTACATTTCCGTAATATGCTGGTGTTTAAATGAGCTGCTGTGAGCCATCACTCATCAACATGAAATATTATTCACGTGATGTTGTCCTGCCAAAATAGACATTATCGCGATGACAAAATTTGCAATTTAAGGCCATTGAAAATGTGCAAATAAGGCAAAAATAAAAAATAATTTTGTTTCCTGTAAACCTCCCTGGTGAAATGTTTCTTTGTTTTCATCCAGCCCGGAATAAAATAATTTTTTTTCTACTCAGCATAAATGCTAAAACATCCATATATTTGTCAAACTATTTATTGAATACTGTAGGCTTGGGTACATCACCATCACCATTTGTCCCTACAGAAATTAATAATTGTCAACATGTACATGATGTATATTGTATACAGTCTAGTCTGAGTTCTCTGATCTCGCCCCCATATACTATAGATTTTAACCAGATAAAATCCATGTTGCAGAATCATGGAACCCAGACAAGATGTAGACCGACATGAGATTTTGTCTATGCAATACATTATACCATGTAACAGTTATTTAACCCCTACGACTGATGTCAAAATTTTAAATTTTCAAATTACATAAAAGATGAATTGGTGGTCATTTTTCAACAAATTTGGTGGGAGATGGTGCTGTCGTAGACAGCAGCATCTTCCTCCAATTTTGGTGAAAAATGAACACCAATTTCTTTGCTATTGACTCAGTAAAAGATAGAATATTGACATCAGAGTGGTAAAGGGTAATGTGCAGGCCTCTACGGAAACAAGGACAAATTTGTCCAATACGCATGCTATTGATATATTTTTAATCAGGCCGCCGTTAAGTCAAACATGTACAATTTTGTCAATAATGTGGCTGATAGCTGTTGCCTATTGTCTTTGACATTTCGACCCCAAAATTGGCACACATCTTCAGGAACCCACACGCAACCTTCCCTCCAAGGTTGGAGAATTAAGATACCTCCAGGACGTATTAAAAATGTTCTTTTTGGAAACAATGTTGTTGAAAGCTATTGCTGTTTTCTTTGGCTGGTGGATATTGAGCGGTTAATGATGGGTTACTGCCACCATTTGGTATTTTTTATTATTCATATTCGGTAGCGAATATAAAAACATGACCTAGTTTTGACCTACTTTTCACAGTTCATTTAATATTACCAAAACCTTTGTCCGGGCTGTAGTTTCGAGAGTTTTTGGTGTACAGGAACTAAACTTGATATGTGGATGCATCTTATGGAGACGGTGTGCAGTGTCTGAAAAGTATATCAGTATGACCTACTTTGAACCTACTTTTCATGCTTCGCTGAACATTAAAGTCTACACTTTTGTCCAGGCCATAGTTTCAAGACTTTTATATGTATGATCATGTAACTTGGTATGTGGATGCATCTTATGGAGATGTGCAGTACTTTTTGGTATACAGGAACTAAACTTGATATGTTGTTGTTGCTACTTTTGACCTATTTTTCACGGTTCACTGAACATTACTATTCCGTGCATTATACGGCAGTAGTGCCGTCGTCATCCAATTTGCGTTTACATGTAGCTCAACTTTTCTGTTTATACCTCATGTTTGGTTAGTCATACTGTACCCAAACTTGGATACATGCTTCCTTATAATGACCCAGCATGACACACTGACCATGGGAATCAAAAAGCCAAATGTCAAGGTCAAGGTCATTGGATTTTTTTAACATTAATATTTTCCAATTAGCTCAACTTTTCTGTTTATATCTCATGTTTGCTTAATCATAGAGGACCCAAATTAGGTTACATGCTTCCTTATAATGATACAGCATCACACAATGACCTTGGGATCACAAGGTCAAAGGGCAAGGTCACTGTGACCTTGGTAAAAACGTTTTTTTCAACATTAACATTTTCCATTTATCTCTACTTAGCAGTTTATATCTCATCTGAGGTTAATCATACTGGGCCCAAAGTTTGACACAAACTTCCATATAATGAGGGGTCATTACAAAATGGCCTTGGTGTCAAAAGGTCAAGGTCACTAGGATATTCCTAAAAATTTAGCTTTTTCAATATTAACATTTTCCATTTAGCTCAACTTAGCAGTTCATATCGCATTTCTGGTTAAGTATGATACTGGACCCAACCTTGGACACATACATCCTTATAATTGGAGGGCAATGATGTCAAAAGGGCGAAGGTCATGGTTATTGTGAAATAGGTAAAATCTTTTTTTTGTCAGCACTAAAATTTGTTGTTTTTCTCAACTTAGCCTTTCATATCTCAGGTTTGTTTAATTTTCCTGGACCCAAACTTGAACACATACTTCCTTATAAGAAGAGGGAATGGCAAAATAACTTTAGGGCTAAAAGGTCAAAGGTCAATATTAGTGCGATAGTGGTAAATGACTTTCAGCATTAATATTTTGCATTTATCTCAACTTAGTGGTTCATATCTCATGTTTGGTTAGGCATGCTTTTTTCAACAGTAGCGTTGTGTTTAGTTAACCTTCACTGTTTATATCTGATGTTTGCTTACTCATACTGGAGCCACAGTTGGGCACATGCTTGATTATAGTGAGTGAGAATGACACATGACACCTTTGAGTCAAAATATCAAATGTCAAGGTCACAGTGTAATTGCTAAAACCAAGTTTTGATCAAAAGTAATATTTTACTTTTAGCTCAACTTAGCGGTTTAAGCATACACAATCGGATACACCCTTCCTTATAATGAGAGGGCATGACAATCACCTTGACATCAAAAGGTCAAGGTCAGTGTAATAATGACAAAGCTCAATGATTTTCTCAACAATATCATCACTTTGCTGGGACATATCTGGGACAATTACTTTGGGGCCAAAGTTCATGGTCATTGATAAGTGTAATGATAACCCGTCTATATTTACTTTATGTTTGAAGTCAAGCTTCATAATTCATTGCAAAGTCATAAAGCCAAGCTTTATGGTTACATTGCAATCACATTTTTGATCAATTTCATGTCACTTTACATTGCCACTGTATGTCAATGCATTACTTATACAGGGACCCTAGATTATGTGATGTGACCCGTGTGTATGTGAGCCATCTGTGCACTTATCGATTGTAACACACACACACACACACACACACACACACACACACACACACACACACACACACACACACACACACACACACCCCTCCCACCACCTCGGAATGGGCTGGGCCAAGGGGGTCAAAATTGGCCAGTAATTATTGATTGTAATGCAACTCCTAGACCATTTCAGAAAGAAACTTGAAACTTTGGAGATGATTGCACATATGGTCAGGGATGTGCATGCCACTTTTGGAATTTTGGTATGACCCCCCCCCCCCTCCCCCCCCCCCCCCCCAGGGGTGGGGGTGGGGGTGGGGGGAGTGTGGATAAAAATTAAATTTATCCAAAGTTGGTCATGTCACATATCATTTTGAATCCCATGAGTAGTAGACTACAGTACAAGGAATTATTTTGATATTGGTTCAAACTAAGTGTAGGGACGGGGTCAAAAGGTCAAAATTGGGCACCAATCCATTGTAACGCAACTCTTCGCGCACCATTTCAGATAGAAATTTGAAACTTTGGGGATAATTACACCTATGGGCAAGGATGTGGATGACACATTAGAATTTTGATATCAACCCCAGGGGTGGGGGGAAATCATGGGCAAATTTTTTTATCAAATGTGGTCAGGTCACATATCATTTTGAAGCTTGTGGTTAGTAGACTACAGTACAACAAATTATTGTGTTCTTGAGTCAGTCTGTGGTCAGGGGTCAAATGGGCAAAGTGAGCTAAAGCCAATTGTAGTGGAACTACGCGCACACCATCTCATATAGAAACTTGAAACTTCAAATGGGGATCATTGCATTTCATTTTGAAACCCATTAATTACCCATTGAAACTAGATTTCACAGGATTTACTGTGTTTTGGGTCAAAGTGAGGGTAAAGCTTGAAGTGGTGAATGCGTGGGGATTTGCGATGGCATGCCATCGACTGTGCATTCTAGTTTGAGTTGTCCAAAGATTCAGTAATATAGAAAAAAGTGGATCATATTTTTGTCGATCATGGCCAGACTAATTTATTATTTTGTTTTGCAAAAATTCCCACCCAAAACACAAGATCGGAGATGGGGGGGGGGGGGGTGGTGGTGGGGAATAATGCACAATTTCAAGCTCATGAGTTTTAAAAAATTATTACAGTTTTAATCCTTTCATCAGTATATTTTATCAAGATTGATCAAGAAAATCCACTCAGTGAGCGTCCAGGCCAAGAGAAGACTATTTTTGAAAATTTTCTGCTAGAATGACTGGCTCATTAACGAGCCAGCCATTCCAGTGGTAAGTTGTCAAATATAGTCTTCTCTTGGTCAGCAAATGGACCTTTCTTATGACCATTGCAAAGCCATTTTGAGCGGCTTGACCATTAAATAAAGAGTTACAGACAATGCTGAGGAATTCAGAGTGATATGGATTTGACTGATACTAGCTAGAATTATTCCAGCATTAGTTTTGTTCTAGATATGGAAAGATTAGTGCAGGAAGGTTTTTGTAAAACCTAAATACAAGTTGGTATGACCCTTTAATGGCCAGGAAATCCAAGTATTTGTTTATTAAATGTTCATTTGCAGGCCAAGGTCAGACTATTTTTGGAAATTTATCACTGGAAGGACTGGCTCGAGCCAGTCATTCCAGTGATAAATTATCATAAATATTCTTCTCATAGCCTGCAAATCATCGTCCTATTACACGATCCCTACCCTCCCACTCCGTGGTTGCGGGCTATGATATCCAAACTAAGTTAACAAAACGTCCTAAATGGGGTCAGTCAACTTCCGCACAATGAAATTGCCCGGTTGTTATAATCCTACTAATATACTGTCAATCACATAGATTGACATTCATGTCTCGCCAGCTCTCCATCGATAGTGGCATGAAGCCACGCCTCTATTTTTAGATTGCTAGTTAGATTTAAGTAGGCAGAAATCTGATTGGTGGCGTAAATCAGGCAGTCAGCATAGCCAGATATCAAAGATCTGCAAGTATGTAGTACGATGCCTGCAAGTGGACGTTCCGAAAGACCACTATAGAGGCTGGTTTTGGCTGGCTTGACCATTGAAGGGATAAAGCACAGAGCTGATCACTGACATTATAATGCTAATATAGGCTGATTGGTGTTGACTGAGAAATTGGATTTATTAATAGATGACTCCTAGCTGAATGTGGAGGAACTTGCGGTCCCTTGTTTTACACTGTGTTGTCTAACCAGGTAACAAGTACTTTATCAGCAGGAATATGCGGATCATAGATGTTAATCCTCTGATAGTTTCATATTTCCAAAATGGATCCTAAAAGCATTCTGAGGATCGCACGTGTAGTTCCGTACAGTTGGCATTGTTGGGAGAATTGATGAATCCAGTTTCTCAGTCACTCATATGACATAATCAACTACATGACATGTAGGGTGATGTCATAATCAATTACGCCATGAATGTCATGATTTAGTCCATCTTAAGCGCTTAATAGTCCATCAAGTTGTACGAATTGTATGTCTTCTATTTAATAAACATTCTATTGAATATTTTGAAACTAATAGGCCATAGGCAGCAACAACACCCAGTCAAATTGGTTTCAAAATATTCAACAGCTTGTATAGTCCTCTAAATCGAGATTCAGTGTGAAGATCGATCGATCCCAATGCGGGCGAAGCGTGGGTGTAGCTTACCTAGAGATGGTCGTGGCATAGGTAAAGCTAGATTCTTCCATTAGGTACTGTCTGGATTAACTATTAAATATATGACAACAGTTCTGAAGTGATTGTACCCGTCAGATAACTAGTGGTAATGTTACACCGTCTTTGTGAAATCTTATTACAGAACCAAAGAGCCCTGCGGAGGACTTGACAAAGAGCTGTTGTCCTTACTGTGGATCAATCTATCTGCCTGATAATTACATGACTCGGATACTACCCAAGATGAAACTAGGCAAAACTCTTCATAAGCTGCTGATGCGACAAGCACAAGGACCCACAGTGATGACCAAATACCAGAAAAAGCTGATTACTCGATATCGGAAGAGTTCTGCGAGATTGGTAAAAATGATTTACTAACTGTTAACTCTTTAACACGCATATCAGCCAAAAATGACGCCTTCTGCAGTGGCCTTGAGAAATGTCCATTTGCACACCAAGAGAAGACTATTCTTGAAATTTTACCACATGAATAACTGCCTCGATAACCAAGTCAGTCATTCCAGTGGTAAATTTTCAAAAATAGTCTTGTTCTGCAAATGACCATTTTCTATGAGAAAATTTAAATAATCTTGAACAAATTTGAGTGTTAAAGGGTTAATAGTCACAGTAGCCAAAACTTGCCTCTGTGGTGAGCTTTAGGAATGTCCATTTAGAGGTCAAGAAGACTATTTTTGAAATTTTACTACTGGAATAACTGGCTCGATAACCGAGCCAGTCATTCCAGTCATAAAATTTCAAAAGCACTCTTCATGTCCTGTAAATAGGCAGTCATTATGCAAATATTCAGTGACTTTGATAGGTTTGTAATGAATGAGTCCTAGGGACTCAGGGGTAACTAGGTAAATGGGTCCCTGAGAAACTTAATGAGTTTTCTAAGGAGGGACATCAGCAGTGAGTCACTCATACTGCTATCCCACAATATGGTTAAATTTCTTGGGGACATATTACGGATTGTGGCCTGACAAGGCAACGAAAATTTTGTTGCAAATTTCCAGAGTCAAATTGCAAACCATACACTTGTTTTAACCGGAAGCTAAGACTGTGAGCAGGGCTGGGGTCAAATACAAAAGTATTTGTATTTGTAGTAATTTAAATACATGTTTCAGGTATTTGAAAGTATTTGTATTTGAAAAGTATTTAAGGCAAAAAAGTATTTGTATTTGTATTTAAATACATTGCCAATGTATTTGAGTATTTTCAAATACTTTTCAAAGTACTTCTCTGTCTATTTCTGATAAATTCTTACATTCAACTGTACATGATCAGTGCAAATTAAAATTGAATGCAGATTTCTTATATCTTCTGTAACTTTGAATGTCATACTCTGTTGAAAATTTTAAAATTAATTTGACTTTTACAGTTGTTGCCTTAAGAAGCAACAACCTCAAGTGAGATCTTTGTCAAAATTATCAACAGTATGGTTGTATTGAAATACAGTTGTTAGTGCTTCAGTGTTAAAAATATGACTCAATAAGAATAGAGCTAATCCTTTTATAAAATCAATATCTTAGCAAATTGTTTTTAAAATTCTTTTTCATACACTTCACACATGTTATCCTCAATTTTAATCAGCCTGGTTTTAAAGAAGATGGTAATGAAATCTTTAGACTAATTTGAAAATAATTATATGAAAGTGGTGTGTTCTTAGACAGCAACAATTTTCAGTCACATGATTTTCAAAATATTCACATGATTTTCTCTGTTTTATGTAACACACATTATCTATGCATATATAGAATGAAATGAGCTTTGCTTCCAGTCTGGCCTCTGCTTGCTGTTACATCCCAATTTCTTAAACCAATGTATCATACTGTACTGTCCTCTAAACTGAATCCTACTGTCTCAGTCTTGTATAGCTGGTTTAATTCTCAAATCCTTATCTGTAGTAGAATGGGCAATTATCACCTTTCAAAGCAAGCTAGGTAGAGCTGGTCAAGTTACAACACCTCCATTATACTAGCTTGCAGGACTCATACCAGAGGCGTAACCCTTTTCACCATGAATTTTATATTCAAATCATTCTTTTAGATTGGGTGGGTGGGTGGGTGGGTGGCAGTGGGGTTAATTACCCTTTCCTGCTCACTAATGTCAAATGATTAAAATTTGTAGAAGAAAGGATCATGTAGATGTTGGAAATAGTGTTGTTTTCTTAGACAGCAGCAGCCTACAAGCATATCTTTTCAGTATGAAGACAAGTTGTCATGTGAAAATGAATGAAACTTATGAATCTGAAATTTCAGAAACTTAGAAATAAAATAAAAGCTGAATATTTGTGGGCATAATTTGAATACAAGTGTTTACAAAAAAACCAAACTTTGAGTCAGATAGTTTTAGCACATCTAAATAAATGAATAAAGAAATAAATAAATAACTGAAATAAATAAATGCTGCTATCCCATTCATACCAAAATTTTAAAAACCTTGTTTCAAAGATAATAAATATATCCCAGTCAACTGGAATGACTAGCTGGTTTATAAAGCCAGTCATTTCAGTGGTAAATTTTCAAAAATAGTCTTTCTTTGGCTTGTAAATTGGCAATACTCAAGACAAATGCAGAGACCAGTTTGGGCTGGCTTGACCATTAACCATTTAACCCTCATATCAGCCAAAATGTCTTCTGTAGTGGTCTTTAGAAATGTCCATTTGTAGACCAAGAGAAGACTATTTTTTTTAATTTACCACTGGAATGACTGGCTCGATAACCGAGCCAGTCATTCCAGTGGTAAATTAAAAAAAAGTCTTCTCTTGGTCTGTAAATGAACATTTTCTATGAGAAAACTTAGATTTTCTTGAACAAATTTGAATGTTAAAGGGGTAAAAGCATAAAACTGTGATAAATAATTGAGTCTGAGTAAGAAACTTGTTTATCTGGTCTAAATCCAAGCTAATGGATTGGGCAATTATTTCCTTTCAAAGCAACCTAGGTAGAGCTGGTCAGGTATTAACAACACCTCCATTGTACTAGCTCACAGAACTCTATACCAGAGTGTTAACCATTTTCATCTTGAATTTTATAGTCATAGTATTCATTTCGATAGTGGTTAATTATCCCTTTTCATAATGATGTTAAAAGATTAATTGTAGAAGAACTACTGGTGTACATTTTGGAAATATTATTGCTTGTGTTAGACATCAGCAGGATACAGCAACATTGGTTTTCAAATTAAATAAATATCGGAATAACTTTGGCAGCAATTTGATTGCAAGTTTTTTAATGATCTCAAGAGTCTCAAGAGTATTTAGCGAGTATATAAATTGATAAACAAAATCAATAAATAAACCTTGTTTCTATATGACCGTCACCGATGAATTTCACACTTCCTATTTTGAAGGCAACCGTACAGAAAAACTGTTGAATATTTTGAAATTAATTCTTTCAGTCAAATGAATTTCAAAATATTCAACAGAATAAGTTTTATACAGTAAAGAATTTACTTTTTCAGGGATTTGTCGGTGAAAGGATTAATAAACCTGGTTTCAAAGGTAATATATATGAAATTAATAGGTATTTTAAAAATAATTTGACTGGGCATGTTATAGCCATAGGCAGCAACAACTCTCAGTCAAATTGTTTTCAAAATAATCGCATGATTTTGTATCAATATGTATTCCGTATAAACCTCCCCATGGAATTGCAATTTTCAGTTACACAGAAACCCACACTCATGAACGCCTCACCAGCAAAGCAAGATTTATGTCTTATTTTGTGGTCTCTGATGCTATGACAATGAGTATGTTACATGTAGCATACTATAGCGTCTAACAGTGTTCATTTGAGATACAATGGGAAGGGAACAGGTAGCTAGTTTACTATTTCAACTTTGGACTCAATCTAATGAACTATATTTAACTATGGTTAACCTGACGAACTTGACCCTAGATATGGTATACAATTAATTTCATCCACAAATACGTAAAAAATAAAATACTGATCTCATAGATCTCTTCCATACATGACATATCCATTCATAGAATGATAACTTCATTTGCCACCATTAGTTTGGTATCTATGATTGTCTGTGCTCATGTAAATTTGAGGGTCTGGCTGTCCATCACTAGAGTTGCATCTGTACCATACTTTGGTCTTCTATAAGACATGTAAGAAGTATTTGAGAAGTATTTCAAATATTTACCCTATGTATTTGTATTTGTATTTAAATACTTTTGAAAGTATTTGACCCCAGCCCTGACTGTGAGTCTATCTTGATTAGTCTGCAGTTGTGAGAGTATAGTAGAATGGTTGGCCTGGAGAACCTTTGTTCAAATACTGATTTTCAATTATTGATTACTAATTTGTTGCTGGGTCAGCAGGACCCAACCGGCGTGTGTGCGATGGGACCTTTTCATTTTATATGAGTAAAAAACTCAGGATGCATTAGTGTTGTTCCGATTAATCGATTTGATCGATGATTGATTGGTTTGTATTTTCAACCAACAGATCGATCACGATTTCAGAAATTGATTTTGGGTGTTTATAAATTGACTTTATTAATATATTTTAACTGGTCAAGCTAGAAAAGGAATACTTTTTGGAAAAGGATTTAAATTTAATTGTTAGAACTATATAGTATTACTCCTTAGTCTAAGATATGGTTGGGCGATATTGCTCAAGGCATGATGATATCGGTTTCTCATTAAAATACCGCGGTATCACGATATATCGTCATTTGGGTGGGGTGTGGAGTTAGGGTGCAAACATAGAATAACATATGTATTTCAAATTGTTGGTGTCTGCAAGTTATTTTCGTTAATTTTGTTGCATTGAAACCATAAATTGAGATCGCCCTGATTTAATACACGTAATTCCACACTTTGACACCCTTCAATATACAGTTTAAAACAACGAAGGTAATGAAACTAACCGTATTCATCACAAATAAGAAAAATAAAGGATTTTCCTCCGTTCTTGTGTTGTATTTTATGTTATCTTTACCTCACGACAACTGTCAAAAGATTGAGCAAGGAATACGCATTAACTTCATTACGCAGAAACGAATTCCGCAGAGCGAAATCTGATTGGCCGCCGTATCATACTTGAGCCAATCAGAATTCAGACTGCAGAATTCCGACAGCTGTTATCACGCCCGCCGCTAGCATAGACGATGCAAATTAATAAAATAACACTGCATGATTTTGAATGAGGACCAGCGTGAAGACTGGAAACAATTATATCAGATTTTATTTGGTCTGTAATATTAAATACTAATTTGCCCCATTTTAGACCTATTCAAATTCGCTCACTACTTAGCGGGTTTATCCATTGATCTCAAGGCGTAGTCGGGATGTGTGAAATTAACCCAGTTAACTCTGCAGGCAAGACTACCACAACAGATAGAAGACTGGACATAAGTAGGCCTAAATTCTTTATTTTAAGGACGTTTCTCACATAAAATAAATCCGTAATGGTATCTGTGGAATGAATTTTGATCTGATTCGTTTAAAAATGCTAAATATATTGTATAAAGTTACATAAAAACGTATAACAGTAAAGGAAGAGATTAACTTCCCCCTCACCCACCGTTCCAAGCTGTGGTATTGATAAGGGATTACGTGTGTGTGGTTTCCTATCGACCTAAAAAGTTTTAAAGTCTAAATCTTTCAGGGTCAGAAGAATGTTTAACCATGCAGCTCAATGACTAATGGATAAATAGCTTGACCTGTAGTAATGACGTCATCAGAATGGAATGTGGGTAGTGCAAATGGTATTCCCCACTGACTAATACTCAGAATGAGACAAGAAAAAACATGGCGTCGTCTATTTATGTAATTATGAAAAGTGAACAACAAAGGATTATTTTGTACTTTAAATCATTTTATTAGCGCAAACAAACCATGAATTAAATGAACACAGATTATTTTAGAGTTTATTAAGTTTTTATAACCTTAGACAAAGACTGGGTTATGACATTTCTAACTTAGTTCTTTATATTATGCTCACAGTTAAAAGTGCAATATCGTCCTGTCGGTATTGACGATATTTACAATTTTTCGAAATTATGATGATTTCGGTATCGGTATTCGGTATATCGCGATATTGATGATAATATCGAAAAATCGCCCAACCCTAGTCTAAGACATTAATTTTTTCAATACTGAAATAGTATGTTAATTTCAAATCAGCCATACCAATAACATGTTGAATATTTTAAAACTTATTTGACTGGAAGCTGTTGCAGCAACAGCTTCCAGTCAAATTAGTTTCAAAATATTCAACAGGTTATTTCTTAAATAATTAAGAATCTGTGATACCTACGACTTTGTTTGAAATGGGTAGTTATCCTTGAACATGGGTAAAAAATGAGAACCAGTTATGATCAATCATTAATTGATCATCGTTTAGTATATAAAACCAATCATCGATCACAAAAATAGAACCAATTCCCAACACTAGGATGCATAGCTGTCCATATCACTGAAGATTGCAATTTTCTTTACCAATCTTGACCGTTAATGCGTTAACCCATTCAGCCATAAAGACAAGTTATATATTAGTTATAATGTTGAGAAAATACATGTTGCCTTTATTCTGCTGTCATCACTGATTTTACTAGACTCTTAGCACTTTAACATTCAAATTTGTTCAAGAAAATTTTAATTTTCTCAGAATATGTCCATTTACAGACCAAGAGTAGATTATTTTTGAAAATTTACCACTGGAATGACTGGCTCGGTTATCGAGCCAGTCATTCCAGTGATGAATTTTGCAAAAATAGTGTTCCCTTACATGGATATTTATTAAAAACTATTTTTGGCCAGATTGAATGTTAAATAGTTGTGTCAGTTATATTACCATTAACCATGGTTAAGATTTCTCATGAATATTAAAACTTTTGACTCGGGGGGGAATATCCATTTGCAGGTCAAGAGTAGAGTATTTTTGAAAATTCACTGCTGGAATAACTGGCTCAGTTACAATTACCTGTGGTAAAATTCCAGAAATTGTTTGCTCTTTGTCGACATATATGAACATTTCAACAGACTGCTGTAAATGTAAGTTTTGCCTTCATTTTCGTCTCGCCTGCGAAGCAGAAAGCGAGACATAGCCAAAAAGTTATCACGTCTGACGGCATGTTTCTGCGTTTAGCAAACATCTTTGCCTATATTTTAGGATCCTACTAATGAACCCAGCTTGAACACAAGTTCCCTATATCGTTAAGGAGCCAACATTATAATAATGTGGTGACTAGGTCAAAGGTCAAGTTCATTCTGACCTCTGCTTTTCCAACGTTAAGTTTTTCCGTTTAGCAAATCATTTACATACATATTTCAGGATTGGTTAATCTTATTGGAACTAAACTTGGATGCATCTTGGATACGTGATTACTTACGATGTTAGGAACCAACATGATGACATAGAGGTCACAAGGTCAAAGGTCAAGCCTCCTGCGACAAAGAGGAGGGGCTAGACATAATTTCGTGGAATTCTTGTTTACCATTAATAAGGGGTTAGAAGAATATTAGTTAATACTGGTTTATTCTATTTGATGCAAAATTTTTTTTATAATCTACACAATATTCTGTTTAACATTTTGAAAATAGAGTGAATACGTTGTTGAAGCTATAGATATCATATATACTGGCTAGATGGCTCATGTGCATATGCTCACTATGGGGAAAGTTGTCGCGACCACAGCGCTGTGACGTGAGTTCAGTACATTGTAACTGCGCATGACTGGGTATTAACTGACTGGTTGATGCAGATGATCAGCTGCATATATAGACATAAAACATGACTAAATTATCTTTTGGTAATTTGAAGAGAAATTTTGACAGACTCAAATGTACATAATCTTATCAGGAATAAAATTGTAGTGGCTAAATTAATCTGACACTTTATTCGACTACTTAATAGGTTTAGTAAGGAAAGCATTGTTCAGGAGACTATTCATCCCTTGAGAAAGTTATGAACTCTGAAATGCCGCTTTTGAGAGGGTCATGAGCAATCTAGCCAGTATATACTATATCTATGGTTGAATCTAATTTGACTGGGAGAGTTTGTTGTATATGGCAGCAACAGGTTCCTGTCAAATTAGTTTCAAAATATGCAACAGCTTTCCCGTAGTTACCTTGAATTTGAGTCTCTGAATTTAGGGTCAAATGGTTAATGGTCAATTTGGTGGCTAAAACTGGCTTCAGGAGTCGTCTTGAGGTGAGTAGTTTCCATCTGCAGGCATCATGAACACTATTTTTGAAACTCACTGGAATGCCTGGTTTGATAACAGAGGTTGTTATTCCAGTGATAAAGTTTCAAAAATATTCTTTTATACTGCAATTGAATGGACAAATTTTCTATGATAATATTGAAATTTTCTTGAACAAATTTGACAGTTGAAGAGTTAAGAACTACTGTTGTTATTACACCACAAAAACATCCGTTACCGTTCAATCACTACTTGCTAAATCAAATATCTGCATTTAGTTATCAGAATAAGATTTTTATGCTCGCTTACATACTCCCTAATGGCAATACCATCACCATGTAGACCCTCAACCAGGCTTCTGGAAGAGGGACCCCCTGCATTAGCCTTACAATAGACTGTCACCAGTCTGTACTCACTCCTTGGTGACGCTTGTCACTAAGCATGCTCGCGCATGCGCAGTAGGTCCCAAATGTGAAAACTGATTCACTTTTCAAATATTCTGCTAGCAGTACAGTTTGCCTGCTATCAATCTGTTATAAAAGTTTTAGCTTTGCTCTGAAAGTTTTCAGTTACAATCTATTTGACATCGAACATGCCTACCATGAAATTAATCCTTCCTAAGTTATGTTTAACTTTTATATCATGGTGTTTTAGAGGTGTTTATAACTCTAGTTTTTGAGTTACCAGTTTTCGTGTCACTACTCCCGTTTTCGAGGTTAGAGTAACCATGCCTATTATATACCATCAAAGTACCATGTTATAAAATAGCCAATACCACTCCTATTAACGTAGTTCCTAGTGCTCTCAAACAACATCACTCGGGAATCATTATGATTGCACTCTTCAGTCACTTTCTTAAGTACGCCTATGAGGTATCCGCTGTAGATTTTCTCATTAGTTTTGTATCGAAGCTAGTGCTTTATTTCTTATCATTTCTTATTTTTATAGGAAGTGTCCTTATCTTCTGAGAAAATCAAATGTACGTCAAACAAGTGTGATCGTTTTCATGCTAAGGACTATGCGGGCCACGTTTGCCTGAGGTGTACCTCCTGCTCCCCTCAAAAAAATGTGTGGGATTTGTAAGGGTTGGCCGTTGGTCATATCAAAAGCTTTCTTCAAAGATTTTGTCGCTAAGCCTGCGTTGCCCTCAGGTCGCTCTCCCTCCATTGTTGAGTGTACTAAGGCAGTAACAACTGCTTCTACCTCTGTTAAAACATCTATTTCAACAACGGAGAGGGGCAGCTCTTCTATCTCAGATCCTGTTATGGCGTTATTCGCCAGGTTTGAATCCTTTGCTAACGTGCTAACAAAGTCTTTAGATGAGCGTATTTCATCCGCAATTAAGGCTGCTAAAGAGGAGTCGTCAGACTCTGAATTCAGCCCCCAGTCTCGTTCGCGCAAGTGGGGTAAGCCTGTTTCCTTGACGTCTAGACAACAGATTAAGTCTCCGAAAGGTAAATCCGGCGACTAGAAAGAAGCCTGGTAAGTCATCCTCTGGTAGGAGCCAGGCCAAAGACCATGTTAGTCTTGAGGGACAGCATAATCCTCAAGCGATGGCATCGGTGGCGGAAGCTTCCGATTTTTCTTCACATGCCAAAGTTCGTTTCTCAGTGATACCTATTGCCAGAAACGTATTAAGATCGCCGATCGCCTCTGCTCCCGTCTCTGCTCCTGGCTTGTCCAGGCAAGCGGGTTTGCCGTCCAGTTTGTCTTCTGGTTTTACCGGGCATCCGGAAATGAGCACCGTGATTGTTTCTGGCTTTGCTGAACATCCGGTGTCTCATGATAATCTGGCTTTTCCGTCAACTTCCGTTTCAGGTGCTTCCGTTTCCGGCTATAGAGTTTACGATTCCGGTAGGAAGAATGTGGTTCCGGGTCTGTTGGACCCGGCCTTGCATCATTCGTCTACTTCCGTTTCCGGTTTTTCGGCTTCCTCTCCTGGTAGTAGTGTTGCTACTTCCGGTAGGAGGAATGTACATCCGGATCTCTTGGACCCTTCTGTGCATCATTCCGTTTCCGGTTTGCCAGTTTCCTCTTCCGGTAGTAGTGTTGCTGCTTCCGGTAGGAAGAATGTATATCCGGGTCAGTTGGATCCGTCTTTGCATACATCCTCTTTTTCCGGTCCCGTTTTGTTAACTTCCGTTTCCGGCGGTAGTGTAGACACTTCCGGTTCGACTTATGCATGTCCGGGTCTGTTAGACCCGTCCTTGCAATCGACTTCCGTTTCCGGTTTTTCCGTTTCCGCTTCTGGTGACAGTCTATCTGCTTCCGGCTTAAGAGATGTTTCTCCGGGTCAATCTGATCCGGTGAAGCATTCTATTTCCGGTCTCTGTGTTACAGTTCCTGCTGGAACAACTTTTTGCGCATCAAATTATGAGCTGCCGACTAACTCAGATTCCCCATTTTAGTAATAGGTCTGTTACTTCCGACTCTAATTATTTTTGCGCCGTGCCTTCTCACATTTTTGATAGGCATTATCCTGATCGTTCTTCTCTTTCTCAGTCTGTTCCTTCTTCAGATTTTGTTCATCCTTCCTTTCGTGATGTAGTATCACACTCATTCTTCTTCCTCTCCTCTTTTCTCTCATGAAGGTTCTCAGAAGGGTAGTAGGCATCCTTCTTCTTCCTCTTCCTCTGTATTATCGGCTAGGGATTTTTCGTCTTCCCATGTTTCAAATTCTTCTTCTCTCTTTCACCCTTCAACTATCTCTCCTCCTCCTCCAGGTTTTCTTCATATTCCGGCTTCTCTTCATCAGAACTCTTCTTCTCATATCCCTTCTTCTTCCTCTCCGTCTGTCTCTACTCTTCCTTCTTATTCTTCATCTTCTCCTGTTTTTGATCATTTTGATCCTATTGTTTCTGTCGTTCTTTCTCCAGAATTGGAATTCCAGATAGTTGATTCGGGCTTAGATTTTTCTTTGTTTTCTGTAAGCCACGATTCCTCTCTTTATCGCTCTATTATTTCAGCTAGATTTTCAATTCTTTCCAGATTTTCAGCTAGTGCTTTGGATTCTTACTCTTTCACTTCTAATCAGCCGGAGGATCGTGGTGTTAGTCCTTCATTTTCAGTCTCCTTTGGCTTTGGACTCTCTCGGATGCTACCTCTAGAGCTTTATCTTCTCCTTCCTCTCTAAGAATCTTTGATTCTTCTGCTTCTCTAGACTCGGACCTCTGTCCTCCTTCCTCTTCTCCATCTCACATGTCTGTCAATTCTACTCAGAGATCAGTCGGGGCCAGAGATCTGAAGAGGTTCTATCCTGAGAGGGCCTCTCCGGATGACTGGTCTAAGTCTCATCAATGGATAGCTTCTTCTCTATCTCTTCCTCTTCAGGATGAATTTTCGATTGATCCTCCTTCGTTCGGATCTGCTCTTTCATTTTCAGACTCTTCATCTAGTGCTCCTGTACTTCTGGTGGATAATTTGGTCGTAGATATGTTAGATTTTTACATTAATGATGTCCAATCAAAAGATTTCTCTCTTACTCCCAAGGTAGATGCTCCGGTGCAGGTTCCGAAAGATGATTATATTAGATTGGCTTCTACTCAATCTCTTAATGGTCCGACATGGGATGTTCTTTCCTCGCATCTGAAGGAATCCTCTAAGATAGAATCGTCTTCTGACCTTTTCAAATGGGAGTCTGTCTGTCGTGCTCAGTTAAAATCAGCTAATTTTCTGGCCCTTCTTTCTGAGGCTCTTCTCAGGACTCAGGAGAAGGGTGGTCATATTCCTCCTGAAATTTTTCGTTCGTTAGCTGATCTTTCAAGAGGTTCCTTGAATTCGGTTTGCCGTTCCTTGGGCTTCATCACCTCTAAAAGAAGGTCAAGGAAACTTGCAGAGGTGAACATTTCGAACTCTCTCAGGGGTAACCTGATTTCTGCTCCTCCTTTCGGATTGGATATTTTCGGTCAAAACTCTACCTCAATTCTTAGAGCGGAGTCTGATCGTCTTAGATCAGCTAAGGATCTGCGTGATCAGATATCTATTAAGAGACTTCCTCGGTCAAGAGTCCGTCTTCCTCTCCCAGGAGGAAGAGTCTCAGGCCAGATGAGTATGGGGCTTATCCGTCAAGGGGTTTCACTAACTCTAATCGGTCCTCTCCTTCCCAATCCAGATCCGCAGAGGAGGATCGTTTCAAATCCATTTCTTCACATAGACCTAGAACCCAGGTTCGTCAAGCCCCTTCTCAGGTGAGAAGGGGTCAGTTTTCCTCTCGAGGTTCTAGATCTAGTTCTAGAGGCTGCTCCTCTGGAGGTTTTCAACCTAGACGGGTTTGAAGGGGTGGCCTCAGCCCGGGTAGGCCTTTCCTCTTCTCCTTTCCCAGTCCTTCCTCCTCTTCTACCACCTTTGGATCTATCGGTGCAGTCCCTTCTTCCCAGCGTGCCAGAAAGGACGGCGCCTGTCTCTGTTTTGGGAGACTTGGCAAGCCCTCGTTCAGGACTCCTGGCTTTTAGATCATATCCGCTGAGGTTATGCACCGTCTTGGATAGATCTGCCTCCTATGTCTTGCCAGCACAAATGGACTCCAGTTCCATCCAATCTGGAGAAGTTTGGAGCCCTGGAAGACGAATTGGAGTCAATGTGTATAAAGAAGGCTATAGAAGAGGTTCCTTGTTGGAGAGTAGACCCAGGCTTCTACTCAACTCTCTTTCTAGTCCCCAAGAATACAGGTTGATGGCATCCAATTATCAATCTAGAGATTAAATCTTCTAATATCTACTCCAAAATTCAAGATGGAGACTGTATTAAAGATTATCGCCAGTCTGAGTCTAGGCATGTGGACGTCGTCCATAGACCTCAAGGATGCCTATTTTCATATTCTCATCCACCCTTCTTTCAGAAAGTTCATGAGATTCGCTTTCAAGGGCCGGGTATGGCAATTCAGAGTCATGCCTGACCATGGCTCCTTTCTTCTTCACCCGCCTAGTGTCAGCAGTTGCAGGAATTCTGCACCGTCGTTCTATTCCCCTTATATAGACGATTGGTTACTAAAAGCAGAATCTTCCTCAATTCTGTCAAGTATCGTTCCAGAGGTCTGCAGTCTGGCTTCCAGTCTAGGATGGGTAATAAATCTAGAAAAATCATCTTTGGCGCCGTCTCAGGTTTTCACCCACCTAGGTGTTTCTTTCGACCTGGGTCGAGGCTTAGTCTTCCCTTCAGATATAAGAGTAGAAGCCATCCTAGTAGCCATGGAAATTCTGTCCTCTGCCGTGGTCAGAGTAATCTTTTTTCTCCGGGTGATAGGCTTGATGGTCAGCGTTGAGAACATCATTCCATGGGCGGCGCTGATGAGAAGACCTTTCCAAATGTATCTAATGTCCCTGTGGAAACAGTCGATTCATTCAATTTACCATCAGATCCCAGTCAGAGAGCATTTAAGTCCCCACCTAGAATTCTGGAAGGATCGCTCTCTGTTTCTGATGGGTGTTCCTCTGGTCGTCTTCTCAAGCGATCATCTTTACAGACGCTTCCCAGGAGGGATGGGGAGCGGTCTGGGGTTTCCTTTCTGTCTCAGGCCTGTGGTCCCCAGAGGAGTCGTCAGCCCACATCAACATTCTGGAGTTGTGGGCTGTCAAGAAGGCTCTCCTTTCTTGGTCGGATCGGGTGCAGGGCCTCAAGATCTCGATTCGATCAGACAATTCAACAGTAGTCTCTTATATCAACAAGCAGGGAGGCACAAAGTCGTCTCCTTTGTTTGGAGGTGTGGAATCTCCTCATGTGGTGTCGCATGAACCAGATTTTCATGGTGTCCACCCATGTCCCAGGATGTCTGAATTTTCTGGCGGATCAATTGTCTCGCCCCTCCAAATTCACCCACACAGAATGGCAGTTAAAGAGGTCGGTTGTCAAAGCGATCTTAAACCTCCTGGATCGTCCCCATGTAGACCTGTTCGTGACCTCTGAATGCCCAGATCTCCTCTTTCATGTCTCCTTTTCCGGACAATCAGAGAATATCGAGTGTTCGGTCCCTGAGAATAAATTTTGTGCAAGATCTCAGGAAATCATTAATTCGGCCAGGAGGGAGTTTACAAGGGTTGACTTAAGATCTTTGGAGAATGGTGTTCAAATCATGATCGCGTGCCCGATTCTGTTTCTATTTCCCAAGTGTTAGATTTTTTATCCTATCTGTTCGATTCTCTTCATCTGACTGCTAACACTGTAAGAGGATATAGATTTTCTTTAGCATCTTCTCTTCCTTGTTTATTAAACGCTGATGTTAAAGATACTAAGGTTTTTAATGGTTTCATCAGCGGTTTAGGTAATATTCGTCCTCCTATTGCTAAACCTTTGCCTTCCTGGAACTTGGTTTTGGTTCGTCAGGTTTTGGCAGGTCATCATTTCGAACCTATCTCTTCGATTAGCTTAAAGCTTTTAACCGTTAAGGCTGTTTTTCTAGTGGCTTCTGCTTCTGCTAGAAGATGATCTGAGATCCATGCTTTTTCCGCTGAAAAGGATCGATTTATTGAAGCTGGGGACGGTTTGGTATTATATCCTAGAAGGGATTTTTTTAACCAAAAACGCAATCAAACCATTATCCAGCTAAGCTGATTATTTTAAAGTCTTTATCTTCCTTTTCTCCGTCTGACAGATTTTGGTGTCCAGTCAGAGCTCTTAAAGCTTATAAGTGTCGTACTGATTTTAAAAAATCCGATCCGTCCCACTTCCGTATGCGGAAGGGGTAGCCCGACCAGTCTCTAAAGCATCTATTGCTAGATGGATTTGTGACACCATTCAACTCTGCTACGAGATTGCTTCTCCTGAGCAAATCAATCTCTCTCACATTAAGGCTCATGATGTTAGAGGGATGGCTACCTCTTTCGCTCTTTTTGCTGGCTCTTCTGTAGACGAAGTTATGCAAGTTGCAGGATGGAAATCCGAGTACTTTTACCACTTTTTATTTGAAAGACCAGAGCGCAGCGGCTTCATTCTTTAGGAACATTACTATTTTAACAAAAAAGGCTGAAGACCATTTTCCAAGCACATCCCACCATTTTCGTTAGGATTGTGCGTCTGCGTGTAATGGTGAGAGTTGTTCTTTGGTTTTTATTTATTTCTTTGTTTAAAGTTTTATTTGGTTGTTAATCACTGTGTGATTGATTAAGATGCACCATTATGTTGTTATTAATGTTTTGTTTGATTTTTATCCTTATGGATTCTCAAATCACCTCCCACCAAAGTTTTGTAGTGGGACACTGACCAAATCTACGGGTTTAGCGATTGAACGGTAATGGATGTTTTTGTGGTGTAATAACAACCCCCAACAGACCCCCCTTTAGTGGGTTGGTCTGTAGTTTTATTAACCGCTATAAAAACACTTACCATTCAATCACTACGACCCGGCCTCAGCCACCCCGCTGGGTATTGATTTGAGAATCTAGGCTGGATATATGGCACTTAAATTTAGAAAAGTGAATCAGTTTTCACATTTGGGACCTACTGCGCATGCGCGAGCGTGCTTAGTGACAAGTGTCACCAAGGAGTGAGTACAGACTGGTGCCAGTTTAATGCAAGGCTAATGCAGGGGGTCCCTCTTCCAGAAGCCTGGTTGAGGGTCTATATGGTGATGGTATTGGCTTTAGGGAGTATGTAAGCGAGCATAAAAATCTTATTCTGATAGCTAAATGCAGATATTTGATTTAGCAAGTAGTGATTGAACGGTAAGTATGTTTTTATAGTGGTTAATAAAACTACAGACCAACCCACTAAAGGGGGGTCTGTTGGGGGTTTCAAGGATTATTTGTTTTCTATCAAACTAAGTTTTTTATTTGCAGAGTATATATTGCCATATTTGTCAGAAAAATAACAATATTTCTGGTGAGAGCAGAGAGGAGGCTGCTAAAAATACTGCTTGTGTCAAAAGAACAGGTAGCTATATCTCATGGCCATTATATTACTTTATATACATGTGTGTGTCTGTGTGTGTGTGCGTGCATGCGTGCGTATGCGCGTGCGCATTGTTATCTAATATATTTTGTCACTGCCGGTCTGTCGTATTAGACCAGGCGCCCAGGCAAATTAATCAACCTAACAGCTGGAAAAGCTGTGATGCACAGAATAAATCCGCTATGTGGCACTAATTATAATGCTGAATTGCTGCTATGTCACCTGTTAATTTTGACAGAAAAGGATCATACCTACATTTATTCAACCTAACTGCTGCAAGGTTAAAAATTGTGCCATGAAAAAAAATGCAACTTCAAGTTGAACATTGCTGATGACAGCAGACTTCCGGTGGTCACCGCCATGTATTTAATTAATCGACATCCTGCAAGGTTTGATTTTATCTATTTCGAGAGCTTAGGTATAGTGGATTCGCAAAACATCAATAACAGCGAAATTAACCTGTGCTTTTTGGGTGACGGCAGACATCTTTACAGAATGGTGTCAAAATCTTCCAAATGGTCATTTGGTTAACGCTTTCACTGACAAATCCCCGAAAAAGTAAATACTTTACGATATAAAACGTATTCTGTTGAATATTTTGAAATTAATTTGACTAGAGGCTGTTGTTGCCTGAGGCAGCAACGGCTTCAAGTCAAATTAATTTCAAAATAGTCAACAGTTTTCCTGTATGGTTGCTTTGAAAATGAGCTATTATGAATTATGATTGACTCGAATCCTGCAAGTGTCAAATCAATTTGAATTGATAGTTCATGCATATATGAGTGTCAAAACGTCGACGACAGTAAAAGTGGGCGGAGCTTAGCTTGAAATGGGTGTGGCAGAGTTAAAGATAGACCCCTGTACTGGTGCCTTAATGCGCTGCTTGTGTACTGCAGCCTTTCTCTAATATCATATATGTATGTCATTTAACTCTCACCCGGCTGCAAGCCACCAACCAGACAATGAGTTCATTGAGAAAAAACTCTTGATTTGCTGGATATTTTGAAAACAATTTGACTGAAAGTTGTTGGTGGCTTGGCCACCAACAACTTTCAGTCAAATTGTTTTCAAAATATTTAGCAGATCCAGAAATACCTCCTGGAATATGTCGTCTACACACCTCAGCAGTCAGAGTTAACAAAATATTTGAGAATTATGACAGATGATAAAAATATAGGCATGTTGTTTAAGGGCTGTGGAGACCTACTAAAGTTGTAACGTACCAAATTAATAAGTTTGATTTTAGGTATTCTTAAGTCTTTGGTGCGAATTTTGATTTAATTCATGGATGTTTGACAGAATATGTCATTATTGCATTCTGTTACATATATGTAGTAATATTGCAGAAGACACTTATTTGAGCTGAAACGCTTTGCATGGGTTCAAAATCGGCCTAGATCACCTGCTGATCTCCATACAGCAATCTTTGTTATAAATCTTTTTGTGAATGAAATTTGTCAGATTATGTCTGCGATTGATACAATTATTGGTATACAACACCAGTAAGCTCTGATTCTTACAAAACTCATTTCCATAGCGGATGCCAACCAGATATTAAAGTCGATGCGTGGCAGGCAGCAGCAAATTGACAGAAATACAAAGAAACAGAAAATACAGGCGAGGCGGCAGAGAACTGAGAAGAAGAAGGAGAACAAGAAAGAAAGAAAGAAGAAATGGAAAGAAAAGTTGAAATCCATTAACAAACTGGGCTCAACTAATGTCCAGTAAGATCTCTTATAAATCTAGTTATGCCATTAACTATTACCATTCTTGATGTCAAAATTCTAAATTTTCAAATTAAAGTGAAAGATGAACTGGTGTTTATTTTTCAACAAATTTGGTGGACGATGGTGCTGACATATACAGCAAAATCTTCCACCAAAATTGTTGAAAAATGTACACCAGTTTCTTTGCTATTGACACCGTAATCTAACATTCAGTGTGCTAAAGGTTAATGTTAGAATTAGACAAACTCTGATGGCCGACTCATTCCATATTTTAACAATACTCTGGGCTGGAGTCAACCATGACACACACACACGCACGCACGCACAATGATGACAATAGAGGAATCCAGTTTATCGATCAATCATATGACGTCATAGTCAACTACGTCACATGTAGGCTGACATAATCAATTACATCATGAATGACATGATTTAGTCGGTCGTAAACGCTTAGTAGTCAGTCAAGTTGTACGAATTGTATGTCTGCTATTTAATAAACATTCTGTTGAATATTTCGAAACTAATTTTACTTGGTGCTGTTGCTGCCATGTGCTGAGCTTAGACAGCAACATCACCCACCAAAATTGTTGAAAACTGTACACCAGTTTCTTTGCTATTGACACAGTAAAAGATAGAATATTGATATCAGAATGCTAAGGGTTAACATTTGACAATTATCATGGTTTCTGTCACTTTCCTGCAGAATTACGGAGCCAGTGTCATCCAGAACAAAGAAAACGGGTGACATGACGAAAACCGGCGATTCACAAGCAGTGCTCAAATCAGATAAAAACATTGTCAATTCATTAACAAGTATCACGGTATCAAATTCACTTACTGAGGAACTGTCGCGAAAATTACCTGTGAAAGCTAAAAATGTGGTGAATAATTTCACTGGACAAAGGCCACTGACATCTAAACCGCAAAGTGTAAAATCATTGCTTACCAGCAACAATACGAAGTCAAGTGAAGAATTACCGGTAAACAAGAAGAAAAAGAGCGCCCTCGTTCATACACAGTTACAGCAGATATTTGCGATGGATGTGCAGCGGGGAGAGGGTGGTGTCGGCTCACTGAAGGATTTCTTGTCAAGCTTGTAAGGGGTCTTTAGTAACCATTTAGTGGTTAAAATTTGTCAAGAAAATTTAGTCTTGCTCGGTAAATGTTGAGTTGCCAGTTGTTAAAAGATAATTTTTTTATTTTTCTCATTGTAATGACTGGCTCGATTATCGAGCCAGTAATTCCAGTGGTAGAATTTCTAAAAAAAATTCGTTTTGACTGCATATTGGACCTTTCCCAAGACCTCTGCAAATGCCTGTTTGAAAACTAACCCTTTACTGATCACGCCGGCCAGAAATGGCCTCTACAGTGGTCTTGAGGAATGTCCATCTACAGGTCAAGATAAGACTATTTAAAAAAATTTATCACTCGAATGACTGGTAAATTTTCAAAAACGGTCATCTTGGTCTGCAAATTGACCTACACTGGGAAGAAAATTTCAAATTTTGTGAAAACTTGACTGTTAAAGGGCTATATAAGAATTACGTAATATAGTTTATGTGACAGTTAACCCTTTCAACTAGATCTGTGAACGTCCAGTAACTTGATTTCAAAATAACTATTCAGGCCATCTCGTGGATATTTTGAAGATAATTTGATCTGTTTAATGGTCAAATCTACCAAAACCAATCTCTCCAATGACCTTGCATTTGTGATTTGCAGGCCAAGAGAAGATAACCGAGCCAGGCATTTGGGTGAGAAATTTTCAAATAATAGTTCCCTATTGGTGATCAAAGTGACATACAGTAAATAAAAAAGAAAATTTTCTTGCTAAATTCTGACCATTAATGGTTAATCGAAGGCGTTACTACCTGAGGCAGTAATGATGCAGTCAAATTAGTTTCCTTCATATTGGCTCTATCAAATTGTTTTCAAAATAATCAAAGTTATTAACCCTTTAACTCTCACGTCAGCCAAAAATGTCTTCTGCAGTGGTCTTGGACAATGCCATTTAACAGACCAAGAGAAGAGCATTTTTGAAAATTTATCACTGGAATGACTGACTCGATAAACGAGTCAGTCATTCCGGTGAAAATTTTTCAAAAATACTCTTCGCTTGGTATGCAAATGGATATTTTCTGTGAAACGTTTTTGAAAAAATTTGATGGTTAAAGGGTTAAATATTGGATGAAATGGGTTTATCATAATATGTTATTGTACCAGAATGTTAGGCCAGGCATAATTCAGCAAAGTGTTACACATGATTGTCAAACCATAATGTATTCAAAGCGATTAGCTGCAATCAAACAGTGAGACTTGATGGAGTTGGAAACTCAATTCACAGAAGCTGATATTAGTTTATTGTGTGGTAATAATGCATTCACAACCCGATAAACACTTTAATCAAGTCTAGACAACAAGGTTTATATATATTGGTACCGAGTTCATAAAAATGTTTATTTTGCTAAAACATTAATCGGCCTTTATTTTCGCCCCATAAGGGGAAGAGGTTATTGTACATATAATAGAGGAATCCAGTTTCTCAGTCAATCATATAACGTCATAATCAACTACGTCACATGTAGACTGATGTTGTTATTTTATCATGTCAGGAATGACGCGATATAGTCCGTCATAAACTCTTAATAGTACATTAGGTTATACGAGTTGTATGTCTATTTAATAAACATTCGGTTTAATATTTTGAAACTAATTTAACTGGGTGCTGTTCTGCCATAGGCAGTAACATCATCCAGTCAAATTAGTTTCGAAATATTCAACAGCTTATCTGGTTAGTTTTCTGGAAATTGAGATTCATAGAGTGCAGGGATCTGTTGACCTCAACAAGGGCAAAACATGGGTGGAGCTTAGCTAGAAGGCATGGCTAAAACTGGATTCCTCCATTGGGTCTGTTTGTGTGTGTGTCTGTTTGTCCATCTTCCCACATGGGTGCATCCATCCATCCTTCCAGAGTTGTATCTGATTTAGCTCAAATTTTCACACAAAGGAAATTTTCCCCATAAACTAGGATGTTCAGACTTTAGTCGTGACCCAAATAAGAAGACTGGATCTGATCAAATTCTGGATCTATGGCCATCTCAGAAACTGCTGGTCCGATTTGCCAGAACTTTGCAAGGGTGTGACTGTACACTAGGACTCCACAGCAAAAATTGGAGGGCGGTGATCTGCAAACACTGATTGCTCTTGTTTACATTTGAATATAACATTCAGTGTTGAAGATTAGCAGGGGCCCAGTAGCCCATGGCTCCCAGATTTTAGGCTGGGCATCCAAAATTTCAAACTCACAGCTCAGGTGCGACCTAAATTTTTCCATTCATATTTTAAAATTGTTAACAGAAAATCATTTTATATATCTGATGAGACAATATTATTAAGGTTGAAAACAATGTTTTTAACACTATATATACACCTGTGCAAAAGTTAAGCACCACCCTATTTTTACGCACATGCGAGGGTATATTCATGTGCTATGAAGAAAGCAATAGCATAAACATTTATGTACCCATCCATCTTAGTGCAAGAGGTAATAATGCAACTAGAGGAATGCTGATTATGATGGTGGGGAAACACTGTATGTTTTTGTTTGAACTTGAAAACGAGGCCTGAATATGGTTACGTTGACACAACTGACAACTATTTCCCTACAGTTGACACACGTGACTAGATTGTCATTAATGGTGTCTGAAAACGAAGTTTAACATCTGTGCACGAGTTTGAGACTGTCATTATTAATACCGGGTATATCCACCTTGTGCCTGGATGACGGCCTGGACACGACGTCTCATGCTGGTCACCAACCGACTGATACGCCATTGTGGTATTCGTTGCCATTCAAGATGGTGTGCGTCTGTTAATTCCTGTAGGTTCTGCACAGGAGGATCCCTCCTTCTCACCATGTTTCCCAGAATGTCCCAGATATGCTCAATAGTGTTCATGTCAGGGCTCCTTGCTGGCCATGGTAGGGTTTCGATGGCATTCTGGCGGAGGTATTCATGCACAGCTCTAGCACGATGTGGTCGGGCGTTGTCATCCATGAATATAGGGTGGGTTCCAGGTGCATGATTTACAAAATGAGGGACCACAACTCTATCCAGTATGGAATCTTGATATCTTTGTCCATTTAGTGTTCCAGGTACAGTCAACAGATTCAGCTTACAATCAAATGAGATGCACCCCCATATCATAACGGAACCTCCACCAAATGGAACTTCTTCCATGATGTTACGTTGGTCGTACGCCGTGCGTCTGGACCTCCATACACGAGTTCGACCATCTGTGGCATGAAGCAGGAACCGACTTTCATCGGACCAGTGTACCCGTCTCCAGGATCTCATGTTCCAGTGTCTTCTTTCGTTGCACCACCTCAGACGCTCCTCTTTGTGGTGTGCAGTGAGGAGAGGACGTCTGACAGGTCTCCTAGCTTTCATGCCAGCAGCATACAGTCTCCTTTTGACGGTAGACATTGACACTCTATTGCGCGTTTCCCATTGCTGGCTGAGCACTCTGCTGTTGGTGAATGGAGATCTCCTAACAAGGCGTACTAGGGCTCGATCATCACGGGCAGTAGTCTTCTTCGGTCTTCCAGATCTAGGCCTGTCCTTCACCTCGTTAGTTTGCCCAGGTTTTGCAATCAAACGACTGATTACAGTATGGTTAATGTTCAGCTGTCTGCCAATCTCTCTGCATGACATACCAGTGGTATGCATGCCTATGATTTGCCATTTCACACGATCACTTAACCTTCGTCTTGCCATAGCCGTTCACAATCAAGAGCTAATTCTCTCTGTACAAATAAACCACGGTCATGAACACAAAATTCCTAATCTTGTCGCCTAAATCTGTATGTAATGTTCTACACCTCAAACTGGACTTTTACATAACTGAACACGTGTGCTGTTTCCCGCCACGCACGGACATCAAGCGGCGTGAAGTCATGCATGCATGTGCATTTCGTACTTGGACTTATGTCAGCTAACGCGGGGACAAAAAGTATGGCAGCCTAGTTGTACCATCATGTTTCTACGTTCTATTGTTTTTGCTGGTGCTTACCTTTTGCACAGGTGTATACATAATTAGCAAATCTTAAATTATATCCTGTATTTCTAAATCTTGGACCCTATGCGTCATAATGATAAAATTGGGCCCTTAAAGTTCTCATCTATGGATAAATGATAAAAGAAACATATCCTGGCAAAATCCAGGACTATTTGTTACTTTATGGACACTAACTAACTAGAGCTGTAGCCGCGATTTTAGATAGATATTTGCTTGCGCCATTATTTCAGTCTCTATTGTCTTCGCTGTTGAGCAAATGTTGGTATAAAACCATTCTCGTAATGCTAACGTTAGTCATTCTTATGCTGGCTTCCAAGGTGAGTGCATAGTAAGATTCTTGTATAGTTAAATTATTTGAAACTAATTTGATTGGGAGCTGTTGCTGCCTTTGTAAGCATAGGAAAGAGTGCCCAGTCAAATTAGTTTTAAATAATTCAACAGAATGTTTATTAAATTGTAAATTTTTTAGACATACAATTCGTACATTGGATGAACCCATTTTTAGCTATGCTCCGCCCATATCTAGCTAAACTCCACCCACGCTTTGTCCGTGTTGGGATCTATCGATCCCTACACTGACTACACTCTGAATCTCAATTAGCAGAAAACTATAAAGGTTAGATGTTGAATATTTTGAAACTAATTTGACTGGGCACCAATAGTGCCCAGTCAAATTAGTTTCAAAATATTCAACAGAATGTTTATTAAATAGTAAAGACAAACAATTTGTACAACTTGACAGATGATTAAGCATGTATGATGGACTAAATCGTTCATTCATTAAATAATTGATAATGACCTTAGCCTACATGTGACGTAGTTGATGACGTCATATGATTGCCTGAAGAACTGGATTGCTCCATTTCATAAGACTTCAGTTTTAGTTTTGAAGTTGTCGTGATTGTGATACATGAGTGACATCAGACCCTTCATTGGTAGAAAACCTTGTTACCAGTAATGTGAAGACGACATTGCATTAGGTTCTGTGGCTGTGTCTATCTGTCCACAGTTGTATCTCACTACCGATTTTGCGATGGTCTGTGTTTGGACATGTTCTTCAACCAGTCAGTCAGTTTTTGCTGGGCTTAAATTATTGTCAAGGATATTTTTTTGTTCTTCAGCGGATATATTCATTTTGTGTAAAGCCAAATATAATACTTATATGGCTTTGATATGATCGGGGGTGTGATCAAGGTATTATTAACTTAGTCTATGATGATTCACTCATCGTATGATTTTGCTCAAATTTTAAGACGACAAAATTTGTTACCATAAACGAGGAGTTCCAGACCAAAGGCATGACCTTGATTTAAGAACCAGGGCCTGGATCGGATCAAACTGCGGATCAATGGACATCTACCATTCTGATTTAACTGACATTTTTGTCTCGCATGCGAAGCATAAAGCGAGACATGTGTCACTTTTCCGACGGCGCCGACTCCAGCGCCATCAATAATGTTGTTTTTGCGTTTAGCTATTTCAGGATCAGTTAATCCTATTGTGACTAAACTTGGCTGGGGTTGCCTATACTGTTAGGAAGCAACATGATGATACAGAGGTCACACGGTCATGGTGACCTTGATGCAAAATTCTGTTTTCAATGTTAAAGCAAAATTTCTAGGTTTATCTTTCAGAATTGATTAATCCTATTGGAACTTTATAAAAAAACTTGCCTGCTGCCATCATTGCTATTTTGCAGATTTGTCTGTCAGATTAATCTGATCGTGAAAACTGGACTTTCGGCAGCACCTACTTCCAGTCAAATTAATTTCAAAATATTCAACAGTTTTCCTGTATGGATGTCTTTGAAATGAGATATGGGAGAATTTATCGCTGAAAGGGTTAAAGCTGACATGCCATGTTAAAATAGTCAATCCTAGCAAATATCGGTAACAGTTGGACAAATGCTTGGTCATTTTCTGTAACTCGCCATTACGATTCCGGGTGTTTAGTTTTAAAGTGACCAGACTAATTTCTCCTAGCACAGTATTAAACCTATCAGTCAATCTCATTCAGTCAGGTGAGCTGGTGCGAAAGTTAACCCATACCACTCTGGTGTCAACATTCTATGTTCTTGCTGTGCCAATAGCAAAGAAACTGGTGCACATTTTTAAACAGTTTTGGTGGATGATGTTGCTGTCTACGACAACACCATCTTCCACCAAATTTGTTTAAAAATGAACACCAGTTCATCTTTTAATTTAATTTGAAAAATCAAAATTTTGACATCAGAGTGCTAAGAGTTAATATTCAAGGAGTGCAGAGACAGCGTCGCTTAATCACAGAGTGAGTGCAGAGACAGCGTCGCTTAATCACAGAGTGAGTGCAGAGACAGCGTCGCTTAATCACAGAGTGGGCTCAGTGCTTAGTTTGTCTGCATAACATTCACTGCAGGCCTGCGCGATTATTGCTTTGAGTGATCACGATTGATTACTTAAGAATAATCACGATTATTCAGCCTAGGTGCAAATTACCCAGACATCCATGTAACAACAAAAGCATATCAATGATGAAAGCTCCAATGGTGTTTAGAAATGTCCATTTGCAGGACAATAAGTCTATTTTTGAAAATGTATCACTGGAATGACTGGTTTGGTTATTGAGCCAGTCATTCCAGTGTTAAATTTTCTAAAATTGTCTTTTCTTAGACTGCATTCAGTGAGCAAAATGTCACTTCACGACCAATTGTATTAAAGTTAAGAGTAATTAAAAGGTAGGTTTTGAAATATATGCAGTAGAAGTCATTGTTGATTATTTAATTTTTAGGCAGATAAATTAACGATTTAAGAAATAATAACAATTTTCGATTTAATCACGTAATCGCACAAGCCTAATTCACACCAGCTCATGAGATAGATTGAGCGAATAATTTTATACTGGGTTATTAGAATTTAGTTGAGACACCAAAGTATAATAAATTCTGAATCCTAATGGCGAGTTACCGAAAACGTACAGGAATTGGTCCTACTGTTACCGATATTTGTTTGGCATGACTATTTTGACTAGGCATGACAGCTTTAAGATACTATTTACTGTAATTTATCCATCATGTTTGAAGAAAAAACCGGACACTGGCTAATTCATTAGAATTGTATTTAAATACTATTTTAATTTATTCGATATAATAAATAATTCTACGGCAAAACAATGATAATAATTTAGTAATATATACAATGTATACAGAATAGGCACTTACAAGTTTGCATAGACACACCACATTATATAGTTAACCATGGAGAGAAATATTAAAGCTGAAGGGACAACATAAAATATATAAGTCATAGTAATTAATAATATTAAAGCAGAAGGGACAACATAAATATAATAGTAACTAAAGAGGAATGTACGCTGGGATTTTAGGTATAAAGTTACAATTGTACCTTACAGAATTTCTGCTTTAACACCTTAAGTCAGCCAAAAATGGCTTCTAGTGATCTTGAGAAAATGTCCATTTGCAGGTAGATATTTAAACAATTTATCATTTGACATTTCTCAATTATCATTCCAGTGATAAATTGTTAAAAATAGTCTCTTGGTCTGCAAAATGGACATTTTCTATTTGAAAACTGAAATTTTCTTTAATAAATTTAATAGTTAAAGAGTTAAGCCTTTTATGATCAATCTGGCTAAAAACCTGTCCATGTAGTGATCTTGATGAATATCTATTTGCAGATCAAGGAGACTTTTCAAAATTTCTCACTGAAATGACTGGCTCGATAAACGAGCCAGTCATTCCAGTGATAAATTTTCAAAAATAGTCTTCTCATGACCTATAAATGGACACGAGGCAATACCTTGACCAATCTTATCAGTGTTAACCCTTTAACACTCATATCAGTCAAAAATGGCTTCTGCAGTGGTCTTGAGAAATGTTCATTTGCAGACCAAGAGGACTATTTTTGAAAATTTATCACTAGAATGATTGGCTCGATAACCGATAAATTGTTAAACAGATTGAAGAGAAATATGAAACCATCAGCGATTCGTTTGTAATGGAGGAAACCAATATTAGCTATGCCCCGCCCATCTCTAGCTAAGCTCCATCCACACTTTGGTCATATTGGAATCTACACTCCCTGAACCTCAATTTCCATAAAAATATGCATGTATGCTGTTGAATATTTTGAAACTAATATGACAATAGTCAGTCAAATTGTATGTCTACTATTTAAAAAACATTCTATTTTGAAACTAATTTGACTGAGCACTGTGGCTGCCATATCAAAAATATTCAACAGCTTAACTGCCATGTATAGTTTTCTAGAATTCCAGATTCAGGGAATGCAGGGATCGATCGATCCCAACATGGGCAAAGCATGGCTGGAGCTTAGCTAGAGATGGGCAAGTCATAGCGAAAACTGGATTCATCCATTATTATAATAACAGTGAGATTAACCCTTTACCACTCATATCAGCCAAAAACAGCTTCTACAGTGGTCTTGAGAAATGTCCATTTGCAGACCAAGAGAAGACTATTTTTGTAAATTTACCACTGGAATGACTGGCTCGGTTATCGAGCCAGTCATTCCAGTGGTCAATTTACAAAAGTAGTCTTCTCTTAGTCTGGGCATAAAATGGGCATTTTCTATGAGAAAATTTAAAACTTTCCAACAAATTCGAGGGTTAAAGTTTTAATAGCAATAGATTAGCTACAGCAATAATTAATGTTAATAGATGGATGAGCCATATATAAATACATCTAATAAATTTAAATCAAATTCAACATTACCTGTAATGGAGAAAAGTTCATTGTAGATACAGCTTGGTTTATCATTCTGGCTTTCCTTATCATTGTTAACAATCAGTACATATATCACAGACTTGAAATAAAAGTTAAACACAATAAAATTAAATTGAGATTCTGAAAAAGCCCAGCATTTAATTAAACAAATTCTAGAAATTAATTACCACTTTCAGCCAAGATTTGACAAATTCTATACAAAGTAAGATATATTATATTAAATATTTTGAAATTAATTTGTCTCAATCAATTTCAAAGTACCCAATCAGCTTAGGTGTATTGTTGTTATTTTGGAATTGAAATACTGTGCTTTTCTGGATGAATGAGCCAAAGAAGCTACCGGTTAGAAACACTCACATTAATGGCTATGATTATTGAACCCTTTTACCATCAAATTTTCTCATGAGAATTTCAATTATCATAGAAATTGTCTATTTGCAGACTAAGAGAAGATAATTTGTTATTTAATTTATCACTGGAATGACGGGTTCGGTTATCGAGTCAGTCATTCGAGGGCTTGTGAGATTTGCTTTGAGTGATCACGATCGATTATTTAATAATCGTGATTACTCGATTAATCGTCTTGGGTACAAATGACCAAGACATATGTTCAACAAAATCATACTAATGACGAAAGCTGCAATGGTATTCAGAAGTACATTTGCAGGCCAAGAGACGACTATTTTTGAAAATGTATCACTGGAATGCCTTTATCGATTGTCATTGGCTTTATGTGTATGAAGAGGGCTATATCTAGACACAGTCATATTTCATTAGCACCTGCTTATAGCGGTAAAATTAAATTATCTTTAATTTCAGTTAAATTCTATTTAATTTCCGAGGTAATATTTACAGCACCATCTTATTTCAAGTCAAGTTGAATAAAACTACACACATTATTTGAGACAAACTGGATTTGAACCCTTTAAAGGTCAAGCTGGCCAGTGCAGTGGTCTTGAGGTACATCTATTTACAGACGATTTTTTGAAAATTTACCAAAGGAATAACTGGCTCGATACTCGAGCCAGCTATCCCAGTAGTAAAGTTTAAAAAAAGTCTTCTTGGCCTACAAATGGACGTTAATTAAGCGAAAATTTAGGCTGCCTTGACAAATCTTGACCCTTTCACCGACAAATCCCTAAAAAAGTAAATTTTTGACGATAAAACCTATTGTTTAATATTTTGAAATTAATTTGACTGGAAACCGTTGCAGCCACAATATTAAACAGTTTTCTTGTATGGTTGCCTTGAAAATGAGACATGGGGAATTCATGGGTTATGGGTAAATAATATGGTGTATGTGAAGGAAAACTGGTATGCCTAGGTGAGTGTAAAACATTCTGAAAAACTTAACCTTACCACAATACAAATAACATTAACCCTTTGTAACTGAATGACTAATACGATAAATTATTTAACCCTTTAAGCCTCGAATTTGTTCAAGAAAATTTCAATTTTCTCATAGAAAACGTGCATTTGCAGACCAGAAGACTATGTTTGAAAATTTACCTTTGGAATGACTGGCTCGGTTACTGAGCTCATTCCAGTGGTAAAATTTCTAAAATCGGTCTTCTCTTGGTCTGAAAATTAGACGTTTCTCAATACCACTGCAGAAGCTGTTTTTTGGCCGACTTGAGTGGCAGGGTTACGAGTTATTCTGTTGAATATTTTGAAACTGATATGAATGGCGAGCGGTTGTGGCAGAAACGTTTTTCAGTAAAATTAGTTTCAAAATATTAAACAGTTTTTCTAGAAATATGGTTCTGGTGCTTTACAGCTGAAAGAGTTAATCTAACAATAAAATCTTTGGTTTGAATTAACAAAAATGCGCATAAATTAAAGCTTATTTCTGATGGAAAATTAAAACAATATTGAAATTCAGAAAAAACATGGGCTATGTGCAGCAATAAATATATTAATAAATAAATTAACAAAAACTAGATTAGAAGGACGGATGATGGCTAGATTGTGGTATGTATTGTAATAATGACCACATTACTAACTTTAGGCAAGGCATTGACATATCAGCCAAAAACAGCTTCTGCAGTGCTCTTGAGAAGACTATTTTTGAAAATTTACCACTGGAATGACTGGCTCGATAACCGAGCCAGTCCTTCCAGTGGTAAATTTTCAAAAAGTCATCTCTTGGCCTGCAAATGGAGATTTAATAAGTAAACATTAGCAATGGAATGACTGGCAGAAAACTCTTGCTTTTCCTGACCATTAAATATTGAAGAGTTAAATCAGTTCCTAGCAAAATCATCTTTTGAAAAACGGTTAAATGTATGTTTAAAATGAAAATCAAACAATAATAAATCTCTATGTTAGTATATTTCTATTAGTATATTTCTTTGCTATGATTTATCTATAACTGCTAATGTGACTGTGTATACAACACGCTAATTTTCTCTGTAAGGCTCGCATTTCATGTAAGCGATATTGCACACGGTCGTTAAAGTCAAAAGAGGAGGAACTCTATGACTGCATTTCCATGTATGTGATAATGCGCGCGAAGAAAACTGATCGACGACTGATCTTTTCTCACGCGCAAAGAGTGGTCGCGCAATTTATGGTATTGTACATGGAAATGCACTGACAGATTCCCACCTATGTCAACTTGTACACGCTCATGATACGCGTCTGAGAAAACATGCATGGAATCGCCAACATGGAAAGCCCGCCTAAGCCTTCTTGGAATGTCTAAGCTACTTACCCAATGCAGTTAATTAAAACAAAAAATTTAAAAATAAATCTATTTCCGCAAAATATACAATCTAATCTACAATACAAATTAGCTAACTCTTCAATTAAACACACTTACGGTTTCACGTAAAGCATCTAACTATACAATTTTACTATTTTCAAAATAACTATTTGATAATATTATCCAAGTAAAAAAATTTGTAGCATTCACCATATTCTAAGGTTTCAATTCTTTTTTTGTATACAAGGAGGCAAATTTCAGACATGTAAAAAAAATAAGCAGACACCAACACTGGTAATATAATGGTACAGGTGAATATCCATTTTTGTTAATTATTCGAATGATTCCACGTTAACCCTCAAGAACATTATAGAAAATGTCCATTTTCCAGTTCTAACAAGACTTATTGAAAATTTACCACTCGAATGACTGGCTCGGTTACCGAGCCAGTCATTCTAGTGATAAATTTTCAAAAATAGTATTGTGCCACGCTTGTCCTGCAAATGGACATCAGTTTTAGTGTTAAAGGGTTAATGATTAAGCAGGACTAAGATTAAGATCACATCTGCAGTGGTCGTGAGAAATATCTATGTGCATCGCATGAGAAGAATTTTATAGAAATTACAAATACCTAGCTCGATAACCAAGCCAGTTATTCCAATGGTAAATTTTCTAAAATATTCTTCACTTGGCCTCGAAATGACCATTTTCCTCTGATAATATGTCTATTTTTCATGAATTTCAACCATTGGTGAGTTAACATAAACCTGGACCCAGATAATATTCATCACCCAGTCAAGGTGTACGAATTTTATGCCTTTAGTATTTAATAAATATTCTGTTGAATATTTTGAAACTAATTTGAGTGGGCGCTGTTGCTGCCATAGGCAGCAACAGCACTCAGTCAAATTAGATTCAAAGTATTCAACAGCTTACCTGTATAGTTTTCTGGTAATTGAGACTTAGGGAGTGCATGGATCTATCGATCCCAACACGGGCAAAGCATGGGTGGAGCTTAACTAGAGATGGGCGTGGCATAGGTAAAACTGGATTCATTCATTTATTCCTTTACTTGTATTTCATGGAAGGTCATAGGCTTGAACGAATGGCAAGAGTAAATAATTGGCATGCAGATACCTCATTGAGTACATATTGCATGGAAGTTTCTGATATGTTGATAAAAAATATATCCCTGATTTCACCCTGATATACTGAAACTACTAATCTATGTTCATTTATGTCTGTGACATGGATATCACCTAAAACTATTAACAACAGAACTCATGTTTGCCCAATACAATAACTTGCTTAGACATACTGTTCAGTGTTGTTGCTTGATGGAGATGTGAACAGGTGCACAGCCAAATAAAAAAGATGTCTGCGCGATTACTCTGACTGACCCATTACAAATCTCGGCCACAATAAATATACATGACAAATTAACTGTCTCGCTGCTGCAAGCCATCAGACAATATTTTCAATGAGCAAAAACTCGACTTAGTAAATACTTTGAAAACAATTTGACTGAAAGTTGTTGGTGGCTTAGCCACCAACACCTTTCAGTCAAATTGTTTTCAAAATATTTACCAGGTCCAGCGATATAACCCTTGGAATATGACGAGTCGTCTGCAAAATATCAGCAGTCAGACAGCTAACAGCATCCTATGTTACTTTTACCCGTCCCTTAGTGGACGATGACGGTGTATGTTTTGGTGTGACAGACTTTGACGGTGATTGAGATCGGGATGAAGGAGATCTTGCTCGGAGATTCGCGGGTGATTTTGACGGCGTTCTAGTCGGAGATGATGAACGGGCTGATGTTTTGGCATTCTCTAGTTGTTGTGAGAGTTCTCTCACCTTGTCCGACCAATACTCGCTGCTCTGTTGAAGTTGCACTGATAGCTGGAGGTGAGAATAAGAATGACAATGAGAGATTGTTGAAATCTATGACCCCTCCGGCATAACCCCCACACCATCACACAATGGATCAATGTAGCAGGAAGATCATTATAGGCGTATAAATTCATAATTTAATAAGTAATCACGATTTTAGATTTAATCACGTAATCACACAAGCTTAACCCTTTCACTGACAAATCCCGGAAAAAAGCTAATTCTTTGACTTAAACCATAATTTGTTGAATGTTCTGAAAATGATTTGACTGGCAGCAACAGCTTCCAATCAAAGTAATTAGAAAATATTCAACAGTTTTCCTGTATAGTTGCATTGAAAATAAGATATGGGGAATTCATCAGTAAAAGGGTTAACCCGTACCACTCTGATGTCAATATTCTATCTTTTACTGTGTCAATAGCAAAGAAACTGGAGTACATTTTTCAAAAATTCTGGTGGAAGATGTTGCTGTCTACGACAGCACCATCTCCCACCAAATTTGAAAAATGAACACCAGTTCATCTTTTAATTTAATTTGAAAATTTATAATTTTGACATCAGAGCGGTAAGGGTTAACATGAATAAACAGCAGGATAGAGATAATCAGAACACAGTGTTTCAAACTACCACTCCAGCATATATAGATTCATACACATTTCAAATGAACAATGAACTAAATAACGGTGCTCATGTTTTCTTTTTTTAAGATTCTCTGCATTATACATAGATCAAATTTTGGACTCAAATATCTCAGTTGTCAATTCGCGAGATCAAATCCAAACCAGAACTGTGGTTGCAATGCTACCATCAAGGTCGACTTTATGATGCCGCAATGAAATATGAAGCTGGCCGTCAAATATAATTCTACTTATGGACTAGACGAGACTAACTGGAGAAGGCCTATCCATAATCTTATCAGTGAACATGACCGTGGACGTTGTGACACCAAAGTCACTGTGCCATGCCCATTCATTATAAGGAAGAATGTATCGAAGTTTGGCTTCAGTATCCTTTAAAACCCAACACGAGAAGGCATTAAGTTGATCTAAACACAAAATATTAACCCTTAAATTTGTTCAAGAAAATTTTAATTTTCTCATACAAAATGTCCATTAAGGGTCAAAAGGTCACAGTCACTGCGTTCTTGGTTAACAGTTTTAACCAAGAACGCAGTGACCTTGACCTTTTGACCCTGAGGTCATTGTTTTATGCTCTCACTACAGGGAGGCATGTTTCTAATGGTTTTATCAGTGTCACAAGGAATTTGACCATTTGACGCTTAGGTCATTGTGTCATGTTCTCTCATTATAGCGAGACATGTGTCCAAGTTTGGGTTTAGTATGATTAACCCACCATGAGATATGAACCACTAAGTTCAGCTAATGGTAATACTGAAAAAAACCCCCAGTTATCAAGGTCACAATGACCTTGACCTTTCAGCTTTAGACACAAGCCTTGTGTTCCATAGGAGATGCAAAAAAATAGTTTCAACAGGGTGCTCTCCTACAAAACTATTATGTATGGGACAATAATGTTTGCTAAGAAAATGGTATCCCTACATCCTTTGCGCGACACGCTTATGACAATATATGCCTCTGTGACGTATATCGTTATTTCCCGTGCAATTACGTCACAGATTGAAAACATGTTTTGCTTTTCGCGAGTCACCTCCAAACATGTTTCGCGAAATAGCAGAGCGCTCTAACAAAACATATTCTGTAAGAGAAACTGTGTTTACTTCCGTCACGCTAGCAAAGCGCTCTGCTATAGTTTTCCTTACGGAACAGGCTCAAAGTTCAGTGCGATTCTGCTCATGACAAAGGCTAGGGCCAATCAAACCCAAGATATACAACACTAAGTTGAGCTAAATACAAAATGTTAATGTTGATAAAAGCAAAGATGTTTTTAGCAATGTTATAGTGAGCTTGACCTTTAACATACTGACCCCGATGTCATTGTGTCACGCCCTCTCATGATAGTGAGGCGTATGTCCAAGTTTGTGTGCCCTACAATCAACCCGACATGAAATACAAGCCAAATTAAATTTGGACTTTACCGGATGACAGGGAGGGTATTGCAATAGCTAGGTTTAAACTTCGTAAAGTCAAGCTAAAACACTATCTAGTATACTGCTGCTGATGAAATGTTGGAACAAAGATCCCATGCTTTTTTTTGTCCTTTAATGGCCAAATTTGGTCAAGAAAACTTAAATATCTGCGACCAAGTTTATGTCCCTAGTAGGGTAACTACCCGAGTTAGTAGAGTAGCGCCTAAACGGCTGGAGTACGTACTCTAGTACCTACTCGGGGCTACCCACCTATCAGCAAGGATAAATCGAGTAATCACGCATTTGCATTGAAATCAATGTAATTTAAAAACGTGCTCATTTACACGAGGGTAACTGATCACATGCCCATCTACCCTAGAGTAGCTACGAGAGTTTTCGCCAAAACTCACTATGCTATTGAATGTCCATTTACAGGCCAAGAGAATAGTTTTTGAAAATTTATCATTGGAATGAATGGCTCGGTTATCGAGCCAGTCATTCCAGTGGTAAATTTTCAAAAATTGTATTCTCTTGGCACGTAAATGAACATTCCACAAGACCATTAGAAGCTGGTTCTGACCAGCTTGACCATTAAAGGATTAAAATGTACCTGTTTATATGTACCCTAAGTAGATGCTTACAGTTTGACCATCAGATTTTAGGGTGAATAAATGTTCCAAACCTTCGTGGCATAACCAGCATGACTAGTGACTTTAATTAAATTACAATAGCTTTTGATTGGATCATTAACCCTTTAATGGCTAAGCCGGTCAAAACAGGGGTCTTAAGGAATGTCCATTTGCTGGCCCAGACAAGACTATTTTGGAAATTTACCACTGGAATGCCTGGCTCGATAAACGAGCCAGACATTCCTGTGGTAAATTTTCTAAAAATAGTCTTCTCTTGGCCTGCAAATGGACATTCAATAAGGAAATATTTAGATTTTCTTGACCAAATCTGACCATAAAAGGGCTAAAGCAAAATATCTGTTAACCCTATTACACTCAAGGTGGCCAAAAACAGCTTCTGCACGGGTCTTGAAGAATGCCCATTTGCAGGCCAAGAGAAGACTATTTTTGAAAAAATGTACCCGGCCATTTACCTGTTTTCTCTTGGCCTGCAAATGGACATTCACTAAGCAAGTATTTAGATTTTCTTGACCAGATTTGGCCATTAAATGGTTAAGCAAATCTAACAAAAATACAAAAATCAAACTGGATAAAAAACTTAAAATAAACAAACAACATGAACAGTTGCTAGTTAAAAAAGCTCCGATGTGACCTCACCTCACCCACCCTCTGAATCCAGTATGATTTATCCAGAGAGTGGGGGTCGTTTAATTCTAGATCCCGGATATCTGCATCTGAGAGGAGCACCTGAAAGATTGCATCGGTGGCTTCTTATAAATGGGGAGACATTGTTTAACCCTTTAATGGTCAAGCCGGCCAAATGGAATGTCCATTTACAGGACAAGAGAATATAATTGTGGAAAATTTACTGCTGGAATGACTGGCTCGATAAGCGAGCCAGTCATTCCAGTGATAAATTTTTTTTTTACAATTTTGACCATTAAAGGGTTAACTACGCATTAGATGCTGCTCTGTAACAGTTATTTCCTGCTTAACTGTTCCAATCAAACAAGAATTGGAAACAAGGGGTCTGTATTGCTCACCTCGAACATTGGCATTTCAAGTAGAAAGGCCATGTATTTGATGTAGAGCCGTATAGATTTTTTGTCAGGAATTCAACAGCTCTGGTCAGAAATTTAAAAGTACAAATTTTGCCTGATATTTTTAGGAGTAATACTTTAAACAATTCTTTGGATAGATTTGAAATCCAAGATTTTCTCCACAAAATTTACCAATCAAAATTCTCATTTGATATGTTGAAGCCTACTCACCATAAGATGATTCCACCTATGTTGCCTAATGTAAATATTGTCACGCAATCCATAATCATATGGGTAACTAACATAACAAATTTGGTTGAGTTCCGCCAACATTGAGTTTCTGCCCCACCTTCACTCTGGCCCCACACCCGCTCTTGGGGTGAAGCGTAATGTAAATGTCAGCTTGCAGTCCACAATCATATGCGTAACTCACAGAAACAATTTGATTGAATTCCACAAAATGGTTTCAGAGGACATAGTCGGAGACAGAAAGACAAATGGATGGATGGACCGATGGAGGTGATTGCAATATCCCCTCCATTGAATTCCACCAAATGTTTTCACAGGAGATAGCCGGAAAGACAGAAAGATAAAGGAAGTGGATCACAATATCCCCTCCATTTTTGAAAATGTGTGGGGATAATTGCTTTACACGACGGTAGCTAAGAGACTATCGTGAGATATAGTGCATAAAAATTATGATAAATAGATGTATCATATCCGACCCTGACGATAGTTATACAGGAGGAAATGTTAAACCAATTTTCATATTACACTTTATCATATAAGCAAAGGGTTTTATCACATTCCATATTCACATTATGAACCTGGTTAATAGGGCAACGAAATATTTTCACTCCTTGTTAATGTGGGAAAGTAATTTCATATTGACCAATCAGAGTACAGTCATCCTCATGGCATTGATTATCACTGTGCTGACGTCGAGCGCGAGTGACACATCATGATACAAACAGAACACTTGTGACGTCCCATAGTATATAAGATATTTGTGTCAATGTATATTGTTAGTTGTTTAACCCTAATTTTCTCAAAAAAGTGTAATTATTTACTTATTGAATGTCCATTTGCATGACAAAGAGACTATTTTTGAAAATTTACCACTGGAATGCCTGGCTCGATTACCGAGCCAGGCATTCCAGTGATAAACTTTCAAAAAAATATTTTCTCTTGTACTGCAAATGGACATTCTTCAAGACCACTACAGAGGCCGGTATTGGCTGACCTGACCATTAAAGGGATAAATAAATAAACTTTGAATTTTGTAGTTTTCCCATAGTTCAAATTATTAGTACTATAATATTTTTCGATGCAAGACATCCAAATGAAATTTCCAGTTTATCCATCAATCATATGATGTAATAATCAATGTGACGTGTACGCTGACATCATAATCAATGACGTCATGAATGATGTAGATAAATTCATTACGAACGTTTAGCAGATGATGGAATAAGCCTTGTTGTAGGAATTGCTTACCTGTATAGTTTCCTGGAAGTTGATAGTCACAGAGCTAAGGGATCGATCGATCTATCTGAACACGGGTGAACTTTGGGTGGAGCTTAGCTAAAGATGGGCAGGGTATAGCTAAAACCATTATGAGGTTGTGATTTGCCTCTATATATATACTCACATCTCTCTGTGGTACAGAACTACTTCCAGAGTCATACAACAGTTGTTTTGCTCGGGACTCAAATTGCACCTTCATACTACAGATAAGCTGGTCCTTGGTTTCCACTTGCATTGCGAGTAACTGACGACCAGATGATTCTTGCTCGAGTTGATTACGTAGGTGCAGAGATTCTTTCTGTAAAGATGTCACCTAGATAATAATCATAATAATAATAATAATAATAATAATAATAATAATAATAATCTTCATTAAGACTCGTTATCATTCATAAAAGTAATATAATGCCATTAATTGGTCACTGTGACCTTGAGCTTAGAGCGTTTAAACCCAAAATCGATAGGGTTCTTCCGAACACCAAGGACAACCTCCCATCCCAGGTTTGCTAAAGGTCGCTCCAGTAGAGCTAGAGTTATCCCACTGGATGAATGGATGGACAAACAAACAAAGTAAATGCTACATAACCCCCATATATATCTATATACATGTATGGGGTGGGGGTGGGCATAATGATGTGAAAATTGTAGCTATCTACTGATATCATACAGAATAAAGTGTTGACGCAGGACATGTAATTGAGGGCGGTATTTCTAGCTATGCCACGTCCATTTCTAGCTACGCTCGGCCATTTTTTTTTACATGCGTTGCAATTAATTTTAAATGCTTTAAAATGGAATTCCTAGAATTTAAATTTCATAGTAATTATACAATCAGTTAAGTTATTGAATATGTTGAAACTAATTTGACTGGGGAAATGTTTTGTAAATTCATCAGAGACATACAATTACTACAGCTTAGTGACTGACTTTTAGACTAATTTTATATTTCATTTAGACTGTGACGTCAGCTAACTCGTGGCATATTTGATTATGACATCAGATACTTAATGGAGGAATCCAGTTTTAGCGATGCCCCACCCATCTCTAGCTAAGCTCGACCTACGCTTTGTCTGTCGATCGATCCCTGCAATCACTGAATCTCAATTTCCATAAAAAAATACAGGGATGCTGTTGAACATTTTGAAACTAATTGGACTGGGTGCTGTTGCTGCCAGTACGCGCATCGTTGATTAATTTTCCAATAGGGTTACTGTGAGGTCAAAACTGCCTATTTTGAAAACAATGATGCTGAAAGCTCTCACTTTTGTCATTTTAGCTCTTGACCCCAAAACTGGCACATGTCTTTGGGAAGCCACGGACAAACATACACCTAGGGTTGGAGAGGATCTATTTTGAAAAAAATCTCCAAGAAAAACTGTTGCTTTTGACCCTAAAATTAGCATGTGTCTTTGGGTAATCCATGGGCAAACATTCCCCCCCCCCCCCCCCCCCCCCCCCGAGTTTGGAGAAAATCCCTCCAGTATAACTAGAGTTATGGATAATATCTTAAGAACAACAAGAATCAGAAGTACTCCCTGCTCGTAATAACCCTTACATGTACCGGCACGGGTAAAAGTAGTCTTATGTTGGCCTGCATATGGACAATTGTACACTCCACAGGAGGAAATCAGAAGACATTTTTAACAGGATGAAACTTACTAAACATTTATCCCAGACCAGATATGAAATGGAGGAATTCAGTTTTTTTAGCTATGCCTCACCCATCTCTAGGTAAGCTCCAACCATGCTTTGTCTATGTTGGGATCAATTGATCCCTGCACTCTCTCAATTTCGATTTCTAGAAAACTATACATGTAAGATGTTAAATATTTTGAAACTAATTTGACGGAGCGCTGTTGCTGCCCATCCAAATTAGTTTCAAAATAGTCAACAGAATGTTTCTTAAATAGTAAAGACATACAATTCGTACAACTTGACAAACTATTAAGCATTTATGACAGACTATATCACATCATTCATGACATAATTGATTATGACATCAGCCTACACTTGACGTAGTCGATTATGACATCATATGATTGATCGTTAACTGGATTCATCTAATTGATTGTGAAAACACGGCTTTCCAATCAAATAATGTTTAATCCATTAATTATCAAGAGGTCAGGAAAATCAAGATTTGTTTAGATGACATATTTTTGAAAATTTCACGTGGCATGTACTGGCTCATTACAGTAATAAATTTTAAAATTTTCTCTTGACATGCAAATGGAGATTTCTCAAAAACCATGTAGAAACAATTTTTTATTTTTAAATCGTTAGAATATTCATTACGGTGGCCTTGAGATTGAAATAATGGGATTTCACCATTGAAACTGTTTTGATGAAAATATAGATGTGGTGTGCGCTTGGCGTGCTCGTGTGCGTGTGGATGGGCATTGCACATAAATACCTGCTGACTGAGCTGTTGAACACAGTCTATATTGCTCTTCAGTCGAATTTGCAAGTCACTAATCGTTGATATCTTTGCCTGTAAATCTTGGTCCTGTTCACTTCTGAAGAACAACAAAAATTACTTCATTAGCGAACAATAAGACATAATAGAAGAATAATAATGAAATATTAGTTATCTCTCCGGGATGTAGCCACACTCAAACAATTTCTACATCCCGGATGGGTACATGTAACTAATATATTTTTATTATGAATCATGCTGGGATCGGGACCAACATTTTCGGAAATATAAGAGAAGTAGTTATTGGTTTAATTGGCCTATATCGAGTCCTCAATTTCTAGGTTAGTTTTTATTTTCATAACACAATGAACCTTTCCAGTTTTAGCTGCCTATCCCAAGTTCAGTTTCGCCCACGCTTCGCCTGTGTTGGGATCGACCGATCCCCGAATGTTGTGACTATCAATTTCCAGAAAACTATACAAGTAAGCTGTTGAATATTTTGAAACTAATCTGACTAGGTGCGGTTAAGCAGCAACAGCGCCCAGTCAAATTAGTTTCAAAATATTCAACAGAATATTTATTAAACAGTAAAGACATGCAATTTGTACAATAATGCATCTTCAACTACCGTTAAATTCCGTGTATATTGCGCACTTTTTTGCTCAAATTACATGTTATAAAAAGCTCCTGCGCACTATATACAAGGATAAATATTTGTCACATTTTTTTCCTCAGAATTTTTCGTCAGAATCACAAAATTCAGAGCTGAAAATGTGATTTTATGGATCGGGAATCAGTCGGGAATAACGATCGCATTCTAACATGTCTATAATGGTACTAATAGATCGTTGAAATGCCTTACTACTGTCTAAATTCTGTGTTATACCTTTATTAAATATCATAGTGTTGTAAAATGATCAAATAAACCATCATTCAACTTTTTTACAACGCCATTGTTTCCTGTAATTTGTTCTAAGTTATATATATAAGGGGAGGTTACTCTTGTCTTCCCAAGTTGAACATAGAGATGTTTAAAATCCATAGATTGCTACACAGATACGGACATAAATGTGTTAAAAAAATAATGATAGGGCCGATGTTTTTCAAGGCGATCTAGCATTTACATAGATATAGAAAGGAATGTTTTCTATGTGCTAAAATAAATATGCAATTTTTATGTTCTAACGACCATTTATGTTAATGAGCACTGCTCAAATCAAATTCGGATTCTAACCTGTTCTGATGGAAATTATATTTGTATTTTTATATCGTTTTATATCGTTCAATAAAGTTTAATACAAAATATTTGCTAAAAGTGTATGCAAATGATATTCCCGTGATTAAACAACAGAGTAACGCACGCCACAAATGGGATTTTATAAGGAAAGCGTATTCGACACGCAGTAAGTCATTGATTCTTTTGTTACCAGTTTTCGTTCACATGTCTCTCAATCTTACTGCGTACTATACACGGAAAGAAGGTTTTTTCAGGCCGATTTTGGTCAAATTTAGGGGTGCGCACTATCCACGATAGCGCAATATACACGGAAATTAACGGTATACGTTCGTGACATACTTATCTATGGCATTCATAACATCATTGATTGTCACACATACAATAGCTTGTTTTAGTTCGTAAAGTCGAGCTAAAAAATCTCTTGGTCTGCAAATGAACCTTTTCTATGAGAATTGATATTTTCTTGAACTTATTTAAGGATTAAAGGGTTAAATTAATCACCGGCTTTTCAAGATACTGCACAGTGATTGGTCAATATGTTTTGGAAGAGATGGTAAGCCTTAGTTGCAGGTAGGTCAGAGATGGGAAATGTGTGCGCGTGCGTGTGTGTCCTCATGCATGCGTCCGCTTGTGCGTGCATATGTGGAACTTTTAACCTCCGACTAAAAGATACACATAATATTTGCTATTTGACAATCTCGTGACAACTTCAAATTGATATTACTATGGTTATTAACTATATGTTACTGGATATTCTGAGAATAATTTGGCTGAAAGCGGCTAATTCTATTAAAACTGTTTTTAAAATAGTCATCTATACTGTAGGCCTGCTACAAAATCGATAAAACAGTAGAATTTATGAATGTATTTTGGTATATAACAGCTGTGGATGTAGGTGACTGTTATTGATATTAAACAAGATATCATTAGTTACACCAGTGTTTTGGCGTTACACCAGTGTTTTGCCGGGAGTCCAGGCTGTTATCACGCGGGGAAATATATTTGTTTGCACGTGTGGTAACAGCCTGGACTCCCGGCAAAAGGCTGGTGTAACTAATTTATTACCACTCAGACGTCAGCGAGAGATTAAGAAAGAGAGTGAGTGAGAGAGAATTTGATCTTATCTTAAATACTGCCAATTTTGTCAGTTTTAGAATGCATCAACACTTATGACATCATGAGCTTCGTCATTGGCTATTGTTACGTCATAATTAATCTGCGCATTAAGACTAAAACATGTTCGCGCAGGGGGATATCGTGTAGAATAGCCCTCATGTGAGGGAAATACCAGATCATACATCACTGATCTTAACCAATCAAATAACAGCATATGGACATGTGACATTGCTGAGTGGTAATAAAGATACTGACTCATTTTCTTCCAGACGAGACTTGAGTTGATGGAGAAGGGCTTGTTGATGTGCTGAATGACTCTGGAGGGCCTACAAGAAAACACATAATATTCTTCATTAACGCTTTCAATGACAAATGCCTGAAAAAGTAAATACATTACAATTTAAAACTTATGCAATGGCTTCCAGTCATTAATTTCAAAATATTCACCAGCTTTCCTGTTTGTTTGCCCCGAGATTGAGATACAGAGAATTTATCAATGAAAGGGTTAGTTTTATGTCCTAGGGAGATGCTATTGAAATCTAAATATGGAGCAGTGGCGATGAAAGCTTTCAATACCCCTTATCACACAACTAACACGTTAATCATTACAGAATCACCAAAGAGGAATGTTGTTATATATCTAGGAAACAATATGGCTGAAAGTTATTACTGTCATAGACAGCAAGAGTTTACAAAAAATTGTTTCCAAAACGAAAACTAATTAAATTTTAAAATTAAAATTTTTAGTGTGCTAGGTGTTAAACATGTCATAGCTGTAGCTATCGGTTGATAGCGTTGAATTTACCTCATAATTAACCTTTTAGTGGTCAAGAATTGCAATTTTTGCTTAGTGAATGTTGATTTGTAGACCAAAAGAAGACTATTTTTTTTAATCGAGCCAGTCATTGAAGTGGTAAATTTTCAAAAATCGTCTTGCCTTGATCTGCAAATCGACAATTTCTATGAGAAAATTACAGATGGAAGCAAAATCATAAATCCACATGTTTTTATAGTGGGATAATCAGCATTGCATAAATTTTCACACACTTGTATATCGTTTTATGCTAACAAACAACAAGAAAGATTTAATGTGGATTGGTAACTGTATTTCTATATATATGTCTGCTTACAAACTACAATTAACAACACAATAAACTATTTTTTGGCATAATGGGGCAGACCCAGCCATCAGAACTGGTCTGGCTCCCAGATACATATGATGCTGCGGGACAGGGAACTGATCGAGCCAGACAAAAAGCTACCCCTCCCTACCTCATCCAGTTGGTGTAGCTAGTAGAAAAACACATTAACCACAAGATCTGTTGTGGTTAATGTACTGGAGGTATTATAGGTCGGCAAGAATGACTTAGGGAACATCCAACTCGGCATGGGTAGACCATTAGAATAAATGTTCCAAAATCCGGGAAGCATGTGCGTCTTGACGCAGTACGTAAACTATGTCTTCAACGCTTTATTTATTTGCAAGACCCGAGAGCGTGGTACAGTGATCAAGTGTGTCAGAAACTTGAACAAGAGTGAAACTCAATATATGCCTGCAATAATGCCAGTTCTTGAAATACAGTGTTACTTGAACACAATATTTTCCGAGATATGGCCTGGACATACTTTAACAAATTTGTGTCTTTCAAAGGAGATAAATCTGGCGAATATTTGACAGATTTTTCTGAAATGAAATCATGACACTTTGGTGCATCAGTAGTTAGGCACACTTGATAATAAGTTTACAGAATGCTATCTGATGCGTACCTTGAATCTGTCTGCATCACATTTCTTCTCATCCAGATCAAGCTTGACCCTGTTATTGTATTTCTGTAGCTTCTGAACCTGCTCCAATAATTTCCTACAATGAAACAAATAAATTAACAATGGATGAATGCACTTTTAGCTATGCCCCGCCAATAAACCATTCCAGTTTTGGCTATGCCCTGCCAATAGGCTTTCCAGTTTTAGCTATGCCCTGCCAATACCAACAGACCGTACCAGTTTTAGTTATGCCCACCCCATCTCTATCTACGCTCCACCCACATCGCACTCGTGTTGGGATCAATCAATCTCTGAACTTCTTGACTATCAGTTTCCAGAAACGAATACAGGGAAATTTGTTGAATATCTTGAAACTAATTTGACTGGGTGCTGTTGCTGCCAAGGCCCAATCCTAGCTAAGATCCACCTGTGTTGCCGTCGATCGAACCATGAACAACCTGAATCTCAATTTCCAGAAAACTATACATGTAATCTGTTGATTATTTTGGAACTAATTTGACTGTGTGACTATGGCAGCAGCAGCACCCAGTCAAATTATGTCTAATATATTATTCAACAGAATGGTTATTAGTAGAAGACATACAATGTGTACACATGAAAGACTTTTATAAGTTCATGACAGACGTAGCTCCTTTATTCATTACATTTTGATTGTGATGTCAGCCTAGATGTGACGTAATTCATTATGACGTCATATATTTAAGTAACAGATTAGACTCATCCATTGAAGCAAGGGTTGAGATTTAAGCTTTTTGGTACATTTCTACAACTTATGATGGCTGTCATGATTTACTTTTCAACCAATCATAAAAAACTATCACGTCTGCCTCGGTATATGTGTTCAGTCATAGAGGTGCCATCTACAGCTTGACAATGTGGTAGAAAACTGACAATATAGGTAAGCTGTTTAATATTTTGAAACTAATTTAACTTGAGGTTGTTGCTACCTTAGGCAGCAACAACTTCTAGTCAAATTAGTTTCAAAATATTCAACAAGGTGATTATTACATAATAAAGAATGTAATACATTGGCACTTACATGACATCACACAGTATATCTAGAGGAGCGTAAATGGTGGAGATCATGCTTCAACATTAACGCAATATTACAAATCAGATAATTGTGATACAGATAAGGGAATGTGAAAGGATATTAATGATATGGAATCTATAAACCATAATCTATGGGAGCAATACAACATTTGAGATGAGATTAGGATCCATTTAAAGCGCTCATATATTCATATTTTTCAAATAAATCTCAGGGACCAACCAACCTACCCATTTGCCAATTAGGGTTAATAACAAATGCCATGAAGTCTGAATCAGAAACAGTCATGACTACACATGATCATTACCCACACAAACAGTCAAAACACTCCACTAAAGGAGTATTATCTCTACGAACTTGACCTACAGAAACACTTAGAAATTTATCACCAAAATGACCTACAACCGGTAAAAAACCAAAACCGCTAAAGATTTAAAAAAATGAAATGCCAAAATGGACGCAATCGGTAAAAAATCCACAACCGGTAAAAATGATCAGAACCGCCAAAAATTGGCTCAACCACCAAAATTGGCAGAACCGGCAAGAAACTCAAAACCGGTAAAAAACACACAACTGCCAAAAAATGGGCACAACCGCCATAAAGGGCACAACCGGTAAACTTGACCCCAACTGGTAAAATACAGGCCAAACTCCCAAAAATTCCAAATGGGAGAACTGGCAATCTGGTTTTTTTCTGTCCATATATGGTCAAGATCAACTCAATCCACAGGCTCACCAAGGAAGGGTATAAAAGGGATGAAAATTCGTCCAGATCATTCAGACTTTTGGTCTCACATTGCGACCAAGCGTCAGGCTAAATAACCTTCTACAAGTAGCTCATATTACTGACTACGTTGTTATTTACTACCATTTGCCAATTAGCCAAATGATAGTAAAATTGAGATCTGGCTAATAAAAAGCATTAGTGGCTAATGAATAAAATCATATTATTATACATAGTTTCTATGTAGAGAACCATTAAACATGTTAATATTAATTGTGAAGACCTAACTAGTAAAATTCTCTTTTATTGTGAGAAAATAAAGATTGAAATCCTAATATCTCAGATTAATAGCACCCAATTAGGTCAGCTGTTGAATATTTTGAAACTAAGTTGACTGGAAGCTGTTGCTGCCTTAGGCAGCAACAGCTTCCAGGCAAATTAGTTTCAAAATAGTCAACATAATCGTGTAGTATCTGTAGTGTTTAGTTGAAATAATACCTGATGGTGATGACTTGTAGACATTGCAAAACATTAGCTAAAATAGTTAATATTTGGCTACAAAAAGTGTAGTTGGCTAATCTATTGGCTAATAATTTGTGAAAGTCAAGTCTGTCCCTGAATCTTCGAGTATTTGTTAGTTTGTGGGCACTTTAACTAACTAGAAGTCTGGACGTCATTTTAGATCTAGATTGCAATCGCCATTTAATTTTAACCTATTGTCCGCCGAGATGGCCGGAAATTCTCGTATAACAGCAGTGTCTCCTGTTGGTGGGATCATTCACCAGATAGATATGGAACAATAAACACATGCAACTTAGGCAATCTGTTAGCCTAGGCCGTGTGTTTATAAATTGTAATTCATAACTACACGATAGCCGATCTAAAATTATATATGAGTGATTTCCAATGTAAGCATTAGTCTTGTCAAATTAAATATAAATGTGTTACGTTATTTTGATTGTGTCATCAACAAACTAGTGACATAATTGATTATGATATCAGATACTTGAATGACAGAAACGGATCGGCCATTGAATACAGTTCTAGGATAATTACTTAAATGACACATATTGACATTGATTGACACTCACTCTTTGTCACTGGTCAGTTGCATAATGGACTTGCTCTGTTCCCTGAAAGTATTATAATACATTTTAATCTATAAAAAAAATTTCTTTATAAATCAGTGTTTTAATCATGATTGCCTTATAATAATTTGTGGAATCAAATCTTCAATCAGACCACTGTTTTTTAATGAATCATCATCATCATCGTTATCATTAGTCACAGAATTTTCCAAATAAATATATATATATATATATATATACAAGAGACAGTCAGCTGGAGGCAGACATCACCCCCGCCACCAACACCAGTACATCAGATTTTCGGGACGTACATACAGACGGATGTACCTACAGATGAACAGGATGGATTGATTTAAAGAATTTGAACATTAGGCATATCTTTCAGTGCTGTACAATTATCCTGTCAGGTTTCAAATACTAGTCTCTCAAACTTTAGGAGTTGCAGCGACAAGATTTTCGGGATGTACAGACACATGTACGTACGTACATATGAATGGATGGGATGGACCGATGGAATTTTTTTTAACATTAGGCACATCTTTGGGTGGTGTGTACAATCATCCTGTCAAGTTTCAAACAATTCTTTCTCAAACTGCAGGAGTAGTCACAGCAACAAGATTTTTGGATGTACGGACGTACCTATGAATGGACCGTTGAAAATTTCTTTAACATTAGGCACAGATTTGGGTAGTGTACAATCCTCCTGTCAAAATTCTCTCTCAAACTGTAGGAGTTTCAGCGACAAGAATTTTCGGGATGTACGCATGGATGGGACAAAACCACAATACCCACACTTATGGGGGGGGGTTGCATAATTATGAACAGGTAGGATTAATCCTTAATTAATTAACGGTCAAGTTTTATCAAGAAAATTATACTTTCTGCTTAGTGAAAGTTCATGTGCAGATCAAGGATATTTTTCCAACGTTACCACTGAAATTACTGACAGTAATCCTAGTGGTAAATTTCCAAAAATAGTCTTCACTTGGACTGCAAGTGGACATTATTTAAGACCAGCGCTGGAGGCTGTTTTGGCTGGCTTGACCCATTAAAGGCACAAGTTGGAGTAAACCTACATGTGGACTGTATCATAGATAATATTTGTACCTGATTTTGTTGCCCAGTTTTTCATTGGCTTTCCTGTAACAAGCAGAACATGCGGTCAAGCACAACAACATGCAGGAGCAATGAAATCAATATCAAACATGGGAGTAAATAAAATATCAACCAACACTTTTTCAACACAAAAGACCAAATGCCATACATCACTTACAATTTAACAAGAGGCCCAAGGGGCCTGTATCGCTCACCTGGACCATAGGCATCTCAACTAGAATGGTCATTAACAATAAGCAGAACTCTAATGAGTTGAGAAGACTTGTAACAAGAAAACGGAGGCCATGTTTCTTTATGTATCAACTTCTCTTGAACAAACTTTAATGGCCCTTAGTCATCAATATCATCTCCCAAATTTCGACCCGATCCGTTCAGCAGTTCTGCCGGTCATTTTTGCTAAAACTAGGTCAACCAAGATGGCCGCCGAACCATCTGACCAATCAAGTTCCCTTGAACAAACTTGGTTCAGCTCTTGCCCTAGATCATATTGCATGGGGCTTGCATCAATCCCACAAGCAGTTTCGGAGAAGATTTTTAAAGACGTTTCTAAAAAATCGACCGAAATGGCCGATCGGCTTCGTTTGAACAAACTTGAATCTTTATGCCCTAAGGATGCTTCCCGCCAAATATAATTGAAATTGTCCCAGTAGTTCTCTAGAAGACATTTTAAGTTTCCCATTGCTTTAGTATGGGAGCTTATGGAAGGAAAATGATCCAAGATGGCCAGCATACCGTTTATCCGACCCTTTCGAAAATTACAAATTTGAGATCAGAATACCCAAAAACAATTTCGGCCTCAAAATCCATCAAATAAAAAAAATCCAATATGGCCGACAAACATGCTACATTTTGATTGGCCAATGGTGGCCATGTTTTTTGACAGTTCAACTTCCCTTGAACAAACTTTAATGGCCCTTAGTCCCTAATCATATCTGCCAAATTTCGACCCGACCCATTCAGCGGTCCTGGAGAAGTCATTTTCGTTAAAACTAGGTCAACCAACATGGCCACCGAAACATGTGACCAATCAAGTTCCCTTGAACAAAGTTGGTTCAGCACATGCTCTAGATCATATTTCATGAGTTTTGCATCAATCACCCCAGCGTTTTCGGACATTTTTAGATGTTTCCTAAAATTGGCTGAAATCTAAGATGGCCGCCGGCCAAATTGGCGAATCAGCTTCCTTTGAACAAACTTGGATCCCTATTTCCTAAGAATGCTTCCTGCCAAGTATAATTGAAATCGGCCCAGTGGTTCTTGAGAAGTCATTTGAACAAAAAGTTGACGGATGGACAGACGCCGGACGGTCGCCATGGCATAAGCTCATTTGGCCATTCTGGCCAGGTGGGCTAATAATTATTCTGTTAAAGCTTTTGAAACTAATTTGACTGGGCGCTGTTGCTGCCTATGGCAGCAACAGACCCAGTCAAATTAGTTTCAAAATAATTGATAGCTTACCTGTAGAGCTGCCTTTTAATTGAGATACTGGGAGGTCAGGGTTCAAGGTGTTAATGATCAAAAGCATAAAACTGCATAAATACAGGTAACCCACAAACTGACATCACAAGCTATATCATCAACCCTACAGATCAGATATACATCATGGAAAAAACATTTTGGTGCCAATTTTGACATCAACTTGCATGGAGCTTCCAGTCAAATTACTGTCAAAATAATCAACAACAAAATAGTCAACAGTTTATGAACACAGATGCTTTGAAATTTAGACAGTCAGATTTCAATTGTTAAAAATGTGCAAGACACCGCACTGTGCAAAGCAGTCAATCATATGATGTTATAATTGACTGCATCACATGGTAAATTTCCAAAAAATGGCTTCTCTTAGGCTGCAAATGGACATTAACCAATACCTTAAAATTTTTAATTTTCTGGACAAATCTTGGACCACTAAATGGTGAAATCATTTAATAACATGAATTTTTTCAATGATCTCAAAACGAATCCAACAACAAAATCATGCAATATTATAACACGCATACATGCACACACCTTAAACTATTTCCAAACTGCTAACACCAAGTTAGGAAAATGACAACAACAATTACTAATACATAAGAAATTGCTTTAACTGACTAACTGCCAAGTTTTCGCAGATGACGACTTATTCCAAGGGTTATATCTCTGGACTTGCTAAATATTTAAAAACTAATTTGACTGAAAGTTGTTGGTGGCTAAGCCACCAACAACTTTCAGTCAAATTGTTTTCAATATACTCAGCAAGTCATGAGATTGTCTGGTGCTTTGTAGCAGCGAGAGAGTTAAAAATACAATGAGCATCATGCGACCTCTCGTCTTTAACCCTTTAACACTCTTATCGGCCGAAAACGTCTTCTGCAGTGGTCTTTAGAAATCACCATTTGCAGACGAAGAGGACTATTTTTTAGAATTTAGCACTGCTATGACTGGCTCGATAAGAGCCAGCCATCCCAGCAGTAAATTTTCAAAACTAGTCTTCACTTGGTCTGCAAATGGACATTCTCTAAGAGAAAATTGAAATTTTCTTGAACAAATTTGAGGGTTAATGGGTTAACAGTCAATGTATAATCCTGCCCATCATCAATGCTCATGACCTTGACCTTGGACCTCTTGAAATCGGCAATAAGAAATCAATTAAAACTAAAGGATCATTCCATTTTATCCATCCATCATATGACATGATAATCAAGTACGTGACGTTTAGGATGACTAGCTAGCTAAGCATGTTATAAACGCTTAATTAAAGACCGACTAAGAGTTGTACGAATTGTGTGTCTTTACCATTTAATAAACATTCTGTTGAATATGTGAAACTAATTTGACTGGGTGCTGTTGCTGCCACAGTCAAATTAGTTTCCAAATATTCAACAGCTTACCTGAGTGTATAGTTTTCTGGAAATTGATATTCAGGGAGTTCAGGGATCGATCGATCCCATCATGGGTGATGTGGGTGGAGCTTAACTAGAGATGGGCGGGGGCTTAGCTAAAATTGGAACGGTCGTTTAATGGAAAGGTCCATTAACTTTACGATATGCACAAAACATTTCTACTCACTTTTGTTCTTGTACCCATTTGTTGACATTCTGAACGACGAGTTCCGACTCATGATGAAGACGATCACCATTAGCGCGAGATTCCTCGAAGGCTAAACGCAGCCCAGCTATCTCTTCATTCGCACTAACATAATTGTTCCTAAGAAGTTCCAACTCGCTTATCATCTTGTCAGACTGGGAATAGAAATAAGATTATTTACTACCATTATAGATAGTATTAGATACATTTTAATTTATGATAGGAAAACCAGTGGAACTCTGTTGAGAAATTAAAAATATTCAACATCCTTGTTATCTGTGAATCGATCCGTCGGTCAAGTCTTGGGCATTGTTCAACAGCACCCAGTATAATCAGTTTCAAACTATTCAACAGCTTACTTGTATCGTTTTCTGGAAATTTAGTCAAAGCGTGCAGGGTTCGATTAATCCCAACATGGGCAGTGTGGGTGGAGCTTAACTTAAGATGGGCGGGGCACAGCTAAAACTGGATCCATCAATTTTCAATCATACAGTGTACATTAGCATATTACATGTACCTCGTCAAGCCGGCCTTTATATTTCTCCTGGATAGAGGTCAGGTCGACCTTCAAGACAACAAGCTCTTCCTCTTTTTGTGCAAGCTCCTGTAGACACTGGCGATGCTTCTCCTGTGATAACATCAGCTCATCCTGCAGCTGCGCATAGCGACCCTCGTAATTATGCAACTGTGAGAGGAAATACATGAGTAAACTTTAAAGAAAATGGTAGTAATAACAAAGAATGAGGTCTATGCAGCAGCAACAGCAATCAGTTAAATTAGTTTGAAATATTCAAAAGCTTACCTGTATAGTTTTCTGGAAATTAAGATTCAGGGAGATATAAAAACTGGATTCCTCAATTAACCCTTTAACACTCATATCAGCCAAAAACAGCTTCAGCACTGGTCTTAAGAAATGTGCATTTGCAGACCAAGAGAAGACCATTTTTCAAAATTTACCACTAGAATGACTGGCTCGATAACTGAGCCAGTCATTCCAGTTGTAAATTTTCAAAAATACTCCTCTCTTAGTATGCAAATGGACATTTCTCAAGACCACCACAGAGGAAGTTTTTGGCTGATATGAGTGTTAAAGGGTTAATTAACAGAATGAGTACATGTATGTTTGACTAATGTACAAGAAAGGTATCAATTATGTTTGTGGACTAATGTACTACGGTCTCATGGTTGAGCTAACAATTCATAAATTTAGCATCATTATCAGACATGTTAGAGAAATCGGACTTCACAAAAAGTGAATTGTGTCAATCAAACATGAAATACACACCAGATAGACAAATATTTTCAAGATCAATTAAAAGTACCTCATACGGAATTGAGAGAAACCTAGTTTCAACTAAATACAAAATAACATTTAGAAAATGATATTACGGTAACTTGTTTGTGTCTATTTAAGTGGAAGAAAAGCACAATAACAATTTGTAAAATAATTATCAAAAGTATGGTCTTGCAGGGCCCCAGTTTCAGTGAAGATTTCAGTTTCTGAGATATGTTTAATTAGCTGAGACTCGCATTCAACATAAGTTAGTCAAGAGAAAACCCATTGCAGGTAGTATAGCATATAATAATGTGTTTGTAAAAAACAAGTTTTCAACCACAAAAATTTAAACATTCAATAAAGTGTCTATAAAGTCATAAGCAAACATTTAGCAAAAGTATTTAATAGTCCGCCAAGCTGTACGAATTGTATGTCGCTACTATTTAATAAACATGCTGCATATACACCAACAGCACCCAGTCAAATTAGTTTCAAAATATTTAACAGCTTACCTGTATAGTTTTCTGGAAATCAAGATTCAGCGAGTGCAGAGATTGATCGATACCGCCACAGCAAAAGCCTGGGTGGAGCTTAGCTAGAGATGGGCGGGGCATAACTAAAATTGGATTCATCCATTGCTGTCTACGGTAACACCAGCCTCCAGTCCACTAAAGAGAACATTTCACCCAAGTGTACAGATTAAACATTACAGAGTTAATCGTGGGCGCTTACCTCATCCTCGGAGGCAATATTGATGTCTTGTAACTTCTTTAGTTCCTGTCTCATGTTCTGCATCTTATCTTCGTACATGGCCACCTATCAGAAACAAGAGCCATCATTGTCAGCTTTAACACTTTAATGGTGATGTCAGCCTCAGCTATGGTCTGGTTAAATGTCCATTTACGGGCCATGAGAATATCATTTTTGAAAATTTATCACAGGAATGACTGGCTCGATAAACGAGCCAGTCATTCCAGTGATAAATTTTCAAAAATTGCATCCTCTTGGCCCGTAAATGGACATTCAATAGGTAGATATTTAAATTTTCTTAGTTCAAATTTGACCCTTAAAGTGCTAAATGTGAACACAAGTCATATCTGCCTTAAGCACAAGTGCTAAATGTGAACACAAGTCATATCTGCCTTAAGCACAAGTGCTAAATGTGAACACAAGTCATATCTGCCTTAAGCACACGTGCTAAATGTGAACACAAGTCATATCTGCCTTAAGCACAAGTGCTAAATTCTGAACACAAGTCATATCTGCCTTAAGCACAAGTGCTAAATGTGAACACAAGTCATATCTGCCTTAAGCACAAGTGCTAAATGTGAACACAAGTCATATCTGCCTTAAGCACAAGTGCTAAATGTGAACACAAGTCATATCTGCCTTAAGCACAAGTGCTAAATGTGAACACAAGTCATATCTGCCTTAAGCACAAGTGCTAAATGTGAACACAAGTCATATCTGCCTTAAGCACAAGTGCTAAATTCTGGAATATCCAAGGGGGAACAACTCAGATATTCCTTCACCTGGGACACGTTCATAACATAAACCATACTCAACTATCTACAAGTGTATTGCACCATGTTTTTTTGCCTGAAAATGTGGCAAGTTCAACTGATGAATAATCAACTAAATATACCTGTATTTCACCCAGATGTGCATCTGATTTCATGAGTACAAACCAATTTCTTCAGATCTAACTCAATCCCCATAGTCAAAGCATATCTTTATTTTTACCCTTGTCCCTGTAAGGGGAAGCGGGTATTGTTATCGGCTCTGTTTTTGAGTGTGTGCACATGCTTGTCTGTCTGTCTTACTGTCTGTCTGTCTCTGTCTGAATGTTCAGAGCTACATCTCACAAACTACCAACTGATCAATTTGGCTCAAATCTGAACACAAACAAAGAACTTGCCCTACAAAAGGATTTCCACACATCGACCATGAAACGAATAAAAGAACACAGATCTGGATCGGATCAAATTCTGGATCTGTAGCTATCTCAGAAACAACTGGTTCCATTTGGCAAAAACAATTTAACACAAGAAAGTGTTTGACAAGACAATAGGATTCCCTAACTTTTGGTGTGATTCGAAAACATAGGCAAAATCCCCAAAAATGTATTTTTACAATGTGACAAAAACCTAAGGGCGAGGGTCTGCAATTTCTGATCGCTCTTGATTGTATTTTGTAGAGCATACCTAAATTACATACTTTTATCATGTCATTGTCATATCCTCCCCCCCCCCCCCCCCCCACCCACACCTGATCAATTGATTCCGACACTCTGAATTTCAATGTTCAGAAAACGATAAAGGCAAGCTGTTGAATATTTTGACACTAATTTGATTAGGTGCTGCTGCCTTAATGGTAGCGACAGAGCCAAGTCAAATTAATTTCAAAATATTCAACAGAATGTTTATTAAATAATAGACATAAAATTTGTACAACTTGTCAGACTACTAAGCATTTAAGACAGACTAAATCGTGTCATTCATGACATAATTGATTATGACATCAGCCCAACATCTGACGTAGTTGATTATGACGTCCTATGATTGACTGAGAAACTGGATTCATCAATTTCCTTGCGTATGCACTCATTTACCTCATCGGTCAGCATCTGATTATGCTGCTGTAATTGTGTGAGGTCACTACGCAGCATGGCCACATGTTTGGCTTTGTCCGACAGCTGATCCATCGATTCCTTATGATTACCCTGGACTGTTGTCATCTGTATTCTCATTTCATGTAATTTCTGCTCGGCATCCATTAACTACAGAATGAAATAGAGATTCATTACTGCATTGGTTATAGAAGTAGTCGTGGCATTATGCTATATTGGCTTGACGGGGAATCGAACCCACAACCGGCGAAGGTGCCGAGCATCATAGCCAACAAACGCTTCCACCAGACAAACTCCGCAAGGGTTTGTGGTCCATGATGCTTCACCCGTTGTGGGTTCATTCCCTGGCAATGAAACTTTCCAGTTTAGCTGTCTCCCACCCATCTCTAGTTAAGCTCCACCCACGCTTCCATCCGTGTTGGTATTTATCCCTGACTATCAATTTCCAGAAAACTATACACGTAAGCTGTTGAATATTTTGAAACTAACTTAACTGGGTGCTGTTGCTGCCAAAGACAATGAAATTAGTTCCAAAATATTCAACAGTTTATTAAATAGTAGTCATACAAATAATACAACCATTAAGCGTTTAAGACTGACTAAGTAGAGTCAATCTTGCTATAATTGATTAAGACGTCGTCCTAAATGTCACATAGTTGATTATGACGTCATATGATGGATGGATAAACTGGAGAGGTCCATTACTGCATTGTAAGATAAAGCATACCCGTTCCACTATAATTTTTTACAATGGTTGATTGACGAACCATGAGAAGTAGTTCATGCTGACACAGCGCTGAAATATGTCAGTCTAAAATGCACAAAAATATCAAAGTATTAGTGTTGTTCACAGGTAGATGCTGACTTAACCCTGCTTGAATTTGTTTAAGAAAATTTGAATTTTCTCATAGAAAATGTCCATTTGCAGACCAAAAGAAGATTAATTTTAGAAAATTTACCACTAGAATGACTGGCTCGGTTATCGACATTTCGCAAGACAACTGCAGCAGCAATTTTTGGTTGGTTTGAGTGTTAAACATGCTAAAGGATTATAAATTTAAAACATATTTTTACTAAAGCATAGTAAAGTAAGCGACTTACCTCTGCATGACATTTTCTGTAGTTTTCTTGACTTTTGTCATAATCACCCTGAACTTGTGCCAACGTCTCCTCATACCGGGATATCTAAAATGATTAACAATTGATCAGAAATCAAAAAAATTATTTCATCACAACAGAAACTGCATGAACAAATGGATAGGTAGTGAGAGCAAATGCTATTTTGTAAATTGAGGAGGGTGGGGGTGGCATAATGAAGGAATCTAGTTTAAGCTACGGCATGCCACGCCCATCTCTACCTAAGCTCCACCCATGCTTCGCCTGTGTTGGAATTGATCGATTCCTGAACTCCCTGACTATCAATTTTCAGAAAACTAAACAGGTAAGCTGTTGAATATTTTGAAAGTAATTTGACTGAGTGCCGTTGCTGCGGCCTGCCATAAGCAGCACCACCACCTGCCCAGTCAAATTAGTTTCAAAATATTCAACAACATGTTTACATTTCGCACAACTCTTAGTCCGTCACCAATTATGCATTCGTAACGAACTTATCTACATCATTCATGACGCCATTGATTATGACATCATCATACACGTCACTTAGTTGATTATGATGTTATATGATTGATGGATAAACTGGAAACGCCCATTATTATAATTAGAATGCACTTGATGTTGATGTTGCCTCATGCCATTGCGCTCTGTTTAACAAGCAGCCCAAGGGGCCTGTATTGCTCACGTGAAATTATTGGCCACTGGCACAACCGAACAAAACGAGATGAACACTGGAAAAATTTACCAATCAAATTTCTGTGAAGACGGTTTAACCAAGTTTTACCAAAATTGTCCCAGTGGTTAATAAGTAGTCTTTACAATTCCCCGACAATGAACCTTTCCAGTTTAGCTATGCCCCACCCATCCCTAGTTAAGCTCCACCCACGCTTCCACCCATGTTGGGATGGATCACTGACTATCAATTTCCAGAAAACTATACAGGTAAGCTATTGAATATTTTGAAATTAAAAATATGATTTTCTCAGAAATTTTCAGAAAATACCAGATGTCCACCAAAAAAGCTAAATTTTGATTTATTCACGGCGGACATGTTGTTTTGACATATCTCCATGGAACAAACTCTAATGGCCTTTAGACCCTAATCATATCTCCCAAATTTTGTCCCGACCCATCCAGCGGCTCTGGAGTTGTTTTCGCGAAAACTATGTCATCCAAGATGGCCGTCGAACCACTTGGCCAATCAAGTTCCCTTGAACAAACTTGGTTCAGCTCTTACCCGAACCAGTATTTCATGAGTTTGAAATCAAACCCACTCCCCCCCCCCCCACACACCACCCCAAATAGTCTCCCCCCCCCACCCCACCCCAAATGGTTTCGGAGATTTTTGATAAAAATCGGTCAAAATCCAAGATGGCCGCCAGCCATATTGGCCGATCGCCTTTGTTTGAACAAACATGGATCTCGAGAAGCCAGTTTAAATTTCCCATTGCTTTAGTACATGATGTTTTGGTGGGAACATGATCCAAGATGGCCAACAAACCGTTTATCCTACAGTTTCGAGTGGTAAATTTGAAATCAGCGTACTCAAAAACCTATAGAAAACCAATTTCAGCTTGAAAATCCATCAAATAAAAATATCCAAAATGGCAGCCAAAGGTTGCTTGGTCCAGGGCCGACCTGTTTTTTTACCCATCAACTTCCCTTGAACAAACTTTAATGGTCCTTAGGCCCTGATGATATCTCCCAAATTTGGGCTCAATTCGTTCATCATCTCTGGGGAAGAAATCATTTTCACAAAAACTAAGCCATCCAAGATGGCCACCAGATGATTTGGCCAATCAAGTTCCATTGAACAAACCTGGTTCAGCTCTTGTGCTAGATCACATTTCATGACTTTTGAATCGATTGGTGAAATGGTTTCGGAAAAGAAGATCTTTAAAGGCATTTCTAAAAATAGGCCAAAATCCAAGATGGCCACCGGCCAAATTCGCTGATCGGCTTCGTTTGAACAAACTTGCCTCCCTATGCCTTAAGGATGAATTCTGCCACATATACTTGAAATCGACCCAGTGCTTCTCGAGAAGACCTTAAAAATTTCCCATTGCTTTAGTATGGAAGCTTTTGGCGGAAAATGATCCAAGATGGCTGCCAAACCATTCATCCAACAATTTTGAAAATTGCAAATTTGAAATCAGAATACCATAAAACATATATAAATTCAATTTTGGCCTCAAAATCCATCAAATTAAATAAACCCAATATGGCTGTGAAACACACTACATTTTGACTGGCCAACGGTGGCCATGTTTTTTGACAGATCAGCTCCCCTTGAACAAACTTTAATGTCCCTTAGTCCCTAAGCATCTCTCCAAAATTTCGGCCCAATCCCTTCAGCGGTTCTGGAGAAGTCTTTTTCGCAAAAACTAGGTCATCCAAGATGGCCGCCGAACCATTTGGCCAATCAGGTTCCCTTGAACAAACTTGGTTCAACTCTTGCCCTAAATGATATTTCATGAGTTTTGAATCGATCCCCCAAGCAGTTTCGGAAAAGATTTTTAAAGACATTTCTAAAACAGCTGCCGGTCAAATTGGCTGATCAGCTTCGTTTCAACAAACTTGAATCTCTATACCCTAAGGATACTTCCTGCCAAATATAACTGAAATCGGCCCAGCGGTTCTTGAGAAGGCGTTTAAAGGAAAAGTTGACAGACGATGGATGGACAACGGAGGGACACATGACGGATGGTCACAGTGGCATAAGTTCATTTGGCCTTTCAGGTCAGGTGAGCTAACAATGCACTTCGTAACCCCATGACCTAGATAGTCATTCCGTTGACCTCAAACTCAAAGCGATCATAAACTGTCAAAATATGAAGATGTGTTATAAATCTGATGATTCTGCCTTCTTGCACTCGAATTAGGGCCAAAAATGTGATTTTCTGGTCTGCAATTTGTGACCCCATAACCTACAGGTGGATATCTGATGTCGTGTCCTGAAACTCATAGACCCTCTAGCCACATAGATTGACTGGATATGCCAAAATTGGTGATTCTACCTACCTACTTGCGTTCACGATTTATGGCTAAAACTGTGTATTTCGGGATGCGCTTAGTGACCCGATAACCTAGATATTTGGCCGCTTGACCTCACACTAACTTTTCCACAATATGAATCAATATGTTAAATTTGATTATTCCATCTTCTTGGATTCCGAAGACATTGCTCGGATAAACAAACAAACAGACGGCACCTACCGTGTTAGTAATAATACTGACAGTGGTGCAAGCACACAGTTACCATACCTCTTGATTGTGGTATGCTACTTGTTTTTGTGCTGATTGTAATTGGAGCTTTGTGGAGTGTAGCTGTCCCTCTGTCTCCTGTAGTTCTTCTCGTAGTTGGCGTTGTTTCTGCTGAAGTCCATCAACCTCAGCATGGAGAGTAGCGATATTATCCTCACGTTCTCGAAGCTGGAAAGAAATTAGGCTTGTGAGATTATTGAGTTGCGTGATCATGAATAATTATTTAAGAATAATCGTGATTACTTGATTAATCAGCCCGAGTACAAATCATCCAGACATAACAAATATCAATGACTAACGGTGGAATGGTGTTTAGAAATGTCCCTTTGCAGGTCAAGAGCCAACTCTTTTTTGAAAATGTATCACTGGATTCTCGAGCCAGTCATGCTAGTGATACATTTTCAAAAACAGTGTTCTCTTGGCCTTCAAATGGACATACAGTCGATGAGCAAAATGTCAAGTTTCTTTATGTATCGTATTAAAAAGTAATTAAAAGGCAGATTTTGACAAATTTACGCCGTAGAATTTACTCACGATTATTCGATTATTTAATTTTTAATCATATAAATTCATGATTTAAAAAATAATCATGATTTCTTATTTAATCACAATCACGCAAGCCTAAAAGAAATACAGCATCTTTAACCCTTCTTGTGTCAACATAATTCCACAAATCCATGATTTTTGGTTAAAAATGCATGGTAGGTCTGTACTATTTGAAAAACAAGGGGTTATATGTATCAAAGTCATAGAAACCTATATATATATATATATATATATATATGTATATATATTTAGATAGCTCAATAAAATAGCTATCTGATTCCTATCTGATTCAGTACTTAGTCAAATCGCACAAAAGTATGCAAATTAGCTATTTCCATATATTGGCATATTGTGCGAAACGACGTAATTTTACCTTTCTGACAAGTTTTCTGTTGTTCTGGAGTGATACATATGCAATTTCTTAAGACAAATTGCTGAAATACATATCATTTAGCCATATTTATCCATATTCAGTTTATAAGATTAGGTTACTCTTGAAACATACCCCTTATTAAGCTTGTTATTACATGACTAATGCGCCTAACACATGTCACATATTTAACCCTTTCATGGCAAAGCCAGCCAAACCTGGCCTCTGCTGGTGGGCTTGAGGAATGTCCATTTGCAGGTGAAGATAAGACAATTTTTGATAATTACCTTCCGGAATGACTGGCTCGATATTTCTGATCCCTCTATACAAACTGAGATAAGTTGTTGAATTTCTTTTAGCTCCTTAATAACACTCATACCAGCCCAAAACAGCTTCTTCAGTGGTCTTGAGAAATGTTCATTTGCAGAGCCAGAGAGTACTAAATTTGAAAATTTATCACTGGAATGACTGGCTCGATAACCGAGCCAGTCATTACAGTTGTAAATTTTTCAATAATAGTATTCTCTTAGACTGCAAATGGACATTTTCTATGAGAAAATTGACACTTTCTTGAACAAATTTGAGTGTTAAAGCACTAATAATACAACTACAAGGCATTAAAATTAATCTCCGAATATTCACCAATTTTTGCAGATCAGAATTTAAATATCGCCACCTGGTAGCCATATCTGGTTCATAAGGCTGAAATTCTCACTTTATATTACCGTAATTTCTCGACTAAAGGCCGCCCTCGAATATAGGACGCTGTCCCAAATTTGACCAAAATCCGCCCAAAAAACTCTTGTATTCAAGTATAAGATGCTGTTAGATTTAGAAAAAACGTACCTTTAAAAAATCGAAAATTGGTATAAAAAATAACCATCAATCCGGTCATGTTTAATGCATGACTAAAAATTATCATGATGTTAGAGAAATTATTAAATAGGACCGCCTAAATATCGTGTATCTTCAATAAAGATTGTTTATTACATCAAAATCAATCTAATTTTGGCATAAAATGTCTCCTTGAAAACATCGAAATCGCGTGATAGAAACAGATTGTAATGGCTCTTTTGCGTTTGGAGGCGCTGTGTGATCTTATGCGCTAATGGGAGTTGGTTATCTGGCTCTTTTGTGATTGGAGGCGCTGTGTAATCTTATGCGCTAACGGGAGTTGGTTATCAAACAGGTACGGGAACATTCAGTTCCTATCGCGCAATGATGATATATAGCAATTTCCGAGTCCAGAATATTTATATCCGAGTACTCGCTCTAATTAGAATAAAGATCTTTTGCGATTGGAGGCGAATCATGTGATTTATACACGTATCTTTTCTCGACGCCATTTTATGTCAAATTCTGGATTAATTTTGATGTAATAAGTGATATGTATTAAAGAATAAGCAATATTTATGCCCCCCAATTTAATAATTTCACTTCCGCTTGGTGTTTTTGGAGTATACATTAAACATAGTCATCAGGCGGCGCAAATTGGCTAGGGTAACATTTAGTTCAATTTCCGTGGTATAATCTGTGACTTTTTAAGAAAAATTTCGAGCCAAAAATGTGCGGAAGGAATGTTCTAGATTATAGTACGCACCCCCCCTTTCTAGTACATGTGTTTTGACCAAAAAAACTGCATCCTTTAGTCGAGTTTTAACGGTAGAAATATTACCTTGTTTGAAAGATCTTTGACCTGTTTTTGATTGGTTTCCAAATCTTCCTGTGTGTCGTTCTTAATTTTTGTCATCTGTTGTAATGCTCGGGAAGTCTCCTGCTGACGTCCTCTCTCTGATCGAAGCTCTGTTTGGAGTTGACTCAACAACTGATCCTGTTGATCAACCTGCAAGATTGGGGGAGTTTTATGATGAGAAAAATACATGCTACTCAAATAGAATCTCAAACTTGTTGCAATTTCATACAAAATTTATCACTCTTATTACACAAGAACTCACTTAGAACTCACTAAAGTTCGTTGTCCATTTGCAGACCAAGATAACTATTTTTGAATATTCACAATGGAACTGACTAGCTCGATAACCGAGCAAATCATTCCAGTTGTAAATTTTCAGTCTTTTTCTTGGTCTTCAAATGGGAAGATTCTGTGAGAAAATTTAAATTTTCTTGAAGAAATTCCAGGGTTAAAGGGTAAAAAACTGCCCTCTGCATTGGTCTTGAGGAATGTCCATTTGTAGGCCAAGAGAAAACCATTTTTGAAAATTTACGACTGGAATCACTGGCTCGATAACCGAGCCAGTAATTCCAGTGGTAAATTTTCAAAAATACTCTTCTCCTGTCCTGCAAATGGACATTCAATAAGCAAGTCTTTTAATTTTCTTGACCAAATATGACCATTAAAGCATAAAAAGATGTAGAAAAGCAAAGCTAAATCTATCCAGTACACACCTGCTCCGTGAGCATTTTCTCCTGGTCTCTGGCCCCATCCAACTCAACCTCATATTTATGTGATTGCTGCTTGTAACTCAGAGCCTCCTGTTCAGATTTATGATGCTCCTCTTTAACCATTATCAAGTCTTTGCGAAGCTTTTCAATTAAACCTTAAAAGAAATACAGATAAAGTCATAAACATACCCAGTCTTCCATCTCTCAATTTCTCGCTTTCAATGCAAAGACACAGGAAAGTTGTATATTTATATAAGAACTCTACAGAATCGAATATAATGCATGTCCTTCTAATTGATGAATCCAGTTTCTCAGTCAATCATATGACGTCGTAATCAACTACATCACAATTAGGCTGATGTCATAATCAATTACATCAGGAATGACACGATTTAGTCCATCATAAATGCTTAATAGTCTGTCAGGTTGTACGAATTGTCTATCTTGACTATTTAATAAACTTTCTTTTGATTATTTTGAAATTAATTTGATTGGCAACTCTTGCTGCCTATCAACAATGAGTCAAATTAGTTTCAAAATATTCAACAGCTTATCTGTAGAGTTTTCTGGAAATTGAGATTCAAAGAGTGCATGGATCCAAACACGGGCAAAGAGTGGTTGGAGCTTAGCTAGAGCTGGCGGGGCAGGGCTTAAACTGGCTTCCTCCATTATCCTTTATTGACGATCATTTCATACATCTTAAGTGATTGGATACCTTTTTGTTCTAGTATTTCATCCTCATAGCTGCGGTTTCTCTCACGCAAAGTTTTGACTTCTGTTTTCAGTTTACGAGCAGTCTGTTCAAGACGCACAATTTCCGTGACCCGCTGACTCAGCTGCTCCTGCGTACCATGCACCGACTGCTCCATTAGCATCAGCTTCTCCTCATGGTGAGCAAGCTGAAAATTATTATTATTATTATTATTAATATTGCAAATTACTTAACACATGATTGATAACAGTTTTGAAATTCTTGCTGTAGTTGATGTTCAATTGCAGACGAAACGAAGGCTTTCTTTGAAAATTTAACAGGGGATTTACTGGTTCGGTAATCGAGCTAGTCATTTCGGTTGCAAATTTTCAAAGATAGTATTCGCCTTCGCCTGTAAATGGACAATCTGAAAGAAGCCGTTTTTGCCCGACTTGGCAATGGATGAATCCAGTTTCTCTGTTAATCTATCATGTCATAATCAACTACGTAACATGTAGGCTGATGTCATAATCAATTACGTCATGAATGACATGATTTAGTCCATCACAAATGCCTAATAGTCCATCAAGTTGTACGAATTGTATGTCTTTACTATTTAATAAACATATTGGTGAATATTTTGAAACTAATTTGACTGGGTATTTGCTGATATAGCCATAGGGAGCAAAGTACAGCACCCAGTCAAATTAGTTTCAAAACAGTCAACAGTTTACCTGTATAGTTTCCTGAAAATTGAGATTCAGGGTGTGCAAGGATCGATTGATGGCAACACAGGCAAAGCATGGGTGGACCTTAGCTAGAGATGGGTGGGGCATAGCTAAAACTGGATAAATTCCCCTATTATAATCATAGCCTCACCTCTTGTGCGCAGGCCTTGTACTGAGCCCTGGCCTCTGTCAGATCAACCTTTAGCTGGTCACGATCACTCACCAACTCAGTGATCTAAAAACAGAACATAATCTAGAAAATCATGCTTTTAAACATTCTCGAAAACGTATAGTGAAATAAACGAAATCACGGATTTCTTTTTTCACGAGAGTTGATACTTACCTCCCTAATACTCTTTGATATTGCTAAATATCGCCTTTCACTAAATAAAACACCAAGATTAGAAATGTTAGGTGCCCCTACTGCTAGCCCCACCACCGCGCATGCGCAGTCTAGTACTTCCTCTGACTAATTTATTGGCTGACACTATGCAACTTTACAAGAGCCTGAAGACCGAGCCTCTGTGGGGCGAAGAGGCCAGGTCCATATTAGTACCTCCCTATTACTCTTCGATATTGCCAGAATTCGTCAGGGAATTCGGCAGGAGGGAGGCGAGGTCAAAAGACCAGCTCTTCCCTATGCGCTTTTCTGCGATTAAGGCACTTAAACTTCGGAAATTGTGTGGAAACACAATCAGGAATAGATACAACCGATGGCCGAGAGATGACCATATGCGACGCGCCCCCCCCCCCCCCCCCCCCCCCCCCCCCCCCATCTTCTTGGGAGGAAGACTGAATGACCTCAATGTCCCATACGCTTTCTACGTAAGTACCATGTACTATAGGACATTAAACGAAAAGGCTTCATTTTCGTATACTCTCAATAATGAACCACAAAAAACATGTACCATCACCATATTCATAATAGCGAAGGGTCACGTGACATTACAATTAACCATGGACAACACATACACAAGACTGACCTTGTGGAAGACGGTTGCTGTCATCATCTCCCCATTGGTGGAGACTGATGCAGACCAAAAAAGTGGATGTTTCCATTGATTAAATGTGAAATATATAAAAAATGAGGATGCCTCATCCAAATATGTACACCTAGATGAGAGGATTCGAGGTGTCATGGAGATAATGGTTGGTAAAACTTGACTCACAGTGCCACTGAGCTACTGACATAATGTCATCCACAGGAACCCCATTAAATAGGGCAGTGGAAGCCACTACACCTCGGACACTGTGAGCCTTGGCCATGTCAACTTGTTCACCAGTGGCGGATTTATGGCAAAATTGAAGACACTCTACAATCCACCTGGAAATGGTGTCCTTTGACGCCCTGCCATGGGGTTCAATATATGACAACCATAATGCTGTAGGGTCTGTCCGCCATTCCTGAGTACGTTGTTTGTACCGGTTTAATGCTCGGACTGGACACCATGCTTTTGAATTAGGATCATATCTAGTCAAAGCTGATAAAAATATAGGTTGACCTGGATATTTCAGACTAGTTTTTAGCCATGAAATCTATCCTAGGTAGAAGCCTAAGGCATTCCCCTGTAACCACAAAACGGCCGCAGCAATTAAAAATAGTTTTAAGTGTCAACATTTTCATAGAAATGGAACTTAGTGGTTCAAATGGCCTATCAGCTAGTACCTGAAGCACTAGTGATAAACTCCAAGACGGAATCACTGGGGGATTCCTTGGTCTTAGATTGCCCTTGCCTTTGATTAAAGTATTTAATGTACTTACTTCATCACTTCCCCTATTAGCCAAGCAAGGGATAACTGTCATTAAAGCTGACTTATAGCCAGCAATAGAGTTAGGCTTGAGGCTATAGGCATCATACAGGTGACAGAGGAAATCGGCTACAACCTGAATAGATGAATCCATTGGATTAATACATCTTTTAGAGCACCATTCTGCAAATCTGTTGATTTTATAATTATATGCTCTGAAGGTTTACCCCCTTCTGGCTTTTGCCATGAACATGGCTGCTTGCTCAGAAAAGCCCTCCTTAATTCTAGATTCCTTGACATCATCCACGCAAGTCAATTGGAACATTGATGGATTGTTGTGAAGGGCCTTGCCCTGGAAGATAACATTGTCCATCAGAGGCAGAGGAACCGGATTGCAGACCAGAAGGTCCAGCAGATCCGTATACCATGATCGGCTTGGCGAATTTGGGGCGATCAGAAGCACTTGGAATTCCTCCTGTCTGATTTTCTGAAGAATTTTTGGAATCAGGATTGCTGGATGGAATGCGTATGCATACATTCCCACCCAGCTGATAGCTAACACATCTGTTGCGATAGTGCTCTGATCTGGAATCAGAGAGACACATGTTGGGTTTCCCCCAGTGGTTGAACAGACAATCCGCCACACATTGATTTAGTTGCCATTCCATAGGTAAAACACACATCCTTCGGCTCAATGAGTCTGCTAACAGATTTAACCTTCCCGGAATATGAACTGCTTTCAAGGAAATCCTGTGATTCAGGCACCAGCAAAGTAGTTTCCATGTCATCATACAGAGACTGGGCGACTTCGTTCTGCCATGGCGGTTTATGTAAGTCACTACTATTGAGTTGTCTGATCGTATTAGAACACACTTGCCTCAGGAGGAGCCTGCACCCCCCTCGCTGCTGGCCGAAGTGCGCGTGGCCATGGCCGGAGCTGCGCAACTTTCTGAAAGAAATGTTCTAGGTCCAGTAGATTTATATGTTCTTTTGACTGTTCCAGATTCCAAAGCCCTGGTATCGTGGATTCTTCCAGGCAAGCTCCTCACCCCTCCATCGATGCATCTGTATACATCATTAACTGAGGGTGAGGAGGGGTTAGCATCACCCCCGCCAGGAGATTCTCTGTCTTCAACCACCATTGCAGGTGGTGAATTAAAGGCTCCAGCACTGACACGTTTGAGTCCAGCGAACCTGTACTCTGGGTCCATTGCATCATGAGAAATAACTGGATCGGCCGCCTGCGTAAGGCCGCCTGAGGAATGACTGGTTCCAGAGAAACCATCAACCCCAGCATTCTCAGGTAAACCCGTACCAAGACATGATGACTGTTGCACACTGACTGTATTACTGAGATGAGTACTTGTACCCTCTCCTGAGTAGGATAAACATATCCTATCTCCAGATCGAAGAACATTCCCAGGTAAACAAACTTCTGGGATGGAGGCAGCTCTGATTTTTGAAAGTTGATTATCCAGCCCAAGTCTGTGAGTTTTCAAAACTATCTCCAGATTCGCTCATAAACTTTCGGGATTGTGTGCTTTTAATAGCCAGTCGTCTATGTACATGTGGACTGCTATGCTTCTCCTGCAGAGGTATACTGTAATCGCAAGAACCACCCTGGTGAAGACCCGAGGAGCCATAGAAATTCCGACGGGTAATACGCTGAATTCCCAGTCTGCCCTGGAATGCGAATCTCAGGAAGCGACGGAAACTCCTCGATATTGGAATGTGGAAATAAGCATCCTTCAATCTGGATCTCTTGGAATTTGAGTCCAGACTGGCACCAGAGACAGTCGTGATGGCAGGCCTGTTATCGATACCCGACTGAAAGCCATCGCAAGACTAAACGGTCCTGAGTCAACCGTTCCCACTCTTGCATGTGATTGGCCAATCGGCCTCCCACTGGTCCACTTAGGGAGAGAGGTGGACATAAGGAGAGCAAGAGTGGCACTGTCTCTTGGTGCAGATGCACTGGAGTAGCTCTTACTGTGGTAATCGCCCCATCAGGTACGATTATCACGACCAGATCCTCGTGCACCACGCACACCTCGGTGCGCGGGCAGCTGCCTGGCTGGCTGTGCCAGAGGAGCCTGCACCCCCCTCGCTGCTGGCCGAAGTGTGCGTGGCCGTGGCCGGAGCTACGCTGGTGGCTGGCCTCTGACCTGGCCACCTCGAGCCTGCAGGGGATGATACGCTGGGGGAGCTGCGCAAACGTGCTCCTGCGGAGCACTTCAAATTGCTCACGCAATGCCCTCTGGTTATTGACCAGGGTAACCATCTCCTGGAAGTGCCTACATCCCTCACCCCCATAGAGACCCGGACCTGTCATAGGCGTACGCAGCAGCCTATTACACAAATCCTGGGACGGGCACAAGTTATCAAGAGCAAACGTGCGCCTCGCCCGGACACTCCTGGATACAAACCGGGTTAAACAGTCCAAAGCCAAGTTAATTCTATCTTGGATGGCTCTCTGGACAGTCACCGGACTAGGCTGGCGCAATGCCCCTACCCCTTGTAACAGCTGTGAGATGTGCGAAAGCACCGAGATAGACGCCCTCGAACTCTCTTCCGCATCGCGCAATGCGATGTTAGCCGAACGCAAAGCGTTTGAGCACAGTGCTCCCGTGTCAGACCGGGAACCTGGCCACAATCTTCGCCTAGCGCAGCGCGATCATGCGCGCTTGGCTTCGGCACTACACCGTAAAACTGATATTGATCAGCTACAATACGGCATCGCTTTGCCACCTCGCGAGGGGCCTTCGCTAAACGTCCATGCGCCCTAATGGACATCTCTGCCGCAGTGAACATATCAACAATATGATCAGCTAACGGCAGAGATGGCATAGCGGTAACAGTCGGTTTACCTGCCAGCCATGGGCGCTGATCCCGTTGACTGGCTGACTGATCCACAGCAAGCCCTGGCCTGACGTTTATTAGCCACTGACAAGCGTCAGACCAGTCTTCCTCTGTGGCCACCTGCGATTGCTCTACAAGACGAGGGCCTTCGTCATCCTCCTGAGCAATCGCAGGTGTATGTATGGCTGGAGGAACCGATACGCCTGGCAAGCCAGAGAAAGCATGCGGGCCCGACAGAGCAGGCATGCCAAACTGACTGGCTTGACCAGGAGCAGGCGACGTGGTATTGTGTGGGGAAATATCTGCCACACCACGGCCCTAGCCAGGACCTACTACACCATCGGCAAGCTGAAGTATGTGGAAAAACTGGCCATCAGATACAGCCCGGGCTACCTACTGCGCCGTGAACGCTACTCCTGCATGAGTAGTCCCATGGACAATGTCGCCCGTATTCACCGCGAGGGGTGCACGTACGTCGATGTCCATGGACAGGGCGCCAGAAGGAGAACCCAGCAGATAATCCTCTTCTTCCTGGCCAGAAAGATTAGACTCCAGGTCAGCAATGAATGCTAACCCGGACTGGCCAGGAAAGGTACCATAGGAGGAGCTGGTACCTGCAGGGTGCGGATAATCCTGGCCTGATAAGCAGGCACCAGGCTCCAGCGACACCTGACCACGAACAACCTGCACGCCAAGCCTGCTGCCAGTGTCCTCATAGTGGATTTCACCCTCTAATAGGGCCACCTCTGAATCATGGACGAAAACTGGTAGGTCCCCAGGTATCACCGATTCAGAGGCGGAGATTATCTTCTCCGAAGCAGATGAAGAGGACAATGAAAGATTTGAACCAGGAAGCATGCCACGAAGCAACTCTGGGACCAAATCCTTAATTGTCCTCTTCATCTCTCTCCCATCATCTCAATACGGAAGGCCTCCATATCCATAAAGGACGAGGCCTTCCTCTTACCCTTCTTACCAGAACCCTCCTTCTTAACTTTCCTCTCCTCCTCCAGAGCCTTCTCTTTGGTCTGCAAAGATAGAAACTCAGACATTAGCTCACACCCCCCAACTTTTTACAGATCTCACATTTAAGCAATGGCCCACATGGGCTGCGCACGGAGCATAAGTGAGGGACGAATCTATCCTTGATAAATCTTCCACATGATGGACAGCCAAGCCTCTGAAACAAGCCAGAGGATGAAGACAATGAGTATTTCAGTTATTGAATTAGAAACTCAAAACCAAATATAAACAATGAGGCTGGGGGCCATAAAGACCCAAGCTAATAATAAAACAGCGTTGGACAAAACTTTTAAATGATAGTAAGGCGCAAGGCTGATTATGATGTCATAACTTCAAAAATAAGAAGTTAAATCGATCCGAAAACAAACATCCAGGTGTAAGGACGAATTGTATTCATATCCAGAACATCCTAACTGGAAAGGATAGTGTATACAGATTATACAGACATCAGATAAACAATGATAAAATGGCAGCAGATTTCATAAATATTTTCAAATATAATTGAAGTGCCTCATATCATAACTAGAATACCTGAGTCTTTAGCATAGCCAAACCATCCGATCTGATGCACTGGAAACTCCACCAATACTATGACCTCTTAACTCTCTCCACCTATAAGGGGAAGGAAGTGGACCAAGAGGGCAAAGTGAGAAGACCTTCATCCGAGGCCTCCAACTCACTGGGCATAGAATTTTTGGTTAGATAACCTAACAATATTAGTAGGAAATGGAACCTTGGTGGAGAGAAAAACAAACCCTCTGACGATGTGCTGTCCTGTTCAATCATAGATAGATACCTGTGGACATAAACAGAAGGAAAGATTAGTATTTCATAGCGCCATATAGAAATAAACCAGTTTTTAGGCGCTTTTCATGTCTAATCGCGAGTCTCGGAAACACAATACAATGAGACTAAAAAGCTAAATTAGACAAACATGTAGTTGAGTTCACCTGGTGGTGAGGTCCTGGGCCCTCCTCTGGAGATTTGGCGTGCTCTGACATAAACCTTTAGAAAACACACTTCTTTTTAATGAATGAATAGTTAAAAAACAGCAGAAAACTTTTGAGCAAAAATAGCATGTGAACTCTCTGCCAATAAATTAGCAAAAAGGAAGTACTAGTCTGCGCATGTCATCTGACTACCTGCCCAGTAGGGGCACCTAACTTTTTTAATCTGAGTGTTTTATTGAGTGAAAGCCGATATTTAGCAATATCAAAGAGTATTAGGGAGGTAAGTATACTCTTGAAGTGAAATAAATTGTTTTCGAACATTCTCGAAAACATATATTGAAATCAAATTCACTTTAATATATTGTATTTTACTTGAGATGAGAAATTCTGTTGACTATATTAAAGTCAATTTGACTGCAAGCTCCCAGTTAATTTTCTTTCAAAATGTTACACAGATTTTGTGTATTAATCCTGAGTCAGCCAAAAACAGCGTCTGTAGTGGTCTTGAGAAATATCCATTAGCAGACTAAAAAAACACTTGTTTTGAAAATTCACCACTAAATTTACAAAAATAATAATCTCTTGGTCAGCAAATGAGCATTTTTGATTATAAAATTTTAATATTCTTTAAGCAAATTTAAGGGTTAAAGGGTTTTGATACTGTGATTTTGAGCAATGAAAGCATTAGTTAACCATTTTACTGCCGCAATGCCAGCTTATATTATTCAAATAACTGTTTTTGTTCCAATACAATATTGTGACATCATTACAGTACAGCTCACAAATAGCTTACCATGTTTGCAAAACAAATGAAAAAGTACTGTTGAATATTTTGAACACAATTGGATTGGAAAAGCTAACCCGGAGGTTAACATAACCGCCACCCCACCCACCACCAACTCCACACACACTCTTCCCCACAACATCTCCAACAGGAGTGCTTCCCAATACCATCTATACAGTAAACGTGAATTCAATTCAATGATGCATGACCACTGCATAAACCTTTAGAATTAGGCACATCTTTGGGTGGTGTACAATCATTCTGTCAAGTTTCAAACAATTCCCTCTCAAACTGAACAATGTAGAGTAAAACATGTTTATAACGACTACCTCCTTACACAGTTAACCCCCTAGTGGTCAAGCCTGCCAAAACGGGTCTCTAAAGCGGTCTTGAGAAATGTCCGTTTGCAGGTCAAGAGAAGACTATTTTTAAAAACTTACTGGTTTACTTATTGAACCTCTCATTCCAGTGGTAAATCTTCAAAACTAATCTTTTCTTGGTCTGTAAATAAACACTCACTAGGCAAAAATTATAATTTCCTTGACAAGCGGGATAAAACCTTACACTGTTATCAGCTTGTTTCTTCATCTTCTGCAACCCAGCAACTTCCATCTTTTGTTCTCGAATGCTCGTCTCCAATTTCTCAATCTGTATAGAAATCAGAACAATGCTGCATTTGAACAATTTGAAAAAAAGTGATTTGTCCTATGCCATGCCCCTAGAACTAGATAGTATAAGAGGAGATTACTTAACATTTCAGAACCGTAACAAAGATATAGGCATGGCACGTTACCATTGGACACTTTAGGGATTCAAAATTCATGCACACTGGTAATCACTCAACAACTGCTAACATACAGAATGTATGAATCGTGTAAACAAGGAACTTGGTATTCTTGGCCTTAATTCACCTTTCCAGAGTACCCACCCATCATATGACGTCATAATGAACTGCGTGATGCGTAGAATGACATCATAATGAATGACATCGATAAGTACGTCACGAACCCATATTTGAAGACGGTCTATGCGTTGTTGTACACATTGTTTGCTTTTACTATTTAATAAATATTCTGTTGAATATTTTGAAACTAATTTGACTGGGCGCTGTTGCTGCCAAATTAGTTACAAAATATTCAACAGCTTCCCTGTATAGTTTTCAGGAAATTGATAGCTAGGGCATTCGGGGATCGATCAATCCCAACACGGCGAGGTGTGGATGGAACTTAGCTTGTGGTGGGTGGGGCGTAGGTAAAAATGGAAAGGTTCATTGACTCTTACCACTCGAATGTCAATATGCTATCTTGTACGGTGTTGATAGCAACATTTTCCAACAATTCTGGTGGACGACAGCAACATCTTCCCGCAAATTTGTTGAAAAATCAACACCAATTCATATTTAATTTAATTTGAAAAGTTAAAATTTTGACATCAAGAGTGGTAAGGATTAAAGCATCATCTAAGGTCCTCTCCTAAACTTTAGGGATATAATGCAAAACTATTAACCCATTAAATCCCACATATCAGAAACGACAAATTATTTATGATGAAACAGAATATTCTGTTGAATATTTTGAAATTAATTTGACTGGGAGCTGTTGCTGCCAGGCAGCAAAAGGTGCCAGTCAAATTAGTTTCAAATTATTCAACAGCTTTTCTGTATAGTTGTCTTGAAATTGACACTGGAATTTCAAGGGTTAAAGGATTAAGCTTAACCATTTAATGGTCAAGATTTTTCACAAAAATTTCTTCAGTGTATGGCCATTTTCACATCATGAGAACATACTTACCTCCCTCACACTCTTGGTATACTAGTATATCGGCTCTAAATTCAATAATATTCAGAATTATAAAAAGTTAGGTGCCCCTAATGGGCAGGTGGAAAAACACAGTCATGCACATGACAAACACCACCCACTGCGCATGCGCACACTGGTACTTTCATTTTCTAATATATTGGCTGAGAAGCAACATGTGAAAATCTTCACAGGCTCTTTTCTGAATTCTACTAGAACAAAATCATCCCTATCCATCATGGCTGATGCTAAACTGTTGGAGGAGTCCTCCTCGTCATCATCTAAGGTGACATTGTTCCTTGCATTTATTTAAGACTTGTAACTTTTATGTGTTACCGGTTTTCGTCGCGGCCGTTTCGGCGGTGCCGCGTTTTCAGGCGCTGGGAATCATTGTAAATTTTTTCCCAGCGCCTAGGGCTATTAATCTCTTGTGTTTTATGCTTACAGGTTTGTCTTGTGACTGAACAAGGATTCCTGTTCTTCTCTCGAAGGTTGTTCACGTCCCAGGTTTGACTTATCATCGTGATATGTCTAAGGGTTTGAGATATATTAAATTAATAAATAAATTATCTCCTTCCTTTTGTCCAATCCCCCTCATCAGTTCTTCTGGAAGAGGAGTCTCGGCGGATGGATGGACGTGTTCTCCTGCACAAGAGGATGGTTGCCTGTGCTCAGGCCAAGGGAGTTTATTAATTATGGCGCATAATTATTTGAAAATAATCACAATTTTCTGCTGCCTTTTGCTATTGCACTATATTCTCTCTTGCGTGTGCATGGGTTCTCGAATATATATAATTTAATATTATATTATTCGGGAGGTATGAATGTCTTTAATATCTAGATATTTCTTGCATTCTTTCTGACATCCCCTCTCCTTGAAGGAGCTTTTGCATTGAGGTTTGATGTCATAATCAACCAGAGTTTTTTCTCTTTCCTTGATGTCATAATCTTAGTTTAGAGAAGTCTGTGATGTGTTCATTCCCCTTTTTATTAGGAGGGTGGAGTGATATCTAGATAGTCATAATATTTCTCTCTCTCTCTCTCTCTTAATTTGGGGTCCTGGTTGTGATTGGTTTTATTAACTAGAGAAGTCAGCTGTCCCGTCAGGGTTGTCTGTCATAAAAGTGGATGTCTTCTCTCGAGTTTGTTTTGGTTTCTACTAATAGTCAATTAACAAGGCTTTGAAACTACCATACTCATTGTCTTCGTATCCCTTCCCTTTCAGAAGTGTCCATCCTGTCTGAAGCCTATGAAGGCTAGATTCTTCCCCCACCCTTGCCATCTGTGTTCAGCTTGTAGGCTAACTAACAAATGTGTCATTTGTAAAGAGTGGGGGGGGGGGGGGATCTAACCTCTGAATTCTTCTCTTTTCAGGCTAAGATGATGGCTGAGGAGGGCAAGAAGTCTAAGAAGGAGGGTAAGAAGAAGGCCTATGAGAAGGGTGGGCTCGAGGCCTTCAAGGTTGCGTTAGTGAGTGAGATGCGCAGGACTTTGAAAGACCTGATGCCTGACATGCTTCGCGGCATGTTGCCTGGCACAGGTGTTTCAACTTCCTGCGTATTGACCTCAGTGCAGGTAGCCCCCGTCCCTGGATCATGCCCTACTAGCTCGGACAAAGTGTTTAGTGATCCAGGGGCGGCCGTCTTGGACCCAGGCTTGATGTTCGCATCGCCTGGTGTTCCAGCGGCGCGAGAAGCATCAGGCGGGACCCGACCAGCAGGCCTGACCACGATCACTCGCGGAGTACACTCATCATCTGCTTTCGAGCAGTCTCCTGGTCAGTCTGGATTAGTTTTCTTTACTAATCCAGTCTAACTTTCCTGACCAGGAAGATGATGAGGACTACCTGCTCGGTCCACAGGTTGACCATGAAGACATGGATGTGAACGTCTACACTCCTCTCATGGGGAGCGTGAATGCTCGCACCTATGGCACTGCTCCCTTGGGAGCAGGTTTCATGGTTCAGCCTGTGGCCCGGTTTGGAGCAGACGGCCGGCCGTATAAGATTGCACACTTGGACGTGGAATCTCATACGGACGTTCCGGGCCGCGCTGGTGTGCATGAACCCCCTCACACAAGCGCGGCCTTGGTGCCTGGTTTGCCTATGGAGAATGCTATGCCAGCCTTCGCGGGCCCGTACACATTCCCTGGGCAGCCAGGTTCGTCTCTAGCCTCCTCCTCGGCCATACCTGCGAATGCCATTGAGGATGACGAGGGCCCGCTGCTCGTCGGCAATTCGCAGGTAGCCACGGATGAAGACTGGTCAGAAGCGTGTGCATGGCTCTTCGCTGTTAGACCAGAGCTCGCCGTGGACGAGATGGCTGCCGGTAACCCTCGGGCATGGTTACAGGCGAAGCCGTTGGCCAGCACGACTCTGTCTCTGCCGTATGCTGAGCATATCTTAGATATGTTCTCGGCGGCAGAGGAGTCGATCAGACCGAGAGGTCGCCTCGAGAAGGCCCCCCGCGAGGTAGCGAGGCGATGTCGAGTTACTGCCAGTCAGTATGCTCGATATGGCCTAGCACCCAGACCGAGCGCGGACGACCGCGCCGCTCTGGGGGAAGATACGAGGCCGGGTTCCCGTGCTGACACGGGCGCTATGCGCTCGGCGAATGCCGCCTTGCGCGACACCGAGGAGAGCTCGCTAGCGGCGATTAGTGCGCTGTCGCATGTCTCTCAGCTGCTATCGGGGGTGGTAGCAGCGTCGGTGCAGCAACAGCCTAGTCCCGTGAACGTCCAACGAGCCATCCAGGATGGCATCAACCTGGCGTTGGACTGTCTGACTAGGTCGGTCACAAAGTCACTGAGAATGAGGCACACTTTTGCATTGGACAATTTGTGCCCGTCTCAGGAGCTCAAGTCGCGCTTGTTGCAAGCGCCGATGGCGGGCCCTGGACTCTTTGGAGGTGAGAGTTGTCGGCACCTCCAGGAGACAGTGACTTTGGTGAACAACCAGAGGGCGCTGCGCGCACAGTTTGAAGTGCTGCGCAGAGAACACGTGCGTGTTCAGCCTTCGGCTGCTCGACAGCAGTACGCTCGTGGCGGTGCTGGCAGTGTCCGAGGCCAGCAGGCTGGCCGGTTTCAGAGACCGCGTCGGCTGCGCCAGCAGCAGCGTGCTGTTGTACGTCAGCCAGCGCCTCATGCGCAGCCAGCAGCCCGTGCACCGTGGTGCACGTGGCGCTGGTCGCGGTGCGCGAGGAGCGGCGCGTGGTAACCGGGCCTGATGCAAGAAAACTTTTTCCGGTTATCACAAGTACCACTCAGGTGTTGTCACTCGTACCAGACACTCCCACTTCTAAAATTTATGGGCACCCCGTCAACCCTAGGTGCACCAGTGGGAAGTCGTTTGACTTGCCACATTCAGAAGTGGGGGGGCGGTTAATTCAGGACCGCTTACTCTTGCAATGGCTTTCGCACGGATACAGTCCAGAATGGATAAGAGGTCCGCCGTTGCATCTGTCTCTGGTACCGCTATGGACTCAAATTCCAAGAGATCCAGACAAGCGGTTGTGCATAGAAGAGGAGATAGAATCTCTAATTCTAAAGGAAGCAATTCAACTGGCGCAGGATTGCCCGGGCTTCTATTCAACCGTGTTTCTTGTGGCAAAGAACACCGGGCGCTGGAGACCAATTCTCAACCTCAAACCTCTAAACAAGTTTTTGGACACACCGAGTTTCAAAATGGAAACAGTAAGATCGGTGTTGTTGGGGTTAGAGAAGGGGATGTGGACAGCATCAATAGATCTCAAGGATGCTTATTTCCACATTCAAATTGCAAGGAGTTTTCGTCGGTTCCTGAGATTTGCTTTTCAGGGACGCCAATGGGAATTCAGGGTTCTTCCATTCGGCATCTCGACGGCTCCAAGGGTCTTCACTCGAGTGGTACTTGCTATCACGGCATACCTCCGCAGGAGAAATATAGCTGTTCACACTTACATAGACTGGTTGCTGAAAGCACACAACCCAGAAAGTTTGACAGCAAATCTGGAGATAGTTTTGAAAACTCTCACAGATTTAGGCTGGATAATCAACTTTCAGAAATCAGAGCTGACTCCATCCCAGAAGTTTGTTTACCTGGGTATGTTCTTTGATCTGGAGATAGGATATGTTTATCCGTCCCAGGGGAGAGTGGAAGGTCTCCTCTCGTGCATTCAATTGGTTTGCAACAGTCGTTATATTCTAGCACGCGTCTATCTGAGAATGTTAGGTCTGATGGTTTCAATGGAACCAGTCATTCCTCGGGCGGCCTTACGCAGGCGGCCGATTCAATTGTTTCTCATGACTCAGTGGATGCAGAGTTCAGGATCACTGGACTCGCGCATTCAAGTGTTGGACCCTCTCATTCATCACCTTCATTGGTGGATGGAGAGAGGAAATCTCCTGGCAGCTCATGCTGACCCCTCCCCACCCTCAAGTAACGATGTTTACGGATGCATCGATGGAGGGTTGGGGAGCTTGCCTGGAAGAAGCCACTATATCAGGGCTTTGGAATCTGGAACAGTCAAAGGAACATATCAAGATGCTAGAATTGCGGGCTGTAATTCTAGGCCTGGAACACTTCTTAAAGGAAGTGGAGGGAAAATTTGTGATGATACGTTCAGACAACTCAACAGTAGTGAGTTACATAAACCGCCAGGGCGGAACGAAGTCACCCAGTCTCTGTATGATGACATGGAAGCTGCTTTGCTGGTGGCATGGATCATATGATCACCTTGAAAGCAGTTCATATTCCGGGAAGGCTGAATGTGTTAGCAGACTCATTGAGCCGAAGGATGAGTATTCTGCCTACGGAATAGCAACTAAATCAATGTGTGGTGGATCAACTGTTCAATCATTGGGGAAAGCCCAACATAGATTTGTTCGCAATGAAGAAGAATGCGAAGATGACGACGTACGTTTCTCCGATTCCAGATCCAAGCGCTATCGCAATAGATGCGCTAGCTATCAGTTGGAAGGGAATGTATGCATACGCATACCCTCCAACAATCCTGATTCCAAGGATTCTTCAGAAGATCAGACAAAAGGAATGCCAAGTACTTCTGATCGCCCCGAATTGGCCAAGCCGATCATGGTTTACGGATCTGCTGGACCTTCTGGTTTGCAATCCGGTTCCTCTGCTGCTGATGGACAATATTATCTTCCAGGGCAAGACCCTTCACAACAATCCGTCAATGTTTCAATTGACTGCATGGATGTTGTCAAACAATCTGCGATTAAGGAGGGCTTTTCTGAGCAAGCAGCCAATTTCATGGCCAGAGCCAGAAGGGGGTCAACATCCAGAGCTTATATACACCTGTGCAAAAGTTAAGCACCACCCTATTTTTACGCACATGCGAGGGTATATTCATGTGCTATGAAGAAAGCAATAGCATAAACATTTATGTACCCATCCATCTTAGTGCAAGAGGTAATAATGCAACTAGAGGAATGCTGATTATGATGGTGGGGAAACACTATGTTTTTGTTTGAACTTGAAAACGAGGCCTGAATATGGTTACGTTGACACAACTGACAACTATTGCCCTACAGTTGACACACGTGGCTAGATTGTCATTAATGGTGTCTGAAAACGAAGTTTAACATCTGTGCACGAGTTTGAGGTTGTCATTATTAATACCGGGTATATCCACCTTGTGCCTGGATGACGGCCTGGACACGACGTCTCATGCTGGTCACCAACCGACTGATACACCATTGTGGTATTCGTTGCCATTCAAGATGGAGTGCGTCTGTTAATTCCTGTAGGTTCTGCACAGGAGGATCCCTCCTTCTCACCATGTTTCCCAGAATGTCCCAGATATGCTCAATAGGGTTCATGTCAGGGCTCCTTGCTGGCCATGGTAGGGTTTCGATGGCATTCTGGCGGAGGTATTCATGCACAGCTCTAGCACGATGTGGTCGGGCGTTGTCATCCATGAATATAGGGTGGGTTCCAGGTGCATGATTTACAAAATGAGGGACCACAACTCTATCCAGTATGCAATCTTGATATCTTTGTCCATTTAGTGTTCCAGGTACAGTCAACAGATCCAGCTTACAATCAAATGAGATGCACCCCCATATCATAACGGAACCTCCACCAAATGGAACTTCTTCCATGATGTTACGTTGGTCGTACGCCGTGCGTCTGGACCTCCATACACGAGTTCAACCATCTGTGGCATGAAGCAGGAACCGACTTTCATCGGACCAGTGTACCCGTCTCCAGGATCTCATGTTCCAGTGTCTTCTTTCGTTGCACCACCTCAGACGCTCCTCTTTGTGGTGTGCAGTAAGGAGAGGACGTCTGACAGGTCTCCTAGCTTTCATGCCAGCAGCATACAGTCCCCTTTTGACGGTAGACATTGACACTCTATTGCGCGTTTCCCATTGCTGGCTGAGCACTCTGCTGTTGGTGAATGGAGATCTCCTAACAAGGCGTACTAGGGCTCGATCATCACGGGCAGTAGTCTTCTTCGGTCTTCCAGATCTAGGCCTGTCCTTCACCTCGTTAGTTTGCCCATGTTTTGCAATCAAACGACTGATTACAGTATGGTTAATGTTCAGCTGTCTGCCAATCTCTCTGCATGACATACCAGTGGTATGCATGCCTATGATTTGCCATTTCACACGATCACTTAACCTTCGTCTTGCCATAGCGGTTCACAATCAAGAGCTAATTCTCTCTGTACAAATAAACCACGGTCATGAACACAAAATTCCTAATCTTGTCGCCTAAATCTGTATGTAATGTTCTACACCTCAAACTGGACTTTTACATAACTGAACACGTGTGCTGTTTCCCGCCACGCACGGACATCAAGCGGCGTGAAGTCATGCATGCATGTGCATTTCGTACTTGGAATTATGTCAGCTAACGCGGGGACAAAAAGTATGGCAGCCTAGTTGTACCATCATGTTTCTACGTTCTATTGTTTTTGCTGGTGCTTAACTTTTGCACAGGTGTATAATTATAAAATCAACAGATTTGCAGAATGGTGCTCAAAGAGATGTATCAATCCGATGGAAGCATCTATTCAGGTATTAGCTGATTTTCTCTGTCACCTGTATGATACCTAGTCTTAAAACCTAATTCTATTGCTGGATACAAATCAGCATTGATGACTGTTATACCTTGCTTGGCAAAGAGGGGAAGTGATGAAGTAAGTGTTTTAAATACTCTTATTAAAGGTATGGGCAATCTCAGACCAAGAAATCCTCCACTGACACCATCATGGAGTCTTTCTCTGGTTCTGCAGGTTTTGAGTGATAAACCTTTTGAACCACTTAGTGCTATATCTGTAAAATTATTGACACCTAAAACCGTATTTTTAGTTGCGGCAGCATCAGCCAGACGCAGGAGTGAAATTCATGCCTTGTCTGCTGAGCCTGACCGTTATATAGTTACAGGTGAAGGCCTTAAGCTTCTAGCAAGATTGAATTTCTTGGCTAAGAATCAATCTTTAAAGTATCCGGGTAAACCTATTGTTTTACCTGCCTTAACCAGATATGATCCTTGTGCTAAAGTGTGGTGTCCTGTCCATGCTTTAAATAAGTACAAGAGAAGAACTCAGGTTTGGCGGATGGACCCATGTTCCCTATGGTTGTCATATATTGAACCCCATGATAGGGTGTCAAGAGACACTATTTCCAGATGGATAGTAGAATGTATTCAATTCTGTCATAAGACAGCCACTGGAATCCAACGCTCATAGTGTCCGTGGTGTGGTAACTTCCACGGCATTATTTAATGGTGTTTCTATTGAAGACACTATGTCAGTAGCCCAGTGGCACTGTGAATCAAGTTTTACCGACCATTACCTTCGTGACACTTCTAACCCACTCGCCGTCTCAGTCCTCAGAAAATAAAATATTAATGTAGAGGTTTATGTTTGTAAATAGTTTTCCTCCTCTGCTATTTACAAATATCACATTTGTTGGTAGGGTATCCCTACCATTAGCTGGTACAATTCTCTTCATCCGGTGGGGGAAGAGATGAGTGCCGCGTCCAAGACATCAGAGGTCAGTGGTTATGACCATTTTTTTATTTTTTGTCTTGGTGATGGTGTCATTTTTATTTTTTAATATGGTGATGGTTAATGTCTCTTAATTGTGTTTTTTTCAGAGTTTTTGAAATAGAAGCAATTCTTCTTTTTCCAATGTCTAGTAATACTTTTCATTAAGTATTAGAGAACGTGCTAGTCATTTAGAGCAGCGTTTTTTCCTAACCTTCCTCAGAAAGAGGGGGGGGGGGAAGCGCATTTGCCTTTTGATCAATCTCTCTTCATCAGTCGATTATGCGATGCAAAATTCTATTCCTGGTTGTGGCTTCAGTCACAATTTCAGATGTTTTAAATCTCTTGAGAATTCAAAGAGCCTAGTCTCTTCGAGGGTGTGCTGGTTTTCAGGACCTTGCCTCCCTCCCACCAAAATTTACTTTCAAATTCTGGTTTTTATCAATAGTGTTAGGGAGGTAAGTATGTTCTCATGATGTGAAATAAGTAAATTTATCAAATTTCTTTTTCACGAGTGAGATGACATACTTACCTCCCTAACAGGATCCCGGCCTCACCACCCCACGGAGGCCTGGTCCTTTGGCTATTGAATAATTGCTTCTATGTCAGCCAATATTTAGTAACGGAAGTACCGGTGTGCACATGCGCAGTGGGTGGTGTTTGTCATGTGCATGACTGTGTACTTCCACCTGCCCATTAGGGGCACCTAACTTTTTATAATTCTGAATATTATTGAATTTAGAGCTGATATACTAGTATATCAAGTGTTAGGGAGGTAAGTATGTCATCTCACTCGTGAAAAAGAAATTTGATAAATTTACTTATTGCAGGCCAAGATAAGACAATTTAAAAAAATTTATCACTGGAATGACATGCTCGAATATCGAGCCAGTCATTCGCGGTAAATTTTCAAAAATTGTCTTATCTTTACCTACAAATGGACATTTCTCAAAACCACTGTAGAGGCTGGTTTTGGGCCGGCTTGGCCATTAAAGGGTTAAGCTAACTCTAAACAATTGAAAATATCCTACGAAAAACAAACCTCGTCTACTTTGGCTGATATATTTTCTTGTTGTTTTTTAATTTCATTCTCATTTCTCTTAATCTGCTCATCCTTTCTCGCGAGTTCCTGTTCTCGAGCGCGACACTGTGACCGTGCCTCAGACAGCTCACCGTCCAAATGAGTGATCTGTACCTCGAGTTTTGCTGTGTCAGATTTGTGTCGTTGCATCGATGAAGCCAGATTAAGCTGTAGCTGCTGTAGACCGGATTCTAACCTACCAATCTGTGAACAAATTTAAAATCAACACATTTATTATGAGCCTGGGAGATAAAGATGGATAGATTATTTTTTAAACACTAGTATCAGTTAAATTCTTTTCAAAATAATCAACAGGATGTTAAACAACACCTTGTAAAATCATATTTTTGTGAATGAAAAATACGTTAATTTGAATCCTCTGAACATATAATATTACGGACAACAAACAAAACTGAATAGGGAATACAACACAAGGTTTTCTATGGTGCTAAGCTCTAGAACTTCTATTCAGAATATTGATTGATCAATTTTTGGGGTGAAAATCTTAGATTTTTATGAAAAATGTATCGGAAATTATCAAAATGCTTCTTCTCCTTACCCATTCAAACTACAAAGGTTGTGTGTAGTACGATTAATCAAACACAAGATATCAACCATTAAGTAGAGCTAAACACAAATTTGGTATCGCAATAGTTTGTTTTACTTCATAAAGTCAAATTAAATATAATTTGATATTTTAACCTTTACTGCATGGTTACGGCACCCAAAACCGGCAGCAGAAGTGGTCTTGTGGAATTAATATTTGCAGGGAAAGATTATTTTTGAAAATTTACCACTGGAATGACTGGCTCGGTTAGTGAGCCAGTTATTCTAGCGGTAAATTTTCAAAAATAATCTCCACCAGCAACTTTCAGTCAACCTGTTTTCAAAATATTCAGCAGGTTCAGAGATATAACCTGTGGAATATGTCGTCTGCAAAAAATGCACAGGCAGACGGTTAATATAGATTGCATGCAATTTTAAGAATAACTAATGTGACTAATATTCAAACATAACACAAATTTCAATATTTCATCAGAGATGGTTTGATAAATTTAGAAATAATTCTTCGTCAACTACCTCTTTGTTTGCGTGGTTTCTCTCTTCAGTTAGCAGGCTTATCTCCCCTTTATGGTCAACAATTTGCTCTTGTAATTGCGTGATCTGTTGTGATTTGTTCTGCCTATCAGTGGTCACCTCCTCTAGATCCTCTTCCAGTTGTGTGATATGATCTTCTTTCTCAGTGTACTGAAATCAGCAATGGATGAACCAAGTTATACCTATACCCGTCTATCTCTACCTAAGCTCCACCCACGCTTTGCCTGTGTTGGGATCGATCGATCCCTGTTCATCAGCTAAAAAAACTTGAGTCAACTACATAATACGGCAAGCATAAACTACATACCAGAAATGACAAATTATTTATGATGAAACAGAATATTCTGAGATTAATTTGACTGGGAGCTGTTGCTATGGTAGCAACAGGTTCCAGCCAAATTAGTTTCAAATTATTCAACAGCTTTCCTGTATAGTTGTCTTGAAATTGAGACACTGGAATTTCAAGGGTTAAAGGATTAAGCTTAACCGTTTAATGGTCAAGATTTAAAAACAAAATTTATATTTTTTTTCAGTGTATGGACATATGCAGGCCAAGATAAGACAATTTTTGAAAATTTATCACTAGAATGACTGGCTCGAATATTGCGCCACAGTGATTCCAGTGGTAAATTTGCAAAAATTGTTTAATCTTTACCTGTAAATATGCATTCCTCAAGACCACCACAGAGGCCGGTTTTGGCCTAGACGCAATCACACAGAAAAGCTTATGAAAGCAACTTTCTATAGCAAATCACTTGTCACACACGGTATTAAAGAACCATATTTAATGCGAATTTGTGCATTTCACATTTCACAGTTATAATCCAGCACACAGATTTTATATTATATTACGTATTCACTTATACAAGAAACAAACATAATACTAGTTGAAAATCTATCGCTTAATCCTTTAATAGTCAAGCCGGACAAAACCGGCCTCTGCAGTGGTCTTGACGAATATCCATTTGCAGGCTAAGAGAAGACTATTTTTGAAAATTTATCACTGGAATGACTGGCTCGATAATCGAGCCAGTCATTGCCGTGGTAAATTTCCAAAAATTAGTTTTCTCTTAACCAGCAAATGGACATTCAACAAACAAATATTTCAATATTCTTGACCAAATTTGACCATTACAGGGTTAAATACCGGTAGATACAAAACATATGGCTTAAATTTGGCAAGTAAAGTATACAAATTAACCATGTTTACATCACACTACCTCATGATCTGTATGTCTGTGCTCTGACTGGTAGCTAAGATAGTCATGGTCAACTTTGGAAGATCGTTCAGCAGTGGACAAGCACTGAGAATGTACAAACACAATACAACTTACATCCTTAGCCCTTTAACACTCATATCTGATAAAAACGGCTTTTGCAGTGGTCTTGGGAAAGGTCCATTTGCAGACCAAGAGAAGACTATTTTTGAAAATTTACCACTGGAATGACTGGCTTGATAACCGAGCCAGTCATTCCAGTGGTTTAAATGTTAAAAAATAGTCTTCTCTTGGTCTGCAAACGGACATTTTCTATGACATTTTAAAACTTTTTTGAACAAATTCGAGGGTTAAAGGGTTAAATAAATGAGTATATTCTCAAGGATTTGAATGTGCCATTATGTGATTAAATAAAAAATCACGATTATTTCTTAAATCATGAATTTATATGATTATATATAAAATATTATACAAGCGGCCCAAGGGCCTGTGACGCTCACCTGGACCATTAGCATTTGAACCATTTGCATTTAAATAGATATTATGGATAATTTTCGGAAAATCTAAGATGGCAAAAGAACTAATTTGACCAATAAAATTCTCATTTGATTTCTTGATGCCTATCATCATAGGATTGTTACATCCAAGTTTGGTTGAAATCGAGCCATTGATTGAGTATTAGTAGCCCCATAGAGCCCTTCCAGCTACATTAAATTGAAATCAGCTAATGAGTAGCGCTTTGACAAAAATTGACCAATCAAAATTCTGAAGCTGAGATGCATAGGGTTGTTCCAGCCAAATTAGGTTGAAATCCACCCCGCGGTTAATGAGGACTAGCATTTCGGCAATTTCCTTTTCTCAAAATTTAAGATTTTAACCCTAAAAAATTGAACAATCAAGTTCTGAAGCCTACCCCCCATAGGGTACTCCCAGCCAAATTAGGCTGAAATCTGCCCAGCAGTTAATGAGTAGTGGTTTTAAGCAAAAGTTGATGGATGGACGGATGCTGGCTGGATGCTCGATGCTCGCCATGGCATAAGCTTACTTGTAAGATAATAATTGAATACTCACGAATAATTTCTACAGCGTAAAAAATTTCAAATCCTAATTTTTAATTACTTTCTAATGCGATCAGTTACGAAAATGGACATTTTGCTCAGTGAATGTATGTCCATTTGCAGGCCAAGAAGACTATTTTTGAAAATGCATCATTAGCATGACTGGCTCGAGGATCATTCCAGTGATACAGTTACAAAAATAGTCTTCTCTTGGCCTGCAAATGGACTTTTCTAAACACCATTGCAGCTTTCATCATTAATATGCTCTTTGGTGTTATGCCTGGGTAATTTGTAACCAAGCTGATCAATCGAGTAATCACGATTACTCTTAAACAAGAGGACCAAGGGCCTATGACGCTCACCTGGACCATTAGCATCTGAATAATTTACATTTAAAGACATGATGGATGATTTTGGGAAAATCCAAGATGGCCACCAAAAAGTTGACCAATCAAGACTCTCGTTTAATATGTTGACACCTACAGTCATCGGATCGTTCCACCCAAGTTTTGTTGAAATCGGGCTATTGAATGAAGGAGTACCGTTTTTAAATGGTTCCGGAAAACTTTCAGAAAATCAGAGATTGCTGCCAAAACATTGACCTATCGAAATTCAGAATAGAATTTCTATAGGCTACGACAATCAGCTGTCTGTAAAAGTCGCCCAGCAAAGATGGTCCATGTTTGGCCATGTGCTAGGATGCCAGAAGAGACACCAGCGCAGAGACCCTTGGAATTCGCCTTATTCGGAGCCACCATATACAAAGCCAGTAGAGGACGTCATTGCATAAATATGTTAAGCGTGCTACGATGTGACCTCCAGAAAGTAGGACTCGGTACACTCAAGTCAAAGATTGGACCTGAGGAAGCTAAGGATTACAGCTGAGGACAAAACACAGTGGGCAAAAGCGAAGAAGGACTGATTGCAGCTGTTCTACTACTACAGCCGCAGAATACAGTAATCATACATACAACAATCAGGTCTTTCCAGCACAAGTTGGTTGAAATTGCGCAAGCAGTTAATGAGGAGTAGTGTTTTAAACGATTTCCCGGCATTTTTTGGAAAATTTAAGATGGTCCAATCAAAATTCTGTATACAAGTTTTGAAGGATACCATGCTAGGGTTCTTTCATCCAAGTTTGACTGAAGTCGGCCTATTGGTTACAGAATACAGTAATCATACATACGACAATCAGGTCTTTCCAGCCCAATTTGGTTGAAATTGTCTAAGCAGTTAATGAGGAGTAGCGTTTTAACCGTTTCCCGCAATTTTTCGTTCAAGATGGCCACAGGAAAAATGGACCAATCAAAATTCTGTATAGAAGATCTGAAGGATACCATGCTAGGGTTCTTTCATCCAAGTTTGATTGAAATCAGCCCAGTGGTTATTGAGTAGGCTTTTAAGTGATTTCCAGAAATTTTCAGAAAATCCAAGATGGTCGCCGGAAAAAATGAGCAATCAAAATTCTGTATACGAGTTCTGAAACATACCAGCGTACTATCCTCCCAGCTAAGCCTCGTTGAAATTGTCCAAGCAGTTAATGAGTAGCGTTTTAACCGATTTCCCACAATTTTTCGTAAAATTCAAGATGGCCACCAAAAGAATTGTCCAATCAAAATTCTGTGTACACCTTTCTGAAACATACTACACTAGGGTCCTTCCAACCGAGTTTGATTGAAATCAGGCAAGTGGTTAATGAGGAGTAGGCTTTTAACTAATTTCCAGAAATTTTCAGAAAATCAGATGGCGGCCGAAAAAATTGACCAATCACAATTCTGTATATAAGTTCCGAGCCTTATTACCCTAGGATACCCCCAGCCAAGTTTGATTAAAATTGGTCATGGGGTTAATGAGTATTAGGCTTTTAAAGAAAAAGTTGATGGACAGACGATGGACAGAAAGACGGACGATGGACAGCTGCCATGCCGCAAGCTCACTTTGACCTTCGGGGTGTGAGCTAATAATCTAGCGTGATCACACAAAGCAATACTCGCACGAGCCTAACGTTCATACCCACCTCTTGTTGTTTCTCCTCGAGACCATCTTTCAGCAGCTTAATCTCCTCCTCACAGCCATGGATGTGTATCTGTGCCTTAGCGAGGTCATCCTGCGAGGCATTCAGCTCTTGTGTTAGCTGTTCAATCATATCCTCGCACTTCTCCACTTCCTGCTTGGTCGATGTAAACAGTGTCTCCATGTTCTCGAGATCGTTCTGGACTGAGGTTAGCTCTGCATCATGCTCCAGTTCCTGCATCAGTGAAAAAACACCATATTGCAAATTTTGTTCAATATTTAAAAATTAATATGACTGGAAGCTTCCTAAAGTAGCAACAGCTTCCAGTCATATTAATTTCAAAATACTCTACAGCTTTCCTGTTTGTTTACCCTAAGATTAAGATATGGCTTATTGAATATCCATTTGTAGGCTAGGCGAAAACTGTTATTGAAAATTTACCACTGGAATGACTGGCTCGATTTTCGAGCCAGGCATTCAAGTGGTAAATTTTCAAAAATATGTCTTCTCTTAATCGGCAAATGGACATTTCTCAAGACTAGCTCATACGCTGTTCTTTGGCCAGTTTAACCAATAAATTCCATAGCAGCTTCAAAACAATGAAACAACGCTTAAATTTTGCCAATTCCCTAATTACTCTTAGACCAACCAACGAAACTAAACATGTGAAACTGGCTGAACTGCTGACGCTTATCTGAATCACTAGTAAGAGTAAATACAACCATTTGCAAATTAAGTAGTGAAATTGTCACTTCTGATTATTATCTGAAAAAAATTATATTAAGCCAGTCATTCCAGTGATAGATTTTCAGAAATAGTCTTCTCTTGGCCTGCAAATGGACATACATTCGCTGAGCAATATTGTGACCGATCACAGTAAAGAGTAATTAAAAAGTATGTTTTGAAATACTTTATGCAATAGAAATTATTCACGATTATCCTATTATTTAATTTTTATACATATATAGTCCCGATTTAAAACAATCACGATATTTCGATTTAATCACATAATCGTGCTATCCTTGTGTCTACACCATAGTACTTAATAAACATGCTTGAGACCTTATTCCGACTCTCCGCGAGTTGCTCTTGTAGCGTTCTCATAGTGTCCTCCAGGAGCCGGCTCTGTGACTGCTCAGAATCATACTTCTGCGTCATTGAGCGGAGATCTGTATCCAATCTCTGGCTCTCATCCTGCGCATGCAGGAATCGGTCCTCAATATCTCTGATCTGTGTTCTGAACTCCACCAATGATGTGTCCTGTTGAACGATGGTCTCATTCTGACGTCTCACCTACAACAAATATCACATACAAATAATTTGATCATCTTATTTTATATACTACATGGCTAGTGGTTGTTCAGGGATAAGCTGTTGAATATTTGGAAACTAATTTGACTAGGTGCTGTTGCTGTCTATGTTTATTAAATAGTAGACATAAAATTACGCATTTTTATTGTGCCTACATATATGACGTTATGGATGAATCCAGTTTATCTATCAAATGAAATCATAAACTACAACTTCACACGTTAGCTGATGTTATAATCAATTTCGTCATGAATGACACGATTTAGTCCATCATAAACGCTTGATGGTCTGTCAAGTTGTGCGAATTATATGTCCTTACTATTTAATAAACATGCCGCCATAGGCAGCACCAGCACCTGGTCAAATTAGTTTCAACAGCTTACCTGTATAGTTTTCTGGAAATTGAGATTCAGAGTGCAGGGGTCGATCAATCCCAACAAGGCAAAGCGTGGGTTGAGCTTACCAACTGATAGGACGGGCAGACCTAAAAACTGGATTCATCCATTGATTATGACGTTATTTACTTGAGTGACAGATCAAATCTATTCATCGAGACATTTCACCAGTAGGATGATCCTGATTCTTACCTCTTGTGTTGTGAGTTCTTGTTGATGTCTGATATCATCCAGTTCCAGTGTCAGCTCATCCACGCTGACCTTTAACCTGCTATTCAAACCGTGAGACTCGGACAATTCTGACTTTGTCATGTTCAGGTCTTCGCTCATAATGTCAAGGTCATGTTGTAGTCGCATAACTTCATCAGCGTGATTGTTTCTAATTATCTGAGTATCTGTTTTGAGTTGCTCTATTGTTCGTAAATAATTATTTGTCTGAGGAAGCAAAATGGTAAATAATAAGTATGTTACTAGTTATATTATGTTTAAAGTACTGATAACATAAAACTAAATGATAATGATGATGATGATGATGATGATAATAACGACGATGATGATCATGATGATGGGCAACAATGACTACAATACATGTTCATTGCATAATGATTATGATGAAATTGAGTAATAGTATTCTGACGCTGCTGGGACGGATGATGATAATTATGCTGATGACGACGATGATGATAATGATGATCATGAGGATGGGCAACAATGACTACAAAACATGTTCATGCACAATGATTATGATGAAATTGAGTAATAGTATTCTGACGCTGCTGGGACGGATGATGATGCCGATGATGATGATGATGATGATGATGATAATGATGATCATGATAATGATGATCATGATGATGGGCAACAATGACTACAAAACATGTTCATGCATAATGATTATGATGAAATTGAGTAATAGTATTCTGACGCTGCTGGGACGGATGATGATGATGATGCCGATGATGATGATGATGCCAATGATGATAATGATGATCATGATGATGGGCAACAATGACTTATTCATGCATAATGATTATGATGAAATTGAGTAATAGTATTCTGATGCTGCTGGGACGGATGATGATGATGATGATGATGATAATGATGATGATGCCGATGACGACGATGATGATAATGATGATCATGATGATGGGCAACAATGACTACAAAACATGTGCATGCATAATGATTATGATGAAATTGAGTAATAGTATTCTGACGCTGCTGGTACGGATGATGATGCCGATGACGATGATGATGATAATGATGATCATGAGGATGATGATCATGATGATGGGAAACAATGACTACAAAACATATTCATGCATAATGATTATGATGAAATTGAGTAATAGTATTCTGACGCTGCTGGGGCGGATGATGATGATGACAAAAGAGGAAAATTTTTAATTAATCTGGAGTTTGGGGCATTTACTCAAAATCTGAATGCTTGCTATACACTTGTATAAGTTTTTGCAAAGAATTGGGTCAAACATTTGCCTGTGTAGAAGCTATTGTGCTGAATAATATACAGGAAAGTACAGCATGTAGTATACAGGGACAGATTTTGCTTCACTGAGTCAGAGATACAATCATGTGTGCAGACCTGTCATCAGGAATCTACATAATAACAAATTTAACATTTCAATGGTCAAATTTGGTCAAGAAAATTTAAATATCTGCCTATTCAATGTCGATTTACAGGCCAAGAGAATACTATTTTTGAAAATTTATCACTGGAATGACTGGCCCAGTTATCGGGCCAGTCATTCCAATGGTAAATTTTCAAAAATTGTATTTTCTTCGCCTGTAAATGGACATTCCACAAGAATATAAGAGGCCAGTTTTTAGCCAGCATGACTATTATAGGGTTAATGTGGAGATGATAATATTTTTGACAAAGTTGAAGATAAACAGGGGATAATTATGACAAACATGGGTAAATTTTGCTGGAAGGCAATTCCAATTGATTACTATATAATGATGAAATCACATGGAATACGGCTGTACGAGGTGGTGTGCTCGCTGTGCGGTGGTGTGCTCGCTGTTCGAGGTGGTGTGTTTGCTGTTTGAGGTGGTGTGGTCGCTGTTTGAGGTGGTGTGGTCGCTGTGCACGGTTGTGTGGTCCCTGTGCGGGATGGTGTGGTCACTCTGCGAGGTGGTGTGGTCGCTGTGTAAGGTGGTGGTCGCTGTGCGAGGTGGTGTGGTTGCTGTGTGAGGTGGTGTGGTCGATGTGCGAAGTGGTGTGGTAAAATTCATCATTGTACCTCCTGCATTGAAATCTCCATATTATGTTGAAGTGTTTGCATAATCTTTTCACCTGAGCAAATCTGAAAAGAAAATAACATTGGTTATTGGTAACTATTTAAGTATAAATATTTTGCAAACTTAGGCCATTGTTATTTGATAGTTAGTTTAGTATGACCAAGTGTCTAAAAATGGAAGATTATTTATTATTAATTATTTGATTTCAGGCACAGACACATGAAATTTCATGTCATATAGTCTTTATTTTCTATAACAACAGATGTGCATGACCTGATAGAATTTGACAGCAGGAATGATTAAAAAGTTTGCTAATAGAGAAAATTTAAGGCTGACATGGTATTTTTGACGAAGCCAATAATGAAGATACGTGCTTAATTATTTAGCCCCAAAATAAGAGGGCGGGTCATGCAAAACTAGCTATAAACTAACAATGGCCTTAAGATAAAAGCTCTGATTAATAGCTTCTCAATCAATGCATTTATTTTTACAAAGCCTAGAAGGATAAACAATCTGAGAATAGCTAAATTAACGTATATTTTCATGACATTTACTCACCATATTGAATTTATTATTAGCAGGCCCAATTTTGATGACAATCCTTCCACACCCAATGATTCACATAATTCTTTATCAGTCGAGGAATCCAGTTTATTGAACAATCATATGACATCATAATCAATGACGTTACATGTAGACTGACATCATAATCAATTACGTCATGAATGACATGATTTAGTTTGTCATAAACTATTAATAGCCTGTCAAGGTGTACGAATTGTATGTCTTTACTATTTAATAAACATTGTTGAATATTTTGAAACTAATTTAACCATCGGCTGCAACAGCTAGCACCCAGCCAAATTATTTTCAAAATATTCAAATGCTTACGTGCATAGTTTTCTGGAAATTGAGATTCAGAGGGCAGGGATCGATTGATCAGAACAAAGGCAAAGCATGTGTGGAGCTTAGCTAGAGATGGGTGGGGCATAGCTAAAACTGGATGCCTCCCTTGTTATATATGACTGTATGACAGCGCAATGAAATGACTAATAACAAGAAAACAACAGCCATGTTATAACTGTCCTCAAGTGAAAAAAATATGAAACCTGATTATTTTTAAAACAATTTGTTCTTAGACAGCAACCCTAAAGTGAAACTGTTCTTAAAGTAATCAGCAAATTAACCATGGTTTGGAATTTACCTGGACATACTGAGATTACCGAGGTTTGATGCCAAGTAATGTATAGAATGCTACATTTCTAATTCTAGCTATGCCCCATTCATTTATAGGTAAGCTCTGCTCACTTTTTATTTGTGTCAGAATTGATTAAAAACTTTGAAAACTGAAATTACAGGTAAGCTGTTGAATACTTTGGAACTAATTTGAATGAAGGGGGGGGGGGGGGAGGTGGGGGGCAGCACAAGTTCCATGTCAAATTAGTTTCAACATCAACAGAAGGTTTATTAACCCTTTAACGATCAAATGTGGTCGAGAAAATCTAAATATTTCCCTTTTGAATGTCCCTTTGTAGGGCAACAGAAAACTATTTTTGAAAATTCACCACTGGAATGACTGGCTCGGTCACCGAGACAGTCATTCCAGTGAAGTAAAAAAAATAGTCTTCACTTGTCGTGTAAATGGCCATTCCTCGAGCGCACTCCAGCAGCCAGTATTGGCCAGTTTCATCATGATAGGGTTAAATTGTAAATTCATTAAAGACACACAATACATAGAGTTACTTGACAGATTAATCAATTTAGATACGTTATTTCAATTGCGATATCAGCTAACATGTGACATATTTGATTATGATGTCATATACTTGAGTTACAGATCGGAACTAGGCTTGTACGATTATTGCTTTGAGTGATCACGGTCGATTATTTTAAAATAATCGTGATTACTCGATTAATCAAGCCTCCGTACAAATTAGCCAGACAATGCTCGACCTAACCATATCAATGATGAAAGCTATAATGGTATTTAGAAGTGCCCATTTACAGGCCAAAGTGAAAAATATTTTTGAAAATCTATCACTGGAATGCCTGTCATTCTGCCTGTCATTCTGCCTGTCATTCTGCCTGTCATTCCAGAGAAACATTTTCAAAAAATGGTCTTCCCTTTGCCTGAAAATGGACATTCCATGATCAAAATGTCAATTTTTTTACCAGTTACATAAGAGTAATCATGCGGTAGGTTTTGAATGATTTTATGCAGTATGAATTATTCACAATTATTCGATTATTTAATTTTTAATCATATAAGTTTACGATTTAAAAAATAATCATGAATTTTTATTTAATCACAATCTCACAAACCTAATCAGATCTCTCCACTTCAAAGCAAACATACAGGAAAATCATTGAATTCTTTGAAAGAAATTTTACTGGTAGTATGCTTTGTTATAAATTACTCAAAACTATATTTCATGCTTTTTATAATTTATAATTTAAAGCTTGCGAATATACAGCGACAGAGTTTGCATGTGTGATGCTACACTCTTGATTCAAGTGGTGCGGTGTGGAAATGTCAATGTATGGTGTGTGTGGCTGGAGGTATGCATGCACTGATGGACGAAGGCGTAGACTGACATGCAGAGATAAATCACCCTCAGCCAATGCTATCTCGATGTTAACACTTTAATGGTCAAGCTGGCTAAGTACCGGACTCGACAGTGGTCTTGAGGAATGTCCACTTGCAGGACAAGAGAAGACTATTTTTGACAATTTTTCACTGGAATGACTGGCTTGATAATCTAGCCAGTCATTCCACTTGTCAATTTCCAAAAATATTCTTCTCTTGGCCTGCAAATAGACATTCAATAAACAACTTTTTCAATTTTCTTGACAAAATTGGACCATTAGAGAGTTAAAAATAAACTAATCATTACCTGTCTCATGTTAAGAATATATGAAAACACACCTGAGGTACTCTCGCAAAAATATATACATTCCCAAGTTTCACAAAAAAATCTAATATTTACAATTGAACCAGAAAAGACACCAACACACTCAAGTACCACTGAACAAATATAAACATCATCAAAACACTTTCTCTAACCTTGTTCATACTGACCTTTGCAAGTGAACAAATGAAAATGCAGTGAGCTTATAGTGGACAAAGCATGCTGCTGCTTTATCAGATTGTCACATCACAGGCGAGAGCTATCCGAGAGGAACGTAGGAGAAACAAACGGCTGCCAGACAAACTTAATCTCGTAACTAGCACCATTAAGAAGGGTTTACTAAATAACTTTCCATAGTATTAAATTATGAGCAAATGGTTGGCGAATTATAGGTTACAATGACGATGATGCAAATGTGCTGGAAGGTGCAATAGTATTCATGACCAAAGCGGGAAGGGATTGGATTACAAAATAACGAGGAAATATGAAGCGCATGAAGTCAAATCTGGTCACAAAAACAGCTGGGTAGATGAAGATAAATAACGTCAGTTATTTAATCATTTTTTGGTCAAAATTGATGAAGAAAATAAAACATTTCTTTATTGAATGTCCATTTTCAGGCCAGGATAAGACCATTTTTGAAAATTTCCCAGTGGGAAATTTTCAAAAATAGTCTTCTCTTGGCCTGAAAATGGAAATTCATTAACACCACTGCAGAAGCAATTTTGACCCGGCTTGACCATTAAATGATTAAGATAGATGGTTGATTTTAACAAGCTGTCTTAAAGAACCGCTATCTTTTGTCCACAAAAAATGATGCGTCATAATAACCGGACACTTTGGAGCACATTCTATGCCCTCAGCGAACAACAATGACATGCGACACAGGTGTGGTTTGCACAATATAACAAAAGTTCTAGAAAGAAAGTTCAAATTACTGACACCAAAAGTCATGCCAGCTTAAAGAACAATAATACCCACTGCCAAAGGACATAAATAATAACAATATCGTCTTACAATATACACACATAATATTGTGAAATCAAACTGTCACCAGTAAGCCAAAACCAAACGAAGAACTCAACATATACAAAACAAAGAGAAGATATGAAGGGATACAGAAATGATGAGTAGGAAAAAATACATGAAATAGGCAGTGAATAAGAAATATCTAGTGCTAGCATCAACTATTTTGAACAATCAGAATAATAGTCGTTGTATTTGTCAACAAAATGTCTCAAATTCACCCCAATTTCCCCCAACTGCAGTTATCTTTAGAATACTGATATTATTTTGGTGAAGTCACATAATGATAGTGTAATCATTTAACCCTTGAAATTTCCAGTGTCTCAATTTGAAGTTGATACAATATATAGCAAATCTGTCAAATATTTTGAAACTAACTGCAACCTATTGCTGCCATAGGCAGCTCCAACAGCCTTTACTACTGAACATCGCACAAACATGTGTCATCATTCTCAACTTTTCCACACCGACTTCTAATTGATACCTCTGGAGCCCATTCAGTAGAGATAATTGTGCAGAGCGCTCTGTGAGATTCGTGGAGCAGAAGAAGTCTCTCCTATTGAACAATAAGTTTTGTTAGAGCGCTACTCTATTTCAAAAACATGCTTGGAGGTGACTAGCGAAAACTGAACACTGTTTTTAATCTGTGACATAATTGCACGTGAAGCAACATCATACATCACATAGACATATATTATATATTATAAGCGTATTGTGCAAAGGATGCTGCGGGAAAGAGATCGGTCTAATTCAAAACTATTTTTTTTGCACATCCAACTGAACGTAAGACTGATGCTCTACATTGAAGTGAATAATTAACCCTTTAACACTCATACTTCTTTCTTATTAACCCTTCAATCATATACGCCGGACAAGAAGCAAACAAACAATAACGTAAGCATGTACCACCTCAAGAAATATCAGTAAATGTGCAATTGCATAATATATACCCGGGGTCAGATAGTATAATGGATTAAGCAAAATGTTTGAGCGAAAATAAGAGAAAAATTGTGCATTAATATCAATTTAAAAAGTGGCAAATTTTAATCGAGGTTTAAGATTGTACAGTACTTAGAGCATGCAATAGCATGGAGTTTAGCGCAATACAAATGCACTTTCTATCTATCTATTATTTGCGAAAATTAGAATTTCAACCAATATATATTCATTGGTTCGGTTAATCTGTCTGTTTCTCTATATGTGGGTATCGAATCTCAGTTAAATTTTTAGTTTAGCTCAATATTTCATCTTATATCTTGGCATGGCAACCCCCGCCCCCACCCCCCAAACCCCCTATCGGGACTAAACTTGGACACATGCTTCCTTATATCAATCTGATTGAGCACAATGATATTGAGGTCATGAGGTCAAAGTTCAAGGTCATTGTGACCTTGGCATAAAACTAATTTTTTTACGGTCAAATTTTTGGTTTAGCTCAACATATCGTCTTGTATCTTGGCATAGCTTCACCCTATTTGTAGTAAACTGAGACATGCTTCCGGATATCAATGGAATGAAGCACAATGATATTGAGGTCAAAGTTCAAGGTCACTGAGATCTTAGTATAGGTCACTGTGACTATGGTATAAAAATATTTTTATGGTTAGGTTTTTGGTTTAACTCACCAAATTGTTTTATATCTTGGCATGGTCAAAGGCCAAGGTCATTGTAAGATTTGCCATGTATAAAATGCAGACGTAAACAGTTAACGAGGTTCCTCTGCTTAACTCATATAGCCTTTATTGTAGAATTGGCTAAATTATTGAAACTAAGCATGGTCATACAGTTACCTCAACCACTAGGAGCAGCACAACGACATTCAGACTTTAAGGTCAAGGTCATTGTGATCTTGATACAAATCTAGATTAGCATTTGGAAACACAAAATGTCAAAATTTTCGCCAATATCCTGTCACTGATGTCGTGTCTTGTTTTATACTGAATTGGTATTTCAGTTCTATTAAAAGGCTTTATGCGGAATGTAATTTGATAAAAAATACATTAGATACATACTTAATAACATCTGCCAAAAGGCTGCAGCGCTTATTAAAAATTGCATTAGAAAATTAATGAAACTTCGTCATATGTCAACCCTCTAAAAGGTCAAACCGGCCACAGTAGAGTTCTTGAGGAATGTCTACTTGTAGGCCAAGAGAAGTACATTTTCAAAAATAGTCTTCTTTCGACCTGCAAATGAACATTTAATAAGCAAATATTTAGATTTTCTTGACCAAATCTGACCATTAAAGGGTTAATATGAATGTAAAATGTATACCACACCCAGACGCAGATATATTTATATTCCACAAACAAACATTAACATAATTTTAGTTAATGTTCAAAAACATTGTTTGAAAACTAAATTTGGAAGGTTTTCATAATTTGATATTAAAAACAATCATGTTAAGTGCAAAATTTTAAAATAATTTTAGCAACAGCACAGCCGAGGCAAGATAATTCCATATTTTAACACCCATACATAAACATTCACTTACACTTTCAAATTGTAATTTTATTTCTTCTTAAAAATTTAGAATTAAGAAAATATTAAACTTGTAGCCCAAATAATTACACCTACAATACCGTTAAAAAAATAACTTAGATTGTTCCTAAAACAAAATAAACGGTACTGTTGAATATTTTGTACATTAGATGATTGTAAGACATTGCTGACTCAATGGAAGCGATATCTTCCAATCCAATGAAGGAATCCAGTTTATTGATCAATCATAATCAATAACGTCACACGTAGGCTGATGTTAAAATCAATTACGTCATGAATGACACGATTTAGTCCATCATAAATGCTTAATAGTCTGTCAAGTTGTATGAATTGTCAACAAAATTTTAATATCTGCCTATTGAATGTCCATTTACAGGCACTGAGAATGACTGGCTCTGGTATCGAGCCAGTCATTTCAGCGGTATAATTTAAAAAATTGTATTCTCTTGGCCTGTAAAGGGACATTCCACAAGATGATATCAGAGGCCTGTTCTAGACGGTAGGACCATTAAAGGGTTAATAAACATTCGGTTGAATATTTTGAAACTAATTTGACTGGGAGCTGTTGCTGCCATATATAGGCAGCAACAGTACCGAGTCACATTAGTTTCAAAATAATAAACAGCTTACCTATATAATTTTCTGGAAATTGAGATTCAGAGAGTACAGGGATCGACTGATCCCAACATCGGCAAAGTATGGATGAAGCCTAGCTAGAGATGGGTGGGCCATAACTAAAACTGGATTCCTTCATTATGTTCAAAATAGTCAACAGAAGATTTCTTACTAAGTAACAGATTTCTGTTTTTTGTTTTGGAAACATAAACAATTATTTATAAGCTGTACTGTAGATCTATCGCTACATCTTGAAATTAGCCCATCCACTCCCAGTATTCAAATTTCAATGCAACCATACTGCAAAGCTTCTGAGTATTTGAATCGAATTTGACTTGAAGCTATTGCATCTACCTATTTACACACCACGCACAAGCTTCTAGTCAAATTAGTTTTAAAATATTAAACAAAATATTTCATAGAATTTTCTCGTATTTGGTATGTGCTAAATGGCAACACTGTATTCAAGTAGTCTTCATAACTACTGATGTTTATTTTGAAAATATAATTAATCATTTACTGGTCAAATTTGGTAAACAAAATCTGAATATTTGTCCACTTGCAGGACAAGAGGCTATTTTTGAAAATTTACCTCTGTAATGACTGGCTCGAGTATCGAGCCAGTCATTCCAGAGGTAAATTTTCAAAAATGGTTGCCTCGTGTCCAGAAAATAGACAATCCTCAAGACTACATCAGAAGACATTTTTGACCGGCTTGACAACTAAATGGTTACTGATAACTGTTGCTCCATTACTGACAGCAACAGTTTTCAGTAAAATTATTTTCAAAATAAACACAAACTAGAAGGATCTTTCTACATGTATTGTGAGTATAACGGTAACAGTGCAAAGAAAACAAGTGCAATATAACTGGCAAGCTTCAAGCGGTAAAGCGTGACACACCATCACCAACCTTCTGCTCATTAGATTCTATTAGCGTTTGAAAGTCACGTATTTCTGCCTGTAATTCCTTAACTCTAGCGTTCAATCTCTCAACCTCCTCCTCTCGGATATTGAGCTGCGAAAAGACCAACAACATATAATATCAGTCTATGACAAGAGAAATCAGAGATTGCAGAGACTCACCATCCCATTTTCCCCCCGGATTTCTTCGGATCATGCCAAAAGTTGTCGAATCATAGTGTATGGTCTCACCATGTCTTGTGTTAGAATTTGAATAAAATCGGACCAGTGGTTTCTGAGATATGCATAGATCCAGAATTTGATCAGATCCTGATCTGGGTTCCTTCCTTGTGTTCAAATTTGTGACAAATTAGATCAGTAATTTTTGAGATACAAGTGCAGACAGATGGACAGATGGAGGGATACACAGACAGACCTGATTACAATACCCTCTTCCCCTTACGGGGAAATGGTACTTATGGCATTTAAACAATATAGTGATCCATTTCTAGCTTTGACATTTTAAATTTCCTATTGCTTTAGTATGTGAGCTTTTGGCGGGAAAATAATCCAAGATGCCCGCAAAACAGTTTATCCGACAGTTTTGAAAATGGAAAATTTGAGCTCAGAATACCCAAAAACATATATAAAACCAATTTCATCCTCAAAATCCATCAAATAAAAAAACCCAATATGCCCGCCAAACAGGCTACATTTTGATTGGCCCACGACGGCCATGTTTTTTGATGGATTGACTTTCCTTGAACAACTTTAATGGCCCTTAGTCCCGAATCATATCTCCCAAATTAGGCCTGATCCCCTGTGGTTCTGGAGTTGTTTTCATGAAAACTAGGTCATCCAAGAGGGCCGCTGTACTATTTGGCCAATCACGTTCCCTTGAACAAACTTGGTTCAGCTCTTGCCCTAGATGATATTTCATCAGTTCCGAATTGATCCTTCAAGCCATTTCAGAATTTTTTAAAAACGTTTCTAAAAATCAGCCAAAATCCCAGATGGCCACCGGCCAAATTGGCTGATCGGGTTCGTTTGAACAAATTTGGATCCCTATGGCCTAAGGATGCTTCCTGCCAAATATAATTCAAATCAGCCAAGTGGTTCTTGAGAAGAAATCGTTTAAGGGAAAAGTTGGCGGACAGACATACAACAGACAGTTGCCATGACATGAGCTCAATTGGCCAGGTGAACCATACCATGTGTTGACACACTTTTCAATTTTCGTGACAGAGTTACGTCATTCTAATTGCAATGTCAGCGTAATTGATTATTACGTCAGATACTTGAGTGATAGATCGGATCCATTATTTATGACATTAAAACAATTAGTAAAATTTTTAATGAACACTGTGGGCTATCCACAGGTAGTCATTGGAGCAACATTATCAGTTAAACCCGTAATGGTCATTTTGGCCAAAACAGGCCTCTGAAATAGGCTTGTGGAATGTCCATTTACAGGCAAAGAGAATATAATTTTCGAAAACTTACCACTGGAATAACTGGCTCGATAAGCGAGCCAGTTATTCCAGTGATAAATTAAAAAAAATTGTATTCTTTTGGCCTGTAAATGGACATGTAATGTGCTATTTAAATTTTCCTGACCAGATTTGCCCATTAAATGGTTAATACAACTCAGTGGCAATGGTAATATACAGTACAGCTTATAAGTTAACATGTTTGCAAAACAAAAACACAAACCTGTTAGTTAAAGACGGGAAAGAGTCAAATCTTAAGTCAGTTTGGCTTGTGACTCAATCCCTTTGTTATTAATAGACCGTTGCAGAGCATCCATCGATGAGCTGCCGTCATCTGACGTCATAATCAGCTAAGCGGCATGTAGAATGAGGTCATAATCATTACGTCATAAATGATTCTATTAGGCCCATCTTTAACTCTTTTTCCGACACGTAAGAATTGTATGTCTACTATTTAATAAACATGCTGTTGAATATTTTGAAACTAATTTGTCTGGACACTGTTGCTGCCATAGGCAGCAACAGCGCCCGGACAAATTAGTTTCAAAACATTAAACAGCTTACCTATAGTTTTCTGGAAATTGATAGTCAGGGAGCTCGGAGATCCCAACCCGACTGAGGTGTGGGCGGAGATTAGCTAGAGGTAGGTGGGCCATAGCTAAAACTGGAAAGGGACATTGACAATAAAATGGTTAAAACAAACCAGTTAGTTAGTATAATTTTTTTACATGCAAGTAATGTTTTGTTGAATATCTTGAACTATTTGATCAGAAGCCATAAGCCAGCAATGGCTTCTAATCAAATAAGGTCAAAAATATTCAACAGTACATTTTAATTTGCTTTGCAAAGAATATACATTAATTCCTGGGCTGTACTGTAGATTTTGACACCAAATGGCAGTAGTTTCATATGATAGGGTATGACTTTAAAGTAATACTTGTCATGCGGTTAAAGAGTGTTACTTAAGTTTATCACACATACCTCCTCCAGACTGCCACTGTATTTCTGCTGGGTTGTATCCAACTCTGTCTGCAACTTCAGAATCACCTGATCACGATTAGACACCTGTGAAAAAACACAACAAAATTTCATTAATTAAGTCACCATGACATTGCCCTTCAACTGTTTGACCTCAAAACCAGAGAGCGACACACGAAACCCTACCAAATTTTGGTAAAGATCTAGAGTAGAATTTGAGTTAACATAGGCTTATGCGATTACTGCTTTGAGTGATCACGATCAATTATATAAGAATAATCGTGATTACTTGATTAATCAGCTTGGGTATAAATTACCCAAACATAACAACAAAAGCATATCAATGACAAAAGCTGCAATGGAGTTTAGAAATGTCCATTTGCAGGCTAAGAGATGACTATTTTTGAAAAAGTATCACTGGAATGCCTGGCTCGATTCTCCAGCCAGTCATTCCAATGATACTTTTTCAAAACTAGTCTTCTCTTGGCCTGCAAATGGACATATAATCGCTTTGCAAAATGTGAATTTTCATGACCGATTGCATTAAAGAGTAATTAAAAGGTAGTTTTTGGAATATTTTATGCAGTAGAAATTATTCACGATTATTCGATTATTTAACTTTTAATCACATAAATTAAAGATTAAAAAATAATGGAGATTTTAGATTTAATCACGTTATCACACAAGCCGAAATCATCATCTAAAATTGAAACACAATAACACTACCCGAGCCAGTTATTCCAGTGAAAAACTTTCAACTTGATCTCAGAAGGATATTTTCAGATTAAATCAAAATTTCCGTGAGCAAAATCAATGACTGAAGTGTTAACCCTTTAATGCTTGAATTTGTTCAAGAAAATCTCAATTTTCTCATAGAAAATGTCCATTTGCAGTCCAAAAGAAGAGAATTTTTGAAAATTTACCACTGGAATGACTGGCTCGGTTATCGAGCCAGTCATTCCAGTGGTAAATTTTCAAAAATAGTCTTCTCTTGGTCTGCAAATGGACATTTCTCAAGACCACTGCAGAAGCTGTTTTTCGCTGATGAGTATTAGAGTTAAATACCCTATAACTCTATATGTAGTTATATATATGTGATACTGAATAGATGTCTTAATAACTGACAAGTTGTACAGTTACCTCTTTTTGACATGTTCGATGTTTTTCTTGCGAGATCGTTAAATCCAACTCCACCTGTTGCAATTGTTCCCGCAAAGACCCGATTTCCAGTGCATTCTTTTGTACAGTCGCATTAAATTCTGAATTCTCTATCTTAACATTTTCCACTTCATCCTCTATCTTCAGCAACTGAAATAATAAACATGTGCATTGATACGAGACACGTTAATTTGAATAACGTAGTAATGGAGTGATCTGACCTGTCACTCGGATATCTTATTTCATAATGCAGGAATCCAGTTTCTCAGTCAATCATATGACATCATAATCAAGTCAGTCATATGTAGGCTGATGTCATAATCAATTACATTATGAATGACGAAATTGACACCATCACATATGCTTAAATCTTTAACACTCAAATTTGTTCCAGAAAACTTCAATTTTCTCAGAGAAAATGTTCTTCTTGAGACTATTTTTGAAAATTTACCACTGGAATGACTGGCTCGATAACCGAGCCAGTCATTCCAGTGGTAAATTTTCAAAAATAGTCTTCTCTTGGACATTTTCCAACACCATTGCAGAAGCCGTTTTCGGCTGATTGCGTGTTAAAGAGTTAATAGCCAGACAAGTTGTACAAATTGTATGTCTTTGCTACTTAATAAACATTCTGTTGAATATTTTGAAACTATTTTGACTGCGTGCTGTTGCTGCTTACAACTACATCACATGCAGGCTGACGTCATGATCAATTATTTCATGAATGACATGATTTAGGTCGTCATAAACGCTTAATAGTCAGTCAAGTTGCATGATTTGTATGTCTTTTTGTTATTTAATAAACATTTTCATTGAATGTTATGAAACTAATTTGATTGGCCTCAGTTGCAGCCATAGGCCAAATTAAGTCCAAAATATTCAATAGAGCGTTTCTTACATCACGTTTAAAATTGTACTAACATGTTTCAGTTTTTGTTTTGGAAACATGTTAACTTATTTATGATCTGTACTGTATAACTAATATAATACCTCATTGTAGCAGGCTGTGTACTGAGCTTGAGATTCAGCCAACTCTTCTTGAAGCTGTTTAATACTCTCATCACGCCGGCTAATCTAGAATGAGAATAAACAAGAATGACAACCAGAGATTGCTAAAGTGTGGCCCCACCCCACATTCCATCAAGAACAATTTGGTCATCGTGACCTTGACCACAAATTTGATAGGGTTCTTGGGAATAGTAAGGACAAGCATCTACCCAAGATTGGTAAAGATCCCTTCAATAGTACTCGAGTTATCATTTGGAGACGCATATAATGTTATTAATTGGGTCACTATGACCTTGATCTTTGATCATTTGACCCCAAAATCGATAGAATTCTTCGGAACACCAAGGTCAACCAAGATTGGTCCCTATAATAGAACTCGAGTTATCATCCGGAAACACAATACAAGATGGCGGCCATCTTGGATTTTGGATCAGCCTCAATTTCGATATGTTTCTTCACCAGCCCGAGTCCAACCAGCCTATGAAGGTTTAAAGCGATCTGATAAACTGCAATGAGTTATCATCTGGAAACCACGCTGCCACCCATCCATCCACCCGCCCGGTCACCTGGCCAGATGGCACCATCACGTAAAACCACGCCAATTTCTTGGTGGGGTATACAAATTTTAAACAGGGTATCTGTATAGTTACCTTGAAATTGAGATTCTGGGCACACGGTGCTCAGTGCTAAAATCGCTTGCAACACATGCACAAAGTAGGCAGAGATTAGCTAGAAATGGGTGGGGCATAGCTAGAGATAGGTGGGGCATAGCTAGAGATGGGTGGGGCATAGCTAGAGATGGGTGGGGCATAGCTAGAGATGGGTGGGGCATAGCTAGAGATGGGTGGGGCATAGCTAGAGATGGGTGGGGCATAGCTAGAGATGGGTGGGGCATAGCTAGAGATGGGTCGGGCATATCTAGAGATGGGTGGGGCATAGCTAGAGATGGGTGGGGCATAGCTAGAGATGGGTGGGCCACAGCTAGAAATGGATCCCTCTATTACACTGACATGCTCCAATAGTAAGCTGTTCAATATTTTGAAACTAATTGGATAGGATGCTGTTGTCACCATAGGAATACTTATCAAATCGTAAATGGTATTTGGTGTTTACTCATTCTAATACAAAGTGTTAAACATTTTATGCCGAAGACGGCCAATACCGGCCTCTACAGTTATCTTAAGAAATGCCCATTTGTAGGCCAAGAGAAAACTATTTTTGTAAACTTACCACTGGAATGACTGGCTCGATAACAGAGTCACTCATTAGTGGTAAATTTTCAAAAGTAGTCTTCTCTTGGCATGCAAATTGACATTCAGGAAGCAAATATGCTAATGTTCTTGACTAAATTTAGCCATTAACTGTCTCACTGCTGCAAGCCACCAAGCAATAATTTCAAAGAGCAAAAACTCAGTTGCTGAATATTTTGAAAACAATTTGACTGAAAGTTGTTGGTAGCTTAGCCACCAACAACTTTCAGTCAACTTGTTTTCAAAAATAAGGTTCAGAGATATAACACTTAGAATATCGCGCCTGCAAAAATTCAGCAGTCAGACAGTTAGTGTTGCACACTTTTACTCACCTCATCTTCCGCCCTCTTTCTTGTATCATCCAGATTAACATGGCATTGTGTGAGACTATCCTGTAACTTCTTCACCATCTCAGATTGCTTCTGCACCTGAAACACAGCAAATACGTAGAATATATACACAGAACCATTTCTAGCTATCTGTATGCCACGCCCATTTATAGCTAAGCTTGTTACACATTTTTACCTGTGTTGGAATTGATTTGGAACTTTGAAACCTGAATTCAGATAATTACAATTTCAAGGTAACTATACAGGCATGACAGGTAAACTGTTTAATCTTTTCAGCGATGAATTCCCTATATCTGACTTTCAAGGCAGCCATACAGGAAAACAGTTGAATATTTAAAAATTAATTTGACTGGAAGCCGTTGCTGCCTTAAGCAGCAACAGCTTCCAATCAAATTAATTTCAAAATATTTAAGAGAATAAGTTTTATATATCATAAGGAATATACTTTTTCAGGGATTTGTCATTGAAGGGGTTAATATTTAGAATCTCGATAGTTAAGGTCATGGTGACCCAATTAATGAAATTCTATTGCGTTTCTGTACATTAGCTAGAGTTTACAGAAAGAATTTTCACCAATCTTTGTTAGCCCTTTAAATATTGAATTTGTTCATTTAAATTTTCTCGTAGAAAATGGCCATTTGCAGAGATTATTTTTGAAAATTTATCACTGGAATAACCGGCAGTGGTAAAGTTTCCAAAATGGTCTTCTCTTGGTCTGCAAATGAACATTTCTCAAGACAACTTCAGAAGTGGTTTTTGACCGTTATGATTGTGAAAGGGTTAGGAGGTTGTTGGGCAGAAGAACACCGTATTCCGCTCAATAGTAGTAGCCTATGCTCTAATAGAAGCCCACCTCCTAACTTTGACATATCAGCTTCAATGATTTCTTACCAGTTTCAAAATGGCAAAACTCTGTATTAGAAGCCCACCCCCTAACTCAGCAGATTGTATAGGAAAATTTTTCTTAAGACCAAATTTGTAAGAATAGCGTGTATAATAATAACAATCGTGTCACAGGGTGTGTATACTTCAGACTGATCTCTGCTCTGATACATTTCCGGCCCCTCTAGAAGTCAATACAGGCCTCGGATTTGTAAATCTCCACCGCCTATTAGAATAATACTAGTAGAAGGCCACATATGTTCAAGATATAATAAAGTTTATTCCACAATTTTGTAGTCAAAATGCGCGTAAAACAGTCTTGGCGTGATTAAATACCTTCCTTATAAATATATTTTAAGACCAAATTTATGTACCAAACAACAAGCACGGGAGAAAATGTGCATCAATTTTGTAACGACGGTCAACATTAAATGATCCAAATTGAATTATTACGAACAACAACATATCCGGCTTCTTAAGTTGGCGAGCCGCGGTTCTTGAGATGGGAGGCATCATGTTCTCGCGAGATATTATACGTTAACAGGAGTTTATCAAACGGGTACCCGTTTTTTAAGATCAGGATAATACTCAGTTCCTATCGCGCAATGATAATATATAGATATTCCCAAGTTCCGAGTCCCCGATTCCAGAACATTTATATCCGAGTACTCGCTCTAAAATACTCTTCAATTGGAGGCGAATCACGTAATTTGTATTTTTTCGCGACACCATTTTATATCAAATTGTGGATTAATCTTGATGTAATAAACGAGTTTTATTAAAGCATACGCAATATTTAGGTGCTCAAATCAAATAATTTCACTTCCCCGGTGATGTTTTGAGGTATACATTAAATGTAGGAATTCTTACGGGATAAAATACGTTGAATTTCCGTGGTATCAATTTTAGAAAACATTTTTGGGAAAACTCTAATATAAGCCCACCCCCTTTCTCAGAGATGTTTGGTTGGAAATTGAACACCTCTTGTCCTAATAGAAGCCTAGGCTACTATTAAGTGAAATACGGTACAGAAGGATCCACTTTTAACTATGCCTGTCTCATTTTAGCTATGTTCCACCAAATTTCTATGTGGATCCCTCTATCGAATCACCAGAACCTGAAACAATTTCATCTTTTAAACCTTACCACATTGATGTCAAAATTTTTAATTTTCAAATTAAATTAAAATATGAACTGGTGTTCAGTTTTAACCAAATTTTGTGGAAGATGATGTTGCTGTCATAGAGCAACAGTAGGTTATTTGTGATGCCGTGTCAATATAAGGATGCATGGGTCCACGTTTTGGTCCAGTATGATTAACCAAACACGCCATATAAACAGAAACATTGAGCTAAATGCAAATTGGATGCCAACGATGCCACCACCAGCCCCACTGGACGACATGCAGGGTATCCCTGACAATAGCTCATTTTACTTCGCAGAGCTAAAAATGAAATAGTCCTCTCTTTGCCAGAAAATGGACATTCCGCAAGACCAGAGGCCGTTTTTGGCTGGCTTGACCATAAAAATGTAAAGGGGTCTCGGGAAAATGTTCATTTACATACCGACAATTGAGTCAGTCATTCCAGTGCTAAATTAAAAATAATCCCTTGTTCTGCAAATGAACATTTTCTATAAGAAAATTGATTTTCTTGATCAAATTTGCGGATTAAGCCAATTAATCAAGCCAATGTGGAGTAATAGTAACTATATTGTAAGCTGTTGATTATTTTAAAACTAATTTAACTGAAAGCTGACATGGCCATTGCAAAATGGCAATACATACTTCATTGACTTTCTCTTGAAGCTTGTTTTTCAACCTGTTTGTATCTGTGCTGAGTTTCTGTATCGACTCATCTTTCTGTGTCACCTGAAATAGAAAGTACTCTATATTCTGAACATATATTTTGACATACCAAGTATTTGTAGATTGTATATTTTACACTATATGTAGTATGGCTTCAAAATAATCAACACGTTATATAACTGCAAAGATGAATGAAAAGTAGATCAGGGCGATATACGTTTAATACATAACAGGTCTTTGGCCTAGATGCTGTCAAAATATTGACACTACAGAACTGGCATCATTCGTTTTGATGTTTAGTGAAACAAAACATAGTTAGAATTAGTGTTGTGAGTCGGACCAAAAAGACAATTTTCCAGAAAATTTACCAACATTCTTCCAGAAAATTTTCCGGTCACCTAAGGATGCAATTGCAAATTTGTAATTTATTTTAAAATACCCATTTGGGAAAATATTCTGGAAAAATATCGGAACTACTTAAAATTGAATTAAATTTAAGACAAAACACATGCACGCACGCACAGGTATGCATACACTTATTATTATTAGCAATGCTATTACTAGGTCACAGTTGTACGCTATAAGCTGAGTGGTTGATCAATATTTGATATAGTAAATACATTAATAAATCTAGGAATAATATATACACATTATTCAAGCGGTGTAGATATATCTGAAAACTGGACCTGAAAGAGTGAGCCCAGCAGGCACATGACGTTGTTTCAACGTTGAAATCACGTCATGACATGATTTCAACGTGCAATGTCATGTGCCTGCTGGGAGATTACCCATCAGCTTATATGGTACTTCAGCTTATACAGTACTTCAGCTAATACAGTACTTCACCTTATATGGTACTTCCAATGACTGGGAGGGGCTTCCAGGAAGCAAGTAACCATACCTCTCCATACACTATGTGCATTATACAGGGATTCTCATGAGTCATTTTGAGGGTATATACCCATACCAATATATAGACAACATAGGAACCCCAAAACTTGTGGCAATTGGTCTCGTGGAACCCATGAGAATCTTGCATGATTATTAAATATTAATTACTTTTATAGGTTTTTGCACAAAAATACCCAGATAATGTAGCATGGAACCACACATAGTTCATAGTTTGGAGTCCATGGTACCTTCTAATTTTATTATGGATGAGAAAAACTGTATTGGAACCCCAAATTGTCATTTTGGGATTCTCAGATTTCAGCTCGAGACCCCCTAATTTCATGATGTGGAGTACATGGGACCACCAAAATTTTATATGTCAAGTGAAAAAATGTCTGAATTAATGGAGGGAGCCGATCTGTCACTCAACCATCCAACATCACTTATGAGCTGATATCACAAAGAAAATTACGTAGATCTGTTATGAAAATTTTCAGACAATCATATGACATCATCATGACCTACATCACATGTAGGCTGACATCATAATTAATTACGCCATGAGTGACGCGATTTAGACCATCATAAACGCTTAATAGTCTGTCAAGTGGTCCGAATTGGATGTCATTACTATTTACTATTCTTTTGAATATTTGGAAACTAATTTGACTGAGCTAGGCAGCAACAGCACCCAGTCAAATTAGTTTCAAAATATTCAACAGCTTACCTGCATAGTTTTCTGCAAATTGAGATTCTGAGCGTGCAGGGATCGATTGATTTCCAACAGGGGCAAAGTGTGGGTGGAGCCAAGCTAGAGATGGGCGGGGCATATCTAGAAATGGCTCTCGGTATCAAATTACGTATATTGATCTTTACCTTATTGAATATATCATGCTGCTGTCTCTGTAGCACTTCACTGTCTGTCTTCATCTGGTCTATCAGATCCTCTTTACCAGTAACCTGTAGAACATTAACAGATATAGGTACATGTTGCTATGACAGGCTAGTCAGCAATCAATGTAACATTAACAGATATAGGTACATGTTGTTATGACAGGTTAGTCAGCAATCAATGTAACATTAACAGATATAGGTACATGTTGCTATGACAGGCTAGTCAGCAATCAATGTAACATTAACAGATATAGGTACATGTTGTTATGACAGGCTAGTCAGCAATCAATGTAATATTAACAGATATAGGTACATGTAGTTATGACAGGCTAGTCAGCAATCAATGTAACATTAACAGATATAGGTACATGGAGTTATGACAGGCTAGTCAGCAATCAATGTAACATTAACAGATATAGGTACATGGAGTTATGACAGGCTAGTCAGCAATCAATGTAACATTAACAGATATAGGTACATGTTGCTATGACAGGCTAGTCAGCAATCAGTGTAACATTAACAGATATAGGTACATGGAGTTATGACAGGCTAGTAAGCAATCAATGTAACATTAACAGATATAGGTACATGAAGTTATGACAGGCTAGTCAGCAATCAATGTAACATTAACAGATATAGGTACATGGAGTTATGACAGGCTAGTCAGCAATCAATGTAACATTAACAGATATAGGTACATGTTGCTATGACAGGCTAGTCAGCAATCAATGTAACATTAACAGATATAGGTACATGTTGTTATGACAGGCTAGTCAGCAATCAATGTAACACTAACAGATATAGGTACATGGAGTTATGACAGGCTAGTCAGCAATCAATGTAACATTAACAGATATAGGTACATGTAGTTATGACAGGCTAGTCAGCAATCAATGTAACATTAACAGATATAGGTACATGTTGTTATGACAGGCTAGTCAGCAATCAATGTAACATTAACAGATATAGGTACATGTAGTTATGACAGGCTAGTCAGCAATCAATGTAACATTAACAGATATAGGTACATGTTGCTATGACAGGCTAGTCAGCAATCAATGTAACATTAACAGATATAGGTACATGTTGTTATGACAGGCTAGTCAGCAATCAATGTAATATTAACAGATATAGGTACATGTTGTTATGACAAGCTAGTCAGCAATCAATGTAACATTAACAGATATAGGTACATGTTGTTATGACAGGCTATTCAGCAATCAATGTAACATTAACAGATATAGGTACATGTAGTTATGACAGGCTAGTCAGCAATCAATGTAATATTAACAGATATAGGTACATGGAGTTATGACAGGCTAGTCAGCAATCAATGTAATATTAACAGATATAGGTACATGGAGTTATGACAGGCTAGTCAGCAAACAATGTAACATTAACAGATATAGGTACATGTAGTTATGACAGGCTAGTCAGCAATCAATGTAATATTAACAGATATAGGTACATGTTGTTATGACAGGCTAGTCAGCAATCAGTGTAACATTAACAGATATAGGTACATGGAGTTATGACAGGCTAGTCAGCAATCAATGTAACATTAACAGATATAGGTACATGTTGTTATGACAGGCTAGTCAGCAATCAATGTAACATTAACAGATATAGGTACATGTAGTTATGACAGGCTAGTCAGCAATCAATGTAACATTAACAGATATAGGTACATGTTGTTATGACAGGCTAGTCAGCAATCAATGTAATATTAACAGATATAGGTACATGTTGTTATGACAAGCTAGTCAGCAATCAATGTAACATTAACAGATATAGGTACATGTTGTTATGACAGGCTATTCAGCAATCAATGTAACATTAACAGATATAGGTACATGTAGTTATGACAGGCTAGTCAGCAATCAATGTAATATTAACAGATATAGGTACATGGAGTTATGACAGGCTAGTCAGCAATCAATGTAATATTAACAGATATGGGTATATGTTGTTATGACAGGATAGTCAGCAATCAATGTAACATTAACAGATATAGGTACATGTTGTTAAGACAGGCTAGTCAGCAATCAATGTAACATTAACAGATATAGGTACATGTAGTTATGACAGGCTAGTCAGCAATCAATGTAACATTAACAGATATAGGTACATGTTGTTATGACAGGCTAGTCAGCAATCAATGTAACATTAACAGATATGGGTACATGGAGTTATGACAGGCTCAAAAACCATCCGCTTCTGTTTCTACGAGAATTCTTAATACTTACCAGATGTACTATTATGATAATGTCTATTATCTAGTCTAGCTCAAAATAAACAATTAAAACTCCGCACTCTCCTGGTCCTGCCCATACTGTGTCCGGGAATACCATAGCTGCAGGTACCGAGTCAATTCCCAATCACAGTCAGATTCGTCTTATGTTTGCCTTGGCAAAACTGCGAAAGCAGCTCAGCCTCACCTCAGCGGGGCGGCTGAGGGAGGGCCATAGTACATCTGGTAAGTATTAAGAATTCTTGTAGAACCAAAAGCGGATGCTTTTTTGATTCTACTTCGAATAATACTTACCAGATGTACTATTATGATAAACTCCGGATTTCGACAGCCAGAAAATGCCGGTGGTAGGAGGTGAGGCTCGAACCAGCCCTCAACTACCATCCAACAGAGAAGGTTGTGAAGAGACTAGAACCCTGGCATACGCTTGGGTTCTGCTATCTGACTCATAGAGTGCTAAACTTCCATGGTCTAGACCGCGCTCCCACCCCCCCCCCCCCTCTTTTGTCCACACAAAATTCAGAGGGCTGTCACTGGGGATGCAACACCCACCAGACCCGTGTCAGCCCCAAGCTTCAGCTAGGGCAGTCCAGTAGAGTGCAAAGAAGCTACTACAACTTCTAACTTTGAAAAAATATCAGTATATCGACTAGATTTTCAAATTGGAATGAGTCTAATGTCTGGTTGATAGGATAAGAATACTCTTGTACCAGACTATTTACAATGGTCCAACCATTGACGCGACCTTGGAGAGAGCTTGTCATGCCGAGCCGCCGAACAAGCCTGGACCTATGAAAGGCGCAGAAGACAATGCAGCCCTCATCTCTGGTCCTGGTTCTACACAATCGAGAACCATTCTCCACCGCTCTGCCAATGTCCTAGTGATCACCCTGGCCAGGCAATCCTGAGACAGGCGCATGGTGTCCCGAACAACGCCGGGAGCAGCCTCTGGCACCTGTCCACCATCCGCCGTGCAGTCCAGCATACCCTGCAGGACGGTACACCCGTGCGGCGCATGGTGTCCCGAACAACGCCGGGAGCAGCCTCTGGCACCTGTCCACCATCCGCCGTGCAGTCCAGCATACCCTGCAGGACGGTACACCCGTGCGACAGCGCAGCCATGGCTGCCCTCGCCGCATCCTCAATGAGCATGAGCTCATTGAACGGGTCTTTGTTGGTCTGGGAAACCAAAGGACGCGACCGCCCCTTAGCCTTCCCAGCCAACGGCCTATTCAGAGCCTCTCGGAAAGCCGTGGAACACGGGCGTACTGATGGTAGGCCAGCTCCGGAAAACGGAACCTACTCCTTATCCCCTTCGGGGCCTTTGGCAATGCATAGTCTGGCTGAACCAGACGGTATGCCGCAACCTCCAGCATGTCGGAAGTCTGCGTGTCCAACGGGAGTGTCGGCATGGCAGAAGAGCCACTTGAGAGAGCGCTAGCCGCTCGCTCTGACATCCGCTCCATCGCCGGATAGCGCTGAGATCCCAGATCAGATGCCAACCCGAGACGATTGGTCATCCATCCGAGGACCTGCACCCATTCAGTTTCGGTGCAGAAAACGGACTCGTCCATCAACGAACTCCCGTTTTCATCCTCCCTCTCTCCCTTAGATGAGAGGGCCACCGACGATCCATGCTGAGCGCTATGAGACACGTCTCTGCCAAGACAGAGTGCATCCATAGCGCGACTACCAGCGGCACCGGTGTCTAACGAATCGCCAGACCCGGATTCTCCGCAATCCATCGGCTCCAGCACGGGAGTCGGGACCACGACCGCTTTACCTATGGCAGGTGACGGCATTCCGATAGGAGCCGCACCTAACGCCACCGGGATACAAGCAGGAACCACAAAACACGGCTCTGCTGACCCCTCCGGTTGCACAAATAGCGGATGGAAAATGCCCGACGGAACGTCGACATCACCGTCCGCCTGGCAAACCCGTACTAATCCCGAGAGCGACCCCTGGGACGTACCGGGCATTGCCGTCTTAGAAATATCCGGCATGCCGGAATCTTCCATCAGCAACAAAACTTCCTCCTCTATCGTCGGCTCTTGAGCCAAGGACAGAGAAGGGGCAGGTGCATGACCCTCAGCAGAACTAGCTGGACCACCTAATGGTTGTCCTGCACCAGCTTGCGTCACCGGGACTGTGGACTGCAATGATTCAAACATTGCCTTGAACTGGGCTGCCCATACGCCCAGAGCTGAATCCATCCTGTCATTCAGCCGACCTTCCAGTCGCATCAACGACGCCTGCTGCAACTTCGCTGCCTTATCCTTCGCGATACTCTCCAGTCTCGCACGCCGATCCCTGTGGAACTCTGCCACCATTGCCGACAACCACTTCACACACACATCACAAGGGCTCCCGACCTTAGACTGGGCGCACGCCACGCAGTGATGTCCCAAATACTTCCGTTTCATGAACCGGTTGCCTTTTGGCACAACGTATCCGGATTCTTAGGTTTCTGCGAACACAGAGAAAAATTAAAACGCTGCACATGACAAATGATGACGAGCAATACGCACAATCGACTTGATAGTTAAGATTTCTTAAACACATTAACTTTCTCTTAAATTAATGATAATCAAGTTCTTAGGCAGGAGATATTTGAAACTTTTTTGAGTGAAAATTTTTTAAAACACACAACTCAGCCTTTAACTAACGTTAAATCACCAAGGCTACATCGCCGATCGCTACAAACACCCTCGACAATGAAGCGAAAGCTAATATCGGCGATAAACAGAGTGCATAGACACACCAAGCCAAGAATGACATAATTCATGGGCGCCGCCATCTTGGCTAAGGGCGCATCCATATTTAGAGGAACCGAGTCGCAAGAGAAAATTAACCGAGTACCCGAATTAAACTAAAAGTTAACGGGTACAGAAGCGACTCCAACAATGGCTAACATTTTAAAACAATGTGCCAAATTAAGGAAATTTCAAACAGTCATTATGGCACGAATGTATAAATTCTAGATTGATACAACCTGCCCCTGTGATGATTTTCCCAATTCCTCCATGAGTCCACCGACAACAACGTAAAATACGCTCGATAAACTCCTTAATTGCTCAAATTAACAGCTCTAGAAAGACGCGACTTTTTCAAAGCGCAAAATAGATGAATCTGACTGTGATTGGGAATTGACTCGGTACCTGCGGCTATGGTATTCCCGGACACAGTATGGGCAGGACCAGGAGAGTGCGGAGTTTTAATTGTTTATTTTGAGCTAGACTAGATAATAGACATTATCATAATAGTACATCTGGTAAGTATTATTCGAAGTAGAATAGTCAGCAATCAATGTAACGTTAACGGATATGGGTACATGGAGTTATGACAGGCTAGTCAGCAATCAATGCAATAACCTCTCTGTATGTCAGCGTTTCATTAACTCCTCTTATATCATAACCACTGCAAGGTGCTCAAAATGCTACCCATACCAATTAAGCAATTAACAGTCAAGATTGTTCAAGAAAATTCTATTTTTTTTTAATTTACCACTACTCTTGATACCTGCGATATAGATGCTTTTGCATGTATTGTATATATTTTGCATGTATTGTACATAAATTGTACATTCTGCATATGTTTTATACATAAAATAGTGCAAAATATGAAATATTTATATAAAGAGTAGATAGATTGAATAGACTCTCAAACTCGTTGCCATGGCACATCACATTTATCACACGAGTTTAGTAAGAGCCCATTTGGAACTGGACAAGCTCTTTCCAAATGAGATCTTATGAAACATGATGATAAATCTGATATGAAATAACAACTCCTAGCCAGTCATTCCAGTGGTTCTCTTGGTCTGCAATTATACATTTTCCAGGAACCATTTTTATCTGGTTTGAGTGTTAACCCTTTCATGCCAAAGCTGGCCAAATCCGGTCTCTACAGTGACTTTGAGGAATGTCCATTTGCGGTCTAAGAGAAGACTATTTTTGAAAATTTTCCACTGAAACGACTGGCTCAATAATCGAGCTAGTCATTCCAGTGGTAAATTTTCAAAAATAGTCTTATCTCCAACTGCAAAAAGACATTCAATAAGCAAATATTTAATTTTTTGATCAAATTTAGTCATTAAAGGGTTAGATTTTTCTGGGATTTATTTTCATGACATATGCATAATACAAGTTACATCTGTGTACGTACAGTGCTAGTGAGACTATCGACCTGTGCCTTGGCGATGGCCAGCTGAATGTTGAAGTCTCGCACCTGGTCCTCTAGTCGTGCAATATCTGCTAACTGTGATGCGTGAAGACGTGTCCGCTCCTCAATCTGATGCTCCAATGATTGAATCATAGCCTTTCTTTGATCACTCTAAAACAGCACAAGATCCACATTAACCATTTAAAGAAACAAGTATTAGATTTCAAAAACCAGAATTGTGGTTTTGCAACCACGGAGCTTAGCTGTTGATATAATTCTACATATACGGGTCATTTGCAAAAGGTTAACTATTATGATTATATAAAATAAAGTAGTGATATATAGTCATTACTAATGCTATTTATGAAGGCCTGATAGTTTAGCTGTAGCAGAGCTAAACAGAAAAGCTAAACAGTCTGTCAAGATAAACAAACTAGTGGATATGCATGATGGTTAAAGATGAAGCGTGCCTGTTTGACTTATTTTTACAGTTAGGAAGGTTATTTGTACAAGGTTATAGATTTTCTTTTTCCTTACAAGAAAGGTCATAATAATGCATGCTGCTTGTATTTCTTGTGTGTGACAATGGTGTCATTTGTTAAAATTAAATAAGCCGTTGTTCAATTAAATGGCCTGTGGATAGGCCTGGAAATAAATATATAAAAATTTAATTAGACCAAAATTCCAAAGCTGTGATGCACATCCCTGGCCATATATGCAATCATCTCCAAAATTTCAAAATTCTATCTGAAATGGTCTAGGCGGAGTTACATTACAATCGATTGGTGACCACTTTTGATCCCGCCCCCTACCCTCAGTTTGACCCAAGATCAAAATACTTCCTTGCACTGTAGACTACTAATCATTGGCTTGAAAATGATATGCAACATGATCACCTTTGGAAATTTTTTAATTTTTGACCCCATAATCCCCATCCCCCCAGTCATGCACATCCTTGCCCATACGTATAATCATCCCCAAAGCTCTATGCCTGATAGTTTATCCATAAAGGAGCTAAGCACAAAACTTAATCGTTCTGCTCTAAAATGTCTAAGTCCATCTAAACGCAAAACTTAACGTGAAATAACAGAGTCCGTGAGTGGAAAATCTATTGGATAATGTTATAAATGGATTGTAGTATTAATATACATGTAGTAATAAGGCTGTATAGCAAGTTTGGTGGCTGTATGCCTGATACAATTGCCATAGCAGAGCTAAATGCAAAACTTAACCAAATTGGACGCCGCCACCAACGCCGCCGCCGGACGATGCACTGGTATCGCATAAGCTCTTCTGTTCGCTGAACAGGTGAGCTAAAAACCACCAAAAATTAAGTTTTTATCATATTTTATGAATTAAAAAGAATTCGACAAATTGTCACTAACTGTATCACTTAAAAGTTTTGTTAAATTCATGAATATTTACATGCCATAAAATTCACAATATGATGTCATTCAGATTACATCACACATGGTTTCAGCACAGATGAAAATGGCGTTTGATGCAGTTGTTGATGATTGATAGCTCACAACAACAGATTTATCCAGCATATTAATGAGATGTAAAAGAAACACGTTTGTTTCACGTGATGACGTCACTCAGTGATTTCCAGGGGGAGATCATCTAAAGAGTGACATTCTGTGTCAAAATTTACACAAATTTATGAAAATATGCAAATCTACTCCTTTCTGTTTGTGTTCCTCTTTAACACTCATGTCGTTCAAAAATGGCCTCTGTAGCGGTCTTGAAAAAATGTTCACTTATAGACCAAGAAAAGACTATTTATGAAAATGTACCACTGGAATGACTGGCTCTGCTCGGTAACCGAGCCAGTCATTACAGTGGCAAATTTTCAAAGGTAATCTCATCGCTTGCAAATGGACATTCTTCAATAACATTGTAGAGACTAGTTTTGGCAGGCTTCATCATGCAAGGGTTAAATTAGGTTGTTATTACCCGCACACACCCCATAATGGCACGAGGGTATTGTGATAAGGCATGTCTGTGTGTGTGTCTGGGCCAGGAGATGTATAGCAAAAACTACGGATCCGATTTGGCTAACATTTTAACACAATGAAGGAATTTTCCCAGCAAGAGTATTTTTAGACCTTGGCCATGATCCGGGTAAAAGAATCTGGATCTTGATAAAAAGAACCCAGATCTGGATTGGATCAAATTCTGGATCTGTGGATATCTCGGAAACTGGTGATCAGATTTGGCTAAAATTTTAACACCTGAAAAGTTGTGAAAATATATACTAGAATTCCACAACCTTGGGCGTGATCTGAAAAATGCACATGCACGCGATTAATCTCATACCTCAAGCTGGACACTGACTAACTGACCCTTGCCTTGCTCAAGCTCTCTCTGCAATTGCATTGACTGTAATAAACACAAAACAAAGCTGTGATCTATTAATCATAACACATTCACTCATCCCAGTACTTCGACCTTCGATATATAGCGTTGCTGTTGAATATTTTGAAAGCGATCCTTTCCAATCAATAGAGGAATCCAGTTTTTCAGTCAACCATATACGGTCATAATCAACTACGTCACATGTAGGCTGATGCCATTTATAATCAATTACATCATGAATGACATGATTATGTCTGTCATAAATGCTTAATAGGCCGTCCAGTTGTACGAATTGCATGTCTTTACTATTTAATAAACATTCTTTTGAATATTTTGAAACTAATTTGACTGAGTGCTTTTGCTACCTATGGAACAGCATCCAGTCAAATTAATTTCAAAGTATTCAACAGCATACCTGCATAGCTTTGTGGAAATTGAGATTCAGAGTGTGTAGGGATCAATCAATCCCAACATGGGCAAAGCATGGGTGGAGCTTAGCTAGAAATAGACGGGGTATACAGTACAGCTCAGAGTTAACTTACGATACGAATGGGTCTGAAATGCATGCATGATGCGTTGAAGGCCCGTTTCCAAAGCATTGGTTTTAAAAACACAATGCATTCACAACGCATCTAGTTAATCTTTTTGATGCATTTAAAATAATAAATATTTTTTAATGCGTTTAAAAGATTCATGTGCATTGTGTAATACCCGGCGGCGTACATACCAACTCCACGGCTCCAACTACTCGGGATCCAATCAAACTTAGCGGTACATTACATTTCCAAGAAGGGGCAAAGGTAAATATGAGAAAGTTTTCCTAAAAAAGACAGCGGGACATAATATTAAAAATGAAAATTATAAATATTACGAAACACAAAATCATGATTCCCGGTTGAGAATTAATGTAACGATGCGCCCCTGAACGTTTTGCGCCCCTGAATGTTTTGCATCTAGTGCAAGAATCGCAAGCATCGGTTCGTTTCGCATTTAACTTTTATAAACATCCAGCGCAGCGAAACATGCTGACTGGCGAGATTTGACATAGGTTAATCATAGTGAAAATTGTCCGTAAGCAACTTCATTATCACTTCTACGCATCACCTGTGTTCGCAATGAACAAACAGCGAATAAACGCAAAACTATGGATTAAAGATGTCAAAATATAGTTTATGTGTACCAATGCTCGACTAATGTAGACGCTTTTTATTAAAACATGCAGATGGTGTGGTTTTTATTGATAATATGACGCACAAATTAGCAGATTCGTGTCCGCTACCACAATATCCCCATCGGCGCTCTACACAAAAGACTAGTTAAGGGCTAGTAATGAAATACTATGCGCCCCTAAAGCTGTAACATGTACCCCTATCTCATTGTCTTTTTGCGGAAATAAAACGCCTGTAGTGATTTAATGATTTTCTTTTTGTGACATTCGGTAGCTTTGGGATTCATTATATTACACGTGATCAAAATTTTACCACGATAGTAATTTTCATTCATAATCACGTCAGATGTCCAGCAAGCCAAGCAAATTATGCCTACGCTTTTCTGAGAATCTACGACTGCGCATAATTATCGATCGGCGAGACAGTCGCACAAGGCATTTCTCATTAGTGGTGAATTTAGGCAGTGAATAAGTAACCGGGTTCATTTTGTTCTGTAAGAATGGAATGTTTACGTTACCAGGAAGCTGTATCGGGACTGATAATGCGACATACTGCCAATTATTCAACATTGAATGAGGCCTCCCCCTAAAATCATGACAGGAATTTCGCGAAAATTTATGGTACCCTGGCAAAATATAATTGCATAATGTGTGTATGGCCGAGTAATCGGTTGCCCTTCTTGGTTGACTCGCATAATGTCGTTATACCAGCATGGCGTAATTATGAACGCGTTTCACGTTATCAGATTTCAAACGACTTGTCTAGCCAATATCAAACAGCGTTGTTTTACCGTTCACAACGGGAAAGTGATGCATCCATTATTTTAAAATAGACCCGCTATGTACGTGTCATGCACGCGTTGTAGACGCATTTTATGTTAAGTTAACTCTGAGCTGTACTGTAGCTAACACTGGATTGCTCCATTTAGACATATATGGTTGATTTGAAAATGAAATACTGGAAAATCAGGAGTGACATGGTTTATATAGAAAACTGTGATAACTTATTATTGTAGTGTGTTCAAATGCACTGGCTAAGACACACATATGTAACTGTTGCTTTGGATTTATTTAAAGAAAACATTTTATAACTGTTACATTAACCCATTAATGGTAAAATTTGATCAAGAAAATTTAAATATTTGCTTATTGAATGCCCATTTGCAGGCCAAGCGTGGAATATTTAAAAAAATTTACCACTCAAATGACTGGCTTGGTTATCAAGACAGGCATTCAAGTGGTAAATTGAAAGAAATAGTTATCTTAGCCTGCAAATGCTCACTCCTCAAAGACCACGGCAGAGACCAGTTTGACCGGCTTCACCATTAAAGAGTTAATCTGACCTTTTCTTCAGCCTTGCTTCGCTGATCATGGAGGCTCATGTGTTCCAGTTTCAGACGTTGGATCGCGTCTTCTCGACGCTGCACCTGAACACAAAACATAGATCAATGTCTATCAATGTCAGAACACTATTGTGTGCAGATATTCACTCTGAGTGTAAACAAAACCTAACTAGCTGCATATGAACAAGATATAAATAGTTTTAGCTATGCCCCACCAATCTCTAGCCAAACTCCACCCACACCTCTCTTGTGTTGGGATAGAACGATCTCTGAACTCCCTGACTATCAATTTCCCGAAAACTACACAGGTAAGCTGTTGAATATTTTGAAACTAATTTGACTGGGCGCCCAGTCAAATTAGTTTCAAAATGTTCAACAGAATATTTACTAAATAGTAGACATACAATTCATACAACGCATAACCCGTCTTCAAATATACGTACTTATCGACGTCATTCATTATGATGTAATTCTACATGCCGCGTAGTTGATTATGATGTCATAGGATGGATGGATAAAGTTGAAGTCTATTGTCATCGTGGCATGGTAGCATAAATACAACTAGAGCATGCAGTCAATGGAATGTTATAATAAATCCTCACGCTTTCCCCAAATTTTATGTTCCGCAACCACCCCTTCCCACCATCCATCACCACCCTGGGGGTAGAAGGTGAGGTAACCAGTGCCTCGTTATTACTTGGATAACTCACAAAACAAATTTGATTGAATTCCGCCATATTTAACATTCTGAACCGCCACCCCACCGCACCCCCACCCCAGGGACAGCGTTATTGAAGCTAATTTGACTGAAACCTGTTGCTGACATAAATACATATATATTAGTTAATATCAGGATATTTTTGAGAATGTACAATTGGAATGTCTGGCTTGATAACCAAGCTAGTCATTCCATCAGTAAATTTTCAAAAATAATCGCTGTCTGCAAATGGCCATTTTCTAAGAGAAAATTGAAATATACTTGAACAAAGTTGAGGGTTAACATAAAGCTTAGATTAACCCTTTCAGCTTCACATACAGATTCTTATATTGAATTACTTGAACAAGAGACCCAAGGGCCTATGACGCTCACCAGGACCATAAGCATTTGAAACATCTTCATTTAAATATAAACACCTAAAAAAAAGTAAGTTCCCCCCTAAATATGAGCTAATATTTTCTAAGGTATATAACTGACTGCAATGCAATTTCTCACAGATGACCGGTCCCACTATAGCACCAATATGAGAAATTGATTACCTCATAGACTTAGCCGTGGCTGACTGAGCGAGCACACGGCTAAGTCTATGAGGTAATCAATTTCTCATATTGGTGCTATAGTGGGACCGGTGATCTGTGAGAAATTGCATTGCAGTCAGTTATATACCTTAGAAAATATTAGCTCATATTTAGGGGGGAACTTACTTTTTTTTAGGTGTTTACTTGATTCTTTACATTAAACAAGATGGCCACAGGAAAAATTGACCAATCAAAATTCTAAATGGAGGTTCTGGAGCCTATGATCATAGGATAATTTCAGCCAAATTTTGTTGAAATTGCTCAAAGTAGTAAGGAGAAGAAGCAATTTGACAATTTCCGGTAAATCTTTAATAAAACGTTGATGAATGAAAATTCTTAATGGAAGTTCTAGAGCTATGATCATAGGATCCTTTGGGAATCTGCTTGAAATTACTTAAGTTGATAAGAAGCGATTTGATAATTTCTGGCAAGTTTTTCATAAAATCTAAGCTTTTCACCCAAAAATTTGATGAATTAAAATTGAATTTGGTTGAGATCGGTCAAAATGGTAAGGGGAAGAAGCAAATTTTAAATAAAATTTACAATTTTCACCTCCAAAAATTGACGAATCAAAATTACAAATGGAAGTTCTAGAGCCTATAATCATAGGATCATTTGAGCTGAATTTGGTTAAAATTGCTCACAATAATAAGAAGAAGCAATTTGATACTTCCAGTAATTTTTTAATAAAATCTAAAGTTTTGACCCCAAAAATTGATCGATCAAAATTCTAAATGTTGGTTCTGTAGTCATGATAGGAACCATTGACCCAAATTTGATTAAAATCTGCCTATTGGTTAAGGAGGAGTAGCATTTTAAAGTAAAAGTCTACGGATAACGGAAGGACGGATGGATGACGGACGGTTGCCATGGCATAAACTGACTTGGCCTTTTGGGCCATGTGAGCTAATAATTAATAATTTGAAATTAATTTGACTGGAGAGTGGCTCGTGAAAGAAGAATGGGCTTCTAATCAAGTTACTTTTTACAGCTGTGCTGTAACACTGCCTTTGAATAAAGCAAAATCAGAGTTTAAAGAGCAAGAATATTTCTAACATGCACAGTACAGCTCATAAATATGATGGGTATTTCCAAAACAAAAACACAATTATGCTAGTTAGTACAATTTTGAATATGATGTAAGAAATGTTCTGTTGAATATTTTAAACATAATTGGATTGGAAGATATTGCTGCTTTATGTTCAAAATATTCAACAGTGCGTTGTATTTTGGTTTGGAAACATTCTATGTTATTTTTTAGCAGTACTGTATTTAAAATTTTAAAATTATTTGATTGTTTACCTCTGTGTTGAGAATGTCTTGTTCGCTCTGAGCATTTATACTGAACGCCTGTATTCGTGCTTCCAGGCGGCCATTTTCTTCAACTGACATTTTATACTGGTCCTTGGCATGCAGCAGATCTGACTCAAGTTGCCTAAAGCTTATTTCCTTTTTAGATAACTAAAAACCAAATTTCAAACATAATTACATATACACTTTATTCTCTTGTTGATTAGCCATTTAACACTCAAACCGGCCAAAAACGGCTTCTGCAGTGACCTGGAGAAATTTCAATTTACATACCAATATAAGACAATTTTTGAAAATTTACAACTGAAATGACCGAGCCAGTCATTTCAACAGCAAATTTTCAAAAATAGTCTTCTCTTAGTCTGCAAATGACATCTTTATTGAGAAAATTGAAATTTTCTTGAACAAAGCTTAGTGGTTAAAATGGATGTCAGATGAAAAATTTATTTATGTATTTATTTCCACTGATACAATGCTCCATGAAATGAACTTTCCCACCCCACTACCCCATTAAAAAATTTGAAATCAAATTTACTTTCTTGATGAATAATAGCATGCTTCACGAATCACAAATAATCAAATTAGTATGATGACAACAATTACTTACTGTAGTCTTCAAAAGTATGACACAGATGACACATTACATCAAAATTAATGTTCAAAAGATGGTTCTTCCAGTTTGCCATTAACTAGAGACTTAAACTGAACTGAACTGTGTTCGCTGCATTTAAATCCTAGTATACATATGGTCGCCAGGTTATACATAAGATAGAAAATATGTCACTAAATCTCCAGCCCATTCAATGCACAAACAGTATAAGTCTGACTACATTTTTACTAGCCATTGACTCTGATAATTACCCAGGCTGTAATTCAAGGGAAATGATACTAGCTATTTACTATAAATGTATGTGTTATACTATAAATTGAATAATAATAATTATGAGAGATATTGTTAGTGTTATATATCTATAAGCATGCAAGCTTTGCAAAGTGACCAATCAGCTGAAGAATAGCACATTGTAGAAAGATATATCACCCGCTAATGAATGATTAATTTATTATCATCAACTCTTACACTTAAGCTGGCTAAAATGACTTCTGCAGTGTTCTTGACAACTGTTTATGTGCAGAACATTGTTCAAAATTTACAACCGAAATGAGTGCCTCGATAACTGAGCCAGTCATTTCAGCGGTAAATTTTCAAAAATTGTCCTCTTTGTCAGCTTTGTCAGAAAATGGACATTTTCTCTGTTATTTTTTTGAACAAATTTGAAGGTTAAAAGGCAATAAAAATTTAGTAATGAACATTTACTGTGCAAGCTGTCATTGATAACAATATATTAAAGTTATCATGAAACAATCAGATATGAGTTAAATGTTATATATTCACACACCTCTGAAAGCTATACAAAATCACACAATCCATCAACCATACGCCGCTATTTTGCTGGGTGGCAAGATCCACGGATGGACACATGGCTAGCATCATGTGTGGTTAGATGGACTGCCACCACCACCTACCAAATTATAAAAGGTTTCTTCTTCGGCGCTTGACCAACTTACATATGAAGCTTCATCAGCATTCTCCAAGTAGAATCAAAGTTAACTCAAAAAGACTACAAAATCTGCACGTTTCCATAAACGGATGGATGGATGGATGTATGAACACATTAATGCAGGAGATATATTTATTATTGGCTAAGCCCTTGATGAATTAAGTGTCTGTCGAAAAACTTTAACATTTACCTAATTATTGGTGCAAAATAAGCTAAAGCTAAGTCGAAATCCTGTAAAACTATGAAAAAGATTTGAACATAGATGAAATGTGTAAAGTTTTATCAAGATCGGATCAGTTCTTGATGAATTAAATGTCCGTTGAAAAACTTTAACATTTACCTAATTCTTGGTGCAAAATAAGAGAAGTACAAATCCCGTAAAAATATGGAAAATCTTCTAATTCCTGCCGGACATTGGATGTCGAACATCGGAAGTCATTTGGATCGCTATGTCGAGATCGTCGGCTTCACTATGGGCTTGACAAAACAGTCTTCTCTTAACCTGTAAATAGCCATTCCTGAAGGCAACTATAGGCAATTTTTGCTGGATTCACCACGCAATGGTTAGTTTTTGTCTTCGATCAACAACTTCCTGAGAAATAATGCTTTTTGTTAACATTTCTAGGTATGACTTAACACTGATTAGCATTAGTTATCATATGGATAAAACCACTTTATCACAGCAATGCGTTAATAAACCGATTAGCAAACCCAATACAAGATTTCAATATGATATAGTAACTAAATACCAACAGCTCAGATTGGTCACTGTGCAAAATAACATCTAATATCCCAAAACAAATCTTACGTCATCCAGGCAGCGTTTTTTATAGTCTTGTGCATTACGCAGTTCGACTTCCATTCGGTCAATATCCCGCTCACGTGACAAAACATTCTCCCGCTCGGTACGAGCCTTCTCCTCCAGTTGCTGAATATGCATCTCACGGGATAACAGCTAGCAAGAACATTTAAAGCTCTGATTCTAAACATATACTAAAAGCTATTAGCTAAAGCAGAATTTATATGTTACTGTTCACAAGGGCTTCCTCAGAGTATTCATAGAATGCATATTTATAACAACATTGAACGCATAATTGTTCTTAGATTAAAATCATTTCAACTTGCAGAGCAGGCAATAATCAATTGTAAGCTAAAACTAAAACCTGAATGCTTATCTTAAATCACAATGATTAACTTGAAAATAATTTTAGCCAGGTTTATTGCTTCACAATATGCAAAAAACCCACTAAAAACAGCAACTGTTTCCAGTAAAATTAGCTTCAAAATATTAATGATTTCAGATGACAATTTTAAGATTTGAGAGGCCTATTTTCCTCTGCATCTCATGCGCATGGATGAAAAAGCATTCAGGAGAAATTTAATTGGGATCCATATATGATTGATTACTGCGATAGTAAATAATAACATACCTCATATCAATTAAAATCAATAAACTCTTACATAGGTCTGAGGAAGCCCTAGTAAAATTTAAATTGAATTTCTTAACTAAAACTATTATCAATATGAACCCCTCTTTTGTCATCCTTAAACTTATAAAGACCAAGCCGCTCAAAATGGCTTCTGCACTGGTGTTGAGGAATGACCATTTGCAGACTAGAGTATTTTTGAAAATTTACAGCTGTTATTTCCGTGATAAATTAGACAAAACTTTCTCTTGGACAAAGCAGAAATTAGGATTTTCATGCCTATTTAACAACCCTTTAACACTCATATCAGCCAAAAACGGTTTCTGCAGTTGTCTTGAGAAATGTACATTTGGAGAAAACTACTTTTGAAAATTTACCACTGGAATGACACTCGATAAAGGAGAGCCAGTCAAAACCTCTCATGGTCCTGCAAATGGACATTTTTTTATGAGAAAATTAAAATTGTCTTGAACATATTTGAGGGTTAAAACTACGTGACACAAGAGGGGTTAATGAGATATTACAATTGTTAATGGTATAAATTACTGCAGAAATAATGTGTTAATTTATTAAATTGTTTATTATATGCTAGATTAAAGGGTATTAATACATATTTTGATTTTTTATTTACTGTCTATATATTGTTATTCGAGACAAATAGAGTAATAATGAATTCTCACGCACTGTTATTCAAACCTGACGCCATTTATATAAAACATTGCTACTGCAATCTATAGTCATGATAGTAGCGCAATTTTAACACTTACAATATATATATATATATATATATATATATATATATATATATATATATATATATATATATATATATATATATATAGTTGTTAAACACTCCTCTGTCACACACAGAAATCTCTACACATTTAACCGTTTACTGGTCAAATCTAGTGACGCAAATCAAAACATTTCCTTATTAAATGCCCATCTGTAGATTAAGAGAAGAGTATTTTGTTACCGAGCCAGTCATTCCAGTGATAAGTTTTCAAAAATACACTTATCTTGTCCTGTAAATGGAAATTGCAAGACTACTGCAGAGGCCAGTTGTGGTCAAGTCGACCACTAAACGGTTAATATCATTTAAAACTCATGACATTAAAATAGCCTTGAAGCTTAAATGAGCAACTATTCTACTCTTGGCATTATTCTATTATCGTCTTCCAGGATAACAGACATGGGTATAATTTGAAGAGTTGCTGTAAGCTGTTGCAGTCTATTCTTAGATAACATAGATATTAAAGAAACATTGTAATTATCAAAACTAAATGCCAGTTCTTTCACGATATCTTACTAAATAGTTATCTTTAGCGCACTAGCTTGTGGCCTAACCTTATCAACATGACAGACCAAATACTATGAGTTCATGACAGTGTATGAAATATACCTATGAATATATTTTCGAAAACCAGTCTGACTGAAAGATGTTGCTTCCCAGAGCAACAACAACAACAACAACAACAACAACAACCTTCCATGGGTGAATTTCAAAATATTCAACAACTTATTAACCCTTTAACACTCAAATTTGCTCAAGAAAATTTAAATTTTCTCATAGAAAATGTCCATTTGCAGGCAAAGAGAAGACTGTTTTTGAAGATTTACTACTGGAATGACTGGCTCAGTTATCGAGCCAGTCATTCCAGTGCTAAATTTTCAAAAGTAGTCTTCTCTTTGTCTGCAAAAGGACATTTCTCAAGACCACTACAAAAGCCATTTTTTGCTGATATGAAGGTTAAAGGGTGAACACTATGGCTATGCTGAAATTGAGATACTGAAACACCAGCGATTAAAGAATGAGTGAGCACAGAGATATAACATGATTAAATAGTTAAATTTTTAACAATATTTAAATAAAATTATAAAATTGTTAAAATTATTTAGAGCTTTCAAAAAAATACCCGTAAGATATATTTCAAACAAACCTGGCTTTGTGTCTGCACCATCTTCTCATGTAGCACAGTAATCTCGCCCTTCAGTTGCGAGGCCGCCTCATCTTTAATCGAGAGATCAGATTTAAATATCGTCTCTCGTTGATGATTGGTCTGTTGTCTTTCTTTGATCTCCATCTGGAGTCTGTCAATCTGTCAACAAAGAACACATAACTTCTACAGTCTAAGATTACATGTACAGTAGAGCTCAGCAATAACTAAACATGTTCCCAAAACAGAAACATGTTACTTAGTAAGATGTGCGCTGTTGAACATTTTGAATATTATTTGTATTGTAAGACATTGCTGCCTTAGCAGGGCGACCAGCTTGCCAGGATTGCTCATCCGGAAAATAAGTTTGGACACGCGTGAGAGCGTGCAGTTTGCCCTTTTCTGACACAGCGGGTAAACGCATTATTTCCCTCTTCTAGTGGGTTGCATATGTGAGCATGCATACAAATCATCAATTTAAACTATAACTTGTCAGTTAATATTATTATAATTCTATGTAAACAAATCATATGGCTATTCAGACTAATTGGGTCGACTTGAAATCAACGAATACGGGCAAAATTGTATATTTAAAAAGAAAACTGGTAACCGATTAATTATTTCATGAATATTGCTAATTCAACAAAAAAAATCCCGATATTTTACATATATTAAATAAATACAGAGATGGTCACCCTGCCGTAGGCAGCAATGTCCTACAATCCAATGGAGGAATCCAGTTTTAGCTATGTCCCCCCCCCCCCCCCATTAGCTAAGCTCCACCCATGCTTTGTCCGTGTTGGCATCAATCGATCCCTGCATTCTATGAATCTCAATTTCTAGAAAGCTATAAAGGTAAGCTGTTAAATGTTTTGAAACTAATTTGACTGGGCACTGTTGCTCCCTATAACAGTAACAGCGCTCAGTTAAATTAGTTTAAAAAATATTCAACTGAATGTTTATGAAATACTAAAGACATACAATTCCTACAACTTGTCGGACTATTAAGCGTTTGTGCCGGACTATATCGTGTCACTCATGATGTAATTGATTATGACATCATCATATATGTGACGTAGTTGATTATGACATCATATGATTGACTAAGAAACTGGATTTCTCAATTATCTTCAAAATATTCAACAGTATTTTCCACATTAAGTTATTTCAGAGATCGACTGTAACATAAAATCTGCATTTAGTGACAGCCTCTAGTGTTCCGTACACTGGTTAACTAAAACAGCAAGCATAAAGACTGAGTCATAATTTAGGCATACTTCTCTTTCCTGTGCCTGTTGGTCTGTCTGCAACTCCTGGAGGTCCCTTTCTGCCTCATCCAACCGCTCTTGAAGCTCCTGATTCTAAAAATAAAAAGTTGTTTATAAGTGATTTAATAACCCATCAACACTCACATCAGCCAAAACGCTTCTACAGTGGTCTTGAGAAATGTCAATTTGCAGACCAAGAGAAGACTATTTTTGAAAATTTATCACTGGAATGACTGGCTCGATAACCGAGCCAGTCATTTCAGTGAAAATTTTTCCAAAAGTTCTTCTCTTGAGCTGAAATGGACATTTCTCAAGACCACTGCAGAAGTAGTTATTGGATGATATGAGTGTTAATGTGTTAATAGACATCACCTGTTAAAGGACAGGTTTAAACCTTTAATGGTTAGAATTTTCCCTGAAAATCTAAATATGTGCTTTTCGAATGTACAGTGGCAGGCTAAGACAAGACAATTTTTGAAGATTTACCACAGAAATTACAGGCTCATTTATCGAGCCAGGAAGTCTAGTGGTAAATTAAAAAAAAATAGTCTTCTCTTGGCCTGCAAATGGACATTTCCCATGACCACTGTGGAGCCCATTTTTGGCCAGTTTCAGCCTTAACCCGTTAATGGAAGGGGGGGGGGGGGGGGGTGAAGAGAAAAAACACTAACCCTTTAACCATCAACTCATAGAAATGTCCATTTGGAGACTACGAGATTATTTAACCCTTTAACCCTCGAATTTGTTTTTTAAAATTTCAATTTTCTCATAGAAAATGTCCATTTGCAGACCAAGAGAAGACTATTTTTGAAAATTTACTACTGGAAAGACTGGCTCGGTTACCGAGCCAGTCATTCTAGTGGTAAATTTTCAAAAATAGTCTTCTCTTGGTCTGCAAATGGACATTTTTCAAGACCACTGCAGAACGCAATTTTGCTCACCTCGAGGGTTAAATGGCCGAGAAGACAACTATGACTTGTTCACTGAAGGGGAATGAACTCTGACTACTAAGTTTGACTGTCCGTCATACTGGCAAGTTAATCGAGATACGCTCACTAGACACTGTACTCACTATAGAATTGGTCTGTTTGAGTTCATCTCGTAGCTGCTTGACGACGTCACCTCGATGTTGCGATGTAGATAGCGATTCACGAAGCTTCTCATCGAGGTCACGATTTTCCGCTTTCAATTTCACGACATTATCATGCCTATCAGCGACCTGTTTTAAACGTGATAAAAAGGATTTAAGCCTGATAGCTTAGCTATAGCAGAGCTAAATAGAAAAGTTAACCAAAACTTCCAGCGATGACGTTGCCACCGACGCAGTGGTGATGACATAAGTTCTTCTGTTCTTTGAACAGGCAAACTCAAAATAACTATACATGTAAGCTGTTGAATATTTTGAAACTAACATGACTGGCATCCGATGGCAGCAACAGCTCCCAGTTAATAATGCTTCAAAATGTTCAACATAACAATTTTTAAATCACAAAGCATATTAATTTTGGTATTTGCTCTTTCGTGTTCAAATGATTTAGCCAGAGTACCAGTCTGGAAAATAAGATCACACAGTTAGAAATGAAGATGTCAGATCACGCTAAGCGACACTAATGCATAATCTCTTATTCGATTTACCATCAAATTTGTTCAAGAAAATTTCAAATTTTCTCATAGAAAATGTGTATTTGCAGATCAAGGGAAGACTAGTTTTGAAAATTTAACACTGGAAACACTGGCTCACTTATCGAAACAGTTATTCCGGTGGTAAATTTTCAAGAATAATCTCTTGTTCTACAAATGGACATTTCTCAAGACCACTGCAGAAGCCATTTTTTGGCTGATATGAGTGTTAAAGCGCTAAGCGCACACATGTACTGTTTAGGATTCCCATAGAAGTACCCAAGGCCACAAAGGCTTCCAGTCAAATTAATTTCAGAATATTCAACAGTTTTACCTCCATGGTGCCCTTGAAAATGAGATATGGGGAATTCATCTGTGAAAGAGTTAAGTGATCGTTCTACTGAATATTTCGAAACTAATTTCACTAAGAGCTGTTGCTGCATAGATGCTAACATGTTCCAGTGAAAGAAGGTTCAAAATATTAAAAAGATTTCCAATAACGTTGTCTTGAAATTAAGACACAGGAATTTCAAGGGCTGAAGGGTTATCAGACTAGTTCAGGCTTAACTCTATTGCAGATACCTGTATTAGTTTGTTTTACTATGATAATCATTCTTCATTCTTTTGTAATATGCCAACTCTGTCCAAATCATTGCAGGATTAAGGCTATGGTTTAATCAGGGTTCCCAGCACTTTATCACAACAAAATTCCCCGTGTTTTCCCTGAACTTTTCCTGAGAAATGTCCAAAATTCCATGAGACATATTTTCAATTTAATGAGGTTGCTGGAAAGCCAAGAGATATGTCGCAGCAAAGCAACAAAGATGCTGATAATATATACAACAGCGCTATAGCCTGTGCATACAATAATTTTAATTTATTTCCATTTTTAGTCGATGGACAACTTGGACACAAAACACATGTACAGCAAACTGCCAAAATGTGAAACTTTCCCTTTTGGGTCAATGTCAAATTCCCAGAGTTTTCCCTAATTTTTGGTGCTTTTTCAAAATTCCCTGAGTTTTCCCTAACTGGACAAAGGTTTTCCCTGATTTCCAGAGTGGCTTGGGAACCCTGTCCAATTTGTGAGTGAAAATCATTGGATCATGATTGTATGATCCAGCAGACACAAACGCAACAGTCAATAGATCATGATTCGATGATCTGCACCATCAGATACAAACTCTAGGTGCATGCGTGTGCGTGAGTGTTTGTGTGTGAGTGCTTGTGCATAAGTGTGTGCGCCTGCATGCATATGTGTGCATGCATGCACACGTGTACATGCATGTGGGATTGCTTGCGTGTGCATGTGCGCGCGTGTGTGTGCGTGCGTGTACATCTGTGAGTAACAGTTCACTAGCAAGAGCTTCCTATGCTTTATTACCTCAGCAGTGAGAGCATCTCTCGTGTCTTTAGAGGAGAGTTGTAATTTCTGTAAGCTATTTGTCAACTTGTGTACCTGAAAAACAGATTTATTTTTATAATTAACCATTTCGCTGACAAATTCCTGAAAAAGTAAATTCGTTACGATATAAAACTTATTCTATATTTTGAAATTAATTTGACTGGAAACCGTTGCTGCCTAAGGAAAATTTATTTCAAAACATTCACCAGTTTTCCCTTATTGTTGCCTTGAAAACGAGATACAGGAATCCAGTTAATTGATCAATCATATGATGTCATAATCAACTACGTCGCATGTAGTCTGACATCATAATCAATTACATCATTAATGACACGATTTAGTCAGTTCTTGAATATTTTGACACTGCACTGTTGCTGCCGCACCCAGTCAAATTAGTTTCAAAATGCTCAACAGCTTTTCTGCAAAGTTTTCTGGAAATTGAGATTCATAGAGTGCAGGGATTGATCAATCCAAACTCGGGCAAAGCGTGGGTGGAGCTTAGCTAGAGATAGGTGGGGTATAGCTAAAACTAGATTCCTCCATTGTTTGTGTTGCATCTACCTGGTCCCTATTTCTCTGCACCATTCACATCATTTCTAGGATGGTCGTTTGGTACCTTAACCCTTTAATGGTCAAGCCAGCCATAAACGGCCTCTGCAGTGCTCTTGGAATATACCCATTTACAGGCTTTAAGACTATTTTTTGAAATTTTACCACTGAAATGAATGGCTCGATAATTGAACCAGTCATTCCCAGTGATAAGTTTTCGAAAATAGCCTTCTCGTGGCATGCAAATGGACATTCACTGCGAAATATTTTGACTATCTTAACCAAATCTTGACCAAAAAAGAGGTTTAACCCTTTAACACTCAAAAGTCAGGCAAAACCGGCTTTTACAGTGGTCTTGAGAAATGCCCATTTGCAGACCAAGACCAAATTATTTTTGAAAATTGATCACTGAAATGACTGGCTCAATAACTAAAATAATTTGCTCTTGGTCGGCAAGTTGACATTTTCGATGAGAAAATTAAAATTTCCTTTCACAAATTTGAGGATTAAAAGGTTAATCCTCATACAATGTATACAGTTTCACCTCCGTCCTACTGTCCTCCAGATATCCTTTGGCTTCAGACAGGCCAGATGTCACCACCTTGTTATGTGAACTTGTTTTCTGCAACTACAACACATACATAAATATATACAGATAAAACACTACCTCAACATAGAAATAATAATACCTGTAGACGCCAATGATGTCACAATAGTCATACCTATATCTTGTCATCCAAATGGGGCGTGTGTGTGTGTGCGCATGTGCGTGTCGTATACTCATAAATGAAATCTAATAACTGAGGGCCCATTTCTAGCCATGTCCCCACCATTTCTAGCTATGCCCCACCCATTTCTTGCAAATACGCACCCATTTCTAGCTATACCCCACCCATTTCTAGCTAACCTATTCCCACCTTTTTACGTGTGTTGGAATAGATTTGAAACGTTCAAAACCTGAATTCTCAGAATCTCAAATTCCAGTTAAATATACACCTAAGCTTTTTAATATTTTGAAACTAATTTTACTGGGAGCTGTTGCTACCTTAAGCTCCAATTAAGATTAGTTTCAAAATATTCAACAGCATGTTTATTAAATTGTATATTCATCAAAGACATACTATTCGTACATTTCATGACAAACGCTTACATTTTTGCAACAGAGATATACGTTACTATGAGTGTCGCACGCATAGTAACGTATATCTCTGTTGCAAAAATTATAGGAAGATGTTGGCTGTCTGGAATTGAGAAAGGGACAGAAACGGGATTAGTCAAATAGCTACTACCATAATTACATCACTGTGATATTATGTTGTAGAAAATAGTACGATTGGTTGAAATACAGGTGATTATTATGTGGTGAATGGACTGCTCGCTTCGAACATTCAGATTTCTATATATGCATGGTGACTGCATCATTACCTCATTAGTTTGGTATGTTGCTTGCACACCCTGCACTCCATAACCGTATGGCTGATGCTATGAAAATAGTTTTGCGCGATTATGTGATTAAATCGAAAATCGTGATTATTTTTTAAATCGTGAATTTTTATGATTCAAAATTAAATAATCGAATAATCGTGAATAATTTTACAGCATAAAATATTTCAAAACACCTTTTAATTACTCTTTAATGCAATCGGTCACGGAAATTTTAGTTTTGCTCAGCAAATGCATGCCAATTTGCAGGCCAAGAGAAGACTGTTTTTGAAAATGTATCACTGTAATGACTGGCTCGAGAATCGAGTCAGGCATTCCAGTGAGACATTTTCAAAAATAGTCTTCTCTTCGCCTGCAAATAGACATTTCTCAACACAATTGCAGCTTTCATCCTTGATATGCTTTTTTGCTGTTATAACTGGGTTATTTGTACTCAAGCTGATTAATCGAGTAATTGCGATTATTATTTAATAATCGATCGTGATTGCTGAAAGCAATAATCGCGCAAGCCTATATGAAAACATCACCTATCAAGTGGGGGTGGGGTAACTCTTTGACTACCTTGCACCACAGACATGTCAAATCAACTTAGGACCACATTTAACCCTTACCATTCTGATGTCAATATTCTCTCTGTTACTGCGCCATTCGCAAAGAAACTCGTGTACATTTTTCACCAATTTTGGTAGACGACATTGCTGTCATACACAATATCTTTCACCAAATTTGTTGAAAAATGAACACCAGTTCATCTTTATAATTTAATTTTAAAATTTAATACAGAGAGGAAAATTAATGACAATCGAGCCTATACTCATAGTTAGTCATAAGTTGTGATTGACTCCGCCAATTACACCAGAGCACTACCATGTGTCCATCCATTACCCACATTTAATGACTATCAACCATTAAACTATATATAGGCGCCCAATTCTTCGAAATCGTGACATATAGATATTCAATGAATAATTACAATTCTTTAACCCTTTCACTGATGAATCCTAGAAAAAGTAAATTCTTTACAAATATAAAACTTATTCTGTTGAATATTTTGAAATTAATTTGACTGGAAGTCGTCGTCGTGGCTTCCAGTCAAATCGATTTCAAAATATTCAACAGTTTTCATGTATGGTTGCTTTGAAAATGATATATGTTTAATTCAAATGGTGAGAGTTAAGATTTGCGGACAAAATCCGAATAATCATCAATAATTTACGACATGTTGAATATTTTAAATTGCATTGACTTCAAGTAACAACAGTTTTATTTACATTCAAATTAATTAAAAAAATTCAGTAATTTGATGTCTTCATTGAAAATATTACTACAATGTGTATGTGTTTTGCCTCACAAGACCCAATCCACTCAAACTCCAACCAGCATTGGGACAAGTATACTATATAGGGATATATCGTGGCTTATATGCATTATATAGCGTGATATTGTCTACCACAACATCGTGCTGCCCTATTCACATCTACACTCTACAGTCTACTTAAACTGTCTCGTTACTGCAAGCCACCTGACAAAAATTTCAATGAGCAAAGACTCTTGACTTAATGAATATTTTGAAAACAATTTGACTGAAAGTTGTTGGTGGCTTAGCCACCACCAACTTTCAGTTAAATTGTTTTTCAAAATATTTAGCAGGTCCAGAAACACAACCCCTAAAATATGTCGCCTGCGAAATCTCACCGTTCTGACAGTTAACAATTATGTACGATACAAGTCAACTGAAAGCAGTGACTGCCTAACGCAGTGGTCCTGAGAAATGTCTATTTGTAGACCAAAAGAAGAGTATTTTTGAAAATTTATCACTGGAATATTGATCAATTTTCAAAAATAATCTCTTGGTTGCGCTGCAAAAGGACTCTGAGAAAATTGAAATTTTAACTACTGTACACTAAACCAATTAACATATTTCATTCTGCATATCGGATATAATGTTTACAAGATAAAATAGTTAAAAACAGGCTTGTTATTTTGAAATCGTCTAAAAGTTCAAATGTTGTCAAAATAAACAGGTTTCAAATTTATCATCCGTGAAAACAATTCGAGTGAATGCAGAATGAAATGTTAATGACTAAAAATTATGATAAAGTCATCTAGTATCTTAGTTAGTGCTAATTAATTATCCATCACCTCAAACTATGAAATTAACTACAAAAAAACAACTAAGACTAAACACATTGTATACATACTTTTTCTATATTATACTCTTTCTTTCCTTAACCCTTACATCCTCAAATCTGTTCAAGAAAATTGTATTTTTCTCATTAAAAATGTCCATTTCCAGACCAAGAAAATATTTTTGAAAATTTACACCTGGAATGACTGGCTCGTTTATCGAGCCAGTCATTCCATTGGTAAATTCTCAAAAAGTCTTCTTTTGATCTGCATATGGGCATTTCTCAAGACCACTGCAGAAGCCATTTTTAGCTGATATGAGTGTTAAAGGGGTAATAGTCCAAATTAGTGATGAAAATCAGATTTGTTTTGCTTTGTAAACGCTAATTTATAGACAAAGGATAGACCATTTTTGAAGGTTTACCAGTGAAATGGTCGAGCCAGTCATTCCAGTGTAAGTTTTCAAAAATACTCTTCTCTTGGTTTGCAAATGGACATTCTTTATGAGAAAATTGAAACTTTTCGAACAAATTTTATCATTAAATTTTAAACTGTATCTCAATAAGGCTAACGCACACGCAATTAATTTTAATAACATAAATATATACAAATATCTGCAGTTCACGAAGATCATTGACAGCAAATACTGCGATAATATTGAAACTTTTATCATTTCCTTATTAATACTTCAAACCATAGACGAAAAACAACAAATTCTTTTTATGCAATGAATATTCCGCTGAATAATTTGAAAGTAATTTGACTGGGAACTGTTGCTGCCAGTGACAGCAACAGCTCCCAGTTAAATTACTTTCAAAATATTCAACCGCTTCCCTGCATAGTTGTCCTGAAAATGAGTTCCCAGTTCCCAGTTAAATTAGTTTCAAAATATTCAACTGCTTTCCTGCATAGTTGTCCTGAAAATGATTTACTGGAATATTACTGATCTTAGGGTTAACTAGAACTTGTGGTATATGCACAAATATAGGGACATACATACACACACCCCGTATGAAATTTAGGATACAGAAATATATGTTACATGTACACACAGATAAGGCTTAGGCTTCATGATTACAAGTCATGGACAACACAAATTCTTTCCACAGACACGTCGACCACACCCTCCGGTAAATATTTAATAAGCAAAAAAAAAAGAATTACACTTCTTATTATGATTAACATGCCCACCTTCACCACCAACACCCGCGCGCGCACGCACGCACACACAAACACGCACGCATGAACAAACAGCCCTTAAATGGATTCAATGAATCTCTTTAGAAATTCATCATGTAGTTAAATTACATTAGGATCATCAGCGTAACAAGTTGATTGGTGATACATTAGTATTAATAAACGATTTGATCAGTACAGTGATCTGTCACCACCCCTCACGTGTTAACCTCCAGGTGTCATGGGTTAGTGCTTTGCTAATTAGTATTAATTAGTTAACAATAATCTATAAACTGTCCTATCAGAAATGTAACCTCTCACATTAAACAGTACTGGTTACATGCACCAAGGGAGGTAACCCATATGCATTTTCAAATAACTTGTATTGCTATGACTAGTAGACCGTTTTTGAAAATTTATCATTGGAATCATTGGCTCGATAACCAAGAACATTATTCTAGAGATACATTTTATCGATGCAAAATCTGGTAGGTTACATCAGTGAGAAAGGCAGTGCAAACATTAAACAAACATGATAATAAACTAATAACTATTAGTGAAATTATTAACCCATTTTATTCTATGGCCATACAATGTGTTTCTTTGTGAACAGTCACATGTAAATTATAGAGTATTTAATATTTTGAAAAGAATTTCACAACAATTGGTTTAACCATTTAATCCTCAAATTTGTTTTAAAAATTTCAAATTTCTCATAGAAATGATGATTTGCAGACCAAGAGAAGACTATTTTGCAAAATTTATTACTGGAATGACTGGCCTAATTATTGAGCCAATCGCTCGTGCTAACTTTTTAAAAATAGTCTTCGCTTGGTCTGCAAATCGACATTTTGCATGACCATTCCAGAAGCAGCTTTTGGTCCGCTTGAGTGCTTGTCAATCTAGATACAAATGGCTTCCGCAGTTTCACGGAGAAATTTTCATTCACCTGAAAAATGTCAATTTTTTAAAACCTACCACTGAACTTAGTGATGAGCTCAGTAACTCAGTAAGTAAGCTTGCAAAATGTATTCTTTTTTTTAGCAATAGAGGAATCTAGTTTATTGATCAAGCATATGATGTCATAATCAACTACTCCACATGTAGGCTGGGGTCATAATCAGTTACGCCATGAATGACACGATTTAGTCCGTCATACACGCTTAATAGTGTGTCAAACTGTACAATTTGTATGTCTTTACTATTCGATAAACATGCTGTTTAATGGTTCGAAACTAATTTGACAGGGCACCGATAGGCAGCAACAGCACCCAGTCAAATTAGTTTCGAAATATTCAACAACTTACCTGTACAGCTTTCTGGAAATTGAGATTCAGAGAGTGCAGGGATTGATTGATCCCAACACAGGGAAAGCGTGGGTGGAGCTTAGCTACAGATAGGTGGGCATAGCTAAAACTGGATTGCTCCATTGCTACCATTAATGCTTTAACTATAATATGGCATCAATATCATAGATATATATACTCTAGAATGCCATGGGTTAATAGAACTGATCTAAATACAACAATCCAAATCTCCTCCATGAAGTTAAATTTGTGCAACACAAACGTAGACGTGTCCATCACCAAATACATTGTGCATAGACCTATATACACACACGCCAATACAATATTACCTCCTCTTTACAACGAGCTAACTCGTCCTCCAACTTATGAACGGTGTTAGTCCTCTCATCCAACTAAAGAAATGGTTAAAATTATACAAACGTGCCGGTTTAAAAGTGAAATTTTAATCGTGAAACAAAAAGAATCACACTGAAAATGGAAGTTATTACAATTATTATTATCTATTACGACATAAGACAAAATGCATAAGATTAGCCCTTTAACACTCATATCAGCCAAAAACGGCTTCTGCAGTGGTCTTTAGAAATGTCCATTCGCAGACCAAGAGAAGACTATTTTTGAAAATTTTTCACTGAAATGACTGGCTCGATAACCGACCCAGTGACTCAATAACCGAGCCAGTGATTCCAGTAGTAAATTTTCAAAAATAGTCTCCTCATGATCAGTAAATGGACATTTTCTATGAGAAAATTGAAATTTTCGTGAAAAAATTCCAAGGTTAAGGGGGTTAAAACTTTGTGTCAGAGTGCTCACAGCATAGATTTGAATTAATCAAGACATTTCCCATGCGATCTCAGGTGAGATTATTCACAGAAATTACGCAACTTTATTAACCCTTTAATGCTCAAACCAGCGAAAACCGACCTCTGCAGCAGTCTTGAGGAATGTCCTTTAGTTGGCCAACAGAAAACTATTTTTGAAAATGAACTATTGGAATGACTGGCTCGATAACCGAGTCAATCATTCCAGTGGTAAATTTTCAAAAATACCCTTCTCTTTGCTTGTAAATGGACATTCAATAAGTAAATATTGAATTTTTGTTAAAATTTGACCACTAAATGGTTAAATAAATGAGTTTGAAAACAAAAATGTAACCCATTTCTTTATCAACTAATATATATTAACTGTTATTCGCACAGACCAGAAATGACAAATTTGTTATGGTGTATTATTAGTCTTTTGAATAATTTGGAACTAATTTGACTGGGAGTTGTTGCTGCCATAGGCAGCAACATCTCCAAGTCAAATTAGTTTCAAAATATTCAACAGTTTTCCTGTATAGGTGTCTTGAAAAAGAGAGCCCAGATGGTTAATAAAGACACAAGGTAAGTGATTATCAAACATTAGGTGAATTTGAAACAGGATTTAAACTGTTTAGCAATCTTAAGTGATCCATGACATATGGGTCAACCAAATCAAGATTTGAACTTATAATACAGGGATGGCAGCAGGACAACATCATCCTACAGTACAGCTCATAAATCAGTTAATTGGTTTCCAAAAAAACAAAAAACAGAACCATGGTCCTTAGCAAACGTCCTATTGAATATTTTGAACATATTGGAGGATCACAGTTTATCCATCAATCACATGACATCATAATCAACTCCGTGACATGTAGGATGATGTCATAATCAATGACATCATGAATGACGCAGTTATGTTCGTCACGAACGCTTAATTGATGACGGACTATGCATTGTTGTACGAATTGTTAGTCTGCTATTTAATAAACGTGCTGTTGAATATTTTGAAACTAATTTGACTGGCCGCAGTTGCTGCCTATGGCTTACCTGCAGTTTTTTGGAAACTGAGATTCAAGGAGGGTAGGGATCGATCAATCTAGGCTTGCGCAATTACATGATTAATTAGAAAAATCACGATTTTGGTTTAAATCGTGAATTTATATGATTAGAAATTAAATAATCGTGAAAATTTTCTATTGTATAAAATATTTCAAAACCTAACTTTCAATTACTTTTTAATACGATCATCATGAAAAATTAAATTTTGCTTAGTGAATATATGTCCATTTGCAGTGCAAGAGAAGACTATTTTTGCAAATGTATTACTGGAATGCCTGGCTCGAGAATTGAGCCAGGCATTCCAGTCTTCTTCTTTTCGTTCGCTGATCATACCGCCAATCCTGTAAGTGACTATCGACATGATCATATGCGTTAAGTGCGTGGATCCATGGTTTATTAGAGTGCGCCGTGCGGCCTGGAACCTCTGTCTTCAGCACTCGAGGTTTCTGTCAGGGTTACCTCACCCTTACCTCCTTTAGTCGCCTCTTACGACACGCAGAGGATACGGAAGGTGTATTCTAAGCCCCACCTACAGGGTACAGGCATTCCAGTGATACATTTTCAAAAATAGTCTTCTATTGCCCTGCAAATGGACTTTTCTAAACACCATTGCAATTTTCATCATTGCTATTCTTTCGTTGTTATGTCTTGGTAATTTGTATTCAAGCTGATTAATCGAGTAATCATGATTATTTTTTAATAATCGATCACGATCACTCAATGCAATAATCGCACAAGCTTAGATCACCCCCAACACGGGAGAAGAGTGGGTGGAGCCTAACTAGAAATTGGCAGGCCATAGCTAAAACTGGATTCCTACATTGGATCAAAAATGTTTAGCAATGTCTTCCAATCAAAAACAAATTTAAAATTATGTTTTATTTTGTTTTCGAAACATTTTAACTTATTTCCTGAGCTGTATGGTAAGAAATGTTTGGTTACGAAGTTGAGACGAATATTGTATAAATTTTAACTCCGATTTAAATAAGTTAATTGTTGTTACCTCTCCTAGAGACCCATCTCGCTTCTCCTGCAATATAAGCAAGTCGTGTCGAAGCTTTTGAATAGTTTCATCTCGACGTGACAGCTCTGATTTCAAGACATCGTGGTGATCTTGCGTTGACACGTGACTATCGCGTAGTCGAGACTGTAATGCCCCTATCTGAAGTAGCGTGTAACAAGATGAAAATGAATACAAACATAAACATATGCAGGAACTGGTTGGATAATTTGCATTTTGGTGGAAGAAAGCGTGGTGTGAAGCTAACAAAATTTGGTGGGGGGGGGGGTTATCCCTTTTTATAGCTGGAGACTATCATTAGCATCATCTTGCCCTTCACTAGCTTTGGGTGTTGAGGTGGCTTTATACATGAAATATATGTTCTAGCAGAGGTTAACCCTTTTATGCAACAAACAGATTAGGTCAGACAACTATTCCATTCTGATACAAGATATATTCTGCTTAACCCTTTAACAATCAAATTTGTTCAAGAAAATTTCAAATTTCTCGTAGAAATTGTCAATTTGCAAACCAAAAGACGACTATTTTTGAAAATTTGCCACTGGAATGACTGGCTCGGTTATCGACAGCACCATCTTCCAGCATATTTTTTGTTGAAAAATGAACACCAGTTCATCTTTTAATTTAATTTGAAAATAGAAAAGCTTGACATCAAAGTGGTTAACACACAAAACAGGCTCTGCAGACTTATTTTAACAAATTTACCACTAGAATGACTGACTTGCTGAGCCAGTCATCCAAGCACATGGTAAATTTCCAAGAATAATCATTCTTTGGTCTGTAAATGGACATTTTCCATATGAAAAAATTAAAATTTTCTTGGGACAAATCTAGAGTTAGTGTTAGTGTTTCATTATCTCACGTCACCTCATTCAAGCTCTTCATTCTTTGATCTTTAGATTCACGAAGATCATCTTCTAAAGTCCGGATACGACGCTCATAGTGAGAAATCTGCAGAAATACATGTAAATACAGGAAACAATATAATATCTTTAGAAAACTCTGAAACACTGGCACTAAATTATAGACATTTAATGTATGCTACGTTCTACAGGTGGAATACAATGCTGTGTATGTAGGTATAATGAGCGGACTGTCTGCCTCTGGACCGACTGGTCACTATAGGTCAGGGAATGCTGGATGACCCACATGTGTAGCTTATCGGTTCTAGGTTCTTAACCAAATATAGGTACGAGCGAGAGTGCATTCCAGGGGGTGTATGCAGCTAGTGACCTGCATTGTATATAGGTGACGGGTGAGTGGCGACGCCCATCTGGACATTGCAAACAAGATACAATATTTAGCAAGAGGCCCAAGGTGCTCACCTTGACCATTGGCATTTAAACCCTTTGCATTTAATGATGGATGATTTTTGGAAAATCCAAGATAGACACCAAAAATTTGACCAATCAAGACTCGTTTAATATGTTGAAGCCTACCATCATAGGATCGTTGGTTGAAATCAGCCTATTGATTGAAGACGCACTGTTTTTAAATGGTTCCAGAAACCTTCAGAAAATCAGAGATTATGCTGCCAAAACATTGACAATTCTGAATAGAATTTCTAGAGGGTATGACAATAGGATCCTTCTAGCCAAATTTGGTTGAAATTTCCCAAAACGATTAATGAGGAGTAGCATTTTATACAAATTCCCATTTTTTAAAGCAAATCCAAGATGGCCACCATCAATATTCTGTATACACGTTCTGAAGCGTACTGGTCTAGGGTTCTTCCATGTGAGTTTGGTTGAAATCAGCCACACGGTTAATGAGAAGTAGCCTTTTAACTGATTTCCGAAAATTTTCAGAAAATCCAAGATGGCCACCGGAAAAATTGACCAATCAAAATTCTGTATACAAGTTCTGAAATCTACCAGCCTAGTATCCTTCCAGCCAAGTCTGGTTGAAATTGCTCAAGTAGTGAATGAGGAGTAGCGTTTTAAAAGATTTCCCGCCATTTTTCAGCAAATTCAAAATGGTCGCCAGAAAAATTGACCAATCAAAATTCTGTATACATGTTCTGAAACCTACCAGCCTAGTATCCTTCCAGCCAAGTCTGGTTAAAATTGCTCAAGCAGTCAATGAGGAGTAGCGTTTTAAACAATTTCCCGCCATTTTTTTGAAAATTAAAGATGGCCACCGGGAAAATGGACCCATCAAAATTCTGTATACAGTTCTGAAGCATACTACACTAGAGTTCTTCCATCCAAGTTTGATTGAAATCGGCCCAGTGGTTATCGAGGAGTAGGTTTTTAAGTGATTTCCAGATGTTTTAAAAAAATCCAAGATGGCTGCAGGAAAAATTGACCAATCAAAATTCTGTATACAGTTCTGAAACATACCAGGGTACTATCATCCCATCTAAGCCGGGTTGAAATTGCCCAAGCAGTTAATGAGGAGTAGCATTTTAAACGATTTCTCACAATTTTTCGGAAAATTCAAGATGGCCACCGGGAAAATGGACCAATCAAAATTCTGTATACAGTTCTGAAGCATACTACACCAGAGTTCTTCAATCCATGTTTGATTGAAATCAGCCCAGTGGTTATCGAGGAGTAGGCTTTTAAGTGATTTACAGAAATTTTCAGAAAATCCATGATGGCTGGTGGAAAAATTGACCAATTAAAATTCTGTATACAAGTTCTGAAACATACCAGCGTACTATCCTCCCAGCTAAGGCGGGTTGAAATTGCCCAAGCAGTTAATGAGGAGTAGCGTTTTAAACGATTTCCCGCAATTTTTCGGAAAATTCAAGATAGCTGTCGAAAAAATTGACCAATCAACATTCTGTGTACAAGATCTAAAGCCTACTCCAATAGGGTCCTTCCAGTCAAATTAGGTTGCAATCTGCCAAGTTGTTAATGAGTAGCGTTTTTAAGCAAAAGTTGACGGCCGGCCGGACGCAGGACCACACGGACGCCATGCCATAAGCTCACTTGGCCATTGGCCATGTGAGCTAACAATAATTATACAACTGCCAGATTTCTAAATTCTATTCCATTTCCTAATGGAGCTCCATGTGTAGATTTGGGAGCAAATGATCCAATTATGATGTTCATAACAAATATAGCAACAGTCTTCAGTAATACTGATTTAAAAATGTATACCATTCAAATATTTTTGTACGGAAAAGCTTCCATTTGCAGAGGTTGACATTAACACTAGGCCGCTAGCCCGAGGCTAGTAACAATTTTATCTCAATCTTTTAATGGTTAACCCTTCAGTAGTCAAATTTGGTAAAGAAAAACTAAATATTCCCCCATTTGAATGCCCAGCTGCAGGGCAAGGACACTATTTTTGAAAATTTACCACTGGAATGACTGGCTCAGTTTTCGAGTCAGTTATTTCAGTTGCAGATCTTCAAAAATAGTCTTCTCTTTGTCTGAGAATAGACATTTCTCAAGTCTACTGCAAAAGCCATTTTTGGCCATCCTGAGTGTTAAAATATTACTGGATCATGCTCTGGATGTCTTTTAGATTATATTTTCCATGGAGTTTACCTCTGGATCTGCTGATTATTTTGAAAACAATTTGAGTGAAAGTTGTTGGTGGCTAAACCACAAACAACATTCAGCCAAAATATTTTCAAAGATTTCAGCAGACCCAGAATTCATGCCCATTGAAAGTATTGTCTGGCGGCTTGTAGCAATCAGACAGTTTACGAGTACAACAAGAATATGAAATGAATTACTCACATCAATCTGTGTTTGAGAGTTGTGATCATGGCTGCTGTTCAAATCAGCCTTCAGCTGTCTCATCATATCCTCAGATTTAGCAACCTAAGGAAAACAAAGATTCAAGTTATATAACTCTTGGTCACATAAAGCAAGGGAGACAATTCTTGTTAAATGTTAAGGAAGATGTTTTTAGCTGCGAATGGCAGCTCTATAACATGTATAATGCCCCTCAGTCAGTCACAATAACATATTCTGGGTTGTATCTCAGACTGCTGTTAGGAATTGGTCTCAACTTTTAACTCAACGAAGTAACTTGCTGTGAAAGAGAATTTCCGTATGTTGGCATGACAAAAGAAACGGATCTGGATCGGATCAACTCCTGAAACGGTTGACATCTCAGAACCTACTGGTCTACATGTAACTTGACTCAATTTTAACACATACAATGGGGTCGCTCTACAATAATAGGATTCTACAACTTTGGACGCGATTCAAACAAATCTGGAAAAAAAATCTGAAACCTGCAGCTGCCACGATTCGATCGATTTTGGAAATTATATAAATAAAGTTCCCTTATTTAATATCAGCCATTAATGGAAGATCCCAGTCATCACAATCAACTACACGACGTGTAGGCCAACATCATAATCAATTACAGCATGAACATGATGAATGACGTAGCTAGGTTCGTCACGAACGCCTAATTGATGATGGACTAAGCGTTGCTGTATGAATTGTATTTCTTTACTATTTAATCCTTTTATGACGAAGCCGGCCAAATCCGGCCTCTGTGGTGGTCTTGGGGAATAAGTAAATTTATCAAATTTCTTTTTCACGAGTGAGATGACATACTTACCTCCCTAACACTCTTGATATACTAGTATATCGGCTCTAAATTCAATAATATTCAGAATTATAAAAAGTTAGGTGCCCCTAATGGGCAGGTGAAAGTACACAGTCATGCACATGACAAACACCACCCTCTGCGCATGCGCACACAGGTACTTCCGTTACTAAATATTGGCTGACATAGAAGCAACTATTCAATAGCCAAAGGACCAGGCCTCCGTGGGGTGGCGAGGCCGGGATCCTGTTAGGGAGGTAAGTATGTCATCTCACTCGTGAAAAAGAAATTTGATAAATTTACTTATTTCACATCATGAGAACATACTTACCTCCCTAACACTTGATAAAAACCAGAATTTGAAAGTAAATTTTGGTGGGGAGGGAGGCAAGGTCCTGAAAACCCGCACACCCTCGAAGAGGCTAGGCTCTTTGAATTCTCAAGAGATTTAAAACATCTGAAATTGTGACTGAAACCACAACCAGGAATAGAATTTTGCATCGGATAATCGACCGATGAAGAGAGATTGATCAAAAGGCAAATGGGCTCCCCCCCTCTTTCTGAGGAAGGTTTAGGAAACGCTGCTTTAAATGACTAGCACGTTCTCTAATACTTAATGAAAGTATTACAGTAACTAGACATTGGAAAAAGAAGAATTGCTTCTATTTCAAAAACTCTCTGAAAAAACCACAATTAAGAGACATTAACCATCACCATATTAAAAAATAAAATGACACCATCACCAAGACAGAAAATCAAAAAATGGTCATAACCACTGACCTCTGATGTCTTGAACGCGGCACTCATCTCTTCCCCCACCGGATGAAGAGAAGTGTACCAGCTAATAGTAGGGATACCCTACCAACAAATGTGATATTTGAAAATAGCAGAGGAGGCAAACTATTTACAAACATAAACCTCTGCATAAATATTTTATTTCCTGAGGACTGAGACGGCGAGTGGGTTAGAAGTGTCACGAAGGTAATGGTCGGTAAAACTTGACTCACAGTGCCACTGGGCTACTGACATAATGTCTTCAATAGAAACACCATTAAATAATGCCGTGGAAGTTACCACACCACGGACACTATGAGCCTTGGCTCTATCTACCTGGATTCCAGTTGGCTGTTTTATGACAGAATTGGATACATTCCACTATCCATCTGGAAATCGTGTCTCTTGACGCCCTACCATGGGATTCAATATATGACAACCATAGGGAACATGGGTCCGTCCGCCAAACCTGAGTTCGTTTCTTGTACTTATTCAAAGCACGGACTGGACACCATACTTTAGCACCAGGATCATATCTGGTTAAGGCAGGTAAAATAATAGGTTTACCCGGATACTTTAAAGATTGATTCTTAGCCAAGAAATTCAATCTTGGTAGAAGCTTAAGGCCTTCACCTGTAACTATATAACGGTCAGGCTCAGCAGACAAGGCATGAATTTCACTCCTGCGTCTGGCTGAAGCCGCCGCCACTAAAAATACAGTTTTAAGTGTCAATAATTTAACAGATATAGCACTAAGTGGTTCAAAAGGCTTACCACTCAAAACCTGCAGAACCAGAGAAAGACTCCATGACGGTGTCAGTGGAGGAGTTCTAGGTCTGAGATTGCCCATACCTTTAATAAGAGTATTTAAAACACTTACTTCATCACTTCCCCTCTTTGCCAAGCAAGGGATAACAGTCATCAATGCTGATTTGTATCCAGCAACAGAATTAGGTTGAAGACTATAGGTATCATACAGGTGACAGAGAAAATCAGCTACTACCTGAATAGATGCTTCCATCGGATTGATACATCTCTTTGAGCACCATTCTGTAAATCTGTTGATTTTATAATTATAAGCTCTGGAGGTTGACCCCCTCCTGGCTCTGGCCATGAAATTGGCTGCTTGCTCAGAAAAGCCCTCCTTAATCGCGGATTGTTTGACAACATCCATGCAGTCAATCGAAACATTGACGGATTGTTGTGAAGGGTCTTGCCCTGGAAGATAATATTGTCCATCAGCGGCAGAGGAACCGGATTGCAAACCAGAAGGTCCAGCAGATCTGTAAACCATGATCGGCTTGGCCAATTTGGGGCGATCAGAAGCACTTGGCATTCCTCTTGTCTGATCTTCTGAAGGATCCTTGGAATCAGGATTGTTGGAGGGTATGCGTATGCATACATTCCCTTCCAACTGATAGCTAGCGCATCTATTGCGATAGCGCTTGGCTCTGGAATCGGAGAAACGTACGTCATCATCTTCGCATTCTTCTTCATTGCGAACAAATCTATGTTGGGCTTTCCCCAATGATTGAACAGGTGATCCGCCATACATTGATTTAGTTGCCATTCCGTAGGCAGAATACTCATCCTTCGGCTCAATGAGTCTGCTAACAGATTCAGCCTTCCCGGAATATGAACTGCTTTCAAGGTGATCATATGATCAATGCACCAGCAAAGCAGCTTCCATGTCATCATACAGAGACTGGGCGACTTCGTTCCGCCCTGGCGGTTTATGTAACTCACTACTGTAGAGTTGTCTGAACGTATCATCACAAATTTTCCCTCCACCTCCTCTAGGAAGTGTTCCAGGCCTAGAACTACAGCCCACAATTCTAGCATGTTGATATGTTCCTTTGACTGTTCCAGATTCCAAAGCCCTGATATAGTGGCTTCTTCCAGGCAAGCTCCCCAACCCTCCATCGATGCATCCGTAAACATCGTTACTTGAGGGTGGGGAGGGGTCAGCATGACCCCCGCCAGATTTCCTCTCTCCATCCACCAGTGAAGGTGATGAATGAGAGGGTCCAACACTTGAATGCGCGAGTCCAGTGATCCTGAACTCTGCGTCCACTGGGTCATGAGAAACAACTGAATCGGCCGCCTGCGTAAGGCTGCCTGAGGAACGACTGGTTCCATCGAAACCATCAGACCCAACATTCTCAGATAGACCCGTACTAGAATATAACGACTGTTGCAAACCAACTGAATGCACGAGAGGAGACTTTCCACTCTCTCCTGGGATGGATAAACATATCCTATCTTCAGATCGAAGAACATACCCAGGTAAACAAACTTCTGGGATGGAGTCAGCTCTGATTTCGGAAAGTTGATCATCCAGCCTAAATCTGTGAGCGTTTCCAAAACTATCTCCAGATTTGCTGTCAAACCTTCTGGGTTGTGTGCTTTTAGCAACCAGTCGTCTATGTAAGTGTGAACAGGTATATTTCTCCTGCGGAGGTATGCCGTAATAGCAAGTACCACTCGAGTGAAGACCCTTGGAGCCGTCGAGATGCCGAATGGAAGAACCTTGAATTCCCATTGGCGTCCCTGAAAAGCAAATCTCAGGAACCGACGAAAACTCCTTGCAATTGGAATGTGGAAGTAAGCATCCTTGAGATCTATAGACGCTGTCCACATCCCCTTCTCTAACCCCAAAAACACCGATCTCACTGTTTCCATTTTGAAAGTCGGAGTGTCTAAAAACTTGTTTAGAGGCTTGAGGTTGAGAATTGCTCTCCACCCCCACCCCCCCTGGTGTTTCGCCACAAGAAACACGGTTGAATAGAAGCCCGGGCAATCCTGCGCCGGTTGAATTGCTTCTTTTAGAATGAGAGAATCTATCTCCTCTTCTATGCACAACCGCTCGTCTGGATCTCTTGGAACTTGAGTCCAGACCGGTACCAGAGACAAATGCAACGGCGGACCCATTATCCAATCTGGACGGTATCCGTGCAAAAGCCATTGCAAGACTAAGCGGTCCTGAATTAACCGCGCCCACTTCTGAATGTGACAAGTCAAACGACCTCCCACTGGTGCACCTAGGGTTGACGGGGTGCCTATAAATTTTAGAAGTGGGTGTGTCTCTGATATGAGTGGCAACACCCGAGTGGTACATGTGATAACCGGAAAAAATTTTCTTGCATCAGGCCCAGTTACCACGCGCCGCTCCCCACGCGCCGTGACCAGCGCCACGCGCACCACGGTGCGCGGGCTGCTGTCTGGCAGGCAGCGCTTGAGGCGGCGGCTGTCGCACAGCCGCACGCTGCTGCTGGCGTAGCCGACGCGGTCTCTGAAACCGGCTGGCCGGCTGGCCTCTGACACTGCCAGCCCCGCCACGAGCGTACGGCTGTCGAGCAGCCGAGGGCTGAACACGCATGTGTTCCCTGCGCAGCACTTCAAACTGTGCCAGCAGCGCCCTCTGGTTGTTCACCAAAGTCACCGTCTCCTGGAGGTGCCGACAACCTTCACCTCCAAAGAGTCCAGGGCCCGCCATCGGCGCTTGCATCAAGCGCGACTTGAGGTCCTGAGACGGGCACAAATTGTCCAGTGCAAACGTGCGCCTCGTCCTCAGCGACTTCGTGACCGACCTAGTCAGACAGTCCAACGCCAGGTTGTAGCCATCCTGGATGGCTCGTTGGACTGTCACGGGACTAGGCTGTTGCTGCACCGACGCTGCTACCACCCCCGATAGCAGCTGAGATACATGCGACAACGCACTAATCACTGCTCGCGAGCTCTCCTCGGTGTCACGCAAGGCGGCATTCGCCGAGCGCATAGCGCCCGTGCACAATGCTCCCGTGTCAGCCCGGGAACCCGGCTGCGTATCTTCCCCCAGAGCGGCGCGGTTGTCCGCGCTCGGTCTGGGTGCCAGGCCATACCGAGCATACTGACTGGCAGTAACCCGATATCGCCTAGCTACCTCGCGGGGGGGCCTTCGCGAGGCGACCTCTCGGTCGGATCGACTCCTCTGCCGCCGCGAACATATCTAAGACATGATCAGCGTACGGTAGAGACAGAGCCGTGCTGGCCAACGGCTTCGCCTGTAACCATGCCCGAGGGTTACCGGCGACGGTCTCGTCCACGGCGAGCTATGGTCTCACAGCGAGGAGCCACGCACACGCCTCCGACCAGTCTTCGTCCGTGGCTACCTGCGAACTGCCGACGAGCAGCGGGCCCTCGTCATCCTCAATGGCATTCGCAGGCACAGCCGAGGAGGAGGCTATAGACAAACCTGGCTGCCCAGGGAACGTATACGGGCCCGCGAGGGCTGGCATAGCATTCTCCATAGGCAAACCAGGCTCCAAGGCCACGCTTGTGTGAGGGGGAATCATACACACCAGCGCAGCCCGGAACGTCCGTATGAGACTCCACATCCAACCGTGGAATCTTATATGGCCGGCCGTCTGCTCCAATGCGGGCCACAGGCTGAACCATGAAACCGGCTCCCGAGGGAACAGTGCCATAGGTGCGAGCGTTCACGCTCCCCAAGAGAGGAGTGTAGGCGCTCACATCCATGCCTTCATGATCCACCTGTGGACCGAGCAGGTAGTCCTCATCATCTTCCTGGTCAGGAAAGTTAGACTCTGGATTAGTAAAGAAAACTAATCCAGACTGACCAGGAGACTGCCCGAAGGCAGATGAAGAGTTTACTCCGCGAGTGATCGTGGTCAGGCCCGCTGGTCGGGTCCCGCCTGATTCTTCTCGCGCCGCTGGCACCCCAGGCGATGCGAACATCAAGCCTGGGTCCAAGACGGCCACCTCTGGATCACTCAACGCTTTGTCCGAGCTAATAGGTCATGATCCAGGGACGGGGGGGGCTACCTGCACTGAGGTCGACGCGCAGGAAGTTGAAACACCTGTGCCAGGCAACATGCTGCGAAGCATGTCAGGCATCAGGTCTTTCAAAGTCATGCGCATCTCACTCATCAACTCACTCTTGAAGGCCTCGAGCCCACCCTTCTCAGAGGCCTTCTTCTTATCCTCCTTCTTCGGTTTCTTCACCTCCTCCGCCATCATCTTCGCCTGCAAAGAGAAGAATTCAGAGGTTAGATCCCCACCCCACTTTTCACAAATAACACATTTGTTGGACAGCCTACACGCTGAACACAGATGGCAAGGGTGGGGGAAGAATCTAGCTTTCATGGTCTTCAGACAGGACGGGCACTTCTGAAAAGGGAGGGATACGAAGACAATGAGTATGACAGTCTCAAAGCCGTGATAACGGATGTTTACGTAGAAACCAAAAAACCAACTTGAAAGAAGCTCCACTATTACGACCACCCTGACGGGACAGGAGACTTCTCAAGTTAATACACACCAAATACAACCAGACCCCAAATTAAGAGAGAGAGAAAGATTATGACTATCTAGCTATCTCTCAACACTCTTAATAACAGGGAGATGAACACATCACATACTACTCTAACCTAGGATCATGAAATCAAGGAAAGAGCAAACTCTGGTTGATTATGACATCAAACCTCACTATGCAAAAGCTCCTACCAGGAGAGGGGACGTCAGATTTATGCAAGAAATATCCAGATCTCCAGACATTCTCAGCTCTCGACTAATATAATATTAAATTATATATACTCGAGAACCCATGCACACGCAAGAGAGAAAATAGTGCAATAGCAAACGGCAGCAGCTAATGTAATTATTTTCAAATAATCATGCGCCATAATTAATAAACTCCCTTAGCCTGAGCACAGGCAACCATCCTCTTGTGCAGGAAAACACGTCCATCCATCCGCCGAGACTCCTCTTCCAGTAGAACTGATGAGGGGGATGGGACAAAAGGAAGGAGATATTTTATTTATTAATATATTATATCTCCAACCCGTAGACATATCACGATGATAAGTCATCCTGGGACGTGAACAACCTTCCAGAGAAGACCAGGCAACCTTGTATAGACACAAGACCAACCTGTAAGCATAAAACACAAGAGTTAATTAGCCCTAGGCGCTGGGAAAAAATTTACAAGGATTCCCAGCGCCTGAAAACGCGGTACCGCCGAAAACGGCCGCTATGAAAACCGGTAACACACAAAAGTTACAAGCTTAAAATAAAAGCCTGGAACAATGTCACCTTGGATGATGACGAGGAGGACTCCTCCTCCAACATTCTTGCATCAGCCATGATGGATTGGGATGTAACAGGTTCCCGTAGAATTCAGAAAGAGCCTGTGAGGAATTTCACAAGTTGCTTCTTCAGCCAATATATTAGAAAACGGAAGTACCGGTGTGCGCATGCGCAGAGGGTGGTGTTTGTCATGTGCATGACTGTGTACTTCCACCTGCCCATTAGGGGCACCTAACTTTTTATAATTCTGAATATTATTGAATTTAGAGCCGATATACTAGTATATCAAGAGTGTTAGGGAGGTAAGTATGTTCTCATGATGTGAAATGTTTATTTTCAGGCCAAGAGAAGACTATTTTTGAAAAGTTAGCACTGGAATGACTGGCTCGGTTATCGTGGTATATTTTCAAAAATAGTCTTCTCTTGGCCTGCAAATGGACATTCATTAAGTAAATATTTTAATTTTTTGAACAAATTTAGTCATTAAAGGGTTAATAAACATTCTGTTGAATACTGTGAAAATAATTTGACCGGGTGCTATTACTGTCTATGGCAGCAACAAGCTGGTTCCTGTCACCGTGCAATTTAGATGGTTGAAAGTCAGGTTTCAATATCTCAAATAGCTTCAAATGAGAGGGGCATAGATAGAAATGGGCGCAGCTTAGCAAAAAATCGGTGGGGCAGAGCCAGAAATGAATCCTTCTATTGTCATTATCTTCTATGAAAATGAGAACAATTTTTGAATCCCTAACCCACCAAAACGATTGATGAATCCAGTTTCTCAGTCAATCATATGACATCATAAACAACATCACATGTAGGCTGATGTTATAATCAATTACGTCATGAATGACTCAATTTATTCCGTCTTAAACACTTAATAGTCTGTCAATTTGTACGAATTGTATGTCTTTATTAAATGTAATAAACATTCAGTTGAATATTTTGAAACTAGTTTGACTAATTTAACACAGTCAGATTAGTTTCAAAATATTCAACAATGTACCTGTATAGTTTTCACGAAATATAGATTCAGGGAGTGTATAGTGATCGATCGATTCCAACACATGCAGTGTTGGTGGGGGATTAGGTAGAGATGGGTGGGGCAGAGCTAAAATTGGATTCCTATATACACTATCAATCGCTCAGCAGAATTATGACAATGTGAAGCATTCTGTAAGTAATCTTTGCTACGCATGTACATGTTCCCTGTCTGATGTGAAAAGTTCAGGAAAACTGGTATTCTTCATATTTCCTACGTCCAAATGTGGCATATGACCGCATAAATAATTGACAAGAGGCCCAAGGGCCTGTGGTGCTTGCCTGGACCATTGACATTTAAGCCATTTGCATTTAAATAGACATGATGGATGACTTTCTGAAAATCCAAGATGGCCGACAAAGAATTTACCAATCAAGACCCTCGTTTAATATGTCGAAACCTACCATTATAGGATCATTCCACCCAAGTTTTGTTGAAATCGGGTTATGGATTGAAGGAGTACCGTTTTTAAATGGTTCCAGAAAACTTTCAGAAAAGCAGAGATCGCTGCCAAAACATTGACCCATCGAAATTCTGACTAGAATTTCTAGAGGCTACGACAATAGGATCCTTCCAGCCAAAATTGTTTGAAATTGCCCAAGTGATTAATGAGTAGCATTTTATATGAATTCCCATTTATCGGATAACCCGAGATGGCCACCATCAAAATCAAGGTGTCAAAATTCTGTATACAAGTTCTGAAGCGTATGGGGCTAGGGCAGGTGGTTAATGAGGAGTAGCCTTTTAACTGATTTCCCAAAACATTCAGAAAATCCAAAATTCCCGCCGGAAAAATTGACCAATCAAAATTCTATATGCAACTTCTAAAGCCTACCGCCAATCTGGTTGAAATCGCCCAAGTCGTTAATGAGTAGACGACTTTCAGCCATTTTTCTGAAAATTCAAAATGACCACCGAATAAATTGACCAATCAAAATTCTTTACAGAACGTCTGACACATAGAACTTTAGGGTCCTTCCAGCCGAGTTTACGTGAACTCGTTCAAGCGGATAATGAGGAGCCTTTCAACTGATTTCTCAAAATTTTCAGAAAATCCAAGAGGACCGCTGGAAAAATTAACAAATCAAAATTCTGTATACAAATGCTAAAATCTACCAGCCTAGTATCCTTCCAGCCAAGTCTGGTTGAAATTGATCAAGCAGTTAATGAGTAGTGTCTTAAACGATTTCGCACCATTTTTCAGAAAATCTGAGATGGTTGCCGGAAAAATTGACAAATTAAAATTCTGTATACAAGTTCTGAAGAATACCACGCTAGTTTTCTTTCAAACAAGTTTGAACGAAATCAGCCCAGTGGTTATCGAGAAGTAGGCTTTTAAGTGATTTCCAGAAATTCTCAGAAAATCCAAGATGGCCACCATAAAAATTGATCAATCACAATTCTGTATACAAGTTCTGAAACATACCAGCGTACTATCCTCCCAGATAAGCCTGGTTGAAATTGTCCAAGCAGTTTATGAGTGGTAGCATTTTAAACGATTTCCCGCAATTTTTCGGAAAATTCAAGATGGTGGCCAAAAAAAATGGACAAATCAAAATTCTGTGGACAAGTTCTGAAGCCTACCTACATAGGGTCCTTCCAGTCAAATTAGGTTGAACTCCGCCAAGCGGTTAATGAGGAGTAGCATTTTTAAACAAAAGTTGACGGCCAGATGCCGGATGACATACGGACAGAAAGACGGACGGTCGCCATGCCATAAGCTCACTTAGCCATTCTGGCCAGGTGAGCTAAAAATACAGAACTTTAGCCGAGCCACTGCCACGCTTGTGCTGTAACTTTTCATAATAACAGAATTTACCAAGTGGCAGTTCATTATCTTGTATTGGACAGAAATAAATGACAGATAGATGGAGATAGATATAGAATTTTTTACACCAACATGACCAAGCAAATCCTAAAGGACACATTTCTAAAATGTGTGGTGGCAGGGTTTCTCAAAAGGATCCTTTTGAGGGCATAGACGCCCAAAAAGCAACTTTGGACCCCCAAAAGTTCTGGCAGTGGGTACTGTGGGACCCCTGAAATCTTATATGATTGTTAAATGCTAATTACATTAATTTGTAGTTTTATAGGTTTTTGCACAAATATACCCACAAAATCTAGCATTGGACCCCCATAATTCATAGAGCTCTAAGAATATGGTACTCTCCAATTTTAGCACGGATGAAAAAAACTGCATGGAATCCCACATTTCAGTTTGGCACCCCCAGATTTCAGGTTAGGACTCCTAGACGGCATCACTAAAACTGGAAATGTCCATTGTGAGTCGCAACTAAAACTAAAATCATAACCATTGGACCGGTAAAATTTAGATGCCCAGGCCACGAAAACTACACATTCCTCCGGTCCTGGACAACCACTTTTTACTGCAGGGCAACCAAACTCGAACACACTGGTTGCCCTGAGGGACCGTCTAGATAATTTGTTATTTTCAGGGCCTGTACACACGGTGCGCATTTATTTTAATTAGTCTTAACCATTTAACACTCAAATTTGTTCGAGAAAATTAAATTTTTCTGACAGAAAATGTCCATTTGCAGACAAAGAGAAGACAGTTTTTAAAAATTTACCACTGGAGTGACTGGCTCGATAATTCCAGTAGTAAATTGTAAAAAGTCTTCTCTTAGTCTGCAAATGACATTTCTCAAGATCGCTGCTGAAGCCATTTTTGGTCTGTAAAGCTTATAATAACACATATTTTCAAAAAGCCCCTGGGGGAAACAATATTTTTCTAATTTTTGAGCCCTGATTAGATGCCATGAGAAACACTGTGTGGTGGATAGCATAGTAATCTACCTCGGTTGCCGCTGTCCTCTGTTTCTCATGCAATATGTGTATAGACTGTTGATGGCTATCTATCTCTGAATCCTTGCACACAAGTTCATCATGTAAGTCACTCAGCTGCAGCTGTAAGCTTGACATCTTCTGATCACGAGTCTGTACCTGAGGCATACGAAAACATTCAGGTTCAAACTAGGCGTGTACGATTATTGATTTGAGTGATCACGATCGATTATTTAAGAATAATCGTGATTACTTGATTAATCAGCCCGAGCACAAATTATCCAGACATAACAAGAACAGCATATTGATGAAATGTGCAATGGAATTTAGAAATGTCCATTTGCAGGTTAAAAGAAAACAATTTTTGAAAATGTATAACTGGAATGCATCGCGGAGTCAGTCATTCCAGTGGTACCTTTCAAAAACCGTCTTCTCTTTGCCTCTAAATGGACAGATCTTACATTTGTTTAGCAAAATGTCAATTTTCTTAACCGATCGCATTAAAGAGTAATTAAAAGGTAGATTTTGAAATATTTATGCTGTAGAAATTATTCACGATTATTCGATTATTTAATTTTTGAACATATAAATTCACGATTTAAAAATGAATTACAATTTTCGATGTAAACGCGCAAGTCTAGTTCAACGCTTACACAAACAAAATACCAGATTCTTGATTTTTATTTCCTTTCATATTATCGCTGCCATTCATTTTGAAAGCAATGTTACTGTAAGCTACACCAACAGTATTCAGCAACAGTGTTTCCAAAACTTTAACCTGTATATTTTCTATTTACATGTACTCGGTACAACAACCATTTTGTTATCAATACTTTAATTATTTTTACCTGTCTCATAGCTGCAAACCACTAGACCTTAACTTCACTGGTCCATAACTCTGGTCATGCTGAAAATGTTGATAACAATTTGACTGAAAGTTGTTGGTGGCTAACCTACCAACAACTTTCAGTCAAGTTCTTTTCAAAATATTCAGATGTCTGGAGAAATTCAGCAGGAAGAGTTAATAGTCAAGTGAAAACCAGACTTTGCAGTGGTCTTGAGAAATCTACATTTGCCGGTTTCATTTTGAAAACTTACTACAGGAATGACTGGCTTGGTTAGCTTAGCTTGTAAATAGATATTTTTCTAGAACACTATATTAGTCGATTTTGGCCAACTTGAGAAATACGGAATTCAGGATTCAAAGTTTCGAATCGTTTCCAATACGCATAAGTAGTGTGCTAAGCTTAGCTACAAATGGGCAGGGCACAGCTAAAAATAAATCCCTGTATTACAAAGACTCACACATGTACCTCAAAACGTCTTTATAATATGGCTACATACCAGGGATGGGGTAATAGTAATATGTAATAGTAATAGCCTATAACAGTGATTTCCATGTAACAGTAATAGAAATAGAATGCTAATTTTATAATTAATGTTATTAATAAATAATTAGAATGTTAATTTAAATAATTTTATAATGTAATAGTAATAGATTGAAAAGTAATAAGTAATAGCAGATAATTACAGATGTTTTTTTATAATTTTATATGCTTATCATACAAGCGTTAGTCAATCATCTGCGTCCACATGTTTTTTATATGCAACCGATAGAATGACACAGGGTATCTTGTGTTTAACTGTTTAATTCTGAATATCCAGCACAGCTGATGTACTCACAACTTCTTAAAGGATAACTAACCTCATCTCTTAATAGCTATTCAGGTGATCTAATATGCCACTCAAACTATGCAGGTAATTTTAAGCTTTTTATCATGCCATTAAAGAAAGATATTCAGGCTTTAGTAGCTAAATGTTGCTACAATTCTACAGCCTATGCTGTCTTTCATAATTTACTTTTCAACCAATTAGAAAAAGCCTAGAGTGTAGGGTTACACGATTATTCACTTTTCATAATCGCGATCATTAAAAAAAAATAATCGAGATCATACGATTAATCATGAACTATATTAACTACGTCAATGCTGCTTAGAGGATGTTATTATTCTACTGCAGATTGTAAGATGATGGGTTAGGCACATGGATATACATACATGGACAGATTACGCCAGTTGCTGATTTCAAACAAAGGAATGTATCAGGATTTTTCTAGACGGAAAACCGAAGGTACCGTATTTCGTTTAATTGTAGCCTATGCTCTAATAGAAGCCCACCCCCTAACTTTGACATATGAGCTCCCATGATTTCTTAGCAGTTTCAAAATGGCAAAACTCTGTATTAGAAGCCCACCCCCCTAACTCAGCAGATTGTATAGGAAAATCTGCAAGAATAGCGTGTATAATAATAACAATCGTGTCACAGGGTGTGTCTACTTCAGCCCGATCTCTGCCCTGATACATTTCCGGCCCCTTTAGAAGTCAATACAGGCCTCGGATTTCTAAATCTCGACCGCCTATTAGATTAATACTAATAGTAGGCCATGTATGTTCAAGATATAATAAAGTTTATTCCACACTTTTGTAGTCAAAATGCGCTTAAAACAGTCTTGGCGTGATTAAACAGCTTCCTTATTATAAATATATTTCAAGACCAAATTGATGTACCAAACAAGTACGGGAGAAAATGTGCATCAATTTTGTAACACCGATCAACATTAAATGATCCAAATTGAATTATTACGAACGACAATATAGCTGGCTTCTTAAGTTGGCGAGCCAGCGTCTCTTTTGCGATGGGAGGCGGCGTGTTCTTGCGAGATATTATACGCTAACGGGAGTTTATCAAACGGGTACCCGTTATTCAGATCAGTATAATACTCAGTTCCTATCGCGCAATGATAATATATAGAAATTCCCGAGTTCCGAGTCCCCGATTCCAGAATATTTATATCCGAGTACTCGCTCTAAAATAAACTCTTCAATTGGAGGCGAATCAAGTGATTTGTATTTTTTCGCGACGCCATTTTATATGAAATTGTGGATTAATTTTGATGTAATAAATGACCTTTATTAAAGGATACGCAATATTTAGGCGCTCAAATCAAATAATTTCACTTCCCCGGTGATGTTTTGAGGTATGCATTAAACACGGGCGCAGGCGGTGAGAATTTTTACAGGAGAAAATGCGTTGAATTTCCGTGGTATCAGTTTTAGAACTTTTTTGGGAAAACCGTTAGCTCATAACTATTCAGAGAATGGGGAACGTGGGATAGGCGTGTGTGATTACAACAACAATGACAAATAGCGACCAAGTGAACAATCTTTATTCATCTAAAACTAATCATGAGTCAATACAAACAAATCAGTTATTTATTTAGTTTATTTAATCATTCACACATTCGGCCGATAGCCGGATGTTTGTTTCCATGATTGGTAACGCGAGCAGAGTTTCACAAGTGTAAGTGTCTTGACAAAAATTTCAACATGGCGATTATACGATTATTTCATTTTATAATCGTCCACGGTCATTTTGAATTATATAATCGCCATTAATCGAATAATCGAAAAATCGTGCAACCCTACTAGCGTGTCTACCTAAGTATATACGCTCAGTCAGAGGCGCCACCTATAGTTTGGCAATGTGTCATAAAAGCAATCGTACAGGTAAGCTGTTGAATATTTTGAAACTAATTTGACTGGAAGTTGTTGCTGCCATAGTCAGCAACAACTTCCACTCAGATTAGTTTCAAAATATTCAACGAGATGAGTATTACATAATAAAAAATGTAATGCATTGGCACTTACATGACATCATGCACTATCGTTTGCAGAGACAAAATGGTGGCAACCACTGTTCAACATTTACGCGATATTACAAAGCAGATAATTGTGATAGTGACCGGAATGTGACAGAATATGAATGATATGGAATCTACAAACCATAATCTATTGGCACAGTATAACATTTGAGATGAGATCAGCATCGCTTTAAGCATATAAGAAATTTGCTAGTTAATATTTTGAAATTAATTTCCATGGAAGCCATTGAAGCATGGTTAAGGCACCAAGTTGTACGTACTATGCATATACCCTACCTCTAACTCTGTGCTATCTGCCCTTTGCTTGGCGAGCCGAAGCTCAGACCTCAGCCGGGATATCTCCACAGGCTCAGTCACTGGCTCTTGATTTGATGCTGTGTCACGCTGAAACAAGTGACAAAATGTTGATTACATGTAAGAATGAACAACTATGGAAGAATCTGATTAGTCACTCAAGTATCTGACGTCATAATCAAACATCACATGCTAGTCAAATTCAAAATCATGTACATTGTGTATGTATATTTCCGTCACAAAAATCGATAACACTGTCACGAAATGAATGGCTTTGATGAATTTTCAATTCAATAAATATTCTGAATATTTTGAAACTAATTTAACTAATTTGACTGAGAGCTGATGCTGCCATAGGTAAAAACAACCCCCAGTTAATTGAGTTTCAAAATATTCAACAGCTTACCTGCATAGTTACCTTGAACTTTTGATGTACTGGGAATTCAGTTTTTTAAGTAGCAAATTGATTCCGATGCGTATAAAGCGGGCGGAGCTTAGATAGAAATGGGCGGACACAGCTAGTAATGGATCCCTCTGAAGCCTGTCTCTCACTAAGCCAGCATTTCATTGGGAGTGCATGTGAGTGATCGAGGCCTGTGCCATACCATGGCAGTGCATGTGACTACTTGTGATTGCATCACCTTGTGATCAATGGAACTTTCCACTGTATCCATCCATCATATGACGTTATAATCAATTACATGACGTGTAGAATGACATCATATTGAATGACGTCATGAATGATGTAGATAAGTAGTATTAAGTTCATCACGAACGCATATTTGAAGACGGACTATGCGCTGTTGTATGAATTGTATGTCTTTACTATTTGATAAATAGTCTGTTGAATATTTTGAAACTAATTTGACTGGGCACTGTTGCTGCCTATACCCAGTCAAATTAGTTAAAATATTCAACAGCTTACATGTACATGTACCTATACAGTTTTCAAGAAATTGATAGGGAATTCCGGGGATCGATCAATCCCAACACAGTGAAGTGTGGGTGGAGCTTAGGTATAGGTGGGCAGGGAATAGCTAAAACTGGAAAGTTCCATTAGCTCTCACACTCAGAGACCTCTTGCGACATATTGCTATATGAACATGCGCAGGCGACCGATTACAATAAATTTGCAGTGTGACAGTGGCAATCGCAGCATCTTGCTGGGTTTGACAGCATTACATAATATTGCGTGCTAACTTGGGACCACTAGCAGACTGATAATCATTGCGATTTCCCTTCTCACATGCTACAAGTGAGTTTAGATCAAATTGAGATCATCAGCAAGAGTGTGGAGGTCGCGGAAATTTTTGAACATGTTCAGAACTCAGCGAGCACCACTGACCAAGCCTTGTGGACAGTGGCCATCTTAAGGTCTCAACGAGTGACATATACTCACATGTACTCTCAAGGAAATGGTCACCTAGTGAGAGAAAGGCTTAAAGCCTAGAAAGTACCATTAACTCCATCTTTGCTAACACTATATTCAGTAAACTTTTCAGAGAGTAAACCTCTCTTGTCCCAATAAATGGATCGAACTACAACAAATTAAACTTGTGTTGGTTATTTTGAAAACAAACATTCAATGTCCTCCATTCAAATTCATTCAAAATGTGCAGCACTTTTTCAACTTTCAACCATGTCCTGGGAAATATGATTAACCATTTACTAGTAACATCTGTGAAGGGAGATAAGCCTTGGTACCCGTGTCGCTAGGGTGACTTCGAACATGGAGTGCTGCTGCTGCGTCTTCTTCGTGTTGTTCTTAACACTAACACTCAAATCAGCCAAAAACAGCTTCTGTAGTGGTCTTGATAAATGTCCATTTGCAGACCAAGAGACCATTTTTGTAAATTTACCACTGGAATGACTGGCTCGATAACCGAGCCAGTAATTCCAGTGGTAAATTGTCAAAAATAGTCATCTCTTGGTCTGCAAAAGGGAATTTTGAATGAAAAAATTTAAATTTTCTTGAACGAATTTAAGTGTTAGGGGTTAACAGGCCAGTTCCTGCAATCTCCAACGCCCTTGATATTTTAACCCTTTAATGGTCAAGATTTGTTGAAAAAATTCAACTTTTTGCTTACGGAACGTCTTCTTGTAAGCGAAGAGAAAACTATTAGCGATTATTGAGCCAGTCATTCAAGTGGTGAATTTTTTTTATCAAAGTCATCTCTTGGCCTGAAAATGGACATATCTAAAGTCCACTGCAAAGACCAGGTTTGGCCAGCATGATTATTAACCAGAACACATGTGTAAAGTTTTATTGAGTTGGATAAACTATCGATGAACTAATAAAATAACCATTGAGCAACTTTAACATTCTTCTAATTCTTGGTGCAAAATAAAATAAATTAAAAATTACGTAAAATATGGAAATTTGAAAATCATTTGCATTTGCAAGGAAGACTGGATGCAATGATTGCATAGATGGTGTGGACCACATCTATAGTTTTATTAAATTCGGATACGCCCTTCATGAATTAAATGTCCATTGATATTTAATATTTATATAATTTTTGGTGCAATCTGGATGCTGCACACCATGTGTATTATTACGTCGCGTAGAGCTAAAACATAATGTACCTTTTCTGCTTTGAGACGGTCAAGTTCTCGATGGAGCGAGTCAATCAGATCCTCCTTTCTTCTCAGTTGATCTCTCAGCTGCCTCATTTGGTCAGCATCAACGGCAGATGCAGATTTTCTACAAGTGAAACAAAAAGTTCAAGAGCATTGTCAGTTGGCTGCTCAAAACTTTAACGGTCACAGAAATGTAAATATTTGTTTAGGGTATAATTATCGATTTGCAGTCCAAAAGAAGACTATTTTTGAAAATTTTTCAATGGAGTTTCTGCCTTATTGAGGCAGTTACATGTATTTCTGTGGTAAATTTTCTAAAGTTATTTTCTCTTCGCCTGTAGATCTACATTTCTCAAAGCCACTAATGATGCCAGTTTTGGCAACGGTCAAGCCAGCCAAAAATGGCCTCTGCAATGTTCTTGAGAAATGTCCACTTGGAACCCAAGAGCAAACAATTTTTTTTAGATTTTACCACTGGAATGATTGGCTGGCTCGATAAATGAGCCAGTCATGGCTCGATAAATGAGCCAGTCATTCCAGTGGTAAATTTTCAAAAATAGTCTTCTCTTACCCTATAAATGGACATAATAACTAAGCAAAATTTTTAATCTTTTGATAAATTGTGACCTTTATGTCAATAGCAACATTTTGACTAGATTTTGCCTATAAGTTCTGGTTGAATATACAGTAAAACTTGCCATGATTGAAATGTCTCTACACAGGTTTGGTGTGGAGTCATGCTTCACTCTATCCTGATAATGCCAGTTACTGTGGCGGCACTAAGCCAATACCAGGATATAGTGCCCCAGAGTCAGCGCAGTGATATGCAGGGATTCTCATAAATGTCCTTTTGGGGTATATACATGTACACCCAAAATGCAACTTGGGACCCCAAAAAGTAGTGGAAGTGGGTTCAGACAGATGGACCGAGGTGATTACAATATCCCCGACATTGTTTTAAAACGTGGGGATAATGAACTGTAATAACATCATCATCAAGACTGGAACAGACTGACTGACTGAAATGCAAGCCTGATGCTTGGTCTTAACTTTGCGAGATCCAGAGTCTGGATTCACCAACTACACACCATGGAACCCATAGAATTAACTTGGCATGGTAAGGGTCACCACCTGTGTACAGTAGTAATGAGTACCACACCCACCAAACATGTAGTTATTACCGTTTATGTGATAAATGTACTTACGACTGCACCAGCATATTATGCTCATTGACACTTCCAAACACCTGCTCTAAAGTGAGCTCATTAAAGCGAACATTCTCCACCTGATAAAAACATAAAATATTGTCATTCAATCACTGATGATTGTGTATCTTTATTACAAATTACAGGCTGGCTTGTAGTAACCCTTTAACCCTCAAATTTGTTCAAGAAAATGTCTATTCTCACATAGAAAATGTACATTTGCAGACCAAGAAGACCATTTTTGAAAATTTACCACTGAAATGACTGGCTCGATAACCGAGCCAGTAATTCCAGTGGTAAATTTTCAAAAATAGTCTTCTCTTGGTTTGCAAATGGACATTTCTCAAGACCACATCTGAAGCTGTTTTTGGCTGATATGAGTGTTAAAGGGTTAACAATTGAGGAATCCAGCTTATCAATCACCCACAAGACGTCATAATTAGGGCTGTAACGAACATTTGTTGGTTCGTGAACCATACATAAGCTAACCCGTTCAGATGTATTCCCATATCTACTTTTAGGAAAAACATACAGGAAAACTGTTTGAATAGTTTTGAAATTAATTTGACTCAAAGCTGTTGCTGCCTTAGGCAGCAACAGCTTCCAGTTAAATTAATTCCAAATTATATTCAACAGAGTAAGTTTTATATATAATCATAAAGAATTGACTCTTTCACAGATTTGTCGGTGAAAGGTCTAATAGACCTGCCTGTAAATGTTATTTTCTGTTAGGAGTAATTTCTTGCATACAATAGCATATTAAAAAGGTTCGTGAACCAGTTCGTGGTTCGGACATCTGTATCGTGAACTGGTTCGGTTCGTGGAAATTCCTAAATCGCATCATTCGTGATGCAACTGATTATAACGTCAGCCACATGCGACATAGTTGATTATGATGTCATTTGATTGATTGAGAAACTGGATTACTCCATTCATAGTTTATTTCTAAAACTAAATACGCTTTGATCCATGATTTTGCAAACTCAAACATGTCAAAGTAGCGAAAAATTTGTTATAACAGTTACTGATTAACTGTCTGCCTACTGAACTTCTGGAGACAACATTTTCCATGGGGTTTAACTCGGGAACTGCTGAATATTTTGAAAACAATTTGACTGAAAGTTGTTGGTGGCTAAGCTACCAACAACATTCAGGCAATTTTTTTTCAAAAGTATTCAGCAGGTCCAGAGTTATTGCCAATTCACCTTTCCAATGTATCCATCCATTATATGACATCATAATCAACTTCTTAATGTGTAGATTGACATCATGATCAATGATGTCATAATGACATCATGAATGAAGTATACTAGTACATCACGAATGCATAATTGAAGACAAACTATGCGTTGTTGTACGAATTGTATGTCTTTACTATTAATAAATATTATGTTGAATATTTTGAAACCAATCTGACTGGGGGCGCTGTTGCTGCCATAGTTACAAATTAGTTACAAAATATTCGATTGTTCAGATTACGTGTATAGTTTTCAGGAAAATGTTTTGGCCGGCTTTACCCTGGTACAATGTTACATTACTTGCATGCATGTGTGGCCATAACTGGTAATTGTATAGTGACAATCAGACTACTCACATCCCATTTTCCTGTTGATCGTGCGACTGTAATCACATTAATAAGCGCATCGATGTCATGATTGAGATTCGTATTCTCTTGTTTAAGCCTCGTCCTCGTCTCATCACTCCGACACTGGCTTGTCTGCATGTCCTGAAATCACAACACAAAGTAGACTCAATGGTTACATGTACATGTACGTGTGCCCTGTGGTGTATGTGTGTGCGTGCGTGCGTGCATGCGTACGTGCATGTGTATGTGCTTGTGTTGGTGATGGGTTGTAATCAATGGAGGAATCCAGTTTTATCTTTATCACGCCCCTCTTTAGCTAAGCTCCACTAACACTTTGCCCGTGCTGGGATCAATCGATCCCTGCAATTCGTGAATCTTAATTTCTAGAAAACTATACAGGTAAGCTGTTGAATATTTTGTAACTAATTTGACTGGGTGCTGTTGCTGCCGAAAGCAGCAACAACGCCCAGTCAAATTAGTTTCAAAATATTCAACGTAATGTTTATTAACTAGTAAAGACATACAATACATACAACTTGATGGACTATTAAGCATTTATGACAGACTACATGTATGTAATCGTTTCATTAATGATGTAATTGATTATGACATCAGCCTACATGTGACAGTTGATTATGACGTCATATGATTGACTGAGACTGGATTCCTCATTTCTATTCCCCTTTTTATTGTCTAACTGCTATTTATACCACCAGACAGTAATTTCACTGGCCAATAATTATGGACTGGCTGAATAGTTTGAAAACAATTTGACTGAACACAGAGGATCATTGGCAGTTTTGAATCACTATCTTAATTATCAATCAGGTTCCTTGGAACTAGGCTTTGAGTTAATATTTTTCTATGTTTATCAGTATCTTCAATTTATATACAACCAAGAAACATAAAAATGTGCATCTCACTTGTGTCAGATTTTCAGCATTTAATCCCTAATAAATGCCATGTCACAATTCCTTTTAGGATCGGAATTGCCGCATTCAGCCAACTTTTTTTATATTTTCAAAAATCACCCATGTGTGCCATCAGAATCTAAGATATTAGATATAAATTACTCTATAAATAAATTCACCAGAAATAATTGCTTAACCCCTTGTGTCAACTTAACCCTTTAATGGTCAAATTGACCAAAAACAACTTTGCAGTGGTCTTCAGATATGGCTATTGGAAAGGCTTAGAGAAGAGTATTTTTTAATATTTAGCACTAGAATGGCTGGCTCGGTGCCAGTCGGTAACCGAGCCAGTCATTCTAGTGGTAAATTTTCAAAAATACTCTTCTCTCGGCCTGCAGATAGACACTAGCTAAGTAAAAACTTTAATTTTCTTTACCATTACCCCTTCAATGGGCAAACCGGCGAAAAAAAATTTAGTGGTAAATATACAAAAATAGTCTTCGAAAACTAAAATATCTTGAAAACTATTGACAATCAAAATGTTTAATTGATATATTAAGCTGTATTTTGAGCGCTTGAGGCGCTGTTGGCACAAGAGGGGTTAAAGGAGAATTCCGGGATGATAAAACGTGTGCTTTATTTGAAAGATTAATACATGTTTAATGAAATTGCGCCAGAATAATAACCAGATAGAAATAGCGTAACCAACTATCGCTAGATAAAGTCAGTAAAGTTGACAATTTTTCGCACATCGAGGTGCTGCCATTTTATCGCGTCTCGCGACGTCAGCCCCGCACCACCGCTGTTGGTATGACTGGAGGAGCGAGGCCAATAGATGCGGGTATATATTTTAAGGAAGTATACTTAAATGATAATAGCAAACGAACCGCTGAAGCGATTCAAATGATTCTAGCATCTCTAAATAGGTACCGACCTCAGGATTAATATGATATAATGGATGTTAATATCGGGCAAGGGGTTCAAAAGACTGGAATATATATAAGAATTATCCATCTAAGATTCGATCTGAGAATATGTTATCCTTTTTTTGGGTAAAATTCAGCAAGAGATGGTTTTTGTCTCGCAGACTCTATCTTTGCGCATTGTCATTAAATTGGAGTGTGCTTAAAGCTGAAAGAAATGGCTATTTGCCTGACCAATTATAATTTTGCTCACATGAATATTGCCAGAGTTATCACCAAATGAATTAAAATTTTGACATAAAATCTGGGAATTTTCATCGCCGAGCAATATTGCCTGGCAGGCTGTAGTAATTTCAATAATTAAGATATTTTGATGGAATTTATTCCGTTATGTGATAACATTGTAAAGCTTCGGCACAGCCAATTCTGTCATTGTAGCTGTAATGCTCATTCTGATATAGGATGATGGATAGAGTACATCCTGAAATTTTTGTTTGAAATTTGGCTGGCTTAGTTTTTCCCGCAGAGTGTATCTTTTGAACCACTAGGCCGATTCTAACATCCCTAGCATTGGATAAATCTTCGAATTTGCAGCTACAGGTAGGTATCAGAATTATTACAATCGGTTCTGTGGTTCGGGTAATATCATCATATCATATGTTTTCTTGGAATATATATTTACACTGCCTGCGACACACACTATAACAGTATCTTGAGTCGGCTGAGTAATTTGACAATACGCATGTGTCAAGTGTGCCACTTCATTTAACCCTTATCGCATGGTGTAAAATGCATAATAGCCTACTTACAGAGATAATGCCAGGGTACATTTTGAAGAAAAAAAAAGTTGCTGAAATGTGTTGCTGTCGTGCACAGCAATGACTTACAGCAGCATTGTTACCAAAATGAACACATTCTGATAGGATAGAGAAAATGGAATCTATGCTTCAGGGGTCTAGGGGTTAGCGATTCCCCACCGACTTCGGACACTAGAATTACTTGAAAAACTTACTAGCTTAACTGGACAATGTCCTAACAATTGCAAATTACCACATCTTAGGCCTCCATGCATATTCATATTTACTGTACAGCCTTCGTGCTCGGCAAAGATAGCATTGGTGCGGGGATGACGTCATGATCTCGTGAAATCTTGCTCTCATTGCAAGAAAATGGCGCCGCCCGGGAGATAAAATAATCCCATGTTTACGATGGTATATTTACTCGTATTATTTGTCTATTGTTTTTATTTAGGATCCAATATGTTAATCATACAACAACAGTCTTTCAAATAAAGTACACTTTTACCAATCCTGGAATTGTCCTTTAAGTAGTGATCTGAAACTGCCCAAAATACTGTATATATTTCATATGAGCAGGACGTAACTTTTCTGATTAAGGTGGAATAAAGTCTACATTCTGATAAAATTGTTCTGAAACAAGGTCAAAGTTCAGTACTTACCTCCATAAATGCCTCGGCTCTATTCTTCTCCACACTTAATGTTCTTAACTCTCGTTCATACTCCTTAACACGCGACATGTAATCCTGAGGACAGAAATATACACGTTACCATTAACCTTTACAGAGTATCTATCTATCATCCGACATCATATGATGTCATAATCAGCTAAGCGGCGTGTAGGATGATGTCATAATTATTATGCCATAAATGATTCTATTTGGCCCGTCTTTAACTCTTAACCATTTAACCCTCATATCAGCCAAAAACGGGTTCTACAGTGGTCTTGAGACGTGTCAATTTGCAGACCAAGAGAAGACTATTTAAATTTCCAAAAATAGTTTTCTCTTGGACTGCACATGGACATTCGATTAATAAATATTTTGATTTTCTGGACCAAATTTGGCCATTAAAGGGTTAAGAATAATTGCTATTACTCAAGTATGATCCGAAATACAAATTATCAACACAACAACAAAAGCATATCAATGACGAAAGGTGCAATGGTGTTTAGAAATGTCCATTTACAGGCCAAGAGAAAGCTATTATAGAAAATGAATCACTGGAATGACTGGCTCGATCTTAGCCACCTACATCTTTCAGTTAAATTGTTTTCAAAATATTTAGCAGGTTGAGCCATATACAATGTACATGTATAACCCCTGGAATACAAATGTATGTTGCCCGCAAAAACACATTAACTCTTTAATTTACTGAAGTTACAATATAATAACCATTCTGTTGAATATTTTGAAACTTAAAGTTGACATGGAGCTTTTGCTTCAACTAGGCTTACTTATAGTTACGTTGAAGAAATTTAGATTCTGTGAACTCAGCCTTCAAACTTTCAAATCGACTCGAACAAGTGTAAAACTTGATGAGCTTAGCTAGAAAAGAAATTTACCATTTTCACCCGTTTGGAGACCATAGAAGAGGCAGCGATTTTGAAACTTTCAAAATTCTATATACAAATTCTAAAACCTACCAGCCTAGTATCCTTTCAGCCAAGTCTGGTTGAAATTGCTCCAACAGTTAATGATGAGTAGCGTTTTAAAGAAAATTAAAATTCAAGATGGCCACCGGAAAAATGGGCCAATCAAAATTCTGTATACAAGTTCTGAAGCATACTACGCTAGGGTTCTTCCATTCAAGTTTGATTGAAATCAGCCCAGTGATTAGCGAGGAGTAGGCTTTTAAGTGATTTCCAGAAATTTTAGGAAAATCCAAGATGGCCACCATAAAAACTGACCAATTAAAATTCTGCATATAAGATTTGAAGCATACATGTACATGTACCAGCGCGCTATCCTCCCAGCTAAGTCTGGTTGAAATTTCCCAAGCACTTAATGAGGATTAGCGTTTTAAATGAATTCACGCCTTTTTTCGGAAAATTCAAGATGGACGCCGAAAAAATTGACCAATCAAAATTCTGTATACAGGTTCTAAAGCCTACCCCCATAGGATCATTCATGCCAAATTAATCTGAAATCTGCCAAGCGGTTAATGAGTAGCATTTTCAAGCAAAAGTTGACATATGGACGGATACCGGACGGATGACGGCCGGTCGTCATGGCATAAGCTCACTTGGCCATTCTCGGCAGGTGAGCTAAAAATTGGCCAAAATCCAAGATTAACGCCAGCCAAATCGGCTGATCGGCTTCATATAACAAACTTGAATCTCTACTCCATAAAGATGCATCCTGCCAAATATAATTGAAATCGGCCCAGTGGTTCTCGATAGGAAGTCGGTTCAAGGAAAAGTTGATGGACAGACGGATGACAGACGGTCGCCATGGCATAAGATCACTTGGCCTTCCAGGCCAGATGAGCTAATAAACTAATATTTCAGTTTTCTTGACCAAATTTGACCATTTAAAGGGTTAAAATGAACACTCACTCCACATTACATTAGGGACTTGAGCATAATACATAGGCTATAATGACATATTAAGACTACATGTAATTTTACAAGATGATTGACTGATAACATATCTGCTATATAAGATAATAAGGAAATAAGTTGGTGCTTGAGTATGTGAAGGTATGCTGTGGGTGTGAGCATACACGCAGTATTACTATTATTATTCTGTAACTCAGTATTTAGCTCAACAATCAAACACTTTAACCCTTGCCACTCTTGTGTCAAAATTTAAAATTTGCAAATTAAATTAAGAGATGAACTGTGTTTATTTTTCAACAATTTTGGTGGATGATAGTGCTGTCGTAGACAGCAACATCTTCCACCAAAATTGTTGAAAAATGTACACTAGATTCTTGGCTATTGACGCTGTAAAAGACAGAATATTGACATCAGAGTGGTACGGGTTAACACCCATATCAGACAAAAAAGGCTTCAGCAAGTCTTGAGAAATGTCCATTTGCAGACCAAGAAGACTATTTTTGAAAATTTACCACCGGAATGACTGGTTCGATAACCGAGCCAGTCATTCCAGTGGTAAAATTGTCAACAATAGTCTTCTCTTGGTCTGCATATGGATATTTTCTATGAGAAAACTGAAATTTTTTAAAACAAATTCGAGGATTAAAGGGTTAAGAGTTATTGTGATTAGATCTTTATCTCTATATATACATGTGAATACCTGGAGCTGCTCTGATTATCTGTTCTTGGTAATTAACTCTACCTGTAATGTACCTGTAGGACATGTTTGGTAATGTGGAGGCTTGAAACCCTCTTGTGTCAATTTGAAAGGCCTAGAGAAGAGTATTTATGAAATATTTACCACAAGAATGACTGGCTCGGTAACTGAGCCAGTCATTCTAGTGGTAGATTTTCAAAAATACTCTTCTCTCAGCCGGCACATAGAAACATAAACTTTAATTTTCTTTACCATTACCCCTTTAAAGGTCAAACCAGTCACAAAAATTCAGTGGTAAATTTATAAAAATAGTCTTCTAAAATTAAAATATCTTGAAAAATATTGACCATGGAAAAATGTTTAATTGCAATATGAAGTAGTATTTTGAGCGCCTTGAGGTGCTGTTGACACAAGAGGGGCTCATATTACAGGTTATCTTCCCTTGACTAAGGGGAAGAGGGCTGTGATGATTGCAATATCAAGTAGTATTTTGAGGTGCTGCTGACACAAGAGGGGCTCATATTACAGTTATCTTCCCTTGACTAAGGGGAAGAGGGCTGTGATGATTGCAATATCAAGTAGTATTTTGAGGTGTTGCTGACACAAGAGGGGTTCATATTACAGGTTATCTTCCCTTGACTAAGGGGAAGAGGGCTGTGATGATTGCAATATCAAGTAGTATTTTGAGGTGCTGCTGACACAAGAGGGGCTCATATTACAGGTTATCTTCCCTTGACTAAGGGGAAGAGGGCTATGATGATTGCAATATCAAGTAGTATTTTGAGGTGTTGCTGACACAAGAGGGGCTCATATTACAGGTTATCTTCCCTTGACTAAGGGGAAGAGGGCTGTGATGATTGCAATATCAAGTAGTATTTTGAGGTGCTGCTGACACAAGAGGGGCTCATATTACAGGTTATCTTCCCTTGACTAAGGGGAAGAGGGCTGTGATGATTGCAATATCAAGTAGTATTTTGAGGTGCTGCTGACACAAGAGAGGTTCATATTACAGGTTATCTTCCCTTGACTAAGGGGAAGAGGGCTGTGATGATTGCAATATCAAGTAGTATTTTGAGGTGTTGCTGACACAAGAGGGGCTCATATTACAGTTATCTTCCCTTGACTAAGAGGAAGAGGGCTGTGATGATTGCAATATCAAGTAGTATTTTGAGGTGCTGCTGACACAAGAGGGGTTCATATTACAGGTTATCTTCCCTTGACTAAGGGGAAGAGGGCTGTGATGATTGCAATATCAAGTAGTATTTTGAGGTGCTGCTGACACAAGAGGGGCTCATATTACAGGTTATCTTCCCTTGACTAAGGGGAAGAGGGCTGTGATGATTGCAATATCAAGTAGTATTTTGAGGTGCTGCTGACACAAGAGGGGCTCATATTACAGTTATCTTCCCTTGACTAAGGGGAAGAGGGCTGTGATGATTGCAATATCAAGTAGTATTTTGAGGTGCTGCTGACACAAGAGGGGCTCATATTATAGGTTATCTTCCCTTGACTAAGGGGAAGAGGGCTGTGATGATTGCAATATCAAGTAGTATTTTGAGGTGCTGCTGACACAAGAGGGGTTCATATTACAGTTATCTTCCCTTGACTAAGGGGAAGAGGGCTGTGATGATTGCAATAGAGGGATCCAGTCTTAGCTATGCCCCGCCCATCTTTAGCTTTGCCTGTGTTGGAATCGATTGACGCCTGAACTTCCTGACTATCAATTTCCAGAAAACTATACAGGTAAGGTGTTGAATATTTTGAAACTAATTTGACTTGGTGATGTTATTGCCTATGGCAATCAATCACATGACGTAATAATCAACAACGTTACGTGTCGATCTGACATCACCATCAATTACATCATGAATGATTCGTTTAGTCCATCTTACGCGGGTAATCGTCCATCAGGTTGTATGAATTGTATGTCTTTACCAATTACCATTTAATACTGGTAAGCATGCTCTTGTCTGTTGAATATTTTGAAAATAATTTATCCGGGCGCTGTTGCTGGCAAACTATTCAACAGCTTACCCGAGTGTATAGTTTTCTGTAAATTGAGTCAGAATCGATCGATCCCAACACAGGCAAAGCATGGGTGGCGCTTAAGCTAGAGATGGGCGGGGCATAGCCAACAGGCTTCCTACATTGGATTGAAGACATTGCTGCCTTATGCTGCCACGTCCTTCCAATCCAATTATAAGCTGTACCATTTATAAGTACATGTATATACCATTGCAAACCTCAAAAGAATTGCTAAAAGAATTCTCGCTTAATCGATCTGAACCTCGTGGGATTCTAAACTAATGAACGAATGAATGAATGGTTGGGTGAATGAATGAATTTACGCAGACGGGAAATCATTAGCGATTATTGCATGGGCATAATAGACTATGGGCAGATACATTAGCGCATCAGAATTTGTATACATCACAGAAAATATCTGGTATCATTCGCAATATTCAAGCCTATTGTCATGATTCTTAACCCTTTAAACCTTAAATTTGTTCAAGAAAATTTTACTTTTCTCAAAGAAAATGGCAATTTGCAGACCAAGAGAAGACTATTTTTGAAAATTTACCACTGGAATGACTGGCTCGGTTATCGAGCCAGCCATTTTAGTGGTAAATTTGCAAAAATAGTCTTCTCTTGGTCTGCAAATGGACATTTCTCAAGAGCACTACAGAGGCCGTTTTTGACTGATTTGAGTGTTAAAGGGTTAAAATCTTGCAGCACGTGATGAGATTACAAGCTGAATATAGTAACCATAGAATATGTCAATCAATACACGTATTTCAACAGACAGGGAAATCAATGAGAATGATAAACGCAATGCCATACAGTGGTTTGTTTGTAACATGACAAACGAGATTTATGCACAGTACATTCCTGACATGACAGAGAATTTTAAACAATTATTGATCTTAATATGCAACAGCTTCCATTCAACTTTAATTTTCTAAATATACAACAACTTTCATACAGTGTATGATGCCTTGAAATTGAGGAATCCAGTTTATCGATCAATCATATGACATCATAATCAACTAAGTCACATGCAGGCTGATGTCATAATCAATTACGCCATGAATGACATGATTTAGTCTGTCATAAACGTTTAATAGTCAGTAAAGTTGTACGAATTCTATGTCTTTACAATTTATTAAACACTTGAATATTTTGAAACTGCCTTAGGCAGTAACAGCACACAGTCAAGTTAGGTTCAAAACATTCAACAACTTACCTGTAGTTTTCTGGAAACTGAGATTCAGGGATCGATCAGTCCCAACATAGGCAAAGCGTGGGTGGAGCTTACATGTAGCTAGAGATGGGTGGGGCATAGCTAAAACTGGATTCATCCATTGATATATTGACGCATGATTGAAACCCTTACCACTCTGATGTCAATATTCTATCTTTTACTGCTGCAATAGCAAAGAAACTGGTGTTCAGTCTTCAACAATTTTGGTGGATGATGTTGCTGTCTACGACAGCAGCATCTTCCACCAAATTTGTTGAAAAATGAACACCAGTTCATCCTTTAATTTAATTTGAAAATTTAAAATTTTTACATCAGAGTGGTAGGAGTTAATATTCGGAGCAATTAAACCCCTTTAATGGTCAAATTGGTCCAGAAAATCTCAATTTTGATTCTTTAGTGTCCAAGTGAATACCATTTTTGAAAATTAATCAGTGGAATTACTGGCTCGTTAACTGAAAGCAGTCATTCTATTGATAAATTGTCAAAAATAATCTCTTGGGCTAGTCTTGTTCAACAAAAATTTGCTAAGAGAAAATTGAAATTTCCGTAAATAAATTTGAGGCATGTGTGTACTGAGTTTTTGAAACAATTATGAAGAATCAAATGATCACCCGGCAACCACAACAATTTTGGTGAATGGCCAAACAAATTCATGACTGAACGGACAGCCATTGCTGTTGGATGTTAAGACACACCTATGGAATGCAGAGACTGGTAAAAACAAGGAGCCTGCATCGCTCACCTGCATAACCCAGAACATTAGCATTTTAAGTAGAAAGGCTGTGCTTTACTAGGGACAGATCTGACTTCTGAAATGTTCTAGCCAATAGATTAGCCAAATACCGTTTTTGTTAGCCAAATAGTAAATATTTTAGCCACATCTTTACTTGAATGTCACTGATGAACATGGTTGCAGTCAGTCATAATTAGTTAATACTATCAATTTTACAGCCCAGATACAATAGGGTCATACGTAACACATATATAACAAATGCGTTGAACATTTTGAAACTAATATGACCGAAAGCTGTTGCTGCCTTGGGCAGCAACAGCTTTCCGTCATATTAGTTTCAAAATATTCAACAATGTAACTAGGAATTTTTGCTTTGCAATTGTAACGCTGGAATTAGTCAGGATTCAGTCGATCAAGAAAATCTAATTAATTTTAATCATTAGCCAATGATTTATCCAATTCTGCTTTTCATTAGCCAGATTTCAGTTTTACTAGTATTTGATTAATTGGCTAGTGGCTAGAGTAGTCCCTGTTTTACATTTGTACTTGATCCATGATGGCCGCCAAATAAATTTAACAAGCCAAATTATTCTCATTAGCGGTGTTGAGAACTTTTATTGATTAAGGAGGAGTAGCACTTCATTCAAAGGGGTTCCGAAATGTTTTTGGAAAATCCAAGATGGCCACTTGAGAAAATGGAAATTCTGAATAGAATTTCTGTAGCTTACCACGAGAGGATTCTTCCAACAAAATTTGGTTAAAAAATGCCAAGCAGTTCAGGAGATACATGTATATTTTAAATATTTCCGGACAATTTTCAGAAAATCCAAATACTGGTGCAAAAGACATAATAATCACCCCCAGCATTATCTACATGTAACTAACGTATTACTGAATGAAGGATGGTGTAGCGGAAAAGGTAGAGCAAATTTTGGGATGATCATTAATAAATGTGATTGTTTTAAAGCTTACACCGTCTAAGTGATCCTGCAATGGTTGTCTCCAGGTAACTCTTCTAGCATCCTGGGTATCATGTGAGCGACGCCCTCCATCTTGACACACATTCATATGCCTATTATCCATAGTGTCTTACTTATATCTCAATGTCAACATTTTACACCCCAACTTGGCAAGGAACTGTCCTAGAGACATACGAGACGTTAAAATTATAAATTTAAATCAACCCTTTAATGGTTATGCCGGCCACAAATAGCCTATGCAGTGGTCGTTATAAATGCTCATTTGAAGGCTAAGTTTACCACTGGAATGCTTAACAGAGCCAGTAATACAGGAATCCAGTTTATTGATCGATCATATGATATCATAATCAAATTACATCATGAATGACGTGATTTAGTCTGTCACAAACACTTAAAAGTCCGTCAAGTTGTACGAATTGTATACATGTCTTTCTATTTCATAAACATTCTGTTCAAAATTTTGAAACTAATTTGACTGGGCACATAGGCAGCAACACCAACCAGTCAAAACAGTTTCAAAATTTTCAACATCTCACCTGTAGAGTTTTGTGGAAATTGATATTCAGAGAACACGGATCGATCAATCACAAACACGTGAAAAGCATGGGTGGAGCTTAGATGGTGATGGGCGGGTAAATTGCTAAAACCGGATTTATCCATTCCAGTTGCAAATTAAAATTGACCATGACATTTAATTTCGATTAATTTCTTGACCAATCTGGATACTTGACCAGTACCAAAGATTCTTATTGGGCATTGGATATTACATTAACTTGTGCTAAAATCATTAACCCTTATAATCACCGACAAATCCCTGAAAAGTACTATTCTTTACGGTATAAAACTAATTCTGTTGAAAATTTAGAAATTAATTTGACTGGAATCCATTGCTCAGCCTACTGCTTCAAGTCAAATTAATTTCAAAATATTCAACTGTTTTCCTATATGGTTGCCTTTAACATGAGATATGGGGAATTGATCAGTGTAAGGGTTAAAGACACAAGTTCCAAAGCAATGAATAATTTTGAAAATTATCTTGTTTGAATCGTGTCGGTCCATCGTACAGCAATGGCTTCAAGTCAAATTAAATTCAAAATATTCAACAGAATTAATTTTATATCGTAAAGAATTTACGTTTCAGGGATTTGTTGGTGAAGGGGTTAAATTGACCATTAGTGGGTAACATTACAACTAGTACAGTTTCCAGGGGACTGGAATTTAGGAATGTGATATTTCAGTAATCTAACTTATCCGTAAGGGCTTAAACCACTTAACTCTCAAAATTGTTTTAAGAAGAATTCAATTGCCTCAATATAACATATCTATTTGAAGACTTGTAGAGATTACTTTTGAAAATTTACCATTGGAATGCCTGGCATGGTTACCGAACCAATCATTCCGGTGGTAAATTTATTTTCAAAAATAGCATTCTCATCATTAAATTGCAAATGAAAGTTTTTCAAGACCTTTGGAGAAGTTATGCTGGTCGTTTTGAGTGCTAAAGGGTTGAAATTTCATTATTTCAAAATACAAACAGAAAACAAAGCTGAGTAAACTACAACTAAATGTACGCATAATCTTCAACATAGGCTTGTGAGATTGGTGGTTTGAGTGATCACGATCAATTATTTAAATTACCCACACATACCAACAAATGCATATATCAATGAGGAAAGCCGGTGATTAGAAAGGTCAAGAGAAGACTACATGTATTTTTGAAATTATACCACTATAATGACCCAGGCTCGGTTGTCGAGGCAGTCATTCCAGTGATACATTTTCTAAAATAGTCCTCACTTGGCCTGCAAATGGACATACATAAGTTGAGAAAAATGATAATTTGTGTGGCCGATCATATTAAAGAGTAAATTCTGTTTTAATACACATATCAGCAAAAAAAACACGGCTTCTGCACTGGTCCTGAGAAATGTCCATTTACAGACCAAGCAGACAATTTTTGAAAATTTAGCACTGGAATGACCTGCTCGATGACCAATTGATGTACATTTTCTATGAGAAATTTTAAATTTTCTTGAACAAATTCGAGGGCTAAAAGACAGGTTTTGAAGTATTTTTTTGCAGTAGAAATTATTTACGATTATTCGATTATTTAATCATATAAATTCATGATTTAAAAAACAACAACAATTTTCAATTTAATCACGTAATCGCGCAAGTCTACTTCAAAATGAACTAATGGTAGGTTGTTTAATGATATAAGTTAACAGCGGAGGATACATTCAAAAATTAAAACATACAATTGCAATTACCAAACAACATCACACATATGTATATATATAGTGTCCAAATCTGCCTATCAATGTTACCACCCGCAAATTGAATCGAGGTTTATAATTCAACACAAAACGATCATGCCAAGATTTTAAGGTAACATTGGCTTTAAGAACGTAGATTGGCACGACTTCAATGAATACAGACAGGCCCGAAATAACTTGATGTTTCCAAAACAAAATAATATACATTGTTGAATATCTTGAACTTAACCCTTTAAACCTCGAATTTGTTCAAAAAAATGAAAATTTTCTCATAGAATAAATGCCCATTTGCTGACCAAGAAATTTTTTTTTTTTAAATTTACCACTGGAATGACTGGCTCTGTCAAAAATAGTCTTTGTTTGGTCTGCAAAATGGATATTTCTAAAGACAATTGCAGAAGTAATTTTTGTCTGATATGATTGTTAAAGGGTTAATTTGATTGGACAATAATCAAATTAAGTCTGAAATAGTCAACAGAACATTTCTGAGATTGTGTTCAAAATTGTACTACATGTATAATTAATAAATTACAATGTAGCATGTAACGTTTAATCTGGTTTTGGTTTCGGAAACATGTTAATTTATGTCTGATCTGTGCTGTACATATAAAATGCCCTGTCAATCAACCCTTTAAGGGGCAAGTCACCCAAAAAAGGTCTCTGCAGTGGTATCTTGAAATACATTTCATTTTCAGGCTAAGAGGACGTAAATCTTTGAATATATTCACCCCAGTCATTCCAGTGATAAATCTTCACAAATTAAGTCTTCTCTTGGCCTGCAAAAGGCCATTTAGCCATTTACCATGGAAACCTTTTGATTTTCTACACCAGGTTAAGTAATTTAACACTTATATCAATCTCAATAAAAAAAACCCGGCTACTGCAGTGGTCTTGAGAAATGCCCATTTTGCAGGCCAAAAGAACACCATTTTTGAAAATTTATCACTGGAATGACTGGCTCGATTATCGAGCCAGTCATTCCAGTGGTAAATTAAAAAAAATGGTATTCTTTTGGTTTGCAAAATGGACATTTTCTAAGAGAATTTAATTGAAATATTATTGAAAATCTCCAGAGTTAAGGGGTTAAGAGCAAGCTTGGGCAGGTAAGCATTAATTATATATCAATTTCAAAGGACCCATTTAACCCTTTACGCATAAAATTTGTTCAAGAAAATTCTAATTTTCTCATTAAAAATGTCCATTTGCAGGCCAAGAGAAGACTATTTTTGAAAGTTTATCACTGGAGTGACTGTCTCAATAACCGAGCCAGTCATTCCAGTCGTAAATTTTCAATAATAGTCTTCTCTTGGTCTGCAAATTGACATTTATCAAGACCACTGCAGAAGCCATGTTTGTCTGATACAAGTGTTTTAAGCGTTAATATACAGGTACATTGTAACAGTAACTTGTTGAATGTAATGAAACGAATTCCATTGGAATTTTGAAGCCATATTGCTGCAATGGCATGTTCAGACAAATGAGTTTCAAAATAATTAACAGAATCTTTCATAAACATATTGCAAAGAATTTCTTGTCGCCTATTGATTGTAAGGGTGAACAGGGTTAAATGTAAAAGATCTACTTGACAGTTAAATGATTATTTGTAATTGATACACTGTGACTAGCAGTATATTGAGTTTAATCAAATTTAATCAAATATAAATTTAACAATTTAAAGGTCTAATTTGGTCAAGAATATCAAAATACTTGCTTTATTGAATTTCCCTTTTTAAATACTTACCCCATAGAAAATGTAGTCTGCAGAAATTCAGCAGGCAGACAAGCAACCATGTTTTCAAAATTATACCACATTGTAAAATTTTATCGGACATTCTGTAATTTTCCTATTTTCGGGATTCAGACCAGGGTTGTGGAGTCCTAATGTACAGTCATACCATTGTATTTAAATTTAGGCCAAATCAGACAAGCTGTTTCCGATTTATCCATTACACTTCATTGTAAGATATTTTGCATTAAATTTTCAAAAATAGTCCTACTTGGTCTGCAAATGGAAATTTCACAATACCATTGTTTAGGGGTGTGCTCAAATGAGTTGAGCTGCTCACGATATCGTTTTTCTATTGCTCAAGATATCACGATATCGTAACCAGTACGAATCTTGCTATTATTATAAGACAAAATGATTATAACACGATCAAATTTGTTTATTTCAACATGGAAAACCTCTTTCAAAGAAATTGAAGGAAATTTCAATTTCCCTTTCTCCGAGATCTAACAATACTCACCATTCTATTACTTCTGATACAAGCTAGCCTGGATAGCTGGGCCATAGGACTATAGACTTAGTAAGCTTTACTGACTCCTGGAACCGGGTACTCGGCTCCCAACTGCCGAGTACCCGTTTGCCATGAAGCTCATATTGTTTGCATAGCCACCAAACAAGAGATACCATGGCTTGCCTCCGTGGGGCTGGGAGGCTGGGTCCGTAATATAATGGTGAGTATTGTTAGATCTCGGAGAAAGGGAAATTGAAATTTCCTTCATTCTCCTTCGATCAATACTCACCATTCTATTACTTCTGATATACACCAGATTTAGACAGTAACCTGGTGGGAAGGGGCACGCCATCAATTGCTACTTTTGCCCCTTGGAGAAAGAGCTAGACTTAAACTTGATTAATGGAGACCTAAAAGGACCATCAAGTTAACGGAACCGAATCACAAGAAAAGGGAGAGAACTCACGAACATGCATCTCGCCCGAAACACAAATATGCCAAGAGGGTTAACTGCTCTTTGCATATATATCAGCCTGGGAATGAGCATGAATATATAAGATGAATGAACATGATATATAGACATAATACAAAAAACTCAATCTTGAATTACCTCATGATATTTGGATTTCAGACGTGGAGCCTCCAACCATTCACTCGTCCGGCCATCAGTGACACAATCTGGTTAACATCCTCTCGCTCGACCATGTCTGCTTCTTAAATCTTTCTTACAAATGCCAAAAAAGGGAGAAGAGCAGTGTGGTCGTATAACTACATGTATGGTATCAAAACAGTGAGTGGATTGGCGGAGTCTGACACATCCCTCATATAGTAATCCGTGAAAGAGGACTCACAGTGCCATTGGGCAACGGCCATGATGTCCTCTAACGGAACACCATTGTTAAGGGCGGTCGAGGTGGCTATTCCTCTAACATCGTGTGCCCTTGCGCATTGCACCTGGTGCCCAGTCGCAATCTCATGGGTAGTCTGAATGCATTCAACTACACAACGAGAGATAAAATCCATGGATGCGGCGCCATATGGCTTCTTATGGCAGATCCACAGATGTCTATCATTCGACCGTTGCGAGTCTGTCCATTTTTTGTACTTAGTCAAAGCACAGACTGGGCACCAGACACTGGCATCACGATCAAACCTAGTTAGTTTCGGTATAATGATCGGTTTGCCGGGATATCTCAAAGATTGATTCTTTGACATAAACTCTGCTCTTGGCAGTAGATGCAGACCCTCTCCTGAGACAATAAATCGGTCCCTCCATGCTGAGAGTGCATGGATCTCACTGCGCCTTCTAGCTGAGGAAGCTGCCAATAGAAAGACTGCCTTTAGAGTCAAATGCTTTAGACTAGCCGAACGCAACGGATCGAAAGGGTGCTTGGCTAGTACATTAAGCACTAAAGATAGACTCCAGGCTGGAATGACTACCGGTTTTCTCAGTCAGAGATTGCTCATTCCCTTCACCATCACATTCAACTGGGCCACCTCTGGACTATCCCTGTTGGCTAGACAAGGGATAACTGATGCCAAAGCTGACTTGTATCCAGCAATTGTGACAGGAGCTAGTGCTGAAAAGAACAGCTCACAGAGAAAGTCTGCTATTTGCTGAATAGTGGATTGAAAGGTATCAATACCATTTCCTTCACACCAGTCTGCAAATCTGTTAACCTTGTTGTTATATGACTTGAAGGTTGACCTCCTTCTCGCAGCTGCAATGAAATTCGCAGTTTGTCGAGAAAAGCCTTCCGACGTTGTTTGAAAACATCCACGCAGTCAATTTGAACATTTCGGGGCGCTCGTGTAGGAAGTGTCCCTTGGCCTGGGAGATTATGTTCGGTATCTCGGGTAACTGCACTGGATTGTCCACCAGAAGATCCGTGACACACGCCCTGCTGGGCCAAAATGGCGCTATTAGCAGGACCAGGCACGGTTCCTCCCTGATCTTCGCCAATATCTTCAGTAGAAGAATGGTGGGTGGGTATCCGTAAGCGTGCATCCCTCTCCAGCTTATCGCCAGAGCGTCTGTATCGATGGCATTTGGATCTGGAATCGGCGAGACATAAGTCATGATTTGAGCATTTTCCTTTGTGGCGAACAAGTCCACGTTGGGTTTGCCCCAATGCTCGAAGATCCTGTGAAGAACTGGAGGGTTGAGAGACCATTCTGTTGGCAGAATTCTCTGTCTCCGAGACAAAGCATCCGCCAGAATGTTCAATCAGCCAGGAATGTGAGCTGCTTTCAGAACAATCAAGTAATTCCTGCACCATTCAATCAAATGCCACACTTTGATACATAGTGTGTGTGACTTGGTCCCGCCTTGGCGATTTATGTATGATACTACTGTCGAGTTGTCAGACCGTATCAATATCGCCTTGCCCCTGACTTTTGGAAGAAACTTTTCCAATGCCATGTCCACTGCCATCATTTCCAACAGATTGATATGCAGCTGGCTCTCTTGCACCCCCCCCCCCCCCACCAGTGATGCATCTGTGTACACGGAGAGCTGGGGGTGGGGTAGGTGCAGCGAAACCCTTACTAGGAGATCCTGACGCTTTTTCCACCATACAAGATGCGACATTATTGGCTCCAAAACTGGCACCAGTTTTGACAGGGGTTCTGTTCTCTGTTTCCACAGAGACATCAGGTACAACTGGATAGGATCTTCGCATCAGACCAGCGTACGGGATTACCTGCTCCATGGAGACCATCATGACCACCATCAGAAGAAACCGCCTTGCCTGAATGTGGTTTCCCAATCGAAAACTCTTGAGGATGGCTAACAGAGACACCACTCTGGGCTCTGACGGGTAAACCGAGCCCTCCTCGAGATCGAATCGCATCCCTAAATAAACGAACTGTTGAGTGGGCATCAACTCGGATTTCTCCTTGTTGACTATCCAGCCTAGATCTGAAAGTATCCACCTCTAACCTGGCTGATGTATCTGCTTTGATCAGCCAGTCGTCTATGTACATGTAGGTGTGAAGCGCCACGTTCTCTTTTCTGAGAAATGCTGTCACCGCAAGGGCCACTCTGGTGAAAACCTGTGGAGCTGTCGACAGGTCAAATGGGAGGACTACAAACTCCCACACTTGATTCTGAAAATCTCAGAAACCTGTGACAACTCCTGTTCATTGGAATGTGGAAATATGCATCTTTCAGATCGATCGATACACACCACATTCCCCTCCCTCAATCCTGCCATTACCGACCTCGGAGTTTCCATCTGAAACCGAGGTGTATGGATAAACCAATTTAATGGCCTGAGATTGAGTACGTGTCTCCATCCCCCTGTGCTCTTGGGGACAAGGAACATGTTTGAATAGAAGCCTGGAGTGTTCCGGTTTGCTGGTTTTATTGCTCCCTTCAGAAGCAAACCTGACACTTCGTTTTGAATGGCTTCTAACTTGTCTGGTTCCCTTGGTACAGGTGTTCAGACAGGTGCCAAAGACAGATTTTGTGGCGGAAAGTCCCACCACTCCGGCATGTACCCCTGGGATAACCATCCCAGGACCAGACTGTCTGACGTCACACTTCGCCAAGCCTCGACTTCGCGCATGAGCCTTCCACCCACTATAGACGCATTGATGCCTAATGCGGGTGTCTGGCTCAGGATCCGCTCTCCCCCCCCCCCTCCCCCTCTTGACGAGAGACTGAGAACCATTTTGGTCTTGGCGTGGCTGGTCTAACTGGCACCGCTGTTCCTGTCGCACAGGTGCGGTCCAGGCAGATACGAAGGGAGCCCTCATACCCTCAGGTACCATCCGCTCCCTTCTTTCCGCCCTTAGAGGACTTACCCTTCCCCTTCCCGCCTCTCGGGCGATCAGGAGCAACATTGGGGAGCGTAGGGGCCTCCACAACCTTCTTGGCCTTCTTCGCCGGAGGCGGCTGAAAAGACCCAGTAGAAGCAGAAGCAGCACTAGGCTTAGCTTTCGCCTTGCTTTTCTGCTTCTTAGAAGGTTGCCTGGTTAGCGGCTTGGCTACAGCCCCTAGTGCGTGCGCCTGACGCACTAGCTCTAGCTGCAGATTAACCGCCAACTGATTCTGCGCGATGTTGGCCGTGTCTTCTAAGATGGCCCGCGCTTGGCCACCAAAGATGCTAGGGCCAGTATGGGGTGTCACAAGAAGACGCTCCCTAACGGCAGTAGCCAGACGCATATGGTCAAGGACCATCTGCCTCCTAGACTTCGTCACACGCGCTTGCACCCTTGCCAATGCCTCCATAGACAGCACCAGACCGTCATTAACACATGAAAGCGCCACAGGTGGCACAGGGTGGCCTGCTCCCGCTTCAGCCCACAACGACTGAAGAAGGCGATAAGAATGATTGACAGCACTCGTTGCTACCCTCACCCCCTCATCGCATAGGGACAGGACTTCGTCTTGGTGTACCTGAGACTTGGGCCACCCGCTCCAGCACTCTGGACTCCCAGCACCTAGCGGTCATCCTCGGTGACCGTTGGGACAACACCATACCTGTCATATTCCGTGGAATACGACACCTCGCCCGCACCTCCCTGGAGGCCGCAGGAAGCTGGCCCTTGGTCAGGAGTTGTTTGCTATAAATAGCATCCAATAACTCCATAAACCTTGGATCCAGTCCAATAGACTGGATCCGGGCTGCGAGCAAGATCCCCATCCTAATCGATGCCACCGATGGACGGGGTGCATCCTCCTCGGCCGTGGTAAAAACCACAGACGGGTCTACCTACCCTGGCTAGCCAAGCCAGTCTCTGACCAATCTGTCTCCGAGGAGGACACTCCCATGAACACGTCACCCGTTGACATGTTCACGGCCCTACCAGCAATGGCCTCCCAGCTAGGAGCCATTGCTGATATGCCAGGAACTCTGGTACCGTACGGTTCCGCCACCACCCCATGAAAAATACCAGCCCATGGAGTAGGCCGGCACGGAAAACTGTGCGGACCCGTAATGGTTGAAGAACCGTGGCCAAACACGGGCGCCGATGGCACCCCATGCCTGACCAGGCGAGATAGGTGAGTACCACGCCTGGCCAGCCACACCCGTCACTGTGTCGGTTGGCGGCAAACCAACCATCACGGGACAGCTGCCCAGTACCGGACTGGCCTCAATCACGGGTGGAGCCGCTGCCCTGGCTTGCGCCAAGCCAGACAGATGGAGGACGGTTCCGTTCAGGACAGAATCGACCTCCATGCTCTCCACCTGCGGCATCTCAGGCCGCAGCTATCTCTCCTCCTCGGCTTCCTCATCTTCAGACCCCGAAGAGTCGTCACTAGATGAGGAAACCGTGGAGCGGACGGCTCCCATGCCTGACGGATCGGCCATCGCTACTGGACCACCCAGAGGAGGCCGCAGAGAGACAGAGCCCATCAAGCCGGAACCCGACGGGACTGCCAGGGGGTCGTACGAGACAGCTCCCTCGGTGGCCAGTCCAGAACCCTGTCCAAGGACAGGGTCTGAATCAAACACGGGAAGAGACTGCCCTACAACTTTTGGCAGAAGGGATGACACCAGCGTGGGCAGAACCTGCCATGCATAGCAGGACCAAACCACTCCGGCGGTGCCATCTCCGCTACCTCCGGTTGCAGACGTGGAACGCCCACAAGGGCCGAAACGGATGCTCCACGATTTGCTTTCGGACCCCCTGACCCCGCATCAGACCCTGCCAAGTTCTTCTTGGCAAGGAACTTAACCATCATGTCGGACGACCACACTGCACAAACGTTACACCTACGGTCAAGATTACATTTGGTACAACAGAAACAGACATGGTCCTTGAATAGAACCCTCACGAATTTATGGCACTCGTCACATGATGGCGGGGCTGGCTTGGCCTATAAATAAGCACAAACCTACAATAAGCAAGCGGAACGAAACAGGAATGGAAGGAAGACAATTAATTTTCAAATATTTTCATCATTAATTAACTGTTAACCCTCCCCGCAACGTTACAGCATTGACGTGATTATGACGACAAGAACGAAGCAGGCAATAATACACCCATACACTGATCCTCAAGGATGTATAACGGAACCAGGAATTATATCGTGGACTTGCCATTGGTGTGGTATAAGAATATCTGAATGATGTGGGTCTTGGAGGGACTTGCTATTGGTGTGGTATAAGAATATCTGAATGACGTGGGTCTTGGATGGACTTGCTATTGGTGTGGTATAAGAATATCTGAATGACGTGGGTCTTGGATGCACTTGCTATTGGTGTGGTATAAGAATATCTGAATGACGTGGGTCTTGGATGGACTTGCTATTGGTGTGGTATAAGAATATCTGAATGATGTGGGTCTTGGATGGACTTGCTATTGGTGTGGTATAAGAATATCTGAATGACGTGGGTCTTGGATGGACTTGCTATTGGTGTGGTATAAGAATATCTGAATGACGTGGGTCTTGGATGGACTTGCCATTGGTGTGGTATAAGAATATCTGAATGACGTGGGTCTTGGATGGACTTGCTATTGGTGTGGTATAAGAATATGTGAATGACGTGGGTCTTGGAGGGATTTGCTATTGGTGTGGTATAAGAATATCTGAATGACGTGGGTCTTGGATGGACTTGCTATTGGTGTGGTATAAGAATATATGAATGACGTGGGTCTTGGATGCACTTGCCATTGGTGTGGTATAAGAATATATGAATCACGTGGGTCTTGGATGCACTTGCCATTGGTGTGGTATAAGAATATATGAATGACGTGGGCCATGGATGGACTTGCCATTGGTGTGGTATAAGAATATCTGAATGACGTGGGTCTTGGGAGGGATTTGCTATTGGTGTGGTATAAGAATATCTGAATGACGTGGGTCTTGGAGGGATTTGCTATTGGTGTGGTATAGGAATATCTGAATGACGTGGGTCTTGGAGGGATTTGCTATTGGTGTGGTATAAGAATATCTGAATGACGTGGTTCTTGGGAGGGATTTGCTATTGGTGTGGTATAAGAATATATGAATGACGTGGGTCTTGGAGGGATTTGCTATTGGTGTGGTATAAGAATATCTGAATGACATGGGTCTTGGGAGGGATTTGCCATTGGTGTGGTATAAGAATATCTGAATGACGTGGGTCTTGGATGGACTTGCTATTGGTGTGGTATAAGAATATCTGAATGACGTGGGTCTTGAAGGGATTTGCTATTGGTGTGGTATAAGAATATCTGAATGACGTGGGTCTTGGAGGTATTTGCTATTGGTGTGGTATAAGAATATCTGAATGACGTGGGTCTTGCGAGGGATTTGCTATTGGTGTGGTATAAGAATATCTGAATGACGTGGGTCTTGGAGGGATTTGCTATTGGTGTGGTATAGGAATATCTGAATGATGTGGGTCTTGGAGGGATTTGCTATTGGTGTGGTATAAGAATATCTGAATGATGTGGGTCTTGGGAGGGATTTGCTATTGGTGTGGTATAAGAATATAAGAATGACGTGGGTCTTGGAGGGATTTGCAATTGGTGTGGTATACGAATATCTGAATGACGTGGGTCTTGGGAGGGATTTGCTATTGGTGTGGTATAAGAATATCTGAATGACGTGGGTCTTGGATGGACTTGCTATTGGTGTGGTATAAGAATATCTGAATGACGTGGGTCTTGGAGGGATGTGCTATTGGTGTGGTATAAGAATATCTGAATGACGTGGGTATTGGACAGTCTTGCCATTGGTGTGGTATAAGAATATCTGAATGACGTGGGTCTTGGACGGACTTGCCATTGGTGTGGCATAAGAATATCTGATTGACGTGGGTCTTGGATGGACTTGCTATTGGTGTGGTATAAGAATATCTGAATGACGTGGGTCTTGGATGGATTTGCTATTGGTGTGGTATAAGAATATCTGAATGACGTGGGTCTTGGACAGACTTGCCATTGGTGTGGTATAAGAATATCTGAATGACGTGGGTCTTGGAGGGATTTGCTATTGGTGTGGTATAAGAATATATGAATGACGTGGGTCTTGGAGGGATTTGCTATTGGTGTGGTATAAGAATATCTGAATGACGTGGGTCTTGGAGGGATTTGCTATTGGTGTGGTATAAGAATATCTGAATGACGTGGGTCTTGGGAGGGATTTGCTATTGGTGTGGTATAAGAGTATATGAATGACGTGGGTCTTGGAGGGATTTGCTATTGGTGTGGTATAAGAATATATGAATGACGTGGGTCTTGGAGGGATTTGCTATTGGTGTGGTATAAGAATATATGAATGACGTGGGTCTTGGAGGGATTTGCTATTGGTGTGGTATAAGAATATATGAATGACGTGGGTCTTGGAGGGATTTGCCATTGGTGTGGTATAAGAATATCTGAATGACGTGGGTCTTGGATGGACTTGCTATTGGTGTGGTATAAGAATATCTGAATGACGAGGGTCTTGGAGGGATTTGCTATTGGTGTGGTATAAGAATATCTGAATGACGTGGGTCTTGGGACGGATTTGCTATTGGTGTGGTATAAGAATATCTGAATGACGTGGGTCTTGGGACGGATTTGCTATTGGTGTGGTATAAGAATATCTGAATGATGTGGGTCTTGGGAGGGATTTGCTATTGGTGTGGTATAAGAATATCTGAATGACGTGGGTCTTGGATGGACTTGCTATTGGTGTGGTATAAGAATATATGAATGACGTGGGTCTTGGAGGGATTTGCTATTGGTGTGGTATAAGAATATCTGAATGACGTGGGTCTTGGAGGGATTTGCTATTGGTGTGGTATAAGAATATCTGAATGACGTGGGTCTTGGGAGGGATTTGCTATTGGTGTGGTATAAGAATATCTGAATGACGTGGGTCTTGGGAGGGATTTGCCATTGGTGTGCTATAAGAATATCTGAATGACGTGGGTCTTGGATGGACTTGCTATTGGTGTGGTATAAGAATATCTGAATGACGTGGGTCTTGGAGGGATTTGCTATTGGTGTGGTATAAGAATATCTGAATGACGTGGGTCTTGGGACGGATCTGCTATTGGTGTGGTATAAGAATATCTGAATGACGTGGGTCTTGGGACGGATTTGCTATTGGTGTGGTATAAGAATATCTGAATGACGTGGGTCTTGGGAGGGATTTGCTATTGGTGTGGTATAGGAATATCTGAATGATGTGGGTCTTGGAGGGATTTGCTATTGGTGTGGTATAAGAATATCTGAATGATGTGGGTCTTGGGAGGGATTTGCTATTGGTGTGGTATAAGAATATAAGAATGACGTGGGTCTTGGAGGGATTTGCTATTGGTGTGGTATACGAATATCTGAATGACGTGGGTCTTGGGAGGGATTTGCTATTGGTGTGGTATAAGAATATCTGAATGACGTGGGTCTTGGATGGACTTGCTATTGGTGTGGTATAAGAATATCTGAATGACGTGGGTCTTGGAGGGATGTGCTATTGGTGTGGTATAAGAATATCTGAATGACGTGGGTATTGGACAGTCTTGCCATTGGTGTGGTATAAGAATATCTGAATGACGTGGGTCTTGGACGGACTTGCCATTGGTGTGGCATAAGAATATCTGATTGACGTGGGTCTTGGATGGACTTGCTATTGGTGTGGTATAAGAATATCTGAATGACGTGGGTCTTGGATGGATTTGCTATTGGTGTGGTATAAGAATATCTGAATGACGTGGGTCTTGGACAGACTTGCCATTGGTGTGGTATAAGAATATCTGAATGACGTGGGTCTTGGAGGGATTTGCTATTGGTGTGGTATAAGAATATATGAATGACGTGGGTCTTGGAGGGATTTGCTATTGGTGTGGTATAAGAATATCTGAATGACGTGGGTCTTGGAGGGATTTGCTATTGGTGTGGTATAAGAATATCTGAATGACGTGGGTCTTGGGAGGGATTTGCTATTGGTGTGGTATAAGAGTATATGAATGACGTGGGTCTTGGAGGGATTTGCTATTGGTGTGGTATAAGAATATATGAATGACGTGGGTCTTGGAGGGATTTGCTATTGGTGTGGTATAAGAATATATGAATGACGTGGGTCTTGGAGGGATTTGCTATTGGTGTGGTATAAGAATATATGAATGACGTGGGTCTTGGAGGGATTTGCCATTGGTGTGGTATAAGAATATCTGAATGACGTGGGTCTTGGATGGACTTGCTATTGGTGTGGTATAAGAATATCTGAATGACGTGGGTCTTGGAGGGATTTGCTATTGGTGTGGTATAAGAATATCTGAATGACGTGGGTCTTGGGACGGATTTGCTATTGGTGTGGTATAAGAATATCTGAATGACGTGGGTCTTGGGACGGATTTGCTATTGGTGTGGTATAAGAATATCTGAATGACGTGGGTCTTGGGAGGGATTTGCTATTGGTGTGGTATAAGAATATCTGAATGACGTGGGTCTTGGATGGACTTGCTATTGGTGTGGTATAAGAATATATGAATGACGTGGGTCTTGGAGGGATTTGCTATTGGTGTGGTATAAGAATATCTGAATGACGTGGGTCTTGGAGGGATTTGCTATTGGTGTGGTATAAGAATATCTGAATGACGTGGGTCTTGGGAGGGATTTGCTATTGGTGTGGTATAAGAATATCTGAATGACATGGGTCTTGGGAGGGATTTGCCATTGGTGTGCTATAAGAATATTTCTGAATGACGTGGGTCTTGGATGGACTTGCTATTGGTGTGGTATAAGAATATCTGAATGACGTGGGTCTTGGAGGGATTTGCTATTGGTGTGGTATAAGAATATCTGAATGACGTGGGTCTTGGGACGGATTTGCTATTGGTGTGGTATAAGAATATCTGAATGACGTGGGTCTTGGGACGGATTTGCTATTGGTGTGGTATAAGAATATCTGAATGACGTGGGTCTTGGGAGGGATTTGCTATTGGTGTGGTATAAGAATATCTGAATGACGTGGGTCTTGGATGGACTTGCTATTGGTGTGGTATAAGAATATATGAATGACGTGGGTCTTGGAGGGATTTGCTATTGGTGTGGTATAAGAATATCTGAATGACGTGGGTCTTGGAGGGATTTGCTATTGGTGTGGTATAAGAATATCTGAATGACGTGGGTCTTGGGAGGGATTTGCCATTGGTGTGGTATAAGAATATTTGAATGACGTGGGTCTTGGATGGACTTGCTATTGGTGTGGTATAAGAATATCTGAATGACGTGGGTCTTGAAGGGATTTGCTATTGGTGTGGTATAAGAATATCTGAATGACGTGGGTCTTGGAGATATTTGCTATTGGTGTGGTATAAGAATATCTGAATGACGTGGGTCTTGGGAGGGATTTGCTATTGGTGTGGTATAAGAATATCTGAATGACGTGGGTCTTGGAGGGATTTGCTATTGGTGTGGTATAGGAATATCTGAATGACGTGGGTCTTGGAGGGATTTGCTATTGGTGTGGTATAAGAATATCTGAATGACGTGGGTCTTGGGAGGGATTTGCTATTGGTGTGGTATAAGAATATATGAATGACGTGGGTCTTGGAGGGATTTGCTATTGGTGTGGTATAAGAATATCTGAATGAACTGGGTCTTGGGAGGGATTTGCCATTGGTGTGGTATAAGAATATCTGAATGACGTGGGTCTTGGATGGACTTGCTATTGGTGTGGTATAAGAATATCTGAATGACGTGGGTCTTGAAGGGATTTGCTATTGGTGTGGTATAGGAATATCTGAATGATGTGGGTCTTGGGAGGGATTTGCTATTGGTGTGGTATAAGAGTATATGAATGACGTGGGTCTTGGAGGGATTTGCTATTGGTGTGGTATAAGAATATATGAATGACGTGGGTCTTGGAGGGATTTGCTATTGGTGTGGTATAAGAATATATGAATGACGTGGGTCTTGGAGGGATTTGCTATTGGTGTGGTATAAGAATATATGAATGACGTGGGTCTTGGAGGGATTTGCCATTGGTGTGGTATAAGAATATCTGAATGACGTGGGTCTTGGATGGACTTGCTATTGGTGTGGTATAAGAATATCTGAATGACGTGGGTCTTGGAGGGATTTGCTATTGGTGTGGTATAAGAATATCTGAATGACGTGGGTCTTGGGACGGATTTGCTATTGGTGTGGTATAAGAATATCTGAATGACGTGGGTCTTGGGACGGATTTGCTATTGGTGTGGTATAAGAATATCTGAATGACGTGGGTCTTGGGAGGGATTTGCTATTGGTGTGGTATAAGAATATCTGAATGACGTGGGTCTTGGATGGACTTGCTATTGGTGTGGTATAAGAATATCTGAATGACGTGGGTCTTGGATGGACTTGCTATTGGTGTGGTATAAGAATATCTGAATGACGTGGGTCTTGGAGGGATTTGCTATTGGTGTGGTATAAGAATATCTGAATGACGTGGGTCTTGGGACGGATTTGCTATTGGTGTGGTATAAGAATATCTGAATGACGTGGGTCTTGGGACGGATTTGCTATTGGTGTGGTATAAGAATATCTGAATGACGTGGGTCTTGGGAGGGATTTGCTATTGGTGTGGTATAAGAATATCTGAATGACGTGGGTCTTGGATGGACTTGCTATTGGTGTGGTATAAGAATATATGAATGACGTGGGTCTTGGAGGGATTTGCTATTGGTGTGGTATAAGAATATCTGAATGACGTGGGTCTTGGAGGGATTTGCTATTGGTGTGGTATAAGAATATCTGAATGACGTGGGTCTTGGGAGGGATTTGCCATTGGTGTGGTATAAGAATATTTGAATGACGTGGGTCTTGGATGGACTTGCTATTGGTGTGGTATAAGAATATCTGAATGACGTGGGTCTTGAAGGGATTTGCTATTGGTGTGGTATAAGAATATCTGAATGACGTGGGTCTTGGAGATATTTGCTATTGGTGTGGTATAAGAATATCTGAATGACGTGGGTCTTGGGAGGGATTTGCTATTGGTGTGGTATAAGAATATCTGAATGACGTGGGTCTTGGAGGGATTTGCTATTGGTGTGGTATAGGAATATCTGAATGACGTGGGTCTTGGAGGGATTTGCTATTGGTGTGGTATAAGAATATCTGAATGACGTGGGTCTTGGGAGGGATTTGCTATTGGTGTGGTATAAGAATATATGAATGACGTGGGTCTTGGAGGGATTTGCTATTGGTGTGGTATAAGAATATCTGAATGAACTGGGTCTTGGGAGGGATTTGCCATTGGTGTGGTATAAGAATATCTGAATGACGTGGGTCTTGGATGGACTTGCTATTGGTGTGGTATAAGAATATCTGAATGACGTGGGTCTTGAAGGGATTTGCTATTGGTGTGGTATAGGAATATCTGAATGATGTGGGTCTTGGGAGGGATTTGCTATTGGTGTGGTATAAGAGTATATGAATGACGTGGGTCTTGGAGGGATTTGCTATTGGTGTGGTATAAGAATATATGAATGACGTGGGTCTTGGAGGGATTTGCTATTGGTGTGGTATAAGAATATATGAATGACGTGGGTCTTGGAGGGATTTGCTATTGGTGTGGTATAAGAATATATGAATGACGTGGGTCTTGGAGGGATTTGCCATTGGTGTGGTATAAGAATATCTGAATGACGTGGGTCTTGGATGGACTTGCTATTGGTGTGGTATAAGAATATCTGAATGACGTGGGTCTTGGAGGGATTTGCTATTGGTGTGGTATAAGAATATCTGAATGACGTGGGTCTTGGGACGGATTTGCTATTGGTGTGGTATAAGAATATCTGAATGACGTGGGTCTTGGGACGGATTTGCTATTGGTGTGGTATAAGAATATCTGAATGACGTGGGTCTTGGGAGGGATTTGCTATTGGTGTGGTATAAGAATATCTGAATGACGTGGGTCTTGGATGGACTTGCTATTGGTGTGGTATAAGAATATCTGAATGACGTGGGTCTTGGGAGGGATTTGCTATTGGTGTGGTATAAGAATATCTGAATGACATGGGTCTTGGGAGGGATTTGCTATTGGTGTGGTATGCAGGAAATGTCAATTTCCCTTTCTCCGAGATCTAACAATACTCACCATTCTGTTACTTCTGATATACAGCTGGCCTTGACAGCGGCTCTAGGATTATAGACTTAGAAAGCTTTATCGACTCCTGGGAACCGGGTACTCGGCTCCCAACTGCCGAGTACCCGTTTACCATAGAGCTCATATTGTTTGCATAGCCACCAAACAAGAGAAAACTATGGCTTGCCTCCGTGGGGCTGGGAGGCTGGGTCCGTAACAGAATGGTGAGTATTGTTAGATCTCGGAGAAAGGGAAATTGACATTTCCTGCATTCTCCTTCGATCAATACTCACCATTCTGTTACTTCTGATATACACCAGATTTGATCAGTAACCTGGTGGGAAGGGGCAAGCCATACATGCTAATTTTGCCCCTTGGAGAAAGATTTTAGACTTCAAACTTGACTAACGGAGACCTAAAAGGACCGCCAAGTTCACGGAACCGAATCACATTCGCGTCACAGCACCCCCCCCCCCTTTTTCCTCCTAAGAAAAGGGAGAGAACTAACGAACATGTATCTCGCCTGAAAACACCAATATGCCAAGAGGGTTAACTACTCCCTGCATATCGCTTGTATTAGCCTGGGAATGAGCATGAATATATAAGATGAATGAACATGATACATATACATAATACAAAAAACTCTCACTTGTTGAATTACCTTATGATAACAGGACTTCAGACGTACCGCCTACAACCATTCACCGGTTCGGCCATCAGTGACACAATCTGGTTGACATCCTCTCGCTTGACCATGCCTGCTTTAGGTTCTTTTCTTACCAAAGTGAAAAAAGGGGAAAAGCAGTGTGGTCACTAACTATCGTTTCAAAACAGCTAAAGCGAGTGGATTGGCTGAGTCTGACACATCCCTCATATAGTAATCCGTAAATGAGGACTCACAGTGCCATTGTGCAACGGCCATGATGTCCTCTAACGGAACACCATTGTAAAGGGCGGTCGAGGCGGCTATTCCTCTAACATTGTGTGCCCTTACGCCCTGCACCTGGTGCCCAGTCGCCATCTCATGAGTAGTCTGAATGCATTCGACCACCCAACGAGAGATAGTATCCATGGATGCGGCGCCATAAGGCTTTTTATGGCAGATCCACAGATGTCTATCGTTCGACCGTAACGAGTCAGTCCGTTTCTTGTACTTAGTCAAAGCACGGACCGGGCACCAGACACTGGCATCACGATCAAACCTGGTTAACTTCGGTATAATGATCGGTTTGCCGGGATATCTCAAAGATTGGTTCTTTGACATAAATTCTGCCCTTGGCAGAAGACGCAGACCTTCTCCAGAAACAATAAATCGGTTCCTCTCTGCCGAAAGCGCATGGATCTCACTGCGCCTTCTAGCTGAGGAAGCTGCCAATAGAAAGACCGCCTTTAGAGTCAAATGCTTTAGACTAGCCGAACGCAACGGTTCGAATGGGTGCTTGGCCAGTACATTAAGCACTAAAGATAGACTCCAGGCTGGAATGACTACCGGTTGTCTCGGGCGGAGATTGCTCATTCCCTTCAACATCACGTTTAACTGGGCCACCTCTGGACTATCCCTGTTGGCTAGACAAGGGATAACTGATGCCAAAGCTGACTTGTATCCAGCAATTGTGACGGGAGCTAGTCCTGTAAAGAACAGCTCAAAGAGAAAGTCTGCTATTTGCTGAATAGTGGATTGAAAGGTATCAATACCCTTTTCTTCACACCAGTCTGCAAATCTGTTAACCTTGTTGTTATATGACTTGAAGGTTGACCTCCTTCTCGCAGCCGCAATGAAATCAGCAGCCTGTCGAGAAAAGCCTTCCGACGTGGAACGTTGTTTGACAACATCCACGCAGTCAATTTGAACATTTCGGGACGCTCGTGTAGGAAGCGTCCCTTGGCCTGGGAGATTATGTTCGGAATCTCGGGCAACTGCACAGGATTTTCCACCAGCAGATCTAGAAGATCCGTGAACCACGCCCTGCTCGGCCAATACGGCGCTATTAGCAGGACCAGACACGGCTCCTCCCTGACCTTCACCAATACCTTCGGTAGAAGAATGGTGGGTGGGTACGCGTACGCGTGCATCCCTCTCCAGCTTATCGCCAGAGCGTCTGTATCGACGGCATTTGGATCTGGAATCGGCGAGACATATGTCATGATTTGAGCATTTTCCTTTGTGGCGAACAAGTCCACGTTGGGTTTGCCCCAATGCTCGAAGATCCGTCGTAGAACTGGAGGGTTGAGGGACCATTCTGTTGGCAAGATTCTCTGTCTGCGAGACAAAGCATCCGCCAGAATGTTCAATCGGCCAGGAATATGAGCTGCTTTCAAAACAACCGAGTAATTCCTGCACCATTGAATCAAGTGCCACACCCTGATGCACAGGGTGGGCGACCTGGTCCCGCCTTGGCGATTTATATATGATACTACTGTCGAATTGTCCGACCGTATCAATATCACCTTGCCCCTGATCATCGGAAGGAACTCTTCCAACGCCAGTTCCACTGACATCATTTCCAACAGATTGATATGCAGCTGACTCTCCGGGAGAGTCCATGTGCCTGAGACCTGGTGTTCTCCCAGGCAGGCACCCCACCCCTCCAGCGATGCATCCGTGTAAACGGACAGCTGGGGGTGGGGTAGGTGCAGCGAAACCCCTATTAGGAGATTCTGACGCTGTTTCCACCATAGAAGATGCGATATTATCGGCTCCAAAACTGGCACCAGTTTTGACAGGGGTTCTGTTCTCTGTTTCCACAGAGACATCTGATACAACTGGATAGGTCTTCGCATTAGAGCAGCGTACGGGATAACCTGCTCCGTGGAGACCATCATGCCCAGCATCTGAAGGAACCGCCTCGCCTGAATGTGGTTTCCCACTCGAAAACTCCTGAGGATGGCTAACAGAGACACCACTCTGGGCTCTGATGGGTAAACCCTGCCCTCCTCGAGGTCGAATCGCATCCCCAAATAAACGAATGTTGAGTGGGCGTCAACTCGGATTTCTCCTCATTGACTATCCAGCCTAGATCTGAAAGTAACTTCAGAGTCAGAGCAGTATCCACGTTCAACCTGGCTGCCGAGTCTGCCTTGAGCAGCCAGTCGTCTATGTAGGTGTGTAGCGCCACGTTCTCTTTTCTGAGAAACGCTGTCACCGCAAGGACCACTCTTGTGAAAACCCTCGGAGCTGTCGACAGGCCAAACGGGAGAACTGTAAACTCCCATACTTGATTCTGAAACGCAAATCTCAGAAACCTGTGCCAACTCTGATTCATAGGAATGTGGAAATATGCATCTTTCAGATCGATCGATACACACCACATTCCTTTCCTCAATCCTGCCATTACCGACCTCGGCGTTTCCATCTGGAACCGAGGCGTATGGATAAACCAATTTAATGGCCTGAGATTGAGTATGGGTCTCCATCCCCCTGTGCTCTTGGGGACAAGGAAGCCTGGAGTGTTCCGGTTTGCTGGTTTTATTGCTCCCTTCAGAAGCAAACCCGACACTTCCTTTTGAACGGCTTCTAACTTGTCTGGCTCCCTTGGTACGGGTGTCCAGACAGGTGCCAAAGACAGATTTTGTGGCGGAAAGTCCCACCACTCCGGCATGTAACCCTGGGATAACCATCCCAGGACCAGACTGTCTGACGTCACACCTCGCCAGGCCTCGACGAAACGCATGAGCCTTCCACCCACCATAGACGCCTCGACGTCTAACGGGGTTGTCCGGCTTGCAGTCCGCCCCCCCCCCCCCCCCCTTTCTTAACGAGAGAGAGTGAGAACCATTTCGTTCTAGGCACGACGGGTATAACTGGCACCGCTGTTCCTGTCGCACAGGTGCGGTCCAGGCGGATATGAAGGGAGCTTGCGTACCCTCAGGTACGCTTCGGCCCCTTCTGTCCGCCCTTTGAGGCCTTCCCCTTGCCCTTCCCACCTCTAGGGCGGTCAGGAGCAACATTGGGGAGGGTAGGCGCCTCTACAACCTTCCTGGGTTTCTTCGCCGGCGGCGGCTCCGAGAACCCAGCCGAAACAGACGTCACAATAGGCCTGGCTTTCGCCTTGCTCTTATGCTTTTTCTGTTTCTTTGAAGGCTGTCCCGTTAGCGGTTTGCCCACAGCCCCTAGTGCGTGCGCTTGCCGCACTAGCTCTAGCTGTAGATTTACCGCTAACCGATTCAGCGCAATACTGGCGGTGTCCTCTAAGATGGCCCGCGCTTGGCCACCAAAGATGCTAGGCCCTGTCAGGGGCGTCCCAAGAAGACGTTCCCTGACTGCCGTAGTCGGACGCATATGGTCAATGACCATTTACCTCCTGGACTTCGTCACTCGCGCTTGCACCCTTGCCAATGCGTCCATTGACAGCACCAAGCCGTCATTAACACACGATAGCGCCACAGGTGGCACAGGGTGGCCTGCCCCCGCTTCAGCCCACACCGACTGAAGTAGACGATAAGAGTGCCCTCACACCCTCATCGCATAGGGCCAGGACTTCTTCCTGGTGTACCTGGGACTTATCCACTAGTGCCGGACCGGGACCATCCGACCCGGCACTCTGGACGCCCAGTACCCATCGGTCATCCTCCGTGACCGACGGGACTACACCATACCTGTCGTATTCACCCCGCGGAATACGACATCTTGCCCGTACCTCCCTGGAGGCCGCAGGGAGCTGACCCTTGGTCATTAGTTGTTTACTATAAATAGCATCCAACAAATCAATGAACCGTGGATCCAGTCCCACTGACTGGATCCGGGCCGCGGGCAAAATCCCCGTCCTAATCGACGCAACCGACGGACGGGGCACATCTTCATCGGCCGTGGCCGAAACCACAGACGGGTCCACTCTGGCTAGCCACGCCAGAGCATCAGACCAATCTACCTCCGAAGAAGATACCCCCGCAAACACGTCACCCGTTGACGTGCTCACGGGTCTGCCAGCCACGGCCTCCCGGCAAGGAGCCACGGCTGACACGCCAGGCACTCCGCTACCACACGGTTCCGCCGCCACCCCATGAAACACTCCGGTCCATGGGGTAGGTCCGCACGGAAAACCGTACGGACCCGTAACCGTCGCGGAACCATAGCCGGACACGGGCGCCAACGGCACCCCATGTCCGGCTGCCGGACCAGGCGAGATAGGTGAGTACCACGCCTGGCCCGGCACACCCGTTCCCCTGACGGCTGGTGACAAACCAAGCCGCGCGGAACCAGTGCACGGTAACGGATTGGCCTCAGCCGCAGGTGGAGCCTCTGACCTGGCTTGCGCCAAACCAGACAAATGGAGGCCGGTTCCGTCCAGGACGGAATCAACCTCCATATTCTCCACCTGCGGCTTCACGGGCCGCAGCAACCTCTCCTCCTCGGCCTCATCGTCTTCAGACTCCGAAGAGCCGTCACTAGACGAATCAACCGTGGAGCCGTCCTGGCGGACGGCTCCCACACCTGACGGACCGGCCACTGCTACTGGACCACCCGGAGGTGGCCGCAGAGAGACAGAACCCGTCTGGCCGAAGCCAGACGGGACCGCCAGGGGGCCGTACGAGACGGCCCCCTCGGTAACCAGTCCAGAATCCTGTCCGAGGACAGGATCCGTACCAGGCATGGGGAGAAACTGCCCCCCAACCTTTGGTAGCAGGGACGACACCAGCGTGGGCAGAACGCTATGCAGAAAACCCTGCATAGCCGGACCAAACCACGCCAGCGGTGCCATCTCCGCCACCTCCAGCTGGGGACGTGGAGCACCCCCACCGGCCGAACCGGGCGCTCCACGATTTCCTCTCGGACCGCCTGACCCCGCGTCAGACCCAGCCAAGTCCTTCTGGGCAAGGAACTTAACCATCGTTTCGACGGACCACACTGCACAAACATTATACCTATGATCTATATTACACAGGGCACACCTAAAACAGACATGGTCCTTGAACATTACACGGACAAACTTATGGCAGTCGTCACATGATGGCGGGGCTGGCTTGGCCTATAAAATAAGCACAAACCTACAATAAACAAGCGGAACGAGACACGGATGGAAGGCAGACAATTAATTTTCAAATATTTTGACTCATAAATTAACCGTAACCTCCCCGCACCCCACCCCGCCACGTTACAACAACGATCGCATTGATTATGATGACAAGTACGCGGCGGGCACAACACACCCATAATAGATCCTACAGGATGTGTAACGGCTCCAGGAATCATATCGCATAGCATTCAGGGTATATTTACTAATCAATATAAATTATACTCCTAACGAACGCAGCACGATATGTGAAGAAAACAACAAAATGTATAACAAAACTGCTGTCTCACACGGTAAAACCGCAGACCACACATCTACTCAAGAATTTTGAAACCACCGATCATTGCAAACCGATCGTGATCGCACGTAAACTTGATCATTCTAAAGTTTCCGGTACCATTTTTAGTACGCAGCACCCAGAATAAGATGCGCGAATTAATGAAAAATTTTTCTTCACATAAACATGCGAGCGACCGGGTGTGACGTCACCCGCTCGGATTCTATGGAGAACGACGTCAGCCGATATTCGTGTTAGAAATACCGTAGCAAACACCTATTTTCATATCTGCCGATCGCCTGTTGGGGTTTAAAGAAGGCGATCGTCTGGCATATATCGTTGCTAGCACACGTCCCAGATTCTATGGGGTCAGAAATTGGAACATGCGACACAACGAAATTTAGAGACCTAAGTCTTTTAACTATGGATAATAAAGAACAATACAACCTGGTTGTCTTGGGTGGTATTCTCCATAGTCCTTAGTTATCCTTTCAGAACACACAAACTATCACTGATTAAAGACTTAGATTATTTTAAAACACTAAAATCCTTAATGCAAAAAGCATGTATTGCTCTTGTTGCTATGCAAACAAGAATGAGCTCTATGGTAAACGGGTACTCGGCAGTTGGGAGCCGAGTACCCGGTTCCCAGGAGTCGGTAAAGCTTTCTAAGTCTATAATCCTAGAGCCGCTGTCAAGGCCAGCTGTATATCAGAAGTAACAGAATGGTGAGTATTGATCGAAGGAGAATAAGAATATCTGACTGACGTGGGTCTTGGATGGACTTGCTATTGGTGTGGTATAAGAATATATGAATGACGTGGGTCTTGGAGGGATTTGCTATTGGTGTGGTATAAGAATATCTGAATGACGTGGGTCTTGGGAGGGATTTGCCATTGGTGTGGTATAAGAATATCTGAATGACGTGGGTCTTGGATGGACTTGCTATTGGTGTGGTATAAGAATATCTGAATGACGTGGGTCTTGAAGGGATTTGCTATTGGTGTGGTATAAGAATATCTGAATGATGTGGGTCTTGGGAGGGATTTGCTATTGGTGTGGTATAAGAATATCTGAATGACGTGGGTCTTGGGAGGGATTTGCTATTGGTGTGGTATAAGAATATCTGAATGACGTGGGTCTTGGGAGGGATTTGCTATTGGTGTGGTATAAGAATATCTGAATGACGTGGGTCTTGGGAGGGATTTGCTATTGGTGTGGTATAAGAATATCTGAATGACGTGGGTCTTGGATGGACTTGCTATTGGTGTGGTATAAGAATATCTGAATGACGTGGGTCTTGGAGGGATTTGCTATTGGTGTGGTATAAGAATATCTGAATGACGTGGGTCTTGGAGGGATTTGCTATTGGTGTGGTATAAGAATATCTGAATGACGTGGGTCTTGGAGGGATTTGCTATTGGTGTGGTATAAGAATATCTGAATGACGTGGGTCTTGGAGGGATTTGCTATTGGTGTGGTATAAGAATATCTGAATGACGTGGGTCTTGGAGGGATTTGCTATTGGTGTGGTATAAGAATATCTGAATGACGTGGGTCTTGGGAGGGATTTGCTATTGGTGTGGTATAAGAATATCTGAATGACGTGGGTCTTGGAGGGATTTGCTATTGGTGTGGTATAAGAATATCTGAATGACGTGGGTCTTGGAGGGATTTGCTATTGGTGTGGTATAAGAATATCTGAATGACGTGGGTCTTGGAGGGATTTGCTATTGGTGTGGTATAAGAATATCTGAATGACGTGGGTCTTGGAGGGATTTGCTATTGGTGTGGTATAAGAATATATGAATGACGTGGGTCTTGGAGGGATTTGCTATTGGTGTGGTATAAGAATATCTGAATGACGTGGGTCTTGGAGGGTATTTGCTATTGGTGTGGTATAAGAATATCTGAATGACGTGGGTCTTGGGACGGATTTGCTATTGGTGTGGTATAAGAATATCTGAATGACGTGGGTCTTGGGAGGGATTTGCTATTGGTGTGGTATAAGAATATCTGAATGACGTGGGTCTTGGATGGACTTGCTATTGGTGTGGTATAAGAATATCTGAATGACGTGGGTCTTGGAGGGATTTGCTATTGGTGTGGTATAAGAATATCTGAATGACGTGGGTCTTGGGAGGGATTTGCTATTGGTGTGGTATAAGAATATCTGAATGACGTGGGTCTTGGGAGGGATTTGCTATTGGTGTGGTATAAGAATATCTGAATGACGTGGGTCTTGGGAGGGATTTGCTATTGGTGTGGTATAAGAATATCTGAATGACGTGGGTCTTGGATGGACTTGCTATTGGTGTGGTATAAGAATATCTGAATGACGTGGGTCTTGGAGGGATTTGCTATTGGTGTGGTATAAGAATATCTGAATGACGTGGGTCTTGGAGGGATTTGCTATTGGTGTGGTATAAGAATATCTGAATGACGTGGGTCTTGGGAGGGATTTGCTATTGGTGTGGTATAAGAATATCTGAATGACGTGGGTCTTGGGAGGGATTTGCTATTGGTGTGGTATAAGAATATCTGAATGACGTGGGTCTTGGGAGGGATTTGCCATTGGTGTGGTATAAGAATATCTGAATGACGTGGGTCTTGGGAGGGATTTGCTATTGGTGTGGTATAAGAATATCTGAATGACGTGGGTCTTGGGAGGGATTTGCTATTGGTGTGGTATAAGAATATCTGAATGACGTGGGTCTTGGGAGGGATTTGCTATTGGTGTGGTATAAGAATATCTGAATGACGTGGGTCTTGGATGGACTTGCTATTGGTGTGGTATAAGAATATCTGAATGACGTGGGTCTTGGAGGGATTTGCTATTGGTGTGGTATAAGAATATCTGAATGACGTGGGTCTTGGGAGGGATTTGCTATTGGTGTGGTATAAGAATATCTGAATGACGTGGGTCTTGGAGGGATTTGCTATTGGTGTGGTATAAGAATATCTGAATGACGTGGGTCTTGGGAGGGATTTGCTATTGGTGTGGTATAAGAATATCTGAATGACGTGGGTCTTGGAGGGATTTGCTATTGGTGTGGTATAAGAATATCTGAATGACGTGGGTCTTGGAGGGATTTGCTATTGGTGTGGTATAAGAATATCTGAATGACGTGGGTCTTGGAGGGATTTGCTATTGGTGTGGTATAAGAATATCTGAATGACGTGGGTCTTGGAGGGATTTGCTATTGGTGTGGTATAAGAATATCTGAATGACGTGGGTCTTGGAGGGATTTGCTATTGGTGTGGTATAAGAATATCTGAATGACGTGGGTCTTGGAGGGATTTGCTATTGGTGTGGTATAAGAATATCTGAATGACGTGGGTCTTGGAGGGATTTGCTATTGGTGTGGTATAAGAATATCTGAATGACGTGGGTCTTGGGAGGGATTTGCTATTGGTGTGGTATAAGAATATCTGAATGACGTGGGTCTTGGAGGGATTTGCTATTGGTGTGGTATAAGAATATCTGAATGACGTGGGTCTTGGAGGGATTTGCTATTGGTGTGGTATAAGAATATCTGAATGACGTGGGTCTTGGGAGGGATTTGCTATTGGTGTGGTATAAGAATATATGAATGACGTGGGTCTTGGAGGGATTTGCTATTGGTGTGGTATAAGAATATCTGAATGACGTGGGTCTTGGAGGGATTTGCTATTGGTGTGGTATAAGAATATCTGAATGACGTGGGTCTTGGAGGGATTTGCTATTGGTGTGGTATAAGAATATCTGAATGACGTGGGTCTTGGAGGGATTTGCTATTGGTGTGGTATAAGAATATCTGAATGACGTGGGTCTTGGAGGGATTTGCTATTGGTGTGGTATAAGAATATCTGAATGACGTGGGTCTTGGAGGGATTTGCTATTGGTGTGGTATAAGAATATCTGAATGACGTGGGTCTTGGAGGGATTTGCTATTGGTGTGGTATAAGAATATCTGAATGACGTGGGTCTTGGGAGGGATTTGCTATTGGTGTGGTATAAGAATATCTGAATGACGTGGGTCTTGGGAGGGATTTGCTATTGGTGTGGTATAAGAATATCTGAATGACGTGGGTCTTGGAGGGATTTGCTATTGGTGTGGTATAAGAATATCTGAATGACGTGGGTCTTGGAGGGATTTGCTATTGGTGTGGTATAAGAATATCTGAATGACGTGGGTCTTGGGAGGGATTTGCCATTGGTGTGGTATAAGAATATCTGAATGACGTGGGTCTTGGATGGACTTGCTATTGGTGTGGTATAAGAATATCTGAATGACGTGGGTCTTGAAGGGATTTGCTATTGGTGTGGTATAAGAATATCTGAATGACGTGGGTCTTGGGAGGGATTTGCTATTGGTGTGGTATAAGAATATCTGAATGACGTGGGTCTTGGGAGGGATTTGCTATTGGTGTGGTATAAGAATATCTGAATGACGTGGGTCTTGGGAGGGATTTGCTATTGGTGTGGTATAAGAATATCTGAATGACGTGGGTCTTGGATGGACTTGCTATTGGTGTGGTATAAGAATATCTGAATGACGTGGGTCTTGGAGGGATTTGCTATTGGTGTGGTATAAGAATATCTGAATGACGTGGGTCTTGGGAGGGATTTGCTATTGGTGTGGTATAAGAATATCTGAATGACGTGGGTCTTGGAGGGATTTGCTATTGGTGTGGTATAAGAATATCTGAATGACGTGGGTCTTGGGAGGGATTTGCTATTGGTGTGGTATAAGAATATCTGAATGACGTGGGTCTTGGAGGGATTTGCTATTGGTGTGGTATAAGAATATCTGAATGACGTGGGTCTTGGAGGGATTTGCTATTGGTGTGGTATAAGAATATCTGAATGACGTGGGTCTTGGAGGGATTTGCTATTGGTGTGGTATAAGAATATCTGAATGACGTGGGTCTTGGGAGGGATTTGCTATTGGTGTGGTATAAGAATATCTGAATGACGTGGGTCTTGGATGGACTTGCTATTGGTGTGGTATAAGAATATCTGAATGACGTGGGTCTTGGATGGACTTGCTATTGGTGTGGTATAAGAATATCTGAATGACGTGGGTCTTGGAGGGATTTGCTATTGGTGTGGTATAAGAATATCTGAATGACGTGGGTCTTGGATGGACTTGCTATTGGTGTGGTATAAGAATATCTGAATGACGTGGGTCTTGGAGGGATTTGCTATTGGTGTGGTATAAGAATATCTGAATGACGTGGGTCTTGGGAGGGATTTGCTATTGGTGTGGTATAAGAATATCTGAATGACGTGGGTCTTGGGAGGGATTTGCTATTGGTGTGGTATAAGAATATCTGAATGACGTGGGTCTTGGAGGGATTTGCTATTGGTGTGGTATAAGAATATCTGAATGACGTGGGTCTTGGAGGGATTTGCTATTGGTGTGGTATAAGAATATCTGAATGACGTGGGTCTTGGGAGGGATTTGCTATTGGTGTGGTATAAGAATATCTGAATGACGTGGGTCTTGGATGGACTTGCTATTGGTGTGGTATAAGAATATCTGAATGACGTGGGTCTTGAAGGGATTTGCTATTGGTGTGGTATAAGAATATCTGAATGACGTGGGTCTTGGGAGGGATTTGCTATTGGTGTGGTATAAGAATATCTGAATGACGTGGGTCTTGGGAGGGATTTGCTATTGGTGTGGTATAAGAATATCTGAATGACGTGGGTCTTGGGAGGGATTTGCTATTGGTGTGGTATAAGAATATCTGAATGACGTGGGTCTTGGATGGACTTGCTATTGGTGTGGTATAAGAATATCTGAATGACGTGGGTCTTGGAGGGATTTGCTATTGGTGTGGTATAAGAATATCTGAATGACGTGGGTCTTGGGAGGGATTTGCTATTGGTGTGGTATAAGAATATCTGAATGACGTGGGTCTTGGAGGGATTTGCTATTGGTGTGGTATAAGAATATCTGAATGACGTGGGTCTTGGAGGGATTTGCTATTGGTGTGGTATAAGAATATCTGAATGACGTGGGTCTTGGGAGGGATTTGCTATTGGTGTGGTATAAGAATATCTGAATGACGTGGGTCTTGGAGGGATTTGCTATTGGTGTGGTATAAGAATATCTGAATGACGTGGGTCTTGGAGGGATTTGCTATTGGTGTGGTATAAGAATATCTGAATGACGTGGGTCTTGGAGGGATTTGCTATTGGTGTGGTATAAGAATATCTGAATGACGTGGGTCTTGGGAGGGATTTGCTATTGGTGTGGTATAAGAATATCTGAATGACGTGGGTCTTGGGAGGGATTTGCTATTGGTGTGGTATAAGAATATCTGAATGACGTGGGTCTTGGAGGGATTTGCTATTGGTGTGGTATAAGAATATCTGAATGACGTGGGTCTTGGGAGGGATTTGCTATTGGTGTGGTATAAGAATATCTGAATGACGTGGGTCTTGGGAGGGATTTGCTATTGGTGTGGTATAAGAATATCTGAATGACGTGGGTCTTGGAGGGATTTGCTATTGGTGTGGTATAAGAATATCTGAATGACGTGGGTCTTGGAGGGATTTGCTATTGGTGTGGTATAAGAATATCTGAATGACGTGGGTCTTGGGAGGGATTTGCTATTGGTGTGGTATAAGAATATCTGAATGACGTGGGTCTTGGAGGGATTTGCTATTGGTGTGGTATAAGAATATCTGAATGACGTGGGTCTTGGAGGGATTTGCTATTGGTGTGGTATAAGAATATCTGAATGACGTGGGTCTTGGGAGGGATTTGCTATTGGTGTGGTATAAGAATATCTGAATGACGTGGGTCTTGGGAGGGATTTGCTATTGGTGTGGTATAAGAATATCTGAATGACGTGGGTCTTGGAGGGATTTGCTATTGGTGTGGTATAAGAATATCTGAATGACGTGGGTCTTGGGAGGGATTTGCTATTGGTGTGGTATAAGAATATCTGAATGACGTGGGTCTTGGATGGACTTGCTATTGGTGTGGTATAAGAATATCTGAATGACGTGGGTCTTGGAGGGATTTGCTATTGGTGTGGTATAAGAATATCTGAATGACGTGGGTCTTGGGAGGGATTTGCTATTGGTGTGGTATAAGAATATCTGAATGACGTGGGTCTTGGGAGGGATTTGCTATTGGTGTGGTATAAGAATATCTGAATGACGTGGGTCTTGGGAGGGATTTGCTATTGGTGTGGTATAAGAATATCTGAATGACGTGGGTCTTGGATGGACTTGCTATTGGTGTGGTATAAGAATATCTGAATGACGTGGGTCTTGGAGGGATTTGCTATTGGTGTGGTATAAGAATATCTGAATGACGTGGGTCTTGGGAGGGATTTGCTATTGGTGTGGTATAAGAATATCTGAATGACGTGGGTCTTGGAGGGATTTGCTATTGGTGTGGTATAAGAATATCTGAATGACGTGGGTCTTGGAGGGATTTGCTATTGGTGTGGTATAAGAATATCTGAATGACGTGGGTCTTGGAGGGATTTGCTATTGGTGTGGTATAAGAATATCTGAATGACGTGGGTCTTGGGAGGGATTTGCTATTGGTGTGGTATAAGAATATCTGAATGACGTGGGTCTTGGAGGGATTTGCTATTGGTGTGGTATAAGAATATCTGAATGACGTGGGTCTTGGAGGGATTTGCTATTGGTGTGGTATAAGAATATCTGAATGACGTGGGTCTTGGATGGACTTGCTATTGGTGTGGTATAAGAATATCTGAATGACGTGGGTCTTGGAGGGATTTGCTATTGGTGTGGTATAAGAATATCTGAATGACGTGGGTCTTGGGAGGGATTTGCTATTGGTGTGGTATAAGAATATCTGAATGACGTGGGTCTTGGAGGGATTTGCTATTGGTGTGGTATAAGAATATCTGAATGACGTGGGTCTTGGAGGGATTTGCTATTGGTGTGGTATAAGAATATCTGAATGACGTGGGTCTTGGAGGGATTTGCTATTGGTGTGGTATAAGAATATCTGAATGACGTGGGTCTTGGAGGGATTTGCTATTGGTGTGGTATAAGAATATCTGAATGACGTGGGTCTTGGAGGGATTTGCTATTGGTGTGGTATAAGAATATCTGAATGACGTGGGTCTTGGGAGGGATTTGCTATTGGTGTGGTATAAGAATATCTGAATGACGTGGGTCTTGGAGGGATTTGCTATTGGTGTGGTATAAGAATATCTGAATGACGTGGGTCTTGGAGGGATTTGCTATTGGTGTGGTATAAGAATATCTGAATGACGTGGGTCTTGGGAGGGATTTGCCATTGGTGTGGTATAAGAATATCTGAATGACGTGGGTCTTGGATGGACTTGCTATTGGTGTGGTATAAGAATATCTGAATGACGTGGGTCTTGGAGGGATTTGCTATTGGTGTGGTATAAGAATATCTGAATGACGTGGGTCTTGGGAGGGATTTGCTATTGGTGTGGTATAAGAATATCTGAATGACGTGGGTCTTGGGAGGGATTTGCTATTGGTGTGGTATAAGAATATCTGAATGACGTGGGTCTTGGGAGGGATTTGCTATTGGTGTGGTATAAGAATATCTGAATGACGTGGGTCTTGGGAGGGATTTGCTATTGGTGTGGTATAAGAATATCTGAATGACGTGGGTCTTGGATGGACTTGCTATTGGTGTGGTATAAGAATATCTGAATGACGTGGGTCTTGGAGGGATTTGCTATTGGTGTGGTATAAGAATATCTGAATGACGTGGGTCTTGGGAGGGATTTGCTATTGGTGTGGTATAAGAATATCTGAATGACGTGGGTCTTGGAGGGATTTGCTATTGGTGTGGTATAAGAATATCTGAATGACGTGGGTCTTGGAGGGATTTGCTATTGGTGTGGTATAAGAATATCTGAATGACGTGGGTCTTGGGAGGGATTTGCTATTGGTGTGGTATAAGAATATCTGAATGACGTGGGTCTTGGGAGGGATTTGCTATTGGTGTGGTATAAGAATATCTGAATGACGTGGGTCTTGGAGGGATTTGCTATTGGTGTGGTATAAGAATATCTGAATGACGTGGGTCTTGGGAGGGATTTGCTATTGGTGTGGTATAAGAATATCTGAATGACGTGGGTCTTGGATGGACTTGCTATTGGTGTGGTATAAGAATATCTGAATGACGTGGGTCTTGGAGGGATTTGCTATTGGTGTGGTATAAGAATATCTGAATGACGTGGGTCTTGGAGGGATTTGCTATTGGTGTGGTATAAGAATATCTGAATGACGTGGGTCTTGGAGGGATTTGCTATTGGTGTGGTATAAGAATATCTGAATGACGTGGGTCTTGGAGGGATTTGCTATTGGTGTGGTATAAGAATATCTGAATGACGTGGGTCTTGGAGGGATTTGCTATTGGTGTGGTATAAGAATATCTGAATGACGTGGGTCTTGGGAGGGATTTGCTATTGGTGTGGTATAAGAATATCTGAATGACGTGGGTCTTGGGAGGGATTTGCTATTGGTGTGGTATAAGAATATCTGAATGACGTGGGTCTTGGATGGACTTGCTATTGGTGTGGTATAAGAATATCTGAATGACGTGGGTCTTGGAGGGATTTGCTATTGGTGTGGTATAAGAATATCTGAATGACGTGGGTCTTGGAGGGATTTGCTATTGGTGTGGTATAAGAATATCTGAATGACGTGGGTCTTGGAGGGATTTGCTATTGGTGTGGTATAAGAATATCTGAATGACGTGGGTCTTGGAGGGATTTGCTATTGGTGTGGTATAAGAATATCTGAATGACGTGGGTCTTGGGAGGGATTTGCTATTGGTGTGGTATAAGAATATCTGAATGACGTGGGTCTTGGAGGGATTTGCTATTGGTGTGGTATAAGAATATCTGAATGACGTGGGTCTTGGAGGGATTTGCTATTGGTGTGGTATAAGAATATCTGAATGACGTGGGTCTTGGGAGGGATTTGCTATTGGTGTGGTATAAGAATATCTGAATGACGTGGGTCTTGGGAGGGATTTGCTATTGGTGTGGTATAAGAATATCTGAATGACGTGGGTCTTGGGAGGGATTTGCTATTGGTGTGGTATAAGAATATCTGAATGACGTGGGTCTTGGAGGGATTTGCTATTGGTGTGGTATAAGAATATCTGAATGACGTGGGTCTTGGGAGGGATTTGCTATTGGTGTGGTATAAGAATATCTGAATGACGTGGGTCTTGGGAGGGATTTGCTATTGGTGTGGTATAAGAATATCTGAATGACGTGGGTCTTGGGAGGGATTTGCTATTGGTGTGGTATAAGAATATCTGAATGACGTGGGTCTTGGGAGGGATTTGCTATTGGTGTGGTATAAGAATATCTGAATGACGTGGGTCTTGGAGGGATTTGCTATTGGTGTGGTATAAGAATATCTGAATGACGTGGGTCTTGGAGGGATTTGCTATTGGTGTGGTATAAGAATATCTGAATGACGTGGGTCTTGGAGGGATTTGCTATTGGTGTGGTATAAGAATATCTGAATGACGTGGGTCTTGGAGGGATTTGCTATTGGTGTGGTATAAGAATATCTGAATGACGTGGGTCTTGGAGGGATTTGCTATTGGTGTGGTATAAGAATATCTGAATGACGTGGGTCTTGGGAGGGATTTGCTATTGGTGTGGTATAAGAATATCTGAATGACGTGGGTCTTGGAGGGATTTGCTATTGGTGTGGTATAAGAATATCTGAATGACGTGGGTCTTGGAGGGATTTGCTATTGGTGTGGTATAAGAATATCTGAATGACGTGGGTCTTGGGAGGGATTTGCTATTGGTGTGGTATAAGAATATCTGAATGACGTGGGTCTTGGATGGACTTGCTATTGGTGTGGTATAAGAATATCTGAATGACGTGGGTCTTGGGAGGGATTTGCTATTGGTGTGGTATAAGAATATCTGAATGACGTGGGTCTTGGGAGGGATTTGCTATTGGTGTGGTATAAGAATATCTGAATGACGTGGGTCTTGGGAGGGATTTGCCATTGGTGTGGTATAAGAATATCTGAATGACGTGGGTCTTGGATGGACTTGCTATTGGTGTGGTATAAGAATATCTGAATGACGTGGGTCTTGGAGGGATTTGCTATTGGTGTGGTATAAGAATATCTGAATGACGTGGGTCTTGGGAGGGATTTGCTATTGGTGTGGTATAAGAATATCTGAATGACGTGGGTCTTGGAGGGATTTGCTATTGGTGTGGTATAAGAATATCTGAATGACGTGGGTCTTGGAGGGATTTGCTATTGGTGTGGTATAAGAATATCTGAATGACGTGGGTCTTGGGAGGGATTTGCTATTGGTGTGGTATAAGAATATCTGAATGACGTGGGTCTTGGAGGGATTTGCTATTGGTGTGGTATAAGAATATCTGAATGACGTGGGTCTTGGAGGGATTTGCTATTGGTGTGGTATAAGAATATCTGAATGACGTGGGTCTTGGGAGGGATTTGCTATTGGTGTGGTATAAGAATATCTGAATGACGTGGGTCTTGGGAGGGATTTGCTATTGGTGTGGTATAAGAATATCTGAATGACGTGGGTCTTGGGAGGGATTTGCTATTGGTGTGGTATAAGAATATCTGAATGACGTGGGTCTTGGAGGGATTTGCTATTGGTGTGGTATAAGAATATCTGAATGACGTGGGTCTTGGGAGGGATTTGCTATTGGTGTGGTATAAGAATATCTGAATGACGTGGGTCTTGGGAGGGATTTGCTATTGGTGTGGTATAAGAATATCTGAATGACGTGGGTCTTGGAGGGATTTGCTATTGGTGTGGTATAAGAATATCTGAATGACGTGGGTCTTGGGAGGGATTTGCTATTGGTGTGGTATAAGAATATCTGAATGACGTGGGTCTTGGGAGGGATTTGCTATTGGTGTGGTATAAGAATATCTGAATGACGTGGGTCTTGGAGGGATTTGCTATTGGTGTGGTATAAGAATATCTGAATGACGTGGGTCTTGGAGGGATTTGCTATTGGTGTGGTATAAGAATATCTGAATGACGTGGGTCTTGGAGGGATTTGCTATTGGTGTGGTATAAGAATATCTGAATGACGTGGGTCTTGGAGGGATTTGCTATTGGTGTGGTATAAGAATATCTGAATGACGTGGGTCTTGGGAGGGATTTGCTATTGGTGTGGTATAAGAATATCTGAATGACGTGGGTCTTGGAGGGATTTGCTATTGGTGTGGTATAAGAATATCTGAATGACGTGGGTCTTGGGAGGGATTTGCTATTGGTGTGGTATAAGAATATCTGAATGACGTGGGTCTTGGAGGGATTTGCTATTGGTGTGGTATAAGAATATCTGAATGACGTGGGTCTTGGGAGGGATTTGCTATTGGTGTGGTATAAGAATATCTGAATGACGTGGGTCTTGGAGGGATTTGCTATTGGTGTGGTATAAGAATATCTGAATGACGTGGGTCTTGGGAGGGATTTGCTATTGGTGTGGTATAAGAATATCTGAATGACGTGGGTCTTGGGAGGGATTTGCTATTGGTGTGGTATAAGAATATCTGAATGACGTGGGTCTTGGAGGGATTTGCTATTGGTGTGGTATAAGAATATCTGAATGACGTGGGTCTTGGAGGGATTTGCTATTGGTGTGGTATAAGAATATCTGAATGACGTGGGTCTTGGATGGACTTGCTATTGGTGTGGTATAAGAATATCTGAATGACGTGGGTCTTGGGAGGGATTTGCTATTGGTGTGGTATAAGAATATCTGAATGACGTGGGTCTTGGGAGGGATTTGCTATTGGTGTGGTATAAGAATATCTGAATGACGTGGGTCTTGGGAGGGATTTGCTATTGGTGTGGTATAAGAATATCTGAATGACGTGGGTCTTGGGAGGGATTTGCTATTGGTGTGGTATAAGAATATCTGAATGACGTGGGTCTTGGAGGGATTTGCTATTGGTGTGGTATAAGAATATCTGAATGACGTGGGTCTTGGGAGGGATTTGCCATTGGTGTGGTATAAGAATATCTGAATGACGTGGGTCTTGGATGGACTTGCTATTGGTGTGGTATAAGAATATCTGAATGACGTGGGTCTTGGAGGGATTTGCTATTGGTGTGGTATAAGAATATCTGAATGACGTGGGTCTTGGGAGGGATTTGCTATTGGTGTGGTATAAGAATATCTGAATGACGTGGGTCTTGGAGGGATTTGCTATTGGTGTGGTATAAGAATATCTGAATGACGTGGGTCTTGGAGGGATTTGCTATTGGTGTGGTATAAGAATATCTGAATGACGTGGGTCTTGGAGGGATTTGCTATTGGTGTGGTATAAGAATATCTGAATGACGTGGGTCTTGGGAGGGATTTGCTATTGGTGTGGTATAAGAATATCTGAATGACGTGGGTCTTGGAGGGATTTGCTATTGGTGTGGTATAAGAATATCTGAATGACGTGGGTCTTGGAGGGATTTGCTATTGGTGTGGTATAAGAATATCTGAATGACGTGGGTCTTGGGAGGGATTTGCTATTGGTGTGGTATAAGAATATCTGAATGACGTGGGTCTTGGAGGGATTTGCTATTGGTGTGGTATAAGAATATCTGAATGACGTGGGTCTTGGGAGGGATTTGCTATTGGTGTGGTATAAGAATATCTGAATGACGTGGGTCTTGGGAGGGATTTGCTATTGGTGTGGTATAAGAATATCTGAATGACGTGGGTCTTGGGAGGGATTTGCTATTGGTGTGGTATAAGAATATCTGAATGACGTGGGTCTTGGAGGGATTTGCTATTGGTGTGGTATAAGAATATCTGAATGACGTGGGTCTTGGGAGGGATTTGCTATTGGTGTGGTATAAGAATATCTGAATGACGTGGGTCTTGGAGGGATTTGCTATTGGTGTGGTATAAGAATATCTGAATGACGTGGGTCTTGGAGGGATTTGCTATTGGTGTGGTATAAGAATATCTGAATGACGTGGGTCTTGGAGGGATTTGCTATTGGTGTGGTATAAGAATATCTGAATGACGTGGGTCTTGGAGGGATTTGCTATTGGTGTGGTATAAGAATATCTGAATGACGTGGGTCTTGGAGGGATTTGCTATTGGTGTGGTATAAGAATATCTGAATGACGTGGGTCTTGGAGGGATTTGCTATTGGTGTGGTATAAGAATATCTGAATGACGTGGGTCTTGGGAGGGATTTGCTATTGGTGTGGTATAAGAATATCTGAATGACGTGGGTCTTGGAGGGATTTGCTATTGGTGTGGTATAAGAATATCTGAATGACGTGGGTCTTGGGAGGGATTTGCTATTGGTGTGGTATAAGAATATCTGAATGACGTGGGTCTTGGAGGGATTTGCTATTGGTGTGGTATAAGAATATCTGAATGACGTGGGTCTTGGGAGGGATTTGCTATTGGTGTGGTATAAGAATATCTGAATGACGTGGGTCTTGGAGGGATTTGCTATTGGTGTGGTATAAGAATATCTGAATGACGTGGGTCTTGGAGGGATTTGCTATTGTTATATCACATCTCAACAAATGAATTAACCCTTTAACTCTTTAATGGTCAAGCCGGCCTCCGCAGTGGTCTTGAAAAATCCCCTTTTGCTGATTAAGAAGACTATATTTGAAAATGTATCACTAGAATGACTGGCTCGATTATCGAGCCAGCCATTCTAGCGGTAAGTTTTCAAATATAGTCTTCTCTTGGTCAGAAAATTGACATTTTGAGAAAATTTGACTTTTCTTGCCCAAATTTAACCATTCAAGGGTTAATGTTCAGGCCTGAGAAAACCGGCCTCTACAACGCTCTAGTTTTATGCCAAAGGGAAATTTCTTTTTTAATTCAATACCGGAATGTATGGTTCGGTAACCGAACCAATAATTGCAGTGGTAAATTTTCAAAAACACTCTTCTCTTTGCCTTCAGGAAATTTTTATTTTTTATTTTCTTGACGGAATTATGACACACTAAAGTGATAGGTATATAGGCAGACTAAGGGCCGGGATAACAACATGTAAGATGGGTTGAATTATGAGTTGTCTCCCTTACCTTGACCGTCTCTTTAGTTTTGCACAGCTTGGACTCTAGAAGCAGAACACGATCATTAGCCTCCTTCTCGAGTTCTTCCACAGTTTGGACCAGGACCTCATTCTGTTCACTCAAATCATTGATGTAGGACTGCAGTATGCGCATTCGAGTCTAAAATCGAAAGAAGCAGATGATATAAATCAAATGATCCCCCCATACCCACCTCCCCAAATGGCAGCCATGTTGGTGGGATCACTGGGATGCCATAATGCTACTTGTTTGCATAGATCCATGCACTGTTGAAAGAGGATAATGATTATGAATAAAACTATAACTAAAAAAGAATCAGCCTTCCCATGAAGTTTCATCAAGATACTCCAACCAAAGGTAGTTATCGAACGATGACCCAAAATTTTCACGGACACACACACACACACACACACACACATGGTATGGACGGACAGACTGACCAACCTACTACCCTAGCCAACCTTGCATCACAATACATCAAGTAACGGTAAAGTTATTGAACAAAAAAGCAAATTTTGCACGACTGACAGATACAAACTTAGAAAGGTAAATGGATGAGCAGACCCCCACAAAATAATGTGCTGTTCCCTACTTCCATAGTCAATCTTTGCATGAAGTTTCGCTACAATACTCCAAGTAAAAGTAAGGGTATCAAACAAAAACAAATTTGCATGGATGGACAGACAAACTCAGAAAGAGGGATGGCTGGACTGACTAACAAAATACTGTACAGTTCCCTACTACCATAGCCAAACTTCCCGCAAGGTTTCGTCACGATACTCCAAGCAAAACTAGTTATTGAACGAAAAAACACAAAATTTGCATGGACGGACAGACACACTCAGAAAAACGGATGGATGGATGGACTGACCCACAAAATAACATGCAGTTCTCTACTACCTCAAGCAACCTTCCCATGAAGATTCGTCACAATACTCCAAGCAAAACTATTATTGAACGAAAAAACCCAAAAAATTTGTATGGACGGACTGACACAAACTCAGAGAGACGGATGGATGGATTGCCTGACTGACCCACAAAATAACATGCAGTTCCCTATTACCATAGGCAACCTTCCCATGAAGATTCGCCATGATACTTCCAAGCAAAACTAGTTATTGAACAAAAAAACCCAATTTGCACGGAGGGACAGACAAAAACTCAAGAGACGGGCGGATGGATTGCCTGACCGACCCACAAAATAACGTGCAGTTCCCTATTACCATAGGCAACCTTCCCATGAAGATTTGCCATGATACTCTCAAGCAAAACTAAAGTTATTGAACGAAAAACCCCAATTTGCACGGACGGACAGACACAAACTCAGAAAAATGGTGGGGTAATAAGAAGGTTCCAATCTGTCACTCAAACTTGTACCTGACGTGACGTCATAATCAAATATGCTCCATGTTAGCTGAGGTCAATCAAAATAACGTACATGTAGCTGTCATGGAAAATTCTAGTATTTGTATGAATTTGTTGTGAATTTATATTTTCATACACATGTTGAATTTTTTTACGCCAGGAATTGATAGGGAATTGGTAATTGGGTAAGTTTTGACAAATTTGAATTTGAATCAATTACTTTGCTCAAGTAATTGGTAATTGGCAATTCTTTTAGCAATAATTTAGTAAATTTTTTATATACTCTTAGATTTGACTGTGACAATAGTATTCATCTACATGTATCCAGCTGCGGATAAAGCTTGTTAAATTGTTATTTTTGGCCAATTGAAATGCTCGGTTATATGAATAAATACATTTAAAATCTCTGTATTAAATTAGACCTAGAGAAATTTTGCCAGTGACACTAACTTCGAATGATTATACTAAATGACATTTATAGCTTTTTCATAATTAGTTAGCCAAGTCAGTTTTAAATTGATATTTAATTGCCAATTTGTGTAAACAAGTAAGGTAAATTTCAATCATTTGTTATATTTGACCATTTTAAAGTTCCTGAGAATGTTGGCGATGGTAATTATAAAGCAAAGTGCAACCACTGTCAGACACAGATAGCTGGATGTAAGAAGAGTACTTCAAATTTCCTGAAATGTTTGAAGGTATCTACAATTTTGATTAAATTTATAATTTATCCAACAAGAAATTACATAAAATTAACCATTTCAACTCTACACACCTTATATGACAAATTTATTCTAACGTAATATTAACTGGAATCTGTTGCTGCTCATGGCAGCAATGGCTTCCATTCAAATTATTTTCAAAATACTCAACCTACCATTTGTACTGTCACTTGAGACATAATTGCTGAAATGACTAAATAATACCGGCTCACTCTCTAGCGTATCACTAGCCCCTGTATTTACTATGTGTGAAAATTCTCACCCCTGTGTTCCATGAACTTGACCAGTAAAATTAAGTTGTATTGTAAGTGTTTAGTGTATCTTATTGTTATTTAAGCTCTGAAAGAAAACCCTGAAGACTATTAACCCTCTCTCCCCTGAAATTCCCATAACTCAATTTCAAGTCAACTGTATATATGTAGGAATGCTGTCGAATATTTTGTAATTCCCCGTCAAATTATTTAACTCTATTCAACAGAATGTGCCTTTCAACATGACGAGTGTCATTTCTAGGCTCCAAGAAATTAAAGGGTTGCCCCCCCAACTGGCAAAGATTTTTAAAGAAATTTAAAGTTTTTGCTTCTGGTGAATGTCCCTTTGCAAGCCAAGATAGGACTATTTTTGATAATTTCCCACTGGAATGACTGGCTCCATAAGCGAACCAATAATTCCATCCATACATTTTCAAAAATAGTCCTATTTTGGCCTGCAAATGGACATTTTCAAGGCCACTGTAGAGGCTGGTTTTGGTCGTTTTGAGCTTAAAACGAACCCTTATCCTTTCGTGAATCATATCTATTACAATGACACTTGGTATTTTGTGTTTTAGAACCTATTACATTCTGAATAACTATGATACATGTACAGGAAAGCTGTTTAATATTTTGAAACTAGATTGACTGGAACCTCTTGCTGCCTATGTCAGAAACACCTCCCAGACAAATTAGTTTCAAAATATTTAACATAATATTTCTTACATTATAAATGACATTTGGTATTTTGTGTTCGGAGTTCAAACAGCTAACAATGGTATATATGTAAATGACAATTATGTTCCACAAACCAGCTATGCCCCTATCACAAGAGCAGAGCAACATGATATCATTCGTAACAAGCAAGAAGTATGGACAACATGATTCACGTCATTCGTCAATTCGGATCACAGATGCCCTTGTTATGTTTGTTGCTGGGGGTCTAATGCCTCTATCAGTTGTTGATAATTCTGAGTTCAAAATTCTAATTGAGGCACTCGATTCACGAAACACTCTTCCTAGCCGCACACATCTTAGTAGCAAACTGTTACAGAGGAAGTCTCTAAAAATGTCAAATCACAGCTCGCGAGAGCTAAGAACGTATGCCTAGCCATCGACTTGTGGTCAAACAGACAAATGTAAAGCTTTCTTGGAATAACTGCTCATTATATTCTGGACTGGACACTGCGATCGGTTGTTCTCTCATGTAAGCGTTTAAAAGGTAGACACAGTCAGCTGAATCCGTATTACAGGAATATGAGAAAAAACTTTGACTGGAATTTTTGCTGCCTTAGCAGCAATAAATTTCAGACAAATTCTATTTTCACTATACGTGTATCAACATAGCATGTAGACATTACTAGGCAATATATAAGCTTAAAGGTTTAAAGAACATAAGCATTTCACTTAATAAACAGAAGTATTTGAAATAGTGTGTCATTCAAGGAACATCTCTCAGGACGATATATCTTCCCTCCGGTACTGAAGAGGAGCGGGGCTGATGAAGCGGTTATTTCGAGATACTGTTGAGTTAATTTAGCAAGTGTGGGAAACACATTTTGCTGACCCTTCCAGTATTGCAAAGGGTCACAGTCCTCATCAACACATGCACCTATTTCTGTGTCTGATGAGCCCTGGACACTAGTTGTACCAGCACACGGCGTGTTCATGAAACTGCGAAGCTTACTTCTCTTTCGTGGTGGAGATGCTGACTCACTATTGGAAGGTGTTGGCTCACACAGGATCTGCGACACCTTTAGTGTTAAATGTATCCACCACCTCAGTGTCCCGACACTAAGCAAACTTAAAACGAGGATCAAGAGCAACAGCTACGATAAAATGCTCATAGCTCCCATAATGCGATAACCTCTTCTGCACTGATGTTTTTAAAGCACATAACATCTTGCAATTGTATTTAGAACTCATATGCTGAAGTTGTGACTTCAGACCACGCACGCACGCATGGCACAACAAAGCTAGACGTAACAACATTCTGTCCTTGAACGAAGTCAGTTGCCTCCTCAAATGGACATAGCATTTTCAAGGAAGTCTCCAACTATATTGCGATACTATGCTGTGAGTTGTGCTACATTTAACTGAGAAAGTTTCTCTTCAGACACTTTCAGAATGTATCTAACACTTTTAACCTGCGAGTTCCATTAGCTGTCTGTAAAGCGGGTTCACCTTCAAGGATATCAGTGGCATGTATAGACTTTCGCACATAAGAAATAATGGCGGCAACTTTTTCTAATACCTCTGAAACAGACCCAGTCTCTTTAAGTCCATCTTTAATGACAATTTGGATTTTATGGGCAAAGCAACCGTCATGTTCTGGAAGACAATCAAACTGAGAATCATCACCACTAACTGATAGATCATCACTGTTATCATCACCCTCAATTAGCTCATTCATCTCAGTCTCATCATCACTGTATGAGTTACTTCCAAGTCCCGGTAAATGGAAAGCTTTAACCATATTTGAGGCGTTATCAGTTATGATGTTTGAAATCTTCTTGCCAACCTCAAAAGAGGAATTGGAATTGATGAAAATCAAAGGATTGGAATTGGATCAATTCCTTTCATTAGGAATTGACCCCATCCCTGACTGATGATGTAGTGGTCTTTCCCATTTATTGACAACTTTGCCCATACTAATCATGGCATAATTTATCAGGTATCGCATCTCAATTTGCTACACATATTTAAGCATTTAAGTTATACATTCTGTCACATACATAGCTATATCTGCTATGCAAAATTTGTACGGGATTGCAAATTATTTAGGATTTTCTTAAGTTCTATTATTAACTCTTTCAACGACAAAAATCCCTGAAAAAGTAAATTCTTTACTATGTATTTGTATAGCATATTCTGTTGAATATTTAGAAATTAATATGACTGGAAGCCATTGCTGCACACTCTGCCCAGTCATATTAATTTCAAAATATTCAACAGCTTTCATGTTTGTTTGCAAGGAATTTCTCAGTGAAAGTTAGTTGCTATACAGTTTTGCCGACAACTATACAATTTATAATTTGCATGGCAATACATGCTATGTTGTATGCAAATATCAAATTCTAAATTATGCCCTGCTGATTCTGATTCATTTTATACGTTATATAATTGTAACGATTCTAAATCTTGCTTCACCAACTAAAATCAAGTCATCATTCTCGCCTTGCCGACATAGCTCTGATGGCAGTAGTCCGAACACGGCCTGAGGCGTCACTACGCTTTAATTCTCGCCTTGCAGACATAGCTGCGATGGCAGTAGTTCAAACATGGCCTGAGGCGTCACTACGCTTTAATTCTCGCCCTGCAGACATAGCTGCGATGGCAGTAGTTCAAACACGGCCTGAGGAGTCACTACGCTTTAATTCTCGCCTTGCAGACATAGCTGCGATGGCAGTAGTTCAAACATGGCCTGAGGCGTCACTATGCTTTAATTCTCGCCTTGCAGACATAGCTGTGATGGCAGTAGTTCAAACATGGCCTGAGGCGTCACTATGCTTTAATTCTCGCCTTGCAGACATAGCTGCGATGGCAGTAGTTCAAACATGGCCTGAGGAGTCACTACGCTTTAATTCTCGCCTTGCAGACATAGCTGCGATGGCAGTAGTTCAAACATGGCCTGAGGCATCACTATGCTTTAATACTCGCCTTGCATACATAGCTGCGATGGCAGTAGTTCAAACATGGCCTGAGGAGTCACTATGCTTTAAAGCGTCGTGACTTCTTAGGCCGTCTTCTGACTACGAATACCAGTCATTCTGTACCCAAACCAAACCGTACCAGTCAATCTGTACCCAGCCTATTGGAGAATCTGTACCCTCAATCTGGATATTCCAGGGTTCTGCCCACACTGGTCGGGATTGACCACCACTCAATCATTCTGACCGGCACTAAAGACCAAACTGCCTTTTCCGACCACCACGTTTTCACCTATTTTATGCAATTAAGCTTTGAAATGATTTAAAAGTAACATTTTTCAAGGAAGTTTCTGAAATATCGGTAAAAATGTCCAGCACTAATTTCATCCTGGACAGAACCCTGATATTCTGTACCTAACTAACTGGATATGCCGTACCATCGTAATAGTTAATCTGTACCATGAAGTTGTATGGTACGCATCAATCAATTATGCCTACAGCTGCACGAAACATTTATAGTAAGCACGGCGGAAGTGTTCTGAACATAAGTGAAAGTCTTCCAATCCAATTATGTTGGAAATGTTCTATGTTATTTCCGATATGTATTGTAGGTCGAATTATTGTTAGATTTCTCAAAATCAATTAATAGCCTGATAGTGTTGGATATTCTGTACCGCTACCATATACATTTATATCGGTAATGATTCGTCTCTAACATATTGGATATTCCGTACCCGCATATTTCGTTCCGGGTATGGAATAGCCAATAGCTGGGTACGGAATATCCTATGGGTTAGGTATTCTCCAAAATTAAGGTATGGATTAACCAATCTTAAGGTACGGAATATCCAATAATAGGGTACAGAATAACGGGTACGGATTTGCTAGGGTATGGATTGACTACATACATTGACTACGACGACAGATAATTTAATCCTCCCGCGATGCAACAACTGGTTACAGCTTTAAAAAATAAACGATCCACCCAGGCGCCCTTATAAGATGTATGAATTTCATATTAAACAGCATAATCAGTTTTAACCAGCATAATCAGTTTTAAACAGTTAGATTTTAGACGAAAAGCCGTGTGATTGTAAATCTAAATTCAAATACTAACAACTTCTAAAAATCTATTTAGCGATGTTAATGAAGCGTACCTTGGTAGTGTCTTCTCCGGCTATCTCAGCTTCATCGAGGCGCCGTATTCTGCTTTCATAGAGACCTCGGAATTCTGATAGCAGGTTTTGCATTTGCCCGCTTGTTGCTCCTTGACCATGATTTGGCTCTCCATTACTTCGAAAACCGGTGCCAACATCTGAACGCAGCCGATCGAATCTCTGTACCTCAGCCATTCTCATTTAAATATACTTATTTATTGTAATGAATATCATACATTGCAATTATACAATTAAAATGAATAACAAGGTATTAATTAACCTTCTCTTTGCATTTTCACACATGAACAACGAGCACCGACTCGTTTGTTGTTGCCGATACCTGACAGCTGACGCTTCATTGGTTACAAGATGTCACGTGACTGTTTTGAGCTCGCCTTTTCAGAGGGCAATCCAATTAGAGCCAAGTGACTATTTTTCAAAATAGTTAATTTGCCTCATCCAGATTCTAATTGTTTCTGAATTCTAGTAAATTCAATTCAATGAAATTATTTATTTGAGTCAACTGGCATAAATTCTTTAAAGACGTCTATCAATTTACATTGGAAGGGAGAGCACTCCTTACACATGTCGATTGGCTATCTTGATTGATAGGAGTTATCTTTGGTTCCGGGACGGGTCGTACTAGGAACGATTCGCATCGGTGGATTCGTCCGGATCGGTTCGTCGTCCCATTTTTCATATGGGTCGATTCGTTCCCTTTTCAAGGGACGGTTCGTCCCATGGACGTTTCGTACCAGGTTTGTTTCGCCCCAGAGCGATTCGTCCTATGTATAGTCTCGTAATCATGTCCAACTTATTTGTTGATTGATCGCATAGAAATCAATTTCTTTTCATTGTTTTTGTACAGACTGTAAAGACGCGATGACTAAGTTTATAGGCCAAGAAATTATAGGCGAATATTTTGAAGATCGCCGTGAAAATGAGAAGCCAACACATGGCTAAAGGGGGCCTGTGTTCGCGGCCTTGTACACATTAAAGGCTATAATATGCATCCCAGATAACGCAGCTTACTGGGCCAATGCTGGGACGATACCGAGCCAATACGTTCAGTATCGGCCCAGCATCGGCCCAGTAAGCTGCGTTATCAGGGATATTTGCAGCCTAAAGTCGAGCATATGCATGTATCCCGCACTGCACGTATGCAACCCCACCCACCCCACCCACACACGCGCGCGCCAGCACCACCATCACCCACCCGCCCTAACTGTAACCAATTGGTCACAAGGGAGTAATGTTCAGAGCAACACACATGTAACTGGTCAATAAATAATCAATACACGGTAGGGAAAGCCAGGTGCACGCCCTTTGTGGTGTTGTATAATTAATTGTTTGTTTGTTGGTTAGCCTCACTCGCTACTTATTTTTATTCTTTAATTCATTCAATAATGTTTGTTTAATCATTAACCCATTCATCCTATAAATAAGTTACGTTTCTGACGGATCGTAAAATATTACAACTGCCATTGCGATGATGGGCTGGTGTGTGTTTAATCATCTACCAATTAACCCTTTGAATGAGGATTTATTACGATGATTTATTAACACCATGAAACCAATTTCAAAACAATTAAACACATCTGGAATGTTGAATATTTTAAAAACGTATTTGGTGGGAAGCCGTTGTAACCATTGACAGCAACAACTTCTAGTCAAATTAGATGGGAAATATTCAACAAAATATTTATCAAATTGAAAACTGTTTTTTTTTGTATTTGAGTATTTCGGATTCAAAGGGTAAAGTGAGCTTAAATTTCGGTAGAAAAACAACTGATATATTTCCTGCCTTTCTAAACACAACAAGCTTACTATAAATTGAAACAATAAAAATATTAGAACAACACCCTCTGTCCAAATCATCTATATATAACCCAAATGAAAAAATAAAATGTCAATAAAGTGCTTTACATCGTAATTCTTGCAGCTGAAGAATGAGGTTTCGTTAATTAATTTAAAAATACGTTTATAAAATTGGATAGTGTCAGAGATAAGTTTCAAGTGTTAGGCATAGATTAGCAATGAAGTTTCCGTGTCTAGTTTGCAGTAGTGAAGCAAGAGCTATGCAACGAGCAGTGCAATGCGGTAGGCGTGAGCAGTGGCAACATCGTACCTGTAAAACAGGTATCACCCAAGCCCATTATCGATTAGCCTGCCGACGGGGTGCCATAGACTGGGTGTGCGAGAATTGCACACAGCGCGCACAACAAGGTAAAGCAATTATTATTATTATTATTATTATTATTTATTATTTTTATATATTTTATATATACACGCGTTGATTGATAAATAGAACCACGAACTCGTTTGTAAATCGTGTCTATAATTTACATGTAATTTAAGTAATTTTTGGCTGGCCTCTACCTCTCATCAGATCTGGAGGGCCTGACGGCCATTCTGTTGATGGTATTTTAATATCTGCATATTCACACTAAAATGCTTGGAATATAATTGTTAAAATTATAGAGGCTTAAATTGTTTGTAGATGCAATGAAGCGAGATAAACCTTATTATATAATGATATGATTTGATTTCATTGCGTATAAATTAATTTAAATGTTAAGTTGAGATAGGCCTATTTGAATTAAAGACACGAGTACCTAACTGAACTTCATAATTAAAAGAAATTATATTAATTCTTACGTAGCGAAATAACCATATGCTCAGATTTATTTCGTTTCGCTGCATCTAGGCACACAATTTCCCCATTCGTCTTAAAAGCGTTAACATTTTGCGCAACTCTAAAATGATGTGGCATTTTAAAAAACGGGTATCAACGCCTGCGTTTATATTTGTAATTGGAATTTGCTAACCTAGTTCTAATTTTGCTTTATTTAGTCGAGTCAGCAAATGAAGAAACATTAATCGAAGCCTCAGTGCTAACACCAACTCTGGATAGTACGAGATATGACACCGGCGTAATAACTAATCGCCACACCTGCACGTTAGATCTTTTTCTAACCGTTGATCCCGCACTGGACCCAGACACGACCCATGACGCCCGCATGACTAACTCGATCAACACGCGAGAATCATCATCATCATCATCATCATCAGTTGTGGACTCATACACTTACACATGGTACCGCCGACAGTATGGACGGCGGCGCAGCCTATGACGATGTCACTAATTTAATGGGTATGGATACTTTGTTTGTGCGTGCACGCGTGCCAAAACGCGTATATGCATGCAGATATGAATTGGAATTCGTGTGCATATGCTGCTGTATGAATGAATGAATCTTTATTCACATTAGGCCATCGGCCCTTGTGTGAAGATAGTGACAATAATACTAATATGTATGACGGGTGACGATGCAATACATTATAAACTGTATATCATAATCATGAATTATGAACTTGTGTGACCCTAGCACATACCTAAACATACTTATGTGTTCTATCTCACCGACTCTCATCTGCACTCACAGGCGCGTACACACACCATATATAGTACAGCTCATAAACAGGTTAAACACGTCTCCAAACAAAACAGAAACGTACTGCTGAGTATCCGGAATATACTTGGACTGGAAGACATTCGAATATTTTGAAATTAAGTGAATTCGTTTACTAATATAAAAGTTATTCTGTTGAGTATTTTGAAATTAATTCGACTGGGAGCCGTTGCTGCGTTAGGAAACAACGGTTTCCAGTTAAATTAATTTCAAAATATTCAACACATTAACTTTTATATTCGTAAAGAATTTAATTTTTCAAGGATTTTTCGCTGAAAGAAATATTTTGAAATTAAGTAGGTTCGTTTACTAATACAAAAGTTATTCTGTTGAATATTTTGACATTAATTCGACTGGGAGCCGTTCTGCGTTAGGCAACAGCGGTTTACAGTTAAATCAATTAAAACAATATTCAACACAATAACTTTTGTATTAGTAAACGAACTTACTTAATTTCAAAATATGTCTTTCAACCATAGTGTGTGATGTCATGTAAGTGCCAATGCATTACATTCTTTATTATGTAATACTCATCACGTTGAATATTTTGAAACTAATTTGACTGAAGGTTGTTGCTGCCTATTCAAAATGGTCAACAGCTAACCTGTATGCTTGCTTTTATACCACATTACCAAACTATAGCTGCCACCTCTACAACTGAGCGTATATACCGAGGCTGAGATGCTAGTTTTTTTCTGATTGGTTGAAACGTAAATCATGACAGCCATCATAAGCTGTAGAAATGTATCAACATTTAGCTTGGTTATTATTAAAGAGACCCACTACTATTATTATTATTATTATTATTATTATTATTATTATTATTATTATTATTATTATTATTATTATTATTATTATATCCGACAGATCAAGGCAGCCGGTGCGGAAAACATCTTTAAGCCGGCTATGGAAATAGTGGGAGTAACGTGGCAGAAGATAGTTCGACCTGGGGAGTTTGGTTTGAATAAACCAATGCATGCGTCCTGCAGAGCGCAGCCCAACTGATAAACTGTTTGAGGTTAACACACAGTTCTTGAAGTGCGATGACTATATGCGTGCAGAAGTCCTTGTAGATAGCGAACGGTACTTGATTTTCGCAACTGTCACGCAATCAGCTTCGCGAGTCACGGCGATGGTTCATGGATGGGACATTCAAAATAGTTCGGCGTCCGTTCACTCAGATGTGGTCAATCCACAGTTTCGTGCACAAAGTGGAGGACATCAAGCAAGCGCCACTTCTGTTTGTTTTGATGACACGTCGTCAACACGAAGATTATGTCCAGGTTCTGTCAAAGATTTCGGAATTACTTGGAGACCATATAGCGCAAGCTGGTGTCATCGACTTCGAGGCGGGTACGTTTACTTCGATAATATTTGACAATACCCGTGTTCTATTCCACTACTGCTGCTGCTGCTGCTGCTGCTGCTGCTGCTGCTACTACTATTACTATTACTATTACTACTATTACTACTACTACTACTACTACTACTACTACTACTACTACTACTACTACTACTACTACTACTACTACTACTACTACTACTACTATGAATGTGTGTGCATCTGCGTGTGTGCATTTGTCAATAAGCATTGGGCATTGTCAATACCTATCGTGTGTACTAACTAACTAACTAATTAACTAATTAACCAACCAACTAACCATTATTATTATTATTATTATTATTATTATTATTATTATTATTATTATTATTATTATTATTATTATTTCTAGCTGCATGGCCTGCCTTTCGCCAAGTGTACCCTGGTGTAAAATTAAAGGGATGGTTGTTTCATTGGGTACAATGCGTTTGGCGAAAGGTCCAGGCACTAAGCTTGCAGACAACGTATGGTGAGCGTCAGTCAGTCTACCATTACATACGCGAGTTGATGGCGCTACCCTTCCTACCACACACGCAGATGAGAGGAGCCTTCGATGTACTATATGAAAAAGCAAACACAGAACCGCTACAAGGTCTATAGCCTACATGCTACACACTTGGTTCCAATCAAATGTGTACACAACCGCTGCCTTAAGTGTTTACCGATACGTCATAAGGCAAACAATGATTGTGAAGGACGGCATCGGCGGATAAATAAGCGAGCATATGGCGCATGCTTACCGTTCTATGTTCTTGTACCTTTCCTGCGTGCAGAGAGTAATTACGTGGCAGTGCAAATGAATCTTGTGAGGGACCATTTGTTAACGCGTGATAACAGATTGAGGTACAGCAGTATTCAGGTAGAACTGGAAGATATTTGGGACAGCTATGATGCCAAACTACTATCCACAAGTGAGCTGTTGGCGGATACGACAAAGATGTACAGAGTTTTAGTCACTGCATTTTGTAATGTTGATTATTTTTTAAAATTAACCGCTGGAATGACGGTTATCGAGCCAGCATTCCAGTGGTTAACTTTAAAAAATAGTCGCATCTTGTTCTGTATATAGACATTTTGTAGCCCATTGCAGAGGCCGCTTTTGAGGGTTAAAGTAACATATTCGCAACAAATACGAGATTATGTTGAATATTTCGAAGCTAATTTGTTTGGACGCTGTTGCTGATGGGACCATTTGTTAACGGGACGTTTCGTACCTAGGACGATTCGTCGCCGAGACATTTCGTGCCAGGGACGATTCGTCCCGGGACGATTCGCCCGGGTCGGTTCGTCCCATTTCCTAAATGGGTCGATTCGTGCCATTAGTGGGACGGTTCGTCCCTATTTCGAGAGACAGTTCTTCCCAGTTACGATATATACATGTTTAAGGCGTATTTCGTGGATTCAGCTCGATTTAGGCCGTCTGCTTAATCAACTAGTTTGTGTCTGTACTATTTAGTAGACATGCTGTTGAATACATTGAAACTAATTTGACTGGGCGCTGTTGCTGTCAAATTAATCTCAAAATATTCAACATCTTACCTGTATAGTTTTCTGGAAATGGGATTCAGAGATTGCAGGGATCGATTGAACAGAATGCTGATTAAATCATAAATTCATCAAAGACATCCAATTCGTACACTATAGTGACGGACCTTTTCATCTTCAGGATGGGACACTACGTCAATATGTTTGTGGTATCAGTAAACTAATGACGTAATTATTTATGATGTTATATACTTGATTGACAGATCGGGACTCTTCATTGTATGAATTTTATAAATTTTAAGCGTCAGCGGTCCAGGAGAAGACATTTTGAAAATTTACAACTGGAATGACTGGTTCGGTTATCGAGACAGTCATTACAGTGGTAAATTGTCAAAAAATCTTTTCTTTGGTCTGTAAATGGACATTTCTCAAGACCACTACAGGAGCCGTTCTTGGCTGATAATTTAAGATTAAAAGAGTTAAGTGTGAAAATTATGGAAACTATTTGCTGTTGTCTTAGATTACTACTAACTTCAATCATGGGTTTAACATTTCAATAAAAGAATCAAGAAGAATTGGGAACAATTAAGTAAAAAGTAAACAGAAACATGTTAGAACAGAAAGATTATAAGTTTTAATATGAAACTTATAGCAACAAGTTCATAATCCTATAAATAGGTATGTGCCATATATATCTTAACAAGACTGTCAGACGGCAACTCATACATAGGCCTTCTTAATTTAGAGAACCATTAAAAGTAATTGTGAAGAACATGTTAAAGCTGTATGTTCACACCATAATGATTTGATTTATGTAACCCTTGCCACTCTTGTGTCAAAATTGTTAAATCTTCAATTTAAATTAAGACTGGTGTCCGTTTTTCAACAAATTTGGTTAGAGATGGTGCTGTCATAGACCGCAGCATATTCCACCAACCTTGTTGAAAAATGTACTCCAGTTTCTTTGCTTTTGACACTGTAAAAGATAGAATATTGACATCAGAGTGGTAAGGGTCAACCCTATAAAAGTATACAATGTTAACGATTTTATTTTCAAGCATTGTGGTATGAATATGCACCTTTAAGATAAATATTTATGTAACTAGTAATTATTCCTACATATAATCTGTTGAATATTTTGAAACTAATTTACGCAAATGACTGTTTTGCGTTACCTTTTCAGAGGGAAATCAAATTAGACCCTAGTGGCAATTTTTTTTAAATAATCAATTTGCGTCATCCAGATTCTAATTATTTCTGGATTATAGTAAATTACTTTCAATTCAATTATTTATCTTGGTCAACAAGCACAAATTCACTAAAGGCCCCCGAACCAATTTACAATGAAAGGGAGATCACTCCTCACGCATGTTGATTGGATTAGATTGACTGATAGGAGTTCTAATTTTTTCAGATTCATATTCAAGTAGTCTGTTGTGAGAACCACTTACGGTCCTTCCCTTTCTGGAGCAGAAAGGTTATGGTATGGCCGGCTGCTCTGATTAGTGGGGAGCTTGATAACATCATCTCCATTGCATATTAGGCCGCGCCCAGTGACGTGCTGGCAAGGTACGAGGTGACAAGCACTCAACATGGACCCCTGGCTAGGTAGTCCCCCACCCAACTTTCATTGGAAAGTCATAATATTCCTCTGGATCATTGTGTCGGGTTTTCATTCGGTGGAGCTTCAAATATGCAAGGATGGTATAAAGGTGTGACAACTCGTCAACAAGATTATGCACCAATGGCATTCAATATTTATTGCGGAGCACATGGCACTAATTTGATCATGAAAGCATGTTGTAGATCCTCCATTCATGCTGTCAATATATATGGTACCGATTCAAAGCCAGACGAACTTCAGAATTTATGTACATTTTTATATGGTAACGCTAGAAAAAGGAAACCAATATTTGAAGCAAACAAACTTAAAAGTACAGACACCACACCTCATTAAATTGAATTGGATGAAACACACAGTATTAGATTCCTGTCACTCCATGATGCAACCGATCGAGTTTTGAAGCTGTACAAGGTTGTCTTAGACACACTGGAAGTAATTGCTGAAAATTCTCACGAGCTTCACGCAGCTGCGCAATCTGAGGCAGAGGGACTCCTACAGCAATTTAATTTATTTGATAGACTAATAACATTGCTGCTGTTCTTCAAAATCTTGAGACCACTAAACCTAATTCCTCAAACTTGAAGTATTGCTCTTTTGATGGCGATTTCTACTGTAAGAGGTTGCAGCTAATGAGTTACAATCATTGCGAGGTTCAGAAGCAGAAGGATTATTGAATAAAAGCTTTACAAAAAGCAACAGAATTGAACCTCCCTTCAACAACATTTGAAGCAAAAATAGTTTGTCGAAAAAACCCAATTTAGTTTGGATGAAAGGCGTGATGAAATCTCACATTCTGCCAAGGCTAATTGCATTACAGAAGTATTTTATGCGAGCATTGACACAACCTTGTCTGTCTTGGAGGAAAAATTCAAAACCCAGGGAGTGTCTTAGACTCACTGTCATATTTTGTGCCTCAAGGTTTTAGCGATTTGACAAATGACCCAAATGAACTGAAAACACTTATTCAGCCATTATCAGCCAAATTACAGTTGGACCCAGATACAGTTTCAAAAGAAATGCTTCATTTCGCCAAAATCTGCAGGAATTATGAGTAACATTTTGAAGAGAGAGAATTCCACTCTTATTAACACATGCGTTTATTGTAGAGAAGAATTTAGACTCAGTATTCCCAAATCCTTCTACAGTATATAACATTCTCAGTACAATACCAACAAACTCTGCAGAATATGACAGAGTATTTAGTAAAATGAAGCTCATAAAACAAGACTGGCAAACCGTTTGACCCTTGAACATTTAAGTGATCGAGTTGTACTTGCTGTAGAACAATAATTGATGTGGCTATTGAAGAAAGATGAAATAATCCAGAAATATGCAGACACAAAAGAATTGGAGCACCTGATATATCCGTGATCAGTGACCAGTCATTAAATGGTTACAAAATCAATGTTAATAAAAAATTTGTGGCTATATCATCATTCTCTCCTCTCCAGGTTTTTACATGAGTACACGAAAAACGCTGGAGGGGAGAATGACGATATAGCAAATTTTGCTTTAATGTGATGGGGCCCCCTCCACCCACCCTCGTCACACAATTTTAGAAGCGATCATGTCGGTGGCCACGCCCACATGCCCATATATGGTCAGGGGTGGGCCTTAATATTTATCGATTTTTAAAAGGGCCCATCACTTACCATGTATGGGCATGTGGGCATGGCCTAATATGAAAATGAGATGATGTCATCAAGATCTTGATCTTGTCAAAAAAGTACATTCCAATGATGACTGTACTATATCCTAGTGCCAGTGCATCGTCAATGACAGGGTTCCTAGAACGAATGCTTGACAGTAAGAAAAACTACTACTACTACTGCTGCTGCTTCTACTACTACTACTACTACTGCTGCTGCTGCTGCTGCTGCTGCTACTACTACTACTACTACTACTACTACTACTACTACTACTACTACTACTACTACTACTACTACTACCCCCCCCCCATATTACAAATCGGTTATGTACACAAGAATCAAAATGCTTTTGAATATGTTGAAACTAATTTGACTGAAAGCTAGTGCTGACTTAACTAAATTGGTTTCAAATATTCAACAACTTATGTCTATAATGCTGGGAAAGTGAAATACTGGGTTCAAATGGCTAAAATGCGATCATTGCTATTGATTTGGCGTGACCTTTATTTTTCATGGGCCCCCAGCTATAGTCCCATTAGCTCTTGCCTTAATTCCGCTCTGTCTGTATTTTCTCACAGATAATAATGCTAACATGTAGATGATTTTTCCTCCGTTAAATGTGTAAAAACTAATTTTTTCAGCTGGAACTCTCACTCTCACGTCGCCAACCCTTGATTGGCTGAGGGAATTTCTAAGATGCTAGCCATTCGCCATAATCTTAATTTCTTCGCGTTCCCACTGCAGACTGAAATAGAAACTGTGTAACCTTCTCGTACACACCTGCAAAACTTTGTGACTGCTCCCGGACACTGTGTGACTCTCGCTGTCGTTGAAGAAATGAACAAACTTTCTGAACTCGTCTCCGACTGAACAGTTCAGCTTCTGCCTGTGCTCGTGTTCACACCTCTGCCTGAAGAACCTTTGATGAGACATCCATGTGGAACTGCACTTTTACCGCTCGAACTAAGCAAATTTATGCCTGCCTTCGAAACTTGTTCAGCACTTCCTCCAGCCTCCGACACAGTGAACGCATCCATGAACATTTCTTCAGCTCCCATTCAGCGGAAAATTACGAGCTTTTCTCCGCCTGCAAATCTACGGTCATCTTCTTAGTATGGTCATCTCCAGCCACCGAGGACTTAGTCACCGTGGGGCACTACACCTAGGAAATATACCTACCAAGACTGGATCAAAGCTGGTGATATCCGCAATCGCAGAACCTAGACCTCTTGTGACAAACTATTTTCCTTGTGAACTGTGTTAAATCTTAAATGCACTAACCTCCACAGCTTTCCTATTCTTTACAGGTTTAACGTTGTTGATATGTCCGCCAGATACTTAGCCTCGAGAGAAGTCTCAATGTTTCCTTTTCTTTCTTTTTACTGCAATCTTTATACTAGGTTATTCGAAGAGATCACCTGTCTTAGCTGTCAAATTTGGATGGCGATCTGGTGCTCGATGTAAAGATGTACATTAGTATCCTAAGCGGCGTTGCCTCTCTAGTAGTTACTAGGACATCTGCCTTAGCTACCAAATTCGTGGGGGGGGGGCATCTCACGTGCCCCGCATAGCATGAAGAAAGCTTCTTTCCATGAAAAAAACATCCCTCTTAGAAGACTACGTCCATCGCACTTCACTTGGAACTCCCATAAATCGAAAGTCACTGGCAGACTTTTAACTGCCTTTGCTTGGTAGCTCCCGCCTAGGACAGCGATGACCATGGCATGACTCAGACACTGTGGTCCAAGCTTGTTCTAGCAGGCCTGAGGGCCACCTTTGAGTAGCCAGTAGTTGTAGGCTCAGCTCGCTTTTGTCCAATCTTTTCTCGAGTACCACCTTCCTGCACCAGCTGCGAACGGTCTCAATGCCATATCTGATTCACGCTAAAATGATTAGTTACACGATTCTACGATACCATTTTATATTTTTGGCGACTGAACTTAGATAACTGTCCGGTCACCTGGAGTCGTTTTTTAGTCAACTGCACTCTCCTCAGACAGCCATCGCTTTAGATCGCTGCGGCGCCTAGACTCAAAAGAGACTCCTCAAATTCCTTTTAATTACATGAGTTGGAAACCGTGTCTAAATCTCGGTAATGCCGTTCTTGGACTCTGTACGGCTTTCTTGACACTGCTCAAGGCAGTCTTCATCTCCGAGGGGAAGATTCGCCTCACTTTGTGAGAGTAGAGTTTCTTGCATAAACTAATCGATACCGTCCTTCTGCAGCCGATAGAGGCCTTAATTTACACTTTCCGGCTTACTGAAAATACTGCGCAAGAGGCTTCTCTTCTTCTGAAACTAGATCAAATCACCCCCACCTCGCCCCATGAACTCTCTCTCTCTCACTCAGCCCCGTTCCACTCCTGCACCATGGCACCTCCGAGAGAGAATCGCCTAACCTGGACGTAGGTAGATAAGATCGGAAGATCACCTCCAGCTCTCTCCATCCTTTGTACGCGCATCAAGCCCACACTGTATATCGCAACTTTCTATCCACAAGCACACCTCCCTCTTTCCCTGCGTATAACCCAACACCCGAGGACCCACACCGACCAGGGAGAAAACATGTCAAACCAACACCGACAACATCGACCAACTATTGATCATCAATGATGGCGAGGAAAGTCCTGACATACACCTTTTTGAGGATGGCCCAATCACCAGAGGCTATGTCTGAAATGCTTCAAGGAGACGGATGGCTGCTCTGGCCAGCAGTTATCTGTGGGGGAGCCCCATAGAGACGACCATGGAATGGCGTCGCAAGCCCTGAGCTCACCGCCAGCAACCTCCTGGAGTTGGCTATGATGGAGGCCCTCAGACTGACTGACCAGGCCACGCCAGACTGCTGATCGGCCGACCCGGAGTTCGAGAATGTTTACATGGACTTGCACGACGATCAAACACCCATTTCCCGCCCACCAGCATGCGGCGGATAGGCACCAATGCACGGCGAATACCCGGCCACAAAAATCAGTTAGCAGATGTTTTAAAACAACACGCACAATATGTATATTCTTAGCATTGATTATGGTCGATCAATACTCGCAAAACATAAAGAAACATGAGGTTGTACGTGTACAGCACAATTAAAAAATAACAGAAAATGTTTCCAAATAGTACAATTTTGAACACAATGTAAGAAATCTTCTGTTCAATATTTTGGACTTATTAGATTGGAAGCCATTGCTGCTTTGCGCAGCAATGGGTACCAATCAAATTAAGGCCAAAATATTCAACAGTACATTTTAATTTGTTTTGGGAACAAGTTATTTCTGAGCTTCACTGTAGCAGAAAGTACCGGGTATCATAACTCCATGCCTTTGGTACACGTAAAACGTAATAATTTTCTTTTATGTTTCATGAGGAAATTTGTTGCAACGGTATTTTCTCAAAGCGCTGCATATCAGCAACAACTATCTTACATAGTCGTATTGTAGTCTACTCTTTGAATGGTTCGGCCGTTTTGGTACATAAATAATTATCAGTAATCAATTTATTTTCTATCAATTTGTATCCCCACCGGACATTCAACATTACTGGCACTAACGTAGAACGTAGACCCCTTGTGACAAAACTTTGTCCTTGTTGTGAACTGTGTTAAAGCTTAAATGCACTAACTTCCAAAACTTTCTTATTTTTTTACAGATTTAACACGGCTTCTACAGTGGTCTTGAGAAACGTCAAATTGCAGAATAAGAGAAGACTATGTTTGAAAATTTATCACTGGAATAACTGGCTCGATAACCGAGCCAGTCATTCCAGTGCTAAACTTTCAAAAATACTCTTCTATTGGTTTGCAAATTGACATTTTCTTTGAAAAATTTGAAATTTTCTTGAACAAATCCAAGGCTTAAAGGATTAAGGTTCTCAGCCTTTCAAACCTGAACAACGTCCAAGTAAAATATATAATACAACCTATATGTGAGCTGGTATACTTCCTAACCATCAGAATCAGCATCATCATCATGATCATCATCATCATCATCATCCCAGCCAAATCAGACATAAATATGTAACAGAATATTTCTTTTTTGTGTATCTTGGCTATCATGTAGAAATAGATAAAGCGTTTGAAATGTTTAATAACCAGACTTAGATAGTCGTCGACACACTACGAAAGCCAGATAATCTTTACAGGCAAGGTTGTCTTGGGAAGATTAGAAGCAAGTGCGTATGCACTATTATCATGATATATGCGTCTTTGTCAGAAATGTTATAGATTTGAAGCGAGGGTGACAGACAGACTGTTATTAGTTGTGAGGCACATCCAATACATCAGCTGTTGGTATTCATAATTAATTTACTCAGACAGTCGCAATTCGTTTTGTGACAGTTTGAGATTGTCTAATTATCTCTGGCAATTGTTGTGGGGGTACCCATTGTCATCTCTTTGGCCATCCCTTGCGGAGCGGGTCCCTCCTCTAAGGGGGGAGGCTGGGTCAGCTTCAAATATATGTTGGCCGCATAGCAGGCCAATGGAATGGTAACATTCCCGCAGAGCTGTACGTGCATTCACGCCCAAAAGATTTAGTTTCACCATTATTTCGGAGGTCATGCTCTGAGTAACCGGTGAGTTGACCACATGAGATTCAGTGGAGGGGTTGGGAAATGTTAATTCCCTCAGAATCCGAGGAGTCATAGAAAAGATCCGTTTTACTTAAGGTTTTTAACACAACCGCATAAATGTATTAACCCATTTTTATAAGTTTTCTCAACATGAATAATAACACTAACAGTAGATGCTACAAACCACATTGAATGAGGCGAAGCCTTCCTACATGCGGGAGAAGTGTATGACGTACAAATATCCGGAAACATCTGAATGGAATGTAACACTCGAGGTAGGAAATGGGGAATTCCATCAGTATACTGAAGTTTCCGTGGGAGAGATAATTGATTACTGTCACATGTGCGCGATTTCTGAAGTTAACACTACATGTGTCCTATGTAGGTTCCATGAAATTAATGATAGAATTTGTGATAACCAAAGAATGATCATTGGGGAAAATAAGAGAGTTGGTACCAGGTGGTCTGCGGAGATGAAAAAGAACGGAGAGATTTCAGGTGGGGAAGGAAAAGGACCATGGATGGAAGGATAGGCTATCCCTCAATAACATACACCACTCTGGAAATTTTAGGTAAAGGAGAGTAAAATCCGCGTAGTTGTGTACCCACGGAGATTAGTCTATATTCACCAATTATTAATATTTAATGGTCCAATGAGCGAGATGCCTACCCAACTAAATGATTTTAAATGACCCAGTTCTTGGGTGATTGGAAGCAAGTCCGGAAGAGACACACGGAGCCAGTTGGGGATACAATCCGAATTAATCACGTTTATCCATTTCAACGTTATCCAATAAGAAAACGGCCCTCTTGTAAAAAGGTAAGAGTAACAATTTGCTTGCTACGACGATCGAAGCCTCCCCAGCATGCTCCAAGAGGTGACAATAGGGCAAGTCGTAATGGAAAGGAAAGAAGGCTATGGGAAATAATTCCAAGAAATGGTGGATAGCCTAAGGTGTCACTCAACACATTATCCTAGCTAAATATGATAGAAAGTTCTAACTGAACTCAGTAAAAAGATACTCAAGTAATTGGTGGATTTCTACAGATGAATAGATGCTATTGCGGTGTGCGTGACATGTGAAAAGGAGCATACATCGGAAGTTGTCGGTCCTGCATAAGGCCCGAATGACTTCTGATGAGGTCTGACAACCACAGCAATAGAAATCTAACTTGAGTATATAATGAAAACTGGTCCCATGACCAGAGGATAGGGTATGAGGGCAACTGACTATACAGGATGATAAAAACATCTTAATGTAATAATAAAAGTAATGTAATGATAAAGTCTGATATATCAATAATGAGAACGTAACCCCTATTTTGCCAACAACCTCTTTAATGGTCAAACTAACTTTGCAGTGGTCTTCAGACATGGCTATTTGAAGGCCTAGAGAAGAGCCATTTTCGAATATTTACCACTAGAATGACTGGCTCGTTACCCGAACGCTTGTCTGTCTGAATGGCTATTGCGAGGAAGAATGGTCGTGGGAAGAATGGAGATGGTAAAGGGGGTTCATCTGCTCATGCGCCCCTGGTAAAGCTGTATTACCAAATAAGTCAGTGCTTCCACCATATTGCTACGCTACGTAGGCATTTAGATGCCGAAACTCTCCCTGATGGGCTTAGCAGGAAGGTGGAAGAGCTGAATGGATTTTGTAAGCCAGCTATGCCAAATGATGATATCTACTTTGCCATCTGGAATGTGAATTTTGAGTGGGCAAAATCTACCATTAAGCCCATGTTAAATCACTATAATGAACAACTTGGTAGTATTAGAACTGAAGTAGTCCTCACTCAGGCAATGCCACATTTAGACCTGGGTCGTGCTAAATCCAATGCTATACGCTGGGCAAAAAACAATTATAATAGAAAGCTCAACATTAATGTGATTAGTTCTTTTTACGATTTTGTGCGACTGATAGATCCATCTCAGCAACCAATTCAAAATCTCGTACAAGCCACGCCTCTGGTCATGATACCAACTGTGGCCCCACAATCACAAATGAAAAAACGCCTCAGATCACCTGAAACTTCGCCACCAGTCACAAAACGAGTAGACAATAAAATCTCTCCATTGCTACCATTAGATTCTGGCCCTAGAGATATGCTATTTGAAGCATCATTAATCCCACTACCTGACTCTCCACTAGGCAATCTAAATGACCCAAACGAATATCCGCCCTTGCCACAGAGGGAAAGGGTTAATGGTAGCAAATCTGGTCTACGGACTGGCGCTTCTCAGAAATCCCCTCAGAGCAGTCAACCATCGGGTCTCAAGACCCCATCCCCAACAGTTAAACTGCCACAGCCCAGCTTCTCTCCAACTCCAGGCCCAAGTAATGCACCGGAGGTGCGTCCTATTAAATTTGCAAATAGACCCAAACAACCAACCATGTTGGAGAGAAACATTTTTTGGAAATTTCGTCATGAAATCGAAAACAAAATTGACTGGCGACTACCTGTTCTCACGAACAAAGTACTCATCTTTGGAGCTTCGAACCTGAGTCGCATTAATGTTGAGCACCACCCTGAAACGCAAGTTGCCTGCTACCCAGGAGTGCTAGAGGACTAATTCAAAAGTACACTGGATCATTTAAACCAGAAAAAATAGTGATTAACAGTGGTATTAATGATATGACTGAACCAATCTCTAGTTCAAAACATAGATTAATGCTGCTTCTCAGTGCGATTAAGTCCAAATTCCCAAAGACTGCGATTTACTTCGCAAAACTTAACTATTCAAGTCGGTTGACAGCTCAGCAGAGGTTGGCGATTCAGTCCCTCAATTCGACGGCTGAATCATAAAAATCTGTGACTGTCATTCCTGCACTCAGACTCTCCGAATTTAATGTTGTTAAGGATAACATCCATTGGACTGAGAAGACAGCTAACTCTATGTATTCTGCCTGGCTTAAATTCCTAAATTTAAACTAGACAAGGGCCAAGGTAACATCCGCCCGGAAACAGGACTGGGCAGTAATATTGTCAATCTAACTGGCTCCCCATTAGGTGAAGCAGAGCAGTCACTGCTCAATTTTGGTCTTACATTTGTCCCAACACCAAAACCTAAAACAGGTTTGGATGCTCATTTAGATAATGGCTATATGGAAACATCTGAATTTAGTCACCGTATTAAGTTAGCAGACTTCTTTCGTAACTCTAATAGTAACATTCCACCATTCATTGAAAAAACTGGCTGGGCACCAAACGTAAAAATCCTGGACCCAGCGATCGGTGAAAGCATAGAACTCTTTTCAGAACGTGTTAAAAATTCTGCATTCCCTAATGATCAACCAAATTTACCCTATGAGGAATGCCAGGCCTTAATTGAATTGTCTAAAAACAGCAAAATTGTCATCAAACCTGCAGATAAAGGGTCGGAGACTGTAATAATGCTTAAAGATAACTATAAACGTGAAGCACAACGACAACTTAGTAACCCAAAGCATTACCAGAAACTAAGCAAACCACTTTGGCAAAATGATTGCAGCAAATTTAATGAGATTCTTCAAAAATTGCTCAATAGCAAGAAGATCACCGAAAAGCAACATAAGTATCTCTTTGCTAAACTTGAGTCAAAACCACGGACTTTCTATCTTTTGCCAAAAATTCATAAACCCATAGATTCGTGGTTGGACCCAATGTCACCGCCCGGGCGACCTATAATCTCTGATTGTGGCTCAGAATCATACAGAATCAGTGAATACATCGATTACCAATAGCAAATAGACACCCCAGCTTCTTGAAAAACACAGAAGACTTCTTATCACAGGTCTCTGAGACCTGGATACCTCCAAATTCATTCTTCGTCACGCTTGACATTGATGCTATGTATACAAACATTCACATCGAGAATGGTATAAATTCTATCCATAAAGCATTCGTGAACTACCCAGACACCAACAGGCCAGACAGAGTAGTAATAGCTCTATTAGAGCTGAGTCTGAAAGGCAATGATTTTGAATTCGATGGCGAAATTTACCAACAAATTTGCGGCTGCGCGATGGGCAAGCGCTTTAGCCCATGTTTTGCCAATATTTACGTAGCAGAGTGGGAGGAGGGAGCGTTAGAAAAGTGTCCAAAACAGCCCCTCATTTATCGCAGGTACCTTGATGACATTTTATGATTTGGCAACACACAAAGGCAGAGTTTGATGAATTTTTCGAAATTCTGAACAATCACGATCCGAATATCAAATTAAAAGCAACCATTGACGAGATGTCTGTAGATTTCCTGGATGTAACTGTATATAAAGGTCTAAAGTATGAAACAACTGGCTACTTAGACTACAAAGTGTATTTCAAACCAACCGATTCGCATCAGCTATTGCACAAAAATCTTTCCATCCACCGCATACTTTTAAAGGAATAGTAAAATCACAAATAATCCGTTTTCACAGGAATTCGAGTGATAGGAAAAACTTTGAAGAAGCGTGCTCTACCCTATTCAAAGCCCTCAAACCACGAGGTTACTCCTCACGATTCTTGCGCAAAATCAAATCTGAAACATTGGACGGCTTGGAAACCATTCCAGATAATGCCTCAAATCGTCGGCCTACAAAAATTTCTCACAATCGTCCGATTATAGGTGTAGACGAATCTCGCAAATGCGGAAAGAAAAGGTGCAAGTTAGATGAATTTCTCCCAAACCAGAATACTTTCACGAGCTTTCAGAACAAAAGCAAGTTTCAACTTCAGTCTAATCTAGATTGTGACTCTGAAAATGTTATTTATCTAATTTCATGCAAATTGTGCCAAAAACAGTATGTCGGTGAAACCAAATGTCCATTAAGATGGCGGGCAACTCGACACCTCTCAGATATTAGGCTAGAGGAAGACACCCATGTTTCCGAACATTTCAATCTTCCTGATCATTTAGTCCTTCGTGACTTTGAAATTATGCCAATTGAACAGCCACCCCTTTCAGATACGGCAGAAGAAACCGATAAACAAAGAAAACTTCGAGAATCGTTTTGGATTAAAGAACTCGAAACACAGTGGCCAAGGGGAATAAATTCGGACCCAGGCTTATCTGATCAACGTGACAAAATTCCATTCATTCTGACCTATAATCGGAAAAACGTTGAAATTTCCAAAATCTTGAAAGATGAGTATCAAAACCTACAAGAGAAACTGAAACAACCCTTTAACAAGCGTCCAGTAATTGCGTTTAAGAAAAATCCGAATCTACGTGACATCTTGGTAAAAGCAAAACTCAAATAGCTATCCAGAATATCCATCTCAATCATTCAACATTGACCCTTGCATGATGGTCAGCCAAAAACGGTCAATTTAGTGATCTTGGCCAATGTCCATTTGCTGGCGGGGATTGGAGTATTTTTGAAAATTTACTGCTGTAATGATTGGCTCGGGAACCGAGACAGTCGTTCCAGTGGCATATTCTCGGGAATGACCTTGTCTGCCTGCAAATGTACATTAAATAAGTAAGCGAATATTTGGATTCTACTGAACAAATTGAACCAGTAAAGGGTTAACATTAATGCCATATGGCTTTCCTCAAAGAAAATGACAAATCTCAGGCAGTAAGATAAACCAAAATATCTTAAATTTTTGAATTTTTTCAATTATTGAAGATTCTGAGCCAGTGCGTTGACAATATTGACTACTACTACTACTACTACTACTACTACTACTACTACTACTACTACTACTACTACTACTACTACTACTACTACTACTACTACTACTACTACTACTACTACTACCAACTACTACTAACCCCCCCCCCCCCCATATTATAAATCGGTTATGTACACAAGAATCAAAATGCTTTTGAATATGTTGAAACTAATTTGACTGAAAGCTAGTGCTGACTTAACTAAATTGGTTTCAAATATTCAACAACTTATGTCTATAATGCTGGGAAAGTGAAATACTGGGTTCAAATCGCTAAAATGCGATCATTGCTATTGATTTGGCGTGACCTTTATTTTTCATGGGCCCCCAGCTATAGTCCCATTAGCTCTTGCCTTAATTCCGCTCTGTCTGTATTTTCTCACAGATAATAATGCTAACATGTAGATGATTTTTCCTCCGTTAAATGTGTAAAAACTAATTTTTTCAGCTGGAACTCTCACTCTCACGTCGCCAACCCTTGATTGGCCGAGGGAATTTCTAAGATGCTAGCCATTCGCCATAATCTAATGAGATGAAGAGATGGCCAGTATAAAAGCAGCCGATTCTGCTCAAAACATCATAAAGAAGCAACCCGGCAGTGCTAGCCACTGACTGCATGCTAAAACTCCAGCCAATGGTCTTCTGCTCCGCTCCACTGTGATAATGTCAGTAAGACTGCATCATGAAACTTTCCATCGAGCGCTCGCTGAGAACGCCATCTAAATAGCTGTCAGTTGCTAGACCTTCACAGTTTTTGGACGACCACTAGAAAAAACGGACATATTAACAACCCAAGTTGTTCTGCCATCTCTTTCGAGAACTTACCTCCCTCTTTGAGCCACCTGGGCTCTTGTGCAAGGAACTTCGCGTTCCCACTGCAGACTGAAATAGAAACTGTGTAACCTTCTCGTACACACCTGCAAAACTTTGTGACTGCTCCCGGACACTGTGTGAGTCTCGCTGTCGTTGAAGAAATGAACAAACTTTCTGAACTCGTCTCCGACTGAACAGTTCAGCTTCTGCCTGTGCTCGTGTTCACACCTCTGCCTGAAGAACCTTTGATGAGACATCCATGTGGAACTGCACTTTTACCACTCGAACTAAGCAAATTTATGCCTGCCTTCGAAACTTGTTCAGCACTTCCTCCAGCCTCCGACACAGTGAACGCATCCATGAACATTTCTTCAGCTCCCATTCAGCGGAAAATTACGAACTTTTCTCCGCCTGCAAATCTACGGTCATCTTCTTAGTATTGTCATCTCCAGCCACAGAGGACTTAGTCACCGTGGGGCACTACACCTAGGAAATATACCTACCAAGACTGGATCAAAGCTGGTGATATCCGCAATCGCAGAACCTAGACCTCTTGTGACAAACTATTTTCCTTGTGAACTGTGTTAAATCTTAAATGCACTAACCTCCACAGCTTTCCTATTCTTTACAGATTTAACGTTGTTGATATGTCCGCCAGATACTTAGCCTCGAGAGAAGTCTCAATGTTTCCTTTTCTTTCTTTTTACTGCAATCTTTATACTAGGTTATTCGAAGAGATCACCTGTCTTAGCTGTCAAATTTGGATGGCGATCTGGTGCTCGATGTAAAGATGTACATTAGCATCCTAAGCGGCGTTGCCTCTCTAGTAGTTACTAGGACATCTGCCTTAGCTACCAAATTCGTGGGGGGGGGGGTCATCTCACGTGCCCCGCATAGCATGAAGAAAGCTTCTTTCCATGAAAAAGCATCCCCCTTGGAAGACTACGTCCATCGCACTTCACTTGGAACTCCCATAAATCGAAAGTCACTGGCAGACTTTTAACTGCCTTTGCTTGGTAGCTCCCGCCTAGGACAGCGATGACCACTGCATGACTCAGACACTGTGGTCCAAGCTTGTTCTAGCAGGCCTGAGGGTCACCTTTGAGTAGCCAGTAGTTGTAGGCTCAGCTCGCCTTTGTCCAATCTTTTCTCGAGTACCACCTTCCTGCACCAGCTGCGAACGGTCTCAATGCCATATCTGATTCACGCTAAAATGATTAGTTACACGATTCTGCGATACCATTTTATATTTTTGGCGACTGAACGTAGATAACTGTCCGGTCACCTGGAGTTGTTTTTTAGTCAACTGCACTCTCCTCAGACAGCCGTCGCTTTAGATCGCTGCGGCGCCTAGACTTAAAAGAGACTCCTCAAATTCCTTTTAATTACATGAGTTGGAAACCGTGTCTAAATCTCGGTAATGCCGTTCTTGGACTCTGTACGGCTTTCTTGACACTGCTCAAGGCAGTCTTCATCTCCGAGGGGAAGATTCGCCTCACTTTGTGAGAGTAGAGTTTCTTGCATAAACTAATCGATACCGTCCTTCTGCAGCCGATAGAGGCCTTAATTTACACTTTCCTGCTTACTGAAAATACTGCGCAAGAGGCTTCTCTTCCTCTGAAACTAGATCAAATCACCCCACCTCGCCCCATGAAATATCTCTCTCTCACTCAGCCCCGTTCTACTCCTGCACCATGGCACCTCCGAGAGAGAATCGCCTAACCTGGACGTAGGTAGATAAGATCGGAAGATCACCTCCAGCTCTCTCCATCCTTTGTACGCGCATCAAGCCCACACTGTATACCACAACTTGCTATCCACAAGCACACCTCCCTCTTTCCCTGCGTATAACCCAACACCCGAGGACCCGCACCGACCAGGGAGAAAACATGTCAAACCAACACTGACAACATCGACCAACTATTGATCATCAATGATGGCGAGGAAAGTCCTGACATACACCTTTTAGAGGATGGCCCAATCACCAGAGGCTATGTCTGAAATGCTTCAAGGAGATGGATGGCTGCTCTGGCCAGCAGTTATTTGTGGGGGAGCCCCATAGAGACGACCATGGAATGGCATCGCAAGCCCTGAGCTCACCGCCAGCAACCTCCTGGAGTTGGCTATGATGGAGGCCCTCAGACTGACTGACCAGGCCACGCCAGACCGCTGACCGGCCGACCCGGAGTTCGAGAATGTCTACATGGACTTGCACGACGATCAAACACCCATTTCCCGCCCACCAGAATGCGGCGGATAGGCACCAATGCACGGCGAATGCCCGGCCACAAAAATCAGTTAGCAGATGTTTTAAAACAACACGCACAATATGTATATTCTTAGCATTGATTATGGTCGATCAATACTCGCAAAACATAAAGAAACATATGAGGTTGTACGTGTACAGCACAATTAAAAAATAACAGAAAATGTTTCCAAATAGTACAATTTTGAACACAATGTAAGAAATCTTCTGTTCAATATTTTGGACTTATTAGATTGGAAGCCATTGCTGCTTTGCGCAGCAATGGGTACCAATCAAATTAAGTCCAAAATATTCAACAGTACATTTTAATTTGTTTTGGGAACAAGTTATTTCTGAGCTTCACTGTAGCAGAAAGTACCGGGTATCATAACTCCATGCCTTTGGTACACGTACAACTTAATAATTTTCTTTTATGTTTCATGAGGAAATTTGTTGCAACGGTATTTTCTCAAAGCGCTGCATATCAGCAACAACTATCTTACATAGTCGTATTGTAGTCTACTCTTTGAATGGTTCGGCCGTTTTGGTACATAAATAATTATCAGTAATCAATTTATTTTCTATCAATTTGTATCCCCACCGGACATTCAACATTACTGGCACTAACGTAGAACCTAGACCCCTTGTGACAAAACTTTGTCCTTGTTGTGAACTGTGTTAAAGCTTAAATGCACTAACTTCCAAAGCTTTCTTATTTTTTTTACAGATTTAACACGGCTTCTACAGTGGTCTTGAGAAACGTCAAATTGCAGAATAAGAGAAGACTATGTTTGAAAATTTATCACTGGAATAACTGGCTCGATAACCGAGCCAGTCATTCCAGTGCTAAACCTTCAAAAATACTCTTCTATTGGTTTGCAAATTGACATTTTCTTTGAAAATTTTGAAATTTTCTTGAACAAATCCAAGGCTTAAAGGATTAAGGTTCTCAGTCTTTCAAACCTGAACAACGTCCAAGTAAAATATATAATACAACCTATATGTGAGCTGGTATACTTCCTAACCATCAGAATCAGCATCATCATCATGATCATCATCATCATCATCATCCCAGCCAAATCAGACATAAATATGTAACAGAATATTTCTATTTTGTGTATCTTGGCTATCATGTAGAAATAGATAAAGCGTTTGAAATGTTTAATAACCAGACTTAGATAGTCGTCGACACACTACGAAAGCCAGATAATCTTTACAGGCAAGGTTGTCTTGGGAAGATTAGAAGCAAGTGCGTATGCACTATTATCATGATATATGCGTCTTTGTCAGAAATGCTATAGATTTGAAGCGAGGGTGACAGACAGACTGTTATTAGTTGTGAGGCACATCCAATACATCAGCTGTTGGTATTCATAATTAATTTACTCGGACAGTCGCAATTCGTTTTGTGACAGTTTGAGATTGTCTAATTATCTCTGGCAATTGTTGTGGGGGTACCCATTGTCATCTCTTTGGCCATCCCTTGCGGAGCGGGTCCCTCCTCTAAGGGGGGAGGCTGGGTCAGCTTCAAATATATGTTGGCCGCATAGCAGGCCAATGGAATGGTAACATTCCCGCAGAGCTGTACGTGCATTCACGCCCAAAAGATTTAGTTTCACCATTATTTCGGAGGTCATGCTCTGAGTAACCGGTGAGTTGACCACATGAGATTCAGTGGAGGGGTTGGGAAATGTTAATTCCCTCAGAATCCGAGGAGTCATAGAAAAGATCCGTTTTACTTAAGGTTTTTAACACAACCGCATAAATGTATTAACCCATTTTTATAAGTTTTCTCAACATGAATAATAACACTAACAGTAGATGCTACAAACCACATTGAATGAGGCGAAGCCTTCCTACATGCGGGAGAAGTGTATGACGTACAAATATCCGGAAACATCTGAATGGAATGTAACACTCGAGGTAGGAAATGGGGAATTCCATCAGTATACTGAAGTTTCCGTGGGAGAGATAATTGATTACTGTCACATGTGCGCGATTTCTGAAGTTAACACTACATGTGTCCTATGTAGGTTCCATGAAATTAATGATAGAATTTGTGATAACCAAAGAATGATCATTGGGGAAAATAAGAGAGTTGGTACCAGGTGGTCTGCGGAGATGAAAAAGAATGGAGAGATTTCAGGTGGGGAAGGAAAAGGACCATGGATGGAAGGATAGGCTATCCCTCAATAACATACACCACTCTGGAAATTTTAGGTAAAGGGGAGTAAAATCCGCGTAGTTGTGTACCCACGGAGATTAGTCTATATTCACCAATTATTAATATTTAATGGTCCAATGAGCGAGATGCCTACCCAACTAAATGATTTTAAATGACCCAGTTCTTGGGTGATTGGAAGCAAGTCCGGAAGAGACACACGGAGCCAGTTGGGGATACAATCCGAATTAATCACGTTTATCCATTTCAACGCTATCCAATAAGAAAACGGCCCTCTTGTAAAAAGGTAAGAGTAACAATTTGCTTGCTACGCCGATCGAAGCCTCCCCAGCATGCTCCAAGAGGTGACAATAGGGCAAGTCGTTATGGAAAGGAAAGAAGGCTATGGGAAATAATTCCAAGAAATGGTGGATAGCCTAAGGTGTCACTCAACACATTATCCTAGCTAAATATGATAGAAAGTTCTAACTGAACTCAGTAAAAAGATACTCAAGTAATTGGTGGATTTCTACAGATGAAAAGATGCTATTGCGGTGTGCGTGACATGGGAAAAGGAGCATACATCGGAAGTTGGCGGTCCTGCATAAAGACCGAATGACTTCTGATGAGGTCTGACAACCACAGCAATAGAAATCTAACTTGAGTATATAATGAAAACTGGTCCCATGACCAGAGGATAGGGTATGAGGGCAACTGGCTATACAGGATGATAATAACATCTTAATGTAATAATAAAAGTAATGTAATGATAAAGTCTGATATATCAATAATGAGAACTTAACCCCTATTTTGCCAACAACCTCTTTAATGGTCAAACTAACTTTGCAGTGGTCTTCAGACATGACTATTTGAAGGCCTACAGAAGAGCCATTTTCGAATATTTACCACTAGAATGACTGGCTCGGTACCTGATCCAGTCATTCTAGTGGCATATTTTCTAAAATACTCTTCTCTATTCTCTCGTCCTGCAGATAGACACTGGCTTAGTAAAAACTTGAATTTTCTTTACTATTACCCCTTTAATGGTCAAGCCGGCGAAACAAATTTCAGTGGTAAATTTACAAAAAAAATGGTCTAATAAAATTAAAATATCTTGAAAAATATTGACCATCAAAATGTTTAATTGATATATCAATTAGTATTTGAGCGATCTAAGGCGCTGTAGACACAAGAGGAGTTAATAATGTAATAATAAAGGTCTAATACAATACTTTGACAGCTGCTCTCAAGATCTTCCGTAAATGGTTTCACTATGGTACTGAGGATACCCTAGAGGTGTGATGCGACTCTCGCACTCTGAATTGTAGGTTTTAAGGAAAATCCATCGAACTTATTGATCTGTAGGAATGATATGAAGATAGAGCTTTCATTGAGCATAGAGATGAGTGAAAAAGATTGGGACAACTAAAGTGTGACCAAAGCTCCACCATCTGAAGATGCCATTGTATATGTGTACTTTGAATGTCCCTTGCCAAGTCTTAACACTTTATGCTTTTGTGGGTGGAATTTCAGCAACCCGCCTTGGACCACTGCTCCATCGCATTTATGTCAGTCTGGATCTTGATGCAGTCAGTGATCAATAATATACTTTGATACTGCTTGGTGTCATCAGTGAATAATTTGATGTAACTAGATACTACATCTGGTAAGTAATTAATGTAGATGTGAAACAAAAGTGGGCCAAGAACATTACCGTGGGGGACTCTGCTGATGACATCATCCCACGCTGGGTAAGTTCCATTGGCATTTACTCTTTGTGTATGCTTACTAAAGAAGGCTTGAACCCATGATTCTACGTTGCCACATATGCCATAGCTGTCCAACTTAGTGAGTAAGCACTTATGGGGAATTGTGTCAAACGCCTTCTGGATATCAAAATGTATACAACTGTTTGGTTGCTGTTGGTCAATAAGGTCAGTCCAGGCTTAAATTGCAGTTAAAAGTTGGATAGTACAGGAACGATCTTCCATAAGGCCATGTTGCTCAGCTGAGGAGAGGTTATTGTCCTTCATGTGTTCGATGATATGGTCCCTGACAATGATTTCCCTGATTTTATAACAGATAGATGTAAGGCTTATTGTTCTATAGTTTGAGGTCAGTCGCTTGTTTAATTTCTTTTAAAAAATCACGGCCATATTACTGAGTCGCCATTAGGTTGGGATGTTACCCTCATCTACAGACCTTACATATATTTGGTGTAGCGGTCGTGCTATGGTTTACTGAGCTCTTTTAGCAATCTTGGATGAATCCTGTCTGGACCAGCTGACTCGTTTACATTTATGCTTTCAAGCCATCTTCTTCTTCTTTTCGATCGCTGGTATCACACTTGGAGAGCCGTTCTCAAGATGAAATCTGTGGTTTTCTGCAGTTCTTCCACAGGCCCATACAGTTTTTCAAGAAAAGAGGTGGACAAAGGCCAGATCTCTTCTCTCAGCAGCTGATACGTACTGCAACATTGAAGTATGTGCTCTGTGGTCTGTTCTGCTTCTCCACAAGGACAAGCGGGCGATGTCATACGGTGCTTTCAAGCCTCATCTGTATGCCTTCGACTGAGATGGATATTTGGTGGAGGGGCTTGGATATTTTACGGGTGATGCAATTTGGGATGTTGGATATATCCTCATGGATAAACATGCTGATAAAGCCTAGCTTTGTCAGTAGTGGCTTCCATTATCCTCTAATTCTGACATAGTGCTTCTGATATTTAACTTGCTTTTTACATAACTATGAATGGGGTTGTGATTGTTTTTAGTTTCATGGACACACTTTTTTTCAAATTCTTTCATCGCTCCCCTTGCTTTATTGCATGACTTGCAATAGAGTTCGTAGTCGTCTTCTTTTCTAGTTTTTTGAAATTGTCTCCAGTTTCGTTTTTTCTTTTGAATTTCGCCATGCGCCTTCTTGTTTATCAATGGGGATTTGGGTTTGCTACAATGGTTCAGTCGGCGTTGTGAGATGAATCTGGCTATACCTGCGAGGATCATGTTGTTGAATGAATAACAGCTGCGTGCTGTCCATGGGTCCAAGCAAATTGCGATAGATACTGGTTAAATCCTGCATAATCCCCTTTATCCCCCTTGTTTGATGCATTATTTTGAACCAGCTGTGGATATTTATTGGTACAAGGTATGGGGGCTATTGTTGCCCCTAACGTGTGTTGGGACTGTTATGTGTTCGTGCAGAAAGGTGTCCTGTATTGCATCGACGAATATACGTGCTTTGTGGGCTTCACTAGCAGTGCAGTGGATATATGACCAACTTATTTCCCGGTGATTAAAATCACCCATTAAAATTGTATGTGAATCATGAAACCTCTCTAAGTAGGCTATGTAGATTAGCATTATTGACATCGGTACTATTGGGTGAGCGATATATACAACCTAGGAGGATATGATCGCAATTTAGTACATTTATGTTACACCACACTGAATCTTAATAGTTGGTCTCATTTAGAAAATGAAGCTCTTGCGATTTTAATGAGGCCTTAGTATAAATAGCCGCACCACGACCTGTGGTATCTATGTCATGCCAACAATCATATCCACTAAGATTTAATACTACTGTCTGCAGTTTGGTCGAAACTGTCTTAGGTTTTAGCTCAGTGTCTCCAGTGATGGTTGGAGATGTACCATTGATGCGTATTATAAGCTTTTCGCACTTGCTGAAAAAGGTATCAACATTTGTATACATACATTTTAGGTTTAAAATATTTTATGTAGTGTTATTTGATATGTTTGACTGGATGTCAGGATCTGCTGCCATCTGACTGACATCCAGTCAAACATATCAAATAACACTACATAAAATATTTTAAACCTAAAATGTATGTATACAAATGTTGATACCTTTTTCAGCAAGTGCGAAAAGCTTATAATACGCATCAATGGTACATCTCCAACCATCACTGGAGACACTACGGTTCTCCACTGACTGTGTTGCGGTTCTGTTGATTTCTGTATCTTTACTAGTTGCTGGTACCGAATGCCCTATATTTGGTCTGTTGTGTAGCTCGCCGCGTTGCGTCGGGCCGTTCCGGTGCGTGTCGCTGATTCGCTGTGCCGCATGTGCACGACGAACGATGACGCTGGCTAGCTCCCAGTCTCGGGGTTACGGATCCCGAATGACGCTGACCTGCTCCTAAGGCCGGTGGAACTCAATTGTTCTGGTGGGACCGTGCGACCATCGCCGCTAACATTAAACTGAACGGTATTAGCCCACAAATTTGTGTCACAGGTATGCCTGTCCATAGCAATTTGTGATCTATGGACTTACAGAGATTATGGTGGTGACCTAATTAATAAAAGTAATTAAAATACCAATTTAGATATATCTTAAAGCAAACCGCAAAGTTTGTAAGATAACAATGAGCAAACAATAATACGTAAAATAGAAACAGACTGATGAACTTTTAAACGTGGAATCACCGGAGGTACCACACAGGCTCGCAGGTCCACAAAGGTACCCCTGTAAAGGAGGCTCCCGCATACGAGATCACTAATTAACTTAATATAAGTTATTATACCACTAGGCTGAAGAGGAAAAGGAAAAGAAACTCCTGAGTGGCGAGAGGCGTTGTGCCTCATGCGGGCATTACTTCTGATGCTGCTGTTCTGGGTGAGAAGTAGTAGCCTTGCACGGGCCGCCATCACTGTATCCTTGCAAGAGGTATGTGCCTCGAGCGGGCCTCCGTCACAGGAAAATGCTTCCACCGCCGAAGCGGAGGAAAAGAGTTGGCCAAAAAGGGCCACTCTTTTATTCAACCAAAATGCTGCAAAGAAGGGACCATCCTAGTGAAACTTTAACTAAAGTGTTGCATGCTGTATTACGTGAAGATGGGACGAGCGATTGCCGAAGGATTCCCAAGTCACAATCTTATGTAGTTCCAAGATGCTGAATTAGTCAGTGCCACTTTTATTTATATGGGCCTTCTTCTATGCCTAACCTGCCAATTAGGTTTTAAAGACAAGAACTAGTTTGGGCCACAAATGGCGTGCACCCTACCTATCTTTAGATGCGGCTGTCAGGGAGCGCAGACACCCCAAGGCATCAACCCTCAAGAACTGTGTGCGTACATGCTACTTTGCAAGCCATCCGAGCTTGATGAGAATCCGGATGCCTTGCTCCGTAACCACATAAAACATCACAGGATAATGGCTACCTTTGTACACAAGCAGATTTATATAGCTGACCTGTCGTTATTGTGGGGATTGGAGAGACGAACATCCATGGCAAATGTCCTTCCCATAAGGGCGTGGCAGATTCCAACATCTTGCCCAGACATTCTTACGGAGTTCGGTGGAGATGCGCATCTCGTCCGTCACCAGGTCCTAAGGAGCTAAGTTATTGACCTGACATTAGATTTATATGCAAGTTGCCCAATATGCACTGCGGCGCGGGAGAGATATCCTAAGAAATAGGTAAAAGAATAATAATAATAATAATAATAATAATAATAATAATAATAATAATAATAATAATAATAATAATAATAATAATAATAATAATGTTTTCGCAGTGCTTCCTACATTGGCAAGGATAACTAACTCCTCAGTATCCGAAGATACATGAGGTCGGGGGGGGGGGGGGTTGTATGTGACACCGTACCTTGGCGATCACCGCTTGGAAACCTCCAATAGTTTCCCAGAGTCGGATCAGCCCACAGTGCAGATAGGGACATCCAAACAATTAAGAAGCCATAAGGCTTAGTGGAACATGAAGAGAGACACTAACTTTATAGATATGAGGCCCTATAGGTAAGTTGGCCACTTTTACACAACCTTGCCGGGGTGCGGGGCTAGATTACCGCAATGCCCGGAAATGAGGCGTACACTATGTGTCTATGTATGTATTTTTAATGTATTCTGAAATCGTCTCTAATCACATTAAACCTATCCTATCGAGCTGAATAGTGAGGTTTAGTTGGTAACACGCCTGGCTAAACAGAGTTAATAGCACGGACAGCGACCTCAGTGAAAAATTGTCGGTGGCGGGAGAAAGTGATGCATATATAAATGTTGCTGTATAGTATTTCCTAAATGCACTGCGGTCCTAAGTTTTCTATAAAGAAACAAAACATATCAACAGATGGCTACTTGGCATATACCTAACTAACCAAGTACAGAACAGTGACAGTATACTATTTGATTAGTACGGTGATAATACAGGTTTATAGACCTAATACGGTGCGGTTAGTAAAACACCTTACAGTAAACAAGGATAAATATAGACAGTGATAAAGAAATTATAAATAGCGATCCTAAGACCGGGACGGTATGTATTAGTCATCGGTATCGTTACAGTGATAAATTATAATAATTATTGACGATGTAATTAAAGATATCATGTTAAGTTACTTGAATACCCAGTAGCCATTCTTATTTGCGGGCTACTATGTTACTGAAATTGAGACGTCACTATACCCGTGACGTGAGTCGACACGTTCTCTGAAAGCTGGATAAGTGTCCGCATGTAGATCTCCCGCAAGACAGGGTTCCTGCATGCTGTTCCAGGACGGAAGCGGTACGAACTCAGGACAGTGAAATACAGTATAAGAATTATCTACCGAATAAAAGGTAAGTTCTACATAGTAGTACAGTATTGAAGAAAGTTCCCGTCCGATGACAGTAAGTTATGAAAGTTAATAATAACCCATTAACAGAATGGGTTTTTTAATACAGATGTAATTATGCATGTACACATTTAAGTTTAACGCTGCGGGGTGTGCCATTTAGCTCTTGTGGCGCACCGGGCAAAGTTTACTTGCTGCGGTCAAAACGTTAAAACTATCACACACAATATGCAGTGTGGAGGTTGAATGTCCACTTTTTGGCGTGGCTGGCAGATCCGGTGAGTCATCCACCAAAGAACATCGCTGCTCTACGTTGTGTAGAATTACATAGTTGGGCCACAAGGGACCACCGCAATAATATAGTTCCTATACAGTTTGTAATTAAATCAGGAACAGTATATTAACCCCCACCCCCACCGGATGGTTATCCGGAAGCTTACAAAATTTAGGTGCGGTGCGCCGGGAACTGCTTCGGTCTGGGCTGAACTGAAAACTGTGATGAACCAAGATGAAGCTGGTATCCGTCTTCGCTGTTCTAGTTGGCTGGTCAGGCTCCCATACTTCGGCAGCTCCCGACTCATCGGTCCCCGGCCAACGATGCTCTCGATTCACTGAAAACATCCCTTTTTATACTCTTGGAAATGTCAGAACTGGCTGCTTCAACCAATCAGAATTTGCTGAACCAGACAATCATCGCGCTAGAAATCCGTGACGTGTACACAATTATTTAAATATTATGATAGATATAGATGTGTAGATGACATAGTACGTCACGTTTTACACAAATCACTGATTATCTAGCTATATATACTTATATTCGCTTATGGAACGAATCCAAGACGGCCGGCGCGTACCCAGCTTGGCTGGCTCCTCTCTCTGTTGGGATGTTTAGTCTAGAGAAATGTGGATTTAGTTCACGTGTTCCAAGCACCACAGGTGTTTCCCTTTTTTAGGACTCTACCTCTTTCACTTTTATTACGGATCTGTACTTGCATGGAGATAGCCTAATTTGGCGCACAGCAATTTCTGCGATGGGTGTGTGGAGTTGGTCTGCACATATATTTTCACAGCTTCTGCATCTGCATTTTGGTCGCCTCTGCCGATGTGTTGGGGTTTTCTGGCATGTTGAACATGATTTTCAACACGATTTTGTCGATCTGTAGGTTCATGGTTCAGGAGCAGCACTATCAACGAGGTTATTCACCTTTGTGCTTAGCTCATCGACTGTGTTTTCTAAGGCGTCATGCGCTGCTTTGTGGTCAACTATTGAGTTCTCCATCTGATCATGTCCTTGACCTTAGATCAGAATCTGGTTCATTATTTTTGGCCCCTCTTTTGCAATATGAGCAGAACCAATTGACATGGTCGTTCTCATCACTATTTAATACAGTGTACATGGCGTCCGAGATATTATGACATGCCTTGTGGAAGCACATATTACAAATATCACACTGATCAACATTGTCTTGTTCAGTGACCGTTTTGTTGCAGTCTGGGCAGGTATGCTTGGCGCCATCTGCGGTAGCATTGTGGTCCTTGGCTGGACTCAAGATTTGCTGCAGCCACGAGCCTTAATTCTCTTTCCCTGGTAGAAGGAATGGTTGAAAGGACCGAATCAGATAGGACAATCCGAACCAGCTTTTATTGCTAATCACGTATAGATGATTTGCAACAGGTTACTGCTTATATTGGTAACTTGCTGATTGATTCTAAGAGGTTTTGTACTATGCTATAGTTATCAGACAGTGAAAATAGTTTACTTACATTGATTGCAGAACCACTGACCAACCATAATTTCCAAAAGTTCATTGAGTTTACTGCACAGGAATAAAATAACACGAAATTAAGTTAGTCATGTATGATACAATTTGAATAATAACTATATAGATATGTACTGGCTGTGCTATTATTTGGTAATCTCTACCAGGTTTGTTGAGATGAGACGCACAAACGTCTTCGTCGACGTTTGTGTTGAACATTTAAAGTTGATTTTATCTATGAACGGCGTTCTCTGCCAATTTTTTCGGTTACAGCCAATGGTATTGGTGAATAAAACACAAGAGAAACACTTGGCTCGAGGATATATATATATATATATATATATATATATATATATATATATATATATATATATATATATATATATATATATATATATATATATATATATATATATATATATATATATATATATATATATATATAGTATATCAGAAAAAGTATAGGTCTCAAAGGACACTTCCTTGTGGCACGCCGTTGGTCACCTCAATTCAGAGTCTGATGTTGTGTCATTGATCCTTACTCGCTGGCTTCTTTTACATAGGTAGTTTCCTATCCATCATACTTAATTGTCGCCAGTACCATAGCTTCTCAGTTTTGTTTGGAGTCGTTGGTGTGGTAGGAAATTATTAATCTGTGAGTGGAGAGAGAGAGAGAGAGAGAGAGAGAGAGAGAGAGAGAGAGAGAGAGAGGCAACCTTTTTCCCGAATCTGAATCTTCTAGTCATCAGGTCTTGACCAGTCAACTTCAGACTCAGACAGACGTTTCAAGTAAGCTTTAAGAATTATCCAATTTCTCCAATTTGACTATTCTACCATGCATGATGTTGGCCATTTTGGATCTGAGCTGAAAAAAACCGGTTTTACCATTGATACCTGTGAATCACAGGGTGGATCATTTGGTCAGTTGTTCGTTCGGGTTGTCATTCGGACAGTCCGTCGTTTTGTCAGTCGGCCATTTATTCATTTAGATTGGTCGTTCATTCAGTTAGTTAGTCAGTCAGCCAGTTATTCGGTAAATTGGTGGGTGGGTGGGTGGGTGGGTGGGTGGGTGGGTTGGCGGGTGAGTGGATCAGTCGGTTGGTCGGTCGGTCACAAAAAACCTATTTCTGGCTTATCTAAAAAACTACTGATCCGATTTGGCTCAAATCTTAACACAATGAAGGAACTAAGAGAATTTCTAAGCTTTGGTGTGTTCTGGTTCAAAGAGCCCAAATACGGATCGGATCAGATTCGGGATCTGTGGATATCTTGAAAACTACTGGTTCCATTTGTCTCGAATTTTAATATAGGAAAGGCTGTGACCATCCACTAGGTTTCCATAGCTGACTGAAACGGGAAGAGGGTATTGCAATTGTGTCTGCCTGTCTGGCCGCATGTCAGGAGCTCTGTATAAAAAACTACTGATCCAACGTGGCTCAAAGTTTAACACAATGAAGGAACTTCTATATTTACGTCCGTAAATGCGGGAGATGTCATCTGAAAGTATCTAGATTTCAAATTATATACTTTCACACCACACGAATGGGCAAAGGGCAAAGCCTAATCCGGCACTCTGGGCAGCAATGGAAAGAAACACGATTTTCTTCACTCCTCAGTGGCCATTTCTATAACTTATCTGATAGTAATGTAGCACGGATTGACTGGTCGGGTACGAACTCTCCAAGCCTGTCTGGGTGCGGAACGGCCGGACTGGGTATATTCCGAGCACGCCCCCGGGTATGACAGTACGTGTGTATAAAGCCATATGGGAGAGGTTCTAAAATGACAAAGCCCGTGAGATCGCCTAGCGTGCATGCGTGGGTGTCAGAGATTGCCTACCAACGCGTGCTGGAGAGAAGGGCATCATATTTTGTACCGAGTTGCTACATGTAATTCCTTTAAACTGTACTCTCCTCATCGTAGCGATCATGACCAGAATGAGGCGAGGATTCCAAATCGTTTTACCATTTTAAAATCGGTCGAGAAATGGCCTAGTTATCCTTAATTAGACCTTCAAATTCCTTTCAAAATATTTCTCTAAAAACCATAAGAGCGTGTATGTACTTAGTGAATGGGGGGGGGGGGGGATGATAGCGTATCACGTGATTACTTTCCCTGCCTTTAAAACTCGCGCATTGATTGGTTGTGGCGCTCCAGCGGTGACGTCACGAGTAGTATAAAAGGGGCTGAAAAATCAGAATCGAGAGCAGTCAGGAGAAAAGGTGTTGGTGAGGTACCTGGTCTGAGATAAAGGGAGTCGTGGCCAATAGCTTATCGTATAGCAGGATCCCTATAGCTTACTATGGTGCCATTCGCTTTTGATCACTCGCCTCTGGGGGACTAGCCACCACATCCGCATCGCAAGTTTTTGTATGCTTCCGGGAAGATATCGCCCAGGGGCAAGAACTAAATTTAAGTGAAGTGCACCCCACTACCAACACCGCAGAGGGACATTCTTGTGGACTGGCCGGTTGGCCCCGATGTAAAGCTCGTCAAAGTTTGTAGGGCGAGTAATGCTCTCGATGAATAACTCGCCAGATCTGCCGTACCACATCAACAAGTGGTAGTTTCAAATCCGCCCATGTGTCGTGGACAGTTTTAGACATTTCGACCACAGTCAGGGGACATTCCCTGATGCGCCGCACAAGCTATGTGGTGCATCTCGTCTTGTGATCCGCCAGAATGCACCTGCATCTAATAACTTTCAACTGTAGCCCTTCATAACTCAAGGCAGATTCAAACTTCCACACCAGTACAGAACTTTCTAAACACCATTTAAACTACTTACTGTGTATAAACGTGACTAACTACTAGCCATCCGCATCCGCAACAGTTCTTCTTCACCATTCCTGCGAGTGAGCCGCATCAGACAGTTCGTCTGCAGATTTTCCTAGCAGCTAACTTCCGCTTTGCGCCATCTTGCGTTCCAAATATTTGATGCTTCAATTACAGTGATTCCAGAACTTTTTCCATACCAATGACTAATAGGTACTCTGTTATTGCATTGTTGTATTGATTTCAGTATCAGGTACTGATGACTAACAGGTACCGCACGGTCGTCTGAGACCGCATTTTTATAGTTTATATTTTTTTTAACTATATATATTTATTCTTATTTTGTGCCGATGACTAACAGGCACCGTCAAAGTCGTGCGACCTCTCATTTTACTTTAATGTGATAGTACTTTAACTATAACTTTCACTAGAACTAGCCATTCTAGTTATATGTTTTGCTTATTTTATACAAAAAACATTAGAACCGCAGTTCTCTAGGCTACACAATACAGCAACAACAACCGCACCACCTTGTTCCCCAACAGCATCAATTCTTCACTGAGGTCGCTGTTCATGTTCTCACTACGCGAACCTGACATGTGGCCGACTAAACCTGGACTATTTTAACTCGATAGGATAGGTTTATAAGTAGTACGGGTCAATTACTCTGTAGGAGACATTTTGTGTATGTCTCTGTTCCGGGACTAGCGGATATGTAACTGCACACCGGCCATATACCATGTAAAAATTGCCATATACCATAAGGACCCCTATGCTTATGAACATAAATGTAATTGTCTCTGTCTATGCTCCTCCAGCCTCCAGGCTTATTAATTGTTTGGACCTCCCTCTGCCACGTTGTTTAGAGCTGACTTTGATACTATTGGGATTTCAGAGCAGTTAGAAACAAAGTGTCCATGACCACACACACTTCCCCTGTATCTTCGGATACTAGTTAGTTAGATAACCACGCCAAAATAGGAAGCACTGCGAAAATATTATGACTACTGGCCTGCAGTGCATCTCTGGGCGACTTTACATAACCCTAAAGACAGGTGAAATGTTAGTCGCCGGGTGGGGATCTCACATGACCCCCCCCCCCCCCCCGACACACTGGGTGACGGACAGGACACAGGTCTCCATCTATCTCTACAAGTGACTGGGTGCGGTCTTAGAACTCACCACGCCCTCACGGGAAGGCCACTATAGTTCGATAGCTGTCTCTGTGTCCCCACCATAAACCTATATGTGCTTTTCAATGCTTATGTAATGCGACTTGTCCCTGTGCTGTTATATGTGGCCATGATGCCGTGGTGACAGGATCGTCATATGATTCTGGCGCTGCCACCTCGTGACATATTCGCACGCTGTCTAGCTGAGGGGGTTGCTCCGTGAGGGTGACCATACGGCACTGGGCATTCTCGCAGGTCAGGCTTATATGTTAAAGATAGTTAGAATACAATGACATTTGCGTCTTAACCGTGATCTGGACCCAAAACCTAAATGGTAGTATAGAATCTAGCAGAAGGAATGCATAAATAAAGCGGCAACCACTAATTCAGTATCTTTTGATTTACATAAGGTGACGGTGTTGAATTCTGCGGAAATCTTCCACCTCATCTTCACGTAATACAGCGTGCATCACATTAACTTATAATTTCACTAGGTTGACTCTTTCTACATAGTATATTTTGAACAAGAGAGTGGCCCTTTTTGTCATCTCTTTTCCTCCACTTCGGCGTTGTAGGCATTTTCCTGTGACAGAGGCCCGCGAGACCCTATGCACTTTACTTCTCTCTTGTAGCAGCAAACGAGTACCATTGTTTGTCTGTTACCTCCTAACTAATAATGTATTTAATTATGTCTAGGCTCTAGATGGAGCTAATGGACCGTCACACCGGTGACACAAACAGCTGCGACGAGGCCGTGAGGTTTAACTTCCGCGACGATGGTCGCACAGCCCCACTAGAACGTGACTGTTCCACCGGCTCTCGAAGTCGGTTTTTGTATAATCCGGAGACGCACAACTCTGGGTCCGCAACCCCGAGATCCGCAGCTAATCAGCAGCCTCGCCCCAACTTACCGTGTACTTGTGGTGCTGTGGAGCGAGAGTATCCGGCGGACCAGCGCACACCTCTGGAGGCTACAGTAACAAATAATTAGCCACGTCGCGCAGATAATTTAGTTGGTTACCAATCACTTTAACTATTTTTGTAAATTATGAATTTGAGATGACTGAATCTTCTGTAGCATTTTCAAAATTCTCGAGTGCGAGCGTGAGTGTGTGCACATGTGCACGCACACATATGTATGTGCGTGCGTGCGTGCGTGCGTGCGTGCGTGCGTGCGTGCGTGCGTGCGTGCGTGCGTGCGTGCGTGCGCGCGTGCGCAGGCATGCGTGCGTGGACATGTATCTATATATGTGCACGTTGATCTCTCTGTAAAGTGAGATGTATTCACTATTCACAACATCAAGGCGGTGACTCACTCAATAGGGATCACGGCCTGACCTCATGTCCAGGAGCACTTCGTGATCTGAACCTCACGGCCGTACTCATCTTTCCTTAATGCAATGTGATATTTGCCCATTTTCACCAGCCTTGCATGCTTTAACACGTTCATAACGAAGCCGAGCAGAACCAGCCTCTGCACTGGTCTTGAGGAATGTCCAATACTTTTCTCTTTGCCTGCAAATGGACATACAATAAGGACCATTTTTTTTATCTTCTTGACTAACGTTGGCCATTAAAGGGTTAATGACTTTAACAACAGATGTTCCCACATCTTTAATAACAGACGCTCCCACCTCCTTCCGGTCCAATTCATCAAAATGTGTTCGCCATGACACTTCTCTACCACTATTTCTACCCTCTCGTCCTATTGCACGGGCCTCGTCATTCCGCTCTGCAGAAGTATCATCGTTGTCTCTACCCATATTTATTCATTATTTTCAGGAAATCGTGTCTATAAGGTATTTTTAATACCAGGTAATTGGGAGGTTTTTATGATTCCACCAAACATTACTGATATACTACATTTTCTCGACAAGGACCTGAAACATGTTATGGTCTGGCGTGTGTTTCTGTTCCAATAGAGTGCTGGCCTAAACCCCGATTAAACCCGATATAAATCGCAAGGTATTATCATTAAATTATTAAATTAATAAACGATGGACACTGTGGCATTGCTATGCAAATTAGTTTATTATATGGTATATATTGATGATATCAGTATTTACAGTACAGTTTATACAAAGAGACCAGGATTTATTTACACATGGATGAGCTGTACAGGCTGATCTGAAAATAGTATTATTATTATTATTATTATTATTATTATTATTATTATTATTATTATTATTATTATTATTATTATTATGATTATTAGGAGCAGCAGCAGCAGCAGCAGCAGCAACAGCAGCAGCAGGAACAGCAGCGGCAGATCATAAATATTCAGCTAGCCTGTCAATAGAGTGATCCTATCTGTCACTTAAACATCTGACGTCATAGTCTAATACATCGCAGTTTAGTTGACTTCACACTCATAGCGATACAGACTCAGTCAGGAAAGTCGAAAAGTCCGTCACGAGGTGTACGACATGTATATTTGATGAAGAAGCAATTTAATAAACATTCTCTTGAATATTTTGAAACGTATTTGACTGGGAGCTACTAGTGGCGGATTCAACGGTGGTCGGATCAGGCGTACGCACCCATCTCCCCCAACCCACCACGCACCCCCTAAATTTGACAAAGCCGACAAAACACCACACTCCTCTTAAAATCAACTATGACCTTTTAACGTGGAAGCACACTAAGTATGCACTTTTAGTACTCAGAATCGTGGAAATCGATTCATAGTAAAGTGGAATTCACCAAATTTCTGTGTGTTACAACTCCAGCGTGGCCAATTCTTAGCTAGCTATCCGTCTTCCCATCGTTTTGAGAAGGGAATTTTCGTAAATGAGAGATATGGTCGGGTACCCATTAAGAACAGTGAAACTCCATTGAAATACACGCAAACAACTGACAGAATAAATTAACTGCACAATACATTGTATTAAAAAACACACCATATTGCATCTATCCGAGTCATACTAGACAAGCTATGCCGATGTGTGGAGATAACAGATTCTTTACTTGTCAATATTTCGTCATAAGCTATTAAATATCCAGAAATATTCATTAAAGTGAGTTGTTTTGAGGCAAGTATACACGCATTACTTTTTCGGTATCTTTTCCGACACAGTTTTCTGCCAATCCTGAGAATCTCGACCAAACACTATTTCGCCTATGAAAATACGTGTTTCTAGTAATCGCGTTATTTAACTTTTGGCTAGGCTAATGATTTATGGTACAACGTGACAAATTGTTTAATTTGGCAGTATTTATTTTACAACACATAGTTAGCGTGTTCTTAAAATCTTCCTGGCTTATGACATGGATAATTAAATGTTGTGCTTAGGAAAAACGCACTTTCACGAGGAAATTAAGCTTATATGCTTCAACGTTTTGAGTGATCATGAGTTCTATGTACGTTACTCGATGATTTGAGACGAATACGAGCAAACTACAGATCTATGATCTATTTTCGTAATACTCCTATTTTACGTAGGCTCCCTTTCACGCTCCAAAGATCTAAACTTATTTTGGTACGCTAAAGAGTGACCAGTCATACAATAACTGCTGCTGCTGCTGCTGCTGCTGCTGCTGCTGCTGCTGCTGCTGCTGCTACTACAATAATTTAAGATAATTATTCAGATATTTGGCATCTATGCGTATGTAGTGAGAACCATGGTTCATACCTAGCATACATGTATGCATTTTCTCACAGATAACGCGGTCATGTAGGTACCGCGATGTATTTTCATAACAAAATGGGTGAAAAATGAATACTTTCAAAGCTAACCGAAGGTCGATGTTACCCACAGAAATGTATCAGATGGCTTTGATCGCATCAAGATGGAGCCTAGATCACATTCCTGGGGCACACCTTCAACATGGGATCCGTCCATCATATTAACCCTTTAATCCGTGAATCTATTCAAGAAAATTTCATTTCTTTTCATAGAAAATGTCCATTTTCAGACCAAAAGAAGACTATTTTTGAAAATTCACCACTGGAATGACTGGCTCGGTTATCGAGCCGGTCATTACAGTGGTAAATTTTCAAAAATAGTCTTCTCTTGGCCTGCAAATGGACATTTTTCAAGACCATTGCAGAAGTCGCTATAGCTGGTATACGTACGGAATATTTTTCGAAATCTTGTTAGGAAGATGGATTGCAATGAGCTGGTGGGGTGAACACGGTCCTGTCTCTGATACTGGCAGTGAACCCCACGAATATTTCGGATGTTTTTAAGTCCACTGAAAATAGAAAGAACGAGAAGGTGCCCGGGGTTCGTATATCGTATTAGCATACGCCCACTCACATAGCTACGCTACTTGCAGTCCTTTGATCTCTTGTTATGTGAAGTAACGTTACAACTGTGTGCTTCTGTCCGCCAATCAGGTTTCAGCTTACTTCGCTCGATAGGCGAGACTTCATCCGGTGACCTAATTTACAATCACAACAACAACAACAACAACAACAACAACAACAAAAATATGGCGATGCTGTTGAAATGCAAAGAGATATTTGCAAAAGTTTGAAATCGTTTTGCTATAAATGAGTTATCTAAAGCCGATTGCCCATCTACCGATGCCATCAAAACACATAAATAAAGCAAAAATAAAAATAAATTTTTAATTAATTAAAACAATCATCAAACATACATTATAACACACAAACACAGACCTGATAATCATATAACATGAATCAAATGCAAAATTCAGAGTACACTAGCCATATACTGTCTCCGTTCTTTCACTAACATTGTCATATATGTTTATTTTCGGCTATCCCCATGTCTTTCTCTTTCCCTGAGTGGCAGCGGGGCAAAGGAAATAACTCTCACTAATCTAACACCCTTATATTTCTATCTGCTGTGTTTGGTCTTTGCACATAGGTTTTTTCCTTTATACAACACGTTTGCGCATAGATAGTGCCCCTACTTACAATCACTAGACACTATGGGTTACTGTGAGAATTGTTGCACAGGGTATCTCAAAGTTAGAAACAGTCCAGCCACCTAATGCTTTTGCGACAATTGCTACGAAAAACGTTTTCCAAGCAACAACGTTTCACCATCCGTAGCACCAACACTTTGTAGCACCAACACCAATAGCTGCTGCTACCGCTACCACTAATGCGACTACTACATCTCCGTCACCAGCAGATCATGTAACATCCCCTAAAACGTCAAATCTGTCCATCACTATTTCCCCTGTTGGCTTATTGGCAAAACCTAACACTTTTAGCACACCATTGCACGCCACTAACGACTTAGTCTCTGTCTCAGACATGCAACCTCTAGACATGGCAAATAAAGATGATAATGAAAACAGTCTCTCAACTGGCAATATATTTTGTACAGCTAAATGTTCAAAACCAAACAACAAATACATGCTAATGTGCTATTCCTGTAAAAAATGGCAGCACTATGTTTGCACTAATCTGCCTCCGTATATATGCTATTAGCACTAACAACTTCAAAACGACGATACATATGCTGTGATTGCACACCGTTCGCAAGACTTATCTCAGAGTATCTAGAATGGTTAGACGATGGAAGCAGTATGACAGACAAAGTGCCCAAGACAGTGGTGCTAGGTTCTGCTAACCATCCCGTCGAACATGAAGCATCGGGTGTACCATCTAACCCAGTACTGGCACCAAATAATGATACTAACATCTGTATCAATGCCAACCAACCTGATGTACCAAACACAAGCTCGCAACCTACCAGTCTTGTAACAGGCAATGGATCAGAAACCAGAAATCAAGGCCAACAACCTGCCAATACATATAACAATGTAACAAAGATTGCTTCAACCATAGAACCCAGTAGATCCATCCCAGTACTACAGCAGAATGACACATTTACTGATAAAACAAACTCAAACTATGGAACCCTACATATGGTTTCGCGCAAGCTAGAAACCCTATAAAACAACATACAAACTCAACCCAAAACAGGAATAACTATCACAAGTAGGCACACATCCGAGCTACTAGTTCGCGGATTCCATTATACAATACACTAGGCAAGACAACCCACAACATAGATGGGAGGAAACGAGTCCTTGTAATTGGAAGCTCCACTCTCAGAAAGCTCAGTGGCAGATACATGTCCAACAATGAATTGAACATCAATATAAGAACTCTGAGATGAGCAAAATATGTGATGTACATAGCCAGATACAAAGCCACATTTCTCCAATCAGCCATAATGCAATAGTGATACACGCTGGATCAAATGATATTTCCATAAGTAACCCACAACGCATGATAGGCGATTATACCTCTCTGATACAAAGGATTAGAGATATCTCTCCAAATATCGATATCTTTGTATCAACTCTCCTACCACGACCCCAAAATGAGCATCACCACAGTGTGGCACTACACTTCAACAGTATGTTGTATAACTTAGTCGAGGACTTGCACATGACACTGGTGGACAATTCCCAGCCTTTTATGGACCCAAGTGGATCAATGTATAGTGAACTCTTCTATGACCATATACACCCAAATGTACATGGTACTAGGCTCCTCTCTGAAAACATCATCAACTATCTAACGACATGCTTAAACTCTCTACGCAAGTGTTTTCAACTTGGAAGGACACATGGGAGGAATCCATTGCAAAACACCTACATTCCTTATCAAGAAGCAACCTACCAGAAAACACAATACCAGCCATACCATATATACTAAGCCCTCACTCATTAAATGGCAGCCCAAATACGGTTTCAAATCCTAGACAACAAATCAAAAATGACTCTTTATCAAAACATTTCTCAGTACTGTTAAATGAATATATAGAACACCATTTACATGAAACTACATAACCTAGCTCATATAGCCCCATTACAAAACCTACAAAGCTGTTTACTTCCCAACAGTATGCAAATAATATAACAAATCCATTTTAGCTACTCCACATAGGATAAATACTAACCATGCTTCATTAAAGCATAAAATAATAGAATTGCCTTTATATGACGCCACAAAGCTAAGCAATAACCAATCAAATATTGACAGAACAGGAAAACCATGTAAACAATTATTAACACATATGCAAACAGACAACCATGAAAAAACGTACTAAGAAACCCATAGAAGTAGCCCCCAATTTGTATGTACGTACACAAACGCAGATAGTTTATTTAACAAAAAAGCAGAACTCGAAGCACTGGTTAATAACATTTCTCCATTCATCATAATGATCATAGAAGTTCACTTGCAACCAGTTCAGAAGGGAAAAATTTCCTTAACACAACAAGAAGCAACTTTCTCCAACAATTAGTCATTGACGCAACAAGGCACAGGGTAAACCAGGCCTAAATATTTTAATTCTTCTCTTAACAAATAACAGTAATTTAGTTTATGATATAAATCACTTAACTCCCTTTAGGAAAAAGTGACCATGGTGTCCTTCAGATCTTGCTGCATGCTAATATAATGAACGCCCACACCCAAAAATCACTCCTAAACTATTACTACATAAAAGACAATACGATAAGATTTGTCATGAATTAGATAAGTTCGACTGGCAACAACTTCATGACCTAAATACTACCGATGCTTGGAACTTCATACACACAAAGCTAACGTTGTTAACCGAAAAATATATACTCACCACAAATAACAAAAAATGTGGGATAAAGCACCCGTGGTTTAACATCACTACCACTAAGTCGCTCAAAATTAAAAAAGGACTTACAATAGATATAAAAAGAGTAAAAATCCAAATGACTACCATACGTCAAATACAATACTGCTAGGAACAACAATACATCCTGTATAGGAGCAGCAAAACGTGCATTTGAACAGAAAATTATGATCATGTCGATAGTCACTTACATGACTGGCGGTATGATCAGCGAACGAAAAGAAGAAGAAGAAGAACAACAGAAAATTGCATCCATCCCAAAGGCTTTCTGGAACTATGTTAAAAGTAAAACTGTACCAAAAGAAACAATAAATAATTTACGAAATCAGGAAAACAATGCCTTAGCAACTGCCGATAAAGACAAGTCTAACATACTCAATAACTATTTTTCAAGTGTATCACTGTAGAAAATTTACATTTGATGCCAAATACTAGCTCTCAACATAAGGAGAATGTGTATACTAATACCACCAGTTGGTATAGAGAAAAAATTAAAAACCCTGAACCCAAACAAAAGTAACAGGCCAGATGAAATACCTGTATGATTACTTACTGAAGTAGCGAAAGAAATTAGTAACCTCTAATGAATACGCTTTCGAAAATCATTAGAAGAGGGAGTGATACCTGAAATTTGGAAATTAGCAAACATCTGTGCTATATACAAAAACGACCAAAAAGTGACCCGAGTAACTATAGACCTATAAGTTTTACATGCACTCTCTGCAAAGTCCTTGAATCATTCTTGCGAGATCAAATTATGAAATTTTTAGAAGACAACAATTTACTTTCCCTATACCAACACGGCTTCAGACCAAATTGATCATGCAAAACACAACTGGAGTATATTGACCACATAACCACCAACCTAGACAATAACAATCTGACAGACGTAGTTACTTAGATTGATCAAAGCCATTTGATCCAGTTCCACATAAAAGACTCTTAATTAAATGAGGAGATTTGGAATAGGAGAAAAAATTGTAAAGTGGACAGAAAACATTTTAACTAACAGAAAACAACGTGTAAAAATCAATGACACCCAATCAGACTGGGTAGACGTTATTAGTGGTGTACCAGATGGTAGTGTATTTGGACCTACCATTTTCCTGTTAAACATAAATGACCTGTCAGAAAAATTAAACCATTGTTGCAAAACCTTTGCAGATGATACTAAGATCCATGGAAATCCCACCGAATATGGCATTCAGGATAATATAAATACGTATGCACTTGTCTAAAACATGGCAACTCTCATTTAATGCAAACAAAACCTATGTTATACACTTTGGAAATAATAATCCAAGAAAGGAGTACACTATGACAGATTCCTCACAAATATAACAGTGTCGATATCTGAAGTAGAAAAAGACCTATGAGTCCATATTGATGACACACTTACTTTTGATAAACACATTAATTCTATAGTGTCCAAGGCCAATCAAACAGTGGGAATAATCAAACGATCCTTTACATAGTTAGACCCAAGCACATTTACATTATTATACAAGTCTTTGGTTAGACCGATTCTCGAATATTGTAACTGTGTGTGGGCACCCAGATTCAAAAGGCAATCAAAACGGGCTCAGCGTCGGGCAACAAAACTGGTTCACCAAATCAAAACTATACATACCCAGTAAGGCTTGAAAAGCTTAATTTAATGTCATTGAAATATATGGATACGCCTAGACATAATTACATGGGGAATATAAATCGAATCTTGTATCTTGAAAAAGATTTGGCGATATGCGCTGGAAATCGGTAGATGAGCGGTCATGTGTTGGCACGGTACGAGTTTACCGGCCGATGTATCCGGTCGGAAAAATAATATCGGCCAGAAAAAAAAATTCGGTAGATGGCAAATTTGTGTACTTCCTTATTTCTTATCGAGCAATTTCATTGACGGAAGTTGACTGACCACAGCTGATTAATATTTATGAAGTTTCGTGCACTTAGCACACACATCAAAAGCGTGCAAGCGCGCTACTCTACGGGAGCGGAGTGGGAGGGTGAGAATAGTGCAATAGGACGATACGGGAGAGGAGTGGGCGGGCGATGATCCTGTAATAGGACGATGAGTTTCGTAATGATCGGATGAAAACTCTAGAAGAAGCGTGGCAAAACAATTGGCAGAATAATAAGTATAGGGCTAAGTATAAAGATTCGATAAGAAAACAATAATCTGCGTGAAGTTGCAATAATAATCAGTGATTGCACATCATCGCCCTTCCCATTTTTGTCACATGGTAAAGATCTTCAGGATTTACCCGAATTTTCTGGAACGCACCCACAGTTGTGTAATTCTAGTGTATGGTCAAATCTTTTCTGGTCTTAAAATGTGAGTCAACTCCGACATACGCGCGCACGCACACGCGCACGCGCAGAGAGAGAGAGAGGGGGGGAGAGCGAGCGAGAGAGAGAGAGAGAGAGAGAGAGAGAGAGAGAGAGAGAGAGAGAGAGAGCGAGCGAGAGAGAGAGAGAGAGAGAGAGAGAGTCACTCAAGTATATGATATCATAATCAATTACGTTATATGTAGGCTGACGTCACAATCAAAATGGGCATTGAAGGACGTAACTAAGTCCGTCATGGACTTTTAAAAGTCGGTCAGATGTAAGAATTGTATGTCTTTACGACTTAATAACCATTCTGTTAAACATTTTGACTGGGAGCAAATTAGTTTCAAAATATTCAACAGCTTACCTGTGTAGCTACCTTGATATTTGGATGTTGGAAATTTAGGTCTTGATCAAGTCCACCGTTGCGGAATCGTAATGTATGGTCACTCCCTTTCTTGTGTTAGTTAACATTTGAGCAAAATTCAACCAACAGCTTCCGAGATATCCATTTATACAAGTAATCGTACCATTATGATGTCATACGCACTGCTGTCAGTTGCGGGCTTGATTCTCCGTCAACACGAGATATCCATAAAAATTGATCCGATCCGAATCCAGTTGGATATTTTCAGTCATGGATTAAATGTATTCTATCCACGAGTACATTCTTGACATACCACTTGTACTTTAAGGCTGTGTTCTCACTAGAGAGTTAATCAGGAATAACGCCATACTTCAGTATGGCGTTATTCCTGATTAACTCTCTGGTGAGAACACGGCCCTAGGCTATAAACCTGCCCCTGAAATGGTCTTTTTGATACAAGATGACCTGTTCATGATTAGCAACGTTTTCTTCACCCCCGCACCCCCCCCCCCCCACTCCCACCACCTCACCCCACCCCCGCCCGGTCATCAATGAGATGGTCGTGTTCGAACTCATTCACCAATCTGGACAGCTCTGGTTCCGAGAACATCCAGCGTTGAAAAGCAAGCGGACTTTCTGTTAATCTCACTGCTCCTCTCGAGATCTCATAATGTAGTGTCAACATGCGGATACGCTGCCTTCAAAATCATATATTTTAACACCAACCGTGCCTTTATACGACTCCTAGAACCCGAGATATGTGATATTTTGCATGACTTGGTGGCCGTCTTGGATTTTGAGATCATATGAGAGAAGGCAGGAGATTCCCGTGGGCTCCTAGGCAAATATTCAATAACAGACCACAAGAACACGTTATAGTCCAGTCAATCTACGCTTAAATAAGGTTAACCTAGAACAAATTGCAACAGAAGCTTTTTTGGTTTTATTTGATACTACTGGTCTTCAAGTACCACAAAATAAAAAATTCTTAAAAATCCCACACCGGGAAAGGTCCTAATTAATGTGATTAAAAATGGCTGCCACATTTTTGTTGCAAGCTAAGGATTACATTTCCTATTAATTTTAGACGCATATAATGTATTTCTAAAAAGTAAGAAATGGTAGAATGTGATGCTAAGTGATTGAATCTACTAGTAAAAGTGTTGTGCTGTCTCATTGCTAGTGTATTTACGTCACCAGCCCTTAATGGTGACGTCACATGTAGACAGGAGGCATTGAAGTATTTATACATTACGCTAGAAGCATCCATTTGTAGGAAGTCTATGGCTAAATTGTAGCTAACTGCGGAATGTATGCGCAGAATGTCTCATATGTGCTCTTTATTGTCAGCAGGTCCTTTATAACGAGCAGAGGGACATTTAACACTTTCTGACTATTATTTTCCGTGAAAGTACGTTCCGGGCGGAACATTTTATAAACTTGTTTTCCGTATTCATTTCTGTTTTCTCCACATATTTTGTAAAGTTTTCACTTCGTCAAGCTTTTCTTTGTCAAGCTTTGGCTTTATCAAGTCATTCTTCATCAACTCGGCTGAAACAAACAGTGTTTGTTTACTTTATGCACACAGAACCGCTATAGAGCGCTTTCAAGGACCTGGTGTCCAGAGCGCATGTATATATGAAAACACTACACATACATTAATTCACAACACTTTACCCATTACCATATATGAATTACTGTTGAAATATGTATGTCATTGTGTCCCATGATAATTAATCATTAATTACATTGTTTTACTTCACCATTTCAACGTCATGGACGAAACAGCAAATGTAGCATGCTGTGCAATTTGTGAGGAGAGTCTTGACAATGGCAAACCCACATTTGTGATATCATCAAAAGGTATTGCTGGAGTAAATGAAGCCAGTTTGACCCGTGAGATTGCACCTATGACTATTGTAAAAGGGCAAAGATTACATGTTTCCTGTAGGAGAGATCACATTGATAGAACTAAGATCGAAGCAGCCAGAAAAAGAAAATTAGAAAGCAACCGGCGAAATACCCCATCACCCATTCTCCGCTCACAGGTACCTGAATTCCGATTCAAGGACCACTGCTTTCTATGTGGGACGGCAGTTGAGACAAATAGTAGGTGTGATGAGAATGATGATGTTTTCAAGGTACGCACATGGGATTGCCAGAAATCAATTATTGCTGCATGTGATGAAAGGCCTGAAGACGATAGTTGGACAGAAGAGGTTCGAGGACGGGTCATATATGCTAGGGATCTTCTTGCGGTGGAAGCTGTATACCACCAAGTGTGCAGCGTTAATTTTAGAACTGGCAAACAGATTCCCATGCGATATAGAAGAACCCCAGTAGATGAACCCAAAATTCCACGTTTGGGCAGACCAGTAGATACATCGAGGGAGGACGCTTTCCTGAAGGTAGTCAATTATCTGAGGGAAATCGATGATGAACAGACAACTGTAGTTGACCTGGTTAACAAAATGTCAGAATTCCGCACTGAACCTTACAGTGTAAAATTTATGCGACAAAAGCTTGAGAATCATGTAGGGGAAAGCATAGTAATAACTAATATTAACGGTCGTCCAGATGTTGTAACCTTTCGAACAACTGCTGCAAAGATATTGCAGACATTTCATGATGCACCAAAGGTGGACGACGTGGAGATAAGAAAGCATCAGATCATTAGAACGGCAGCTGCGCTCATAAAAAATGACATGAAATGTATGCAGACATCAAAAGATGTCTACCCAGGGGCAACTGATATCAGATCCTTGGAACATAATTTGGCATATCTGCCAACGACACTTCGCGTCCTCCTAGAAAACCTTTTAAGTGGGGGAGTCAAAGGATGTGAAAGTTGCTTCTATTGGTCAGTGCATGATTCAGATGACCAGACCGAGGGTTGTCATTGCACCAATACCATTAGGACTTGGAGTACAAATGCATCACCAGTTTGGGTCAAGGTTTTTGATTGAATGCTTGGCAAGTCATGGCGTTTGTGTTTCATATTCAGAGGTGGTCAATTTCTCAAAAAGTGCAGCGTGCTTTCCAGGGACTGATATCCCAATGTCTGGACATTTTGGACAATATATTGCAGATAATGTTGACCACAACTTGCGTACGTTGGATGGACATGGTACCTTCCATGGCATGGGCATGGTCGTAGCCGTTACCCCTGAGTTAGCACAGCAACATGTCATTCCACGGCTAGAGTTAGCCAGTAATAATGTCCATAATGCAAAAATTGCTATTCACTACTACAAATCAGTAAAGGGCAATAGGGTACCTTTGGTTTATGATAAACTACCTGTTGCTAGTGTGGCTGACATTTGGAAACACCTGGACGTAATGTGGAAAGTGTCATGGCCGTTACGTCCTAATCGCCCCGGTTGGTCTGGAACCATGCAAGCCATTTGCAAAGGTGTTCCTCTTAGAAAGATGCAGTCCAATTCTTCATTCATGAATCATGCAAAGGAATTTTGCCACACATATACTAAGGTCGGAATTCAGGTGTCTGGTGAAAAGCTATTGGTATGTATGTATGGTGGTAGTGAAACTGATACATTGGACGCATTGAGACTTCGAAAATTTCGAGAAAAAGTGGTTAAGAGTATTTCATCTCTGCAGATTCAAAATCTGCCACCAAAGTCTGATGCAGCCAAGTATCATAGTTTTCGCGTTTACTTCCAAGTAAAGTTATGGACGAAGGAGCAAGAGATCTTAAAGCCAGAGGATTTCGGATGGCAGATTCACCAGGGGAAATTTATTCCCAGAACAATGGATAAGCTACCAGCTCCTGATTGCATTCTGAAAGTTATTCGATGCCAGTGCCGAGGAGAATGTGCGACATTGCGATGCAGCTGCAGAAAGCATAGCCTACATTGTACATATGCATGTGGTGAATGCAAGGGTACCAACTGCAGCAACATTCCAAATTGTCAAGCTGTAGATCTTGCAGAATTTGACGACATAGACGTTGGTCTTGTGTAAAGATAATATGAGTATGTTGGACCTTGCCGTCCATTGAGAAAATGACGGACGTAACTGTTTGTATATAATAAACCATTACTAAATTCATCATACTGATTCAACAAATCATAAAACTTGGATTAAATTTACTTGAATATTGGAAGATTGATAATTGACGTCATGATGACGTCATAAAGAGACGCAGTAACGGATCTACTGTTAGCGGGATGTCATATAGCGATCATATCACGAAATAACAGTTCTTTGCTATCACTTTTATTTATGTAGTTAAGACATTTTATGGGTCTCCAGTCACAGATACGTAAGATATTCAGCTTAATAATTGGTTTTAAGTGGTCCTATTAAATTCTGTGAGATAGTCCTTTACCGGGATAGAATTTTTAGGAATTTTTTATTTTCTGGTAGGTGAGGACCAGTAGCATTACATAAAACCAAAAAAGTTTCTGTTGCAACTTGTTCTAGGTATATCCCTATATTGACTGGACTATTATGCAAAGTAACGGTAATCATCATCTTTGGCACTAAGCCACCTGCCTATTTTGATTTGTCGTCTGTTAATGTAACGCTAGGCTAATGGATTGATCAGAACTGTCACTCAAGTACATAACGGCAGAATCAATTACGTCACATGTAGGCTGACGTCACAATCAAAATGCCTAATAAATGACGTATTTATACCCATCATGAACATTGAATAGTCAGTTATGTGTCCGAATTGTATGTCTACTATTTATTAAACGCTCTGTTGAATATTTTGAAACTAATTTGAGTGTAGCGCGCAGTCAAACTAATTTCAAAATATTCAACAGGTTACCTGTACAGTTAGGGCCTACCTTGAAATTGAAATTGTGATGATGGGAACTGAGGATTCAAAGTTTATAAATCAACCCGAACACGCGTAAAGCGTGTGCGGAGCTTAGCTTGAAATGGGCGGGGCATAGTTAGAAATGGGCGGGGCATAGTTAGAAATGTGTTCCTTTATTGTCGTGATGTCTACTCTCCATTTTCACTGTGTTTTCGTTTATCTGAGATCGTCTACTTGATTATCAATTTGAGGATAGCGAGCAAATCTGGTGCAGAAGAAAATGTAGAACAAAAAGGTGAACCCGTGATAAATATTTCTGCAAATGCTTTATCTGTTTCATCAGGCTGCAATCTCAGTGGCAATCATAAAACTGAAAATAAGATTCTATTGTGGCTAAGCTGGTTACCATTAACATTTGCGGGGATTAAACCCCATTATTACCCTCGCCTTGAAAGGGGAATAGAGTATCCGATTTGGTATGCCCGTCTGGCTCCCCGTATGCGTGCGTGCGTGCGTGCGTGCGTGCGTGCGTGCGTGCGCGCGAGTGCGTGTGTTTGTCTGTCCGTCCGTACCTGTATCTTTTAGCAAAACTACTGGCCCGATTTGGCTCAAATTTTAACACAAGAAAGGAATTTTCCACTTGCAAGAGGATTTCCAACGTTTGGCCGTGATCCGGATAAAAGAACCCGGGTCCTGATCGGATCAAATTCTGGATCTATGGATATTTCCACAACTACTGGTCCGATTTTGCTCAAATTTTAAAACAAGAATGAGTGCGACCATAAACGAAGATTTCGCAACTTTGGGCGTGATCGGAAGAAATCCGGAACATCTGAAAAGATTCTTACTATTGTGGATACAAGCAACACATTTGGCAGACATGTAGAGCTTCTTATGCTGATCGTTTTAGGGTATAGGACCATTACCACATTTAATTTGTGCGCATGCGCAGTGGACATGCAACTTCCGGTATAAATATCAATCGTTTAGATTTAAATAGTCATTGTTTTATTAAGAATTGGTTCAATCCATTTTAGGGTGGTAAACAAGTAATTAGGCTACAGCATAGCGAGCTTGTGTCAAAATAACCAAAGGACCCTAAGCGTAATCAAACAGAATATCATCAATATATTATAAACATTAAGCGTCATCCTGATTACTATCTTTACAGACTAACATTGACTATAAGAAACACTCAAATATTTACAATTGTGCAACAATGCCAATGAAAATGGTAGCCTAACTGTACGTAAGGGCAACATCAAGAGCAATAAATGGTATGCTAAACGGGATCAAGCAAAGAACACCATATGCTAAATCTTATATGCAAAATATATCAGAGTCTTTCACATACTACAGTTTTAAATAGCAAGTACATATGACCCATATCTGTAACCTCTTGATTAGTATATTTGCAACTAATTTGACTATAATTATAAGTAACACTCAAATATTTACAATCATGCATCAGTATGTCAGAGAAAATGAGAACCGGGCAAGACCAAGAACAATAAACTGGTGGTTGTTCATATTGTATATGCAAAACAAGATCATCACTTGTTTTGACCACTGATTCACTTTCCTCAAGAGCGATCACATTCACCATTATATTCACAAAGTGCCGTGCATTCAAGATAATTTTTGAAGCATTTACGTCGTTTAATAGCACATCCTCTCAGACAACCGCGGCTGCCAAGTTCAAGCGCACTTTGTGATACTTGAGGAAATGTAGTCCACAATGGGGAGAATGAACCGTCATCTGATTTCATCCATCCCCATTCTTCGGACACTGGCAAATTTGGATCACTGCTTAACAAATTAACCAAACCTGGCCGCCTTGATAGGCAGCCTGGAGTATGTGTTGGGTGAATGCTGCTTGCGATGGTGGAAGTTTTCCATGACTCCGCCCTTTTTTGTGAACAGGTATTGCCTGCCATATTAACTTCCGTACACGTTCTTGATCTGTCATATAAAATTATTATGAACCTTTGTAGTGTTTGCAAACATATATATGTTGGATGATCAGGCACTGTGCTCAATTATTCAAACAATGGCGTCACAGCTGGGAAGCTGTTCCACGTATCCCATGCACTGACTTTTCCGTGATCACGAAACGAAGAAACAGTATCGCACCCAGTGAATGCATGGAAGAATGGAAGGGTCCTTACTCCATTGACACCAATAGCCTGAGACATAGCGTGAGCAGCAATATATCTAAGACGTTTACCGGTGCCAAATTCTAACCGGAGCTCCTCTATATCCAATTTATGCACTACTGATATCGCAAGTACAACAACATCAGTGTTAACTGTGTGGATCAATACTTTGCTATGGCCTCGTCTAGCAGCGTCAGCAACATGGACAAACAATCGCGTGTCTGCTTCTTCATGTGAACATGGTGTAAATGAATTAATATCTGGACGTGGAGGTGAGACGACGAGATGCTCGCCATTGGTTGCTATGATCTCTTTTCTGCGATCAGTATTCCAGTCAGGACAACACTGAGCCAAATATGAAAACAATTCCTGCTTGTTTTCATCGAGTCTTAAGAAGTCCTGCCAACTCCTTGGCACAGCAGCAGATGGAACAACACGTCGGCGTTTGCCTTTTCCCCATGTCTTTCTAGTAGTAGGTTTAAGACTGCATGCTACATACGTGTCCCAAACAATATCAAGGTGTTCAACTTTCTGTAGTCTTGACATTACCTAAGACTTGAAGATGTTAGCTGCATATTGCTCTAATGTACGCACTCCATTTGGCTTCAGCATGTGTACGACGGCAGCTCCATAAAACAGCATGGCAGTTGCGTCTGGCGGTTCAGTAACTGGTTCCGCTATTTTATCGAAACAGTAGGTCTGACTTTGAAGGGGAACGAAGTTTACCCTTGTCTGCTATTGAGGGCGGGCAGGTCTGATTTTCATGTTTGAAAAATTCATCAAGGTCACCACCCCCTGTTTGACAATCAATGTACAGTATTGAAGACAAAGCACAGTCAGATTCTGCTGAACTCAGCTGGCTTTTGATCTTTGGTTTGACAGTCGTATTTCCTGAAGCAAACAGTGGCAATCTGTTCTTCGCTATAGTTTCATAACTTAGAGGCTTATTTCTTTCAACCAAGCATTCTTTGACAAAGAGAGCATACTGTTTCTGACCAATAGATTTTATGTTCTCAACTGTCCTCAGAACACATGGAACAGCAAGATCCTTTGTACTGATGGAAAATAGGTCATTACTTTCTTCTAAAAAATGGATTACCCATTTCTTCTATGGTCTTCTAAATTCTTAACCTGATCAAAGAACGTTATCTGGATCGCACTTTGTTGGTCATGATGGGCTGTGGCAATAAATTCACCAGGTATATAGGAGTCCTCAAATTCACTAATGACTCTAGCGACCTCTGGTCTCGATAGTATCTACCTACGAAAGACACCAGGAGTCCGACAGCTCCTCCATCACCTTTGACATCCGCATTGTTTTGCTCATGGACATGGTCAATTGCAATAGTAGAAAACAACCGGTCAGTGTTCTTAGCTGTAAATTTTCCAGCCATAAATTCTTGAGCAATATCAGGATGCGTTTGCTCTATTCTTGGATATGTACAGGGAAGTAACGTGAGTAGTGTGTGTGGTCTAAAGCCAAGAACCAAGGAACTAACTGTGTCAGAGGTTCCACGTACATAGCAACGTCTGATGTTCTTAGTGAGCGAATGAACATAAAGATGAGTAGCTGAAACGCCACTGTGGGGCACCAATACTTAAACTGAGGACATGTGTCCTTCCTACCAGCACACCAGGTATCAAAGTCATCTCTGGTTTTACAATCTGTTGATTCATCAGTCGTTTCTAAGTTAGTCGCGTATGCATGCCTCTGTAATGCATATATAGCAGCAGCCATACCTTGGTGCGCATGTCTTGTGCGGGTTATATACGTGGCCTTAAGGAATGAATCTGCAGAACCACTTGTTGCAACACCCGCATTGATCAAAACGTATGTGCAGCCAGACCCATCAAGGCAGTCCCCTAATGTCTTAAATGATGCCATCTCAATGTGCAACCCTCCTAACATAATAACAAAGTGGTCTTCGCCAAATTGATCACGCCAATTCCATTGCACTTGTTTTGCAATGGCATAGAGCGGTTGCTCCAGCGTAATGACTGGCATTTGACCAGGATGAAGAAGCTGAATAGCTTCTTTAATGACTATCATTGAGGGCATAATCATTGCGGGTGAGTGTGCAGCATCTTTGAAGAGAGGTAGCAACGAGCTAAGTGAAGCTGATGATGAACTCGGTGAGTGTAGGTTTGCATGATATGCATCCCAAGAAATGTACTCATCTTTCTTAAGCTTATCAGCTCGTAGTTTATCTGTAACTGTACCAAGCCATTTGTATTCATCTTCACTGGCATTTCTCAGACTAGACCCATCTCCAGTTAATGCGTCACTTTGTGCTGGTACACCAGGCTCCTTATTTGTAAGAATTACTGGAACTACATTTGTGTATTTGTAGGCAATGCATCTACAGTCTTCTTTGTTGATGTTGTCTATATCACCATAATATCGCTGTCTGTACCTCGATTTTCGGTATTGGGATGTTGGAATAATGAAATTTCAGTTCCATGGAAATAATCAGTAGTGGTTGTAGAACTCGGATTATGGTCAATATTATCTACTGCCACTCTTGTAAAAAGATCACCACGAATGTTTGCTGGACATACAACATTATCTTTCTTTGTTTACATACACCATTTGGCAGGTCTGCTGATATGTGAAGTACTCTGTCATATACACAGTCCCAAATGAAACTGCTTGTCGGTGATGTCTCTTTTTCGCATGTGCGCATGAAGGATGAGTCCGATGTAAATAGGCAATGCCATTTCCTGCTTTCTTGTATGACGTACATGCTGGGATAAAGGTGTCTCTCTCTCTCTCTCTCTCTCTCTCTCTCCCTCTCTCTCTCTCTCTCTCTCTCTCTATTGTACTTCACCGTGTTAAAATACATTATCTGAGAAACCGCACGATTGAACATTCTGGTCGTTTATGCTTGGACATTCCTGTATCATGCGAACTAGAGCTAACAGTGACGCGGGAATAGAAGCAGACTGAACTGACAGTCATGGCTGAAAGTACCATTGAAGTCCTGAACAGAAGTTCGTAGCTCAAACAACCCCCTCCGAACCACCATTGCAGCTTTAGCTAGAAACATCGCTTCTGTATCACTGTCATGATCACAGGCTTTGCTGAGAGCAGGCCCAATGTCAGACTCAAAGGCCAGCATAACATCACTACCTTTGATGTGGGCCTTTATACCTAGGATCTTTTAACAAAATTCTTTCTTTCAGTTTTGTAGTGTCAACTCTCCAACCTAACTGTGCGAGTCTGGATGTATATAAAGTCACAAGATCTGACAGTTTAAACACTGGGGCTAGAGATGCATCCTCGTGTGTCTCTTCGATATATGAAATTAGTTCTGCTAGGACAATGCTATGGATTCTATCGACTGCAGATTGGTCTGACTGTTCTATCACCTACACTTAATTTTGCAAGAAGGTCTGTATCTTCTAACATTATTGCACATTTTCTTACTCTGTAATCTAAGCCAAATGTAGCTGCTTCACGGTAATCTTTGTCTTCAATTTTATAATCACAAATGAAACAAACAAACGTTTTAGGATGTACAGTATGTTCACTGGCAGAACGAGTGTATCTCTGTTCATCAGCTTGATCTATACATACAAACTTCCGTTTTTCTGCCCTTTGTAGTTTGGTTGTATTGAATTTGCACCGGCATAACTTATGCCACGAGGCTCTGTTTGATTTTAGGGTTTCTTCAATGCCATCACCATTGTCTAACCTTTTCAAATTGATATTAACAGGAAGAATATTCGGTTCATGAAATCGAACCAAGTTTTCTGCAAACAATTTATATCCGATGGCAGCATTTTGTTTCTTTAATTTAGCTGGGAGTTCCAGGTGATCCTCTGTGTTTTCGTGACATATAATACACTTGTGTCCATCAGTATCTTCTACCGAAATTGAAGAAGATGGCCGCGGATCGGAACGCTCAACTAGTTTCATACGTTTTGCCATAATTGTTCTGATAATTGGCAATAGAATGGGGTGAGTGTATTATTTACTGGAGTTAAATGAGTTTATTCATCGCTGAAAAAGGCAGTAGTGAGTTGTGTATCAGAGTAGGCCGTATAGATCAGCATGCTGCATTATTAAGATATATAATGGAACGGGGAACATACATTTAGCACACAAATAAGGATAATATTTGCATACAGGATCGCCTCCTTAGCTTAAACCAGCACGATATCTATTGGCATGCGTAACACAAGATGAATGATTAAAAGACTGATTCTTGGGCTGGTCAAGCAGACGATAATCACAAAAACTAATTTGTAGCCGAAAAAATTGCTTTCAAGTTACTTTGGTTGCTAGTTTATAAAATTACCCCGGAACATCCATTATCGCACAATCCAGTTTCATGCTTTTACAGTATGATAACTGGACACATTTCGGGCTGTCCTATCTGCCTTACTGCTGTCAACTATATGGTAAATTGATTGCGGTAAGCTATACAAGTAGTGTCATTTCGCCAAAGTTCATGCTTGTATCCACAATATAAACAATTCTAGTGATGTTTTTTGCTATGCCGCCCCACTTATACTAGAATGAAGCTTTTGACGAATTTATGACAAAATCCGCGAATCAAAAGAACATTCTAAAACTTTTTTACTCGCTTTAACCCATTATATGTGTTTATTAAATGCCCTTTTGCAGGCCAAGAGAAGACTATTTTTGAATATTTACCACTTGAATGACTGGTTCGGTGTTAAGAGACATACCAAACCATTTGCGTCCTTTTGTATTGATGTTCTACGGAGCCCGTCATCTGATTAAATATGAAAATATTACATACGGTATTTCAATTCACATAACCAAATTTATTGAGTGAAAAGGGAGTTTTTCAATTTTTATTAAAGATACTGGGAACATGTTTGTGCATTAATGATAGCTTATTACTGAATACGACCAATGGAGGAATCCAGCTTTAGCTATGCCACGCCCATCTCTGTCTGACCTCCACCCACACTATTCCCGTGTTGCAATCGACCGAATCTCAATTACCAGGAAGCTAATTATACAGGTAATTTGTTGAATATTTTGGAACTAATTTGACTGCAGCAACAGCGCCCAGTCAAATTAGTTTCAAAATATTCAACAGAATGTTTATTAAATAGTAAACACACACAATTCGCATAATTTGACAGGCTATTGAGCGTTTATGACGGACTGTGTCGCGTCATTCATGATGTAATTAATTATGACGCCAGTCTACATGTGACGTAGTCGATTATGACGTCATATGATTGATTGAGAAACTGGATTCCTCATATGGTATAATACTACTAATCTTGTTCTATGCTTTGGCCATTTATTAAAATGTCGAAGAACTTGCTAGGTCAAAAGAGGGACCCTTATCTAATCTTGCCCCTCCTATTTCTATGTATAACTGAACTTCACAACTATATCACATACATTATAATATTTACTTCATTTAACACTTTATTGACTAAATTTGATAAAAAAATTAAAACATTGCTTATTGAATGTCCATTTGCAGGCGAAAAGAAGATTATTTTTGAAATTTTACCACAGTCATTCATGTGGTAAATTAAAAAAAAAAAGGTTTTCTCTTGGCCTGCAAATTGATATTCCTTAAGGTCACTGTATAGGCTGGTTTTGGCTGGTTTCGTCAAGAAAGAGTTAACATATGGATATGTGGTGGGAATAGGGGTGGGTGTAGGGGTGGGTGTAAGGGTGGGTTGGATGTGGGGATGCGGCGGGTGGGGTGGGGGTGGGGTGAGGGGTGGGGTGGGGGCGGCTGGTGGCTGGATCACGGCGGCATCAGTGGATTATGTCGCAGCTGGTGATAAGACAAAAGGATTCAGTTTTTGGCAACATTCATGGTTATTTGGTAATGTTGCTTTGGCACGCTGCCCACCAGCAATATACACATCGATCTCTAGCTAACGTCCCACATTGCATTGCGCTTACTACCGTTTAGCGTTAACCGGAACACTGTACCATGCTCCGCTTAACGTTAAGCTGTAGTAAGCACAATGAATTGTGGGATCTTGCCTGAAAACCGAATACATCATTTATTTCATCTCGACTGCTTGGAGATTATTTTATCAGAGCCCCTGCAGTAGGCCTACTTGTAGGGGCATATATGGTCAGTGTATCTGTTTCAAACGGGGTTCTATTTCTAACAATTGCTCCCTTTTGCGTCTCCCCCCCCCCCCCCCACCCCCGGGCCGCACTCGTTGTTTTGGTGACATCGTCAAAACATATTTATTTCAATAGATACACTATTTTTACCCAACCTTTGAAGATTTTATCAAAATGTAGCAGAAATAACTAATTATTTTACCTACCTTTTTATTTGACGTGTGAAAAACATGTGTTTTCACTATTAATTTCTTCAGGGTCCATAAAAATGTTCATAACTGGTAAAGAAATGAAACAAACTTGTCCAGTTTTCGCGTCAGACGACATATCCTAGTAGCTGCCAAATGTTGATTTCACCAACGTAACAATAATTCTTTTCTACGAATGCACCAAGGGGGCATGGGAGCTTATATAGTTGGCAAATCTAAATTAATTTTACGCACTTGCCCTATCCAAACACGGCCATAGTTTTTATATAGGGTAAAAACTACAATAATTTTAACATTTTATGGGATGCAAAACAATCTATATTGTTATTTTAAGCACCAGTTTAAGCACTACAAAGCAAGGATACGGGATTTTGATTTTTAAAATGGTGTTGCTGCTGTCTATGTATACCGGGGATTACGCGAATTAGAATTTGATCAGGTCTAGATTTACTACAATAAATTAAGTTGTGCTCCTTTTTAGCGTCTGCGTCATTATTTTTGTTGACAAACTCTCCCGTTGTCATATCGTAGACAGGGATGTCATAGCACATCTTGTCGCTATATAAATAACATTTACACAAGCGTGAAAATAACTATTTCAATGGTGTCTGACACTTTGTCAAGCACCAACTACCTTGTACCAGACATTCAAAATTTTCTGCCGGTCACTGCTTTTCCACTTAGAAATGTGCTTTACTAAGAAACTGAAAATAGGCAAACCAGGCTTATAATGATTATACTACACATTAGCTCGCCGAATGTTATGTTTCTGTGTATGTTAGCTGTTTGGTTGCGCGTTGGAACTAACTCTGACTATAAATCTGTTCATGACAAAATGTCAGGTATTGGAGTGTCTGTGTCTTACATTTGCTTGTTTTGTGCCTGACAATATCTGTATTCGCCTGGGACTTTTCAGTAGAGTAAATTTACTCGTGAAGTTGCCAAAATGTGCTCGACGCAAACGTACCAATCGAATGCAAAAACCCTAGCAGTATGGAAGGTTCAGAATCCGACTAAATCGCCTAAATTTTACTCTCTTGAAAAAATATTCCACCTTCCAGAGCTGTTTTCACACAGTGAATGCTGAATAATAGTTAAATTCAGCTCCTAAGTCCCGCATTTTCAAATTTTGCATCGCGTGACATACTTCACGAAACATGCCACACGTTTTGGCCCTGGCTTGTTTCGTGCTCTATTTTTCCCTGGAAGTACCAGCCGAATAAAAAACATACTTATTACTCTAACTTGTTGCCCAATCGAATACATCCAATGTCAAGCGTCGGGTACTTATTTTCAGGATTGTATTTACATCCCTTTTTGCAAACTAGTACCTAACAAACACAACAACTCTCTGAAACCCGATACTCTGTATTTACACACGGTAAATTTATTTGGAGGAGTTAAACATTTAATGCATGTATTATTTCTCTGAACACTTGCTAATTACTAAATAGAAGTTATTTCTTGACAAAAGCTGTACATTCATCTGCAATCAGCAAACTTATCCATACCCTGTTACAAACTGGTATTCGGACCATATATATTAAGTACTAGTTTACGACTGAAACGGTTCCAGCTGTTTTTGTTATCATCATGTAAAATTTCCATCCATGCCAGTAGCATTTCAATTTACAGGTCTAGTTATTAACCCGTTGACCCTCAAATTTGTTTTTAATTGTTTTAAAAATGTACAATTGTCTCATAGAAGATGTTATTTTTTAAGACTGAGAGAAGACTACTTTTGAAAATTTACCACTAGAATGACTGGCTCGGTTATCGAGCCAGTCATTTGAGTGGTAATTTTTCAAAAATAGTCTTCTCTTGGCCTACAAATGGACATTTCTCAAGACCACTACAGAAGCCGTTTTTGGCTGATATGAGTGTTAAAGGGTTAAACATTCCGATTTAAACAGTGTGCTAATTTTCAGGCATACATTTTATTTTGACCTGGTCATAGATAAGAACAGCGTAGGACCGATATAATGTGTACCGATATAGTACAGTGCCATTTCCTGATTAATATCGAGCTTTCATATTTAAGATTATCTTGACTGCTACAAATCTGCAAAGCTATGCAAGGGTGTATTAGCGAATAAGTCAATGCACATTATGATGAGCGAGAGTGTGCGTGTCTACGTGTGCTTGCGTGTGTATGGGTGTGCGTACGTGATAGCGTACGTGCATGCGTGCGTGTATGCGTTGTCGTCGTCGTCGTCATCATCATCATTAATCATCAACATAAATCATCATGATCATGGTGATGATCATCATCATCATCATCTGAAACTAATTTTCAAAAGACTAAATAGCGCATTCTTATCTTACCTGACGCGGGTTAGACATAAACAAACGATTATATCACCTGCGTTATTCACACCTTGGGATGATCAGTCATGAACGTGACGTGTAGCATGACGTCATAATCAATGACGTCATGAATGAAGTAGATAAGTTCATCACGAACGCATAATTGACGACGGACTAAGCGTTGTTGTACGAATTGTATATCATTACTATTTTATAAACATTCTGTTGAATATTTTGAAACAAATTTAATTGAGAGCTGTTGCTGCCTTAGGCAGCAACATCAACCAGTCAAATTAGTTCAAAAATATTCAACAGCTTACCTGTATGGTTTTCTGGAAATTTATAGTCAGGGAGCTCAGGGATCGATCGATCCCAACATGGGCGAAGTGTTGGTGGAGATTAGCTAGAGCTGAGCCGGGCATAACTAAAACTGGATTCCTTCATTTGCCATGGAACGTACAGATCTGTACGGGTCGTTATTTAGGAATAATCGCCTGTGGTTTGCTTATCTCAAAATAGCATGTGTTTTATAGTTTTTGGGCAGTTCTAAAGGCCGGGTCATTCAATTTCAATCTTCATTTGGTTACAAATCCTAATCAGAGTAGCAAAAAGTGTTGGCGTTACATCAAGAACAGATAGGACGACAAGATAATATAGGAATCAGTACCATCAGACAAAATGGGCAAATCATCACTACCATAGAAGGAAAAGCTAGAGCGCTGAACGAACAATTCATCTCAGTATTCACTGAAGAAAATATCAGCTCGATGCCAACCTTACAACCATCACCATATAATACCATTCACAACATAAACATAACATCATTTGGTGTAGAGAAGGCTCGACAGCGCCTTAATCCATCAAAAGCATCAGGTCCAGACAATATACCATCAAGAATACTGAAAAACACATCAAGTAAAACTGCACCAATTTTTGCCTCCCTCTTCCAGCAGACTCTGAATGATTCAAGTATACCAACAGACTGGAAGATAGCCAACATTACACCGATATATAAGAAAGGTGACGGAACAACAGCTTCAAATTATAGGCCAGTGTCGCTAACATCGGTCACGTGCAAGGTGATGGAGCACATCATAGCCAGCCAGATAATACAGCATATGGACAGTAACAATATACTCCATCCAAATCAACATGGCTTCCGACGAAACAGATCATGTGAAACACAACTAATCTTGACAACCCACGACCTCGCACACGCCTTCGAACAACGCGAACAATGGTAGACAAAGCAGTACTGGACTTCGCAAAAGCTTTTGATAAGGTACCGCACCAACGCCTACTACTGAAATTACACCATTACGGAATACAAGGCAACATTCTGAGATGGATAACATCATTCCTCAGTGAAAGACAGCAAAGGGTTACCATAGAAGGTGTCTGCTCTGAGTCAACAAACGTCCTGTCAGGAGTGCCACAAGGATCAATTTTAGGCCCAATTCTCTTTGTAGTCTACATCAACGACATAGCAAACAATCTCAATTCCACGATCCGGATATTCTTTGATGACTGCCTCGTATATCGGAAGACAACCCGCGCCTTCTCCAATCAGACCTAGATAAATTTATGGGCTGGACGGAAACATGGCAGATGAAATTCAACGTATCTAAGTGTAATATCATCAAACTCACCCAACGAAGATCATGCCTTACCACACACTACACAATGAGTGGGGAAAGATTGGAGGAATGTAGATACGCACCATACCTCGGCGTCCAACTAAGATACAACCTAAAATGGCACAACCAGATATCTAAACAAACATCATCTGCAAACCGAGGGCTTGGATTCCTAACAATAAATCTAAGATCATGCCCAACATCCGTTAAAGAACGTGCCTACCAATCGCTTGTCAGACCAAAAATTGAATATGCTTCAACAGTCTGGGATCCACCAAGATGTGACCTGAAAAACCAACTTGAAGCCGTACAAAGGAAGGCTGCAAGGTTTGGTTTAAACCAAATTTATTTAGCTCAAGTGGGAGCACAATAAGACACGTCTTATGACCGTGTCTCCCACATAATACAATTGTTGTACATGATGTATAATAACAAGTGGCGGATGCGCAATATAGCATTAACATTATTAAATAATAATATAAGAATAATAAACTTGAAGAGAATGAGCGAGCGAGCGAGCGAGAGAGAGAGAGAGAGAGAGAGAGAGAGAGAGAGAGAGAGAGAGGGGGAGAGAGAGAGGGGGGGGGGGTGTAAGACGAGTATGTGTGGAAGGAACTCAGTGTGCTGTGTACTCACATGCTTGCACAGTTTCAGTACAATACAGAGCATAAATAAATTTGCATATCTCCAGAACAGGAACACTAAGAAAGTTGTGTTGAATATTTGATTGGGTGGGACGACATTACTCAAAATCCTCCAATCCAATTGCCTCCAAGACATCAGAAAGTATTTTTTATCTTGTACTGGAGACACGTCAAGTCTTTCACGAGCTGCGCTGTACTGAGTATATCCACATATGTACATTCTTGGCTCAATCGTTTATATTTGTTTTATTTAACTAGTCAGTTCTATAAATACGTGTTCTAATATACTTTGTTTAGTAGTTGGATAAGTAAGCTAAATGTTGTTAAAAACGGCCAGTATCGACAATATATTGGCAAATAATTCCTGATGTCTTGAGATTACTTTTTATATTTACATTAGTGTCGCCATACACGATGTGTCTTAACGTGAGTGTATGGGGAATATCATTAGTTACAAGTGCGTTATGAAAAGCACGTCTTTGCTCTCTATAAAGGGGACAGTAGAAGACATAATGTTCAACGGTTTCATCAGGATATCCACAAGAACAACGTGTCGAGTCCGTCAGGTGATTGTCAAACAGATGCCTATTTAGACTACTGCAACCGCTGCAAGGTTTGTACTAGGTCGTCCAGTGTACTTCTATCCGAGGGAGAGTGTCTCAGCAATCATGAACCGACTGGGATGGAAAAGCCTTGCACAACGGCGAATGAAGGCCAATGTCATCTTCATGTACAAGATCGTGGATGGGCAAGCAGCTATACCAACAGAAAACCATCCTAAGTGAGCCAACGTAAACACTACCAGACACAGTCACTCACTGAAGCCACAGCCATATCAGATAACAGTTAGCCAGTACCTTTCTACCGAGAACTGTACCAGTATGGAACAACCTGGCTGAAGAAACACTCACTGCCACGGATGTAGAGATATTTAAGACCTACATCAGTGAGATGACATTCTAAGACCGAACGAGACGATGTAAATACTGTACATACAGATTTTAAATGGATCAATGGACAATTTTAATCTTGCGGACTGTGAAACCCTGCCATGTTTACGAAGCCCTCACCTAGGCGTGATGTTCATTAGGATTTTATCTAGTATTCGTACAGATACAGATACAGATACACATTGTGACATACAGACCTGGGGTCAAATACGTATTTGTATTTGTATTATATTTAAATACGATAATTTTGTGTATTCGTGTTTGCCATTTTACAAAGCACCATATTTGTATTTGCACACCGTATTTGGCGTATTTGGTCAAATACAGTCAAATATCCACATAAAACATACCATCAGGATATAGACTGAAAAGGTTTACGCATACTAGCTTCATACATCTCATATGTGATTGTAAACAATGAACAGAGTGGACAAGACGTCATTTTCTATCTTCTCCTATGAAGCAGTTAGCTTTGTGAATAGCATTTTAACTAGTAACACTTTATACTCTAAATACCACATACATATACAACAAACTCTGCAAGGAATCATATGAAAGAAATATGTTGATACAATGAATTTAATTGTACTGGAAGCTATTGGTCCCTAAATTAGCAACAGCTTTCAGTGAAATTATTTTCAAAATATTCAACAACTGTCTTCAACAACTGATTTCAGGAGATTTTATTGAAGCATGTTGAATATTTTTCACAAATTTGTCAGCAGGTTATTGCTACTGTGGGAAACATTCACGTTCTCTCAAATTAACTGAAACGAAATAATCAGTGCAGGAGTTAACCCCTTCACCAACGAATGCCCCATATCTTATTTTCAAAACTACCATACAGGAAAACTGTTGAATTTCTTTAAATTAATATGACTGGAAGATATTGCTGCCATTGAAGCAACATATTCCAGTCAAATTAGTTTCAAAATATTCAACATATGTTTTATATCATAAAGTATATACTTTTTCAGGCATTTATTGGTGAAAAGGTTAATAAATAGTCTATGTGTGTTTAATTTTATTTAATTCTTAATTTTGCTAATTTCTATGAGATTGTCGAAATTTAAAGACCATTAACATCATCTCAGAATTTACTTTATGGAGATTTAAAATGAATTAAATATAATGAAATGTAAGCTTTAAAACTTTGAAGGGAATATAATGTGTGGCAAACACCTGCTTGAGGCCTACTTATTCGGTTAACGCCTCCACAGAATAGAGACAATTACAAGACACCTCCACATTTCATAGTAAACCCGTTCCATCCTATCTACATGTGCACATGGTGCTGACAACAATGTGTAAGTATCCATGCAGTATATATCCACGACATCTTATAACATTTAGATAATTGAACAGAAAGTGATTGCTGCTTCTGACAGCCTGTTTCAATCAAATTCTTCTCAAACTATTCAGCATGTTTCATATTTAACTCACTTAAAGCATGTTCCTAAGTATTCAGAATGAATTAGATTCAAAACATATTGGAAGTGATTCAAACTACATAGTGTATGCAACTGACTTTGCCAGAAAATGACGAGGACACTACTAGATCAATGTTACGTTAGCAAAATCCTGTTGCAATTCATCTTTCCAGAGTACCCACCCATCATATGACGTCATAATGATCTGCGTGATGTGTACAATGACTTCATAATGAATGACGTCATGAATGACGTCGATAAGTACGTCACGAACGCATGTTTGAAGACGGTCTATGCGTTGTTGCATATATATGTGACCTATAAATATGGGTGGTCTCTTAATACAAGTGGTCCATATTGTGTGGGCCACGCATTACCAAGTGGTATTAGCCATGTAATGCTCAATTTGCTCATGACAATTTCAATAGAGAGATCCATTTCTAGGTATGCCACGCCTATTTCTAGCCAAGCTCCACTCCTTTTTTGCGTGTTGGAATCGATGTAATATATACACGCTGAATAATAAATTCCCAGACTTCCAATTTCAAGGTAACTATACAGGTAAGCTGATGACTATTTTGAAACTAATTTGACTGGGTGCTTTTAAAGGTTTGCTGCCTCTGGCCGCAACAACGCCAGGTCAAATTAGTTTCAAAATATTCAACACGATGTTGATTAAACAGTAAAGACATACAATTCGTACACTTGCCGGACTATTCAATGTTCATGACTGAGCTCGATACGCCATTCATTTACACATTTTGGATTGTGACGTCAGGCTGCATATGAAGTAATTGATTATGACGTCATATCTTTCAGTTACAGATCGAACCCAGACATTATCATAGAAAATGACTGTTGAATAAATGGCAAAGACATACAATTCGAACAGCGTCTAGTCAAATTAGTTTCAAAATATTCAACAGCATGTTGATTAAATAGTAAAGACGTGCAATTCGCATACTTGACTGGCTATTCAATGTTCCTGGTGGAGCTAGATACGTCATTCATTACACATTTTGATTGTGACGTCCAACTACATCTGACCTAAATAATTATGACGTCATATACTGCAGAAACAGATCAGAAAAATCCATTATCATAGAAAATGTCCTATGTCTAATTTGCCGTCCAGGAGACCATTGTGGTTTTTCTTTTGTAATTTACTACTGGAATTATAGTCAACCAGTCATTCCAGTGGTAAACTTTCAAAACAAGTTCTCCGGCGAGTAGCTAATGCAAATGGACATTTCTCACGATCACCACACGACGCCATTTGTGGTCAGTCTGTTTGAGTACTTTCATCTGCAGAAGGAATAATAAACATGTTTGTACGCAGTCCTCCAGCAAAAGAGTACCTATTTAGAGTAGTTATTTGGAGTTCAGTTGGCTGTTTATTAAAATAATTAAGCGGTCATCGCCGCGCAAACTCTATTACAGTCGGGCCTGAACAAATAAGAGAACTCGCCATGAATCACGCGCATGAAGATAATAATTATGAGATATCCAGCAATCTAAAAATAGAGCCGTGTCTTCGCGCCGAGAATTATTAGATCTCGTATCGATGAAGATCTCGCGAGACACAGCCCCACAATCCCCTGCGCGAAATGGCCGCGCCTATAGGCAATTCTAGACAGCAATGAACAGAAGCGTGCCCGTGGAGCGGGCTCGCAATAAGCTACGGCTAGAGATTTGGTTTCCATGCTTTTGTTGGCATACCATTATAAATAAAACATAACCTAGATATGGCATTGTGTCCAGGCTGTGTATTTCAATGGTGGTCATGATGACCTTAGACCTACCTAGCTCAATATCAAACACGACATAGCATTGTCCTTTTAGCTCTATCTTGCTTTCGTCTGATTCCCCAAGTCTGGGTCTGGCCACTCTGATTGTCGGATCATTTATCTCGGAATCCAGAGAGAAGTATTTTCATTATCCAACATTTCACAAGGTCAAGCTCAGCTGATTGCCCGGGGTTGCTTTTCGTGAGGACCGCTATCACGTGGCGTTGGGCGCATGGCAATATAAGGACGTGTCCTAGACCGCTACAGGGTACGGACCGGCCGACCGCAGTCACCACGAAGCCAAAGATGTTGATGCTTGCCGCCTGCGTCGTATCATTGGGCGTGTTCGCCAATGCCCAAGACCATTGCTGCACTCCGGCTCAGTATGAAGGTTATTGGTCACTTCGCGTTGCCTCATACTACCCAGTAACTGGCGAGGCTGAAGCAGAAGCTGTAAGTAGCCTAAACCTACTTATACAGTAGAATAGTAAAAAAATTCACGTCCGAAATCGATAGTATGGACCTAATTACATGCTATAAATAATTTATGACAACATAGCTTATCGGGCCGTTACTGGGCAGATAGCTAGCAGTATTGGCCCGATATTAGTCGAATACCGGCCCGGTATAGGCCTCTTAAAGGTGCATATTCACACCAGAATGGTTGAAAATAAAATGGTTGAAAATAAAATGGTTGAAATAGTGTACTATGAGAAGCTTAAATCATGTGCCTAAATGCAATGAAACGAAATAAATCTTAACATATGATGACTTCATTCTAGATAAATTAGGGCCTATAATAATTTTTTTAGTTATGAATTTGAATTAAGACTCGTGTCTCTAATTCAATACAGCAACATAAAAATTATGTTAATTTATATAGAATAAACTCATCATATGCTAAGATTTATTTCGTTTCATTGCATTTAATAGCGCGACATCGGCGCCTATAGAGAATACTATTCATACCGCTTACAAAACTATATTCAGGCGTGGTTTCGTTATATTCAGGTAGGCCTATACAAGTCAAGTCAAGATACCTTTATTCTCTCAACTGTAGCATATGAGGTATACGTACACACGCAGTTGACGCGTGGCGGAGTGCGAAGCGCCAGCAAAGTCACTAATTGTCTCCAAGTTAAATACCAGTCCTCCATGAACCAGGAATAGCCAGCTGCGGTTGTACGAATTGTATATCTTTACAAATGTATAAAGAGTATGTTGAATATTTTTAAAACTGATTTGACTGGACGTCGCTGCTGCCATAGACAGCAACATCCCCCAGTCAAATTAGTTTCGAAATATTCAACACGCTAGCTGTATAATCACCATGACATTGAGAATTTAAGAATTCAAGATTGGAAGCAGGCCCTGTATAAATCGATCCCAACACTCGCGAAGCATGGGTGGAGTTAAGCTAGAGATGGGCGGGGCATAGCTAGAGGTGGGCGTGACATAGATAGAGATTGGCGGTGCATAGCTAGAGATGGGCGAGGCATAGATAGAGATGGGCGGGGCATAGCTAGAAATGGGCTGGGCATAGCTCGAGATGGTCGGAGCATAGCTGGAGATGGACGGGGCATAGCTAGAGATGGGCGGGGCATAGCTAGAGATGGGCGGGGCATAACTAAAAGTGGATTCATCCATTTAATGACACTTTCGTGGAATTTCTTTCTTTTTATTTGTTAACATTCAGAGAGCATAAAATCTGATTATGGTCTGCTTTGTTGTTGGTTCGGATTTTTCTGTCTACCTGTTGTTGCATCCCAATTCGGAGAGAAGGTCGTTGCTGTGTTTTATTGTTGGTTAAGGGGCTATTTCCTGATAACGCGCGTTACTGGGCCGGTACTGGACCAATACCTGGTCAATACGGTCCAGTATTGTCCCAGTAACCTGCGTCATCAGGGTATGTAGTTCGGTCGAGTCAAATGGTCTTGATTTCCAAATTTGATTGATGGAGAGGGTCAAAATTACATGGCATTGTGTCCGAGGCATGCTGTAGACTTCTTTCACTCAATGGTGATTCTATAAATACTGTTGGTGGGGGGGGGGGGCAGGGGTGGTGCGTGTGTCCTATGCCATAGTCAAACAGGAGAATGATGTTAGATGAACTGTTCATCATGGGGTCTCACACCAATTATTGGTTAGCGCATGCAGATGTTAACGATTCGTCTTACATAAATTCACCTTTCCAATTTATCCATCCAGCATATGACGTCATAATCAACTATGCGACGTGTAGGATGACGTAATAATCAACGCATATGTAGACTTGGTATATTTCTATCCTACAATACTCACTGTAACGAAAAAGCATTAGGCATTAGGCCTATGATTACCAGACTCATTTGCCAGCTCATCGGCATTAATGAAATGGCTGTATTATATTTATGCTCAACGTCTAACGCGTTGTGGCGACCACCCTTCTAATCTGTAGAGGCAAACAAGATCGTGCTCAGTGGCCATCTTGGTTTTTGTGTGTTTATGAAATCGTGGCATCTGATTGGCCAACAGAAGAGGGTTAAAGGGTTTTATATATATATTATAGTAAATCTTATACTTTGATATTATAACTTCAGCGATATACCAGGATTTCTATGGACACTACAGACGCGAGTCACCTCTTAATCTACGGGGATGTGCTGGTACGACGCAACGTCTACACGAATGAAAGATCGTCTAATAAATTTCTGATTTCAGGGGTAGGTAACTCTTCAAACCCGTCAACATGTCAGGTAGTATAAACATTGTTTTATAGTCTAAATCACGATATTCCTTGCACATATATGTACATACAAGGGATAGAACAGGTTGCAGGACCGGTACTCGGCCAATACCGGGCAGTATTCTCCCGGTATTGGCCTTCTCAGCATGAAGCCAAGGCTCTATCTTTAGATTGGTATCATGCCCTATGAGTGTATGCCTACTAACGGATAGTGCTTAGTGTTGTACGAGATGGCCATAGATCTCCTCTTCCGTCGTCGCCGTAGTTGTCGTCGTCGTCGTCGTCGTCGTCGGCGTCGTCGTTGTTGTTGGTTGTTGTTGTTACTGTTATTATAATAGTCCACGCGAGTATCGTCATATATACGTTTTTTGGTTGCATATGTGTTTTACACAGGATATAGAGTACACATTCAATGACACTCACTGTGACTCACACCCGGCAGATCCGCCAGTGTTCACCGGATGTATTACGGGTATGTGTACAAAGATGTCACAACCATTTGACACTCACTGATAAAAAAACAACCCGCATAAATTCTCTTTAAAAACATTCAACAGCTTTCCAATTAGTTGTCCTTTACATTGCACCGGTTGAGTTTCACAGGTCACATTTGCGTTTCCAACACTATATACCAAATGTCTATTTCAAATCACCCATAAAGGTGAGCTACTGAATATTATGAACCGCTTCAACTGAACGTTGTGGATATTGCAATATCTCACCTTCCGGTCTACTGGCTCCAAAATACATCCTATACACATTTGTAATTTCTTGTTTCTTTGAAATGATTGTATGACCACCTTACATGGCACGAGGATACGCAAACTGAAAATAGACGACCACTACATAGTACAAAGCAGGCGTTATAGACGCCACCCACCCTCCACCTCGCTCAGCTAAGATAAGCGAGCATATCCTACAGGTTTGTTGGTAAATATAGCTGCATAATCAAGGGACCCACTTCTAGTTATTCCATGTCCATTTCTAGCTAAGCTCCACGTCATGCACATGTTGCGATCGATTTATATAGGCTACTTTGATCCCTGGATTATAAAGTAACTGTCCAGCTAAGCTGTTGACTATTTTGAAACTAATTTGACTCGGCAGCAACAGTGGCCAGTTAAATTAATTTCAAAAATAGTCAACAGAATGTTGATAAATAGTAAAGACATATAATTCGTACACTTGACGGACTATTCAATGTTCACGACGGAGCCAGATACACAATTCATTCTGCAGTTTGATTGTTACGTTAGCCTACAAGTGAGGTAACATAATTGATTTTGACGCCATATCGTATGCATAGCGACAGATAGGATGCATCGAGAAATGCACCTCCAGCCCAACACCCCCAAGGATCCGATCTGTCACTCAAGTATCAATAACGTCACGTATAGGCTGACGTCAGAATCAGAATTGAGAGAGAATACTACTCTGCCATGAAGCTGGAATAGTCCGTCAAGGGTACCAATTGGCCTTTCCACAATATCCATCCACCATATGATGTCATACTCAACTATGTGACGGATAGAATGACATCACAATCAATGACGTCATTATGACGCCATGAATGGCGTAGATAAGTACGTCACGAACGCATAGTTGAAGACGGACTATGTGTTGCTGTACAAATTGTGTCTTTACGATTTAATAAATATCCTGTTGAATATTTTGAAATTAATTTAACTGGGCGCTGTTGCTGCCATATAGGCGGCAAAAACACCCAGTCAAATTAGTTACAAAATATTCAACAGCTTAACTGTATAGTTTTGAGGAAATTTATAGTCAGGGCACTCGGGGATCGATCAATTCCAACACGGGGAAGTGTGAGTGGAGCTCTAGCTAGTGATGGGCGGGGCATAGCTAAAACTGGACCGGCCCATTGTATGTCTTTGATGGATTTACTATTTGATAAAGATTCCACAAAACATTCAACGAGCCATCCGCATAGTGACGTTGAAATTGGGATTCTGGTAACTCAAAGTATATAAATCGAACACGCACATGGGCGAAGCTTAGTTAGAAATGGGCGGAGCATAGCTATAAAATGGATCCCTCTAATTCATTTCACGTGCATTGCGACCACAGTTAGCGGTCACGATAAAAGTGGTGATTTAAGAGAAGTGTAGCTATCTCGTTGCTGCATGCCACCAAACAATACTTTCAATGAGCAAAATCCCTTGACATGCTAAATATTGTCCACCAACAACTTTCACTCAAATTGTTTTAAAAAATATTTAGCATGTCCAGAGATAAAGCCCGTGGAATATGTCGTCTGCAAAAACTCAGCAGTCAGATTATTAAATCAGATTTTACTTTACCCTAATTATATTCATCTTTTCAGACAGCGACGAGTTTCAAACCACATCCTACGTTGGAATTGGCGAGCACACTCTCAGATTCCACGCATGGCGCTTAGCTGTCACAAATCAAACGGCTACGCTAGCTGTAACGGACAGCTGCATTCCTCTGGCGTATGATGCTGCTGGCAGCCGATTTGGTGGTCCCAAAGGCCCAGGTAGGTCTGCCCGTTCTATATTTATCCCAACGTGTTTTGAAAAAACCCCACCCGGGTGGGATATTGCAATTGCCTCCGTCCGTCCCTTTGTCAGTCCGTCCGGGTATCTCCTCCGAAACCGTTTGGTAGAATCCAATCACATTTGCAATGTGTGTTACCCATATGATTTGGGAACATCAAGACGACATTTACGTGATGAGGTTTCACCCCAGGTAGGTGTGGGTGGCGAGGGTAGACGTGGGGTGGGTGTGGGGGTTGGGGTGTGTGTGTGTGTGTGTGTGGGGGGGGGGGGGGGGGTTGGGTGCATTGTGGATGTAGAAAGTAGCTGAATTCAACCAGATTTGTTATGTTTATAATTACTCATGCTATTGCGGATTGCGTGCGTGCGTGCGTGCGTGCGTGCGTGCGTGCGTGCGTGCGTGTGTGCGATCTTAATGAACGGTTAGACCTTTTGTTGTTGTATATTTACACGCACGCACGCACGCAATCCGCAATAGCATGAGTAATTATAAACATAACAAATCTGGTTGAATTCAGCTAACTTTGACTTTCTACATCCACAATGCACCCCCCCCCCCCCCCCCCCCCGTCACCCACACCCACCTGGGGTGAAACCTCATCACGTAAACGTCGTCTTGATATACAACAACAAAAGGTCTAACCGTACATTAGGATTTCACAACTGTCCAGAAAAATCTTTGCAATGTGACAGAAATGGTAGGACGATGATGTGCAATCGCTGATTATTCTTACTCTTTATATTTTCAGTGGGCTTTGCAATAGCCGCTGTAATGGTGAGGTTCACTGAGGGTATCAGAGACACGTCCGTGTTCACTCCACCAGCTATTTGCAATCCGTCTTCCTAAAAGATTTCCACAAATATTCTGTACGTATACGAGCTATAATGACCACCTCCACCCCACCCCCTCTCTCTCCCCCCTCCCCCCCTCTCTCTCTCTCTCTCTCTCTCTCTCTCTCTTCCTCTCCCTCTCCCTCTCCCTCCCTTCCCCTCCCTCTCCTTCTCCCTCTCCCCCTATCTCTCTCTCTCATAATCAATTACGTCATTAATGACGTATATAGGTTCGTCACGAACGCTTAATTGATGGCAGAGTAAGTGTTTTTGTACGAATTGTATGTAATGTGTACTATATAATAAGCATACTGTTAAATATTTTGAAACTAATTTGATTGGGCGTTGATGCTGTTTCAAAATATCCAACAGCTTACCTGTATAGTTTTTGGGAAATTGATAGTCAGGGATTTCAGGGATCGATCCCAACATGGGCGAAGTGTGTGTGGATGGGTGGGGGGGGGGCGGTCGGAGGAGGTGCGTAGCGTGTGTGGAGCTTACCTAAAGGAGGGCTTGGAATAGCTAAAACTGGATTCCTCTATTACCAGAACCTCACGTTCACGTAATTATACATTTCAGCTGTTCAATTTGCCTGGTGGTGGTTGCTGCTTCTGGCCGCTGCAGCTCCCAATCAAATTAGTTTAAAAAATATTCAAAAGAATATTTATTAAATCGCATCTTCATCAAAGACATACATGTCGTACGCTTCGTAACTGACTTTTAGGTTTTCCTGACGGAGTCTATGACGTTATGATTGTGACGTCATCTAACCTGCGCTGTATTTGATTATGACGGCAGATAATTAAGTGACAGATCGGATCGCTCTATTGACACGCTATCTGACTATTTATGATCTGTCTGTCTCGTTGTCTGCTTAGCCGCAATAACCATATCTGTCTGTATCTAGATCATAAACATTAAAAGCGACCCCTCACCCCACCCCTATAGATCCTTTATAGAGTAAGAGACGATTATTCAACAGAATATAGATTCAACAGAACTAGATTCGGGAATAATTAAAATGCGAACTACTACTACTACTACTACTACTACTACTACTACTACTACTACTACTACTACTACTACTACTACTACTACTACTACTACTACTACTACTACTACTACTACTACTACTACTACTACTACTACTAATACTAATACTACTTCTACTACTACTACTACTACTACTACTACTACTACTACTACTACTACTACTACTACTACTACTACTACTACTACTACGACGACGACGACGACGACGACGACGACGACGACGACGACGACGACTTGCTAGGTAATAATAATACAAATAATAATAATAATAATAATAATAATAATAATAATAATAATAATAATAATAATAATAATAATAATAATGTTGATGATAATATTTTCAGATCAGCCTGTACAGCTCATCCATGTGTAAATAAATCCTGGTCTCTTTGTATAAACTGTACTGTAAATACTGATGTCATCAATATATACCACATAATAAACTAATTTGCATAACAATGGCACAGTGTCCATCGTTTATTAATTTATTAATTTAGTGTTAATTAATAGCTTATGGTTTATAATATATCGGGTTTTAGTACGTTGTTTGTAATGAACACGTCGATCCCTATCAGATACTGCAACATGCTTCACGGGGTTCAAGCACACTATGAGGCCAGGCTACCCCTGAACCACGCGGCCAGGCACACTATGAGGCCAGGCTATCTCTGTACCACAGGGCCAGGTATACTATGAGGCCAGGCACACTATCAGGCCAGGCTACCCCTATACCACATGGCCAGGCATACTATGAGGCCAGGCACACTATCAGGCCAGGCTACCCCTGAACCACGGGTCAGGCACACTATGAGGCCAGGCTACCCCTGAACCACGGGGTCAGGCTCACTATGAGGCCAGGCTACCCCTGAACCACAGGGGCCAGGCACATTATGAGGCGAGGCACACTATGAGGCGAGGCTAACCCTGAACAACGGAGTCAGGCACGCTATGAGGCTAGGCTACCCCTGAACCACTGGGTCAGGCTTACTATGAGGCCAGGCTACCCCTGAACCATGGGTCAAGGCACAATATGAGGCAAGGCTAGCCCTGAACCACTGTGTCGGGCATACTATGAGGCCAGGCTACCCCTGAACCACGGATAAAGGCACACTATGAGGCTAGGCTACCCCTGAACCACGGGGTCAGGCACACTATAGGCCAGGCTACTCCTGACCCACGTGTAAGGGCACACCATGAGGCTAGGCCACCCCTGAACTACCAGGGCAGGCCTACGATGAGGCACACACACACACACACACACACATACACATACACCCCACCCATCCCACAACGCCCCACCCCACACATACACACCAACCACGTCACACATACGCACTCACGCTCACACTTCACAACAGGCATCCGTCTCCTATTTACAGAATATAATGACTAGAAGCAATTGCATCTTGTTACAGCGGCTTGACAAATCACGTTGTCACATGTGTCGGAATAATCGGCGGTTGGAATAATAGGTTTTCAAAAGATGGTTTTTTTTCTCGGAACAGTGGTCTATCGAAATAATGGGCTGTCGGAATAATGGGTGGTCGGAATAATGGGTTGTCCGAATATTGGGCTGTCAGAATAATGGGCTGTCGGAATATTGGGGCGTCGGAATAATGGGCTGTTAGAAAAGTGGGGCGACCCCGAACCATATGTCAGACAATAAAATCTTCCAGGCCTTTGTCGACTACAAGTGGTTGATGGAATTATACAAACCTACCTATTAACCGGTAATAAAAGCATAGAAATACCTGTATAAACATAGAAATACCTGTACAAGCATAAAAATAACTGCATAAATATGATTTACTGAAAATACTGGCAGAGATAGTGATAAAGGAATATGACACCTAAGACATTTTGATGAATAATTATGCTATTGAAGTGCTATCACAGACAAGGATGGTGAAAATGACCAAAGATCCCATAGCACTAACCAAAGATATGGGTAAGGATCAGCTCACTAATAGTCTGGTCGCTGAACACAAGAAATAGAGTCTACCGGGAAACTGATAAAAAGGCAAATTTGGTATTGTTGGAAGCACAATTTTTAGTACTATAACGCGACCAAAGTCCAGGAGAATCCACTTTGGGCGATCAATTTTACAGTCATTTACATTTTTAGCTCACCTCGCTCTTCCATCCGCCCGTCCGTCCACCCATCCATCCATCCATCGACTTTTTCTTTAAACAACTTCTCAAGAACTACTTGGGCCAATTTCAATTATATTTGACAGGAAGCATCCTTAGGGTATAGAGATTCAAGTTCGTTCAAACGAAGCCGATCGGCCAATTTGCCCAATAGCCATCTTAGATTTTGGGCGATTTTTAGAAATGACCTTCTAAATATTCTTCTCCAAATCTGCTGGTGGGGGTGGGGTGGGGTGGGGTGGAGGGATCGATTCAGAACTCATGAAATATCATCTAGCGTAAGAGCTGAACCAAATTAGTTCAAGGGGATTTGCTTGGCCAAATAGTTCAGCGGCCATCTTCGATGACATAGTTTTTGCGAAAACGACTTCTCCAGAACCGTTGGACGGGTCCAGAGAAAATTTGGGAGATATTATTACGGGCATAAAGGCCATTAGCGTTTGTTCCATGGAGATATGTCAAAGCAACATGTCCGCCATGTATCAATCAAAATTTAGCTTTTTTGGTGGGCATCTGATATTTTCTGCAAATTTCTGAGAAAATCATAAAAAACCCTTATTAACCACTGGTCCAGCTTAGCTAAACCTTCTTCACAGAAATTTGATTGGTAAATTTTTCCAGTGGTCATCTCATTTTGTTCGGTTGTGCCAGTGGCCAATTATTGCAGGTGAGCGATATAGGCCTGTTTGGACCTCTTGTTTAGAACTTTTATGATGCTAGTAGCTGCTAGTAGCTGATGATTCCATACATTTCACGATTTCATAACAGAAAGAACAGGCGCCTATTAGACATGTAATGTAGTAGCGAAAAAATCTATCTTTCGGGCCTAGACAGATGCACTTTATAAGTCCAAAGTAAGAGTCGAGCTCATCTAGAAGTTTAAAATCTTTAACGATGACTTCCAGTACACCTAGAGGATACTCGCGAACCTTACCTACGTAAGAATATAGCAATGTGATATCCACATACGCTATATACTCGTCTGCAGCAGTCATCTGATGTAAATATATGGCGTTAGTGCGCCCTCCGAAAAGTGCATTATGGGGCATAAGGGGGCATGGTATATATAGTTTTAGATATTCAGAAATGCATTAACATCAGGGTCACTAGGTCTCAGGGCCTTAAACTTACCCAACTCCCCCACCCACCCCCACCCATATGTCTACCACTTTTACTCTTTTTTAATGTGCTTTAGAAAGCATCTTCTGATAATCCTCTTCTAAAGTGAAATATGGCTAAAAATGATACCTCAGTACCCCTGCTATGCGGTAGACATTTCGGACACACATGCACCCGACAGCCATAATACTTGAAGTACTCGCCAGTGTTGGGTGAGTTCCCATCTATAAATCTACCCAACACCTCGGGTTCACGTTCCATTAGCAGATGCTGAATGCGAATGTTTCTAGAATGAGCCAGGTAATCTAGCCATCAGCAAGCTTCAATGGAGTGCTGCCTTCTGTTAACCGGATTAGCGTACCCTCGACTGGGTGGGGCTCATAACTTATGATTGTTCAAGTAGTTGGCTCTGACCACCTTATAGACCTTTCCAGTTTTAGCTATGCCCCGCCCATCTCTATCTAAGCTCCACCCACACTTCGCCGTGTTGGGATGGATCCATCCCCGAATGCCCTAAATATCAATTTCCTGAAAACTATACAGTTAAGCTGTTGAATAATTTGTAACTAATTTGACTTGCTGCTGTTGCAGCAACAGCGCCCAGTCAAACTAGTTTCAAAATATTCAACAGCATATTTATTATTAAATAGTAAAGGCATACACTTCGTACAACAACCGTACGCATAGTCCGTCTTCAAATACGCGTTCGTGACATACTTATCGACGTCATTCATGACGTTATTCATTATAATGTCATTCTACACGTCGCGTAGTTGATTATGACGTCATAGGATGGGTTGATGAAGTGGAAAGGTCTTATACAATAACGCTAACATTACAGAAGACACAGCAGGGGGATCTATCCTTTACCCTAATAAATATGTCACGAAACTTAACACAGGGCATTCATAGAATATCTACATCAGCCCTGCAGTCAAGTTTCATGGCATTCCTGAAAGTAAAAATGCAATCTTTTACAGATGCGCATCATGCGCCATTCGCGCCAAACTCCTGACGCCCAGCCACTGGGATATTGTCAGCGCTATACGCGTCCATCAGGGAGTACTCGCCTACGTCAAGATTTCTTCTTTTACGACAAATGCGTACCCCTGACTTTATGACTAAGAGCCATTTCATACAATCAGTCATAGCTATATTACTCTCAAAGATAATCTCTCTCCACGGACTCCACCTAGCGTCGCACACAACGCAGTATTCTCTTACTGGTTTATTGAAGCATTCGGCACATGCTAGCTGCGCTATGACATAAATCACCTTGTGAGAGTTTGCCGCCAGATTAGTTTCCAAATGATAAAATATGAATCATTGAGGTATTAGAGAGGTCATACTTCCTATCCGTACACACCTAACGTTCTCCTATAGACGCATATGTTCCTGATAATGCGGCTCCACATAACACACGTGATTGTTTAAATCCTCTTCAGACGTACAGCTCGGATATTTTCCGACCTCGCTGACATGTTTAGAGCGAGAATCCGTAGCTCTAAGCAATGTGTAGCACGCAGAGCAAGCTTTAGGCTCATTGTATATCTTAGACTTGATATGATTGCTATAACATAGTTTACTTTTAACCATTTAGGACAATTCTCGCAGAAGTGGTAAGCATTTTACTTACAGGGATGAGCGGAGCTGACTTATATAAATGATAAGGTTGCATGGAAGAGTGGCGCTCGCGTGGATTGTAAACTACGTAGCACTGTTCACAGTAATAACCATGCCACAGCAGACCATACTGTGAATGTATACATAATGGTCATTATGTAGATAAAGGGGTAGAATCTCTGTGCAACCATCCGCTCCACGATATATGCATTTTTGCTATCTGCATTACTGTAAGCCCTGGGCGAAATCGAGGGCTTGAAGATGTCCTGAAAAGCATTCAGAGCAGCTATGCCACAGGCTTTATCGGTAGGTACACCAGCCCTAGCATGAGGTTTGTGGCCCAAGGCGGTACGCGCTGGTCCGCCATGTTGCTCCACTCTGTTGCACCACATGTACAGGATGCGCGGGATGGCTGGTTAGCTGTGGTTCTCGGGGTTGCATATCGCGACTCTCCAGAAGGTACAAAGACCGGCTTCTGGGGCTGGTGGAACGATAATATTCCAGTGGGGCCGTGCGACCATTGCCACCAAGATTGAACCTCACGGTCTCATCCCAACCGTTGGTGTCACTGGTATGATGGTCCATAAACTAATTTAAAAGTCCGGACATAGTAATAACTCAAATTAACTACACAAACAATGGTACTCGTTTGCTAGTAGATGAGCAAAATTATACAGTACATAGAACCAAACCGGTGTCTTGTCTCCATGGGCTCACCGGAGGTACCTCACAGATTCGTAAATCCAGCGAGGTATCCCCGTAAGGGAGCATCCTACCGAGGATACGTAAATAGATTAATTTGAACCAATTATACCCCTAACACACACAAAATAATATTGTTGTGAAAGGAAAGTGCCTCACGCAGGCCTCCGTCACAGGAAAATGCCTTCAACGCCGAAGCATAGGAAAAGAGCTGGTAAAAAGGGTCACTCTTTTGTTCAAACAAAAAGTTATGTGCAGTGGGTCAATCCTAGTGAGATTATAATTAATGTGATGCTGGGTGATGATGTTGCTCCAGTGACTGTGGATAGTTTCCTAATTTTAACAGCCTTGATCAGCTTACTCGCGGATGTTCTGGGAAGCGCTCGGATCTCCGGTTGATGAGCTATTCTGTGCTTTCTCGTGTATGGGCTGTCCAGCGTAGTAGTCTTTCTAATGGCAGGATCTATGGAAAACATGGTGCTGTGCATGGATGTCGGCGTGCTGGTATGCAGTATGGTGGTGGTGATGACGGCTTCCGTGAGACTTATCTCCTTGTCGATAACTAAACTGAACGGAGATATGGTACTGTCTCAAATGTCCTGTAAAACGGGATCGTGGATAATCACAGGAGTTTTTATCACTACCGAAATTGACTGTCCTATAGCGGATACGAATGGTGTTGTAGTGCTGCATGCTGCAGGTGTTATCACTGTGGGTGCTGCCAGTGCGGATACTACAGTTAGTGTGATTACCGATGCTGCAGGTGCTGCCGGTGCTGTTCTTACAGGTGCTGCCAGTGCTGTGATGATGGGTGCTTGAGTGCTGGTGCTGGCTGGGTGTGTTGCGGATGCGGATGGCACAGCTACTTGCAGAAAGTCAGTTGGTCGTCATTTGGTGCGTTTAGTCTTGGCCATTTTTCCAGTTGGAAGCACGGTAATTGGAAGTCTATTTTCGAAACGGGGAGCAAGGATATCTATGTCCTCATTTTGCTCACAAGGCAAAAAATGTCACAACCAACACACAATGCTTAAATGATAACGCGTGTGTTACACCATACAGCATAGCTGAATACAGGTACTTGCAGTCAGCACAATGCCCATTGTAGTAAGTGGTCGTGGTTGACGTGAAGATGCAAGTTCAAAGTTTCGGGAAAACGCACGCTTGCACGGCTGTCTGTTGTATGATAAAGTAATACAAGGTTACTTCTTTCCAATATGAGCAGGTGCCGATTCTTCCGAGCTGTCAGAGAAGACAAGGTCTTCCGCAAGCGACATACTATTTCTAACTAAACTTTCCTAACTTTTCATAACTTTCCTGGCCAATATAACACAAAGTAATAAAATAATAATAAGAAGAAAACAGCAGAATTTGGTTTGCGACACGAAAGTAGCCTAATGCTCGATCTTCCCTGGTGTCGAGTTTGACAGGAAGATGAAATTTCAATGCACGCTTTCATCCTTTTATACTTTTTGGTGACCTCACAGGAGGGCCGAGGGTCACACCCAAAGGTTTTAGGCTGAGTCGGTTCCGCCAAATATGGAAATATTTAATTTCTATTCTCCTGGAGTAGAATTATATATTCCCTTCGTAGGGAGAAGGCAAATAAAAATATAAGAAGGCAGGATAGCCGCTTCCATCCCCACTTGGCCGGAAAGCGGGTCTCCGATCAACGTTAAAATCTAGAACTACTTATTCCCATGGACGCTCACCTTTTAATTAGCGTGATGCGGTTTTTCAAGTTGGACGCTTATAAACTCGCCTGTTCAAATTTCAGGCTGGAATACCTGATGGGGTGTGGGAGAGCGTGATGACGTCAGCGGCCATGGCCCCGACTCACCACCTCTCGCCTTCTCCATCACGCTGTGGTAGATATGTGTAGGGTGGTTCTTTTGTTTATAGCCTTTGATCCAATTTACCGGAAAATAGAAGTGATGATCACGTGATTCTTGTTTTGAAAGCACTTGGTTGATCGGAAACTTAGGCAATCTGTATATAGGTGGAGTTTTGATGTTGCTGACTGTACGTATTTGATGCGAAAAATAGAAATATATGTTTTTCTTATTCTGTTCCTTAGAACGGCGTCCCTATATATGTGCGTGATCTTGTACGTGCGCCGTCTCTTGTGTGTAGTACATTTATTCCAGCCTGTGTTGATTAGTGGCTGGAATATGCAGGTAAGAGAAGATTTGAAATTCTCCAAGGTGCTATACTGTCGAAGTTTTGATGCTGCTTCATCAGCCCACGCGCCAATGATTTGTAAACGCGGTAGAACAGTCATGTTCCCAATCAAAATTAGGACAGTATAGCTGACTGTAATTTATTGTTTGGTTTAAACAGTTCCATGTGTTGCGGGAGCCAAGTCTACAGACCCCGCCAAGCTGGACTGTATTTACCAGGTGGGTGAACTGCCAAGCATCCTCCTCTGTGGGTAGGACTAGTCTCACCTCACATAGACCAACTTGATTATTACAGTAAAGTGCGTGCCACAGTTACAATTTACAGTACCGTCGTATGGAGATTGTGATACAGTCATCTTGCGTGTCTGTCTCTGTCATGTTGGTGAATTTGATTGATACGTATGGCTGCTTATCTGTGGATGATTCTTGCGCTGTCGTGTACTGTGATGCTTGTGATGTCAACTTTATCGGACACGCTGTATTTCACTCTGTAATGGCGGAGTCCGAAGGCGGGACAGAGGTACTTTAGAGCATGGATGACCAAGAAAGGGAGGTGCCGCATCTCCGGGTTCATATTGTGGTACCAATGGATAGTAAGGTGAGGACGTACGTATTGGCAGAGATGCGGGGACATGGTGCATGAGATACCGGCCATTGGTCACCCTGTGATGTCGTTCGTGAACATAATGGCTGTGAAGTAATAGTATACCCCCATAGGGATCTTTGTCATGGTCGACCATGATTTGGCATAGATGTTGGGTGCCTATCGCGAATATCCAACAATGTGATGTATTGAGTTCCCACCTGTGAGGCATCACGGAATGTTCCCTCACTGATCGGCGAAAACTCGTGTATAAACGGTGCTGGCCGTTCTGCACCAGGGAAATTTCTAGCATAGTCGGTGAGCACACACGCACTTCTCCCGTCATATGATGCTACTTCCAAATCTAGGGAGTGCTGATTGTCGAATGAAGGAGACTGAAACGCGGGTGTGTTGAGTGTTGGTTTGGGCTCGCTTCTCATTCGAGCCCCACATTGTGTGCCACTTGTAGCTCGCAGGAGTATGCGCTGGTCTGCCATGTTGCTCCACTCCATTGCACCGCATGTACAGGATGCATGGGAGGGCTGGTTAGCTGCAGTTGTCGGGGTTGTGGATCCTGTATTGCAACTCTCCAGAGGGTACAAAGACTGGCTTCTGGAGCTGGTGGATTGATAACACTCCAGTTCAGCCGTGCGACGGTTGCCGCCGAGATTGAACCTCATGGTCTCATCTGAACCATTGGTGTCACTGGAATGACAGTCCATAAACTAACTCAAAAGTCTGGACATAGTAATAATTAAAAATAACTACACAAATAATAGTACTCGTTTGCTAGGAGATGAGCAAAATTATACAGTACATAGAACCAAACCAGTCTTGTGTACATGGGCTTACCGAAGGTACCTCACATATTCGTGAATCCAGCGAGGTATCCCCATAAGGCAGCATCCTAATGAGGCTACTTAATTAGTTTAATATAGACCAATTATACCCCTAACACACACAAAATAATATTGTTGCAAAAGGAAAGAGCCTTGCGCAGGCCTCCATCACAGGAAAATGCCTTCAACGCCGAAGCGGAGGAAAAAAGCTTGCAAAAAGGCCTACTCTTTTATTCAAACAAAAAGTTATGTGCTGTAGGTTAATCCTAGTGAGATTATAATTAATGTGATGCACGCTGGTTTACGCGAAGATGGGTTGGATGACTTCTGAAGAATTCATAGGTCACCGTCTTATGTAGGTCCAAAGATACTGCATTGGTAGTTGCCATTTTTATTTATGCGAGCCTTCTGCTAAATTCTAACCTATCGTTTATTTGTTAGATATGCTTCCAAGCTTTGGCCACAAGTGGCAGGGATTCCTACCTATCTTTTGACACATAGATCTAACTGGCAAAGATGCCCGGCTTCCCAAAGGTTGCCCGGTATAGAATCTTCCTCAGAAAGACAGTATGCGGACATGTTATGGAGCGACAGCTCCCAAATAATATGACGATCCAGTCACGTATCGCACCGCAAACACATATAACATCACTAGGACAATTTACCGTTCACATAAGCAATTTAGAAAGTGCAATAGTATTTTTATGGTGGTGAGTAAGAGGCAGATATCCATCCCTAGTGACCTTCCTGTGAGGCTCTAAGACTGCAGCCAGTCACCATACCGAGTTGGATGGAGATCTGCGTCTCGTCCATCACCCGTGTGTTACTTAACTAACATTTTACCTGTCATTAGGGTTATGTTCCAGAATGCCCAGAGATGCACTGCAGGCCAGGGTTATATAATATAATTTCTTTTCCCATTGCTTCCTACCTTGGCGGGGGTATCTAAACTAACTGGTATCCGAAGATACAGGGGAAGTGTACGCGAAATCGACACTTCACCACTCGGAAACTCCGATAGTTTTCCAGAGTCAGATCCTGCCATAATGTCGATTGGGAGTCCAGACAATTATTATGAAGCCTTGTGGCTTGAGGAGCAGGAAAGAGACAATCCCTCATCATTACTAAGAGGACCTATGGTAATTGGCCAATTTATATCATCTAGCCGGTGTGCAGTGTTACATATCCGCAACAGCCGGAAAAGAGGCGTACACAATATGTCTCTTATGGAGAGATTGTCCCTAACTACTTTAACCCTATTAACCCTATCCTATCGAGCTAGAATAGCCAGGTTTAGTCGGTCACATGTCAGGCTCGAGCAGTGTGAGCATGATCAGTGACTTCAGTGTGAAATTGATGCTGGGGGAAATAGTGATGTGGATATAACGTTGCTGTATAGTATAGTCTAGCGTACTGCGTCCTAAAATATTTATATAAACAAAACAAAATAACTAGGATGGCTACTTGCCATATACATAACTAGCTAGTACAGTGCTAACAGTATATCAGGTCATAGGACCTTGCGGTGCTTGTTAGTTGTAAGCACACCAAAATAATGATAATATGTACAGTATGAAACAGAAAATATAAAAATGCGCTCTCACAACGGGGAAGGTACCTATTAGTCATCAGTACCTATTACGAAATTAATAAATTGAAGAATAGTATAGTTACTTGAGTACCTATTGGCCATCGGTACGCTAAGAGTTCACAAATCGCTGTAGTTGATGCACTACAGATGAGTAGCGCGAAGTGGCATGATTCCATAGTTGCTGAGAAAATTTCCAAAGGCAGACTGTTGATGCCGCACACTCTCAAGATGGTGAAGAAGAACAGCTGTAGAGAGATGTCCATTGGATACTCAGAATAACTAATTGATGAATTGACACAGTAAATTATAAAGTGTCCATCCAGCGACGGTAGTTTGAAAGTTGCCCGTAACAAAGAGGGCTACAGTGGTAATTAAATGTGGCATGTACATAACTGGGTACACCATGCGGGATACATCACATAGCTCTTGCAGAGTCCCACCAGACTGTGGCCTAAAAGCTAATTAAACACACGACATACTGCGTGGAAGTTTGATACCACTTTTCAGCATGGTCCAGAAGATCCGGCGAGTTATCCACCAATAATCACCGTGGCTCTACATCCTGTAGAATTTACATCGGGTTACAAGGCCCATCCGCAGGGAAGCTCCTCTGTAAGTTGTTCCGGATAGGGAGTCCTTCTTATTTATTTAGTTGCCCTCGGATGGCTGTCCGAGGGCTTACAAAAACTTGTGATTGCGGATAAAACGTTGCTGGCTGGCGCAGGAGATCTGAATTCCAATAGGCACTGCTGCAGTGTAGGATAGCGCAGTCAGTAAGCAGTTAGCCCACGTCTAGCACTGCGCTGGTCCAGCAACCTTGCCGTTGGTTGTTCCTCGCCGAAGTGCTCTCGATTCTTCATTTCTTGCTCTTTTTATACTACTCGTCACGTCAGAGGCAGGATGCCCCAGCCAATCAATGGGTGAGCAGTAGCCAATCAGCGTGCAGTCTAAAAGGGTAACGTGTCGATCACGTGATCAGCGCATTCCCCATTCACTTAATATATACATGCGATTCCGACATCCAAGTAATATTTTGAAAATAATTTTAGTGAGCTATTTATGGATAACTCGGCCATTTCTGGTCCGATTTCAAAAAGGTAAACGGTTTTGAAATCCTAGTTTCATTCTGGTCCTGATTGGTACCAAGACCGACGAGAGTGTGGTGATTTAAAGAAATCACAAGTACCAACTCGGTACACTATAAGTATATACTCTCTTCCAATACTGACACGTGTTGCCAGGGAATCTCTGACGCATGCGCAACCTCTCTCATATGGCCTTATACACGCGTATGTCTGACCCAAGGGGGGGGGGCGTGCTTGGAACGTACCCGGAACGGTCGTCCCGTACCCAGCTTAGCTGAGACGGTCCGTACTCGTCCGGCTGAGCCATGCTACAGGTTCAAGAGCTTGCCCACATTGATGTGGATTATCAGGATACTCCCCGTCAGACAATCCAATCGCTTAGATATTCTATAAGTTTTTTACATTCACAAATTGTTATGGCAGGATCGATATAACACAATAATTATCCGATGATGATAGAGTTAGACAAATAAATTATCTTCATTATAAAGTGTGTCCCAACCTCGTTTCACTAAAGTTTCGAGTTTCAAATCATCGAGATATAATTTGGTGAGATTACCTTTCCACCCAAAACCACTAGGTATTTCAGCATGAAAAATGTCCAGACAAACGTCTCTCTGGGATTAACTTACTTCAGGTATAGTGTTAGTAATGCGTGGGCATGTCACATCTTGGATTTAGCATTTAGGGTCAGGTGCATAATGCTCACACGTCCGAAATCTCGAGGCTAGCATTCACGCTAGTGTAAAACTGCACTAATATCCTTTCAAATGCGGCATGAACTCGGTCAGAAACGTCTACAAGGTTTTCATAACAGATAGAGTCTTCATTAAAGTTGACGGTGTACTGTTGTTCTGTACCTTTAGATTTTCCAGAGTGGATAGTGCTTGAGTCTTATGGGGAACATTTTGTCAAGCTTGTTTGGCATAGGTATGGGGGTTGGAGGTGGGTGTTGGCGGGGGTGGGTGGGTGGGTGGTGGTGAGGGTGGGGTGGGGGTTGGCTGCGTGTAGGGGGAGTGTGTGTGTGTGTGTGTGTGTGTGTGTGTGTGTGTGTGTATGTGTGTGTGTCTGTGTGTGTGTGTGTGTGTGTGTGTGTGTGTGTGTGTGTGTGTGTGTGTGTGTGTGTGTGTGTGTGTGTGTTTCTTTTTATTATTCTTCTTCTTAAGTTTAGGAGCTATCGTCTCCTACAGCTTTCATCCGATCAACTGCAAACTTGGTCAACTTCAAGGGCCCATGCCACAATCGATGGCTTTTACTTTTATTTTGGACCCTCCCAATAGTTTTCGAGCTACCACCTTTTGAGTAGGAAATGTATGGGGAATTTCAAAATTGATCTTTGAAGCACTACTACAGCTAGAGTTTTCAATGGATCACTACCATACTTGCTGAAGATGTTACCGCTGACCATTTGTTTTCGAAATATTTTTTTTCAAAATGGTCGCCAGACGTTTAATCCCACAATGCATGGAAAAATGTCCCCTAGGAAATGTATGGGGATTTCATATGAATGTTTCAAGTGCTATTACACCTAGAGTTTGATCGGATCACTCCCATATTTGGGTACAATGTTGCCACTGACGATTATTATTTTCAAAATGGCAGCCATTTTTTGGGGCAAAAATACCAGTTTTCGATTTTTTAGCAGAAATGAACTCACGATGAATAATTGTGAAAAAAAAATTTTGGGAATTTTTTTTTAAATCACGACCAGGCGGATCAAAATGCCAAATTTTTTTTTTACCAGAAATGAACTCGAAGTTGGAATTTTTTTGGGCAAAATGGCCGCCAAAATGAGTTTTGGTCCGATCGACTTGGCATTGTGTGAACTTCTAGCGCTCCTATTCACTTCATTTAGTATCAAATTTAAAGTTGATCCGACCACATGTTTTGAACAAAATCATCTTTTGGTTGCCACATATCCCCAGAGTAAACCTATTGGAGCAATATTGGAACATTATATTCTCCTAAAGTTTTCTTCCGATTCTCTTCAAACCTGGCCAGATTCTAGAACATTGAGAGAAATGAAAATTTTAATATCTCCCTTGGGGTCAAGGTCATTCACGGGTAAAGCTTTCCAGTTTTCAGGTTTGGCATACGTTACCTGCCTTTCGTCATGCAACTTCAAAGATCATATTAGAAAATAAATTTTATTTTATCCTTATGGTCAAGGTAACCTTTTAGTTTAAACCTATGGGCATTTCCAGCATGAATTTTTTAGCTGTGAGTACACTTAGAGTTTGTATTAGATCATCATCAGACGTATTCAATAGTCTTGGAAGAAGCCTTATACTGTTTCTTCATGGCCAAACATCGCAGATTTACAGTTACTTCAGTAAATGTTCTCTAGTTATTATTATTATTATTATTATTATTATTATTATTATTATTATTATTATTATTATTATTATTACTCTGATGAGTGTACAGGGCCAACAACCTACCTGATAACAATTACACTTATAATTGGTGTAATTATACTTGAGACAATTTAATAACCCAGGTAATGTAGATCATGACGGGAGCTGGCGTAAAGTTGAGGATGATGATGATGATGATGATAATCATGATGATGATGATGATGATGGCTTTATTGCATTGTTTAATGGTAATGTTGATGGTGCTTGCATTAACAGCTTCGGACGCGAACGTGTTACGACTGAGCTTGATGTGTTCGTAAACATTAGATCAAGCTCTGACATGATACATTCCCACTCGACTGTTAAAAGGCTATAGTTTAAATTATTAACTAGAAAATTAATATTATTATCATCTAAATGAGTGTCATCCTTCGGGGAATCTATGACAATGTCTTTAGAGTCACAGAATGCAAAGACGTCATCGTAAATTTCCACATCGAGATGACCCTCTAATAGTGTTAATACTGTAGAACGTTAAACACAAACTCTGACGTTGTTGGCTCTGGAGATGTGGCAGTATCTCGGGATGACATGACAGACAGAGCTACATCATTACATTTAACTTTTGAGCCTCAGATGTCCCCATAAGTCTGTTCGGTCCTAAGATTATCTGTATAATAATAATAATAATAATAATAATAATAATAATAATAATAATAATAATAATAATAATAATAATAATAATAGTAACTAGAGGTTAGAGTACTAACCTCACGGGTTCCAAGAAACTGTTTCTGGTCAAAGGTGTCATTTGATGGTAAAAGGAATGTCACTGTGAACTATTTTTAATATCTAGTGAACATAAATGAAAAATTACGAAAAACCATAAAAATTATCAAACATGGACAAAAACCATCAAAATGCTAAAAAACAAACAGAAATTGTCAAAAACAGCAGAATAAAGGTGAAACTCAGTCAATTAGGACCACGAATTGCCAAAAATTATGAAAAATGGTCAAAACGCATTAAAAATGGAAGAAATGACCAAAAACGACAGAAATGGTACAAATTTGTCATAATCTCTCAAAAAGGACCAAAATAGTAAAAACCCAAACAAATTGACGAAAACAGGAAAAAATCGGTCAAAAATGTCCAAAATTGTCCAAAAATAATAACAATGGACAAAAACACAAAAAGTAGTCAAAGTGATAAAACGACAAAAAGTTATGAAAACCGAAAAAAATTGTCAAAAACAGCAGAAAAGTGACGAAAATCAGTCAAAAAGGACCAAGAATTGTCAAAAATTATGAAAAATGGTCAAAAAGCATTAAAAATGGAGAAAAATTACCAAAAACGACAGCAATGATAAAATTTTGTCAAAATCGGTCAGTAAAGGACCAAAACGGTAAAAGACTAAAAAAATAACCAAAATGGTAAAAAATTGCAAAAATCGGTCAAAAAGCTAAAATATAGCTAAAACAATAAAAAATTATCCAAAAAGACAAAAAATGGTAAAGATTATAAAACACGGACAGGAACCATCAAAAATAATAAAAATGATCAGAAAAGAAATTAATTGTCAAAAATAGCAGAAAAATAGCGAAAATCTGTCGATAAGGACCCAGAATTGTCAAAACGATGAAAAATGGTAAAAAACCCATCAGAAATAGAAAAGAATTACCAAAAATGACAGAAATGGGAGAAATTGGTTCAAATCAATCAAAAAGGACCAAAATGGTTAAAAATCATGAAAAGATGATGAAAATGGGGAAAATGGTCAAAATCGGTCAAAAAGGGTCCAAAAATAGGCAAATAATAATAAGAAAGGGACAAAAACCCTAAAAGAGTAGTCAAAGTGATAAAAACGACAAAGAATTGTCAGAAATTGGTCAAAACCTGTTAAAATTGGTCAAATAGGTCCAAAATTGCCAAAAAAATAATTAAAAAACTGACAAAAAAACATCAAAAACTAGTCAAAAACTATCAAAAACGATGAATCTGATAAAAAAAAATGACCAAAATTTGAACAAAATGGTCAAGATCCATAAAAAATGGCCAAACATGGTGTAAAATGATCAAAAGTTATCAAGAAGCATAAAAAATGGTACAAAAACTACCAAAAACAATCAAAATCATCAGAAACAATAAAAAAAATTGTCAACATCGGTAAAAAAAAGTCCAAAACTGGACAAAATACTAATTCAGCAGTAAATGGGTTAATCAAGATTTGCAATTTAGCATTAAAAGGGTTATTAGAGGAATTCAGCAGTAAAATGATTAATTGAGCCGTGTAATACATCAGTAAAAGGATTAATTGACACTTGTTATTCAGCAGTGAAAGGGCTAATTGAAACTTCTTAATTCAGAAGTAAATGGGTTAATTGAGTACTGTAATTCAGCAGCAAAATGGTTAATTTAGCCTTGTGATTCAGCAGTAAAAGGATTAATTGACACTGATTATTCAGGAGTAAAAGGGTTAATTGAGGCTTGTTATTCAGTAGTAAAAGGGTTAATCGAGACTTGTAATTCAATGAGTGACCATTCAGCAGTAAATAGGTTAATGGTACCGACTTATGCCAAAGGATTAATGGAAGTATTCCTTATAATTCAGGAGTAAAAGGGTTAATTCTGATGCTTAAGCATAATCATGTAGTTCATGGTAGTACCAAGATGGCCGACAGTCACCAACAGTTAGAAGGCATTAACAACTTCCAGCTAGAAAGTAATTCGGTGTAATATATATGCTTGCAATCACCAAGTAATCATCAAGTTGTCTCCATACATTTACTCGAAGGCGAAAACTGTAACATGTCTGACCTCTCTATTAAGGAACACCTCAATTTGCTATATGTTATATAGTAACTTGGCGCACTCATATCTCAGGTGTTTATGGACGGATCGCCTTGATTCTTTCAAACCCTCATCTGTCGACATCCTTGCACATGGTGAACTACATTTTAGAAACGCTGACATTGTGGTTCTTAAGAAGAAGCCGGTGGAAATGGAATAATAATAATAATAATAATAATAATAATAATAATAATAATAATAATAATAATAATAACTAGATCTGTTCTATGGACAGATATACGGCTTCCAAGAGGACCTGCACTCGAACTAGATCCTCTTTTCTTGTACTTCCTGCTGAATCCAGATCTCTGGTGAAATTTCATTTCTAGAACTGCTTTAGATAATATGTCTTGTCTTTTGGATCAATCGCCTACGTGGCTTAGGAGAAGATCTATATACAGACACAAAACAGGTCACAAATATCATGTAGATGATTGGCCATTCAGCAGTGAATAGACAAATCAGTGATTGGCCATTCAGCCATAAACAGGTCTAGAAGTCCATGACAATTTTTTGTCTTTACAATATGCTTAATGGACACTGGAAATTAGTACAAAATCAATGAAGTAAAAGTTAACATTCTGCAGTATATATGGGTTAATACAACTCTAATATTTCACCAGTAGAAGGGTTAATAGGCAGGAACAACTTCCAGTAAGATTGTTTAGAAAAATATTCTGTGGGTATCCTTAGCATCTACAATAAGTGATAGGTTTGTATCAGCATTCATAAGTTCATGGGTTAATCGGCCCTTTGGTCAACTGGTATTAACTGATGATTAAATCCCTATCACATTAATCTGTTTGCCTAGAGCCTTTACAGTAGCAAATCCAGTTTATTACCCAGACGTAAACAGATATGAAATGACAATTAAATGTCACATTAAATCATTTTTATTAGAGCCTTTACCAAACTGTTTCCCTAAAAATGGTCAAGATCCATCAAAAATGACGAAAAATGGTGTAAAATAATCAAAAATTATCAAGAAGCATAAAAAATGGTACAAAAACTACCAAAAACAATCCAAATTGTCAGAAACGATAAAAAAAATTGACAACATTGGTAAAAAAAAGTCCAATAAGGGCAAAAATACTAATTCAGCAGTAAATGGATTAATCAAGATTTTCAATTTAGCATTAAAAGGGTTAATAGAAGAATTCAGCAGTAAAATGCTTAATTGAGACTTGTAATTCAGCAGTAAAAGGGTTAATTGACACATGATATCAGCAGTAAAAGAGTTAATTAAAACTGGTAATTCCGAAGTAAAAGGGTTAATTGAGTACTGTAATGCAGCAGTAAAAGGGTTAATTGACACTTGCTATTCAGCAGTAAAAGGATTAATCGAGACTTGTTATTCAGCAGTAAAAGAGGTAAGTGAGTACCGTAATTCAGCAGTAAAAGGGTTAATTGACACTTGCTATTCAGCAGTAAAAGGATTAATCGAGACTTGTTATTCAGCAGTAAAAGAGGTAAGTGAGTACCCTAATTCAGCAGTAAAAGGGTTAATTGACACTTGCTATTCAGCAGTAAAAGGATTAATCGAGACTTGTTATTCAGCAGTAAAAGAGGTAAGTGAGTACCGTAATTCAGCAGTAAAAGGGTTAATTGACACTTGCTATTCAGCAGTAAAAGGATTAATCGAGACTTGTTATTCAGCAGTAAAAGAGGTAAGTGAGTACCGTAATTCAGCAGTAAAAGGGTTAATTGACACTTGCTATTCAGCAGTAAAAGGATTAATCGAGACTTGTTATTCAGCAGTAAAAGAGGTAAGTGAGTACCGTAATTCAGCAGTAAAAGGGTTAATTTAGCCTTGTCATTCATCAGTAAAAGGGTTAATGGAAACTTGCTATTCAGTAGTAAAAGGATTAATCGAGACTTGTTATTCAGCAGTAAAAGAGGTAAGTGAGTACCGTAATTCAGCAGTAAAAGGGTTAATTGACACTTGCTATTCAGCAGTAAAAGGATTAATCGAGACTTGTTATTCAGCAGTAAAAGAGGTAAGTGAGTACCGTAATTCAGCAGTAAAAGGGTTAATTTAGCCTTGTCATTCATCAGTAAAAGGGTTAATGGAAACTTGCTATTCAGTAGTAAAAGGGTTAATCGAGACTTGTAATTCAATGAGTGGTCATTCAGCAGTAAATGGGTTAATGTGACTGACTTATGCCAAAGGATTAATGGAAGTATCCTTATAATTCAGGAGTAAAAGGGTTAATTCTGATGCTTAATCAAAATCATGTAGTTCTTGGTAGTACCAAGATGGCCGACAGTCATCGACAGTTAGAAGGCAATTACAATTTCCAGCTAGAAATTAATTCAGTGTAATATATACGCTCGCAATCACCAAGTAATCATCAAGTTGTCATCACAAATTTACTCGACGGCTAAAACTGTAACATAGCTGACCTCTCTATTAAGGAACACCTCTATTTGCTATATGTTATGTAGTAACTTGGCGCGCTCATATCTCAGCTGTTTATAGACGGATCGCCTTAATTCTTTCAAACCCTCATCTGTCGACATCCCTGCACATGGTGAACTACATTTTAAAAACGCTGTGGTTCTGAAGAAGAAGACGGTGAAAAAGGAATAATAATAATAGCAAAAATCAGTACAATTTCTAAAAGGTTCCAAGAGGAGCTGCTTGGAAACCTAATAATAATAATAATAATAATAATAATAATAATAATAATAATAATAATAATAATAATAATAATAATAATCTGTACAATTTCTAAAGGGTCTCAAGCGGAGCTAGCCTGGAATAATAATAATAATAATAATAATAATAATAATAATAATAATAATAATAATCAGTACAATTTCTAAAGAGTTCCAAGCGGAGCTGCTTGGAATAATAATAATAATAATAATAATAATAATAATAATAATAATAATAATAATAATAATAATAATAATTTAATCCGCCAGACTATCGTCAAACTCGAGCTTACGGTAAACCCTGCCTGCCATTCACAGCCTTAAAATACAGTTATTTTGAAAATTTCCAAACGATAAGCTCCCCAGATATTATCGCTGCCAATTTTCAAAATAACCATCTCTAGGTTGTCCAAATCAAGCAATGTCAAGAGACGGATTAGTGTGCTGACTTCGCGTTTGTTATAGACGGAGATAACTGGGGTGGGGTGCGCCTTTGAGAGGTTATCAAAGAAATATAACTCTCGCGGTTGTAATTTCACTCACAAAGTTGAAATCGGTAATAATCGTTTTATACTCGCAATTAATAATCGAACTCTTAAGATTAACCCTGAGTATAAAAAAAGCTTATGACAGATGTCTGAGGGTTATTAATGAAATTTCGGTTCGAAGTGAGAATTATAAGACAAACGGTACTTGCGCATTACCGTGGAACAATGTTGCATACAGGTTTCTTTTTTTTAAATACTCACATACCGTAGGTTGCGCAATCACCTCACATATGTATGTTGCGAAATCTCCAAAATAGTTTCGTGATTGGATTCCTGTCTGCATCTGGGCTAGCTCTCTTAAGCGTCCCATGGGTTCTGCGATCTCAGCATCTGTTGAGTACAGCGCTGCCAGTTGTTTATTAGCTCCTCTGCCAGCATTGTACTAACATACGCCCACTCACATCGCTCCGCTGTATGTGACCGTACTTGCAGACCTTTGACCTCTTGCGATGTGAAGTAACATTAAGCTTATGGGTAACCAATCAGGGCATTATGTATTTCTTATCAAGCAATTTCATTGGCTGAGGCCCACAGTTCATTTATATTTAGGAGGTTTTGTTAACTTAACGTGGATATCATAGCCTACAAGTACGGTACTCGATACGGGAGCAGAGCGGGAGGGCGAGACCGTGCGTTAGGACGATGCTCTTCCCTAGACACATTCTAAATAGATATGGAGGCATCGGCCTCAGAGGCGTCGACGTCCGTCTCATAGCTGTGTTCAAGACACCACCAATAATGCCGGGCGTTCTTGCCACCCTCCGATGCCTTGGCCTAGGATTATTCTGTGAAAAAAGTAACTAATAACTTTTGGTTAATAATGATATAATAATAATATACCCATAGTGTTACGGCTAGTGAGGGGATGGGGGTGGGGTGGGGAGAGGGGTTGTGGGGGTGGGGGGGGGGGGGGAGTTTGGGTTAAAATTTGAGTCCAAGTCATCATGACACGTTTACGTTACCCCTCAGGCAGTCAGTCCGGCAAACTGTCAGTCTAATTAGTTTCAAATATTTGTTAGATTGTTTTTAAAGGAGAACTATCTTCATATCACAATAGTTATTCAGCTGATCTAGCACGCCACTCACAGACTATACATAGAATAATAAGCTTGTTATCATGCCGCTTAAGAAAGAAATTGAGGTTTGAGTACCTAAATGTTGATATATTTCTACAGCCTCTGAAGGCTGTCATGTTTTGCTTCTCAACCAATCAGAAAGAAACTAGTGTATCTACCTGGATCTATACGATCAGTCATAGCAGTGCCACATATAGTTTAACAATGTGATATAAAAGCAACAATACAGGTAAACTGATGATTATTTTGAAACTAATTTGACTGGAAGTATTCTTCCAATCCCAGTAGTTTCAAAATATTAAACAAGATGATTTTTTACATAATAAAGAATGTAATGCGTTCACACTTACATGAACGTATGTACCAAATTTGATGATTCTAACTTCCTAGTCCCTAGAGATATTGATCTGATAAACAGACAGTCTAATAACAGATTGAGCCAACCACATTAGTCCCACCTATGATCGCCGCGCATTAGTAATACACATTTTTTTTATGGTCATGGCAATAATGAAAATAATATTAATATTAATAATACTAATTAAGTTGATTGTTTAGTGCTATTAATTTGTCCATAGTGTTATTAGCGTCTCATGTCTATACATAGTGTAATTATCATATCGTGTACGTGATTGTACATAATGAAAATATAGCTGTTCTGTGAGAGCCTCGGGTAGATCAGGCCACTGACGATGTACCCTCCTAAAATAAAGATTATTATTATTATTATTATTATTATTATTATTATTATTATTATTATTATTACATCACACACTATTGCTAGACAAATTGCTACTACTAGACAAAATGTCGGTGATTACTGCTCAACATATATGCGATATTAAAATTAGATAATTGTGACATAGATAAGGGAATGTGACAGGATATGAATGATATGGAATCTATAAACCATAATCTATCAGTACAATACAACATTTGAGATGAGATTTGCACTTTAAATGGCTGAGCCAGATATTTAGCCCAACCTGAGCGATTACAATCCATGTATTCAAATCATTTCAAAATAATGTTTGAAACGAAGATGAGCGATCTCTACCTAATGTATAAACGCCATACCAAGCAAGATGGTAGAGTACCTTACAACCTACCCACGCTCATCAGCGATACTGACACTCAATTGTCATATAAAAAGGCCCTCGGGGAAAAGATAGCTAACATCGACGTCAGCTCCGATCCAAACGAAGCCCTAACCAAAATACTGAAATATATGGAATCATCAGCTACCAGCACCATAAGAGTTCTTAAAAACAACCGAACTAGGTATACTGACGACCCTCTGGTAGTAAAACGGTCAGCAGAGCAGAAAGCATTATGGCTGCGTATCTATCAAAGTGGAGACCGCACCAAACTACGCTGGGAGCGCAATAACATTCTGCGCCACATTAGCGAACGCTTAACAGATCTTGCTATCCAACAAGCAGACTCTCTAGCAGATGAAATCACTGCCACAGGTAACTGTCAAAACTACATGCATAAGCGGCTGTTCTGTTTGCTTGAGTGTTATGACGTCATCATGGGTTGTTCTTGGGTACGCCAAACACCACAACTGAATTCTGAATTGATGCTTCAGGTCCGCCTGGGCCTGGTTGAATGTGTTATATGTGTAGACTTTTCGTAACTTAGGCCACCTCGACCCATCTGTGTTCTGAGTGTCTTTAGATATACTCGAGACATACTCCCCTAGCACCCCGTGAGATTGTGTTATAATTCTAGAGGGTTTTTTTAACATGGGGCACAGCGGTCCCCATATTCAGCATTTTATAGCTAATTACAGGTTTTATAACTCTGCAAGGAATAGGTAAACGTTTGTACTATCGAATGTCTTGGCTATTTAATATGACTTCTGACGAATATTTTGAAATATTTTGAAATATTTTGAGTGGATGAGCTCCTAGCATATTGCCACAAAACCCTATATCAAGCAGCCAGATGTTACTGGCTTAAATATGGCATGAATGCAGACCATATTATTATCATTATTATTATTATTATTATTATTATTAGTAGTAGTAGTCAATATTGTCAACGCACTGGCTCAGAATCTTCAATAATTGAAAAAATTCAAAAATTTAAGATATTTTGGTTTATCTTACTGCCTGAGATTTGTCATTTTGTTTGAGGAAAGCCATATGGCATTAATGTTAACCCTTTACTGGTTAAATTTGTTCAGTAAAATCCAAATATGCGCTTACTTATTTAATGTACATTTGCAGGCACAGACAAGGTCATTCCCGAGAATATACCACTGGAACGACTGTCTCGGTTCCCGAGCCAGTCATTACAGTGGTCAATTTTCAAAAATACTCCAATCCCCGCCGGCAAATGGACATTGCCCAAGATCACTAAATTGACCGTTTTTGGCTGACCATCATGCAAGGGTTAATGTTGAATGATTGAGATGGATATTATGGATAGCTATTTGAGTTTTGCTTTTACCAAGATGTCACGTAGATTCGGATTTTTCTTGAACGCAATTACTGGACGCTTGTTAAAGGGTTGTTTCAGTTTCTCCTGTAGGTTTTGATACTCATCTTTCAAAATTTTGGAAATTTCAACGTTTTTCCGATTATAGGTCAGAATGAATGGAATTTTGTCACGTTGATCAGATAAGCCTGGGTCCGAGTTTATTCCCCTTGGCCCCTGTGTTTCGAGTTCTTTAATCCAAAACGATTCTCGAAGTTTTCTTTGTTTATCAGTTTCTTCTGCCGTGTCTGAAAGGGGTGGCTGTTCAATCGGCATAATTTCAAAGTCACGAAGGACTAAATGGTCAGGAAGATTAAAATGTTCGGAAACATGTGTGTCTTCCTCTAGCCTAATATCTGAGAGGTGTCGAGTTGCCCGCCATCTTAATGGACATTTGGTTTCGCCGACATACTGTTTTTGGCACAATTTGCATGAAATTAGATAAATAACGTTTTCAGAGTCACAATCTAGATTAGACTGAAGTTGGAACTTGCTTTTGTTCTGAAAGCTCGTGAAAGTATTCTGGTTTGGGAGAAATTCATCTAACTTGCACCTTTTCTTTCCGCATTTGCGAGATTCGCCTACACCTATAATAGGACGATTGTGAGAAATTTTGGTAGGCCGACGATTTGAGGCATTATCTGGAATGGTTTCCAAGCCGTCTAATGTTTCAGATTTGATTTTGCGCAAGAATCGTGAGGAGTAACCTCGTGGTTTGAGGGCTTTGAATAGGGTAGAGCACGCTTCTTCAAAGTTTTTCCTATCACTCGAATTCCTGTGAAAACGGATTATTTGTGATTTAACTATTCCTTTAAAAGTATGTGGTGGATGGAAAGATTTTTTGTGCAATAGCTGATGCGAATCGGTTGGTTTGAAATACACTTTGTAGTCTAAGTAGCCAGTTGTTTCATACTTTAGACCTTTATATACAGTTACATCCAGGAAATCTCCGGACATCTCGTCAATGGTTGCTTTTAATTTGATATTCGGATCGTGATTGTTCAGAATTTCGAAAAATTCATCAAACTCTGCCTTTGTGTGTTGCCAAATCATGAAAATGTCATCAAGGTACCTGCGATAAATTAGGGGATGTTTTGGACACTTTTCTAACGCTTCCTCCTCCCACTCTGCTACGAAAATATTGGCAAAACATGGGCTAAAGCGCTTGCCCATCGCGCAGCCGCAAATTTGTTGGTAAATTTCGCCATCGAATTCAAAATCATTGCCTTTCAGACTCAGCTCTAATAGAGCTATTACTTCTCTGTCTGGCCTGTTGGTGTCTGGGTAGTTCACGAATGCTCTACGGATAGAATTTATACCCTTCTCGATGTCAATGTTTGTATACATAGCATCGATGTCAAGCGTGACCAAGAATGAATTTGGAGGTATCCAGGTCTCAGAGACCTGTGATAAGAAGTCTTCTGTGTTTTTCAAGAAGCTGGGGTGTCTATTTGCTATTGGCTGTAGATGGTAATCGATGTATTCACTGATTCTGTAGGATTCTGAGCCACAATCAGAGAGTATAGGTCGCCCGGGCGGTGACATTGGGTCCAACCACGAATCTATGGGTTTATGAATTTTTGGCAAAAGATAGAAAGTCCGTGGTTTGAGCGCAATAACATTCTGCGCCACATTAGCGAACACTTAACAGATCTTGCTATCCAACAAGCAGACTCTCTAGCAGATGAAATCACTGCCACAGGTAACTGTCAAAACTACATGCATAAGCGGCTGTTCTGTTTGCTTGAGTGTTATGACGTCATCATGGGTTGTTCTTGGGGTACGCCAAACACCACAACTGAATTCTGAATTGATGCTTCAGGTCCGCCTGGGCCTGGTTGAATGTGTTATATGTGTAGACTTTTCGTAACTTAGGCCACCTCGACCCATCTGTGTTCTGAGTGTCTTTAGATATACTCGAGACATACTCCCCTAGCACCCCGTGAGATTGTGTTATAATTCTAGAGGGTTTTTTTTAACATGGGGCACAGCGGTCCCCATATTCAGCATTTTATAGCTAATTACAGGTTTTATAACTCTGCAAGGAATAGGTAAACGTTTGTACTATCGAATGTCTTGGCTATTTAATATGACTTCTGACGAATATTTTGAAATATTTTGAAATATTTTGAGTGGATGAGCTCCTAGCATATTGCCACAAAACCCTATATCAAGCAGCCAGATGTTACTGGCTTAAATATGGCATGAATGCAGACCATATTATTATCATTATTATTATTATTATTATTAGTAGTAGTAGTAGTAGTAGTCAATATTGTCAACGCACTGGCTCAGAATCTTCAATAATTGAAAAAATTCAAAAATTTAAGATATTTTGGTTTATCTTACTGCCTGAGATTTGTCATTTTGTTTGAGGAAGGCCATATGGCATTAATGTTAACCCTTTACTGGTTAAATTTGTTCAGTAAAATCCAAATATGCGCTTACTTATTTAATGTACATTTGCAGGCACAGACAAGGTCATTCCCGAGAATATACCACTGGAACGACTGTCTCGATTCCCGAGCCAGTCATTACAGTGGTCAATTTTCAAAAATACTCCAATCCCCGCCGGCAAATGGACATTGCCCAAGATCACTAAATTGACCGTTTTTGGCTGACCATCATGCAAGGGTTAATGTTGAATGATTGAGATGGATATTATGGATAGCTATTTGAGTTTTGCTTTTACCAAGATGTCACGTAGATTCGGATTTTTCTTGAACGCAATTACTGGACGCTTGTTAAAGGGTTGTTTCAGTTTCTCCTGTAGTTTTTGATACTCATCTTTCAAAATTTGGGAAATTTCAACGTTTTTCCGATTATAGGTCAGAATGAATGGAATTTTGTCACGTTGATCAGATAAGCCTGGGTCCGAGTTTATTCCCCTTGGCCACTGTGTTTTGAGTTCTTTAATCCAAAACGATTCTCGAAGTTTTCTTTGTTTATCAGTTTCTTCTGCCGTATCTGAAAGGGGTGGCTGTTCAATCGGCATAATTTCAAAGTCACGAAGGACTAAATGGTCAGGAAGATTAAAATGTTCGGAAACATGTGTGTCTTCCTCTAGCCTAATATCTGAGAGGTGTCGAGTTGCCCGCCATCTTAATGGACATTTGGTTTCGCCGACATACTGTTTTTGGCACAATTTGCATGAAATTAGATAAATAACGTTTTCAGAGTCACAATCTAGATTAGACTGAAGTTGGAACTTGCTTTTGTTCTGAAAGCTCGTGAAAGTATTCTGGTTTGGGAGAAATTCATCTAACTTGCACCTTTTCTTTCCGCATTTGCGAGATTCGCCTACACCTATAATAGGACGATTGTGAGAAATTTTGGTAGGCCGACGATTTGAGGCATTATCTGGAATGGTTTCCAAGCCGTCTAATGTTTCAGATTTGATTTTGCGCAAGAATCGTGAGGAGTAACCTCGTGGTTTGAGGGCTTTGAATAGGGTAGAGCAAACTTCTTCAAAGTTTTTCCTATCACTCGAATTTCTGTGAAAACGGATTATTTGTGATTTAACTATTCCTTTAAAAGTATGTGGTGGATGGAAAGATTTTTTGTGCAATAGCTGATGCGAATCGGTTGGTTTGAAATACACTTTGTAGTCTAAGTAGCCAGTTGTTTCATACTTTAGAGGATTATATACAGTTACATCCAGGAAATCTCCGGACATCTCGTCAATGGTTGCTTTTAATTTGATATTCGGATCGTGATTGTTCAGAATTTCGAAAAATTCATCAAACTCTGCCTTTGTGTGTTGCCAAATCATGAAAATGTCATCAAGGTACCTGCGATAAATGAGGGGATGTTTTGGACACTTTTCTAACGCTTCCTCCTCCCACTCTGCTACGTAAATATTGGCAAAACATGGGCTAAAGCGCTTGCCCATCGCGCAGCCGCAAATTTGTTGGTAAATTTCGCCATCGAATTCAAAATCATTGCCTTTCAGACTCAGCTCTAATAGAGATATTACTTCTCTGTCTGGCCTGTTGGTGTCTGGGTAGTTCACGAATGCTCTACGGATAGAATTTATACCCTTCTCGATGTCAATGTTTGTATCATAGCATCGATGTCAAGCGTGACCAAGAATGAATTTGGAGGTATCCAGGTCTCAGAGACCTGTGATAAGAAGTCTTCTGTGTTTTTCAAGAAACTGGGGTGTCTATTTGCTATTGGCTGTAGATGGTAATCGATGTATTCACTGATTCTGTAGGATTCTGAGCCACAATCAGAGAGTATAGGTCGCCCGGGCGGTGACATTGGGTCCAACCACGAATCTATGGGTTTATGAATTTTTGGCAAAAGATAGAAAGTCCGTGGTTTGAGCGCAATAACATTATGCGCCACATTAGCGAACGCTTAACAGATCTTGCTATTCAACAAGCAGACTCCCTAGCAGATGAAATCACTGCCACAGGTAACTGTCAAAACTACATGCATAAGCGTTCTGTTCTGTTTGTTTGAGTGTTATGACGTCATCATGGGTTGTTCTTGGGTACGCCAAACACCACAACTGAATTCTGAATTGACGCTTCAGGTCCGCCTGGGCCTGGTTGAATGTGTTATATGTGTAGACTTTTCGTAGCTTAGGCCACCTCGACCCATCTGTGTTCTGAGTGTCTTTAGATATACTCGAGACATACTCCCCTAGCACCCCGTGAGATTGTGTTATAATTCTAGAGGGGTTTTTTAACATGGGGCACAGCGGTCCCCATATTCAGCATTTTATAGCTAATTACAGGTTTTATAACTCTGCAAGGAATAGGTAAACGTTTGTACTATCGAATGTCTTGGCTATTTAATATGACTTCTGACGAATATTTTGAAATATTTTGAAATATTTTGAGTGGATGAGCTCCTAGCATATTGCCACAAAACCCTATATCAAGCAGCCAGATGTTACTGGCTTAAATATGGCATGAATGCAGACCATATTATTATCATTATTATTATTATTATTATTATTATTAGTAGTAGTAGTAGTAGTAGTAGTAGTAGTAGTAGTAGTAGTAGTAGTAGTAGTAGTAGTGGTAGAGGTAGTAGTAGTAGTAGTAGTAGTAGTAGTAGTAGTAGTAGTAGTAGTAGTAGTAGTAGTAGTAGTAGTAGTAGTAGTAGTAGTAGTAGTAGTAGTGGTAGTAATATTATAATTAGTTGCGTTACATAAGTTTAGTTATAACATTTTGAGGCATTTCTGCATGATCTCGAAGCTTATGTTAAGACCTTGACATCTTGATAGAAGAGACCCAGGGTTTGGACATACACGGATTGTCATTGCTATGTTGACTGGTTCTAGACCAGGAAACGCTACAGCCATGTTCTGAATATTAAACCTTTTAGTGTATACTCCCAATGCCTCGTCAGTAGTAGTAGTAGTAGTAGTAGTAGTAGTAGTAGTAGTAGTAGTAGTAGTAGTAGTAGTAGTAGTAGTAGTAGTAGTAGTAGTAGTAGTAGTAGTAGTAGTAGTAGTAATATTATAATTAGTGGCGTTACATAAGTTTAGTGATAACATTTTGAGGCATTTCTGCATGATCTCGAAACTTATGTTAAGACCTTGACATCTTGATAGAAGAGACCCAGGGTTTGGACATACATGGATTGTCATTGCTATGCTGACTGGTTCTAGACCAGGAAACGCTACAGCCATGTTCTGAATATTAAACCTTTTAGAGTATACTCCCAATGCCTCGTCAGTAGTAGTAGTAGTAGTAGTAGTAGTAGTAGTAGTAGTAGTAGTAGTAGTAGTAGTAGTAGTAGTAGTAGTAGTAGTAGTAGTAGTAGTAGTAGGCCACATGCCTGGCTTAATTCATCATGACTCTAAAGAGGTCCCGGCGCCAAGCCCTCGAAGCATTTGCTAAGTTTATTACATCCACAGAGCAAACATTGCCAACTGTATAAGCAGCTGGCCCCATTGGTTAAGAGCTATGACGTCATCAATATTTGAATTATGCCACGCCCCTAACACTTTTACATCACATTACCCATGTCAATAGCTCTACAGGCCAAGCATTGGCGACTGTATGACTGGCTGCATTGATAGGTAGCGAGGGGTTACATGCCCTCGATTGACAACGCAGGCTCAAACAATGGTGACTGTGTAAGCAGCTGCTCTGATAGGCCTCGAGGTGCTACATGGCATCAGTTTGGACCCATCCACCATAGATAATTCACAACTCGCTACACCTGTCAATAGATCTACAGCTCGAGCAGGGGCGAGTGTATAAGTGGCTGCGCTGATTGGTCAAGAGCTAGACTCTGGACTTAGTAAGCTTTACCGGCTCCTGGAACCTGGTACTCGGCTCGCAACAGCCGAGAACCCATTTGCCATGAAGCTCATATTGTTTGCATATCCACCAAACAAGAGATACCCATGGCTTGCCTCCGCGGGGCTGGGAGGCAGGGTCCGTAATAGAATGGTGAGTGTTGTTAGATCGCGGAGAAAGGGAAATTGAAATTTCCTTCGTTCTCCTTCGATCAATACTCACCATTCTATTACTACTGGTATACACCAGATTTAGACAGTAACCTGGTGGAAGGGGCAAGCCATCAGTTGCTACTTTTGACCCTTGGAGAAAGAGCTTAGACTTAAACTTGACAAATGGAGACCTAAAAGGACCATCAAGTTAAGGGGACCGAATCACATTCGCATCACTGCCCCCCCCCCCTTTTTCTCCTAAGAAAATGGAGAGAACTGACGAACATGCATCTCGCCTGAAAACAAATATGCTAAGAGGGTTAACTGCTCTTTGCATATATCAGCCTGGGAATGAGCATGAATATATAAGATGAATGAACATGATATATACACATAATACAAAAAAAAATCTCAATCTTGAATTACCTCATAATATTTGGATTCTGGACGTGGAGCCTTCAACCAATTACTTGTCCAGCCATCAGTGACACAATCTGGTTGACATCCTCTTGCTTGACCATGTCTGCTTCCTAATTCTTGTTTACAAATGCCAAAAATTGGAGAAGAGCAGTGTGGTCGTTTAACTATCATTTCAAACCAGCTAAAGCGAGTGGATTGGCGGATTCTGACACATCTCTCAGATAGTATTCCGTGAAAGAGGACTCACAGTGCCATTGTGCAACAGCCATGATGCTCTCTAACAGAACACCATTGTAAAGGGTGGTCGAGGCGGCTATTCCTCGACACGTCTCTAACATCGTGTGCCATTGCGCATTCCACCTGGTGCCCAGTCGCAATCTCATGGGTAGTCTGAATGCATTTGAATACCCAATGAGAGATAGAATTCATGGATGCGGCGCCGTATGGCTTCTTATGGCAGATAAAAAGATGTCTATCATTCGACTGTAACGAGTCTGCCCATCTTTTGTACTTAGTCAAAGCACGGGCTGGGCACCAGACACTGGCATGACGATCAAACCTAGTTAGTTTCGGTATAATGATCGGTTTGCCGGGATGTTTCAAAGATTGATTCTTTGACATAAACTCTGCTCTTGGCAGTAGATGCAGACCCACTCCGGAGAAAATAAATCGGTCCCTCTCTGCTGAAAGCGCATGGATCTCACCGCACCTTCTAGATGAGGAAGCTGCCAATAGAAAGGCTGCCTTTAGAGTCAAATGCTTTAGACTATCCGAACGCAATGGTTCGAAAGGCTTGGCCAGTACATTAAGCACTAAAGATAGACTCCAGGATGGAATGACTACCGGTTGTTTCTGTCGGCGATTGCTCATTCCCTTAACCATCACATTTAACTCGGCCACCTCTGGCCTATCCCTGTTGGCTAGACATGGGATAACTGATGCCAAAGCTGACTTGTATCCAGCAATTGGGACAGGAGCTAGTCCTGAATAGAACAGCTCACAGAGAAAGTCTGCTATTTGCTGAATAGTGGATTAAAAGGTATCAATACCCTTTCCTTCACACCAGTCTGCACATTTGTTAACCTTGTTGTCATATGACTTGAAGGTTGACCTCCTCGCAGCTGCGATGAATTTAGCAGGTTGTCGAGAAAAACCATCCGACGTGGAACGTTGTTTGATAACATCCACGCAGTCAATTTGAACATTTCAGGAAACACGTGTAGGAAGCGTCCCTTGGCCTGGGAGATTATGTTCGGAATCTCGGGTAACTTCACTGGATTGTAGATACAACTGGATAGGTCTTCACATTAGAGCAGTGTACGGGATTACCTGCTCCATGGAGACCACCATGCCCAGCATCTGAAGAAACCGCCTCGCCTGAATGTGGTTTACCAATCGAAAACTCTTGAGGATGGCTAACAGAGACACCACTCTGGGCTCTGACGGGTAAACCCTGCCCTCCTCGAGATCGAATTACATCCCCAAATGAACGAAATGTTGAGTGGGTGTTAATTCGGATTTCTCCTTGTTGACTTTCCAGCCTAGATGTGAAAGTAACTTCAGAGTCAGAGCAGTATCCACCTCTAACTTGGCTGGCGTGTTTGCCTTGAAAAGACAGTCGTCTATGTAGGTGTGAAGCGCCACATTCTCTCTTCTGAGAAACGCTGTCACCGCAAGGACCACTCTGTTGAACACCTGTGGAGCTGTCGACAGGCTAATTGGGAGGACTACAAACTCCCACACCTGATTCTGAAAGGCATATCTCAGAAACCTGTGACAACTCCCGCTCATTGGAATGTGGAAATATGCATCTTTCAGATCGATCAATACACACTACATTCCCTTCCTTCTTGCTCTTCTTCTTTTGGATCGCTGGTATCACACTTGGAGAGCCGTTCTCAAGATGAAATCTGTGGTTTTCTGCAGTTCTTCCACAGGCCCATACAGCTTTTCAAGAAAAGAGGTTGACAAATGCCAGATCTCTTCTCTCAGCAGCTGATACGTACTGCAACATTGAAGTATGTGCTCTGTGGTCTGTTCTGCTTCTCCACAAGGACAAGCGGGCGATGTCGTAAGGTGGAACTGCCTGTACATGTGTTGGTTTAGTCTGTTATGTCCAGTTCTGAGACGAAAAATCGTCACTTGCTCTGGCCTCGAGAGATGATAGTAGGCATCTTCTGATTGAGGTGTTCTATAGAGTGACTTGATGATAGTCTTCATCTCTGTATGTGTAACCATGTTTTCTGTCTGATTCTCTTCTGCACCCACCTTTGCCATCTTGTCTGCTACCTCATTTCCTTGGACTCCACAGTGTGAGGGGATCCACTGCAATGCTATCCGAAAGCATTTGATGGTTTGAAGTGCTTCTTCAAGTTTTGGCAGCTTACCTTTGGTGATAGCCTCAAGGACGGAGCGGGCATCAGATAAAAAGACATTGTGCAATAGGGTCTGCTGTTCCGCTAATGGTATTAGCTTCAGGAACCAGTGCTCCGACTTCAGCTCTGTAGTTTGTGCGGTGTTTGCCTGTTGGTATTGCAGCTGACTCATGTTGTCCGTTTGGATACTGTATGTGCAGTCCGGCACCTCCGCTCCTAATTGCATCTTTGGCTGATCCATCTGTGTAGATCTTTATCCATGTCTCCTGAGGGTTCATTTCTTCCAGCATGGCTAGGGTCAGGGCCTTCTTGCTCAAATCACTGTGTTCATCTTTGGTTGTTAGATGAGGTACTGTGGTGCGAATAGCTATGCTCTCTAGTTTGTTTTCCCAGGGTGGAGGATCAAGGGTGTGGTTTGGGTCTTCTATTTGTGCTGGCAACATTTCTTGGTGTTTCCTTTGAAGTGCTTTTGTTTCTTTCACAAAACTTGATCATTTAAGTCTTCCTGATGACAGCTGTGCTTGCTTGATCTTCATCGGGTGGTTGTTGAACGATTTGAACTTTGCAGCTTGGATCAGTGCTTTGCATTCCATTCCTTTACTAAGTGTGGGGGGATGCCTGCTGTCTGCTCCATTTTTTCTATTGGTGTTGATCTCATTCCACCAGTGATGATGCGCAGTGCCTGGTTTTGTACTCTGTCGAGGTTCTGTTGATGAGATTTAGCTACCGTCATCCATGAGCTGGATCCATACTCAAGGTGTGGTCATACGGCACCTTGGTAGATGGTCTTGAGGATCCTTTCATTGGCACCCACTTTGTTCCTGCCAACTTCCTCATGATATTTAGCTTTCTTCTGGCCTTTGCCTCTGCGTTCTGGATGTGCTCCTTCCATGTTAATCTTCTGTCATAGGTGACTCCCAGGTATGTCTGCTCGTCCTCGTACTCGAGTGGAATACCGCCCAGTGTCAGATTGCCAACCTTGGTTTTGGTGGACAGTGAGAATAGCATGGCTGATGATTTTTCTTTGTTGATGGTAATACACCAGCGATTGGCCCAAGCTGTAATTCTGTCCAAGGCGAGCTGCATTCTGTACGTAGCAGTCGTTGTGTACTCCTCGGTGCACCAGAGCACGGGGTCATCTGCATAGAGGGCTGCTTGGATCCCATTGGGCAGCTCTGTTACAATGTCATTAATGAAGAGTATGAACAGAGTTGGTGATAATACTCCGCCTTGTGGTACCCCTTGTCTTAGCAATACATTCTGTTCAGATTGCCCATCCACCTGCACCCTAACTCTGCGATTGTGTAGGTATGACTTGGTCCATCCCTTCCTCAATCATGCCATTACCGACCTCGGAGTTTCCATCTGAAACCGAGGCGTAGGGATAAACCAATTTAATGGCCTGAGATTGAGAATGTGTCTCCAACCCCCCCCCCCCCCCCTATGCTCTTGGGAACAAGGAACATGTTTGAATAGAAGCCTGGAATGCTCTGGTGTGCTGGTTTCATTGCTCCCTTCAGAAGCAAATCTGACACTTCCTTTTGAATGGCTTCTAACTTGTCTGGCTCCCTTGGTACGGGAGTCCAGGCTGGTGCCAAAGACAGATTTTGTGGCGGAAAATCCCACCACTCCAGCAAGTATCCCTGGGAAAACAATGCTAGGACCAGACTGTCTGACGCCACACCTCGCCAAGACTCGACCAGATGCATGAGCCTTCCACCCACTATAGATGTATTGACACCTAATGTGGGTGTCTGGCTCGCGATCCGCACCCCCCCCCCCCCTCTTGACGAGAGAGGGAGAGAGAGACAGAGAGAGAGAGAGAGAGAGAGAGAGAGAGAGAGAGAGAGAGAGAGAGAGAACCATTTTGCACTTGGCTTGACCGGTCTAACTGGCACCACTGTTCCTGTCACACAGGTGTGGTCCAGGCAGATACGAAAGGAGCACTCACACCCTGAGGTACGATCCGCCCCCTTCTTACTGCCCTTTGAGGACTTACCCTTTCCCTCCCCCCCCCCCTTGCCCTTCCCACCTCTCGGGCGGTCGGTGGCAACATTGGGGTGGGTAGGAGCCTCCACAACCTCCTTGGCCTTCTTCGCCGGAGGCGGCTGTGAAGACCCAATAGAAACAGAAGCAGCACTAGGCTTGGCTTTCGCCTTGCTTTTATGCTTCTTCTGCTTCTTAGAAAGTTGTCCGGTTGGCGGCTTGGCTACAGCCCCTAGTGCGTGCGCCTGTCGCACTAGTTCCAGCTGCAGATTCACTGCTAGCTGATTCTGCGCGATGCTGGCAGTGTCTTCTAAGATGGCCCATGCTTGGCCACCAAAGATGCTAGGGCCAGTAAGGGGCGTCCCAAGAAGACGCTCCCTAACAGCCGTAGCTGGACGCATATAGTCAAGGGCCATCTGCCTCCTAGACTTTGTCACTCGCGCCTGCTCCCTTGCCAATGCGTCCATAGACAGCACCAGGCCGTCATTCATGCATGATAGTGCCACAGGTGACATAGGGTGGCCTGCCCCCGCTTCAGCCCACACCGAATGAAGAAGGCGATAAGAATGATTGACAGCACTCATTGCTGGCCTCACTCCCTCATCGCATAGGGACAGGACTTCATCATGGTGCACCTGGGACTTGTCCACCAGCGCCGGGGTGGGGCCACCCGCTCCAGCACTCTTGACTCCCAGCACCCAGCAATCATCCTCAGTGACAGCTGGTACAACACCATATTTGTTGTATTCCGCACGGGGAATACGGCACCTTGCCCGCACCTCCCTGGAGGCTGCAGGGAGCTGGCCCTTGGTCAGAAGCTATTTGCTATAAATAGCATCCAACAACTCCATAAACCTTGGATCCAGTCCAATAGACTGGATCCGGGCTGCGTGCAAAATTCCCATTCTAATCGATGCCACCGATGGATGAGATGCATCCTCTTCAGCCGTGGTCGAAACCACAGACGGGTCCACCCTAGCTAGCCAAGCCAGAGCCTCCGACCAGTCTGTCTCCGAAGTGGACACTCCCATAAACACGTCACCCGTTGACGTGCTCACGGGCCTACCAGCAACGGCCTCCCCGCGGCTAGGAGCCATTGCTCATACGCCAGGAACCCCGGTACCTTACTGTTCCACCGCCACCCCCATGGAAAACACCAGTCCATGGAGTAGGCCCGCACGGAAAACCGTGCGGACGCGTAGCGGTTGAGGAACCGTGGCCAAGTACGAGACGGCTCCCTCGGTGGCCAGTCCAGAACCTTGTCCAAGGACAGGGCCAGTACCAAGCACGGGAAGAGACTTCCCTGTAACTTTCGGTAGCAGGGACGACACCAGCGTGAGAAGGACGCTATGCAAGAAGCCTGGCATAGCAGGTCCAAACCACACCAGGGGTGCCATTTCCGCAACCTCTGGTTGCAGACGTGGAGCGCCCCCAGAGTCCGAAATGGATGCTCCACGATGTACTTTCGGACCACCTGACCCTGCGTCAGACCCTGCCAAGTCCTTCTGTGCAAGGAACTTGACCCTCATATCGGACGACCACACTGCACAAATATTACACCTACTATTAAGAATACAATTTGTACATCTAAAGCAGACATGGTCCTTGAAAAGAACCCTCACGAACCTATGGCACTCGTCACATGATGGCGGGGCTAGCTTGGCCTATAAATAAGCACACACCTACAATAAACAGGCGGAACGAAACTGGAATGGAAGGCAGACAAATAATGTTCAAATAATTTGACCATAAATTAATGTTAACCCTCCAGCACCCCACCCCGAAATGTTACAGCAAAGATTGCATTGATTATGACGACAAGAACGACGCGGGCAATATACACCCATATACTGATCCTGAAGGATGTATAAACGGAACCAGGAACCATATCGCATAGCATTCGGGGTATATTTACTATCAATATAAATTATACTCCTAACGAAGGCCAAAACGATATGTGAAGAAACAACAAAATGTAAACAAACTGCTGTAGAACACGGTAAAACCGCAAACCACACATCTAAATCAAGAATTTTGAAACCACCGATCATTGCAAACAGATCGTGATAACACGCAAAACTGGAAAATTCCAAAGTTTTTCTGGTGCCAATACCGTACGCAGCACCCAGAATCAGATGTGCAGATTAATGAGACATTTTCTTCACATAAAAATCCGAGATAACTCGGGTGTGACGTCACCCGCTCGGATCATACGGAGAACGACGTCAGCCGATTTTCGTGTTAAAACACCGTATAGCCAACGCCTTATTTCATATCTGCCGATCGCCTGTTGGGGTTAAAGGAAGGCGACCAATCTGGCATATTTCGTTGTTAACACACGTCCCAGATTCGGTATGCCCATACTACCTGTTTTCGTTATATGAAAACCTACAAAACCCATTACTACCGCAACACCGCATTAAAAATTTTAACGAAAGAAAACCTGCGTATAAACGATTAAAAGTGCATATTCACAGCAAAATTACTGAGAATAAAATTGTTTACATTATATGCTTTTAGAGGCTTAAACTGTGAGCATATGTGTAATGAAACGAAAAAAAATCTTAACATATGATGATTCCATTCCATATAAATTAATATAATTTTTTAAGTTGCGAATTTGAAATAGAGGCTCGAGCCTATAAAAGAATACAATTTAACAATTTTATTTTCAAGCATTCTGGTGTGAATATGCACCTTTAATAAAACCGAATTCTTTCTTGAACACGAAAAACTTACCAAATTTACTTATATGACCTTTTTCAAAAGTATATTAAAATAAAGTCGATCCGGCCTGAATGACGACTGACGATAGATTGAAATCTGAAATATACTTTCCCGCTGTGAATACATTTCCAGCTTGTGACAAAATCACTCACTCAAAGCGTCGAAGCGAAACGAAGAGACAATAATTCTTAACTATACTACGAAACGTAAAGAATTATATTTATTGATTGCCGGAATTGAAAAAGTTGAAACCAGAATTCCCATTTTGCGAGTTTTCAAATTTGCAATTCTTACTTATTTCTTACTGTATGCGCGCACAATTTATACGAGGAAGACGGATTTTGATTGTATTTCAACTATGCTGTATAAATAGCTATTAAAATTGTGTTTGCATACATACATTAAAGCCCTGGCACCCCACATTTTCTTTATCCATACACAATTATTTTATATATGTATAAGGAAGATAAGCACCGTCATACAGCATATACAGCCATATCTGATAGAGAAACAAACTAGTTTTTATATTTTGTGTTATTTTGTGGTGTATGTGCGAGTTGGTGGGTGGAGTGTGGTGGGTTGGGGGCATCTGATGCGCTTCACCCAGATAAGCTTTCAAAAGAACGACCATCATAATAGTCTGGAAGATCCTTCATCGGAGGTTGTTTTGGTTTATATGCACACGTTATTTGCTGATTATATACGTCCATGTGTAGTTTAAAGAGGGAGCGCTAATAGGCACGCGATTATGCAAACACATATCAAACACGACATAGCATTGTCCTTTTAGGTCTATCTTGCTTTCGTCTGATTCCCCAAGTCTGGGTCTGGTAACTCTGATTGTCTTATCAGTTATCTAGAGATCCCGGGGGACATACTTACATTATTAACGTCTCACACGGTCAAGCTCAGCTGATTGCCCGGGATGTTCGTGAGGCGCGCTATCACGTGGCGTTGGGCGCATGGCAATATAAGAACCTGTCCTGGACTGCTACAGGGTACGGACCGGCCGACCGCAGTCACCACGAAGCCAAAGATGTTGATGCTTGCCGCCATCGTCGTATCATTGGGCGTGTTCGACAATGGCCAAGATCATTGCTGCGCTCCGGCTCGGTATGAGGGTTAGTGGGCAACTCGCTCTGCCGGACGCTACCTAGCAACTGGCGAGGCTGAGGCTATAGCGGTAAGTAGTCAATACTCACTGTAGAATAATAAACTATGCTAAAGATTAATGTCCGAAATCAGTACTACGTGTAAATAATTCCTGATAATCCTCCTCCTCCTCCCATCCTCGTCTTCTTTTTCCTCCTCCTCCTCCTCCCCTCATCTTCTTCTCCTCCTTCTTTTCCTCCTTTCTTCTTCTTCTTCCTCCACCCTCCTCCTCCTCCTCCTCCTCATCATCCTCCTCCTCCTCTTCTTCCTCCTCCTCCTCTTCCTCCTCTTCTCCTTCTTCGTCGTCGTCTTCTTCCTCAGCTGATGATATCCGTTTTACTCAGAAAGGCTAAAATGTATGGATCTTTCTCTAACAATGCTATGCCCCGCCCATTTTAAAACTAATCACCGCCCACTCTCAGCGTGCTGGAATCGATTTGAAACTTTGAAACATATAGTCACAGAATCTTTGCCCTGTAGGTGGGGCTTAGAATACACCTTCCGTATCCTCTGCGGCGTGTCGTAAGAGACGACTAAAGGAAGTAAGGGTGAGGTAACCCTGAGAGAGACCTCGAGTGCTGAAGACGGAGGTTCCAGGCCGCACGCGCACTCTAATAAACCATGGATCCACGCACTTAACGCTTATGATCATGTCGATAGTCACTTACAGGACTGGCGGTATGATCAGCGAACGAAAAGAAGAAGTCACAGAATCTAAATATGAAGATAACCATAGGCCTACAGGTAAACCGTTGAATACATTGAAACTAATTTGCATGGCGCCTGTTGGGGGTGGGGGGGGGGTGACAGATTGGATTTCTCCTTTTGATAAAGGTGCTTTGCTTAGTTGACAACCGATGGAGAAATCCAGTTTTTCGATCATTCATATGACGTCATAATCAACAACGTCACGTGTAGGCTCACGTTCACAGCATGAATGATCCGATTTAGTCCGTCTTAAGCGATTAATAGTCCGTCAGGCCGTACAAATTGTCTTTACTATTTAATAAACGTGCTGTTTAATATTTTGAAACTAATTTGACTGGGTTACTGCCATAGGCAGCAACAGCAGCCAGTCAAATTGGTTTTAAAATATTCAACAACTTACCTGAATAGTTTTCTAGAAATCAAGATTCGGAGAGTGCAGGGATCGATTGATCCCAGCGCTGGCAAAGCGTGGGTGGGGCTTACTAGAGATGGGCGGGGCATAGCTAAACGAGATTCACCCATTCTACATTATTGGCCCTATGTTTACATAAACGCTTTTAACACTTTCACCGATGAATTCCCTATGCCTCATTTCCAACGCAACCGTACATAAAAACTGTTGAATATTTTGAAATTAATTTGACTGGAAGCCGTTGCTGCCTTAGGCAGCAACGGCTTCCTGTCAAATTAATTTAAAAAAATTTAAACAAAATAAGTTTTGTACCGTAAAGAAAATACGTTTTCAGGAACTTGTCGGCGAAAGGGACAACAAGAAGCCTGAATTCCTGGCGCTCACCAGAAACATAAAATTTCAAATGCTTTATATGCTGGAAGCCATTGCTGCCTAAGACATCAATGTTTTCTCAGACAAATCTGTTCAAGATATTCAACATTTTTTGAAAATGGTTGCCTTTAAATTGGTATTCTAGCATTTTATCTGTAAATATTCGGAATAGAAGTTCTGAACCCTACCGCCAGAGGATACTTCCAGCAAAATTTGACTAAAATCTGCCAATCGATATAGGAGATAAGATTCACAGGATTTCCAGAGAATTTCGGAAACTCCAACATGGCCGACAAAAAATTTACCGATCAAAATTCGTATTTATTAGCAGTCATGGGATTGGTCCACCCAAGTTTACTTGAAATCGGGCCATTGACTAAGGAGTAGCATTTTAAAGAATTTTTGAAAACGTTTTCTGAAAATCTAAGATGGTCGGAGTAAGAATGGAGCAAACACAATTCTGAATAGATTAGTTGAAGCCCACCACCATACGATCCCTTCAACCAAATTTGGTTAAAATTCACCTAGCGTTATAGAAGACATGTTTTAAAGCAAAAGTTGATGGATGGATGGACGACGATGGATGGACAGACGACAGACGCTTGCCAGGGCATCTGGAGCAACGTACTACTATAGGATCCTTCTAGCTAAATTTGTTTGAAATCCACGGATGAGTTAAGGAGACACGTTTTCCGGTAAATTTTTCATAAGAGGGTCTAGAAACTGTCACCATATGACCATTCTAGGCCAAATTTGCTTGGAATCCGTAAAGAGGCTAAGGAGGAGATGTGTTTTAACAGTTTCCGATAAATTTAACTTAAAATCCAACATTTTGACCAAAGAAATTGTCCACATCATTATTCTGAAGACAAATTCGTGAGCGTAGCACGCTAGAATCCTTCCAGCAAAATGATCTTCACATCCACCAAATGGTTAAGGAGGAGATGCGTTTTGACAATTTCTGACAATTTTCACACGCACGCACGCACGCACGCACTCACTCACTCACTCACTCACTCACTCACTCACTCACTCACTCACTCACTCACTCACTCACTAACTCACTCACGCACGCACGCACGCACGCACGCACGCACGCACGCACGCACGCACGCACGCACGCACGCACGCACGCACGCACGCACGCACGCACGCACGCACGCACGCACGCACGCACGCACGCACGCACGCACGCACGCACGCACGCACGCACGCACGCACGCACGCACGCACGCACGCACGCACGCACGCACGCACGCACCACCCCAAAAATGACTAACATTCTGAATAGAAGTTCTGGAGAGTACAACCATAGGGCTCCTCTAGGCAAGTTTAGTTGAAATCCACCACGGCTAAGGAGGAGATGCATTTTGAAAATGTCCGGTACATTTTTAATAAAATCTAAGATCTTCACACAAAGAATGTACTAATCGATATTTTGACTGGAGTTTTGCCTAAGCACAATAGAATTCTTCCAGGCAAATTTGGTTGAAATCCATCAAGCGGTTAATGAGGAGATGAGTTTTGACAACTTCTGATTAAATTTTATATAATCTAAGATTTTCACCCAAAACGTCTACCAATCAAAATACTGAATAGATGCTCTGGAGTGTACCCCATACGAGCGTTCAAGCCAAATTTGGTTAAAATCCACCAGGCTGTTGGTTTAGACGGTGATACGTTTCAAAGCAAAAGTTGACGGACGGACGACGAGGACAATGAGACAATTTGATAGTCTTAGGCGTGTTAACTCCCCCCCCCCCCCCACCCCCACCCCCCTTGTCAACAGCGCATCAAGGCGCTCAAATTGAAGCGTAAATAAATTAACAGTTTTAATGGTCAAGATTCTTCAGGACAGTTAAAAATTTTACCAGCTAAGGAGAATATTTTTTTTAAATTTACAAAAACTAGTTTTCTATTGGCCTGCAAATGGACGTTTCTCTAGACCACTGCAGGCCAGGCTTGGGTACAAGTGCAGGGTATTGCATTTAAATGCAAGTGCAAATGTTTGCAAATGATTCAAATGCAAATGCAAATGCAAATGCAAATGCAAATGCAAATGCAAATGCAAATGCAAATGCAAATGCAAATGCAAATGCAAATGCAAATGCAAATGCAAATGCAGCTTAGCTCGATTGCATTTAAATGCAAATGCAAATATTTGCAACTTATTCAAATGCAAGTGCAAGTGCAAATGCATTTACAAATGCATTTGAATATGTGGACACACCTCTGTTACTGAAATTCTGGAACACCGTAGTATGCATCTGTCAACTATACGTCTGCTGGGAGTGAGTATCTTTGGGAAAACATTTTGTAACATAATCATGTAGTGGGTTCTAACGTATGAGAAATGCTTTGACTAGTTTTTTTAATAATCAGTTGGAAATTAAAATAATCCATTTCCTTTAGATTTACAGATTATTTAAGCCGGATGAACAACAGTACATGTACTATAGAATATGAATACTAGAATAGCATATTATTATTAACTCAGGAATGGCCAAACTGATCAAGCACGGCTTCTGTATTGATCTTAAAGAATGCCAATTTTCGGACCCAAAAATAATATTTTTGAAATTTTACCACTTGAATGACTGGCTCGCTTATAGAACTAGCCATTGCAGTATACAATTTTCAAAAATAGTCTCTTTGTCTGCAAATGGAACTTTTCTATGAAAGAAATAAAACTTATTTCACCTTTAAGGGGTAACCATTAGAGAATTTCATTTTTTAAAACTATTTTTAAAGTAATTTCACTGATCGCTGTTGTGTCCATGGAAACAACATGTGCCAGTTAAATTGCTTTCAAAATAATTATCAAATATAATGTTGAATATCTGGAAAGTAATTTGATTGATAGTTGCTGCTGTGCCTATGGCAGCAACAGGTTCCAGTCAAATTACATTCAAAATACAGCTGTAAGCAAAGGTTTCCAGTCAAATTAGTTTCAAAATATTCCTGAATTAAGATTCAAATGTTTAAATGTCAATTCCTATGGCTGAGATAACACATGACTGAGTATGTGTGTATAGTTAGACTGAATGACAAGTGCTTATAATCACAATGGGTGAACAGTATTCCATGTCGTGCAGAATTATCAGCATCTATTATTTATTGATCTTGGTAAATGTCTATTTGCATTCCAAGAAGATAATCTTTGAAGATTTACCACTGGAATGACTGACTCGATGACCATGCCAGTCATATCAGTCATACATTTTCAAAAATTGTCCTCTCTTATAATGCAAATAGGCATTCAAAAGGCCAATGTGACAAATAAAGGATTAAGAGATTTCTGAATGAATGGAGTTAACAACCCAATAACCTATTCATAGACTGAGCGACCAGAGATATATTACTCAGCTTTTTGAAAGGATCTTGACAAAAATATCTAACAAGTACTTGTTGAACAGATTGTACAGTCAAACGTGCTCTAGTGACCACCTGTATTTTGGAGGCACAAGATTGCGGTTCTTTAAAACAGATGATTGTATGAATATTATTCATTTTCCTGAAAATCAACATATTGATTAACGCAGCAACAACGTTTAGTCCAATTGTTTTATTAACCCTTTTATGCCCAAACCGGAAAGACCAGCCTTTGTCGTGATTTTTACAAAGGCCCATTTGCAGACCGAGAGAAGAGGATCACTGAGCCAATGATTTCAGTGGTTTTGTATGTACGGGTTAAAGGGTCAATACATCGGACAAGAGAATGGAGGCACCCATTCCTTACTATTTAGGTGATCATATTTATTATACTCTAGAGATACGTTGCTGCAGATTATCTCAGAAACAAATTAACTAAAATGTGTTGGTTTGCTAAGATCTCAACTGACTTAAGCTAGACTAATTTCAAAATATAATACATGACTTTGCAGACATAATATGTATATTTATGGATGAGAGATATATGTTAAGAAATTCAGAGTAAAATGTGTTAATTTCTTATTTCTAGCAACAGAAATGCCTTTTTTATGATTTAACAAATAATTTGGTTGAATATTTTGAAATTAGTTTGACTGGGTGCTGTGGCTGCTATTTACAGCAGCTCCATTCTATTTTGAAAGAATTGCAAGATGAAAAAAGTAGTGCCTTTGAAAAAAACTCATATGCATTTGAAAACTCAAATGTAAATGCAACCCGTTTTATGCAAATGCAAATGCAAATGCAAACACATGAGATTCAAATGCAAGTGCAAATGCAAATGCGTCAGAAATTTCATAATTGCATTTAAATGCAAATGCAAATGCATTTGCACTTGAACCGAAGCCTGCTGCAGATACCGTCCATCAACTCGGTAATGATAAAGAAAATTCCAGTTTTCTCTTAAGCCAGTATCGCTGGAATGAGTGGCTCGGTTACAGAGCCAGTCCTTCCAGAGGTAAATGGTAAACAATACTCTTCTCTCGGCATGCAAATGGACATGCGTGGCCTCACGATCGCTGCACAGAGTCCGTTTTTGAACAGCTTGGCAATTACAGGGCAATTCAAGGATTCAGTTGAAACAAGAGGAGCTAAGAAATTATTTACGGTAAAAGACTAAAAGCTGATGTACTATAATCGTCCTCTCGAAATACAGGTATATTTGCATTCAAATATAAGGAAAAATGGAAACGATTTGGTTCGCAGACACTCGACTGAGAAATGATACAGTTGGGCATTGTTTTCAGACAGAATAGTCTCTTCTCAAATCATCGCGAAATTAAGAGCAAGCGGGTACTGCATACACTCGCCTTAGGTTTTTTAAACGCTTCGTCTAGTTATTGATTTTACGAAATTTTTTTTAGGATATTCACCCAGATCGCCGCCAAAGTTGGATGTCATAATGAGTGGTAGCACCAGAAGTCAAAACCGTAGATTGTTTTTCAAAATTGTCAACGCTATGTTCTATGTTCGCTTATCGTTGTTGTATCCCATTTCCGAAGTTTGAGTTCGGTTCTAAAATTTTAGAATTTCTGATAATAAATGCCTAATCTATTATATATAGAAAAAGTACCCTAGCGCGTTCGTAAAAAGGCTTCTCCTTGAAAATGCTCTTTTTGACAATGCTGAGCTACATATATCTACTGCACCATTCTGTCAGCCAAGTATATGACGTCATAATCAAAAACATCACAAATAGGCTTTACGCCACAATCGAATATGTCATGAGTGGCATATCTAAGTCAGTCATAAACGCGTAATAGTCCGTCAAAGTTGTACGAATTGTATGTCTTTACTATTTAATAAACGTTCAGTTGAATATTTTGAAAATAAATTATAGGGCTCTCTATTTACAACTTTTAACATCGCTTTGAGGCGATCACCCTTCTGACCAAGTGAGGGCCTACAACATGGTGTTAAATCGCCATATTGATTTTAGTTTGTTTAGAAAATCGTATTATCTGATTGGAAAATAGAAGAGCACAAATGGTTGCATAGTATGGAGACCCGTAAGGGACATGCAGAAACAAAATATTTCATTTTTGTAACTCGTGCACACGACTTAATAACTCGTGCGCTCGAATTACGATAATGATAAAAAAAAATTTTTTGCACATAAGGGATATGAAAAAGCAATATATTTCGTTTTCGTAACTCGTGTGCACGCTTAATTACTCGTGAGCACGAGTTACTAAGTCGTACGCGCGTGTTATTAAGTCGTGCTCACGAGTTACGAAAAGGAAATAATTTTTTTTCTCTCGGACTCCGTAGCATAGGCCCATATTAAATTAAAACTTATATCTTGATGTTATCATTTCAGAGCTACACCAAGTTTTCTATGGACAATTCGGACAGCAGCAACCGTTTAGTCCACGGGAATGTGGTGGTACGACGCAACATCTACACGAATGAAAGAACTTCTGGACAATTTCTCATTGCAGGGGTAGGTAACTCTTCCAACCCGTCAACAAGTCAGTTAGTATATATATTGTTTTAGTCTAAATCACGATATTCCTTACATGAAAATGGACCTTTCCAGTTTTAGCTATGTCCCGCCCATCTCGAGCCACAATTTGGCTATCAATTTCGAGATAACTATACAGGTAAGCTGTTGGATATTCTGATACTCATTTGACTGGGAGTTGAGTTCTCAATCAAATTAGTTTCAAAATATTCAACATCATCATTAGTAAATAGTACTAACATACAATTCGTACAACAATGCGTAGTCCGACTTATGCGTCCGTGCCCTACTTATCTAAGTCATTCATGACGTCATTGATTAGGAAGTCATCTTACGCGTCGCGTAGTTGATTATGACGTCATATGATAGATCGATAAACTGGAAAGGTCCATTGTATTGCTAAAAGATAGAGAGAGAGAGAGAGAGAGAGAGAGGGGGGAGAGAGAGAAAGAGAGAGAGATAGGGGGAGGGAGGGAGGGGGAGGGAGGGAGGGGGAGGGGGAGGGGGAGGGGAGGGGAGGGGATGGGAGGGAGAGGAAGGGAGGGAGAGAGAGAGAGCGTTGTGGATGTGACGTAAAGTGGCAGCCTTCTTCCGTTGGTGAAAGCCCTTCTCATTGGGCATTGAGGACGAGGACGATGATGATGATGATGGTGGTGATGATGGTGGTAATAGTGGTAGTGATGATGATAGTGGTCGTGGCAGCAGCAACGACGACGACGATACTGTTATTATTTTTAATTTTCATTTTATAGTCCTTTCAAATATACACCTGTGCAAAAGTTAAGCACCAGCAAAAACAATAGAACGTAGAAACATGATGGTACAACTAGGCTGCCATACTTTTTGTCCCCGCGTTAGCTGACATAATTCCAAGTACGAAATGCACATGCATGCATGACTTCACGCCGCTTGATGTCCGTGCGTGGCGGGAAACAGCACACGTGTTCAGTTATGTAAAAGTCCAGTTTGAGGTGTAGAACATTACATACAGATTTAGGCGACAAGATTAGGAATTTTGTGTTCATGACCGTGGTTTATTTGTACAGAGAGAATTAGCTCTTGATTGTGAACCGCTATGGCAAGACGAAGGTTAAGTGATCGTGTGAAATGGCAAATCATAGGCATGCATACCACTGGTATGTCATGCAGAGAGATTGGCAGACAGCTGAACATTAACCATACTGTAATCAGTCGTTTGATTGCAAAACATGGGCAAACTAACGAGGTGAAGGACAGGCCTAGATCTGGAAGACCGAAGAAGACTACTACCCGTGATGATCGAGCCCTAGTACGCCGTGTTAGGAGATCTCCATTCACCAACAGCAGAGTGCTCAGCCAGCAATGGGAAACGCGCAATAGAGTGTCAATGTCTACCGTCAAAAGGAGACTGTATGCTGCTGGCATGAAAGCTAGGAGACCTGTCAGACGTCCTCTCCTCACTGCACACCACAAAGAGGAGCGTCTGAGGTGGTGCAACGAAAGAATACACTGGAACATGAGATCCTGGAGACGGGTACACTGGTCCGATGAAAGTCGGTTCCTGCTTCATGCCACAGATGGTCGAACTCGTGTATGGAGGTCCAGACGCACGGCGTACGACCAACGTAACATCATGGAAGAAGTTCCATTTGGTGGAGGTTCCGTTATGATATGGGGGTACATCTCATTTGATTGTAAGCTGGATCTGTTGACTGTACCTGGAACACTAAATGGACAAAGATATCAAGATTCCATACTGGATAGAGTTGTGGTCCCTCATTTTGTAAATCATGCACCTGGAACCCACCCTATATTCATGGATGACAACGCCCGACCACATCGTGCTAGAGCTGTGCATGAATACCTCCGCCAGAATACCATCGAAACCCTACCATGGCCAGCAAGGAGCCCTGACATGAACCCTATTGAGCATATCTGGGACATTCTGGGAAACATGGTGAGAAGGAGGGACCCTCCTGTGCAGAACCTACAGGAATTAACAGAGGCACTCCATCTTGAATGGCAACGAATACCACAATGGCGTATCAGTCGGTTGGTGACCAGCATGAGACGTCGTGTCCAGGCCGTCATCCAGGCACAAGGTGAATATACCCGGTATTAATAATGACAGTCTCAAACTCGTGCACAGATGTTAAACTTCGTTTTCAGACACCATTAATGACAATCTAGCCACGTGTGTCAACTGTAGGGCAATAGTTGTCAGTTGTGTCAACGTAACCATATTCAGGCCTCGTTTTCAAGTTCAAACAAAAACATACAGTGTTTCCCCCACCATCATAATCAGCATTCCTCTAGTTGCATTATTACCTCTTGCACTAAGATGGATGGGTACATAAATGTTTATGCTATTGCTTTCTTCATAGCACATGAATATACCCTCGCATGTGCGTAAAAATAGGGTGGTGCTTAACTTTTGCACAGGTGTATAGTATCATATTCCTACGTTATTTTGTACAGAGTATGTATTCAATGACACTCACTGCGATTCGAATCCGGCAAGTATAGAAGAGTTCACCGGATGTATTACAGGTGTGTATACATATATGCCACAAGATTACTACAATTATTTATGATGTAACGAATAGTATGTCGACTATTTTGAAACAAATTGGACTGGCTTCTGTTGCTGCCTATGGCCACAATTGCCTCTAGTCAAATTAGTTTCAAAATATTCAACAGCTTTCCTGTCTATATAGTTGTCTTAATATTGACACACTTCAGTTTTAAGGGACGGGGCGGGTGGGGGTGGATGGGTGGGTGGAGGGGTGGGGTGGGGTGTGTGGGTGGGGGGGGGGGGTTACGGTGCGGGTGGGAGTGGGTGGTGTTAATAACTTCCAAACTTACTTTCCCAAATCCTTCCCTCTTTCAACGCACCGATGGAGGGGCCTAGTGCACTATAAATGGGTTAGATGGTCGGTCGTAAAACCTGTCATCTACGGCCACCTAATATAAAGACTCTACCTTAACCACGCATTTAGAATCTGAAATACCAAGTACGAAAAATAATTCTTAATGTAAGAAATCATGCTATTGAATTTAATAAAAATAATTTGAATGGAAGATCCTGCTGCTGCCTATGAAAACCACAGACAGCTGTCAATTTCAAACCACATTTTGAAACTAATTTATCTGGGAGCCGTTGCTGCCCAACAGATCCCGTCAAATTAGTTTCAAAATATTCAACAGCTAACGTGTATGATTGTCTTAAGATTTAAGGTATGGGGCACCGAGGTTCATATGGTTAATACAAGCGACTTACTATTAGATATTGTGTGGAACAGGTTTTACGACCGACCAAGAAACGCCTTTGTGATACATTAGGTCCCAGGTGAGCTGTTTGTGGTTACTTAAAGAGCCTAATTCAATGACAGCTTCCAGTCTACAGGATCCAAAATATTAACTTTTAATCCTCAAATTTGTTCAGGACAAATTCAATTTTCTCACAGAAAATGTCTATTTGCAGATCAAGAGAAGTGTCTTTGAAAATTTAACAACCCAAATGGATATTTCTCATGATCACTGCAGAAGCCGTTTTGACCAGGTTTGGTAGATTTTCGTGGGTAGAGATGCGTAATTTGTATCTATCCATATATCCCTTGATTCAATGGACCTTTCCAGTCTATCAATCAATCATAGCACGTCATGATCAACTACGCGACGTGTAGGATGGCGTTTACTCACTGACGTCACGAATTGCGTAGCTAAGTACGTTACGAACGCTTACTTGATAATGGACTAAGCGTTGTTGTCCGAATTGTATGTCTTTACTGTTTAATAAACATGCTGTTGAATATTTTGAAAGTAATTTGACTAGGCGTGGTGCACCCAGTCGAATTACTTTCAAAATATTCAACAGCTTACCTGTAGTTTTCTGGAAATTGATACTCAGGGAGTTCAGGGATTGATCGACACGGTCGAAGTGTCCGTGGAGCTTAGCTAAAGATGATACATACTTACATGTTGTATGCAACAAAGTGTTGGCTGAAAAAATAGAACAGCGCCCTATTTTCATCCAACTTTGTACAACGTTATACAACTTTATACAACGTTGTTGGCCTGTGTGTATCGGTTTCATCTAGGGTCAAGTTCTTCTCGCTAACCATAGTCAGTTTCATTGTTTACTGATCATGCGCAGTTGCGATGCCTAGTCGAACTTGATCGTAGTCGACTATAGTTCGTTGGTACCCGGTTCCCTATTGAATTACTATTGCAGAAAATTTGGAGCCGGGTACCAGTCGCCATTAACCCTTTCTGTCGTCTGTTTTAATGAGCTACGAAAATGGGTTATTTTTGTCCGCTAAGACGTCAAAAAGCGTCCATATGACATAAAGTGGGAATGAATAGGGGCTTGGGAACATTGACATACAGTGGGAAAGCATAATTTCATCAAAGCTAAGTTATTTAATGAAATATTTACATTTTAATATGCATTTATTCACGCTAAGCGACCGGCGTCCGCCATTTTGAAATTTACGCAAATATCGGACTAACCATCTGACCGAGTATAGTTGACTAGCTAGTTACGTATTTGAAGTTCGGCTGGTACTCTAGTTAGCTATAGCTAACTCTGGTTTGGAGTCGAACTTGACCCATGTTATTCATCCAACATTTTTGCGACCAATCAATGGACCTTTCCAGTTTTAGCTATGCCCCGCCCATCTCTAGCTAAACTCCACTCACATTTCGCCCGTGTTGGGATTGATCGATACCTGAACTCCCTGACTATCAATTTCCAGAAAACTATACAGGTAAGCTGTTGAATATTTGGAAACCAATTTGACTGATTGCTGTTGCTGCATATGTTTATTAAATAATAAAGACATACAATTCGTACAATGCGTCGGACTATTAATCGTTGAAGACGGACTAAATCAAGACATTCATACTGTATTTGATTATGACGTCATAATTTAGTTGAGCTTTACGAGGAGTACAAATGTTTATTTAATGTGAAAATACAGGACTACTTCAATCGCGATAAATGAGGAGACATATACTATTTTACTAATAATTTTTCTGACATTTGACAAACATAATATTTTATGCCGATTTTGGATTTTGCACACATGTTGTATGCAACTTGTTGGCTCGTGTGTATTGTCGGAATCAACCTGTTGCATACAACTTTTTGTACTCAACTTGATATGCCGTGTGTATCCCAAAACAAAAGAAAATAAAACGTACTGTATGTTCAAAATATTCAACAGAGCATTTCTTTCGCCGTGATCAGAATTTTACAAACTGTCATGTATTATTGCTATTTTGGAAACGTGTTAACTTATTTATGAATTGAACTATAAACTAATTCACCTTTCCAGCGTATACATTCATCATCTGACCTCATATGACGTCATAATCAGCTCAGCACGTGTATGATGACGTCACAATCATTACGCTACAAAGGGTTCCGTATAGACCGTCATCAAATCTCAAACAGTCCGACACGTTGTATGAACTGTATGTCTTTGTAATTCTTTGCTATTTAATAAACAGGCTGTTGAATATTTTGAAACTAATTTGACTGGGCGCTGTTGCTGCCTTAGGCAGCAACAGCGCCCGGTCAAATTAGTTTCAAAATATTCAACAGCTTACCTGTGTAGTTTTATGGAAATTGATAGTCAGGGTGTCAGAGATCGATCAATCCCAATACGAGCGAGGTGTGGGTGGAGCTCAGCTAGAGATGGGCGGGGCATAGCTAAAACTAAAAGGACCATTGTAATCGTCTTTTTCAGACAGCGACGAGTTTCGAACCACATCCTACGTTGGAATTGGCGCGCGCACTCTCAGATTCCACGCATGGCGCTTAGCTGTCACAAATCAAACGCCTACCCTAGCTGTGACGGACAACTGCATTCCTCTGTCGTATGATACCGCTGGCCGAACTGATAGCCCCGATGGGCTCGGTAGGTCTGCTCGTTCTATATTACCCTCGCCCTGTCTGTCCGAACTTCATTTAAGCAAATTACTGATCCGATTTGGCACATATTGTAACACATCGAAAGAACTTGCCGTGCAAGGGGATTCCCAGACTTTGATGGTTATCCGGATGAAAGAACCCGGATCTTGACCGGATCAAATTCTAGATCTATGGGTATCTCGGAAACTGCTGGTCCGATTTGGCTAAAATTTTAACACAAGAAAGGTGTGCTCATACACTAGAATTCCACAACGTTGGGCGTGACCCGAAAAAAAATCAGAAAATCCGAAACAACCTGGAAATCCGAAAAAATCCAGATATTCCAAAAACATTTTACAATGCGACGAAAACAGAAGGACGATGGTTTGCAATCTCCCATTGCTCTTGTTAGTTTGTGTAAGACAAATACATAGGCATTCTCTTCATGGTGATTTCAATGTGTTTTCTGGAAATATTGTCATATATATATATAGATTTTAACCCTCGTACAATAAGGGGATGTGTGATGGGAGCATGTCTTTGTGCACGCGTGTAATTCTTCATTATTCATTATCCGTTATTCATTATTCATTCGTTATTCATTATTCATTATTCATTATTTATTATTCATTCATTATTCCTGATTCGGTATTATTCATTCTTCAGTCTTCATTATACATTCGTTATTCATTATTCGCTATTTATTATTCATTCGTTATTCGTTCTTATTCATTCTTCATTATTCGTTATTCATTAGTCATTAGTCATTAGTCGTTATTCATTAGTCATTACTCATTAGCCGTTATTCATTATTCTTTATTCGTTAATCGGAGACACATATTTTCTCATCGCATCAAGAGGTAGACACAGTACAGCTCAGAAATAAGTTTACATATTTCTAAAACAAAAACAGAAACACGTTATTATAATTTTGAACACAATGAAAGAAATGTTCTGTTTGAGACTTTGGATGTAATGAGCTTAGAAGACATTGCTGCCTTAGGAAATGGCTTCTAAGCTAATTAAGTCCAAAAATTCAACACTACGTTTTGTTTTGATTTAAACATATTTATTGTTCTAAGAGACAATTGGGATTGAATCACAAGTTGTTTACGGCTTAGCTAAGATTCGCTCCCTACATAGATATTAAACGGTAATAATGGTGGCAGTGTAGTGTAGGTTCAGAAACATAAGTACATATATACAATTGGAAATGCACCAGAGAGATCCACTGCCAGTCTGCCAGTAGAGGGCAATGCCAGCACTCTGACGTAAAATGCCCTAAAGGGTATCCCCTACCGGCGCAGCGCTGTGGCCGCATAGAAATTCACACCGGCGCACCCCCAACCGCGTACACACCAGCAGTGCTGCGTTAACGCGTTCAACTGGGGGATAAGATGCGCCGGAGTGGTCCCCCGCCGCCGAAGATTAGCCAGCCCGGGACTCCCCGTTAGCTCCGAGATCCACCAGGTGCGGTGCGGCGTGATGGCGCGGGAAATGAAGTGAGGAATATAATCCATACACGCACGCACTAGTATAAAGGTTGCCGCTTATGGGATTATTTAAAATAGCAGTCAATTTAACTGTTCTCACCAGTTACATAGGTGCATAAACCACCACCCCACCTCGCCACTCCGCGTCACCAAGTCGAACCACATCCTAGGGGTCTGTGTTTTTACAGGCTCGGTTTTATTATTTAGCACTTGGTGCCAGCCGGCGGCAGCCCTCCAGGGGCCGAGTTTAACACTGCAGCCCACGTCCGACGCCAGCCAATGCCCTAGATATTGGCCAGCATCGGACGTCCAGCCACGCCCACTGAACGTTACAATGGCGCACCATGCCCCAGGTTAGATGATCTTGCGACCACCAGACCTAGAGGACCACCACCAGCGAGCCCCAAGTACGAGTGTCCATTGTAGACTGGCTTAATATCCGGTTTCGTTTGCTTTAGGTGTTATTGGATTCTCGTGTTCACATCAACCTCCACGCATATCTAATTTGTGTCAAACCGTTTTGTGTTCCGAATATAATCTTGGACATTTCTAAAGATGATGGTGTTTTGGGTGTTGTTCAAATCTGGATTTCCATTTAATAATGTATTCTCTGAGATGTTCGACATGTGATTATTATTTAGGTAGGATATCAGGTTTTGTCTTGGTTCGTTGTAGCGGGTAGATCTGAATAAGTAATGGTTAATGTCTTCTATTTCATTACAATGAGGGAAGTTTTGATTTCCGAGTAGGTTAAACCTGAATAAATGTGCATTTAATTGGCTACATTTATTTCTTAATTTTCTGTGTAGAATATGCTGGCGTCGTTCTCCATATGAATAGTATGTTAGTATAATGGTTGTTGGATTTGGATTTATGCTTTTTATAAACTGCGATAGTGTTGCTGAACTCTGTGTGTTTGTGTCTAACTGGTTCCATAAGTGTATTGTGCTGGGGAAGAAAGAACGACTGAAAACCTCAAGACGTGTTTGTTCTTCTTGATGATTATTTCTGTTACGCAAGTTGTAATTTGTTAATTCTCCCACGTGGCGGCGAGCCACAAGCCCCTTAATGTAATTTGGACGATGATCTTCTTTTATAATTTTATATAGGAGTACTAATTCTTTTTTTTCCGTCGATGTGCTAGCTTCTCCAGCCCTATTTCGCCGTATAATAATGGGAGTTGAGTAAATCTGAGGCCAGTTATTACGCGAAAAGCTTCCTTTTGGAGATTTTCCATTAGTTCAGAGTCGTATTCTGTACATCCGTCCCATATTTCTGAGCCATATTCCAAAAGTGGTCGTAAGTAACATGTGTAAATGTGCGTGAGAGTCTTGCGTGAGAGAAGGTATTTGATTTTCCTCATAGATCCTAGTATTTTATTTCCCTTTGATAATAGTTCTTGTATGTGAGTTGTCCATTTAAAATCATTCGAGAAAGTTATATCTAAATATGTGTGGGTTGTGACGGTGTTAATTCTGGTATTTTTTGATGACGAGATTTATTCTGTTTTGATTTGGTTGGTTGTGCATAATCATACTCACTGTTTTGTTGGGATTGAAATTGATAAGCCATTGGTTAGACCAGTTTTCTATGATTAGTAAGTCTCTATTTAATGATGTTTCGACTTCTAATGAGGCATTTCTATGTGACATCAGTGAGGTGTCGTCAGCGAATAGCCGTAGCAAATTGTCTATGTTTTCTGCAATATCATTTATATATATTAAATAAAAGAAGTGGCCCAAGAACAGAATCTTGTTGCACTCCTGCATTTATAGTTTCCTGGGTAGAGTATGTTTGATTTACTCTAGCCTTTGGTTTCCTATTAGTTAGATAGTCTGATAGCCAATTGTGTAGATTTCCATCTTTACCATATTGCTGTGTTTTATATAATAATCCTCTGTGCCAGACTGTTGAATGCCGTAACAACATCAAAGAAAACTGTACAAACATATTTCCTTTCATTTAACAGGATGTGACACATTTCAATTAGCTGGTGTGTAGTTGAGTGGAGTAGTAGGGTCAGAATTAAAATGATACCACCTCCCTCAACTGGCAGCCGTTGGGCGATCCGTGGCCCCCACCGCCCTCTCAATCCCTGGGGCATAGGGTTGTTGAGACATGTGGTTGGTGTATGCCTCTAGATGGAGGCCCCCAGGACTGTTGAGACATGTGGTTGGTGTATGCCTCTAGATGGAGGCCCACCAGGGATTGAGAGGGCGGTGGGGGCCACCACGGATCGCCGAACGGCTGCCAGTTGAGGGAGGTAGTATCATTTTAATTCCGACCCTACTACTAGGCAAAATGATACCACCGCCCTCAATTGGCAGCCGTTCGGCGATCCGTGGCCCCCACCGCCCTCTCAATCCCTGGGCATATGAATTTGAAACATGTGATCGTGGTTGCTGTATGCCTCTAGATGGAGATGGGACTGTGTAGGCTCAGACAAACACGTAGTCTCTGCCAGAGTCGCATCGGCATGATGGGACCACCCATAGTGTCTTCCATCTACCTTGACAACGCTCACCTGGTAGGATGCTAAAGTGATTAGCATTTGAACCATGGCAGACTCTGGCATGTTCACATGTTACACAGAGAATCTGGTGCTGAGCAGGTGTCTCCAGCAGACAACCACGTCCTACCCTCTCCACCCCATAGAAGTGGCAGACAGACTCGATCTCTTCACGTGGTTGAAAGTCGTCGTAAATGTTTCTCTGCAAGGGGTCGACCCAAGGATTGTACTGGGGGGTCATCCCGGAAGTGGGCCCACTTGGCATCTACTATCATGGCAGTCTCAGCGTCCTGTGCCACTGCTGTAGACGCCAGCACGAGCAGTATGATGAGAATCATGGCTATATATGAAGAGTTAAACTGAACAGAGTGAACCCCTCGAGAAATATCTGTACCAGATCTAGCCCTGTTCCATCCGGATCAATAGTGATCTTCATCCCCTCAGGGGCAGGGGCTAGCTGCTTCACTCTGCCGCCGGCTAAGAAACGTAGCTGTAGGACTATATGAGTCGTTTGCAGGCTAGTGAGTCCGACTCGCTGAAGCATTTTAACAGCACCCTTGGCTTTGGAGACATGTGACACAACATCTACCCGTAGGATGCCCTCCTGGAGGTTAACAGCTTCTTCTGGTCCATCGAATGGACGATGCAGCAGGAGCGTTCCACCTGTAACCCCGATCCGGTGACCCACCCTCGTCAGGGAGACACCTTCACCTATGTAGGTGAGGAAGGATGATCCCAGATTGTAGAGCTTTCCAACTGTCCCATCCCTTTTCACAACAGTGGAGAGGGGAGTAACCTCTATGTCAATGACTGCGGGAGGCCTATATAGTGGCAACCATGTTTGCCAGCCACCTCCAGGTCCAGCGCGGTACCACACTTCATCCTTCTCAAACATGAACTGCAGGTTTTTTGCCAGGGTCAATAGCAGACCATCATGGGTCATCGGCAGGGCATCGCTCAAATAGGGTTTGACCAGATGAAAGCTGAGGTCGTTATTTAGGGTGTTGATGTCTGCCACCTATGTATCCGAGAGCTCAATCAACGGCTCGAGGATGTACTTCCTCTTCGGGAAATCGTACCGAAACATGATCTTGTGGCCATCTGTGTTGCGACCCAGGCACTCCTTCAACACATCCTTGAGGTCTGTGAGCAGCTCCACCCCATCACCACCAGTGGGGTTAGGGGAGAATGCCTTTGAGTTTGCTTCGTACTGTAGGGCGAATGACTTACCATCGCTCTCTTTTACCTTGGCAGCATCAACTGCGTACACATCTGCCAGGTCAGTAAGACCAGTCGAGTGAGCAAATATGGGTTCCATAGCACGCTATAGGAGGGGTTTAAACAGGAGCTATAACCATGCCGATTGTCCGACTACTGCTCTCCGGTGATGAGAACGTAATCTCACCCTCTCTAGAGGGGAGACAGGTGGTACAGTACTGTGTAGAATGTGTCCTCTTCGAGGTTCTCCAGCAGGGCACAACATACATACACGCCGATGTGCTACATCAACCTCCGGGCAGTGCACACAGCAGCTCACTGGTAGAAGTCGGCCGGGACGTGATAGAGTATCTCCCAGGTGCCAACAGCAACCTATGGAAAGCTATCAGTCCTAGCCTGTTCACACCTGTAAACCACCTGTTTGCCAGCCCTCCATTAACATATATGCCAGCACGGATGGGATATCGGACGCCCATTTAGAGTTTACACTCTTATTACTCATTGACCCTACGACAACATGATATCATACCAGGAATATCGGACCTTTGCCGAGATGATGAAGAGCCAGCTACAGGGTTGCCCCTTCATGCCCCCTGCACAGATAAAGGCCTTAAACGAACAGATGCTTACACTGCAACAAGAAGGAGAGCGACTACAGCGGGAGAGCTGGTATCGACAAAACGCGAGCATTGCAAGGAGGCGAAGGAACAGTGAAGGTTTCTGATACTGGCAGGCCCTCCTGGAGGAGAGTAAGCGGGATGCAGGAGTCTTGACAGACGACGATGGGCCAGATGTCTTCACATACGACGATGAGCCAGGTGTCTTCACAGACGAGGATGAGCCAGATGCCATACAGTGGGAAGAGGAGATGGCGCAGAAGTGTAAGACCAAGAAAGCCATCCAGCGGCGGACCTACTATCTTGGTCATAAGCTGAAGTTCCAGATGTCATGTCTCAGAAAGCTACTGGCACCCGACATAGTGCTGGATGACCACTGTCTAAGGGACATCTGTCTCGACACCAGCAAGCTGGTACGGTTCGCCAGGCTCTCCAAAATGAACACTTCTATGACTCATGAGCAGATTCTGCAGGTGATGCCGTTTAATCCTCCAGATATACTATGGCAAAATCAGAGTGCCGGAAGCAACCAGAACTATACCCCTCCCTGAGTGCTGACGAGGGTGGTACCATCCATGGCTGGCGATCCAGAAGATAGATACCATCAGGCAGAATCTCGTCCATGAGGCAAAAAAGTACAGCAGAACGAGCAGGCGATATAAGACAGCCTACAACGTCCTCGCGTGTACAACTACTGCTGCGGGTGTGATTGGAGCCAGTGCTGGTGTGGCAGCTGTGGCCACTCTCGCTACAGGGGTGGGTGCCATCGTCGCCATCCCACTGGGTGGCGTGACACTAGCCGCCACTGTCTTGGCCACGGGCTTGGGGTGGGGCAGCGGCAGATCACAAGGAGGTTGGAGAAGCATGCTAAGTATGTGACACTGGCACAGAGTATGCTACGGACAATTGACGAGTCTGTCAGCAAATCTCTCGAGGATGGCCAGGTCACCGATGAAGAGTACCACCATATATTGAAGGTCAAAGCCCTGTAATGCATGGAGAAACCTAAAGTGCGACAGCAAAACCTCAAAGGCTCCAGTGGGCGGGTTGATATGGAGGAGCTAAAAAACGATGTTACGGCAAGGTCGCCTCGCTGGTCTCTGGAGTCGAGACAACTACAAATAGTGTGCTGCCTGTACGGCAGCTTTAAGAACACCAGTATAGATGGCCTTCCCACTGATCCTCACGACAGTCATCCGGAGCCCCTCCTGGGTACACCTTTGACTGGCCTGAGAGGTCTACTGGATGATATACCAGAGCTAACACCGTTCTCCATCACAGTGGATGGACGGTCCCGAACCAGCTTCTCCATCAACCCAAGACCACTGACCAACCACCCCATCACCATCAAGGATGCGAAGCGAGCTCATACTTGGATGGCTGCTCCAAGCCTCTCATACTGGAATCAACAGCTGAACTTTGCCGTGTGGTGTGCCATGGCAGGATGTGGAGTAAGTTCCACCCTGCTTCACTCCTATTCTGGTACTTCTGAAGCTGTGCTCATTGCCAGCTGTCTCAGATTCCATGTGTACTTCATGGTGCAACGAATCCTCCATGAGCTGGGTGCAAGCCTCCCTGATACAAACAACTTCGACCCACAGCTCAACAGTCATAGCGTCTCAGCGGCCAGCAGACTGTAGAGAGAGTTCAGCGCTATCGGTGACATGCTGGTGAAAACAGCGGTCGAGGGGTTATGTACGGTGATCCGAGACGTGGACTACTCAGGATTCCCTTATCGAACACCCCGACGAGTAGGCTGTCGGAAGACTGCAACATTCTCATTCGATCCAGACTCCGAACCTGGAGCGCTGGTGCAAAATATGCACATCACTGGCTTGCGGCAGGACTATCCAGATGTGTGGAAGTACTTTGTCCCACACACCACCTCAGGCCTCACACCAGCAGGGATCGTTCGGATCAACCAGTCCCTGGAAACACTGTGCTACTGCCTCCTTACAGCACAGACCAAGTTGCATCATTCCATAGATGGTGTCAGCGGAGCAGAGGTCCAGGCCATGTTCATCAGTCTCGTTGAGGACATGAGCATCGTGGCAGACCCCAGTAGTCTTATTGCTAAGTTCCAGCAGGGGTTGCAGAAGGCCCGTCGCAAACTTGACTTTGCTATTTCACTACAGCTACGGTTGATTCCAAGCAAGGTGATCGTGAACATCGAGGACCTCCAAGTCAGGGGATATAACAACAAGATAGTCGAGGGGAGTTCCCCCGGTGTCCACTTCGGCTTCAACACTGATATCAATGCACCTATGCGTAGTATGGCACATACAGTCGTTCCGACCCTGACACTGCAGCCAGTCAACACGATGCTTCCCATGGCAGCTCCGACCCCGAGACTGCAGCCAGTCGACATGACACTGCTTCCCATGGTAGCGCTATGAGTGGTGTCAGGCCTAGCTATCGTGGTGCTCGGGATCAGCCTACTCCGCCGCTAGCAAATCAGCTATAAGACTGTCCTGACTCTCTACAGTGGCAGTGGGGACCAAGGTGAGACACTGAACCAGCTTGGCATGCCCTACAGCCCCTATACACGCTGCCAACATGCACATCCAAGGGCTGGATGGTTCCGCAGCGCATCCTTTTTCCAGCTTGTAGTATCGCAGAGCCTTGTTCAGCTCTGAGTCAGGTGAGGCCATGGCGGTCTGCAACTGCTGGAACACATCTGACAGATACTCCCGATCCTTGTAGAAACCTGTATCTCACAGGAGCTGCTCGACGATACTCCCACCCATGATAAGGTATTCAAGGAAGCAGATCTGTCCCTTACCAAATCCTAGATAGAGCTTCACAGCTGTCAGCTCCTCTGTCAGCTGAGCACCAGAGAGCTGAGCAAGCTCATCTGGTGTCTTCTTCTTGTAGTCCTTGAACTCCCTCCAGAAGACATCATAGTACTTCTCACATAGCGTGAGCCCGGACATGTTTAAGATGTCTCAATAGAGAGATGAATGTTCTAGAGTACCAACCCGGACACCTGGCAGATGCAGACTGGGAAGCTCTTATTAGCTCTCTCGACAGACGATGCAGACATTTAACCACGTTGTCTACTCAGTGCTTAAACAATGACGTCAACGGTACAGATCATGAAGCAACTGCCCGAGAGCCAGGCTAGTCTTCAGAAGGTGGAGAACCTGCTGCGAACCAAGACACAGAAGTTACTGACCAAAGCAAAACCACTGGCAGTCCATGTCGCCAGTAACGTTGTGGCGAATGTGGCCGTGATGAAGATGACAGGTGGAAATGAGGTTCTTCCTGCTGCCACTGCAGCTGTCCTCGCTACAGTTGTGAGTGGGGTGGCCGGGCACTGTCTCGGAATAACTCGCCCCATCCCAAAGATCGCCCTGAGTGGTGCCGCCTACACTGCTGCCACCAAGATCATGGGTGAACGTGTTACACTAATGGAGGCCGCGGTTCTAGGGCTAGCAACGAGTGCAATGGCTGAGATCATCGTCGCCTACGTTTAAAACCTCTGAATAGTGAGAGATGGATCGCGAGGGTCCTGCAGCATATGAGGCATGGCGTGACGGAGGGCGGTGTGTAGCCCATAGTCGAGCACACGGACTGAGGATTGCCAATGCCTGGGCATGGTGGACCGCCCACAAGGTGTGCCCCTGCAGAGAGGGCCAGTACCCTGAGCACTGCTACCTATTCCCTTGGCCGATTGCGTGGTCTTCCTATGCCCAACTATTTCACTGGGGGTATGACTAGTAGGTTTAAGCCGTCTGTATATAGCACTATGACTCTGTCACTCACAGACCTAGAAAGAAAAGAGCTAGGCGATCTGGCTTACTTGGGCGAGGCACACCTTGGTTCAGAGGACACTGTTGCCCCTATCTCCTTCCTAGACTTCGAAGAGAAGGGAGATCCGAGGTACGATCCCAGCCCGAGATCTCATCGGGAACACTTATACGGTAGGACAATCGGCCATTAACAAGGCCAAGACTGTATACAAGGAGATGGGCATCAAGGAGGGGGCGACGATGCAAGGTATGCTCAGAGTCGATGAGGCTGGAGCCGTCATGGTGATGGCTGAGTCCTTTGCACAGAACATGGTTAAGGATCTCCTGAAATCGCGGAGCTCATTCCAACAGGATGGAGAGAATCTCAAGATAGGCACCATCAGGCTGAGCCATATCACTGTTGATGGCGCAGTGGGTGCTACTGCCAGCCTCCAGCTACCAGAGGTGAAGAAGTCAGGGTTCTTTGGTTTGCCATTTAAGACCACGGGATAGTCATGGCTTCCCGTGCATGTATCATACAGATACTGGATGTACTAGACACTGTGGGTGCTGACACAGGCCCTCTACGCTATCTTCTCAGCTGCTGCTGTGATTTCAAACTTGACACCTCCATTGCATCCTTTGTATCCGCTGGAGGTGCAGGAGTCCCTGCTCTGCAGACGAAAGAGTTGGTGTAGGAAGTACTGCCGTTTAGTCTCCCAGATATAGACGAGGCTATGGCCGACCAAGTGCTAACCATCCTCCACATGCATGTCTGTACCATTTGACAGTAGGCTGGCTGAAGCTGGCCAGGTGGTGCTGATCATTGCCCCGTCAGGACATAGGAAAAACATCTTGCTGCGGGCTCTCCTGGCCGAACATCTACACTCTCAATACATCCTTCTGGTGTCTGACTCCGCTGCTGAGGTGGTTGACAGTAATGATCAATGGTACAATGGCCCAATCACCAAGACGCAGAACCTGCAAGCACTGATGGAGAAGCTGCTGGCAGCACGACTGACAGAACCACTTGTTCTAGTTATCGATGACCCTGCAATGGACCAGAAGACAGTCACCTACCTCAGCAACATCACCAGGCGCATCCAGCACACAAAGATAGCTGTCTTCATCCTCTTTCAGAAGTACACCCGCAAGATCTCACCGGACATGTCTCAGCAACAAGGAGACAGGTGAGCTGTCATACTTCAAGCCATCTCTGGAAAAGGTGCAGACCGTCATCTACAAGCTGAATCCAGCCAGGAAACTAGCCTGCTCTACGCGTCATCGCTGACAGACTGTCGGCTGCAACTTTTTTTCATTCATCAGAAGGCTGAGGAACTTCGTCCGCGGTCTCCGCTACTTCGTCAGATGCATGAGGACCTTCGTCAGAAGCTTGAGGAACTTCGTCAGAAGATACTTCATCAGTTTCATACTGTCGGCGAAACTCTACCCACTGAGGGTCCTTGTCTGGGACTCTCTTCTTCTGGAACTTCTCACGGAAGACCCACTTTAGCCATGTGCGACTAGCATCTGACTTGCGAGTGGATTTGATGAGGTAGTCCTGGTAGTTATCTGGGAATTTCGTAAATGCTGGCAGAGTACTGGCCAATCTCCTGCACCCTCTTTCGTTGAAGATGTGCTCAACAGCCTCATTGCGGCCAACAGTGACCCCCTCATTGCAGCCAACATTGAACCCCTCCTGAGTACTGCATGACCAGTGTCATGGCTCTCTGCTACAGTGGCACCGACCTCCTCCCTGAAGTAGTTATTTGCTCCAGACTGGAGGCTATCCAGCATCTTTCGCCCTTCCTGGCTATGGAGGCTAAATACGGCAGCCCACTTCCCGACCATTAGTAGGTCTTTGGGTTCGACCCTCGCCCTTTGGATAGCTAGAATAACAGGACTGTTGGTTTGGGCCACAGGTAGGTTGAGTGCCCTGCCCTGGGTACTGTCAAACTTCCGGTAGAGTATCCGAGTCAGGAGTTCTTTTGTACTACGAGCTGGCGCTCCTTCCTCTATGGCGGCCATTATCTCCACATCAGACGGAGGTGTGACCTCGGCTCACTCGTGGATAATGTTGATGTCACGAAGCAGTCCGCGGACCCTGTCACAGTGGGACTGTGCATGCCATGGCTGTTGTGCTGACTGTCATGCCGACTTGTCCTGCTGCCTATAGACAATCTGAACTTTACCGAACATGGCAGCCATTTAAAACCTCTATATACCCAGACCTTAAACATGCTGCAGTATGTGCAACATCCAGATGGGGCCATTGAACCCACGACATCGCACCGCACTGATCCTCGGAAGGACAGCCTGATGGTCATTCAACCCTGTATACACAATGAGAACCCGTTATCCGCTGCTGGGAAGTACATCGACTTTGCAATCTCGGTACAGATCCACGAGATCAAGAGCATGACACTCGAGTTCAAACTTCAGAGCACAACAGAATGGATGATAGAGCTCCCGCAGGTTCTGAACAGGTGGGAGATCGTGCAGAGCAACAGCACCATGGACACCACCTATGTGAACGATGAGTACTGAGTCCTAGGTCCGCTGGCTCGTTGACCAACCTTCTATGCGAAGGGAAAGGGGTACTATGCTGTGGGGTGCAATGATGGGTTCACAGAATTCGAACTACAGGTAGGTGTCGAGATGCCCATGGCAGTTCCACTCTTAACCCTCCTCGAGAACACACACGTGAATCCGGCTGCCATGCAGGATACATTGTTCCTCCGGGTGTACACTGAGCAGCTCGCAGATGTGACGATGAATGCTCCAAGACTTCATGTCTGGCATGACGAGAATGATGCGGAGCTGAAGCAGACGGGTTCCAAACAGCGGATCGTGCATGCGGAGCGAGAACACCAGCAGGTCCAAGCCACACCTAGCCAACGGGTAGAGCTGACATTGCATCGTGGCATATCGGACTGTGTCGCTGTTGCGGTCCTGGTTCATAATGAAGGAGTCATCCAGCAGGTGGATACGCTAGACGACTTCAAGCTTGTGGTTGCTGGGACCAATGTTCTTGGTGAGGTACGCGAGCTGGCTGATTGCCAACTTTACAGACAGAGAACTAAGTCATATGCACTTCTGCGACTAACCAGTGGAAGTGACGACCTCGAGTCGGCACTCGAGGGCCGTCACGACCTCGGGGGCAGGGACATCCCACCTAATCATGGCAACCAGCTCAGCTTCAACATCGGAAATCTCATAGCTGGGACTCGCTCATTAGGTGTGACAGTACTTTAATTGGCTATGCTAAGGTATGCGTGTCGAACACATCAGGTATTCAGCTTGAGCGTGTGTAGAGCATGACTCCTCTCATCACAGCTGCAGCTTCCACCACTGCTATAAGCTCTGCTGTCTTCTGACCTGTCGATGCTTCATAGTCAAGTGTTGGCTCAGATATCTTTACAGCCTCGTAGTACTCATCGAGACTCTCATCTGCCTCTTTTATGCTCTGGTTGGCCTGAGCTCAGAGCTGTCGTCGGCATGCCTCCCTCTGGCGCATATGCTCGAGTGCTTTGCTGTACTCAAACTTCTCCTTAGATAGCTTCTCCATCGCCTGGTTATGACGCTCATGCTCGACCTCTACTGCCTTCTTGTCGGTGAAGCTGAGTCCCCAGTTTGCTAAGGCAAACATGCCCGTATTCAAGCTTGCGGATGCCATGCTATAGACTACAGTTTAAAGCTACTATATAGCTGCCCCCAGCGACGGATCCCCAGAGCGATGTATGAACCAGAGGCTGATCCAGTCGAGGATATAGATGATGAGGCCTATGAGGAGGACTATGACGAGGAGGATTATGATGCAGACTACGATGTCGGTGGTGAGTATGATGATGTAGAGCTTGAATCCCGCAAGCTAGTACACAGAGTGAAAGGAATCTATCGCACTTACGTAAAAGGTTCTATCGGTCCGCTGGCAGCAGTTGGGGCTCTGATCACTCTGTTCACAACGAAGGCTGGCGAGACAGTCCGCAAGATCGCCAACAATGCTCTCCATGGTGTGGCGAAGATTTCTGAAGCCATACCAGCCATCGCCTCAGGAGTAGGTACGTTTTTCGGAGTCGCAGGCCCTTGGCTACTGTACGTTGCCATAGCGCTCATGGCCATCTGGGCCGCCGAACATTTAAGCCATACTATATAAGGATGGCGTCTCTGTACAACCTGGTCGAGTCCCGTTAACTTCCGAGGGTTGGTCGATAAACTACCGTTCAGTAAGGATCCAGCAGAGATTAGACGCCAGTGTATGGAGGTGTTTGAGGAGGTCTTCAGTGATGGTCGAATGAATGATGGCCATCTGCATGTCTGTTTAGAGTTCACCCAGGCCGTGCGTGACAGTTCCATCTTTCTTGAGGAACTCTACTATCAGCCTGGTGGATATTACCGTGAGCCCCCTCAACTACTCGAGGCTGCACGTCGCAAGGGCCACAACTTCACATTGGAGACAGTTAGCCAGTGGCTCAGCCGCCAGGTGATGTGGCAGATATACAGACCTCGTCCACGGCACATCAGGCATGCCCCTTTCGATGAAACTTTCCCGAACAGAGTTCACCAGGCAGATGTTCTATTCCTTCCACACAACTTGGTTGGTCGTAAGAACTACAAATATGCCCTCACCATCGTCGATGTCGCCAGCAGGTACAGAGCGGCAGTACCGCTCACAGACAAGTCAGCTGGCCAGATGGCCCAGGCATTCCAGGGTGTCTACGAGGCTTCGGAAAATCCCCTCCAGTGGCCGGAATTGTTGCAGGTGGATGAAGGTAAGGAGTTCAGAGGTGAGACTGCAGCTCTCATGCGGAAACATGGTGTGGCAGTTAGGTTAGGCGAGGTAGGGCATCACCGTGCCCAGGCTATCATTGAGCAGTGGAATCGGACACTGGCAGAGAGACTATTCCCACACCAATACGCCCAGGAAATGGCCGCGCCGAGTGAACGTTCTAGAGTATGGGTGAGAGGGCTGCCTGCTGTGGTGGAGCGATCCAATGACGAGGTTACTAGGCTGATCGGGAAGAAGCCGGTAGAGGCTCTCAGATACTCTGCTGTTGCCAGTCACAGCTCTAGAGGCGCGAACAAGGGAGAGGAGTGCCTACCACCTGATGCTCTGGTTCGGTACCTGTATGAGCCTGGTGAGCTGGAAGCTGGTCAACGGCGTGCAACAGATCCTAACTTGTCGATAGATGTTCACAGGCTTGAGAGGTATGTGGAGGCAGAGGGGCAGCCTGCACTGTACTACCTGGCATGCCAGCACGGAGTGCCTAGGCGACAATTTGTCATAGAAGAGCTTCAGCTAGTTCCTGCAGACACACAGCTACCACCACCTAGGGTGCTAACATGATACTCGATGGGCTCAGTATGGACACCATCTGGCAGCACATGGCGCTTATCATAGTAAGCAGAGAGTCCGAGTTTTTCCTGCTCATATGTCACCATACCCTGGTTGCACAGGCTTAGGCCTCGCTTTTAAGCTCTGTCCACCCTGCCATGACGGGCGCTGTAGAACCTCTGCCAAGAGACCTCATTCTGCCACTTTGACATTCCCTTAGCCGAGCAGTTACTTGCAGCTTTGCTCTCCACGTAGTAGCATTTGGAGCAGAGAGCGATACCACAAGAGCCTTCGAACTCGAGCTTGAACAGTCCCGGAGTCCATCCAGACCATTTGTCCCAAGCTAGCCAGTCCCGCTTATGATCCTGGTACTCTGCTCACATCTCAGGGTGAATGACGGCGTCGAGGTTGGAGCCTGCTATAGCGATATACGCGGAGTCAGTATCCATCTGCAGGTACTCAAAGCTGTCACGAGCTACGTAGCAATCAAGGAAGTCATTGTAGAACTCCAGCATTGGCAGCTTCACGAGCTCATAAACGGCTATCCCCACCTGGAGGGCCTTCGAATAGTGATTCTCGGCTTGCGACTCTGGAGCTTGTATGACTCACTGATCTCCTTGAGCCATACACTATGCAGGGCCATGTCTACCATGCGTTCGTCCTTTGTGAAGCTGGTGTTGCTATGACGTTCTAGGGCCTCGATGAGCTTCCCGTAGGCACTGATGCCGAGGAGTTTGAAGACATCTGCCAAGAGTGCTTTGCTCTTATCTACATCTCCCGAGCGGCAGGCCTCCGTAACATTCTCCACGAACCACTTGAATGGGCGCTTGGCCTCATAGTCTATGGTGCGGTATACAGCAGTGATCTCCAGGCCATTGGTTATATACCACTTGAGTGTCGGGGCATACAGCAGCTGCTTCTTGCCAGAGAGGGCACTGACCAGCTTCTGGGTGGTGGGACGCTTCCTCCCTATTCGCCCTAGATATGTCAGCATCTCAGAAGAGATTGCCTCTACCGGGATCTCGCAGTTATAGAAGAGAGGAGGCATTTCCTCGAACTTTGCCCACAGAGCCTTTGGGACCTCTATATCCACCTCAGCAAACCCAAACCAGCTGTTTGCTAGGAGAGCCTCCTTAAAGCTAACTAAACCACTAGCACCGGATCAATGGAACACTGTCTCCTTACCACATGGCATCTCTTTGGCCATCATTGACAGGTAGAGAGCATTTGCGTCGTAGCCGAGTAGCCGTTGGCAGATACGCTCACTCTGGCGGATTCGAGTCACACTAGCCTTGTGGTATCTAGTGAACATGATGCTGGGACCTCAAACAACAGCACCCTTCAGCATCTCGTAGGCTTCCTTGCCCGGTGAATAGAGGCTAACATCCGGCATGTGCTGAGCAGTACTGCAGTGACACACCTGGGAGAGACACCGCATGTTTGAGGATGTCTATTGTCCCACATCTGCTCTAGGGCTTCGATGAATGGACTGACGTCCAGGTTGTTGTAGTATCGCAGCCAGTTGGCAAATGTCCGCATTCCATGCTCACTGAATGTCTGGTTACACTGTTCCCACTCTGATCGTGTCAAGAGGTAGCCACCCTTGAGCTTAGATGTCCATGCTGAGTAGTCAGGAAGCCCTGGATAGTTGAGCTTCTCATGTGTGTCAAACCATTCATATGGGAACCAGCTCTTCTGCTATGTACACCCATAGGCTTTGACCCATAACTTGTACGAGACTCCTGGGCCGAGGTAATTCCACACATCGAGAAACCATAGCTCAGGTGTTATGAGGAACATGGTCAGACTAGCCTTCTTGGCGACTTTCACTGTACCTATACTGTCAGTCAGCTCATCGACAAAGTACTTCTTGATGAGGTTCAGGTCATACTGCCCAGAGTTGAACCCTAGTACAGGCACTTGGTCACACCACTCGTTGATCAGTCGCTGCTGTTTCCAGGTCTGTCAGTATGTACTGTGCCCTAACCCTTGTCCGGATTAGATATGCTCGCCGTTGGATCACCAGCATGAACTCTCTGATCAGTTCTTTACGGTCAGGATTGCAGAGGTGAGTGAGATCCCTCGTGGCGCCATCTAAGGAGCAGCTCACTCGTGGCGCCATCTAAGGAGCAGCCAACTGACACAGAGATAGGTATGTGAGTACTCTCGATCATGAGAGTCTCCGTAGGATGAGTCTTGATACCATCTAGGAGTGCTTCGAAGTCGTAAACTATGAAGTATGGGTATGGGACAGTCCGAACTAGTTTAGGAACACTTGGACAGTGTTTTATACAGCACTCCCACTGTACCACAATCATGCATGCAGATGCTCTCAGCTTCTCCTCTATCAGGACTGTCTTGCGGTATCTTTGTTCAGCATCCTGGGTTTTATGTGACTGTGCGAGTTGGTCTTGACATGATGTCATGCTTCTCGGATAACGGGTAAAGAGTAATTGTAGACATGTTTACCGTTTGCTAATAACACATAGCAAGATTTGAACCTGTGATTTTATAGTTTGCTAATAACACGAAACGAGGATTTGAACCAACGCATTAACTACCTCGACCATGTAAGCATTGGTAATTATAGCTGATAAGTTATGTGTTCTCACGTTGCTGTATTGCTGCGCTTATCAGTCACTCTAGATCTTGACGTCCCTTCGAGATAATGCAGTAACAGCAATTTTACAACTCACGCTCAGAGATAAGATTACTAAGAGGCAAGATTTTAGTGGTGTTGCGGTGGGTCAATCAATAGAGTTATTGAATTGTATAGGGTTCCAAGGCTGCAGACTGGTGTTCAAATCTGCTTAAAAGACCTCGCTAGAACTTACCTGAAATTTCGAAACTAGGTAAGACACTAGGGCCGGGGTAATATGACCAGGTTAGATAAAGACGAACCACGACACCCCCCAGTGTGGGGTCAAAGCACCACAGACACACACACACACACACACACACCAGCCAACTGGAATAGCAACATGCTGGGGTAGGAGATAGGTGGGATAGGATAGGTAGGATAGGTACATAGGTAGGATAGGTAGAAAAGTGGCTCACAGATAGAAAAACCTCCTCAGGATACCGGTCAGAATAGAGAGAAAGAGAGGCTGGCCACTAACCGGTATCCTGAGGAGGTTCTCCTGGACAGTGGGGTCCGCATGGGAGTTTTATATTCGCCACGGCGGTCCATGTTCGGGAGAACAGCAGTTCCCATCTCCATACACCCTATATTCGCCACAGCCTTCCATGTCCGGGAGAACGGAAGCTCTCATCTCCATACACCATCCACGAAAATCACATGTCTCAACAACCCTAAGTCCCCAGGGATTAAGAGGGCAGTGGGGGCCACGGGTCGCTGAATGGCTGCCAATTGAGGGCGGTGGTATCATTTTGCCTAGTAGTAGTGTCGGAATTAAAATGATACTACCTCCCTCAACTGGCAGCCGTTCGGCGATCCGTGGTGGCCTCCACCACCCTCTCAATCCCTGGGGGCATAGCTCCCATCTCCATCTAGAGGCATACACCAACCACATGTCTCAAGAACCCTATGCCCCAGGTATTGAGAGGGCGGTGGAGGCCACGGATCGCCGAACAGCTGCCAGTTGAGGGAGGTGGTATCATTTTAATTCCGACACTACTACTAGTGGTTTGGTTGGAAGCCTGACTGAAATTGGTAAAGTAGGTGGTTTGAGTTCAGGTGACTGTAAATATGTTTAAATAGTACCCTTTCCATGATTTTTCCCCAAACACTTAGAAGTGAGATCGGTCTATAATTTCATGGCTCTTGTCTATTTCCCTTCTTAAAGTGTGGGTTTATGTAAGCAGTTTTCCATTGGCTGGGGAAGGTACACGTCTGAGGCGATTTGTTAAAGAGGGTGGTAAGAGCTACAGCTAGTGTCTGTTGCACTGTCTTTAACACATGATTGATTGCGCGTAACAATGCGTAAATTGTTACTCATTAATCATACACATTGAATTGTTAATTTTAGTTATTGTTCGTCATGATGCATGCCCATAATAATGTTTTCTGTTTGTGTATATGGCAAATCCATATACACACTTTGTATAATAAGTATATGCATCATATGTTGTGATGCAAACGCATCTATGTATAGTTAAATTCAGTTTAGGTTAGCTACACTATATCAGTTCTACATTTGTCAGCTCAGATATTTTATAGGGTAGCTCAAACACACACACACACACACACACACACACACACACACACGCCCGCCCACCCGCCCGCCCGCCCGCCCGCACGCACGCACGCACGCACGCACGCACACACACACACACACACACACACACACACACACACATATATATATAGTTTTACTAGGCCAGCTGAGATATTTTGTAGGATAGCCCAGATATTGTAATTCTACATTAGGTCAGTTCAGATATTTTATATTAGGTCAACATATTATATATGACATATCTATGTATTTCATTTATTAAACATGTAACAATTACATGTTAAAATGATGCAATGATGCATTACTTTATAATGCATGACTCATGGATATTTATAATGTGCATTACTCTATAATGCAGAAGTCCTGCATATGACAACATATCTATATGCATTTAGCAAAGACTGCATATATCGTGCAGATGTATTTCTTGCGCTTACCATTTTTATAATGCGCAAACTAATTGATGCGTTAGTCATAGCACAAGATCATACAGATATTCTTTTTCCTCAGTATTACCCTGTTCCGTTTTAGGTTAATACAGATATTCGATTTGTAATAGGGATAGTGGTTTTCCAGCTTTCAGCAGTCCCTAAATTTGCGAATTCGCACCTGTTATATCTTATATATCTTTTTACTTAAACTGTAAAACCTGGTTGAAAAAACTGTAGGCCATATCTAATGTTACATTCAATTTCAATTTCAGGTAACACTTCCGGTAAATTCAAGTTAGATTATTTCTAGTACTTCTCTATTTTTCTATCTTTACTTAACAATTCGGCAATTCCAGCAATTCTGTCAGTTTTCTGCTGTGGCAGAAAACCACTGTCCTTAATAATAGTTAGGAAAGCTATGTTTAATATTTAATCCGTAACAATGGCTTCCCGTCCTGCAGCCGTTGATCGGCAACCAGACGTCCAGTTTTCCTGGACACTAACTTTCAAGATTCAATATTATTTATTTGCTTCTTTGATACCAATTTACATACTTTCAATACAGGTTGTCTGCCGAAGGCATTGCCTATACTGGTGGCGGACACCTAACACTAAACATACATATACAATTACACACACAGCTTAACATAGAATGTGAGACATACTTGTGAATGTACAGATACGGTACTGAGCTAAGTAGACATAGAAAAAAGAACAAACGATACAATACATCTATCTTTCCCTTTTAGTTATTGAGATTAGAGATTTATATTTGGAGGGGTGAGGGAGGGGTGGGGTGGGTGGAAGGAAGGGGATGGGGGTCATGCATGCTAATTACCCCAGCTCAACCCATAGGTTGCTATTTAGTAGTAGCACTTGTTGAGATGCGTCAGATTGAAGGAAGCAGTAGTCACGATAGCTGTAATAGTGCATTATGGTGTAGTAGTAGTAGTAGTAGTAGTAGTAGTAGTAGTAGCAGTAGTAGTAGTAGTAGTAGTAGTAGTAGTAGTAGTAGTAGTAGTAGTAGTAGGTGGTTGTTATGATAGTAGCTATGGCAATGATACAGGAGTGTGTGATCTTAGTTATCTTGGCATTGTGTTTTCCAGATCTAGTATGCTAGTTTTAATTATGTCTTTGTATGATTTTAGTGTTAGTATTTTTTCGCGTGTGTGTTTGTCTATACTATTCCATGCTTTGACGACACCAACTGAAATTCTACGTTTCCATGTGTCTGTTCGTGTGTATCTAATGTGGAGATCATGTTTGTTCCTAGTGTTATATGTGTGGATTTCGATGTTGGTTGCAAAGCTGTTGGTTATAGATTTAGGTAGGATTTTGTGATGAAAGGCTCTGGAAATGTTGATCATCTGTGACTTGCCTATGTCTGTGAGTTTAAGAAGTTTTTGTATTTTGAAGATGTTTTGACCCTTTGCTGTTTTTGAGAACATTTTAATGCATTTTTTCTGCATGCTTTGCAATTTTGTTAATTTGTTTTTTTGTGTGTTAGTCCAGATGGCATTGCAGTATGTTAGGTGTGGAAGGATCAATGTGGAATACAGGGTTTTAATGGTAGCTTGTGTTAGGTATGGCTTTAGTCTTTGAATGACCCCCATGCCTCTTGCTACTTTAGCTGTGACTACCTCAATTTGTTTGCCCCAGGTCAGGTTCTTGTCTAAATAAACTCCTAAGAATTTAGCAAGAGCAGCTTCTTCAATTTCTTTTTTATTAATATAGATTTTTGGAATACTATTGTTTCTTGATTGTCTAGACTTTGAAAATAGCATGCAGTTTGTTTTATCAACATTTAATGATAGCTTGTTTACTTTGAACCAGTTAATAATTTCTTCCATTTCTTTATTTACTCTTTCGTATAATAGATCTAAGTTTTTGGCTGAGCAAAAGGCATTGGTGTCATCGGCAAACAGTATTAGTGACAAATTGTGGCAAATTTTGGGCAAGTCATTCATATAGAATAAAAACAGCAGAGGGCCAAGAATTAACCCCTGAGGAACACCACAGGTTAATTTACTGTTTTCAGAGTAGGTTGCATTAAATAGCACGCATTGTGTTCTACCAGTTAAATAGCTCTGAAACCAGGCAAGTGCACATCCTCGGATTCCGTAATAGGCAAGTTTTCCTAATAATATATTGTGATTGATAGTATCAAAAGTTTTTGAAAGGTCCAAAAAGATGCCCAGTATATGTTCTTTCTTTTCAATTGGTTCAATTATTTTTTCTGTCATTTCAACTAGTGCGAGCATTGTTGAGTGTTTCTGGCGGAATCCATACTGTGAAGCATATAAAATTTCCTTTTTTTTCTAGATAATTGATTAATCTATTATACATTAATCGCTCCATTAATTTAGAGAAAAGTGGAAGTATTGAGACAGGCCTGTAATTTGTGAAGTTGGACGATCTTTTGCTTTATATATTGGAGTGACACATGCAGATTTTAGTCTTGATGGAAATATGCCTTGTACTAGTGATTGATTGCAGATATGGTTGAGTGGCGTTAGTAAATCAAATATGCAGTGTTTAAAAATGCTCCATTTAAACCCATCTACGCCAGCACTTTTCGCAGGATTAAGTGAATTAAGTATAGTGAAGATTTCTTCATTGTTAACAGGATAAGCAAAAAATGAAGAGGATTGATAAGCGGAAGTATCTGTGAGGTAATCACTGTATTTAATTCCTGAGGTAGATATGATTTTCTTTAAGAGATCTGGACCTATGTTAACAAAATATTGATTGAAACTGTTTGCAATTTCATTGTTATCCGTGATTACCTTATTGTTGTAGAGAAACTGGGTCTGTTGTGCTTTTCTATTGTTTTTGTTCAAAAGTGATTGTATGATTTTCCATGTTTCATTTATATCAATTTTATATCAACTTTAGCAGTTGAGCGTCAATGGCCAAGCACTTGTATTATAAGTTGGCTATTTATTTAATATTTTTTATTTTGCAAAAAAATTTTTTTTAGGGAGTAATTGAGACCTCCAGATTTTCTAGATATAGGAAGCCTCATTTTAAGAATGGATAGGAATGTGGAACTGGCGGTATCCCGCAATCTGGGAATTTGCGTTTTGCGTCTGCCAGGCTAGCTGATTCCCGCCATTTCTACAGATGCCCAGCAGTCATACCTTGGAATCTGAAATACGAGCACCTGCTGCCGGTTGCCTGTGCGATTCGAGACCCCTGTTGGTGAGTACCACTATAATGTACTAGTAGTATTACTAGCTAGTTCTCCTACTCTGGTCAGCAATCGACATCCGCAATCACATTGTTTTTGTAAGCCCTCGGACGGCCATCCAGGGGCAACTAAATGAATAGAAGAGACTTCCTCACTACCAACTCTACAGAGGAGCCTTCCCACGGATGGGCCTCACGGCCCAGATGTAATCTCTACAGCATGTAGAACAAGTGGTGATTCTTGGTGGATAACTCATCAGATCTTCCGGACCACGCTGAAAAGTGGTATTCAAACTTCCGCGCAGCATGTCGTGTGTTTAATTTAACAAGTTTTTGTAAGCCCTCGGAAGGTCATCCGAGGGCAACTAAATAAATAAGAAGGACTCCCTATCTGGAACAACTTACAGAGGAGCTTCCCTGCAGATGGGCCATGCGACCTGATGTAAATTCTACAGGATGTAGAGCCACGGTGATTCTTGGTGGATAACTCGCTGGATCTTCCGGACCATGCTGAAAAGTGGTATTAAACTTTCACGCAGAATGTTGTGTGTTTAATTAACTTTTAGGCCACAGTCTGGTGGGACTCTGCCTGGTACACCACAAGAGCTATGCGACGTATCATGTACGTGGTACCCAGCTATGTACATGCATTGTTTTATTACAACTGTAGCCCTCTATGTTACGGACAACTTTCAAACTTCCGTTACCGGATGGACACTTTTTAACATACTGTTTAAATTATTATATTAGTTGTTATGACTATCTAGTGGACATCCATCTACAGTCGTTCTTCTTCACCATCTTGAGAGTGAGCCGCATCAACAGTTCACCTGCGGAGATTTCCCAGCAACTTCAGAATCGTGCCATCTCGCGTTCCTCATCTGTAACGCAGGATCTACAGTGATTTATGAACTTTTTCCATACCGATGACCAATAGGCACTCAAGTAGCTATACTGTTGTACTATTATATTTATTCATTCATTCCGTTATAGGTACTGATGACTAATAGGTACCTCCCCGATCGTCTCAGACCACTTTTTATAGTTTATATCTTTTTAACTGTAAATATTATCCTTATTTTTGTGCTTACAACTAACGAGCACCTCAAGGTCCAATGACCTGATTTACTGTTGACACTGTGATAGTTAGTTAAGTATATGGCAAGCAGCCATTCTAGTTATTTTGTTTTGTTTATATATAAAAACGCTAGGCTATACTATACAGCAACATTATATCTGCATCACTATTCCCCAGCATCAATTTTACACTGAGGTCACTGTTCGTGCTCACATTGCTCGAGCCTGACATGTGATCGACTAAACCTGGCTATTCCAGCTCGATAGGATATGTTTAAAGTAGTTAAGGACAATCTCTCTGTAGGAGACATTTGTGTACGCCTCCTTTCCGGTTGTAGCGGGTATGTAACACTGCACACTGGCTAGATTGTGTAAAATTGGCCAAATACCTTAGGGCCTCTTATTATATTGAGTGATTATCTCTTTCTAGGCTCCTCCAGCCGCAAGGCTTAATAATTGTCTGGAACTACCATCGACACGTTGGCATGCTCTGACTCTGAGAAACTATTGGGGTTTCCGACCGGTAAAGACCAAAGTGTCGATTTCGCATACATCCCCCTCTGTATCTTCGGATACCAGTTAGCTTAGATAACCCCACCAAAGTAGGAAGCACTGCGCAAAGATATATATATATATATATATATATATATATATATATATATATATATATATATATATATATATATATATATATATATATATATAGCGCGGCTGGTCTGGGTTTTTGTGGTAGTGTATAAATGCTGGTGAGAATTGCAATTGCTAGAATAACAGGTCTGAATATCACTGATTGACCTCGACCACCGATAGATATTTGACCCAATGTGAAAGTTGAATATTTGTCAGTGTCAGTATTGATCCCAGATGTTAGACTTTGTCTCAACCTCACATGTACCCTCTCACTCAGAACGTCTTAGGTTGGGCTGACACAGATCTTTAGAGCGGCACTGAGTCATGGAGATTGATTGGTAAAACGTACATGCATGTACTCATCAATACAATAGCATTAACTATAGTATCCCTTTAAACATGCTGTAATGGTGATGAAATTATAACTGCCTGCTAACACACTCCTTTCAAATAAACGTCCAGTCAATAGAATATGCCAATTAATCAATAAATGCTATTAGCATAACCCTATTCCTTTAAAGCGACTGCGTTGCTTTAATTTGATAGACAACATCCTGTCTATCACCCTGTGCCTGAAACGAGGTCACACACAGTGCCCTAGCTGTTGTGGTACATGAGAAACTCCAGCTGTTTCTCATTGTCAGAACAGCGCTGCTTGCATAGAGATGCGTGAGGTGGTTGTTGTAAGCTGATATTGCATGAGCATTAGAAACACCAGGAGCAACGTGTTAGCTGCGACGGACTGGTCACCTAATTTAAGGATGGACAATTAATTCATGGATTCGAATAAGAAGCGATGGATTTAAATAACCGACATGGACAATGTATTCTCCAACAAATACTGAATAGCTATCAGCTGACGCACGACTGACAGCAACTGTCAAATGGAATGGATTACATAATAGTGATGGTAAGTAGGTAGGCTAATCAGTACTAATTTAATGTTATCTGATAAGTTTACAAGCTTCTAAGCTTTAGAAGTTAGCCTCAATATGCCACTGAAATAGTATCACAAGAGTGCAATCAGTTGAACGAATGCACGTAGCAATCCAGACGTATAGATAGCAACGCCAATATAATTCTTGGAGGGAGGAAGTGTGCGTGAATCAAACGGAACCTCTGTCCCAGATAGCAGACGAATTATGACGACACTAATGGCTATAGTGTATGGATGACCAATCAATCCTGATTGGTCGTCGTGGATCATAGATGGGTGAATAAGTTAGGCCAGTTGATGTTAATGATAATCTAATGCCGTTAGCTTGCACAGGCACACGACCAATCGATCCCGATTGTTGGTCACTTTTGACAGTCAGTGGTCGCCTTTCCAAGATGGCTCCTGGTTTATTTAGAATGAACCAGTACAAAGTAAACAAACGCCCAATCCTGGTCGTTGGTCACATCTGATTGTGGTTATTTATCCAAGCAATTGGTATCAAATTCAGTAGTGATAATCAATCCCAAGTGTCGTGTAATAAATGACCAATGCTGATCGTTGGTCGTATCCGATATGATTGCTTGTCCAAGCAAAATGGGACCAAATTCAGCAGTAAAATTGACCAAGTTTCAATGTAGATAACGACCCATTTTGGTCGTTGGTCGCTTCTGATTGTAATTGCTTTTCCAAGCAATTGCCAACCCAGAAGTAAATACGTTGTCAAACACAATACTAGTTAATTCTGGTCACCTTGATGAGATAATGTTTTGGTCGCTTCTTTGAGTCTTAAGTTGCTCGCTTATTTGCTCGAGTATCCACAAATTCGGTGGTCGTGAAACCAGCGTGAAAAATCTGAGGAGCAGACGTCCTTACATACCCTCGGGAGCGACCAAGCAACCTCTTTGGTCATTTTCGGGGAATCCCATTGGCCTAGATTCCAGCTACAATCAAATTCCTATGATGTAATCAGGATAAAGGCTCACGTACATGCGCATCCGGGTTACGGTAAAAGGGAAACCTCTGCAAATGGCCACGGAATTTAATAACCATCTTTCAATGACTTTTCAATTTCTACGGCTGTTTCCTGTGCATTTTGTACTTGTCATGATAAATTATGAAGTGGACACAATTCGTAGCCATTAACTCAATGTAGCGCCTGGTAAGCTATGTGGTTTACATTCCATGACATGTCCTACCACTATTGTTACCAGACTTCGTAGGTCTGTAAATTCTCGTCTCCAGTCACAACCGTGACATTAGTCCCTCCTCCGAGAAAAGGTTCGTCCAGAACTGGAAACAAGTAACAACATGTTGTTGCCTATTCTGGACCTGGATCTGTCAGAAGTCATTGCTTTCATAGACAGTACCGTCTTCCAACAGCCTCCAGCCCCTACGGATTCTCTATTTGATGATGTGTCAATTTTGAACATTTCTTTTTTATCACCTGACCTAATTTAGGTCACAATAAACTTCTTTAGAAGTCTTCAAACTTACGATATAACAATATCCTGCGATCACAATCATAGTTTTGTAACTTTTATGTATATACAGCATGATGAATAAGTGAATGAATATCATTTCTATTATTCCAGCCCACAGCTCAGAACCTTAAAAAGTCAACCCTGACACCACCTTGGTGACCATTCTGGTCATGAATCCATCGAAGGACATAACTATTCAGGACAGTGACAGCTCCTGACAGACACATGATCAGAATAGCACCAAGGCACCAAAATGTCTCTGAATCCAGACAATAACGCAATTCCATACATATAATGACCTTGCCCAACAGTGTATGTGCACTATCAGTTTAATCATTGACCTTATTCAAATGTTCAGACCATGACAGACCAATTGACCAATAGGTTAATAATTGGACAGATCGATAATTGTCCAGACTAACAGATAAATAGATCGACTGACAGTCTGGTACACTCGTTGTATGCAGCAACTGACAATCAACACTATCAATAGAGTCGATTGCCACAGGACTAGGAATTACCCTGTCATACCACAGAACTCATTTTCCTACTTAGTAAAAAGAATACTATCTGACAGCTAACTGATGACTACCTAGGAACAGGAACTGATGTGAACTATTGCCCGTTAGCAACAGCTACAGGTCATATCAGCTTTGTTACCCAATTAGTCATCAGTTTGGTCAGTTCCTGAAAAATTATTAACTTCTGAGATCGGTAGTAAGACCTGTCAATTCCTAGAAGTAACTGTACATCGATACTACAATAATAATTATATATTACCTATCCTGCTGAACTACTCCCCTCTATCATAACAACTCATAACACCATGCTGGTATCTTTCCGGGGCTGGAGGCTGTTGGAAGACGGTACTGTCTATGAAAGCAATGACTTCTGACAGATCCAGGTCCAGAATAGGCAACAACATGTTGAGAGAAGTGTACTGTTCTCAGCAGAACAGTGAAAATCACCAAATGACAATTTCATTTGGCTTTTTTCTTTGCAATTAGAAGGCAATATTTTGATAACAATAATATACTTGTACGGTAGTGAAGTAATGAAAACTCACTCTTGGCTTTAATCTGTCAGGATCCAAGCATCATCTGTGACACCCTATAACGATGCTTTACCCACACTATGATGTACTCGAGCTCTAAACAGAAAATTCCTTACAATTTTTAAGCAGAATAACTGCTAGTCCATCCAATACCACTGACATTGGTTTCCACGGAATACTAACTCACAAATTGACGTCCATTTCGAGAGCAAAATTGATGTGAAACATTGCCAGCCTAAGACAGCAATGTCTCTCATCAATGTTGCTCACCAACTGGCAATCAATATTGTAGAGCGTTCTTAATAATGTTTCCTTCCAAGTTCAGCAGTAGGTGGGTCCAAGCCGAGAGATGAGTTGCACAATATAAAACAATTATAGCCATTTGCATTGTTGGAACTGCTGTGCTCATCTCCACCCTCTTCGCACCGACATCTCACCAGTGGGAAATGTCACTGTGAAGAAAAATGGAGGAGAGAACAGCACCATGGCAACTAGACCTACCAAGAGATTCCTTGCTAACTCCCCACCACCATGGCTAGGAGATGGTGCCCCACACATGGGTTGTCCTCTGCGAAATAGTCAAGAAGAGATATGACAGGAACCATTACCACCTATAGTGGCGGCCGCTTCTGGTCATATCTCTTCCAGAATACTGGCAGATTGCCATGTCTGTGGTGGTGAAAAGGTCAGCAAAGTGGCCAGTATATCCACATTAATGGGCATGTGGCCAACCGGTATGCGTGATTATCTCCTTGCCCGGACTGGATGAGTCTACATTTGCCTGGACACCAGCATAGACCAGCACAGACACCTCGGGATCGTTCACCCATGTGGACTTCATGACATACGTCACCCCGGATGGCAAGATGGCACGCTCATCCCTAATGCTGGCCGCACAACCGACTGTCAAAATTTTGGCCTGATGGCTCTTCTCACGAATCGCCTCTTCTCGATATGCTCAGAGGCGAATTGATGCGAGGTTTTTCTCCACAAACAGACAGGGCGCACTGACAAAAGCACATCGCGGGCCATTCGCGCCATCCTCTGGGAAGATGTATTTATCCCTGGTTAGATTTTTGTAGGTCTGCCCGATTGGAAGGGGTACCGAATCATTCCGACGAACCGCAAACATCTTGTCTGGAGTTTCTCCAAAAATAATTCTCCGCACTGCAGGAACCACTGCCATTTCAGAAATTAATGTTGGCGCATGAATTGACACATTCGGTGATGGCGTCTTCAGGCTCTGGCCACCCTGTGGTGTCGCTGGAGATGAACAGAGGTCACTAAGTGGCGAGCTTGGTGTCGACGTCGAACACTCTGGTGAAAATTTCTTCTCCACTGTTGCTCGTGGTGGAGTGATTGGCATAGGCTGGGCGGAAGTCTCTGAATTGGATGGAAATGTTTGGAAGAGACCGTCTCTGAGGTGACTGTGTGGAATGGTTGTGGTCGCTGCTCTGTTAATGCTGCTAGCATTGGCATCGAGAGGAGCCGGGATGACTCCTCCCCCTTCTTCGCTAATGGAGACAGGACACGATCTGGTTCTCCGCCTTTCGATGACGACTTCCTAGGTTCACTGGCTTTCACTGGCCTTGGAGAATGGTGCCCTGGTCATTCTCTCCTCTTCGAGGGAACATCATCTCTACGTCGCTCGTGCTCATCTCTCCCCTGCTTTCTGCCCTCAGCTCGACAGAGATGTTCCTTATGATAAGTGAGTCTGTACTGACGTGACTGCGCGACCTGGTAACCGCAATCCTCGCACTCTAGCAAGGGGCCATGATGGACCCAGTGTGCCGAGTCAGTTGTTTTCGTAACTTAAACTCTCTGCCACACTGGGCACAGGTCCAGACTCCTGGGTGATAATAACTACGAAAAGGCATTTCAAAATAGGAGCACAAGAGAAACTGTTTATTTTTGTGATTGGTACTGACTATCCTCACATGCATTTTAATTAGTAGTCGTAAGTTTACTTGTAAGCTTCTCTCATGCTATCCACTCAAGCACATCCATACATGCCGACTGCCCTGTGAATGGTGTGTGCGTGTGTGTCACTGAGTCAGGTGTCTGCCTAACAACATCCTAGTTTATTTCTTCATGATGTAGTAATGATGCCATTTTGGCACCTTTATATTTCGCCTTCGGAAAGTTTTGTCTTGCTTTCCATCAGATACATTTGAATCAGCTCTACCCATATGTCTATCTGTTGGTTCGGGTCCTCCTACATCCTCCCAGTCATCTCCCTGGTGTGTTACTATCAGATTATTGTCTTCCCCCACACCAGTGGTTGATGTGCCTGTGTGGTCAGTGGAAACAGACACCCCATTGTGTAGGTGAACTTTAGAATTGGAAACCCAGTTATGGAATTGTCCGATATATGGTTTTAGTCTATTGTGGTGGACAACTTGTGGTTTGGCTTGAGGCGTCTTCTGGATCTTGTACACTACATCGCTTAGCTTAGCCAACACTAAGTATGGTCCTTTCCAATGTGTCTGCAATTTAGGGGACATTCCTTTCTTCCTGGCATGGCTGTTCAAAAGGACTGCATCACCTACATTATATCTATACTGGAACAATCGCTTATCATAATTTCGTGTTTGCCACAAACCGGCCTTTTGCATTTGCTTACGGGGCTCACTGTGTACCTTGTGGAGGCGGTCCCATAACTCCATTTCATAGCCACCCTCTCTTGGTTTGACCTGAGCTCGGCAATTAGGTCCAAACACCATGTCTATGGGTAGCTTAACTTCTCTACCCAACATCAACATACTTAGTGTGACACCAGTGCTCTCGTGACATGATGATCGATATGCTAACATGAGTAATGGCAAGTGCGTATTCCCAGTCTCTTTGATTCACACTGACCACCTTACTCAGCATATCCTCCAAGGTACAATTGAACCGCTCCATCAATCCATCACTCTGTGGGTGGAATGCTGTGGTTCACGTCTTCTCAATTCCCAGGACTGTACACAATTCCTGGAATAAGGCAATTTCAAATTGCCTCCCCTGATCTGTGTGGATCTGATCAGGTAAACCGAACCTACAAAGAAATTCATCTAACAAAATTCTCCCTACTGTAGAAGAATGCTGATCTGGCATTTGGTAAGCATCAGTGCATTTTGTGAAATAGTCCGCAATAATAAGAATATACTTGTTGCCCAAATGCGATTGTGGTAGCGGCACTAGAATATCCAGCACTACACGCTCTGGGGGTCTGCTTACCAAATACTGTTGCATAGGTCCTCTTATATTCTTTGGTTGCCTTCTACGGGCCTGACAAACATCACACCCTTGGCACCAAGAAGCAGCATCCTGACGATAACCCATCCAGTAAAACCTTTGTCTAAACTTGGCGAGCAACTTGGTTACTCCCAGGTGATCGGCTCCCAGAGCACTGTGTAAGAATCTCAGGATGGATTTGTGCCACACACGTGGCACCACCAACTGCCATTGGGTCGCAGGCATGCACTCCTCCAACCCATTCTGGTACGATTGTCCATGCTTAACCCCATTCCGACACAACCATCCATGCCTAATATCATTCCGGGACAATAGTGCGTGCCTAACAAACAAAAAATCTAACTGAGCTTCATAAGCTCTGGCAGTTGTATTCCTTGGTGGGACACCTTCTGCAGTGGATTGTAAATCCCCACTCTCCATCATGCAGATTATCCATGAGATGTCCTCGTCCTGAAGTTGAGCATCTCGAATCTATTGGTTTGATTTGGATTCTACCCAATTAACATTGCCAATCATGGAGGTGCTCTGTTCATCATATATGTATCCACCATCTTCCAACCTAGCCCTTGGTGAAATGGCTGCTGATGGTGGATGAGGTATCCCAACTTTATTATGCCTAGTGTTACGCAAAGTAAAGTTGTTCTCAGCCGGATGAACAGACTCAGTTTTCCATTTGTTGATGAGTTTCCTTCTTCTCTTGTCTATCGCAGTGATTGCATGGTGAACACAGCCGGGTGGACCTTGAGAGACCATCAGCATTTCCATGCAATTTCCCACTACGATGCTGCAGTTTAAAATTATATGTGCCTAAGACTTCTAGCCACCGGGCCATCTGTTCCTCTGGGTTTTTGAACCATGTTAGCCAACTCAAAGCCCCATGGTCTATGTGAACCAGGAATTCATTTCCATATAGATAATGATGGTAATGTTTTATTCTCTCTACCATGGCAAGGAGTTCCCATCGAGTAACACAATAGCGTCTCTCAGCTTTAGATGAGGCCCGACTGAAATAAGCAATAAGTCGCTCCTTGTCATCATGTTCCTGCGAAAGCACTGCTCCAATGCCCACACCACTAGAGTCTGTATCCAATATAAATGGTTTATCTGTACATGGATAACCGAGAATTGGTGCATTAGGTCGTCTGTCCTTTAGTATTTTAAATGCATCATTGCATTCTTCTGTCCATACAAATGGAGTCTTTTTCTGTTAACCTGTGGCGTGGCTTTGCAATATTAGCAAAGCCCTTAATATAACGTCGATAATACGAGCAAGTTTCCAGGAAGCTGTGAATAGCCTTGAGGTTCTTGGGTTCCAACCAGTCCTTAACAGCCTGAACTTTAGCCGGATCAGTAGCTATTCCATCATTGGATACAATGTGTCCAAGAAAAGCTACCTGTTTTTGGAACAAGTGGCATTTCTTGGGGGAAAGTTTACGTCCTGTCTGCTTTATTCGATGCATGACTTCCCTTAGCCTATTGACATGATCTTCAAAGCTTGACGCAAATACAATGATGTCATCCAGGTAAACCAACCATGTTTCCCAGTGCAAGCCAGCAAGAACTGCCTCCATTAACCGTTCAAATGTATCGGTGCATTGCACAACCCAAATGGCATCTTGAGAAATTTAAAGTTTCCATTGACCGTTGTGAAAGTGGTCTTATCGGCATCCTCTGGTGCCATCTCCACTTGCCAATAACCACTCTGTAAATCTAAGGTTGAAGACCATTTTGAGCTACGTAGTGCATCCAGAGAATCATCGATATGTGGAATAGGATAACTGTCCTTGACAGTGACCTTATTTAAATTTCTATAATCTAGGCAGAAGCGTATTGATTCATCCTTTTTGGGAACCAACACAACTGGAGCTGCCCATGGACTTACTGAGCGTTCAATTACACCAGCCTCCAACATAGAATTAATCTCATCTGCTGCTGTGGCACGTTTAGATAATGGAATTCTACGTGGATGCATTCTGATTGGTGCAGCATCCCCAGTGTTAATCTTATGGTGCACTAGTCCAGTACAGCCCAGGTCTGCTTTGGATATGGCAAACACATCTTGATTCTCTATAAGCACCTGTTTGACAGTGATTTCTTCGGCTTTTTCAAGACATGGACAGGCAGCTTTCCAAATATCGATGAGAAAGGCTGGCAATTCCTGCCACAGGCAGTGTCAACATTTTCAAGTTGACTCATTCTTAGGCTGCCATGTGTTTCCACTTTATTGTCATATTGTTTGCTCACCTTGACCCGTTCACATGTGGCAATGGATGTTTTCTTATAGATTTTAATTCCTGAAGAGGAGGTATTTATTACCCTTAGAGGAACAGTTCCATGGCTGGGATCAACTAACGCTTTAGCCAGTATCAAGCCTTTCAGATTGAACAAGTTTTGATTGAGTTCAACAACTGCTGTCATTACACTAGGCATAGTATGTTCGGTTTTCCCATTTATTATGGCTTCACTATAGGGCAGTACAGTTACTGTATTTTCTGCACTGATTTTGAATAGAGAAGGCATTTGACTTTCTAGATGGCAGGCCAAGCCCTGACCATTTACACTAAGAATCCCTTGTGCCATATTGATTATGCAATTATGATTGTATAAGAAATCGTATCCTAATACAGTGGGAGCCTCAACTTCTGCCACAGTCATTGTCTGATAAAGGCCCTCATCCATTTCTGTACTGTCCAACTTAATAGGAATGGTCACCTGACCTAGAACAGTCACTAAACCACCATCAGCCATTCTAATTTGACCAGTACTTGGTATCAATGTAGGCCGACGCTCAGATGGAATTGAAAAATATTCAAGATTATTTATTCAGTAGTAAAATATGTATATAAATTATGGATTCAACTAGGTTGTCCGCCGAAGGCAATGCATATTGTATTGGCGGACAACTTACACATATATACATACATCTATACAAATAAATTAACCATGACAGTAGCATACAAACACAGGATGTAGACAAGTTAAGTAAAAAATTAATACATGTCTAAGTAGTAGTAGTAGTTGTAGTGGTGATTTTACATTACAACACAACATATATATTTTGGTTGACTTTGGTTATACAGTACATCTCCGGAATAACCAGTTCATCTCAATAGTAAAATAAAAACTGTTGAATGTGTTGAATATAATTGAATTGGAAGCCACTGTTTCCATAGGCAGCAATGTCATCCAATCCACCCACATTCAAAACATAAAAGAGAACATTTCTCACACTGATTTTTAAATTATTCTAACAATAAGGTACTGTTTTTGTTTAGAAGTATGTCAGTCATCCCGAGCCATGCTGTATTTGTGCAGTTGATAAGATGTTTACAGGATGCTGGCTAGTGGGGAGCATCCTTGGGCAAGGGTGGGGAGGGAGGGGAGGGGCACAGTGCTCATTCTCCTGCTCATCCAGTAGCTTGGTTTTATGGTTACTGAATATGAAAATTTGATAGTTGTTAGCAGTTGAAAACATCCAGTCATAGTGGGTGGATTGGAGTGGGAAGGTAGTAGTAGTAGTAGTAGTAGTAGTAGTAGTAGTAGTAGTAGAAGTGGTAGTAGCACTAATACGTGTTAATTAAGTAATCCTTTATTATTTTCTTGAATGATTTTGTTGTCAGTGTTTTGTCTCGGGTTTCCTGTTTAATGTTATTCCATAATTGAGTGGCTGTAATTGATATTCTATGTTTTCCCATGTCTGTGCGTGTGTATTTCTTATGTAGTTTGTGTCTGCTTCTAGTGTTATGTTGGTGGATGTTAATATTTGGGTAGGGTGTTGTGATTGAAATTTTCACAATAGTTAACATTTGGGATTTACCTATGTCAATAAGTTTGAGTAGTTTTTCTTCTTTAAACATATCTTGGCCTTCTGCTGGTCGAGAAATAATTTAATGCTCTTTTTTGGAGGCTTTGAATTTTAGATATTTTGTTTTTATAGGTGTTAGTCCAAACGTCATTGTAGTATGTGAAGTTTGGAAGGATTAAGGTGCTGTATAGTGTTTTAACCGTGTCATGTGTCATATATGGTTTTAATCTTTGGATGACACCTATTCATCTTGCTACTTTCGCAGTAACTGTCTCAATTTGTTAGGCCCAGGTCAGATTTTTATCTAAATATACTTCTAGAAACTTTGCGTATGGGGCCTCTTCAATTTCTTTTTTGTTGATATAAATTTTCGGAATCTCCTTGTTTATATGTTCTCTAGATTTTGAAAATAACATATAGTTTGTTTTATCCACATTTAATGACAGCTTATTTAACGACAACCAGTTAGTAATTTCTTCCATTTCCTCATTTACGTTTTTGTATAAAGTAATTATATCTTCGTCAGAGCAAAAGGCATCGGTGTCATCAGCGAACAGTATTAGTGACATGTGTTTGCATACATTGGGTAGATCATTCATATACAAGAAGAAGAGCAGAGGGCCAAGGATGAATCCCTGAGGAACACCGCAAGTTAGTCTCCTATTTTCAGAGCAGGTTGCATTAAATTGCACGCATTGTGTTCTCTCATTTAGGTAGCTTTGAAACCAGTTGAGTGCACTTCCTCGGATTCCATAGTAGGCAAGTTTTTTTTAGTAAAATAGAGTGGTTGATCGTGTCAAAAGCTTTCAAAAGGGCTAAGAAAATGCCTATTATGTGGTTTTTCTTTTCAATTGAATCAATTATTTTTTCTGTCATTTCAATTAGTGTTAGCATTGTTGAGTGTTTTTCACGAAACCCGTATTGTGATGTATACAGGATTGACTTTTTGTCTAAATAGCTAATAAGGTGATTATACATAAGTCGGTCCATTAATTTGGAGAAGAGTGGAAGTATTGAGACAGGTCTATAGCTTGTGAAGCTAGATGAATCCTTTGCTTTGTATATAGGTGTTACTCATGCTGCTTTTAGTTTTGATGGAAAGATGCCTTGCATGATAGATAGATTACAAATGTTGTTGAGGGGTATTAGTAGTTCTAAGGTGCAGTGTTTGAAAATACTCCACTTAAATCCATCGAGGCCAGCACTTTTTGTAGGGTTTAGTTTGTTAAGAATGTTAAAAATGTCTTCATTGCTGACTGGGTTAGCGAAAAAAGAGGATTGATAGTTGCCTGTGAGGTAATCACTATATTTGCTACAGGATGATGATTTGATTTTATCTGAAAGTGTTGGACCGATATTAACAAAATAATCACTGAATCCTGTTGCAATTTCAAAGTCATCAGTTATTAATTTGTTGTTATAAAGAAACTGTGTTTGTTGTGCTTTACCATTGGTTTTATTCAAAAGTGATTTAATTATTTTCCATGTTTCATTTATATCATTCTTACATTGTTCAAATTTGTTGTGGTAATAGGCTTTTTTGGCTGTTCTTATTATTTGGTCCAACGTGTTTCTATATTTCTTAAATTTCAGTTCGTTATGCTTTGTTTGACATTTGATAAATGTCAAATAAAGTTTGTGTTTTTTATGACAGGCAGCTATTAGTCCAATTGTTAGCCATGGTTTAGTCGGGTTGTGTTTGAATTTTTTCTTTTCCTTTATGGGAAAGCTGTCTTCGAAAACTCTGGTGCAAATGTCGTGGAACTTAGTGTAGGCATTCTCACAGCACTGTATGTCTGTAACTGTATGCCAATCTACCTCAGACATGTTTCTTTTAAATTTTTCAATATTGACCTGATTTATTTAATTTTTTCATATTTAAATGGTTTCGTGCAGGTCTGCTATCTTTCAAGAAGAAAAATTGGTAGGTGATCTGATGTGTCTGTTACAAGAATTCCTACTTCTGTTTTATTACTGAAATTAATGTTATTGCTGAATATATTATCAATAATTGTGGCCGAAACATCACCTATTCTAGTCGGTTTAGTTATGGTTGGATAGAATGAATGAGCATTAAGTAAGTTTGTAAAATTTTGGATGTGAAAGCAAGCTTGTCTCATCAGGTTAATATTGTAGTCACCCATAAAGTAGACTGATTTGTTTTCCTTCTGAATAGTTTCCAAAGTTTTTTCCTAGTATTTCAATTAGATGTTCCTTATCGCCTTTGGGTGATTTATAAATTGTACCTATAATTCTATTTTTGCCTTTCGGTTTTTGGATTTCGATGAACATTATTTGAATATATTCTTCTGTATGAGAAAGATCATCACGCTCAATAAATTGGATATTTTCTTTAATATACATGCCTACACCACCTCCTCTGCCTGTGGATTTGTGCTTTTCAGCAAATGTATAATTCTTTATATTTATGAGATTAGTAGGTGAATTTGCATGTATAAATGTCTCAGTAATTCCAATAATTCCAAATTCATGTGCACTCATATCTAGGAGACGCTGTAACTTGTCGATGTTGTTCATGAGAGATTGCATATTAATGAATAGAAGTGAACATGATATGTGTTCTTTATTCTCTGTTAAGTTGTAATTGAATGTCTTTGGAAGGATATAGTCGCAAGTCGGTGCAGATATATTTAAGTCATTTCTAGTGTCATCATGGCTAAGTTTAGGTAAATTTACTTCGAAAGGGTTCAGAACGGGGGATGGGTCATCGGCAACCTCAGCGGTAGTAGGGTCATAATATGGATTTAATACAGCAAGCATGAAATCAGTATTGTCATTGTAATGATTGTAGGGAAAAAGTGACTTATTGCAGTTGGTGCACCACCAGCAGGTGTCATCAGCTTCGAGGTTGCGATAATCAGATGTTGTTAATTTGGAGCAACTTAGATGAATCCACTTGCTACATAGGTCACATAACAGTGCTCTTTGGTTGTTCTTGACAGGATGAGCAAGGAAACTTAGCAGGCATGGGTCGGGTTAGTGGGAATAGGAACAGGGAAGGAACAAAGGAATGGAAGTAGTGAGGAGAGGGAGGTTATTGGGGATCATTAGGAGGACTGAATAGGTTTCTCTATTTGGCTGTAACATTGGGATTATCATGACTTAATTATGTATAACTCCATCCATCCTGGGTTTCTAATTACTTTGAATAATATTGCCAACAGACAAATATAGCAAACAACCAGGCTGTGAATTAGCTTTACATTGAGTACTTTGTTTTTCGAGCTTTACCCAATTGTCCTTTGTAGTCCAGCAGGTATTAGTCATCGGTCTGTGGACACACAGGATGAGATGAGTCAAGTATCATCTAGCAATAAATAAAAGCTTTGGATGAATCACTTGAAGTAATTAGAGGCATTAACCCTCCAATGGATTTGGATTGGTTCACTAGGCATTGTAGATATTGGGATGCAATTACATATGGTGAGACAGGTCCACCATAAAGTAGCAATTATGATGTGCACAGTCATCAAGACTACTGACAAGTTTTAAGAGCACAATTCATACAGATTGACAACAAATATTGAAATCAAACATATGACAAGAAACTATATTCATTCATGCTTAATACGCAGGGAGGGACCTACCCATTCGCTAATTATCAAATCCTAGTAAAATTGAGATCTGGCTAATAGGAAGCTGTATTGGCTGAATATCTGGCTAACGATTAAAATCATACTATTCATCTATTATATATGTACATAAATTCTACTTAAAGAATCATTAAACTTACTTTGAATAACATATTAAGATAAATATTTATGTAATTAGTACTTATATGCACATTATTATTTATTGTACCAAGGTAAACCCTGAAATCCTAATATCACAGATAAAAAACCCAAAAAAACCCACCAACAACCACCTACACAAATATCACAGATCAAAAAACATCTACACAGGTCAGCTGTTGAATATTTTGAGACTAATTTGATAAATATATTTCGATTCCAACATGCATACAAATCGATTCTAACATGCATACAAAGTAGCCGAAGCCAGCTTGCAGCCGGTGCAGATATCTATTATTTACTCATACATACATATGCACATATAATCATTAAAACTAACTTTGAATAACATATTAAGATAAATAGTTATGTAATTAGTACTTACATGTACATTATTACTTATTGTACCAAGGTAAACCTGAAATCCTAATATCACAGATAAAAAACCCAACAAAACACCTACACAGGTCAACTGTTGAATATTTTGAGACTAATTCGATAAATATATTTCGATTCCAACATGCATACAAATCGAATCCTACATGCATACAAAGTAGCCAGGCTAATACCATAAACTATGGATGAGAATATGACCTCAGTTTGATCAGCATAAAGTCATGTTTGACTTAGATAGATTTATAATCATATGTGCAATGTGTATGATAAGCGTGCGCCCAATGCGTGCATACATACTGTTACGGTAAGTTCTTTACAAGCATGATAATGTAAATCTTGTTCTGCTGGATACTTTGAGATTAATCCAACGGGAAGTTGTTGCTGCATAAGGTAGCAACAGCTCCCAGTCAAATCAACTCCAAAGCACTCAGCAATTTTCCTGTATTGTTGCCTTGGAAATGATACATGGAGAATTCATGTGTACAGTTAGGTACACAGGTTAAATGCAGAGACATATATAGATATTGATCATTACTATTGAGCACAGAAGCATGCATAAGAGAATGACAAGGATGGGGATGACAAAGGGTGACAGTGTAAAATGTACAAAGCAGAATTAAGTGACAGTCACGACATTGCACAACAGCATACATTTGCAAAAATAAATTTAAATTATATTAACATAGTCATATGACAGAACGTTTGATGAGTACAGTCAAACATGCAATACGTCAAGATTTGGGGTCACAAAGAAGTCTGGATAACACAGCGCACAGAGTAGTAATAATCACGGTTGTGACAGCACATTGTGTAGAGGCATACATGAGAAATGAATCACATGTATGCAGGTAGTAAGCATACCCTGATATGACAAGTGATGAATCACATTTAAGCAGGTAGTAAGCATACACTGATACAACACAACCAATGAGGCATATTTATGCAGTTTGGAAGCATACACAAGGGTGACGAAGCACGTTACTGCAGGTAGTGAGCATATACTGATACAACATAAACGATGAAGCACATTATGCAGTTTGGAAACATAAACAGGGTGACGAGGCACATTTATGCATTTAATAAGCACACACTGTTACGACACAAGCGATGAATGAAGCACATTTATGCAGCTTGGAAACATACACAAGGTCGATGAAGCATATTTATTCAGGTAGTAAGCCTACACTTACGACATGAGCACAAGATGTTATACAGGAGCATACAGCGACAGTTTGTTTTAATTTTGGTACCTTGTCGAGGTCATTTGCTGATGTAACCATCATCTTGTTGCCAGAGTTAATGAGGCAGATGATGCGCCCATCAATTGACCATGCTGATTTTACCCCAGTGTGCTGTTGGCATAACTTCAGTAGCTGCAACCGTCTCTTGGTGAGGCTCTCTGTAATAACAAAGTTTGTACCTTTTAGTTTACGTTTGTTGGTGAATATGGCATGCCGTGTGTTATGTGATACGAATCTAATGATGATAGGTCTGCTATGGACACGATTGCTATTTCGGGCATCCCTGGGTGGCTGGATATCACGGTGTTTGGGGCAAATTCTATGACTGTGCCCGATACTGGTAGGATCTATTGTTAGGCCCAATTTGTCATTTAACACATTTAATACCGCATTGTCAGTATTTTCATTTTGGGACTCTGGAATTCTGTGTACCAGAAGGCAGTTCCTTCTCGAATACTGTTCATGGTTGTCTAGCTCAATGTTTATTTTTATATTTTCCTTGACCAATTTATCATTTTCATCTTTAATTGCTCTCATGTCTTGTCTGACACGTTCCATGTTAGCTTCTAAGTCCATACTCAAACACTTATAAATGTCTTGCTTCACATTAGTAAGAAAGAAACTGTCATTGGTTACCGATTCTGTAATTTGTGTAATAGATGTCTTATCATCATTAATGTTTTTAATCACAGCAGTGGTTACATGTTCGATAATATTTCCTAGCATGTCTTTATTACTGATTAGAGTTTCATGGATTTGTGATTTGATTAATTCAGTATTTATACTTTGATCGCCATCTGACTGACTATGTGACGTACTTCTGGTACCGACCTTTCCGTGACCGGTGTAGTTCGGATCGACCGGTCAGATACTGGCCGTACCAGCTGAGCTGGGTACGCGCCGCCAGTCCTGGATTCCTTTCCTGAACACGCCCCTCTGGGTAGAGCCATAAGCGTATATAGGCCTATGGGAGAGATAGTGTGCCGAAAAACGACTAGGTTTGTTAAAACGCATGATGCGCATGCCCGCTAGGATGCTGTTTATATGGAGCGCGTTGTTATGACCTAGATAGGATGGCGCTTTTAGTGTACCGAGATGGTACCCTGTAATCCTTATTGATTGCATGTTCCCGTTAAGTCTGGCATTAATCAAGACCAGAATTCAATGGGCTTTTCAAATCTGTAAACCATTTCAAAATCAAAATTCTTCATGATTATCTTCAAAATATTGCCGTGACGTCTTGAGGAGTATAAAAGGAGAAGCGATCCAGTGATCGAGAGCATCCTCGGCCAGGGGCTGAACAGGTTGGATCTGTACTAGCTACGATCGACAGATATTACGCATATGACTTGAGTTTCCGTCGCGTTCCCGTAGCTACCAGTAGCCAACCAACTGCAGTAAAAACAATTTTGTAGACTCCCTACTTACGGGAGTAATTTGGAACTTCTGATAATTGTTCACGAATACCAACAGCTACATTCGGAACACAAATTTGCGGTGAGGCCTTTACGGCCTGAATATGTGAGTCTACAGATGTAGAGACGGGATGTTCTTTGATGGATGACTCACCGGATCTGCCGGCCACGCCTAAAAGTGGTATTTCAATCATCGCCGCACTAATATCATGTTGGTTCTTTCGACTTTCGACCGCAGCAAGTAAACTCTGCCCAGTGCGTCTTCAGAGCTGGTTGACGTACCCAGCACCATGAAGCTTTGTTTTGTACCCTCGTTTGGCTCTGACAACCCCTGCTAGTGACGGGTTGTTTACACCTTCCATCCATGCCATCGGTGTATGGGAACTTTCTTCACCACGTAGTACTAACGTATCTTTTACTGACAGCTCGTTAGACATTCTATTAGGCCTACAGCACTAAGCGATGCAATCCCACCATGAGTGTTCTTGCGGAAGTCTTGTTTGTGGAAGACATCTTGCGGGACCCAACCTGCGGGAACTTTCCAGCTTCCGGAGAGCGCATCATTTCACGTCGACTACGGATCGACGTATCAATTTCAGTAACATGGTAGCCTAACTTAGGAATGTCTACCAAGTATTCAAGTAACTATACTTCACAGTTTAATTATTTCTCTATATAGGTTTTGTTAATTATATTGTATCCGCAATAATGGTCCCGATGACTAAAAGGAACCGTAACGGTCTTAGGACCGCTAGTTATAATTTCTGTATTTGTTAATAATTATTCTCATTTTCCTCAATGTGTTGCTAACCGCACTATAGTAGGTTCGTTAACCTGTACTGTCATATATATCTTGATTACTTGACACCGTATTGATTGTTCTGGTTAGATTGTATATATATATATATATATATATATATGGCCAGTGGCCATCCGTTCATATGTTTTGTTAATTCATAGAAAATATAGGACTGCAGTCCACGTAGGAAACACTATACAGCAACACTTATATATGCAACATTTTCTCCCGCCACCAACAATTTTTCACTGAGGTTGCTGTCCGTGATATAACTCTGTTCAGCCCGGCATGCTACCAACTAAACCTTTTCTATTCAGCTCAATAGGATAGGTTCGAAATGATTAGAGACACTTTCTTCATTACATACTGTGTAATATACTCTTCTCTTCCGGTAGTGCGATAATCTAGCCCCGCACTCCGGTAAGACTCATAAGTAAGATTTTGTCTCTCTTCGTGTTCCGCTCAGCCTTGTGGCTTCTTAATTGTTTGGATGTCCCTATCCGCACCATGGGCTGATCCGACTCTGGGAAACTATTGGGGTGTCCGAGCGGTGATGGCCAGAGTGCGGTATCACATACATTCCCCGTGTATCTTTGGATACTTAGTAGTTAGCACTTTTAAACCAATGTAGGAAAGCACTGCGAAAACACATGTATTAATTATTATCTTATTTACTGACAATCCTCCCGCACCGCAGTGCAAAACTGGCAACTTGTATATGAACCTAATGACAGGTAAAACGGTTAATTCCATAGGACCCGGTGACGGGCGAGATGCGCATCCCCACCGAATTCTGTTAAAATGTCTGGGCATGATATTTAGATCTGCCACACCCTTGCGGGAAGGACATTTATGGTGGGAATTCGTCTCTCTTACCCTCACCATAACGATAGGAGAAATGGTCTAATAATGCTTTTGTGAAATGTAACCCATGTCTTGTAATGTTTTATGTGGTTGCGGGGCGGGATGTCCGGATTCTTATCCAGTTCGGAGATCCTGCTACATAACATGTATGAGCACTGTCTCTAGCATTGATGTCTTGAAGCATCTGTTCTCCGTGACAGCCGTGTCTAATAGCTAAGTAGATATCAGCCAGTTGCGGCCTAAACTAATTTTCGGTCTAAAAACAACTAAAAGGAATTAAGAATTAAGCAAAGCAGAAGGTCCACAGAAATAAAGCGGTAACTACTAATACAGCAAACCAAGAACTACATAAGACGGTGACAAGGGAATCCATCGGGAATCCTCCGTCCTGTCCTCACGTAAAGCAGTGCGCATCCCCATAGTCATAATCTCACTAGGTATGGTCTTTTCTTTCTAAAGCATTTTTGATTGAAATATTAGGGTAGGCCCATTTTTACCTACCTTTCTTCTTCCGCTTTAAGCAGTGGCGACACCGTCCCGAAACGGAGGCCCACGTGATTAAGTGACGACGGTCCACGCCAGGATAATACTCCTCACCTAAAATTTGCATTAGGAGTAGTGCCCGCGTGAGGCACATCACTTTTCGTCTGAGATAACCTTCTTCCTTTCAGCTTAGAGGTATAATAACTTATATTAAGTTAATTAGTTAAGTCTCGTGTACAGGAGCCTCCCTTGCGGGGATACCTCTGTGGACCTTACGAGTCTGTGTGGTACCTCCGGGAGCCCCATGTTTAAAAGTTCATCTACATGTCTCTATGTCTCGTATTTTCGTATGCTCTGATTGTAGTTTTACCTAGCAGATTTTTAATTGTTTAGGTAAACTCATTGTATAGACATATATTTTTAGGTCACCAAATCAAATCTTGTAAGTCCATTGATCACGAAATTGCTATCGACAGGCATACTGCTGACACAAACTCATGGGATGAGACCGTTGTGTTTAACGTTCGCGACGATGGTCGCACGGCCCCACTGGAACGATTGAGTTCCACCGGCCTTAGGAGCCAGTATTTGTTTCCCGCAGGGCAGTCTCGTACAAGGTCCATCACCCCGAGACCAGATGCTAACCAGCGTCATCATTCGTTGTGCACTTGTGGCGCGGTGAGTCGACATGATACACCAGAACGGCCTGACACTACCCGGCGAGCTACACCAGTTTTCGTGTCAGACATTTTGCTTTTTAATCAATGTCACTTATTTTCAGGATAATTAAGTCTCACCTCGATGTGTAATTAGCTTCTTATGAGATACTGTTCATATTTTGTAAGACTCTAATTGATACTTGTGGCTTTACAAGTCTATATTTCAGTTGTCTTACAGCCAAGAGAAAAAAATTCAGTCCGCCATTGTTGCCAGATGTTGCAAAAAAATAATAAAAATTTAATAACCATCTTTCAATGACTTCAATTTCTACGGCTGTTTCCAACGCACTATTCCTGTGCGTTTTGATAAATATATATATGAGCATTAGAAACACCAGCAGCAACGTGTTAACTGCGACGGACTGGTCACTTAATTTAAGGATGGACAATTAATTCATGGATTCGAATAAGAAGAGATGGATTTAAATAACCGACATGGACAATTTATTCTCCAACAAATACTGAATAGCTATCAGCTGACGCACGACTGACAGCAACTGTCAAATGGAATGGATTACATAATAGTGACGGTAAGTAGGTAGGCTAATCAGTACTAATTTAATGTTATCTGAAAAGTTTACAAGCTTCTAAGCTTTAGAAGTTAGCCTCAATATGCCACTGAAATAGTATCACAAGAGTGCAATCAGTTGAACGAATGCACGTAGCAATCCAGACGTATAGATAGCAACACCAATATAATTCTCGGAGGGAGGAAGTGTGCGTGAATCGAACGGAACCTCTGTCCCGGATAGCAGACGAATTATGACGACACTAATGGCTATAGTGTATGGACGACCAATCAATCCTGATTGGTCGTCGTGGATCATAGATGGGTGAATAAGTTAGGCAAGTTGGTGTTGATGATAATCTAATGCCGTTAGCTTGCACAGGCACACGACCAATCGATCCCGATTGTTGGTCGCTTTTGACAGTCAGTGGTCGCCTTTCCAAGATGGCTCCCGGTTTATTTAGAATGACCCAGTACAAAGTAAACAAACGCCCAATCCTGGTCGTTGGTCACATCCGATTGTGGTTATTTATCCAAGCAATTGGTATCAAATTCAGTAGTGATAATCAATCCCAAGTGTCGTGTAATAAATGACCAATGCTGATCGTTGGTCGTATCCGATGTGATTGCTTGTCCAAGCAATATGGGACCAAATTCAGCGGTAAAATGGACCAAGTTTCAATGTAGATAACGACCCATTTTGGTCGTTGGTCCAAGCAATTGCCAACCCAGAAGTAAATACGTTGTCAAACGCAATACTAGTTAATTCTGGTCACCTTGATGATTTAATGTTTTGGTCGCTTCTTTGAGTCTTAAGTTGGTCGCTTATTTGCTCGAGTGTCCGCAAATTCTTAACACTTGGGTGGTCGTGAAACCAGGGTGAAAATTCGGAGGAGCAGACGTCCGTATATACCCTCGGGAGCGACCAAGCAACCGCTTTGGTCATTTTCGCGGAATCCCATTGGCCTAGATTCCAGCTACAATCAAATTCCTATGATGTAATCAGGATGAACGCTCACGTACACGCGCATCCGGGTTACTGTAAAAGGGAAACCTCTGCAAATGGCCGCGGAATTTAATAACCATCTTTCAATTACTTTTCAATTTCTATGGCTGTTTCCAACGCACTATTCCTGTGCATTTTGTACTTGTCATGAAAAATTATGAAGTGGACACAATTCGTAGCCATTAAATCAATGTAGCGCCTGGTGAGCTATGTGGTTTACATTCCGTGACATGTCCTACCACTATTGTTACCAGATTTCGTAGGTGTGTAAATTCTCGTCTCCAGTCACAACAGTGACAATATATATATATATATATATATATATATATATATATATATATATATATATATATATATATATATATATATATATATATATATATATATATATATATATATATATATATATATATATATATATATATATATATATATATATATATATTATGTAAAACCGGCCTGCAGTGCATCTCTGAGCATTATGAAACTTAACCCTAATGACTGGCAAACGTTAGTTCCCCGACACACGGGTGACGGATAGGACGCTGATTTCCAGCTAACTCTGTACTGTGACTGCGTGCGGTCTTGGAATCCACCACGCCCCCATGGGAAGGTCACCAAAGATGGATATCTGCCTCTTACTCCCCGCCATAAAACTTTTATGCGCTTTTCAAATTGCTTGTGTAAATGATAACTTGTCCTGGTGATGTTATATGTGGTTGCGGTGTGATATGTAACTGGATCGTTATGTGATTCTGAAGCTGTCACTCCGTAACATGTCCGCATGTTGCATTCCAGAGGGAGATGCTCTATAGGGTAACCTTCGGGAAACCGAGCATCTTCGCCAGTTGGCTCATGTGTCAAAAGATAGGTAGAAATCACTGCCACTTGCGGCCAAAGCTTGGAAGCGAAGCTAACAACTAAATGGTAGGTTAGAATATAGCAGAAGGACCGCATAAAAAAGCCGGCAACTACCAATACAGTATCTTGGCCCTACATAAGATGTCGGCCTTTGAATTCTTCGGAAATCATACGCCCCATCTTCACGTAATACAGCGCCCTTGACATTAATTATAATTTCACTAGGTTGACACACACACTACACGTAGCTTTTGTTTGAACAAGAGAGTGGCCCTTTTTTGCCAGCACTCTTCCTCCGCTTCGGCATTGAAAGCATTTTCCTGTGACGGAGGCCCGCGCGAGGCATTTTCCTCTCGCAATAATAATATTTTTGTTAGGGGTATAATGGTTTATGTTAAACTACATAAGTGGCCTTGTTAGCACGCTCCCTTGCAGGGATACATCACGGATATACAAGGATCAGTGAGGTACCTCTGACGAATCCACGTTAACAGGACACCAACTTAGTTCTATGTACTGTATATTTTCTCTCTCGTGCTAACAAACGAGTACCATTGTTTGTATAGTATTTATATTTTTGATCAGTTATCACGTCCAGACTCCTAAATTAAGTTATGGACCACAAATAGTTGGGATGAGACCGTGAGGTTCAATCTCGGTGGCAATAGTCGCATGTTATTGTTCCACCGGCTCTAGGAGCCGGTCTTCGTACTTTTCGGAGAGTCGCGATACGGGATCCATTACCCCGAGAACCGTAGCTAACCAGCCCTCCCACACATCCTGTACATGCGGTGCAATGGAGTGGAGCAACATAACGGACCAGCGCGTACCACCGCGAGCTACAATATTCCATGTATATATGTTTCGTACACTTCTGAAGAAGTTACAGAATAAACTTGAAATTGAAATTGAATTGAATCGTGCAGTATCATACTTATAATTGACATTTCCAGTTTTGGCTACGCCCCGCCCCGCCCATCTCTAGCCAAGCTCCACCCACACCTCGCTAGTGTTAGGGTCGATCGCTCCCTGAACTCCCTGATTATCAATTTCCAGAAAACTATACAGATAAGCTGTTGAATATTTTGAAACTAATTTGACTGGGTGCTGTTGCTGCTTATGGCAGTAACAGCGCCCAGTCAAATTAGTTTCCAAATATTCAATACATGTTTATTAAATAGTAAAGATATACAATTCGTACAACCCGACGGACCATTAAGCGTTTAAGACGTCATTCACGAGGTAATGGTTATCACGTCATCCTTATACGTCACGTAGTCGATTGTGACGTCACATGACGCCATATGATGGACGGATTATAACTGGAAAAGGTCTATTCAAACCCGGAAATAAATTTCGTTGGCTGCTATGTTTGTCATGAATCTTTCTAACATATTCCATTCAACAAAGATTATAGGCGATTGTCAACAGTATAGGTAGACACTCCTGTCTGTCGCACGAATGCCACTCAGGTAATTCAGGTCGCCGAAGAGCTTATTTTCCAAAGGAGTTGGCTCTGGCCATGTTGTCTGCCATGGGGCAATACTGGAACAGCACAACGCCGCAGCAGCTGTCCACTCGTCATCGCAGCTCTGCCACGTGGGCCCCAGTCCGTATCTCAAGTTTTATTTTGGTGTACGCCTACATATGGGCATTCATTTTATTGTGCCTTGTCCGATGCCTGAATAAGGTAAAGTGATTATTATATGCCTAATCGCCGGTGCCTGGGGAGCATATTCTTTCTCGGACTTTCTCACTCCATGGGATCTACCCAGAGTGGTCTTTGATCTGCTACCGTCTATATATGGGTCTATTCATTCACTATTTCTCCTCTCCTTGCTATTATCGTATTCCTCATTAATTAATTAGTCTACTATATGCATCTGTCGTCCATTGTTTGCCTTTAAAGCGAATGAGACCTGAAACAGGTGTTTCTTTGTCTATGACTATATCGGACACGTCTAGTCAAGCGCTGACCAGTGATTTACTATCGACCATTGTCATTTCAAACTCTATTGCAAAATCTGTACCGTTCAAGTTTCTTTTACATAATTTTTTATATCAAATTTAAATTCTTGAACTATTTAATTTAATGTAATTTCTTTGGAAACTTTAGCAACATCAGTATCTACATGTTTTTCATCTAAACCAAAGAATAATTTATAAATTTTTATCCATATAATGTCATCGGATTCTTTACTTTCTAGAGACACCGGCTGCTATTTGATCCTTAAAATAAATTAGATGCCAGACGTCTGACTAGAATTGGAATTCACCTTTCCAGAGTACCCACCCATCATATGACGTCATAATGAACTGCCTGATGTGTACAATGACATCATAATGAATGACGTCATGAATTACGTCGATAAGTACGTCACGAACGCATATTTGAAGACGGTCTATGCGTTGTTGTACAAATTGTTTGCTTTTACTATTTAATAAATATTCTGTTGAATATTTTGAAACTAATTTGACTGGGCGCTGTTGCTGCCATAGTAGGCAGCAACATCACCCAGTCAAATTAGTTACAAAATATTCAACAGCTTCCATGTATAGTTTTCAGGAAATTGATAGCTAGGGAATTTGGGGATCAATCAATCCCAACACGGCGAGGTGTGGGTGGAGCTTAGCTAGTGATGGGCGGGGAATAGCTAAAATGGAAATGTCCATTAGCTAACTAATTATCACCATATGCTGCATTGTTCAAAATGGTAAGTGCTGACACTGATAACGCAGCTTACTGGGCCGATGCTGAGCCGATACCGGGCCGATACTATAAGTATAGGCGCGGTATCTGCCCAGCATCGGCCCAGTAAGCTGCGTTATCTGGGGAGGTTATAGCTGACTGTACTGACTCTGAGCAAAGTGGTGCATTCGTTAACAGTTTATCTGGTCGTGTATGTGTACGTGGCATGCTTACTGCAGGATTTGGCATCTGACACATTGATAGTCCTTCAATATTGGTACCCATACGATACTGTGACACTATATCTGAAATATCAGTTCGGTACGGGCGTTGTGTCTCATTTACGGAGGTCTGCGTATTATTTTGAGAACGAATTTGATGAAAATAGTCCTGACTTAGCGAAGGCTCCGTTCCAGCTACTCCATGTTTAGGCGTATTTGTCGTGTTACAGTCAACACTCGTACTAACTGCACCAACTGCGCCAACTGTGTGTTTCAATAGTGGATGCCTGATCAGCCCAGTTGACGTATGGCGGCAGCATAGAGCGTGTGTTTCTGCCGACTTGGTTAGATGCTGCAGTTACTACACATGCTGGGGGGGGGGGGGGGGGAGGGCGGTCTTCCCATTTCGTGTCTGTATGGCTGCCCGTCCGATCGTGATGGTGCTCTAGTATAGCGATTATGACTAATGGAATCCATGTCACCATGCTCATACATGATATTGTCCCAATCAGGAAACATTATCACCTGGCGCTCCACCACTAGTTTCGCCGAAAACACTATCGACGCAATTTTACCACTTTGTTTAGCACGCCGACACTCGGACCATAGTTCTTTCCGCGCTTCCATAATCTGTCTTGGATAATCTCGGTTAACCGAGTACAATGTTCCTCGCAAATTTGGCGTCGCTTGAAAGATAGCTTCTATGTCGCGGCAGATATTATATGCTTGTAATCATAGGCAAGTAGAAGATGAGAGAGTCCGACGGATCCGATTTGCCACTTAAGACAGTTATATGACATCATAATCAATTATGTCACATGTTAGCGCACGTCACACCTCACAATCATAATGGCTAATGGCGTATTATAGCTCCGTTATAAAAATCAAAAAGCCTACCAAGTGTTCGAATTGCATGTCTTTGACGGATTTACAATTTAATAACACATTCTGTTGAATATTTTGAAAATAATTTGACTGGGCGCTGTTGCTGCTATAGGCAGGAACAGCACCCAGTCAAATTAGTTTCAAAATTGCCATCAGCTTCCATATATACTTGCCTTTAAATGTGGATTCTGGGAATTCGGGATTCAAAGTATATACAGCGATTTCAACACGCGTAATCAGTGGGCGGAGCTTGATTAGAAATGGGCGGGACATGGCTAGAATGGACCTTTCCGGTTTTAGCTGTGCCCCGCCCATCTCTAGGTAAGCTCCACCAACACCTCGCTCGTCTTGGGATCGATCGATCTCAGAACACCCTGACTATCAATTTCCAAAAAACTACGCATTTAAGCTGTTGAGTATTTTGAAACCAATCAAATTAGTTTCAAAATATTCAACAGCATGTTTATTAAACAGCAAAGAATTACAAAGACATACAATTCATAAAACGTGTAGGGGTATTTGAGATTTGGTGACGGTCGATATGGAACCCTTTGTGACATAATGATTGTGACGTCATCATACACGCGCTGAGCTGATTATGACGTCATACGAGGTCAGAGATAGATGGATACTCTGGAAAGGTGAATTGAAGCCTTCTATTTGAGAGGCACAGTCGTAAAAAATAACAGGTGTTCGTCATTATTTTAGCGCGATATTGATGTCCGTCTTTTTGTCTGCGTAGTTCGTTTGTTCAACTTTGATTCGGAAACAGCAGTTCTAACCCATCATTCACACGCGATTTGTTTACCCGCATCCATAGATGGTCGATAAAACGTGCTATTCACATGGAAATAACAAAGAAAAGAAAGACAGTCTTTCCCAATGCGGTCTTAGTCATCCCTTGTTTATGGGTTTTATTATTGTGTTATAGGCCTTAGATACATCTATTGGGGCTATATATATATAATAGGCCTATAGGCTGCACATTATTGTCGCAGAATTAGCAGCGCTAGAGTTTGAAATTTAACTGCTAAATATATAAAATTGACAAATTTTGGAGAATTTCAGACATAATATTATAATAGTTAATAAAACGTGGAAAGTCATAATAATGACTTTTACAAATATTATGTCTAACGTCACAGAAAGCTCGTCAATAACGGCAAAAGTATCACACGCACGTGGTAAATTTAACTATGTTGATATTCCAGAGATTTTATACGAAGACATTCCGTTTGTTTGTTTTTTACTTGGCGCATTGCTGAATATTTTTCTTATTGTCTATATTATAACGTCGAAGAAATACAAACTACCCATATTTACTGTTATATTCAGCCTATCTTTTGCAGATTTTCTTGCTTGCGTTGCCGCTGCTGGAAGAATACGGCTTCTGTATCCAACAATGAGCGTTTGGAAACCAGAATTTATCTGCAATCTATTTGTTGGTCTGGGCTTAGTTGGGCTGTTCGCGAGCAATTATCACCTAATATACTTTGCTAGTCTCAGATTATATCAGCTCGGGTTTCCACTGCAGGCTCGGGCGAAGGTTACGGCTAGTTTGGTGTCAAGGTGTTTACTGCTGATCTGGTGTCTGTCTATCATTTGTGGCGCGACACTGGGTGTACATTTCAGAGTGAACAGACGCTTTCTTGATGGTGAGTGGATGCATCTGTGTTTGTTCGACGGTTATGCTTACGCGAAAGACATGACTTTTCTCTATCTATTCACAATATTTCCATGCGTATCAATCGCCGTGTTGCATTTATCAAAATACTTTGTATTATGGCGGACAAAAGCAAAGTTCGACGCTCAACAACAGAGGACTAATTGCGACGCACGTGCAGTAACTATTGTTATTGCCTTATTCTATGTTACATACATTCCTGAAAACGTATATGTGGCTATACAACACAGCCTTTCTGAGGACTGGAACCAGTTCTATGACAAGGTCACATACGTGCTAATTAACTTGGTGTTTAGTAACAGCGTGGTGAACCCTCTCGTTTATGTTGTGGCAGCTAAAACGGTTCGCGAAGATATTCTCAGGTTTCTTAAGTGTTCGTCCCCTAACACAAAATAATAATTAATAATAATTCTTAAAAGCGGCATGATATGTTTCCTGACAATGTAGGTTATAGGGGGGGGGGGGGGGGGGGGGGGGGGGGTACTGGTCTAATACAGCCTTTTATTTAACCCTTACAACTCTGATGTCAATATTCTATCTTTTACTGACTCCGTCGCAACGAAAATGGTGTATATTTTTCAACAAGTCTGATGGATAATGTTGCTGTCTACAAAAAATGAACACCAGTTCGTCTTTTAATTTAACAAATTACATCAGAGTGTTAAAGATTAATACAATAAACTGTATTGCCTTGTATTCAATAACAAGTTTGTGGCCCTGGTAGTGCAAGGGCTTACACAATGATGGACACTACATGCTCAAATCTGTGTAGACCACTGTTTCGACTTAACCGCACCCCCCCCCCCCCCCAACCCACCCAAGGGGGTTGTCCCATCTTGTCCCGGACAGCTTTTAGGCTATTTAATTTTTCATATCACTAGCCGTTTTATAATGCACATGCATAGTATATTTACCATAACTTAATAATCATATATTTAGCAAACAGCATAACATAGTATTTTCATATTTAAGAAAGCGCGTATATAGATATTGCTTACCTTATAACGCGGCTTACTGGGCTGATGCTGTGCCGATACTGGACCGATATTGAAAATGCTGCATTATCGGGGTTGTTTAGCGTAGATATACATCCTTGATGATGCAGCTTCACCTCCATATGATATTGTATAACCTGAAAGAAATAAAGAGAACTTGAACTTGTAGGTTACCGGGCTAATACCGGGCTAATACCGGGCCATATTCTCCCAATGTTGGTCTATTAGCGGCCTAATATCCCGCGTCACCAATATATGTATCAGAGGGCGGCCATCTCCGGATTTATCAGACGAATGCGAATTTATTTTAACCCTTTAGTGACGAAATTTATTCCTGAAATTTTAAATATTTGCTTTTTCAATGTCCATTTGCAGGCCAAGAGAAGATTAATTTTGAACATTTACAACTGTAATGACTGGCCCGGTTATCGGGCCAGTCATTCCAGTTGTAAATTAAAAAAATTTAGTCTTCTTTTGGTCTACAAATGGGCATTCCTGTAGACCACTAAGGAGGCCGGTTTTGGCCGGTATCATCACTAAAGGATTAAACATGTGTGGATTTCCGGACATCCTGTCAAATATCCGGATTTTTTTTGATGAATTAGCTAGGGCCTATATTCATGAAATAATTAAAGGCGCATACTCACACGAAAATGCTTGAAAATAAAATTGTTGAAACATGGATATAGGCCTACCTTTATAGGCTTAAATTGTGTAGGCCTACCTTTATAGGCTTAAATTGTGTAGGCCTACCTTTATAGGCTTAAATTGTGTAGGCCTACCTTTATAGGCTTAAATTGTGTAGGCCTACCTTTATAGGCTTAAATTGTGTAGGCCTACCTTTATAGGCTTAAATTGTGTACCTCAATGCAATTAAAGGAACTAAATCTTAAGATATGATGATTTCATTCCATATAAATAAATTTCGTAGGTTTAGTTGGGAATTTGAATTAAGGACTCTTGCCTTTAATTCAATTTGACAAATTAAAACATTATATTAATTTTTATCATATGAACAAGCCTCTAGCCAGTTCCATATTTTTCGATATGAGCACACGTGCCATATTCAACGGAATATTTTCATTGGCTGTTGGGTGAGCAACCCATTTAAATCGACCAATTCAAACATCAATTGATGTGAGCGTGACGGTAGGGATTACTACGCGGTACTGGTTTACTACGATTTGTTTACTACGATTTGTCATTCATGAAACGTCATCGCAAAATGTCATCGTTTGACAGTTTATCAGTCGGCAGCGAAGTAACGATTGATGGCCGTGGCTATAATTTTCAATGACCAGTTAAAATATTATTTAACGGCTGACATCGCCAGATTTTGTGTTTGTCACTATATTTTGCTGCGCATTCAGTATCTGTTATCAAGTAGTGGTGCGTCACAGCGGCGGTATCGATTTCACGAAAATCAACAATGAGAAATCAGATAAAAGTCACATCTGCAACTATTGGCAAATATTTCAAAATTACAGTTTATATGATAAATAAAATCTCAAAGTCAGTCACTTTTCATATCACTATTATGAACCTCGCTAAAGCTCGTGCAAATTGATAATTTTCAACTCGGTCCATAATAGTGATAAGAAAAGTGACCTCGTTCCAGATTATCTATATACGTAATTAAATCATCATATGCTAAGATTTATTTCGTTTCATTACATCTAGGCACACAATTTCTAAAAGTATCTAATTTTAACAATTTCATTTTGAACCATTCTGCTGTGAATATGCACCTTTAATCTGTTACCAGCTTTCGATTTATATAGTGCAATTTAGACCCTATGCAAGTCGACCCAATTTGTTTGAATACCCATATGATTTATTAACATAAAATTATAATAATGTTAATGGACAAGTTATAGTTTAAATTGACGATTTGTATCTATTTCTGCATGCTCACCGGAAGAGACAAATCGCGCGCTTGTGCCCTATGTTCGCAAAGGGCAAACCCATAGATATCGTATATATATATATATATATATATATATATATATATATATATATATATATATATATATATATATATATATATATATATATATATATATATATAAATACTGGCTAGATTGATTACGAGCATGCCCTCACTATGGGGGTGGGGGGGGGGGGGGTGTAGTTGCCGCGACCGCGGATGATGCGAGTTCAGTAAATCGTAATTGTGCATGATTGGGTATTCACTTATTGGCTGACATAGACGATCAGATGTAGATTTAGCTTTCAGAAATGACTAAATTATTTTTTGGTAATTTGAAGAGAAATTGAACAGATGCAAATTTACATATTTTTATCAGAAATAAAATTGTATTGCCTATTATAATCTGACACTTTATTCGGCTACGTCATAGGTTTAGTAACAAAAACATATTATTTTGGAGAATATGCATCCGGGGAGAAAGTACTGAGCTCTGAAATGTCGCGTTTGAGAGGGGCATGAGAGATCTAGTAAGTATATACCGAATCTATGATTCTCACATATATATCTAGTAAGTATATACTGAATCTATGATTCTCACATATATATCTAGTAAGTATATACTGAATCTATGATTCTCACATATATGTAAACACCGGAAGAGACAAATCTTGCGCTTGTGCGCTATGTTCAAAAAGGGAAAACCGCGCTCTTTCGCGCATGTCCAAACTTATTTTCCGGACAAAAAATCATGACAAGCTGGTCATCATGGTATCAACATGCTAACAATTATAGACTGATACAGAATGTGCATATACCAAAGCCAAAGATTGAAAACTATATTGTTTCTAAAATAATGAGAGAATCCGTTCACCAATCCAGACTTCCCTTGTATAGGAGGTGCTGGCTCGTACCTTTGCGCCGTTTTGCCAGTGTGCGTAGTGACACCATCGGCCTAAGCGTGTTACCCTTTGACCAAAGTTATACTTGTATCACACCATAGTATGCATGGATATATCATATTTTGATGATTCTAACCTCATAACACAGGTTACCGACTCTGTACTGGGCCAATACCGGACCGTATTGGCCCAGTAACCTGCGTTATCAGGGTACAGGGCGTCCAGCTTGAGTCATTCTTTTTATCTGCAGAATAGTTCTGGATGCACGTGCAAGCGTGTGTATCGGCTTCCCGGATGTTAGCGTGTAAGCACGCGGCTGGCTTTTTCCGAGAGTTAGCTCATGCAGGTACTTACTTTGACCTTTTCACGAAAAATTTGGCACATATGTTCGAAACCTAACTATTAACCTCCCAACCAAATGTGGTTAAGATACTACCAGTGGAACCAGAGTTATTAAAAGAATAGCTTATGAACCAACAAAAATCTGTTTTTAGAGGTCACCTCTTTGACCTTGAAATAACTTACTTTCCCCATGTGGAAATCGTGGGGAATTTTTTCTGCAGACACTATGGTATATATAGGCAACTTTGAAACATAAATTTGCTTGTTACTTAAAATGTCCGGGTTCGACCAAAATCATGTCAATTCTCAATGGACTATTAGGCCCTACGATAGAAACAAACACATTTCCAATTGCAAATGAGGAATCCGGTTTTAGCTATGCCCCGCCAATCCCAAGCTAAGCTCAGCCCATACATCGCCCGTGTTGGGGTCGATCGATCCCTGAACTCACTGACTATCGATTTCCAGCAAACTATACAGGTAAGCTGTTGAATATTTCGAAACTAATTTGACACAATTAATTCAAACACAGCATCAGTCTGAGTTTTTAGTTTGCTTGGTGTAAGACCAGTCCAAGCTTGAACTTGATAGCAGGAAACTAATCCTTCTTCGCAATATCCTTTCAGAAAAGAACACTATTGAGCATCAAATAGCGGCCCGGCAAATCGCTATGACAGACATCAACAGCAACAGTTGGTTCTCTGAGTGTCGTAGTATCCTTCACAAATATGAGCTACCAAGCATATATGAGCTGATTGATAACACTCCTACAAAAGATAAACGGAAATCAAAGGTACAAGACGCAATTAATACTGCAGTCCAAGCACAATGGCACGAACCATCGCTAATGACGCCATCTCTGAAGTACTTGTGTATTAACTCATGTGCGGTGGGATCAGTTCACCATTGTTGCAGCTCAGTTGATAATAACGTTAAAGATGCTAGGCATGCTGCCACAAAATCGAAATTATTAACTGGATCATATACCCTTCAAATAGAGCTCGCTTCAATTAACATAACACGCCGGATACATACCTGCTTTGTCGCGATGCTCCTGAGGATAGGATTCATTTTCTAGTAACCTGCAAAGCGACCGAAAACTGCAGAAAATCCTACATAAATAACATTCAAATCATACTGCAAGACGAAAATCACCCAGACATCATCAAGAACATTATGGCGACTCCGTCACTTGTAGCACAGATACTTTTAGATCATGAACATATGAAGTCAGAGTACGGTCTTCAACTATCTCCAAAAAACTCAACACAAATTGCTGGGATCACCCATTTTCTCTGCTATGCACTGCATAGTATTAGAAGTAATGCTCTGGATCAGCTTGCGTCTTCTTCCCCCTACTAACTAGCTTTTAAATGACTGCAAGGTACATGTAAGTGTACGAGCTGTTAATATGAACTGTCTTTTAAATGCAAGAATTAACAAACCGTTGATGCTAGAACACTATAATAGAACGATCTTTAGTTGCTGTTTTAATTTAAATCTGGCCATATTATACTTGATTGCCGACAACGAGCGCTAAGGTTGGTGCCTCGCAAAAGGGATGTCAGAAGAAAAAGAGGAATATTTACCCTGACTTCAGAGGTGAGCCCACAGTGGCTGGAATTACAGATACAGTAACAGTAATTGGCTGCTGTTGCTGCCTATGGCAGTAACAGCGCCCAGTCAAATTAGGTTAGTTTCAAAATATTCAACTGCGTGTTTATTGTATATTAAAGACATGCAATTCGTACAACAACGCATAGTCCGTCATCAATTGACGTGTAGGATGACGCTATAGGTCAATTCCTGTTTTATGACATTATCTCTTGTAATTTTGGTGGTGTTATTATAGTGCCCTTCTACAAGTGACGAATTCAGGTAATTCTGGTACATTACAATGGAGTCTTCTTCTTCGTCTTCTTCTTCTTCTTCTTCTTCTTCTTCTTCTTCTTCTTCTTCGCCTTCGTCTCCGTCTTCTTCTTCGTTCAACTGGCCGTATTTAGCCTATATATTCAGTTAGATGGATGTCATGAGTTGAGTAGTTAGGCAGAGATTGGATACCGTTCCCCATCAGATTGCTTTCGAGGTCCATCTCATCGGCCCATGTCTCGTTCGTCTGGTCATCAAAAGTGGATAGGTTTAGAGAACATGTTCTGGCGTCTCGCCATCATTTCCACACACAATGTATTGGTTCATGAGAACTTTAATTCATCATTATTTGATCAAATGTATTAGTCATAACGTTGTCAATGTCGCTCCAAATTTCAATATTTAACCCTTCAACCATCGAATTTGGTCAAGATAACTTAAACTTTCTCATAGAAATTGTACATTTGCAGACCAAGGGAAGACTATTTGTGAAAATTTACCACTGGGATGACTGGGTCGGTTATCGAGCCAGTCATTCCAGTGGCAAATTAAAAAAAATAGTCTTCCCTTGGTCTGCAAATAGACATCTTTTCAAGACCACGTCAGAAGCCATTTTTGGCTGGTATAAGTGTTAAATGGTTAAGAACCATTATGGCCAGTACCGATGAATCTATCGACACATAAGGGCTATACGTAGTGCAATAATATATCGCGGTATTTGAGTTGAAAGATTTTTGGTGAATAGCCTGCCCTGAAACGCAGGTCATTTGAGCGGTACTGGGGTGGTGGCCAGGTATCTCCCTGCAGCTGAGCGAGACCTCACACCTCAATGTTGGTATTTTATTGTTGCTTTGATCTCTAACACATTGGAGAGACTATGACTTCTGGTGTCGCTTATGAATGCGCATTTCCACTGCACAGCCTATGCCTTTAACCAATGGTCGCCGTGTGACGTCATGCATGCGCACTCTCTCCCTCTCCAGACAGGTATTTTTGTCTCCCAGCCCACCTTTTGCCGCCATATTGTCAAGCTTTGCTTGTTGTTTCAAATCTGTGATTTTCCATCTTATTATAATTGATTATATGCAATATGCCAGGTTAGCGTAGTAAGAAATCTGGCAAACAATCACAACAATATTGCATAATGCAGTCCATCAGTCTGTATTTAAACCAACAAGGCACAGGATAGACCAGAAAGCAGATATCATAGATCTCATTTTTGGAAACAGTATAAACATTGTCAATGATATAATTCATCTAGCCCCCCCCCCTCCCCCTACAAAAGAGCGATCGCGATGTCTTGTAAATCAACCGTCACCCTAGGCTTGCGCGATTAGGCGATTAAATCGAAAATCGCGATTATTCTTTAAATCGTTAATTAATATGATTCCAAATTAAACAATCGAATAATCGTAAATAATTTCTACATCATAAAATATCTCAAAAACTGCAATTTAATTGCTCTTTAACGCGGTCGCTCCCGAACATTGTCATTTTACTCAGTGAATGTATGTCCATTTGCAGGCCGAGAGAAGACTATTTTTGAAAATGTATCACTGGAATGACTGGCTTGAGTATCGAGCCAGGCATTCCAGTGATACATTAAAAAAAAGTCTTCTCTTGGCCTGCAAAAAATATCATTGCAGCTTTCATCATTCATATATAGCCCCCCCCCCCCCACTACCTTTAATTGTTATTATGTCCTGGTAATTAGTACCCAAGCTGATTAATCGAGTAATCACGATTATTCTTAAATAATTACTCAAAGCAATAATCGCGTACGCCTACTTCACCCCATATATTTAATGTTACAATAAAATCAAAATTTCCCAAATCTCTTGCTGAATAAATGTAGGTACGACGACATGCGCGGGGAAGTCAGCAACACTGACTGGACATTCATGCAGGAACTGCATGCATCAGAAGCAGGGCATTTTATATACACCATCTTAGCCACAATGCTAAATCAATACATCCCACGAGAAACCACGTCGAGTCAAACACACATGGCGTACTTCCATTGTCACACACACTCTTAAAGCAAAAAACCCCTAAATGCACACAAATACAGGAAAACGAAGAGTCCTGACGATTATAACCAATATAAAATGGCAAGGAATAATTCTATGTCATGCATCAAGCAAGCTAAACTGTCATTTGAACGCAGCAGGGAGAAAATTCGTAAGCATCTGTTCCCAAACCGAATTATTAACACATGGAACTCACTTCCTTCTGTTGTGGTTGAAGCACCTATGCTTGACGTGTTTAAATCAAAACTAGATATGCACCTAAATGGCATAATATATGATCATGACCTAACCAACTAATACTAATTTGGCTTATATATCTATTAGACTAATAGATATATAACACAGATTTAGAAATATATCCAAATGCTAGGTGCAGCAGGGTGTAACCATGAGCATAGGTGGCACACCGCAGCTGGCGCAGGGAACATCCATCTGCACCACAGTACTTCCCCAAGTCAACCAGGTCCTGAATAATGCCAACCAAACAAATAAACACGTTCAACCAAATAAAGTACAAGCACTAATAATACAATACAAACATAATTTCCCGAGGCAATAACAAGCCAATGGCTTAATTATGCCTCGTAAAATGATGATGATGATGATGACGATGATGATGATGATGATGAGTCATTGTTTGAACTTGAAAGTTGGTGCGAAATACATGACCTATCGCCTGCCACTATAGCTCTAGTAGAAAATGGTTTGCTGTCTCGAAATAGTCTAAAGAATTTAATGATAGAATAAATCAATGATGTGTTCACAAGTTTAAGCTTAGGCCAACGGCTCTTACTGGAGGATGCGGTCAGTACCTTGTAATCTGATGCAGCCACGCAGTTCAGTAGTTCAGATGTGAATTACTTCATAAACCCAAATGGCGTGGTAAGTAGTAAGAACATTTCTGAAGAACCACGCACCAGCGGCCTTGGGTGTACATCGAGCCCGGCCTTACCATTCACAGCCAATCCTCATGATAATATGCTGGCGTTGTTAAACAGCAGTTGTCCTCCAGCTACAAGCACGAGAGCCAATCCGAGACAACATGGCGAGAGTGCTAATCCAACACAAGATGGCAGCATTACAGCAGGTACGTTTGATTGATTGTCTCAATTTGCGGATTATCCCCAAATAAATACACGTGATGTGCGCGATTCCGTATCTGCTGTGACCAGCGCCAGTCCCGGTATGATTACTGTAGATATGGGACCTTTCAAACTCAAACTTAATTGTGCATATTAAAACTGTAGACTTTTAGAGGCTTCAATCGTGTGCATAAATGAAATGTAATGAAACGGAATAAATCTTAACATGTAATGATTTCATTCCGTACAAATTACTACAGTTTTTTAGTTGTCAATTTGAAATAGGGACTCTTGCCTCTATTAAATTTCTCAACTTAAAAAATTATATTAATTTATGCGTGACGAAATCATCATATCATATATTACGATTTATTTCGTTTCTTTGCATCTAGGTGCACACTTTAAGCCTCTAAAAGTATACTATTTTAACAATTTTATTTTCAGGCATTCTGGTGTGAATATGCACCTTTAAAGACTCAAAAATTTCATATGAAAAACTTGGCCAGACACAGTATATGGAGGGGTATTGTAGGATTCTCCATGACATGATTAATAAAGACAATTACTCCATCGAAACGGAATCACAGTATTTGAATTATATCAATAAGATATCGGTATTTAGCCAGACATTTGACTGGCTGTCAGAGCTCAATGATGATGTACAGTATCTACGAGCTCAGGCTACGAATGACTTTCAATGGCGGTGTGTGTGCGTGCGTGCGTGCCTGCGTGCGTGGACAATCCGTTTTTCATGCTTATAAAGCTACTATATGCAACGGAAGCACGCATTCAGCGACGGAAGCACGCATGCACACGCGCACGCACGCACGCACGCACGCACGCACGCACGCACGCACGCACGCAGTCTACAGATTCAGTGCGTATGAAACTGCTTTATGTACAAGGGGAATAGAGACTAGGGCCAGAAAGTATTTTTAGGCCTAGGTGGACTTTTGCTGATTTTTCTTCTCCGGAACCTTATATCTAAGTGTGCGCAGTGAGGGAACAAGGCGTCTGCAATGAAATTCCATTTTCAGGATTGCCCGTTTGGATGATTTTGGATTGGCGGACAACAATACCAACGGTATAGCCACCCGTTGAACGAACACAGTGTCCAGCTGTCTACGCGTGACTCCCGAACTGGCAAATAAATTTGGGCAAAATGGATGTAGTCTGCGTGTCTGCAGATATGCGCATGTTTGCCGATCAGGTTTCTCTTCTAGCCACGGAGATTTCAATCATCAGTCTAAGACATTACCATAAAAAAATTAATTGATAAGCATTTTCGAATCTTTAGGGGCGTAAGTGTATCTGTAGGCTACGTGGGAATGCGAATTTGTTAGTGACATAGACACAGATCTTATTTTATCTGCTTTAAAGACGGCTTTTCTATAGTTGATGACTGTGATATTGTCACCCATTGTGTCCATTTAGAGCGTTAGTACAGTTCCTCCTAGCAGCAGGCCCAATGGACGCTCAGTTACATCTGTTTTGTATCTGTCATCATGGGTTAACACATTCCCTGTCTCAGTCGGAGTTCCGTGCAAAACTCAAGCGTGTTTCGCCAACCATTAGTGTACGCCGTGGTGGTGCTACACGGCTTATATGCGCAGTGCCGCTTCCGGTTGTCAAAGCCCTTGGAGATTGGCAAAGTGACGTTGTGTTCCAATATGTCCGACCTGATCCCAATACAAGCATAAACATACTGCAGTCTATATTCTAGTAAATCCTACCCTACCGTAGATCGGGTTGTTGCCTCGCATCATAAACTCATAAACGTTAAGTAGTAATGCCCAATCATAATTCATATATATGCTGCGCTCGTGCTGCTTGCCTAATGATAATTCACCTTTCCAGAGTATCCACCCATAATAATAATAATAATAATAATAATAATAATAATAATAATAATAATAATAATAATAATAATAATAATATTTATTGTATCCAACCCAAGAATGAATTAATGCTTAACATAGCAGCAACACACACACACACACGCACGCACGCACGCACGCACGCACGCACGCACGCACGCACGCACGCACGCACGCACGCACGCACGCACGCACGCACGCACGCACGCACGCACGCACGCACGCACGCACGCACACACGCACACACACACACACGTTATAAAGTTACTACATGCAACGCAAGCACGCATGCACGCACGCACACGCACACACACCGCACAGGTTCATCGCGCACAAGGGTAAGTAACCTGTACATTGGCACTTACTGTGTCAACGTCGTTGATCGTTTTTTAAAAGCCTTGAAGGAAAAACTTGCCACTTCTTTTATGGCAGAATTATCAGCTGACAGTAAGTAGATAAACTTATCTTTGCAGCTTAAAGTTTGAAAATTCACACTTAATGTGTAAATATGTCAATAGAGAGTCATTCGTTCATCGTGATAGAAAGGACATCGAATTAGGAAATGAGTTTCATCTTCAATCTCACCTAAGTTACATAGGCTACATACCCTACTTTCGATTGGTGTTTTGGCTGGGTAAATCTACCTGTTTCAATATGTAGCCTGTGATTAGATGTCCTTAAGCGGGTTAATGCAATTCTATGCTCACCATTCTTAACAGTCGTGAGATAGTTATATTGATACAGTTCTCCGTTTGGACATACCCCCTCCGATGATTCTGATTAATTCATTCACTGGTCCTACCCATGAGCTAGCATGGTTCCTTGCTAACCTTTTAGAGAGGTGATATGCTTGGCCAAGCAAGGAGTTTGGGCAGGCCTCTTCTAGACGGAGTCTGTACTCTAAGATTGCCTTCATTACTGAAATTCCTATTGGAAACAGCCCCAGTTCACCCCTCACTGCATCAGTTGTGGAATATTTTCCAAGTCCGATTATATGTCATGCATAACCGAGAAGAATTTTCTCTGCAGATAGACTTTCAACTTTCTTGAAGAGTCCTTGTAGAGATGTGGAACAAAGAGATGAACCACATATTTCACACCCATACAAGGCAATAGGCTTGATTAAAGAACCATACAGACTTAATGCAGCTTTTGGCGATAAAGATTCCTGACATAGTAACTTTTTCAATTTAAAGGTAGCTTTTTGTGTTCCTTAGCCAATGTAAAGGACCCATTGTTACTAAAGTCCACTCCCAAATATTTGTAGGACTTTCGATATAGTGATTATTGAAGGTAAAATTCTCATTCAGCAGCCTGCCATTTTTGTTAAAAATTATAGCCTTTGTCTTCGAAAGGTTGACCTCAAGTTTCCACTTATGACAATAATTATTTAAATTATCTAAACACTGCTGTAAGCCATCTTTGGATTCCGACAAAAGGACAGTATCATTGGCATACATGAGACATGTAGTTTACTGTCACACAGATCAACAGGACATGTGTTCCCTTGGCTAACTCTACAGGCAGGTCGTTTATGAATAATGAAAATAGCATATGGCTTAATACTTCTCCTTGATGCACGCCTTGGTATATCTGAAATGAAGGAGTTAGCCCATCCTTTAGCTTTAGACATCTGTATATTTTGCTATATATGTTTTTTATTACTGAGTAGAAAGTACCCCTAATTCCAGCATTCAAGATCTTATAAAATAGACCGGACCACCAGACCTTGTCGATTGGCTTGCTAAAATCTACGAAGCACGTAAACAGCGTCTCACTCTTGGGACTTGTGTAGACATCTATGAGGCTTTTTAACACAAACATGTGATCTGCTTCAGCTCTATGTCTATATGCCTCTACATATTTCACAAGAGGAATGTTAAGAATGGAGCTGAATACTTTAGCCAAGTCACTGTAAATTGTGATACCCTGAAAATTTTCTGGGTTAATTGGATTTCTGGCTTTAAAAATTGAGGCGATAAGCCCGGCCCGCCATTTCTCAGGGTATTTACCACTAGAGAAAAATTTGTTAAAAATTACAGTGAGTGGGGATGCAAACATATCCACGCCAGCTTTCAGCATCTCATTGGCAATACCATCAGGCATACAGCTTTGTTGGGCTTTAAGTTTGTTAGAACATTCCTAGTCTCTTCATAGAAAAATCCTATAGTTTAACTCATTGAAACAATGCTGTTCTTCAAGCTCCCTAATTTCAGCCTTAATTACATCATCTAGGACAGGACTCTCATGGGGAGTAGTACCTAACAATTTCTTATAGTAAAGGAACCAAGTTTTTGCATCTATTGCTTTAGATGGCTTACTGTTGTTTCCAGATTTTAACTCATTAAACAGTTTCCAATACGCTAACGGGTTGTTGTGATGCATCATGTCTAATTTATGCAAAATATCTGATTTATATTTGCGCTTAGTACTTTTAATTAGGGATTTGTATTTCTTTTTTACCGCAAACATACGTTCTCTGATATTGGTTTCAAAAGGATTTCCTGTTAACACGCGACTAAACCTTTTACTTTCTCGCTTTAATTCCAGATATGGCAAGTTAAACAATTTTGGCGAGTCATACGTTTTTTAAAGTACCTTTTCTTACGCAAAGACCTATCAGCCAATATAATCAGGTTTTCTGTAAATACATCACGTAGATCATCTGCAAGTATCTCATGTGAATTCATATGTTGTTCAATATAAGTAAGCTTGTTTATAATTTCAGGCCATTTCAAGGCAAGATTGAATTTAAAGTGTAAATCTTTATCCCATTTAAACTGATTTGTAGGAGCTTGAAGTTTAAGCTGACTATTAGCAGTTGATTGATATTTCAGGTCTAATGAAAGGGAACCACTGCAGTGGTCAGATACTGTTTCAAGCCATTCGTGCCCATGGAAATGATTGATTACTGAGTACAGTGAGTGGTTAACCAGGGCATAATCAATAGTACTACTCCCATTAAATTTGTGACAGGTGACACAACCAAAGCAGTCACCTAATACTCTGCATTCAGAATTCGTAAACCAGTGGCTTTACAAAGATTAAGCATATCATTACTAAATGCTTTAGCGGTTTTGTCCTGGTTGCGCCTTTTCCTCAGTGGTTTATCGAATCTATAGTCATCAGGGAGAGGTAGATAACTGTCATCCTCTTCCATGATGAAATCCTCCATATCTAAGGTACGGACATTAAAGTCCCCAACAAGCATGATTTGCCCTTTCGGGGAGATGTGTGCTATATCAGCTTCCAGTTTGGCATATAAATCATTGCCTTCTCGTAGACTAAATGAAGAATGTTTGGGGCTGACATAAACGAATGCAAGATACATTTTATGCTGCCAATTGAAAAATGTTTTAGATAATCTTAACCAAACTATGGCAAATGGTATGTTGGGAGAGTTGACCTGGCATACTCCTTCACTGATATTAAATTTGGTTACGGCGGCTATTCCGCAAGAGTATTTCTTAGCTTTTTTATGTTTGAGCCTGCACGTTTGGGCAACATTAACAAAGCCATCTAAATTAATATGGTCATCAAACCCAACATGGGTTTCTATTAACCCAATTATATCTTTAGACGATAAGATTTTCTTAGCTTCAGGACGATCGAGTTTAGAACCAATGAACAAGTTACTTACCCCTTCGACATTCCAAGCACATGCTGAGAGAGTTGATCGATGCATTATATGAATAGTAATTCTCCGAGTTCATATCATCCTGCCTAGTGGAATAGTTTGTCTGTGTGCGATATCCTGATCGATCCCATGAAGCAGCTGTAGCATAGGGCTGCCGTTGTTGATGAGTCCTCCAATTTTGTTGAGGAATGGGCACATTGTTCTGGTAAGAGCATTTGTGTCTCTGACCATGGTAGTTTGCTCTGGGGTCGCTTCCTTTTCTGTAGGAGTCCTGTTTATTTGGGTACTCTCGCTTTTTCAAATCAATGTCGAGGATTTTGCACACAATGTCCTTAATATGCCTACTAGCCTGCTAGTGCCTGCAGAATTTAGATGTATATCATCACTTTCAAAGTACTTTGCTGATGGCCTGTCATTGACTAGTAAGTTACCATTGTCACAGATGTAAACATTACCATAATTTAGTAATCTTTGTTTCACTAACAGGTTAGCAGAAAGTGTCTTAAAGTGTAGGTTACAGTCACCACGGCCAGGTGGAAGTGATACAATAATCTTTGTGTCTGGAAATTTCATCCCAGTGCTGTCTATAAGCCACACCAATTCTTCCGCACACTGGATGTGATCTTTATCATCCTTCTTTATGTCGTTACTCATTTCTTAGAATACAACACATATGGGTCTAAATAATCGTTGATAAATTCAGCTGCTTCTTCGAAGTGATATTTTATTTGTAGCATTACTCTAAAATCCCTGAGTAGTTTTTCTGGCTTGACATGTTTAAGCAAAGCGGTTCCTACTAATAAAATGTCTTTGCTCTGGGTAGGTGCGATTCTGGATGTAACGAGTTGAGCTTCTGGCTGAGTTCCTGAATTACATACGCACATGCACGCACGCACGCATGCACGCTCGCTCGCTCGCTCGCTCGCTCGCACGCATGCACGCACACAGCATGAATCTTTTCACACACTTTCTGCCTTTGATCATAGACTTTCCAGCTGAGTATTTCTTCGGTCGCTTTGTCCAGTTTGGAGGCTATTTTCTCACCCTTCTTTTCCAGTAAATCAATGCTGTCAATTTTACTCCGAATCTGCATTTCGGCTGCTTCTAGCTCTCGCAAAAGGCTGCGTTTATTCTCCTCCATTCTGTTAAGTGTAACTTTATTTTCAACAGAAATTTTTTTCTGTTGCGATTCATTACTTAAGATCTCAGCCTGTAGTTAATTGATTTTAGCAGTTAGTTTACAATTGCAGTCTCTAAGGTTGGATATTTCTTTTTCGTGTTGCTTACACTGCCTGTCATCACCTTTTATTGCTTTTAGGGCCTGTAATTCCCACTTAAGGTCTTTGTTATCACTGTCTAAATATTTATTCTGATCCCGCAGATTCTTAACATCATTCTCCATTAGTTAGAGTTTTAGTTCAGTGTTTTCATCTTTCACTTGGAGAATCTTTTCCATAACATTCTCTTCTATATTAGCTACAGCTAGCTTAACATCACTTAACTGTAGAAGGCAGTTCGCAATTTGTTCTAGTGGCCTCATATCATCTGGCTGTTTGAATCCCTATGGTATTGCTAGATGTTCCATTGAGATCATTAAGGTTAATGGTAGCTGGTGTAACCACGGGCCCATATCATGGGTGATGTTCCCCGGATTGACGCCGTTGGGTGAAAACAGATCCCATGAACTAGATTGAGAACAGACAAGTGGTACTAGAACGCGAATCATGTGGCAAGGTGCAGTTAGTGGACGTAGTGGTAGATAGATTCTACATAATATAGTTTACTACCGCCAATAGTTGCGGAAACTCCTCATTGATGAACTCACATATTGCATTTCCTTGCACCATAATGGTTAAAGTACTGAAATACACAGTTATCGTTAGGGCCTTTTCGTACTCTCCTACCTCAACATTTGATCCATGTGGGTTAAAGTGGACCGTTATTTGAGTTTCATCTATAGCACTGACCTGATCAGTAGTGTGCTTAGTGTCTTCTTTATCTGTCCATACCACTGCGAAGGTGTCCTTCTCCCCAAAATGATCACAGTAACGCATGGAGAGTGCAGCCATCCAAGCTATAATGCGAAGTTCACTGGTACAGAATGGCACACATTTTGCAGCGGGCCTATGTTGGTTTTCCTTAACTTCCTCAAATGGCTTATTGCTGGGTTTAGGAACATGAGATGCCCGATTCGTGTACTGTGATATAACGCCATCAACATACGACTGGTCACACTGGACAGAGTTAAATGGCCAACCTTTTAAGATATCCGCCATCATCCCTATCACAGCATTTAAAATGGAGTTTCAGCTTTAACAGCAGGAAAACAGACGTGCAGGCAGATATTAAATTAAAGACGGTTGTGTAGATTTAAACCGATGGCTTTATCAGAGGTTAAGTTCCAGGGAATATACCTGATAGCAATCTCGGAATTAGCTTCACAGTCGATGATATGCGACGTGACTATGTGTCACGAAAACTGGGGTCACAATGTAATTTTTCTAGTTTGACAGGTTCGGCGAGAAAATAGCCTTATGTGACGATTATTTGATAATTCACTGTATGCTTCTACTCTCAGGCAGGTGAGAAAAGAAGATTTCTAGCACAAATTAATCATAAAACCATATAATAGTGTCCGAAAAAAATGGTCGTTGATTCTGTTGCTATGTATTAATGACATTTTCAGTGAAAATCAAGTCTAATGTATCTTTGTACTTCATATGACAATCAACTACGTGACGTGTAGAATGACTTCATAATGAATGACGTTATGAATGACGTAGGTAAGTACATCATGAACGCATATTTGAAGATGGGCTATGCGTTGTTGTACGAATTGTATGTTGTCACTATTTAATAAATATTCTGTTGAATATTTTGAAACTAATTTGACTGGGCGCTGTTGCTGCCATATGCAGCAATATGTGTAGTTCGCGGGGTAGCATCGGGCCGTTCCGGTGTCTGTTGTGGACTCGCCGCGCCGCATGTGCACGATGAGTGATGGCGTTGGTTAGCTCCCGGTCTCGGGGTTACGGATTTTGTGCGACACTGCCCTACGGGTAACAAAGACCAGCTCCAAAGGCCGGTGGAACTCAATCGTTCCGGTGGGCCATGCGACCATCGTCGCGAACATTAAACACTACAGTCTCATCCCATGAGTGGGTGTCACCAGTTTGCCTGTCCATATCAATTTTGAGATCTATGGACGTACAACATTTGATGGTGACCTAACCTAAATAAGACTATACAATTAATTTACCCAAAACAGACTGTCAAGTTTGCTAGATACAATGAGTATACGAAAATACAAGACAAAGACAGCCTGATGAACCTTTAAACGTGGGACCACCGGAGGTAGCACACAGACTCGCAGGTCCACAGAGGTACCCCTACAAAGGAGGTTCCCGCATACGAGATCACTAATTAACTAAATATAAGTTATTATACCTCTAAGCTGAAAAGGAAAAAGGAAGATATCCTTTATTTGTGGCGAGAGGCTATGTGCCTTGTGCAGGCATTACTTCTGTGTTTCTGGGTGAGAAGTAGTAGCCTCGCGCAAGCTGCCATCACTGGATCCTTGCGAGAGGCAAGTGCCTCACGCGGGCCTCCGTCACAGGAAAATGCCACCCCCGCTTAAAGCGGGGGAAGAGTATTGGCCAGAAAGGGCCACTCCTATATTCAACCAAAGTGCTGTAAAGTAAAGACCATCCTAGTGAAACTATAACTAAAATGTTGCATGCTGTTTTACGTGAAGACGGGACGAGCGATTCCCAAGGGATTCCCACATCACCATCTTATGTAGGTCCAAGACACTGAATTAGTGGGTGCCGCTTGTATTTCTGCGGGCCTTCTGCTATGCCTAACCTATCAGTTAGGTTTTAAAGACAAGAACTATTTTAGGCCGCAAATGGCGGGGTTTCCTATCTATCTTTGAACATGGCTGTCCGAGGGTGCAGATGCCCCGCCTCCCGTGAGAAGCCTTGGAAAGCATCCACCTCTGAGGACAGCGCGCGTACATGTTACTAGGTAAGACATCCGAGCTTAGTGAGAATCCAGATGCCCGACTTCGTAACCACATAAAACGTCACAGGACAATGGCTACTTTTCACATAATCAGATTTAGGCAACTGAGTCATTGGTACGTAGGGGTTGGAGAGACGAATATCCACCACCATGAATGTCCTTCTCGAGGCAGATCCCAACATCTTGCCCAGACATTCTTACAGAATTCGGTGGAGATGCGCATTTCGCCCGTCACCAAGTTTTACGGAGCTAACTTTTGACCTGATGTTAGGTTTATACACAAGTTTCCCAATATGCACTGCGGTGCGGGAAAGATCTTCTAAGGGATATAAAAGATCAATAATTAAAATATGTTTTCGCAGTGCTTCCTACATTGGCAAGGATAATTAACTACTAGGTATCAAAAGATACACGGGAGGTGTGTGTGACACCACACCTTGGCAATCACCGCTGGGAAACCTCCAATAGTTTCCCAGGGTCGGATCAGTCCATGGTGTGGATAGGGATATCTAAACAATTAAGAAGCCATCAGGCTTAGTGGAACATGAAGAGAGACAATTACTTTATACATATGAGGCCCTATAGGTTTTTGCCCAATTTTACACAACCTTGCCAGAGTGGGGGGCTAGATTACCGCAACAACTGGAAAAGAGGCGTACACTATATGTCTCCTAACGAAGAAATTGTCTCTAATCATATTAAACCTATTCTATCGAGCTGAAGAGTCAGGTTTAGTCGGTAGCATGCTGGGCTAAACAAAGTTATAGCACGGACCGAGACCTTAGTGAAACGTGTTGGTGGCGGGAGAAAATGATGCATATATAATGTTGCTGTATAGTATTTCCTAAATGCACTGCGGTCCTAAGTTTTCTACAAATAAATAAAACATATCAATGGATGGCTACTAGCCATATACTAACCTAACCAAATACAAGTAATAACAATGTGAAATCATTAGAATAATAATAGTAATACAGGTTGATAGACCTATTACGGTGCGGTTAGTGAAAACGCCTTACAGTAAACTAAAAATAACTATCAACAGATAAAGAAATTATAACTAGCGGTCCTAAGACCGTTACGGTGCCTTTTAGTCATCGGAACCGTTTACAAAGATAAAATACAATCATTAATGTTGTAATTAATGGATGAATTAAGAATGTTACATAAAGTTACTTGAATACTCGGTAGCCATTCTTAAGGACGGGCTATCGTGTTACTGACATTGATACGTCACTGTTGGAGTGACGTGAGTTGACACGTTCTCTGGAAGCTGGAAAGTTTCCGCATGTAGATTCCCGCAGACAGGATTCCCGCATGCTGATCCAGGACGGGAGCGGTGCGAACTCAGGATGGTAATCACAATATAAGAATGTCTAACGAACGGTTAGTAAGTTCTATGATAACATTATTGCGGTGAGAAAAGTTCCGTTCAATATCCACCTTTTGGCGTGGCTGGCAGATCCGGTGAGTCATCCACCAAAGAACATCGCTGCCTCTACATCTGTAGAATCACATATTGAGGCCGTAGAGGCCCCACCGCAATATTGTTCCTTGTTGGTTCTTAATTAGATGTGAGCAATATTATTCAAAAGTTCCAATACTGCCCCTGAACGAATGTCTGGGAGCTAATAAAATTTAGGTTGCGGTGGGTGGGAAACTGCTGCTGTACCACGGGAGAGAAACCGACCGAAACAGAGGTCAATGCTTAATAACTGAATTGTGGGTGGGTACTGCAGGCAGATCCAGACTGTTCAGCCCCTGGCCGATGATTCTCCTGATTTACTGAAATTGTCCCTTTTTATACTCGATGAAACGTCAGGACTGGCTGCCTCAACCAATCAAAATTAGCTGAACCAACCAATCAGCGCGCTAGGACTTCGTGACGTGTACATGAGTATCTAATTATTGCAATAGATATTGATGCGTACTATGACGTCAGGGGTCACGTGTATACAAATCACTTATTATCTAGATACGTATATATACGTATTTACGACGTTATTTCTATATTACGGGTATATTTTGAAGGGGGAAAACGGCGATAATTCAGCCATTTCTGGACCGATTTTAAAACGGTTTACATATTTAGAAAGCTCGTCGAATTCTGGTCTTGATTAATGCCAGATTCAACGGAAAGGATTAATTACTAAAAATTATAAAGCACCAGCTCGGTACACTAAAAGCGCGATTCGCTCTTGGTCATGCTATACGCGCTCTGCTTACGCAGCGAAACGCGCGCGCGCGCATGCGCGCTACGCGTTTTAACGAACAGTCGTTTTGACAACGAAATCTCTCTCATAGGCTTATACACGTTTATTGCTCTACCCAGGGGGCCGTGCTTATAGGAACGAATCCAGGACGGGCGGCCCGTACCTAGCTTGGCTGGGACGGCCAGTACCCGACCGGTCGATCCGCACTACACCTTCAACAGCTTTCCTGTATAGTTTTCAGGAAATTGATAGTTAGGGCATTCGGGGATCGATCAATTTCAACACGGCGAAGTTATGGTGGAGCATAGCTAGAGACGGGCGGGGCTTAGATAAAAATGGAAAGGTAGTTTATTATTGCTTTAGTTCATCGTACCAATAGCTATATGATTTAATTGCTTATATTACGATTGTACCCGCCTCATGTTTTGCTTTGCTTTGTGTAAATATGCCTGGTTGAAACCAGGTGTTGACTAAGCCTTGTTGTATAGCTTTCTGTAGTTAGAGATAAGATTTGTGAATAAAAATCTTATCTACGGCCGTGTTCTCACTGGAGAGTTAGTCGTGAATAACGCCCTACGTACGCCGGTTAGATCTCTAGTGAGAACACAGCCTACGTAAATCTGGTGTTCCTTTTTATGAACTGTTGGGGAGGGTGTGGGACTACTTTATTTCTCTCGGAGGTGGGATGTGGTGGAGGGAAGTATGTCAAATGAAATCTAAAAATGGAAATTAGGCAGAAAATTTTGAAATAAAAAATATTAAGAGATGAAACCAAGAAATTAAATAACTTAAAGGAAGAAAAATAAAGAGAATGCCATGTGATTTACTAAATAAGAAACGGGAATAAAGAAACTAAAGATCTTGTATATGCATAAAATGAAAAACTTTCTTAATCCTCATTCTAACGCAGAGTACTGGGCGGGTACTGCATCAATACGTCCCGGTATCAGCCCAGTATCCAGCACTACCAGGGATCTATCATTCATACGCCACAAAGATCGCAGAAAACTGTCTCAGACTTGAACACCGATTCAAGAAGTGTACAGTTTAGTGAATAGGGCCGACCAGCTTGTCATGCTTTTTTATCCGGAAAATAAGTTTGGATGAGCACGACAGCCCGCGATGTGGCCTTTTGCGACATCGCGCGCTCGGCGATTTGTCTCTTCCAGTGTTTGCAAATGTGAACACGCAGACATGCATACAAATCATCAATTTAAACTATAATTTATCTATTACAAATAGACTTCACATTAGCGTATTTTAAAACACTTTCCCATTATTCATTGCGCACAATACTTCTGGCTGGTAATCAGGGCAGCCGATACGCAAACAACGTTAGTTTACCACGAGGATCTGACACAACGCATTTTAAGCAGTTTATATGAAGAACTAATTTCATAATATTATTGAAGTCATACACAATTGGAAAGCTAAGCTAATTTGCTATTCATTTCTGGATTAGTTTTTATAGCCTTGTACAATTTAATACAGTTGATTGTAATTTTAAAGTAGCCCCTATTGACCACTTGATCTAATGAATCTAGGTATAATAGTGTAATGTATACACACAAATAATTTTGTGAAAATTTTACCAGAAAAAAAGAAAAAAAAGATAAATATTTAGGCAATTGGATGCGCTTTGCAATGATGTACGACTTCAATAATATTGTGATTTTAGTTTATCATTGTACTGATATAAATTTCACTGTATTTTAGAGTAATAGTAACTTAATTCATGTCAGCTGCTTGTTGTTGCTGTTACCAGCCAGCGGATATGCTCAGAGCGTTGATATAGGGGAATCCCGTTGCAATGACGTCACTTTGTGAAAGATGTATTGCTGCATGTGCCTAGCTTATACCTATTAACCGTTTCTACTCAGAATTTTGCTTACAATATTTTGCTGATGCCGGGATGAAAAGAAAATCGTGATATTTGACAGGATATCCGGAAATCCAGAGACCTGTTAAAAATCGGCATTTTTCTGATAGATCCGGAGAGATGGTCGCCCTGGTGAAATATACTGTGAATACTGCGATGGATCACAACTGCAGAGGTGATAACCGTATCAATGTTTAATGTGAATTTAATGTGTATTGTCTTCATGTGGTTCTATCTTCGGTTTAATTACAGCGTGGTACGATTACCACATTACTGACATCACGAGCTCGAGACGTGGATAACTGCTTATTAGCCCCGCTTGTGTCAACTTAACCCTTTAATGGTCAGACTGACCAAAACAACTCTGCAGTGGTCTTGAGACATGGCTATTTGAAAGGAGAAGAGCAGAGTATTTTTGAATATTTTCCACTAGAATGACTGGCTCGGGTTGAGGATAGACTGGCTATGCAAAATGTTTAATTTTCGTTACCATTATCCATGTTGTGGTCAAGCCGGCGGTAAATTTTCAGAAATAGTCTTCTAAATTTAAAATATCGACCATCAAAATGTTTAATTGATATATCAAGTTGTTTTTTGAGCGCTTTGAGGCACCGTTGACGCACGGGGGGGGGGGGGGGGGTTTAAACAATTTATTTTACAAATTTGTTAGTTTGCTATAAATGATTTGCAAGTTGAACAGTCGTTGTTGTAGTATTTGTCACAAAAAAAATAGAAACACGAGACTAGACATCAGCATTGACTGTGATTTATTACTGACGGTTTGAACCCGAAAGACCAAAACAAACAATCCATAATGATTAGTCTGATGAGTATTTTGGAATTAATTTGACTAGGAGCCGTTGCTGCCTATGGCAGGACCAACGCCCAATCAGAGTAGTTTCAAAATACTCAACGGTTTTCAGTGAAATTGGAATTGTGAGAATTCGGGCCTCAAAGGGTTAAACACATTCAACATTAAGAATTTTATTGTTAAATATTCCTGCGACAACAGTATCTCGCTAAACCTCTTGCTGCCAAATGTATTCTCACTATATTACCACTCGAGTAGAAACATCCCCACCCGAATAGAAACATTACCTCCTGAGTAGAAACATTACCACCCGAGTAGAAACATTACCACTCGAGTAGAAACATTATCACTCCAGTTGAAACATTACCACTCCAGTTGAAACATTACTACCCGAATAGAAACATTACCACTCGAGTAGACACATTACCACCCCTGTAGAAACATTACCACTCCAGCAGTAACATTACCACTCCTGTTGGAACATTACCACTCGAGTAGAAACATTACCATTTGGCTAGAAACATTACCATTCGAGTAGAAACATTACCATTCGAGTAGAAACATTACCATTCGAGTAGAAACATTACCGCTCGAGAAGAACCCGTATCATAGATTTAATTGCCTGATAATATACTGTGGGAATTGTGAGAATTCGGGCGTCAAGGGGTTAAACACATTCAGCATTAAGAATTTTATTGTTAAATATTCCTGCGACAACAGTATCTCGCTAAACCTTTGGCAGCAAGAGGTTTAGCGAGATACTGTTGTCGCAGGAATATTTAACAATAAAATTCTTAATGTTGAATGTGTTTAACCCTCTGACGCCCGAATTCTCACAATTCCCACAGTATATTATCAGGCAATTAAATCTTTGATACGGGTTCTTCTCGAGCGGTAATGTTTCTACTCGAATGGCAATGTTTCTACTCAAATGGTAATGTTTCTACTCGAATGGTAATGTTTCTACTCGAATGGTAATGTTTCTACTCGAGTGGTAATGTTCCAACAGGAGTGGTAATGTTACTACTGGAGTGGTAATGTTTCTACAGGGGTGGTAATGTTTCTACTCGAGTGGTAATGTTTCTATTCGGGTGGTAATGTTTCAACTGGAGTGGTAATGTTTCAACTGGAGTGATAATGTTTCTACTCGAGTGGTAATGTTTCTACTCGGGTAGTAATGTTTCTACTCGGGTAGTAATGGTTCTACTCAGGAGGTAATGTTTCTATTCGGGTGGGGATGTTTCTACTCGAGTGGTAATGTTTCTACTCGAGTGGTGATGTTTCAACCGGAGTAGTAACATTACTACTCCAGTAGAAACATTACCACTCTAGTAGAAACATTACCACCCGAGTAGAAACATTACCTCTCAAGTAGAAACATGTATGACACCTGCAGAAACATTACCACTCCAGTAGAAACATTACCACCTGAATAGAAACATTACCACCCGAGGAGAAACATTACCACCCGAGGAGAAACATTACCACTCGAGTAGAAACATTACCACTAGTAATAATGTTTCCATTCGGGTGGTAATATTTCTACTGGAGTCCTAATATTTCTACTGGAGTGGTAATGTTTCTACTCGAGTGGTAATGTTTCTACTAGAGTGGTAATGTTTCTACTCGAGTGGTAATGTTTCTACTGGAGTGGCAATGTTGCTACTGGAGTGGTAATGTTTCTACTCGAGTGGTAATGTTTCTACTAGAGTGGCAATGTTTCTACTGGAGTGGCAATGTTTCTACTGGAGTGATAATGTTTCTACTGGAGTCCTAATATTTCTACTGGAGTGGCAATGTTTCTACTGGAGTGATAATGTTTCTACTGGAGTCCTAATATTTCTACTGAAGTGGCAATATTTCTACTGGAGTGGTAATGTTTCTACTGGAGTGGTAATGTTTCTACTGGAGTGATAATGTTTCTACTGGAGCGATAATGTTTCTACTGGAGTCCTAATATTTCTACTGGAGTGGTAATGTTTCTACTCGAGTGGTAATGTTTCTACTAGAGTGGTAATGTTTCTACTCGAGTGGTAATGTTTCTACTGGAGTGGCAATGTTGCTACTGGAGTGGTAATGTTTCTACTGGAGTGGTAATGTTTCTACTGGAGTGATAATGTTTCTACTGGAGTGGTAATATTTCTATTGGAGTCCTAATATTTCTATTGGAGTGGTAATGTTTCTACTCGAGTGGTAATGTTTCTACTGGAGTGGCAATGTTGCTACTGGAGTGGCAATGTTTCTACTGGAGTGGTAATGTTTCTACTGGAGTGATAATGTTTCTACTCAGGAGGTAATGTTTCTACTGGAGTGGCAATGTTGCTACTGGAGTGGTAATGTTTCTACTGGAGTGGTAATGTTTCTACTGGAGTGGCAATGTTTCTACTGGAGTGGTAATGTTTCTACTCGAATGGTAATGTTTCTATTCAGCTGATAATGTTTCTACTGGAGTGGTAATGTTTCTACTGGAGTGGTAATGTTTCTACTGGAGTGGTAATGTTTCTACTGGAGTGGCAATGTTTCTACTCGAATGGTAATGTTTCTATTCAGCTGATAATGTTTCTACTGGAGTGGTAATGTTCTACTGGAGTGGTAATGTTTCTACTGGAGTGGTAATGTTCTACTGGAGTGGTAATGTTTCTACTGGAGTGGTAATGTTCTACTGGAGTGGTAATGTTTCTACTGGAGTGGTAATGTTCTACTGGAGTGGTAATGTTTCTACTGGAGTGGTAATGTTCTACTGGAGTGGTAATGTTTCTACTCGAATGGTAATGTTTCTATTCAGCTGATAATGTTTCTACTGGAGTGGTAATGTTTCTACTGGAGTGGTAATGTTTCTACTGGAGTGGTAATGTTCTACTGGAGTGGTAATGTTTCTACTCGAATGGTAATGTTTCTATTCAGCTGATAATGTTTCTACTGGAGTGGTAATGTTTCTACTCGAGTGGTAATGTTTCTACTGGAGTGGTAATGTTTCTACTGGAGTGGTAATGTTTCTACTGGAGTGGTAATGTTTCTACTGGAGTGGTAATGTTCTACTGGAGTGATAATGTTTCTACTGGAGTGGTAATGTTTCTACTCGAATGGTAATGTTTCTATTCAGGTGATAATGTTTCTACTGGAGTAGTAATATTTCTACTCGACCGGTAATGTTTCTACTGGAGTGGTAATGCTTTTACTCGAGTGGTAATGTTTCTACTGGAGTGGTAATGTTTATATTCGTGTGGTAATGTTTCTACTGGAGTGGTAATGTTTCTATTCGGGTGGTAAAAATGTTTCTCCTGGACTGATAATGTTTCTATTCAGGTGGTAATGTTTCTACTCGAGTGGTAATGTTTCTACTCGGGTGGTAAGTTTTCTACTCAAGTTGAAATAGTGTCTAGTCAAGTAGTAATATTTCTAATCGAGTGACCAGGTTTCTAATCGAGTTGAAATAGTTTCTACTCGAGTATAAATAGTTTTTTCTCGAGTGCTAATATTTCTACTCGAGTGGCAATATTTCTACTCGAGTGGTAATTACAAAAATAATAATTGAATATTAAACAAAATGAATGCCACTTATCAGCTATTGTACTTTGAAGCCGAAAGACCAAATATGCGAAATCATTTAGCCTACAATTATGTAAGAGATACTCTGTTCAATATTTTGAAGGTATTGCGACTGCGAATCATTGCTGCTTACTTAGGCCCGAACTTAGAAGACAGGGAGCCCTGTACAAAGTTTCTGAATTTCTTACCTGGGGCCCTTGGAACTGCCATTTGGATCGAGAGAATTCTAGGTTCCAGTTTCTACTATAATGGGTGAAGGGGGCCCCTGAGGTCATAGGCCTGTGGGATCTGGCCACACAAGCATTATACAGTACAGCTCCGAAATAATTTGATATAATTCAAACACTAAATAACGATACTGTTGAATATTTTGAACATAATTGGATTGCAGGAGATTGCTGCCTAAGGCAGCCATGTCTTTCAGTCCAATTATGTTCAAAATATTTAACAGAACATCTTTTATATCGTTTTTAAAATTACTATCTTTTGGAAAAAACGTTGACTGATTTATGAGTTGCCCTATAGTTATGGCATCTATGGGCGTGGCAGTAGAGGAGCGGGTATACAGTCGCCTGTAAAAAGTAGTTGTTGTGTCAGAGAAACCAACTAATTTGCATCATTATCACCTTTTTTTCCTTTGAGCTTTGCCGCCTCTGTGCAAATGCATGAAGACAGGCGACTGCATGTTCGCCATTTTGATTGGATGTTAGATGTAGAGGTTGCCCATAAGCCCCACCCCCTCGTTAAGTCACGTGCCTCCAGGCATTCAATGAGGCGAGCTTAAGGGTAATTAGCGTAATGCTGATTGATGAGGGTTAATGGGTGTAATTAAGGATGATCTCTTGGAGCCTTGCCAAATGCTCAAGGGTTAATGTATTACATAATGAGGGACGACCAGGTTACGTCTCTGGACACATCTTTTCCTGGGAACTCGTTCGATGACGAAGCCCCACCACCTCGTTAAATCACGGGTCTCCAGGTATCCAATGAAACACGCTTTGAAAGGGTAATTAGCTTAATGACGTGTGACAAGCGTTAATCGACAGGCATAAGGATGATTGACAGGCTACATGTCCGGACACGTCTTTTTCTGACTCTGGGAACTCGTGCAGTCATGGGAGATTCTAAATTGTCGAGCTATAGAGTAGGGACAAGTACAATTGTGGAAGACGTATCTATTAATCTAATGGGTTGATCATTATTAAACTTTGAACCTCAGCTCTTTTAGCTGCGACAATGTACATGGGTCGATGTATAGCATAAGGAAAATCGGTTAGTTTTTGCCCCGACAGATTAAAATTAACTAGTCGAGTTTTAAAACAACTCTGACCGCGTGCAACGATCATCAGAGTCGTACAAAGTTCAGCGAATCAATTTTCAATCGTGTTAGGGAAGTAACCACCGATTACATTTTTAACGGGTCTCGAGCGGCCACGCAATATTTGGATCTAAGTTGACTCAGGGGTTGGACGGGTTATAGACAATAATTATTTCAGTTTTCAACATATTATATGTTTATGCGTATGGAAGACTGCGTTATAAGACACATATCTTATCGTGCTTCCATCAGAACAAAAATAAAATCTGTTTAAACCAAAATCAGTGATCAACCCGTCAAATTAGATTCAAAATATTGAATAGCTTACACGTATAGCTTTCTAGAATTCGCTAGTCAGGTCGTTCAGAGATCGATTGATCCCAACACGGTCGAGGTGTGGGTGGAGCTTAGCTAGAGATGGGCGGGGCATAGCTAAAAATGGAACGTCTATTAGCGAGCTGCGGGCAATCGGTTATGCCGTTATAATCGCTTAATAGACCTTCAAGCCGTACGAATTGTATATCTTTAATACTTAAATTATGCAAAACACTTTGGAAGTAAAGTGACTGGGTTGTTGTTGCCGCCATAAGCAGTAACATCGTCCAGTCAAATTAGTTTCAAAATATTCAACAGCTTACACTTATAATTTTCTGGAAATCGCTAGTCAGGGAGTTCAGAGATCAATCGATCCCATCCCGATCGAGGTGAGGGTGGAGCTTAGCTAGAGATGGGCGGGGGGGGGACATAGCTAAAATGGAAAGGTCTATTAGTGAGCTGCGTGCAATTAGATAATCTCTTATAATCGCTTAATAGACCGTCAAGTTGTACGAAGTGTATGTCTTTACTATTTAATAAACATTATGCAAAATACTTTGAATGTAAATTGACTGGACGTTGTTGACATACATCTGGTCGAGTGCGGGGTTAGCGCTTACACGCAATCCTATAAAATGTCTCAAACTCAATACATTTTCTCGCTACAGTTTAAACAGCCCAAAGGGACGGACGTGTATTTTTATCTACATAGTAGTTAGAGAATTCTTAGACCGTAAGAAGATTTCTACAGCTACAACCTTCACCAACAAAATTTATATTAAAATAATAAGTTTAGCCGAGACATCAATGTCTCGAATGTGATTCAATATTTGCTAGGTCGCATGACCTCAAGCGACATAAGACCCGATTTCATAGCCATGAAGACAGCGAGAATCTACAGCGTGAAGATGAAGATTGGACTGTGGTGAAGTGCGAAGATGATAAGCCAAGGGATTCTGAGAGTGAAACCAGCGATGACTCAATGGATTCTGAGAGTGATGATGCCTTAACGGAGTCTGAGAGCGATGATGATGAAGGTGATTCTGAAAAAGAAGACATAGACAATGACTCAACGGAGTCTGAGAGCGATGATGAAAGTGAAGATGAAAAAGAAGTCATAGGCAATCGGGAGCTCTTCGCCATATTACAAAATATTAAGCAGAACTTAGACGGTGAACAATCAGGTTTAGAAGTTGAGAGTGGTGAAGCGAACATACCCCTCAAAGGGGTATATACTGATGCGTTAGTGTACTGACATAATGCGCCAGTGGAGAAGATTACAGAACTCTACGCTCATTAAAAAAATTCGTAGGGAAACTGAAGCTTTTATCACGGAGGGGTACGCATACGATGAAGCAGTCATCGCAGCATTTCGCAAAAGGGCAGTTTCTGATCTTGGAGTACGTAAGTAACAATCTAGATGCCGACATTGATGATGGATCTGATACTGAAAGTATTGATATGACTGATGCGTAAGGCATCAGTCTACCGTAGGCTCGTGGATCTCCAAAACATTGACTATTTGCTAGTAACAGAAATTATACGTTTATCCTGCGTGGTCTGCTGAATCCGATAACATTACAAGTATTGACGGCGATCGTAACGACACCACAGCCTACTAACACGCCGCAAGAACGCCCGCAACAACGCCCGCAACGACTCCACAGCCTACTAACACGCACGCACGCGTGCACGCACGCACGCACGCACGCACGCACGCATGCACGCACGCACGCCTGCCCGCACGCCCGCAAGCATGCCCGCAACAACACCATGGCCTACTAACACACACACACACACACACGCACGTGCACGTCCACACGCCCACATGCCCGACCGCACACACCCGCACGCACGCACGCATGCCCGCACGACCGCACGCACGGACGCCCGCAAGTACGCCTGCAACAACGCTATGACATACTAACACACACAGACACCCACACACACACACGCACGCTCGTACGCGCATACGCCCACATGCCCCCTCCACCCGCACGCCCACAAGAACGCCTGAAACAACGCCCGCAACGACTCCACGGCCTACGAACACACCCACACACACACACACATACACACGCACGTCCGCCCGCCCGACCACCCGCCCGCATACCCGCCCACCCGTAGGCCTACGCATGCCCGGAAGCACGCCCGCAACAACGTCCAGTCAATTTACATTCAAAAGTAAGGGTGTGCATACCGATGTATAGTTATTTTGAAAATTAAACAAAAATATATCCAATTGTATTTGGTGTATTTTGTATTTTTTTCAATTGAACCGCTTTTGATTGAGTTGTTACTCTGCAAAATGATAGGATTTGCAAGTCCCAGTATCTTCTTTAACCGCATTGCAATGTCGTCAAAGAGCTCATTGTTAACCGTTCATGATGAAGACTGCCAAACCCTGCTTATACAGCTGTTTTGAGGAATGTTCATTTGTAGGCCGAGACAAGACGATTCTTGTAAATTTACCGTTGGAATGACTGGTTCGATAACTGAGTCAGTCATTCCAGCGGTAAATTTTCAAAATATTCTTGTCTCGGTCTTTAATTTTCTTGATCAAATCTAGCCATTAAAGGGATAAAGTAACACGAAAGCCAGGATTACAGCATGGAAACAATGTTGCTGGACACTGTTACGGTCTTAGAGAGAAACAGTTTGCAGCAACATGGTTTTTGAAAAACCCCACAATACTTATTACATAAAGCGGAATGGAATTGACTAATATACCGTTATAACAGCCATATCATTCCATGTAATAGAGGGATCCATTTAGCTATGCCCGCGTATAGCTATGTCCCAGCTCATTTCTGGCTATGCCCATTTCTAGCTAAACTCAGTCCCCGCTTTGCGCCCACTGGGGATCAATTTCTCTACTTGAACCCTGAATTCTCAGAATCTCAATTTCACAATAACTGGGTACGTCAAGTTCAAGTTCACGTTTTGTTTACTCAGCCTTTACATAAAGCATGTGAGGAAAACTATTTTACAATTAATATACTGGCGGTAGATACATTACATATTACAGAATTACATATTTCATATTGTTAGCATTATAAAATTAAGATGTAACAGAACACCAATATTTCTCATAAATTCCTATGTACAGTTTGTACGTCATACGGTAAAACTAGCGTCTGAGCACCGGGATTTTGTCTCCATTGTTGCGCGCGACCCGACCCACCCTGTCCCCCACCTCTGAACAGTCTACAGCTGTTTCAATTCAATCATATCAAACCGAATTGCTAAATTTCTGGAGGTAAACCAAAGTTTGTCTGAAAATCAGGCAGGTTACCGACAAGATTACTCTACAACCGATCATATCTTTACTTTATCCTCACTAATAGAAATATTCAAAAAGAGAAAGAACAGATTATACTGCGCTTTTATTGATTTCGAAAAAGGCTTTCAACAAGGTTTGGCGAAAAGCGCTATGGGAAAAACTACTAAAACATAATATAGAAGAGAAGGTAATTAGGTTTATACGCAGCATGTGTATGAACATCAAGTCCATGGTTAAGGTAAACGGCGAGTTATCCGAAACATTTACATGCAGTTGAGGTGTCAGGCAGGGTGAAAACTTATCACCAATTCTATTCTCTATCTATCTAAATGATCCGGAGAGTAACGCTGTGAACCCAATCAAACTCAACTGTGCACAAAATGATCTAGACGTATTGTTCAAAATTTTCAATCCTTATGAGCGATAACCAAACTGAATTTCGAAAAATGCTAAATGTCTTTGAAATGTATGCTGATAAATGGAACCTTAAAGTAAATTTCGATAAACCTAAAAATAATTATTTTTGGCAGTAATGTTACCGTTACTATGAAAGATTAAATTTTTATATTAATGGAAATGAAATAAAATGAAAAATATGCGATGAATATAAGTACCTTGGAATTATTATATCTATCAATGGTATGTTTACAAAAGCGCGCAAGCATATATGTGAACAATCATGCAAAACAGTATATTCCCTACTCAAATATGCTCGCAGATTAGATTTACCCATTGACTGCCAACAAAAATTGTTTCACCAATTAGTAGACCCGATCCTACTATATGGCTCTGAAGTAGTTGGAATTGAATGCTGAGATCAACTGAACCAGGTAAAAACTGATTTTATTAGACATATTATAAAAGTTAAGCGCAGTACACCAAAGTATATGTTGCTAGGTGAAACGGGCGAGCTACCAATATCTATACAGGTTAAACATCGTAAAATAATATTTTGGCAAAAACTTCTGAGCGGAAAAGAAACAAAGCTGTCAACAACACTTTATAGATATATGTTCGCAGATTACCCACAAAATGGAACTCAATACAGGTCGTTAATTAAAATCAAAAATATTTTAGATGACACTGGGTATAGCTATCTCTGGACACATCAAACTGCACATAATATAAACATGACGACAAAAAACATCAAACAAGTTCTCAAGGACCAATATATCCAAAGATGGGAAGGACATATGTCAGACTCGTGGAAAGGGAAAACATATCACGCATTCAAAACACAGTTCAAACTAGAATATTATCTACTCCATCTAACCGATTACCAGAGAATTACGCTTACCCATTTCCAAACAACAAACCATCACTTACCTATCGAAACAGGCCGTTGGGACAGAATAACAAGAGAACAAAGAATCTGTAAATCATGCCAACAGAATGAAATCGGAGATGAATACCATTACTTATTCACCTGCGATTATTTAAAAAAAGAAAGAGCAGACATCTTGCATAAATCAAGCTACGTACATCCAAACTACTATAAGTTCCATAAGCTATTCTCTACGCAGGACATACAATTGCTAGAAAAACTATCTAGATTTATCAAGGTGATTACACATCAATTCCCTGCGCGTAGGAAGACAACGAATTAAAATGTACAATGGCGACGATGATGGACCACAACACCAAAGCTAAAATGTTAGCGACTACGATGACAAAGAGAATGACAACAGTAGTGTAGACTAGGAACAGCAATTATAGTAAGCGACAATAACGACGAAGACGCCAAGGATGGCGAAAACGGTGACGATACCAGCAACACCAACAATGACAAAATCAACGATACAAAACATTGACCACGATGACTACGAAATGAATACCAACAACATGAGCAGCGCCAACAAGACCACCAACAAGAACACCAACAACAAGAACACAATAACAACAACAACAACATGTGGGGATGGGTGGGTTGTGGCGGTGTGTGTGGGGTTGTGTCGGGTATGGTGTGTGTGGGTTGTGGGGTGCTGGGGTGGGTGGGGGTTTGGTGGAGGGGGTCATTATCCAATAGAGAAACGTGTAGTTCTCCTAGCCCAGCTCTTGCCAATATTTCCTTAGACGAATGCTATGTTCGCCTACTCGAGTCATTACGCATTAAACAGTTGGAATGTGCGGATGTGAAAGTGACCCTGGAGTTTTACTTCAATCTTGTCGAAACTGTGCTAGCTATAATTCGAATTTTTAAGATCGGTAATACGTGTGCCTAGCGATTTCCAGAAAACTATCCAGGTAAGCTTTTGAATATTTTGAAAGTAAATTGACAGGGCGATGTTACTGCTTATGGCTGCAACACCGCACAGTCAACTTAGTTTCAAATTATTCCACATACTGTTTATTAAATAGTAAAGTCATACAATTCGTGCAACTTGACCATCTATTAAGTGATTATAAAGAAATATCTGATTGCCCTCAGAGTGCTAATGGATCTTTCCATTTTTAGCCACGCTCCTCCCAGTTCTAGCTAAGCTCCGCGTGTTGCGTTTGCAGACCGATAGAAAACCAGCCACAGACTTTTAACCATGAAATGACTATATAACCTAACCAGTCATTCTATTCCAGCAGACGTATATACAAATCTGAGTGCAAAAAAGTGTAAATATGAGAGGAATATGTTACAGTTTAAAATAATCTTAACGAAACCTTGTCACAAATTTACTAGCTGTTATGTGTTATGCATTATGCATCACGCTAGACGTTTCGTCATAGTGCGGGCGTTTTAGCCATGCCCCGCCCATCTCTAGCTAAGCTCCACCCACACCTCGATCGATCTCTGAACTGCCTGACCGGCGATTTCCAGAAAATTATAAATGTAAGCTGTTGAATATTTTGAAACTAATTTGACTGGACTATGTTATTGCTTATGGCTGCAACAACGCCCAGTCAGTTTACTTTCAAAGTATTTTGCATAATGTTTATTAAGTATTAAAGCCATACAATTCGTACAACTTGACGGTCTATTAAGCGATTATAACGGCATAACCGATTGCCCTCAGCTCGCTAATAGACGGACCATATTTAGCGATGTCCCCGCCCATCCCTACCTAAGCTCCACCCACACCTCGACCATGTTGGGATCAATCGATCTCTGAACGACCTGACTAGCGATTTCCAGAAAGCTATACATTTAAGCTATTGCATATTTTGAAACTAATTTGATGGGTTGATCATTGTTGTTGGTTTAAACATATTATATTTTGTTCTGATGGAAGCACGATAAGATATGTGTCTTACATACGCATAAACGTTGACAACTGAAATAATCATCGTCTATAACCCATCCAAACCCTGAGTCAACTTAGACTGGAATTTTTTTACAAATATTGCGTGGCCGCTTGAGACCCGTTAAAATGTGGTTACTTCCCTAACACGATTAAAAATTGATTCGCTGAACTTTGTACGACTCTGATGATCGTTACACCCAGTCAGAGTTGTTTTAAAGCTCGACTAGTTAATTTTAATCTGTCAGGGTAATAACTAACCAATTGTCCTTATGCTATACATTGACCTATGTACATTGTCTCGGCTAAAAGAGCTGAGGTTCAAAGTTTAATAATGATCAACCCGTTAGACTAATGGATACGTCTTCCACAATTGTCCTTGTCCCTACTCTATAGCTCGAGCATCTAGAACCTCCCATGATTGCACGAGTTCCCAGAGTCAGAAAAAGACGTGTCCAGACATGTAGCCTGTCAATCATCCTTATGTCTATCGATTAACCCTCGCCATGCCTCATTACGCTAATCACCCTTAAGCACGCCTCATTGGATACCTGGAGATCCGTGATTTAACGAGGTGGTGGGGCTTCATCATCGAACGAGTTCCCAGGAAAAGATGTGTCCAGACACGTAACCAGGTCGTTCCTCATTACGTAATACATTAACCCTTGAGCGTTTGGCATGGCTCCAAGAGATCATCCTTAATTACACCCATTAACCCTCATCAATCAGCATTACGCTAATTACCTTTAAGCTCGCCTCATTGAATGCCTGGAGGCACGTGACTTAACGAGGGGCCGGGGCTTCACAATCGAACGAGTCCAGACATGTAACCTGTCAATCATCCTTAATTACCCGGTCATTAACACTTGCCAATCATTACGCTAACTACCATTAAGCTCAACTCATTGGATGGCAGGAGGCACGTGATTTAATGAGGGAGAGGGGCTTATGGGCAACCTTTACATCTAACATCCGATCAGAATGGCAGAGATACAGTCGCCTATCTTCACACCTTTAAACAAAGGTGGCAAAGATCAAAGGAAAAAAGGTGATAATGATGCAAATTAGTTGGTTGCTCTGACACAGCAGCTACTTTTCACAGGTGACTGTATCGGCGCTCCTCTACTCGTGGCATGAAGTTATGCGGGGCCTCAAAATTAAGGCAAACAACTTTTTGAGGGTCCTGAAAATTTGGGCACCCTGTGCAAATTCACTTCTTGCACTGCCTTAAGTTCGGCCATGTGCTTACCCTATGACAGCGGCAGTAGCAGCTTCCGGACAAATTAACTCAAAATTTTCAGCAGCTTGGCTGTATGTTTATTTAGAAATCTGGTTTTTGGGGGCCTTTGAGTTCAAAGGGTTAACTGAGCAGCAACCCCACCCCCTCTCCATACACACACACACACACACACACACACACACACACACACACACACACACACACACACACACACACACACACACACATATAATATGGATGCATCCTCCAACACTTATACGATGGAAGCTATGCAGTGTTGCATGCTTTCCGGCATCGTACTAACATACACCCACTCACATCCCTCCGCTGTACTCGATACGGGAGCAGAGTGGGAGGGCGAGACCGCGCGATAGGACGATAGCTTATATATATATGATAAGCAATCTGCAGTCATAGCAATGTTAATGTATGTATGATACAATATAGGTATAGTATGTAAGCCACACAATGGACCTTTCCATTTTATTCATCCATCACATGACGTCATAATTAACTACGTGACGTGTAGGATGACGTCATAATACAGTACAGCATGAATGACTCGATTTAGTCGGTCTTAAACACTTAATAGTCCGACACGTACGAATTGTATGTCTACTATTTAATAAACAGCAACAGCACCCAGTGAAATTCGTTTCAAAATATTCAACAGCTTACCTCTATAGTTTTCTGGAAATTGATAGTCATGGGCTTCAGGGATCGATCTATCCCAACACGAGCGAGGTGTGGGTGGAGCTTAGCTAGAGATGGGCGGGGCATAGCTCAAACTGTAAATGTCCATTATCCACATGAGTATGCGTTGAGTTTGCGGGAGCCAAGGAGCTGAGAGTAAAAGGGGGTTGGTGGGGGTGGGGGGGGGGGGGTTTGCGGGTGAGATAATCTCCTCTGGTTTGAAGTGGATGCAAATTGCCTCACTTACCCTAATGTGGACGTCAACATATACCGCTGGGAAATGCAAACTTACGTCGCTAGAATCCGACGTTGAATGCTAAATATCTATTTGAAATCGTATATTAAATTTAGTTTTTATCATTAATTCGTATAGTGTACATGTATCCAAACAATTTTGTGATGACTATTAATTATTCTATGTATACAGCTGGTCTACAACCCAGAAATATCTTTAAATGTTTCGAAAACAACAAAACGTACTGTTGAATGTTTTGAGCATAATTGGATTGGAAGTCATTACTGCCTGAGAGAGAGAGAGAGAGAGAGAGAGAGAGAGAGAGAGAGAGACAATAAAAATATGTATTACTAACTGGTAGCGCAGCTTACTCGGCTGATGCTTGGCCGATACCGGGTCAATACTAAAAGTATCGGCATGGTATCGGCCCAGCAAGTTATCTGGGTAACTGGTAAAACAAGATTCATTTCGACCTATCTATGTCCAGTTTAATATTTTGGAAATAGTTTGACTGGCCACAATCAGATTCATATCCAAATATTCAAAAACCTTCTGGTATAGGCGTAATTGAATGTTTATTAAATTATAAATTCACAAAAGAGAAACAATTCAAATGGATAGTGACGGACGTTTTCGCATGTCGAGACTCATTTGATTGTGACATCAGCTAACAATCGACATAGATTGATTATGACGTCAGATACGAGAGTGACAGATCGGATTCCATTCGTATTTAGCGAGATTGTCCTCGATACGAGATCGAGAGAGGTATATTTTGTGCAATCAGTGGTCATTGGCATAATAATACCCACCCCACCCACACCCACTTGAGAATTGAGTCTTGAAACTTCGAAGGACACGAAAACTACCATATTAATTCCAGACAATCTTATTCCACCTAAAACGTGATGATATAAAGCTAATAGACTTTTGCATGAAGAATACTTAACAGAAAAATAGTCACTCTTACTTCGTCTTAAAATACAAAATGGATGAATACGAAATACAGACAAGAATTTGCTGACATTGTGTGGCTGATGATATCACATCTGTCACTGGATTGAAGGAGTCAAGGTGGTGATACCACGGTCAAATAGAAACACGACCCACAGTGCTGCGTATAGAGTTACACTACAGGGATAGATTCTGCATCTTTATATGTTGACTCCGCAAATTCCAATTGGATGCCCTGCGAAGTGGGGCCTGAGTTGTCTGATCTGGAGTGTATAACAACTTGTATTTTTGATGACATAACAACTAACAAGATGGCCGATTATTATTTTAGAGGGTCATCCGTGTTCTCGCGAGATCTCCTACCCTAACGGACCTATTCTAGGCATAGCACGAAGCCACGGCTCCATGTTTAGATCAGTTAGAGGGTATGGACTTGTTAAGTATGGCATCCCGGAAGTGTGTATTTTGCTTTATTATATCATAAATGCGTGTTTATGACGTCATCATTTGTTGTTAAACAAAAACATTGTTTTGCGTATAAATCGAGCTGGACCTGTCATTACTTAACAAGCCTATATATATACTTGGTAGGTAGTCAGGCCTATATTTTTAGACTGAACTTACCTCTCCCGATAAATAAACATGTTCCTCATAAATGACATAATGGATGAATCCGATATGCCAGTCAAGTATATGACGTCATAATCAATTTAGACACACATAGGCTGACGTCACAATAAAAATACATAATGAATGACGTAGATATGTCTGTCATGAACTTTTAAAAGTTTGTCATGTGTGCGAGTTGTATATCTTTACTACTTAATATCCATTCTTTTGAATATTTTGGAGCTAATTTGACTGGACGTTGTAGATGCCACAGCTTACTTGTAGGCCTATAGGTACCGTAATTGATATTTGAATTCTGTTAATTCAGGGTTCTGTCGATCCGCATCCGGGCAAAGCGTTGGCAGAGCTTCACTAGAAATGGGTGGGGCATAGCTAAAAGTGGATTCATGTTTCTGTTGTGCCAGTATTTGCCACAAATTAATTCAACGAGAAGCCATTTGTTTCTATCGAGAAAAGTGATGGCATAAAAATCATCGTTGACAAATTTTTGTTCTATCTTTTTCGAATATAATATAGGCCTATAGTTTTCATGGTATGTTGTCTGGTGACTAATAGCCATATGCTAGCAAAATGTAAATTGCGAATGAATGATTATATAATGACATGCAGTTTGAACAAAAATAGAATAGCCCCTAAACCATTTAAAACTGCCTGTTAGGAGACTTTCTTTTGACGAAATGTTAACTCTAATGGCATACTTTGACATACAACAATCCTGCTTGTAGTGTATGATTCTACTTTAATAAACTATTGGCCATACTACTACAGCACTTACTCTATTAATATGTATTATCTAAGTTTGTCCTAGTTTAAGCAATCCTGTGGTACGGAATAGCCATAGAAAATGGCATGGATTGACTGTATGGAGGGGTAATGGCACGGATTGACTATTCCGATCAGCTAATACCACATGGTTAAACATCATTGTTCCTGTGACAACCATAAATATGTTTAATAACATTTAATCATGGTTGATTATATTATTTTATACTGTACATTGTTATATTAATATTGAACTCAGTCGTTAGCTCTTTCATGACGAAGCTGGCCAAGACCAGCCTCTGCTGTGGTCTTGAGGAATGTCCATGTGCGGGCCAGGAGAAGACCAATTTTGATAATTTACCACTGAAATGACTGGCTCGGTAACCGAGCCAGCCATTTCAGTGATAAATTGAAAAAAAGTGTTAGATTTGCCTTGCAAACCTTCATTGAGCAAAGAGTTTACATTCTCGCGATCAATATTGACCATTAATGGGAGACACTGACACATCATGGTAAAGATAGCAATCCTAAAATGACTAATTTACTAAGCAGACTATTGCATTGTGCTGAGCCAAATGCTCGTGATATCAATAATATGATATACGCTTCTTTAAGGTTCAGCTTATTCAATCTGTTGCTTAGACATTTACACATATTCATTGCTCGATTGTCTTACTCAGCATATATATAATTAAGATACTCATTTAATAAAAAAATAAGACAGCTTCATAGCCAAGGTACATCCTTACCACCAGATATGCAGGAGATGCTATGTGAGAGCATCTAGATATTGAACAATTGCCGGAGAAGGATCTCCTAACACCCTTTCTGTTTCGCCACAAAGCGCTGCTATTCTAACATTATTAGCGAAATAGAGGGATCCGGTTTATCAATCAATCATATGACGTCATAATCAACAACGTCACATGTAGACTGACATCATAATCAATTACGTCATGAATGACGTGATCATGTCCATCATAAATGGTTAATAGTCTGCCAAGTTGTACGAATTGTGTGTCTTTACTATTTAATAAACACTCTTTTGAATATTTTGAAACTAATTCAACTGGGCGCTGTTGAAAACTAATTCGACTGGGCGTTGTTGCTGCCATAGGTCACATTCAAATTAGTATCAAAATATTCAACAGCTTACGTGTGTAGTTTTCTGGAAATTGAGATTCAGGGACCGCAGGGATCGATCGATCCCAGTATGGCCAACGTGTGGGATGGACGGGGCATAGTTAAACCTGTTTTATCCATTTTCGTCGTTATCAATAGGAATGATGTGGATTAGACACGCTTTTGATTGCCTTAGAGAAGTCACGTGGTTATGAGTGGTGAGGCTCATATATGGAGTGGCCAAAGGCGGGATATTTTGGTGGGTGTCCTTTTACAAACATGCCCCATTTCGCCACTGCATATATAGACAATTAGGCCCTATCCCCTCGTTGCCATGTGAACTCTCTAAGCCAATAAAAGTGTGTCTAACGCACACCTGTCGTTCATGGTTAATGGATAACACGTGACTCAGCTTAGATAATAGTGAAACAGCAAAAATCATCAAAAGGTTGCATGAAGCGACCAATTAAAATTGGCAACTAGCATTCCCATTTAGTACTTATTTCTCAAGCTATTAGAAGAAAACTAAAAAAGTCTTCCTGCTGTGATGTCGGTAAATCTTATAGCATATCTGCAAAGCACATTGCCTTGACCCATCCAGCCACCACTACTACTGCCACTACTACTACTACTACTACTACTACTACTACTACTACTACTACTACTACTACTACTACTACTACTACTACTACTACTACTACTACTACTACTACTACTACTACTACTACTACTATTTACCCAGTACTAGACTCCACCACCACCACCATCACCACCACCACCACCACCACTGCCACCATCACCACCATCACCACCACCACCACCACTTCCACTCACCACCACCACCATCGCTACTGCTACTACCTCGATTACTATTGTGCTGCTGCTGCTGCTGCTGCTGCTGTCGATGCAACGGAAACTAAGCAAACCTACTACTGCCAGTGCCACGATGAAGACCGGGTGAGGGTATAGCATACACACCATATGGTGCGCATCCAAAAGATAGTCTCATATAAATTTGCAGGTTTGCCAGTATATTCATATCACTGCTGAAACTTATATGTATATATTCGCCATGTACTTGATTACGTCTGGGCGTAAATAAATTGAATTGAATTGAGAGCTGATGTCACAACTCACAATCATAATGACTAATGACGTATGATAACTCCGTCAAGGAAATCAAAAAGTCTGTCAAGTGTACCAACTTTACGTCTTTTGACGGATTTGCAATTTAAAAAAGGCATTCTGTTTAATATTTTGAAATGAATTTGATCGGGCGCTATTGCTGCCATATGCAGCAACATCACACGGTCAAATTAGTTTTAAAATTGTCATCAGCTTCCAGATATACTTGCGTTTAAATTTGGATTCTGGGAATTCAGGATTCAAATTATATACAGTGATTACAACACGCGTAAAAAGTGGCTAGAAGTGGATAGGGCATAGCTAGAACTGGGCGGGGCATAGCTAGAAATGAGCGGGGCATAGCTAGAAATGACGACTTCTATTTGAGACACACAGTGGTAAACAATAACAGGCGTTCGTCATTAACGCAATATTGATGTGTGGCTTTTGTCTGCGTAGTTCGTTTGTTCAACCCTGATTCAGAAACCGCAGAAGCACATCATTAACACGCGATTCTTTTACCCGCATTCATAGATTGTTAACAAACATGTTATTCACACTGAAATAACAAATGGGTTTTATTATTGCGCTATAGGTCTTAAATACATACATTGAGGAACACCATGCAGTAGGCTGTACATTATTGTGGCAGAGTTAGCAGGGCTAGAGTTAAAATTTAGCTGTTAAATATACAAAACTGGCATTTTTTGGAGAATTTCAGGCATAATATAATAATTAGTAAAATTTGGAGTCATAATTTCTTTTACAAAAATTATGTCTAACGTCACAGAAAGCTCGTCAATAACGGCAAAAGTACCATACGCACGTGGTAAAGTTAACTATGTTTATATTCCAGAGATTTTATACGAAGACATTCCGTTTGTTTGCTTTTTATTCGGGGCATTGCTCAATATGTTTCTGATTGCCTATATTATAAAGTCGAAGAAATACAAACTACCCATATTTACTGTTATATTCAGCCTATCTTTTGCAGATTTTCTTGCTTGCGTTGCCGCTGCTGGAAGAATACGGCTTCTATATCCAACCATGAGCGTTTGGAAACCAGAATTTATCTGTAATCTATTTGTTGGTCTGGGCTTAAATTGGGTCGTTCGATAGCAATTACCACCTAATATACTTTGCTGGGCTCAGATTGTATCAATTTGGGTTTCCATTGCAGGCTAGAGCGAGGGTTACGGCTAGTTTGGTGTCAAGGTGTTTACTGCTGATCTGGTGTCTGCCTATCGTTTGTGGCGCGACACTGGGTGTACATTTCAGAGTGAACAGGCGCTTTCTTGATGGGGAGTGGATGCATCTGTGTTTGTTCGACGGTTATGCTTACGCGAAAGACATGACTTTTGTCAACATATTCACAATATCTCCATGCGTATCAAGCGCCGTGTTGCATATATCAAAATACTTTGTATTATGGCGGACAAAAGCAAAGTTCGACGCTCAACAACAGAGGACTAATTGCGACGCACGTGCAGTAACTATTGTTATTGCCTTATTCTATGTTACATACATTCCTGAAAACGTATATGTGGCTATACAACACAGCCTTTCTGAGGACTGGAACCAGTTCTATGACAAGGTCACATACGTGCTAATTAACTTGGTGTTTAGTAACAGCGTGGTGAACCCTCTCGTTCATGTTGTGGCAGCTAAAACGGTTCGCGAAGATATCCTCAGGTTTCTTAAGTGTACTAAGGTGTTCTAAGATAAAACAATAATTAAGTAATACTTCTTAAAAGTAGCATGATATGTTTCCTGATAACATAGGATACTGGGCCGGTACTGGCTCAATACGACCCGGTATTGATCCAGTGCCGTACCAGTTACCTGTAGGCCCTATTATCAGAGTTCTATTTAACCCTTATCACGCTGGTGTCAATATTCTAGAACCGAACTGGTGTACATTTGTTAAAACAATTTTGTTGATTGATATTGCTGTCTACAACAACAACATCTTCCATCAAAAATGTTGAAAAATGAACACCAGTTCATCTTGGAATTTAATTTGAAATTTTAACGTCAGAGTGTGAAAGGTTAATACGATAAACCGTTATTGCCTTGTACTCAATAACAAGTTGGAGGTCCTGGTAGTGTAAGGGTTACACAATGATAGATACTACATACTCAAACCTTATTAGACCACTGTCTCATCTTACCCCAAATGGGTTGTCGCATTTTGTCCTGGACAGCACATAGGCTATTTAATTTTTCATATCAATATCCATTTTATAATGCACATGCATAGTGTATATTTTGTGACATACCGGCACCATAACTTAATAGTCATATATTTAGCAAACAACATAGCATAGTATTTCATTTTTTAGGAAATGTGATTGCTTGTTTAGCATAGGTACATCTTTGATGATGCTGGTTACCGGGCCAAAGCCGTGCTCGTATTCGCCCAATATTGGTCCAGTACCGGCCCAATAAGCTGCGTCATCAGGATAGGTATCAAGCTGCGGAAAATTACAAATTGATGCAGGAGGTTCACATACCAAAGCCAAAGATGAAAACTATATTGTTTCTAAAATAATGAGAGAATCCATTGACCCATCTAGACTGTAGGCCTAGGACTGAATTGGTTGTGGTTGACCAACGCAGTCCGTGGTTCATGCGTTTTGGCATTCTGGAAGTGAAATATTTACTGACGTGGCCTGTCGAGCCTTTGAGCCAGTTTTTCCAATGCACGTAGGGGAGATCGGGGCAAGATGAGCCATTTTTCATATTCTGTAATACCATTGCTTGTCAAATAGATATTTGTTTCTGACTATGATGCATTTATGCACTTTAGCTATTGAGGCATCCATAGGCACTAACATATTTTGTAGAATGTACATGGTTCAGTAGCAGTCGATTAATAAAATCTGCTTGTGTTGTGGCTCACCTTACCCCTGGACTGGGGTAATTAAGTTGAGCCCAATGTTGGGGTAAGTTGAGACTTTGGCTTGAACAGACTAACCAAACTATTGTCTTACTATATGTAAGAGGATAATTTTATTGAAGATATTCTAACTGTACAAGACTGATAAAGATATTTAACCTGGAGCATAGACTGCTCGAATACAACTGGTACCTTGCAGCTACGAATCAAGTAAATTCTAAGCTACGCTATGTCTACAGCGAATGTAACACCAGCAATGTGTTACGTGAACCAGGATGTTGGATTGATTCTGTTCTCTAACTGAAATTGCATCTTATATATTATTTAGAATCTCTAAATGTGAGGTTCTATACATATCTAAATATTTAGATTCTACCCGAATCTGTTCTGATGATTCTTCTAGGTACGTTATAAGCACAGCTTGATTGGCCCGGACAATCAGTCCACCAATCAACTTCTGCTTATTCCCTCCTAGAAGTTTCTACCTAATAAATGTTGGTCGTTCTGACCAATCAACCATCCTTGTATTTCGATTTCAACTTCAAAACCTATTCTATATAATTCTTTGCTACAGAGTTTGATCGACGCTCATTGATCGTGACGTCATTCTGACCAATCAAACTCTGTGCTAGTCTTCTATGGAGATGATGCCTCACATAGACAAAGCGGTGGTAGCTGGCTCTGATTTGATGCGATCTGTCAGCTAACTAACAACATTACGGAATGTGTTGTTGTTGCATGCCATTGTATGAGTGACATATAGTTGATATACAAATTTCGATTATGTTATTAATTCCTACAGGACGCTACAATGTCCATGTCCTGTCCATTGACTATTGATGGATAAGCCTGTAGCATGCTAGAGTTAATAGGCACATGAGCTGTATGATCTCATTGCCAGCTGATGTTGTTCTATTCTCGTATGAGAACCTAGAATGCCTAACGTCATCAACTAAGTCCGTTTGTCACGCTCGATTCCGCTGATTAATATACCTTAATTATTTTCTAAACTATCGATCCAAACGACTGCTGAATATTATAAAAGTTTATGCCGACTGAACAGCAACAACTTTCATCTAAACTATTTCCAGATACACATCAACTCAGAACCGTGGGACTTATTTCAATCAATTCGACTATTTCAATTATGATACTAAACTTTCATCCAACAAGTTTCAGTGTACTATATCTGCACCCATCCATTTAGCAGAAATCAAATATCATCAGCACTGGCTGATGTAATAATAATAATAATAAACTAAATATTGAGAGTATAAAGTCAACCGGTCCATTAGCTCACCTGGTATTTTCAAATCATAAATTTCACTTAGGACTTACTCGCAAATATAAGACATCCAGCGAGGTCATGACTCCCACAAGACAATCCCATATCTACAATGTGTACACAAATTCAAGATAATAGTAGTCATTTAAGAAACTAAACGGCAATTACTATTATTGACCTACATACATGTGTGTATATGTACGTGGGTTGTGGTGCTAATGCATGTCGTGGTGGTGGTGTGTTCGTGCATGCATGCATCCTTATTCAGCTTGCTATGTATGTTCATGACCACACAATTACCATCTGTCAAGATTAGATAGGAAGATGAACTGTTTCCTCTTCTGACAGTTCCGCAGATAGAAAAAGGTTGCGCAAGTATCTTAATAACATCATCTTTAGGAAAGGAACACTCATCACCAGATTTAAAAGCAAATATTGGCTTACCATGGATAGGATCTATCCTAACTTTTCTCATAAATTTCCCTTCTATTTCATGATTATCAGCACTTCCCACCAAACCAATATAATAGTGCATCCTGTTCTTCCAGGCAAACTGAACCAGGACATAATCATCAACAGTCGGAGACACATCTTCATCGCTTGAATTACTATTATTTAAACTTTCCTTGTCTGTGGAGTCATTGAAACCTAAAATGGTAACACCACTTGCTTCATCTGAGCTGCTCACTTCCTGTGTCTAAGTTTTTGATAAACAGCTTTTTAGCAGCTTTCTCACACCTTTTCTGTTCATGTATTTTAAAAGCAGCTTCAGTTTCTGCCTTTTCTGGTGTACCTGTTAGTATCCTTGTTTTACCACGCTTTCTACTTTATGTAGTCTTTCATGCAGTAGCTTTTGGAAGCGGAAATATGTTAGCTGTAGAGACGTACCCCACATTGGGTCTGTGGCTGTTTTGATGAAGAGTGTTGGCTATTGTGACTAAACGAGCAGACGATGATATAGATGGTTGAGGGACAACGGCGGATGGAAGTGATGTTGCACCATACATAGATGGGGGGGGGGGGCGGGGCATCAGCAGATGGAAGTGTTGTGGCACCAGACACAGATGGCTGTTGAACTTCTGTAGGATCTGTGGATCTGAATCCTGTCCAGATGTTGCTTGGTGTCATAGCACTAACGACTGCTTTGTTTACCAGTGTTGGGATGTCATAAATAGTGGCGGTTTTGAACCTGTCTGTCTTTCGTTTGTATAGTCTCTGCATGCTTCTAGCTAAGTCTGCAATATTAAATATACTAGGCTATCTTTGTTAAATAAGCAGGTGAAAATAAAAATGTATGCTTAAGTTGGTATTTTAAAATCAAACCGATGGGGGTAAGTTGATATCACAGCGTGGGGATAGTTGAGCCACCATGGGGTAAGTTGATCTATGACACAACTTTCCCCATGTCTAGTGGATCATCATACCCCACACCCACTATTTTGAATGATTATATGATACATTTGACACCAACGTACAATCAGACCTGGTTCATGTTGCTGCAATATAGCGCACCTAAGTACCCACAAACAGAGACTACAGTACGAAATTTACGCCCGCCCAGTAATATAAAAAACAATTACTTTTATTATTTAAAAAATACATTAATTGGCCAAAATCGGTTTTTTAATGTTGTGAACTTACTGTGCGAAGCATAATAATGACTTGACCACAGGAGAGGGCTTAGTGTCTTAATCATCCAACAGACGGCTCCAGTAGCTTGATGACGTAACTGAATATCACGTGAGAGGGGTGGCTCAACTTACCCCGGTCTCCCCTACTGAGACCATTGACCTAAATATTAAACCCTTTGACCAAAGCTACTTCTGGCGCACCTTGTAATATGATTGAATGTACCATATTTGGTGATTCTCACCTTATAACGCAGGTTACTGGGCCTGTAGTTGGCCAATACTGAAATGTATTGTCCCAGTACCGGCCCAGTAATCTGTGTTATTAGAGTACAAGTTGACCAGTTTGAGTCACTACGTATATGGAAAAAAGTTCTGGAAGAACGGGCGAGCATGTGCATCGCCCTCCTGTATGATATCGTGCAAGCACGCGGTTGGCTTCTCTGAGAGTTGTCTCGTACAATGGCCCTAAGATGGAAACAAGCACCTTTCTAATGAAATTCATGTTTCAAGAAATTATCTGTTGTATTTTGGTCCTGTTGTTCGTGACCATATAAAGTGAAGAATTTGGTCATTCTGGTGCATTACAATGGATTCTTCTTCATCTTCTTCTACTTTTTCTTATTCTTCCTCATCATCTTGTTTTTGTTCTTCTTGTTCTTCGTGTTATTGTTCTTCTTCTTCCTGCTCCTACTCCTCTTTTCAACATCTTCTTCCTCCTCCTCCTCTTTTTTATCATCATCTTCTTCTTTTTATTGAGTCATTATTGTATTGATAGGCTGTGATATATAAATTTGTAATATGATTAGTTGTGTGTGTGTGTGTGTGCGTGCGTGCGTGCGTGCGTGCGTGCGTGCGTGCGTGCGTGCGTGCGTGCGTGCGTGTGTGTGTGTGTGTGTGTGTGTGTGTGTGTGTGTGTGTGTGTGTGCGTGCGAGCATCGTAATAACGTACCATGAAATGTCTCCTCCTCCTCCTCCTCCTCCTCCCCCTCCTCCTCCTCCTCCTCTTCCTCCCCCCCCCCCCTCATCCCCCTCTTCCTCCTCATTTTCTTCTTCTTTTTCTTCGTCTGCCTCCTCCTCGTCGTCCTCGGCCCCGTCCTCGTTCTCGTTCTTCTTCGTCATTTTCTTCTTCTTGTCTTCTTCTCCTCCTCCTCCGTTCGACTGACAGTATTTAGCCTATAAATTCAGTGAGATAGGTGCCATAAATTGCGTAGTCAGGCGGAGGTTGTCTACTATTCTTCACAGCTTGGTTTCGAGGTCCATCTCGACGGGTCATGCCTCCATCAACTCATCAAAAGGTGGACATGGTTGGCTCTGGTGTTTGGTCATCATTTCCACACTGACAGGTCACTGTGTCTCCAGGTCCAATGCGCTTTAGTTGGGCCCATAGGGTATTATGTCCCATTCTTAGATGGAAAATGATGGTCTGTTGTTTTCGACCAACTTGATGTAATGTATCCTGGTCCGATCTATGCCCTCTGTTAAGAGTAGCCCATTTCATCTTGAATTTGCACTGAAATGTCTTGGTTTCCCTAACCCTTAACACTCTGATGTCAATATTCTATCTTTTATTGTGTCAATATCAAAGAAACTGGTGTACATTTTCCAACAAATTTGGTGAAGATGTTGCTGTCTATGCCAGCCGTATCTCCCACCAAATTTGTTGAAAAATGAACACCTGGGTTCATCTTTAAATTTAATTCGAAAATTTAAAGTTTTAACACCGAGTGGTAAGGGCTAATGGAGACTATGCTCCTGATCTGTGGTTGTATGCTACCTTCCTTTAAAAGTAGTAGGCCTGCAAACAGAGGCCTGAATTTTGTGCATTAGTATTCCGAGAGCCTTATGGCCACAACATACGTCATTCTTTCACAAATGGTGTCTAGATTTTGGAAATGTATGTTGTGGAACTGGAAATTGGTACAATTTCGTGTGATGTTTAAAAATGTACGCATGTGTAAACATACATAAATATTCAATTTTTTTTCGTGGAATCAATGCCAATTTTACAAAAGCTCTTCAACTCATCCGATTTTCCATCACTGCAACAACGAATCAGATTTACAGGAGTATAAAAAAATCTTATTAGATCATTTACAATTATTTTCTATGATTTTGTAAATGCATATTATAGTAAAAGCTCTGTATAATGGACACTATATGGGCCATCAGAACATTGTCACTAAAGACATGTGGTCGCTTAAAACAGATTCTTTATGTTAGATAACTTTTGGGACCAAACGATGCCTGGTTAGTAGGACTAATTGTCTTATGACAACTTTATAGTCTTAAAGGACCATCATGTTTGGCCAGAAAAGTAAGTGTCCGTTATAGACAGGTTTAACATTACTTGAATCTAGCTCATGTGCATCAAGATAGTAAGGTAACAGTTGTCAATCCAGAAGCAGGCACATCATGTGAACGAGAGAGTACATGTGGAAGAATCAACAGATTATCTGTGCCTGCCTAATTTGACTTTAGTAATTGTATATTTTGTATGTGCAAGTCTTATAAGAAAGACACGATATTACACAAAGTAGACTATGCTATAACTGAGCCTCTGATAAGAAAAGCATCAGATATGCGAACAGATCAAACTATGTGACAAAGTTTAGCTCAAGATGCGGCTTATCATACAGTGTGCTATGTGACATACACGTGTATATTGAAAGGCACAACATCAAATCATAGAGTATCAATTTTTACTAGGCTTTTAACAAACTAGTTCATGAAATTGATGATGATATAATGGTGAATAAAAAGGCTCTCGATTTATCTGTATTGTTAAAAAGGGTTGATTCATTCCTACCTAAAAAGGACGAAAACTACAACTCGGCTAGCCTACAAAAACGTCTCTTAAAACAATATGGAGATCGCATTGAGGTGCTATCACAACTTGGTTAAGGACAATCAAACATCGTTTTGAGCAGTGATATCAAATTTCACCATGCTGTAAAAGCAGCAAGAGAACTCAAGAGAGGGCAGAGACAATCACAGGTACAGATGAGCCTTAGCAGTGAACGTCATACCAATGCGGAATATTTTGTATTACATACAGCTGCCGGGTTTCATCGGCATAACATGATGGCAATTGGTTTTGACACTATTGTATATCATAGTCCAAGTGACATACGTGATGCTAAGATAGCAAAACATTTGCCAAGATCTTTGTGTAAATTCTTTAGCTGGTTGCTGGATGATGCGGCTTGACGCAGCAGAAGAATTAAAAGAGGAATGAGAAATGTTCAGTTTGTGTTTCCCTTTCAGAGTGTATATTGCTAACCAACCGAAAGGTAGGACTTGCTGGAGAAATGCATAACACGTTTGGGTCTAGAAACTTAATAGAGAGACTCCATTCACATTGTTATTGCATGAGCTATGATGAATGGAGAGGATGGAAAGGAAACAATTGATGGAATGGAAACGTTTCACTCTATGGCAAGGGTGGAGTTCCAAAAACAGAACATGCCATTGCCTCTATCAAATAAAACAGAAAAGCTAATGAAGTGCGAAGAAATTCAAAAGCCAAAGCTAAGAAGTGAGCCACTATGTACTAAAATGTTGTTAAATTAGTCAAACCAGATCATAGGCAACTAAAGTCAATAAGAGACAAGACGTGGGTAATACATAGCATTCTCTCAAGAGATATATTCCAAATATCTATACTAATTGAAAGTCAGAAAAATGATACGTCCTGGTAACAATGAGTAATCTTTTACTGCTTTTGTATACCCACCTGTCTTAGTGACATGGCTAGTGTTTACACAACTATGAAAAAGAGTAAGGAAGACACCAACCTCCTTTGACAAAATGTAGCTGTACAATTCATGAACCAACAATTGTATGCTGTAGCAATGATGACCAAGTCGTCAAGGCCAAAGGAGTTAAGTTGTAACATTATTTGTCTTTGAGCATTTCACACACAGTTCTCCTTCTTAGCCAGCATAGAGAAGTTGTGGGGCGGTGGTGGCCTCAGATATTTATTATGTGATTTAGGAGTCTATGCGGCAGCCACAGCCAACCAGATATTGCTTGCAAGCAGCACCACAGAGTTATCAGGGTCCTTACACTAGTCTGTGAGGCTCTAATGCAGGTGTGGATGGGTGAGTTCTTTAAATGGCTATCAGCAGAAAAGAAAACCAAATAAATGCCAGATAAAGTATGGGAGCAATTCCGTAAAACGCACAACTCTTTGAAAAAGAAAGATAGTGATGCAAACCCTCTAACTACAATGAAGGAGCTTGAAGATCTCCTTGAAGAATATCTACCTCCACTTATGGAGCTATGGAAGAAACAAATCAGTTATATTCCAGTACTGGAGTGCATGTGTACGAGCCATTTGGATTCTGCTTAAATGTATGAGATCTGATAGAGAGGGGAATTGGTCCAATCACATTAACAGCAAAAGGCTTATGATTCCATACTTTTTTGTGTCAAACCATTCAAATTATGCTCGGTCAGCGTCTGTGCATATATTGGCAATATCTAACCTGCCTAATACAGTCCAATCCAGCTTTGTGCAAGGAGAGATCAGTCTAAAGGAAATGGCATGGAGATTTAATCGGATTCCAGGGGACATGGCCACAGAGAAAACAGTTATAAAAGAAACTAAGAGCAAATCAGGAATCTTAGGTATAACCCAACATAAATCTGCAGTCGTCGGATGGAGCTTATCAAGACACATAGTAGGAGAATATTCGTCAGCCATAAAGGACTTCTGTTCGAAAACTGTTTTACGTGATGTCCAGTCACAAAAGATGTCACATAGAAAGTGTCAACTCAAGCATGTCAATTCAATAGTTGATCACATCCATACTAATATGACAAATCCATTTGATGTAGCTTTGCATCCACAGTTCTTGTTGAAAATAGCAAATGGTCTTACCGCATCAAATGAAGTGCAGCAGTCTTTGCTCGGTATCGTTGCAACTGGACAAAAATGATGGAGTCATGTGTATAATCGACACTTTCAGCCAAAGGAGAGAAAAGCTTGTACTTTGCTATAAAGATATCTGGACTTCTTACATTTGATGACATGGACAAAAAGGCAAAGATAAAAAATGCAAAACGGAAATAGTTAGTCCTGAGATGGTCTTTAGGCACGCACTGGGAATTTCCTCGTCTAGAGATGATGTAGACACGGAGAACATCCCCAGTCATCCCATTGGTGCAGTTTCACAGTCCATGCTCCATGAAGATGGAACGATGCGGAAAACCCAAAATTAGAACTTGGTGTGAAATTGGAGCAAGTTACAAAAAAGTACAAGACCGTGCCATATTTTTCAAAAGAACATACTTTTTTGTTAGGGATGCTCTGTAAAGTATGAAGTTTATGTGTGGTGACAGGCAGAATACATTTGGAGATCTTGCGAATGAATACACCAGCTTCTATCAGCCTCAGCGTCTGCCAACACAATTATTGATGTCTTTAATAGATATAATGATATGTCTATAAAAAGTGCAGAACGACTTAGAAGACAAACAGCGAGTGGGGATAGCTGCATGAGAGAATTCCACGTAGCAAATGAACTGCCAATGCCAGAGGGGAAAAACTTTTGCATGTCACCTCAAACAAGGTGAAATTCATTGAATTCTTAGGTAGGCACATGCTAGAAAAGCTGCCAAAGAAGCTTACGTCACTCCCACATTTAAAAGTGTATTTATCTGGTTGCCTGGAAAACGCACAAGATTCTCTCTCTCTCTCTCTCTGTGTGTGTGTGTGTGTGTGTGTGTGTGTGTGTGTGTGTGTGTGTGTGTGTGTGTGTGTGTGTGTGTGTGTGTGTGTGTGTGTGTGTGTGTGTGTGTGTTTGTGTGTGTGTGTGTGTGTGTGTGTGTGTGTGTGTGTGTGTGTGTGTGTGTGTGTGTGTGTGTGTGTGTGTGTGTTTGTGTGTGTGTGTGTGTGTGTGTGTGTGTGTGTGTGTGTGTGTGTGTGTGTGTGTGTGTGTGTGTGTGTGTGTGTGTGTGTGTGTTTGTGTGTGTGTGTGTGTGTCCTTTAGTATTCTGCCTGATATTACTGGCTGTTCATGCGCTTACTGGCTGCGATACAACTGCAGCCTTGTACACGAAGGGGAAGATCACAGTGTTTAATCTTGTCAAGAAAAATCCAAACAAATTCATTGCTCTAACAATCCTTGGTACCATGTGCAGCATGTGCAGCAAGGGGCTTAGTATCTTCACTGTATAATCCGAGTGGTAAGTAAAAGAAACATCATGCAAACTTGAACAAGCTAGAATGGCAACTAAAGACACACGTATTGCCAAATTGCCACCCTGCAAATCCAGGTCCATGGATAAGTGTAAGAGGTCAATGTTGCAAACACATATTTGGATGCAATCCCATTTAGCAAATCACCAGCTCCGTTCGTCCCTGCAGTATGAATGGAAGAATGAAGTGGACTGTAGTGTGCTAGTCCAGTTTGATGGCCCTATGGCGTCTGAGATATTAACAGTGTATTGTGCCTTTGCAATGGAAGGGCTATGTGTAATGTTTCATGTATGTGCAGTGACCAAGGTCTGGGTAGCACAGAGATGGGCTCTTGCACTGACAGTGAGGACTGCAGAAATGAACGCACTCATGCTAAATGTGACATTGTTCAAACCGATGAAAGTGACGACAGTGAAGAAAGAGATGAAGACAGGAGTGATAAAAGCCATTAGATAGTCATTACAAACTGAAAACAAACTACAGTGTTTAATACGTGGTTCAAGTAGTACATATTTCTGCCAGTAGATGGAAATCTTTGCCTAAACACTAAAATGACTGTAAATTACCTAAAGAGAATATCTAGCACACTGTAGTTCTTAATTGTGGTTGTGATTATGAATATTTGAAAAAACCCGATTGGTGTTCGGAAATGGCATTTGGTTTCACAAAAAATATAGATTTTTAATGCACGTTTTACACACCTGCACGTTCATAATCGTCACTCAAAACTGCACCACTTTCCAGTTCCACAACATACATTTCCAAAAACTAGACAAAATTTAGCAAAAAATGAGGTATGTTGTAGGCATAAGGCTCTTGGAATACTAAACTCTCTAAATAATGGCTTTTTTAGAGGTTCTCTGCAGGCCTATAGATGAATCCACACTATCAAGCAATCATGTGACGTCATAATCAATTACGTCCTGAATGACATAATTAAAGGACAATTCCTGGATGATAAAACGTGTGCTTTATTTGAAAGATTATTACATGTTTAATGAAATTGCGCCAGAATAATAACCAAATAGAAATAGCGTAACCAACTATCGCTGGATAAAGTCGGTAAAATTGACAATTTTTCGCACATTGGCCCCGCTGCCATTTTATCGCGTCTAGCGACGTCATCCCCGCACCACCGCTGTTGCTATGAGTGGAGTCGCGAAGCCTAGGGATACGGGTATATATTTTAAGGAAGGCTACGTAAACGATAATAGCGAACGAACCGCTGAAGCAATTCCAATGATTCTAGGATCTCTAAATAGGTGCCGACCTCGGGATTAATATGATATAATGGATGTTAATATCGGACAAGAGGTTCAAAAGACTGGAATATATTTAAAAAAATTATATATAAGATACGATCTGAGAATATGTTATCCATTTTTGGTAAAATTCAGCATGAGATGTTTTTTGTCTCGCAGACTCTATCTTTGCGTATTGTCATTAAATTGGAGTGTGTTTAAAGCTGAAAGAAATGGCTATGTGCCAGACCAATTATAATTTTGCCCACGTGAATATTGCCAGCGATATCACTAAATGAATTAACATTTTGACATAAAATCTGGGAATTTTCATTGCCGATCAATATTGCCCGGCAAGCTGTAGTAATTTCAATAATTAAAATATTTTTATGGAACTTTCCCCGTTATGTGCTAACATTGTAAAGCTTCGGCACAGCAAATTCTATCATTGTAGCTGTAATACTCATTCTGATATGGGATGAGGGATAGAGCGCATCCTGAAATTTCTGCTTGAAATTTTGCTGGCTTAGTTTTTCCCGCAGAGTGTATCTTCTGAACCACTATGCCGGTGCGAACATCCCTAGCATTGGATAAATCTTCGAATTTGCAGCTACAGGCGGGTATCAGAATTATTACAATCGGTTCTGTGGTTCCGGCAATATTATCATATCATATGTTTTCTTGGAATATATATTTACGCTGCCCGCGACACACGCTATAACGGTATCTTGAGCATAATAGCCTACTTACAGAGATAGTGCCGGGGTACATTTTGAAAAAAAAATGTTGCCGAAACGTGTTGCTGTCGTGCACAGCACTGACTTACAGCAGCATTGTTACCAAAATGAACACATTCTGATAGGATAGAGAAAATGGAATCTATGCTTCAGCGGTCTAGGGGTTAACGATTCCCCACTGACTTAGGATACTAGAATTACTTGGAAAACGTACTAGCTTAACTGTCCTAACGATTACAAATTAGCAAATGTTAGGGCTCCAAGCATATACATATTTACTGTACAGCCTTCGTGCTCTGCAAAGATAGCGTTGGTGCTGGGATGACGTCAGAATCTCGTGAAATCTCGCTCTCGTTGCAAGAAAATGGCGCCGCCCGGGAGATAAAATAATTCCATGTTTACGATGGTATAATCACTCGTATTATTTGTCTATTGTTTTTATTTAGGATCCAATATATTAGTCATATACTGGTCTTTCAAATAAAGTCCACTTTTACCCATCCCGGAATTGTCCTTTAACTCTGTCATAAACGCTTAACAGTCCGTCAAGTTTTAGGAATTGTCTGCCCCTACTACTTAATAACCTGGATATTTCACATGCCACTAATTTGTATGACGTAAACAGTAAAAAAACCCAAGTACACATATTGATGGAAGGCATCAATGGTAAATAGCGTGCCCGGAGGTATATAAAAATTGTTTAATACTTGACACAAGGCTATAGAAAATAGTGATTCCTATAAATTTGGAAAGCTTTCTGGTATGTTTCCAATATTCAGACTTACATCAATAGTAAAATAAGATTCAAATGTAGGCGTTCAAAATAAAGTTACAGGTAAACTTAGGTCTGAACAATTCCATTTTGTAACTCTTGTATGTATTATGATAAAGCTGCCCGCATCCAGATTATTTAAGATAAAACCAGTGTAAGGTTTGATCTACCTATATTAGGGTTGTTCGATTACGCGATTAAATAAAAAAAGCGCGATTATTCTTTAAATCGGTAATTTATATGATTAGAAATTAAATAATCGAATAATCGTGAATAATTTCTAGTGAATAAAATATTTCAAAACCTGCAGTTTAATTACTCTTTAATGCGATCGCTCACGAACATTGTCATTTTGCTCAGTGAATGTATGCCCATTTGCAGGCCGAGAGAAGACTAATTTTAAAAATGTATCACTGAAAAGACTGGCTCGCGTATCGAGCCAGGCATTCCAGTGATACATTTTCAAGAATTGTCTTCCCTTGGCCTGCAAATGGACGATTCTAAATACCATTGACGCTTTCATCATTCATATGTACCTTTGTTATTATGTCTCGGTAATTAGTACCCAAGCTGATTAATCGATTAATCACGATTGTTCTTAAATAACCGATCGTGATCACTCAAAGCAATAATCGCGCACGCCTACGGTCCTATATCAAATTTGGTTAAAAGTTAGTCAATTGAATAAGTTGTATGTAAAAAGATAGTTTCCTGAACAATAAAACACATTTGACAAGTTTCGAAATTAAAGCCATTATATAACCCTTTATTTAACCCTTTAATGGCCAAATTTAGTCAAAACAATAAAAATAGTTGCTTATTAAATATACGTTTGCAGTCCAAGAGAAAACTATTTTTCAAAGTTTATCACTGGATTCTAGTTGTAAATTGTCTTCATTTAGCCTGCAAATGGACATTCCTCAAGACCATTTGAGAGGCTGGCTATGGACGGCTTCGTCGTGAAATGGTTAGAAAGGTACACTCCTTGAGCTATATTGAAATGAAGGAAACAAACAAGTGGTTTGTAATGTAAATAATTTTATTGAATTTATTGTAGTTCTGTACTTAAAAAAACAGATTAACCCTTTAACCCTCGAATCTGTTCAAGAAGATGCCAATTTTGTCATAGAAAATGTCCATTTGCAGACCAAGAGAAGACTATTTTTTGAAAATTTACCACTGGAATGACTGGCTCGCTTATCGAGCCAGTCATTCCAGTGTTAAATTTTCGAAAATAGTCTTCTCTTGGTCCGCAAATGGACATTTATCAAGATCACTGCAGAAGCCGTTTTTGCTGATATGAGCGTTAGAGGGTTAATACGCATATCATACAGTCTATGTTCACATCGGAGTACATAGCATACAGTTTCTCTCAATATATTTTAACTATCCGGAAAATTGAAGGTTGAATACAAATCTGGAGATTTCGAATAAATTCCGGAGGGATGGTCGCCCCGATTCTAGTTTCATATGACCAAAATGCATAAAGCCAGTAATTCCAGTGGTAAAATTGCCAAAAATCGCCTCTTGTCCTGCAAATGGGCAGTTCTCATGACCGCTACAGAATCCGTTTTAGTCGGCTTAAGCATTGACGGGTTAAGACTGTGGGCTGTGGCACGCGCAATGATATTCTGTATGGCCGATCTGCGAAAACAAATTCGTTTTAAAACGAATCTTGCGGCATTAAATCACACTTCATATAAGGACCTATTTGTACTGAGATGCTGTTTAAGACTAATGAATGAAGACACTTTTAGCTATGCCCCGCCCATCTCTAACTAAGCACCCCACCCCACACTTTGCCTGTGTTGGTATCGAACTTTGAACTCCAGGAATCTCCATTTCCAGCACACTATAGGCCTACATATAAGCTTTTGAATATTTTGAAACTAAATGGACTGCATGCTGTTGCAGCCTATAGCAGCAACAGCACCCAGTAAAATTAGTTTCAAAATATTAAAAATAATGTTTATTAAATAGTAAAGAAATACAATTCGTACAACGGACGACCTTTTTTAAAAATACACGACGGTCTTTGCTACGTCATTCATTACGTAGTTGATTGTGATATCAGTCTACATGAGACTAGTTGATTATGACGTGGTATAAGGTGTGACACATCAGATTCCTCTAGTGGACTGTACTCAAATCAGTGATAACGCAGGCTACTGGGCCGGTACTAGACCAATATCGGGCCAATGCGCCAAGTAGCGGCCCAGTAACCTGCGTCAGCAGGGATCTATACATTCGTGGTGCATTCATACAACACAAAGATTATTCCTGACTAACTCTCTAGTGAGAACATGGCCTAATACATTTGGCACCCAGTGGCTTCGCGAGATACTGTTGTGGCAGAAATGTTTACAAATTCTCCAAGGTAAAATGTCTTTAATAACCCTTTGACGCCTGAATTCTCACAATTCTAATAGTATGGCGTTATTCTTGATTAACTCTCGAGTGAGAACATGGCCTTAGTCTGGTTCCAAAATCTAAAAAAGCTGTTATTTAAGAAGCTAGAGGCATTCTTGGGGAGAAGCCGATAAACAAGCTATCATTCATAATTCGAATATGCTGAATCCGAATAACTTGTTTACCTAGCTGATTTTTTCGTTTTTCTCACCCAAAATCGTGTCTCAAATTTGGTCAGCTTAACCTGCGCGGAATTACCATATTGTTCCGTATGCATGGAGGCCTGCCTGGTCGATTTAGGCTACCAATCTGATAATTTCATATTGTTTGTATGCCTATTGTTATGGACTAGTCTTGTAGGCTTGTTGGATAATATTAATTTCATGTTACACAGTTCGCTGCTTGGCAAAGAGGTCCTGAACCCGACCTGTTATTGGTTACTGTTGAACCAAATATGTAGCCTACTCTAGGTGTCACATATACAATGAACTCACTCTCTCCTAACAACATACCAGTGGGCACTGCCGAGCCAAAGTTCAGCCATGAAGTTCAAGGCAAATGGTAAAATCAACAAGTCAATGATTGCGTGGCTGCTGTTAAGGTATAGGCGACTGATATGACATTCTTCATTAAACGAGAATTTGAAGATCCGAAATCTACTCGGACAGATTTTTAGCGAAAGTCACACAAAGGCCAATCCTGAAGTGACCTTTGTGGGTTACATGCCTATCTTTCAGGCACAAGCTCATGCAATTCATACTTTGAATACCATTGTACAACGAATTGTTCCGATTGTAAAGTCATTTAAACAGACACACATTGTCTTAGCTGTGGATCAAGCACTCTTTCCTTTTCTAATTGAGGCAAAATGGACTGTATCAGAATATAAAGGTATTTTAATCTCACGTTTAGGTGGTCTTCATACTTCGATAAATTTTTTTTCATGTGTTGGGGCAACATACCAGATGGATTTCCTAGAATTTGGACTGAGCTGAGCCCGAAGAAGCAGACATCAGAATTGTACTGCATTGCATCAATACAGAACATACTTCTGTTGTTGTGTCTGCACAAGACACAAATGTTCGTATACGTTTGTTGGCCAATTATGAGCAAATGGCTTGCATTTTAAGTTATGGATGAAGACTGGGACATCAAACAATCCAAAATATAATCATGTGCACAGTATTCACGAGAAACTCCAATCTTTAGTTTCTAAAGAGGAAATCCAAAGGATCCTCGCCTCTCACGCCCTAACAGGCTGTGACACAACTTCCTATATAGCTGGTCATAGCAAGAGAACTGCTTGGGAAATGTTCATAGATATTTATGAGCCCTTATACAAACTGGGCGTCGGTGACCTAGAAAAAGACACCATCTGCAGGAATGTTTATCTGTAAGGTGCACAATGCACCCACCCAGGACAGTTATGACAAAGCAAGGGTGCAATTCGCCTTTCCAGGGTATCCATCCATCATCTGACCTCGTATGACGTCATAATCAGCTCAGCTCGTGTATGATGACGTCACAATTATTACGTTACAAAGGGTTCCATGTTTCAAATCTCAAACAGTCCGACACGTTGTATGAATTGTATGTCTTTGTAATTCTTTCCTATTTAATAAACATGCTATTGAATATTTTGAAACTAACTTGACTGGGCGCTGTTGCTGCCTTAGGCAGCAACAGCACCCAGCCAAATTAGTTTCAAAATATTCAACAGATTACCTGTGTAGTGTTTTTGGAAATTGATAGTCAGTGTGTTCAGAGATCGATCGATCCCAACACGAGAGAGGTGAAGCTTAGCTAGAGATGGGCGGTCACCAGAAGCCATGCTGCTGACAAGTATTGCAGTACATTATCATATTAAGACGGCACACTTTTAGCCCATGATGGCAAGCAAACTGCACCCACCTATCCTACCACCACCAGAGAATATGGGATGGAAGATGGTTAATGGAACACTAGTCCCGAGGTTAATGACGCTCAGTTCTATCACAAGAAGCTATACACAGATAATGACATGTGGATGTGTCAAATGATACATTTCAAACCGGTGTAGCTGCAGAAATGCTACACTGAAAAGCACCGCAGCATGCAAATATATGGGCAGCAATGACATATGTAGAAATATGTAATGCACTAACAATGTTCGTCACACCAAGCCTATCTATGCAGATTCTGATACAAAAGGTTAACTTTTCTGATAATGGAACCAGACTATACGCTGACAACATATCCTACGGTAGATTATCAGACAATTGACCCGTTGAAGACGAAAAACCAAATCATTTACAATCATGTATGAGAAACAATATTTTGAAGGTTTTGCGACTGGAAACTGTCGCTCTCTATCCTATGGCAGCCACCGTTTCCGGACAAATTAACAGCTCAATTAATCAGTAGCTTGCCCGAATAACATGGATGTGCATCCTCCAAATCCCAGATCCCCGAAACTATTCTAGGTTGCATGCTTTCGGGGAGGGGTGTGGTGGAGTGGGGGAGGGGTGGGGTGGCGGTGGATTACCTCAAACTAGTTTATTTGCTTAAATACATTTACATTTGACAAGCAATCTGCAAATATAGCAATACCAGTGTATGTATGATAAGATATAATTATAGTATGCAAAACACACAATTATCATTATGAGCATGCGTTGAGTTTTCAGGAGCCAAGGGGCTGAGAGTACATGGGCTGGGTGGGGTCTGGGGTTGTGTTGGTGGACGCATGGGTGGGTGATAAAATTGACTCACTTACGCGTAATGTGGACGTCAACATGTGTAATGATTTCATACACAAAATGTATTGCTGGGAAATGCAAACTTACGTCTCTAGTTCCGATGTAGAATGCTAAATGTCTATTTGAAGTCATATGTTAAATTTAGCTTTTATCATGAATTCGTATAGTGTATACGGACACAAACAGTTTTGTGATGGCGATTAATTATTCTATACATGCACTACAGGTCAGAAATAACTTTAAATGTTTTCAAAATAAAGTAAAATGTTACTGTTGAATAGTTTGAACATAAGATAAGAAGATTTCTTACTAACTAACATGTTTCTGTTTTTGTTTTAGAAACATTGTTATTAACTTATTTATGGGCTGGTATTATATCCTATGCAGGTAAAGGGAAGCTAATCTCATTCCAAATATTGCATTGCACTGATAGATTATGGTTTATAGATTCCATATCATTTATATCCTGCCACATTCTATTGTGTGTATCACAATTATCTGCTTTGTAATATCGCGTGAATGCCGCACAGTGATCGCCGCCATTTTGTCTCCTCAAGCGATAGTGGGTGATGCCATGAATGTGCCAATGTATTGCATTCTTTATTTTGTAACAACCATCTTGTTGAATATTTTGAAATTAATTTGACTGGAAGTTGTTGCTGCCTATTGCTAAACTACAGGGAATGCTATATCTCTAGAACACATTGACCAATTTCAATAAGGCTAGAGTCCTTTTTATGTTTTTCAAATATACTTGATCATTTGGAATAGGTTTCAGGTCGACAGGTGGTCAATGTCATGCAACAAGGTCACGGTCAAAGTCAATTTTGGCCTCTCAGTGCAGAAATATGAGCACATTTGGAGGTAATTGATCAATTTGCATGTTGTTAGACTCTATTGTTGGGTTTTCAAACATGCCCAATCCAACATGCTTTATCTCGATAGAAGGTCAAGATCACAGAGAGAGATCAAGGCTATAGCCATCTTTAGCCTCTCGGTACAGAAATCAGAGCACCTCTGGAGTGAATCGATCAATTTGCATGATCTTAGATTTTATTGTATGGTTTTCAAACATGCCTGTACATTTGGATTGTTTCAGTTTGATATGAGGTCAATGACGGGCATCATAGTCAATGTCATTTTTAACCTATTGGTGAAGAAATGAGTACCACTCGAGTTAATTGATCAATTTAAATGACGTTTGAGTGTATTGCATGGTTTTCACACTTGTCCGATCATTTTGATCAGCTTTCAGGTCGATTAGACTTCAAAGTCACATGGTCAGGTCAAAAGAAATGTAAACCTTTTCCTGAGCATTCATAATTAGTTCGTCATGTGGCAATTGCAATTACAGCAAACTAGAATACAAAGGGAAAAATATCAAGGAAACAAGTGCAGAATCTCGGGTTCAAGGTCAAAACCAATGACAAGTCTGAGACTCCGAATACAGATAAGCAAATACAAGTAATAAGCAATGGTGCTGCAAGTAATGCTGCAGTCAGAGAACTGCAGTGCATGTATCTATGTCAAGTGACCTACCCCGGTCTGAAGTACACCAAAACAGTTACGCATACCCAGGCAGCACATTGAATAAGATGAAATGTAAGCTGTAATGTAATTTTAAGGGGTAGATTATTGGAGCATACATGTACAGCGTATCTACCATGGAGCATGCGAACAGCCCAACTAAGCCCAGACCAACAAATAGATTACAGATAAATTCTGGTTTCCAAACGCTCATGGTTGGATATAGAAACCGTATTCTTCCAGCAGCGGCAACGCAAGCAAGAAAATCTGCAAAAGATAGGCTGAATATAACAGTAAATATGGGTAGTTTGTATTTCTTCGACTTTATAATATAGACAATAAGAAACATATTGAGCAATTCCCTGAATAAAAAACAAACAAACGGAGTCTCTTCGTATATCTCTGGAATATCAACGTAGTTAACTTTACCACGTGTGTGTGGTACTTTTGCCGTTATTGTCCACCTCTATGTGAGGTTAGACATAATATTTGTAAAAGTCATTATGGCTTTCCACGTTTTATTAACTATTATATTATGTCTGAAATTCTCCAAAAAAATGTTAATTTTATATATTTAGCAGTCAACGATCTATGAATGCGGACGAATATGGCGTCCAATAGTTAGAACGATTATGGAGAACGATTATGGAGTCAGGGCATTGCATGCTGGGTAGCATTACACGCTGGGTAGCATTGCATGCTGGGTAAATTCAACAGAAATCAGCAGGCATCTCATATCTCGTGCAAAACGGTCGATATTTAATGGAACACGAGAGCTTTAAGTTCCACCCACTTTTTATGCGCGTTGGTATTGATTTATATATACTTTGAATCCTGAATTCCCAGAATCAAAATTTAAATGCAAGTATATTTGGAAGCCGTTGAGAAATTTGAAACAAATTTTACCGGGTGATTTTGCTGCCTATGACAACAACAGCGTTGTTGACAAAGTAATTTCAAAATATTCAACATAATGTCTTTTTAAATTGTAAATCAGTCAAAGACATATAATTCGTCCACTTGACATACTTTTTGATTTACTTGAGGGAGTTATAATACGTCATTAGTCATTATGATTGTGAGTTGTGACGTCAGCTAACAATTCAATTCAATTTATTTACGCCCAGACTTAATTAAGTACATGGCGAATACACATACATCTAACTTTCAGCAGTGAGCAGGTGTCTTTGTGATATTCAAATAGTGTATGTAGTAGTAGTAGTAGTAGTAGTAGTAGTAGTAGTAGTAGTAGTAGTAGTAGTAGTAGTAGCAGTAGTAGCAGTAGCAGCAGCAGCAGCAGCAGCAGCAGCAGCAGCAGCAGCAGCAGCAGCAGCAGTAGCAGCATAATGGTAATCGAGGTAGTGGCAGTGGAAATGGTGGTGGTGGTGCTGATTGATGGTGAAGGTGGTGAGTTGTGGTGTTGGTGGTGGGGTGAGTGCCGGTGCTGGTGAGTGGTTATGGTGGTGGTGGTGGTGATGGTGTTGGTGGTGGTAGTTCCGGTGGTGAGTGGTGGTGGTATTGGTCAGTGGAGGTGGTGGTGTTGAGTGGTGGCGGTGCTGGTGGTGGTGCTGGTGGTGAGTGGTAGGGCTGGTGGTGGTGGTGGTGGTGGTGGTATCTGGTATTAGATAAATAATCAAAGTAATTAATAGTGTTAGCAGCAGTCCTCATTTACCTTATTGGTTGGAGAATTGCTTAAAGACTTCTTTGATAAAGTGGCACCGTTTCTGTAGCCGGGAGAGTTTCTTAGTCTAAGTTTTTAAATTTTTTTAATGTAGTTTGGTCTGTGCCTATAATAATGGGGTAAGTGTTTTTGCTGTCGTCAGAGAAGGCTGGGCACATGTAAAGATACTGGTACTCGTCTCCAACGTCATCTGGTGGGAAAAGAGGCCGCCTTCTACCTGTGCGAGCTATATTGCGCCAATTGCCAGTTTCAATTAGGTAATCGGTGATTAGATGTTCTAAATTTACTGATGGTGATTCTGTTGTAGTTATTTTGTTTTGTTAAATATTCCTCTATGCCTATCCATTAAAATATTGTAAATTGTACCGTTTAAAGAGTTATTTAAACTTCCCTCCCCTTGTTGAAAAATTGACCAACTGTATTCTGCGGCTGTTGTAGTAGAAACATCCTACAGCTGCACTCAGTCCTTCTTCGTTTTTGCCCGCCGTGTCTTGTCCTCAGCCGAAAGCCTTAGCGTCCTCAGATTCTTCTTTATTTCAGTGTACCGCGTCCTGCTTTCTTGAGGTCACCTCGTAGCATGTTTAGCAGATTTATGCAATGACGTCCTCTCCTGGCTTTGTATCCGCTGGATCCCAGTAGGGCGAATTCCAAGGCTCTCTGCTGGTGTGTCTTCTGCCATACGTAGGGCATGGCCACACATGGACCATCTTTGCTGAGCGACTTTTATAGACAGCGGCGATATATTACACATCTTGTATAGTGCATCATTGGAAATTATGCTGCCTGGCCATTGGCGTCCAGTGATTGTGCGGTGTTTGCAGTGGCAGGCATCAAGTTTGTCTAGAGCTGCCTTTGGGGCTGCCAAGCTGTTACAGTTATGCAGCATCAAGGATACATTGTATAAACGGTCTTTTTTATCAAGGTCATCTTTGAGCTACGAATCCATAACTTCCAGAAGGACTGGAAAGCTATGTTCCCCATGACGCAGTGTGCAGCAATGTCAGCAGTACTGCAAAGCAGTGAGCACAGGATTTGACTTTTCCTCCATGGTTCGTCGCCACGAAATGTATCGTCATTTTCTTTAGTTTCATGCTTTGTAGATAGGTCTATGTGGGTGAACTTTGTTTTGGATTCGTTCATAAAGAGATTCTCAATTTTTAGTTTGAGCTGTACAATTAATAACTATTCTTAGAATACTACACGACTGTGGATATATTGTGGGTCGTAGGTCTCCAGAAATGAAAACCCTTACGTCTATATCGCTTAATCTATATTATTGATGCAATCTGTATAATAAATTTATCACTCAATACCGGTGATCAGTTACCCTGGATTGCTTTATGCGCTGGTTCATTTTGGCATATTTTACAGGTTCCAAGGATCAAACAGCTTATAGGAGATAATTTACTCTATGATTCTTCCTCAATATAAAGTATTGTTTTTATAATAATTCTGCATTATTGAAAACATCGTAGTCATAGGGAGAGAAGACATAGAGCAAGTGTCAAAATGGTAGCTCTATATGCACCTAATGCAACTTCTTTGTGAAAAATTCTTGAGAAATTATTGTGTTGCTCAAGACGAGGGGCATCTCATTCAAAAGGGCCACAGGCTGGGTGATGGTGTTGGTAGATTTATTAGATCAACTATATCAATACTTGGATAAAGTTGGTAGGAGTATCGGGAAAGATGAGCTATCCATGGGAGTCAGATTACATAGCGATGTATTAGGAAGGAATTTGAAATCTGCTGTCGAGAACAGAACACTTTCTGGGGGAAAATCTTTATTACCTGTAGCGATTTTGACTAGATTGGAAATCTCAGAAAAGGAAAAAGGTAAACAAATCCTCATTGCTAAAGAGTCAAGCATCCTAAGCAGTCAAAGGCAGCCGTGTTAAGAGAAAAGGCAAGCACCTCCAAAAGAATATATTCTCATAATGGCAAACACAACGTGGTTATGCACAAAATCTGAATTGGACCTTTTAAATGCAAAACCAGTCCTTACTATTACGGGTACTTGTCGTTGGCAAATTGATCAACCTGTAACAACAATATGTTATATCACTCCTATTGAAGTTTTCATTGGATATACTGCAGTGTTAAAAATGTCTTAGAGCAAATGATGTTGAAGCGACTGTAGATGGGGAAGCCGATCGTTTATGTATGCTTGAGAAATCAAACCAAAAAATGTATGGTCATACTGTATTTTCACTACTTGATATCTATTTGAATGAAAAGCAAATTTTAGATGCCTCGGATACGTGTTCTTACATGTACAGATCGCATATAGAGACACTTTTTACCCACGTCGCTAGACGCAAGGGTATATGCGAGCATGGAGTGCTTGTTGTTGTGACAGTTTAAAATAACTCTGGTTCTACTGGAGGATCTTCTCCAAATTTGGAGGGAAAATGTCCATGGGGTCCTGGGCCGATCTGCCAATTATGGCGTCTAAAAGCTGCTTTTAGCAACAGGTTTCAAAATAGACATTTTACGCAGTCATCAATAAATCGGATTCGACTGGTGCATTCTTTTCCAAACATGGGTGGAAGCTTGTCCATGTGAACATGTATGCTAATTTTGTGGTCAAGGGTAAAACATGACAGTAACACTGATTTCAAGACATTTTTGAAGCATTTTTCAATAACTAGGAGTGATATTTTCCTAACTTTGGTCGAAAGACCAACACGCAACAGCAACATTTCTTGCAACCGACTTTTGACCTTACGGTGGCCCGACTGAAAAATATATATCAATGATGCGGGTATTGGACAAATTTATCCTTGTTTCTTATGGAAGCTTCGATCGTTTATGTATGCTTGAGAAATCACCCCGAAATCTTCGCTCACAGCATTCAACAAGCCTCTGGGCTATGGATAAGGCTGACAAACATGATGTCATAACGAATTAGAATGCTGGACATGTTGAATGAAGACAAGGGTGGTGGGGGGGGGATTTTTTTTATTGATTTGCACGGCCATGATGGAACTCAATTTTCATCAAACAATTGGAAAAGAAATGTATTTTTAATGTTGACATCGTACAACCTATTCTACCAATTTAGACATACGATAGTTAAACTACAGATGGATCTGATCTGTTACTCAGATATATGACATCATAATCAATTCTGTTACTTGTTAGCCAATGGTACAATCGAAATGATGTACCAGTAGCTCCGACATGAAAACCTAAGTCTATCACATATGTGTAGAAAGTGTACGTTTTGATGAATTTACAATTTAATAATTATTCTGCAGAATATTTAGAAACTAATTTGACTGGGAGTAGTTGCTGCCACAGGCAGCAACAGCACCCAGTCAAATTAGTTTCAAAATAATCAACATCTTACCTGTGTAGTTACCTTGAAATTTAGATTCTATGAATTCAGGATTCAGAGTTTTAAATCAATTCCAACATGAGCCATAAACAGGGCGGGGAATAGCTAGAAATGGGCGGGGTATAGCTAGAAATGGGCGGGGCATAGCTAGAAATGGTCGGGGCATAGCTAGAAATGGGTTGGACATAGCTAGAAATGGGTGGGTCATAGCTAGAAATGGGTGGGGCATAGCTAGAGATGGACAGGGGCATAACTAGAAATGGATCTTTTAGTTACATTACAATATTGTAGGGTGTTACAAAGTAGCAAGATAGCTTTAATATTTTACTTGAATTAAAACATAAGACAATTTCAAAGAATAGAATTTTTTTCATTCACATAGAAGCTTCATTTCCTCACAATAACAAGATGACCTTTGATATGTACTTATTAGCAGTAAAATATTTGGTGAGTAATAGCTTAGTACATACAGCATAATAAATATTGTGTATAAACGTGGACTTACATCAGCATTACACACTTTAAATATCTGACTGATTCAAGCCACCAGAAAATAATTTCAATGGGCAATATCTCTGGACATGTTGAAAATTTTGAAAACAGTTTGACTGAAAGTTGTTGGTGGCTTAGTCACCAACAACTTTCAGTCAAATTGTTTTCAAAATATTCAGCATATTCAGAGTTAAACCCATGGAAAATGCAGTCAGCAGAAATTCTCCATGCAGATAATTAACGGTCAATCCGGCACAAACCGGTCTCTGAAGTTGTATTGAGAAATGTCAATTTAGGGGAGAAGAGATGATTGTTTAGGAAAATTTATCATTGCAATGACTGTTTCGAGAAACGATCCAGTCATTCCAATGGTAAATTTACAAAAAATAGTCTTCTCTTGGCATGCTCACTAAGGAAAAACCCTCAGTTTTCATTGCCCACTCCTGACCATTAAATAGTTATCAACTGTAGTCTTGTGTGATTTATTGCATTGAGTGATCACGGTCGATTATTTAAGAATAATCGTGATTACTCGATTAATCAGCGTGACTACAAATTACATAGTCATAACACCAAAAAGCATGTCAATGATGAAAGCTGCAATGGTGTTGAGAAAAGTACATTTGCACGAGAATACTATTTTTTAAAATGTATTGCTGGAATGCCTGGATTCCAGTGATACACTTTCAAAAGTAATCTTCTCTTGGCCCGCAAACGGACATACATTCACTGAGCAAAATGTCAATTTTCGTGACCGATCTCATTAACAAGTAATTAACATGTAGGATTTGAAATATTTTATGCAGTAGAAATTATTCGCAATTATTCGATTATATAATTTTAATCACGATTCACGATTTAAAAAATAATCACGATTCACGATTTAATCACGTAATCGTACAAGTCTAAACAGCTTGGCATTATCATCACAGCAAAATAACAGCAGTAGCTTCATCACAACATTATCAAATGGAGGGATCCAATCTGTCACTCAAGTATCTGACGCCAAAATCAATTACGTCATTAGTTAGTTAGCTGACGTCACAATCAAAATGATGTCACTCCATCACGAAAAGTCTGTCACGAAGGCAGATTTTGTTGAATGTTTTGAAACTAATAACGATTGGGAACTGTTGCTAGCAACAGATCCTAGTTATCTTAGTTTTCAAGATATTCAACAGTTTACCTGTATAGTTACCTAGAAAATTAGATTCTGGGAATTCAGTTTTCAACGTTTCAAATCCATCTCACCATATATGTACAAACAGGATGGAGTTTAGCTAGGAATAAAATAGCACAAATTATGTTCTCAATTTCTTTGGTGTGTGCAATTTTCGAGATCATGAAATGAGGTATATTAAATTTCTAGTCATGCTATTCCAAAAAATGGTCGAAACTGGCTTCTGTAGTTGTCCTGAGAAATGTCCATTTGTGGACTATTTTTGAAAATTTACCACTGGAATGACTGGCTCGATAACTGAGCCAGTCATTCCAGTGAAATATTTTCAAAAATAAACTTTTTTTGCTCTATAAATGGACATATTCGAAGGAAGAAAAGTAGCTATCTGCCTGCTGAATTTCTGCAGACTACATTCCATAGCTCTGGAGATGCTGAATATTTTGAAAAGAATTTCACTGAAAGTTGTTGGTGGCTAAGCAAATCAAATTGTTTTAAAAATATTCAGCAGGTGTAAAGTTAATTGCCCATTGAAATTATTGTCTGATTTCTTTCCAGCAGTCAGACATTTACTCAGCATTATTTCTGTAAATATATAAATAATATTTATAATATTACAATTTTCAGTAAATGTGTAAATATAATCAAGAGATTCCGTAAAAAAACCTAAAATAGTATTATTATCACAAAATAATTGGACGGATTTAAATAATTAATGTAGATATTATGTATAAAATTGTAGACAGCAGAAGACAAAATTTTTAGTAATATTATATCGTGAAAATACACACTCTTATGTACAAATAGGTAACAAATAACTATAGATAAAACAACAACAATGAAACTTACATATTTTACGCGATACATATTTTTTATTAATAATAAAATTTGAATAATGAGCTGACAGAAGGAAAGCTTTTAACTCTCTTATCCCTAACACCCCAGATATCTCTTAACCCTTTCAACGATGCATTCCCCATATCTAATTTTCATGGCAGACAGGCAGGAAAACTGTTGAATATTTTGAAATTAATTTCACGGGAAGTGACTTCAAGTCAAATTATTCAACATATTTGTCGGTGAAACGATTAATCATATAATCATCAGATATGGCAAACTCATTATGATGTCAGCAGCATCTTGTTGAGTATTTTGACACTAAGTTGACTGGGAGCTGTTGCTGCTTATAGTAGTAACTGGTTCCAGTTAAATTAGTTTCAAAACATTCAAATTCTTTGACTCATCATTAACCCTTACCACTCCGATGTCAAAATTTTCAAATTAATAAATCGCTGAACCGGCAGGGCCGGATTACCCTCTAGGCTACATAGGCTAAATCCTAGGGCCTCGCGCTTAAGGGGGGGGGGGGGGCTCACGCTTTTAACAAAAAAAAGATTTACGGGTTTTTTTCTACAGGCTACGTAACGCAACGAATGGACAAACTCGGTACCATCTACACTACAGTAATACAGTTGTATTAGTCAATGCCCATTTTGTAGTCCAAAAGAAGAGTATTTTTGAAAATTTACCACTGGAATGACTGGCTTGGTAACCGAGCCCCAAGCCAGTGATTCCAGTTGCAAATCTTCAAAAAATATTCTTCTCTTAGACTGCAAATGGACATTGGCTATGCGAAGACGTGAATCTGATTGTCCATTTAATACCACTTTTATGGTCTAAAGAAATCTACAGTGGTGCAGAGAAATGACCATTTGCAGGATGAGAGAATGATGTTTTTGTAAATTTCATTGGTAAATTTACAAAAATTGTCTTCTCTTGGCCTTCAAAAATTAAAATTCTCTTGAAAAATCTTGACCAATTAATAATTAACAAAATTATGCCAAATAGGCCTCAGATTTCATCTCAGAACATCTCCAGCCTAGAGCCTCACACCGGCTTAAGCTGGCACTGAACTGGTGTTCATTATTCTACAAATTTGGTGGAAGATGTTTCTGTCGTTGACAGCAACATTGTCCACCAAAACTGTTGAAAAATCTACGCCAGTTTCTTTGCTATTGACACAGTAAAAGATAGAATATTAACATCAGAGTGGTATGGGCTAAGAAGTCTACAAACTACAAACATAAGCAAAGCTAACTTACAATTAACAAAATCTGAATGGATGGACAGATGCACAGAAGGCAAGACAATGTGGACAGACAAGTGTAGGCTCACGGAAAAAACATAATCCCCACACTTCCATAAAACAGAGGGATAATGACAGGATCTGATCTGTCAATCAAGGATCTGATGTCCTATTCAAGTACATGTTAGCTGATCTCACAATCAAAATAATTTAGGCCAATAAGAATTGACGTTTGTCATGAAAGTTTACAAATTATATATTTTTGATGAACTTAAAATTTAATAAACAGTCTGCGGAATATTCTAAAACTAATTTTAGTGTGAGGTCAACAGCTCCCTGTGAAATTAGTTAATATTGAACAGCTTACCTGCTTAGCTAGAAATGGGTGGGGCATTATTGAAGCTCCAAAATCAGAGATAAAACCAATGGCCCTTTCCACTGTATCCATCTATAATATGATGTCATAATCAACTATGTGATGTGTAGAATGACATCACGATCATAAGTACATCACGATAACATATTTGAGGATGGACTATGCCTTGTTGTACGAATTGTATGTTTTTAATATTTAATAAATATCCTGTTGAATATTTCGAAACTAATTTGACTAGGCACTGTTGCTGCCATAGGCAGCAACAGCACCCAGTTAAATTAGTTACAAAATATTCAACACCTTACCTCTATACATTTCAGAAAATTGATCGTCAGAGCATTCGTGGATCGAGCAATCCAAACACAGCGAATTGTGGGTGGAGCTAAATTGACTGAAAACACATTGGTAGAAGTATGTACAAATCTGGCAAGAAAACTGTGATAAATTCTAAGCCTGCCAAAGAAATAATTTTGGAAAATATGGATCAATTTTTCTTAGCCATATACAATCATGAGTTTTGGACACAGCAGTATAAGGGTTAATATATAGAAAAGCATGACATAAACACATTAACTGGAAGCATTAGATACTATCACAATTTTGAGGAAACACTTTGACAAAGCTCCGAAACATGCATAGTAATATCAACATATTAAAAGTATATATAACAAATAATGGTATTGCTATAAATATCACACCGTGTCTAATATTGCAGGCTGTACAAGAAACAAAGCTATCATATAAAAAACAACAATAGAATTAACAATAATATTAATAATAAGAAATTCTTTAATGTTTATTATTCTGTAATGGTCAATCTGACCAAAATCTGTCATCTGCAGTGGTCTAGAGATATGCATGTCCATTCACAAGTCAAGAAGACTATTTTTGAAAATTTACCACTTGAATGCATAGCTTAGAAACCGAACCAGACATTCCAGTTTTTTGGGCAAAATTTTCAAAAATAATATTCTCTTTTCCTACTAATGGACATTAAGAGGAAATATGTTTATTATTATAACCAATTCTAAGCATTAAATGATTTTGTAGGCAAATGTCAATTTACAGATCAAAGCAGAGACGATGTTATAGAAAACTCAAGTGGGCCATTCATCATTATCATTCCCATTGTAAGTTTTCTACAAGATTTTATTCTTGATTTCCAAATGGGCATTGTCTATATATGTCTATCTTTGGCCCAATTTTGACAATTTGTTGAGATGCACACAGTAGTGAAATACCTTTGAAATGAGATATCAATACAAGTACGTACAATTCAATATATATGATACAATATTTTGAACGGTACTGAACCATTTTATAGTCAAATTTGGTCACGAAAATTTAAATTTTCTCTTAGAAAATGCCCATTTGTAGGACAAGACTATTTTTGAAAATTTACCACTGGAATGACTGCTTCAATTAATGGAACCAGTAATTCCAGTGGTAAATTTTCAAAAATAGTTTTCCTTTGGCCTGCAAATTGACATTTCCCAGGACCAGTGCGGAGGCTGGTTTTGGCCAGCTTGACCATTAACCCTTACGACTCTGATGTCAATATTCTGTCTTACGGCATCAATAGCGAAGAAACTGCTGTACATTTTTCCTATTAACACTTACGACTCTGATGTCAATATTCTGTCTTACGGCATCAATAGCGAAGAAACTGCTGTACATTTTTCCTATTAACACTTACGACTCTGATGTCAATATTCTGTCTTACGGCATCAATAGCTTAGAAACTGCTGTACATTTTTCCTATTAACACTTACGACTCTGATGTCAATATTCTGTCTTACGGCATCAATAGCGAAGAAACTGCTGTACATTTTTCCTATTAACACTTACGACTCTGATGTCAATATTCTGTCTTACGGCATCAATAGCGAAGAAACTGGTGTACATTTTTCCTATTAACACTTACGACTCTGATGTCAATATTCTGTCTTACGGCATCAATAGCGAAGAAACTGCTGTACATTTTTCCTATTAACACTTACGACTCTGATGTCAATATTCTGTCTTACGGCATCAATAGCGAAGAAACTGCTGTACATTTTTCCTATTAACACTTACGACTCTGATGTCAATATTCTGTCTTACGGCATCAATAGCGAAGAAACTGCTGTACATTTTTCCTATTAACACTTACGACTCTGATGTCAATATTCTGTCTTACGGCATCAATAGCTTAGAAACTGCTGTACATTTTTCCTATTAACACTTACGACTCTGATGTCAATATTCTGTCTTACGGCATCAATAGCGAAGAAACTGCTGTACATTTTTCCTATTAACACTTACGACTCTGATGTCAATATTCTGTCTTACGGCATCAATAGCGAAGAAACTGCTGTACATTTTTCCTATTAACACTTACGACTCTGATGTCAATATTCTGTCTTACGGCATCAATAGCGAAGAAACTGCTGTACATTTTTCCTATTAACACTTACGACTCTGATGTCAATATTCTGTCTTACGGCATCAATAGCGAAGAAACTGCTGTACATTTTTCCTATTAACACTTACGACTCTGATGTCAATATTCTGTCTTACGGCATCAATAGCGAAGAAACTGCTGTACATTTTTCCTATTAACACTTACGACTCTGATGTCAATATTCTGTCTTACGGCATCAATAGCGAAGAAACTGCTGTACATTTTTCCTATTAACACTTACGACTCTGATGTCAATATTCTGTCTTACGGCATCAATAGCGAAGAAACTGCTGTACATTTTTCCTATTAACACTTACGACTCTGATGTCAATATTCTGTCTTACGGCATCAATAGCGAAGAAACTGGTGTACATTTTTCCTATTAACACTTACGACTCTGATGTCAATATTCTGTCTTACGGCATCAATAGCGAAGAAACTGCTGTACATTTTTCCTATTAACACTTACGACTCTGATGTCAATATTCTGTCTTACGGCATCAATAGCGAAGAAACTGCTGTACATTTTTCCTATTAACACTTACGACTCTGATGTCAATATTCTGTCTTACGGCATCAATAGCGAAGAAACTGCTGTACATTTTTCCTATTAACACTTACGACTCTGATGTCAATATTCTGTCTTACGGCATCAATAGCGAAGAAACTGCTGTACATTTTTCCTATTAACACTTACGACTCTGATGTCAATATTCTGTCTTACGGCATCAATAGCGAAGAAACTGCTGTACATTTTTCCTATTAACACTTACGACTCTGATGTCAATATTCTGTCTTACGGCATCAATAGCGAAGAAACTGGTGTACATTTTTCCTATTAACACTTACGACTCTGATGTCAATATTCTGTCTTACGGCATCAATAGCGAAGAAACTGCTGTACATTTTTCCTATTAACACTTACGACTCTGATGTCAATATTCTGTCTTACGGCATCAATAGCGAAGAAACTGCTGTACATTTTTCCTATTAACACTTACGACTCTGATGTCAATATTCTGTCTTACGGCATCAATAGCTTAGAAACTGGTGTACATTTTTCCTATTAACACTTACGACTCTGATGTCAATATTCTGTCTTACGGCATCAATAGCTTAGAAACTGCTGTACATTTTTCCTATTAACACTTACGACTCTGATGTCAATATTCTGTCTTACGGCATCAATAGCGAAGAAACTGCTGTACATTTTTCCTATTAACACTTACGACTCTGATGTCAATATTCTGTCTTACGGCATCAATAGCTTAGAAACTGCTGTACATTTTTCCTATTAACACTTACGACTCTGATGTCAATATTCTGTCTTACGGCATCAATAGCGAAGAAACTGCTGTACATTTTTCCTATTAACACTTACGACTCTGATGTCAATATTCTGTCTTACGGCATCAATAGCGAAGAAACTGCTGTACATTTTTCCTATTAACACTTACGACTCTGATGTCAATATTCTGTCTTACGGCATCAATAGCGAAGAAACTGCTGTACATTTTTCCTATTAACACTTACGACTCTGATGTCAATATTCTGTCTTACGGCATCAATAGCGAAGAAACTGCTGTACATTTTTCCTATTAACACTTACGACTCTGATGTCAATATTCTGTCTTACGGCATCAATAGCGAAGAAACTGCTGTACATTTTTCCTATTAACACTTACGACTCTGATGTCAATATTCTGTCTTTTACGGCATCAATAGCGAAGAAACTGCTGTACATTTTTCCTATTAACACTTACGACTCTGATGTCAATATTCTGTCTTTTACGGCATCAATAGCGAAGAAACTGCTGTACATTTTTCCTATTAACACTTACGACTCTGATGTCAATATTCTGTCTTACGGCATCAATAGCGAAGAAACTGCTGTACATTTTTCCTATTAACACTTACGACTCTGATGTCAATATTCTGTCTTACGGCATCAATAGCGAAGAAACTGGTGTACATTTTTCCTATTAACACTTACGACTCTGATGTCAATATTCTGTCTTACGGCATCAATAGCGAAGAAACTGGTGTACATTTTTCCTATTAACACTTACGACTCTGATGTCAATATTCTGTCTTACGGCATCAATAGCGAAGAAACTGCTGTACATTTTTCCTATTAACACTTACGACTCTGATGTCAATATTCTGTCTTTTACGGCATCAATAGCGAAGAAACTGCTGTACATTTTTCCTATTAACACTTACGACTCTGATGTCAATATTCTGTCTTTTACGGCATCAATAGCGAAGAAACTGCTGTACATTTTTCCTATTAACACTTACGACTCTGATGTCAATATTCTGTCTTACGGCATCAATAGCGAAGAAACTGCTGTACATTTTTCCTATTAACACTTACGACTCTGATGTCAATATTCTGTCTTTTACGGCATCAATAGCGAAGAAACTGCTGTACATTTTTCCTATTAACACTTACGACTCTGATGTCAATATTCTGTCTTTTACGGCATCAATAGCGAAGAAACTGCTGTACATTTTTCCTATTAACACTTACGACTCTGATGTCAATATTCTGTCTTACGGCATCAATAGCGAAGAAACTGCTGTACATTTTTCCTATTAACACTTACGACTCTGATGTCAATATTCTGTCTTTTACGGCATCAATAGCGAAGAAACTGCTGTACATTTTTCCTATTAACACTTACGACTCTGATGTCAATATTCTGTCTTACGGCATCAATAGCGAAGAAACTGCTGTACATTTTTCCTATTAACACTTACGACTCTGATGTCAATATTCTGTCTTTTACGGCATCAATAGCGAAGAAACTGCTGTACATTTTTCCTATTAACACTTACGACTCTGATGTCAATATTCTGTCTTTTACGGCATCAATAGCGAAGAAACTGCTGTACATTTTTCCTATTAACACTTACGACTCTGATGTCAATATTCTGTCTTACGGCATCAATAGCGAAGAAACTGGTGTACATTTTTCCTATTAACACTTACGACTCTGATGTCAATATTCTGTCTTTTACGGCATCAATAGCGAAGAAACTGGTGTACATTTTTCCTATTAACACTTACGACTCTGATGTCAATATTCTGTCTTACGGCATCAATAGCGAAGAAACTGCTGTACATTTTTCCTATTAACACTTACGACTCTGATGTCAATATTCTGTCTTTTACGGCATCAATAGCGAAGAAACTGGTGTACATTTTTCCTATTAACACTTACGACTCTGATGTCAATATTCTGTCTTACGGCATCAATAGCGAAGAAACTGCTGTACATTTTTCCTATTAACACTTACGACTCTGATGTCAATATTCTGTCTTACGGCATCAATAGCGAAGAAACTGCTGTACATTTTTCCTATTAACACTTACGACTCTGATGTCAATATTCTGTCTTACGGCATCAATAGCGAAGAAACTGCTGTACATTTTTCCTATTAACACTTACGACTCTGATGTCAATATTCTGTCTTACGGCATCAATAGCTTAGAAACTGCTGTACATTTTTCCTATTAACACTTACGACTCTGATGTCAATATTCTGTCTTACGGCATCAATAGCTTAGAAACTGCTGTACATTTTTCCTATTAACACTTACGACTCTGATGTCAATATTCTGTCTTACGGCATCAATAGCGAAGAAACTGCTGTACATTTTTCCTATTAACACTTACGACTCTGATGTCAATATTCTGTCTTACGGCATCAATAGCGAAGAAACTGCTGTACATTTTTCCTATTAACACTTACGACTCTGATGTCAATATTCTGTCTTACGGCATCAATAGCGAAGAAACTGCTGTACATTTTTCCTATTAACACTTACGACTCTGATGTCAATATTCTGTCTTACGGCATCAATAGCGAAGAAACTGCTGTACATTTTTCCTATTAACACTTACGACTCTGATGTCAATATTCTGTCTTACGGCATCAATAGCTTAGAAACTGCTGTACATTTTTCCTATTAACACTTACGACTCTGATGTCAATATTCTGTCTTACGGCATCAATAGCTTAGAAACTGGTGTACATTTTTCCTATTAACACTTACGACTCTGATGTCAATATTCTGTCTTACGGCATCAATAGCAAAGAAACTGCTGTACATTTTTCCTATTAACACTTACGACTCTGATGTCAATATTCTGTCTTACGGCATCAATAGCAAAGAAACTGGTGTACATTTTTCCTATTAACACTTACGACTCTGATGTCAATATTCTGTCTTACGGCATCAATAGCGAAGAAACTGGTGTACATTTTTCCTATTAACACTTACGACTCTGATGTCAATATTCTGTCTTACGGCATCAATAGCAAAGAAACTGGTGTACATTTTTCCTATTAACACTTACGACTCTGATGTCAATATTCTGTCTTACGGCATCAATAGCAAAGAAACTGCTGTACATTTTTCCTATTAACACTTACGACTCTGATGTCAATATTCTGTCTTACGGCATCAATAGCAAAGAAACTGGTGTACATTTTTCCTATTAACACTTACGACTCTGATGTCAATATTCTGTCTTTTACGGCATCAATAGCGAAGAAACTGCTGTACATTTTTCCTATTAACACTTACGACTCTGATGTCAATATTCTGTCTTACGGCATCAATAGCGAAGAAACTGCTGTACATTTTTCCTATTAACACTTACGACTCTGATGTCAATATTCTGTCTTACGGCATCAATAGCTTAGAAACTGCTGTACATTTTTCCTATTAACACTTACGACTCTGATGTCAATATTCTGTCTTACGGCATCAATAGCTTAGAAACTGGTGTACATTTTTCCTATTAACACTTACGACTCTGATGTCAATATTCTGTCTTACGGCATCAATAGCAAAGAAACTGCTGTACATTTTTCCTATTAACACTTACGACTCTGATGTCAATATTCTGTCTTACGGCATCAATAGCAAAGAAACTGGTGTACATTTTTCCTATTAACACTTACGACTCTGATGTCAATATTCTGTCTTACGGCATCAATAGCGAAGAAACTGGTGTACATTTTTCCTATTAACACTTACGACTCTGATGTCAATATTCTGTCTTACGGCATCAATAGCAAAGAAACTGGTGTACATTTTTCCTATTAACACTTACGACTCTGATGTCAATATTCTGTCTTTTACGGCATCAATAGCGAAGAAACTGCTGTACATTTTTCCTATTAACACTTACGACTCTGATGTCAATATTCTGTCTTACGGCATCAATAGCAAAGAAACTGGTGTACATTTTTCCTATTAACACTTACGACTCTGATGTCAATATTCTGTCTTACGGCATCAATAGCAAAGAAACTGGTGTACATTTTTCCTATTAACACTTACGACTCTGATGTCAATATTCTGTCTTACGGCATCAATAGCAAAGAAACTGCTGTACATTTTTCCTATTAACACTTACGACTCTGATGTCAATATTCTGTCTTACGGCATCAATAGCAAAGAAACTGGTGTACATTTTTCCTATTAACACTTACGACTCTGATGTCAATATTCTGTCTTACGGCATCAATAGCAAAGAAACTGGTGTACATTTTTCCTATTAACACTTACGACTCTGATGTCAATATTCTGTCTTACGGCATCAATAGCGAAGAAACTGGTGTACATTTTTCCTATTAACACTTACCACTCTGATGTCAATATTCTGTCTTACGGCATCAATAGCAAAGAAACTGGTGTACATTTTTCCTATTAACCCTTAGCACTCTGTCAAAATTAAAAAATTTCAAATTAAATTAAAAGATGAGCTGGTGTTCATTTTTCAACCAATTTGGTGGGAGATGGTACTGTCGTAGATAGCAATATCGTCCACCAAAATGGTTGAAAAATGTACACCAGTTTCTTTTCTATTGACGCAGTAAAAGATAGCATATTGACATCAAAGTACTACGGGTCAATAGTCTAACTTTTACTGTGTCAGTAGCAAAGAAACTGGTGTATATATCTTTCAACAATTTTGGTGGACGATGTTGCTATCTACGACAGCGCAATCTTCCACCAAATTTGTTGAAAAATAAACACCAGCTCATCTTTTAATTTAATTTGAAAAATTTAAAATTTTGCCATCAGAGTGGTAAGGGTTAAAGGGTTAATTGGTTGGAGAAAATTATAGTTCTGAGGTTAAGATACGTCTTGACAAGAAACAGGAGAAATGAAGTGTGTAAAAACATACAAAATAACTCACCGACAAAGCTGTAATCAAACATTCAAGTCTCACAGATTCTACGTTAGGAATAACCCGGAGTTACCTACCTTGCATTCTTAACCCTTTAACACTCATATCAACCAAGAACAGCTTCTACAATGGACTTGAGAAATGTCAATCTGCAGACCAAGAGAAGACTATTTTTGAAAATTTACCACTGAAATGAATGGTTCGGTTAAATTTTCAAAAAAAGTCTTCTCTTGGTCTGCAAATTGACATCTCTGAAAAAAATTGAAATTTTCGTGAACAAATTCAGGCTTAAAGGGAGTTAAACATGGCAGGTTAACACTAACAAGCTGGCCAACAGGTCTCGACATGAGATAAACAATACAAATTTTGCCTAGTGAATGCCAATTTGCATGACAAGATTAGAATATTTTTAGGAATGTACCGTTGAAATGACAGGCGTGGTAACCAAGCCAGTCATTCCAGTGGTAAATTTTCAAAAATATTCCTCTAGTGGTCTGTAAGCAGATATTATCTATTTGAAAGTCAATATTTTCTTCACCAATTTTAACCCTTAACCCTTTCACCGACAAATCCCGGAAAAAGTGTATTCTTTACGATATGACACTTATTCTGTTGAATATTTTGAAATTAATTTCACTGGAAGCCGTTGCTGCCTCAGGCAGCAACGGCTTCCAGTGAAATTAATTTCAAAATATTCAACATTTTTCCTGTATTGTTTGTTGCCTTGAAAATGAGATATGTGGAATTCATCGGTGAAAGGGTTAATGGGCTAACCACACCTGTGAGAAACTATCGTGTATAGTTTTTAAGAATAATAATTGTAAAGTTTATCTGTTGTCTGTTACTGTAGTGAACATGCAGAGCTTCCTTCCTTCTGCTTGCCACCAGATTTCACATTACCAGCCTTCTTTCCCGGGCTTCTTTTGAACTGAAAAAGAGTGAGAGAAAAAGTGACAATTAATTATTTGTTTACTATCAAATTTTTTTTAACATAATTTAAAATTTTCATTTATCTTCAGAGTTAAAACTGGAATGTTAATTATTTAAATTAGCAGATTGTACAAGGGAGATAAGTCATATGATTAATAAATCATTAATGATATGCCTGCCAAAGTTATCTCCCATGTTTTGACGGTTTCAGTTTCTTTTAGCCTTTGATGGAGAAAGCGGCCACAGCCGGCCTCTGCAGTGGGTCTTTAGGAATGTTCATTTGTAGGCCTGGAGCAAAGTATTTTTGAAAGCTTACCACTCGAATAACTGGCTCAATAAGCGAGCGAACCAATCGTTCTAGTGGTACATTTTCAACCAGAAATGTTGTTGCAATACAACCACGAAACGTGACTTTACGATTTTGGAATGAACTTATGAAGCTTGGCTTCAACCATAAAATAAATATAGACAGTTTAGCAATATCCTAATCAACAAGAGGCCCAAGGGCCTGTAATGCTCACCTGGACCATTAGCATTCAACCAATTTCATTTAAAGGTCTTGTGAGGACTTGCGGTTGATAACGAGTTTTAATTAATTTTATGGTCTACTACACTATTTAAACACAATAGCGTCACTTTAGAGTGAGACAAATATGTTAGGCAGCCCAAATAACGAGGTTAAATGACGCCTCAATCTGAATCACATCACCACTCGCTGTGACGTCACACCGGGAATGGCGCTGTGAGCTGGGTCAATATTTCTCTGTCTGTAGTACAAAGGTAACATATTTTAAAACGTGCGTTTAACAGGATAGACTTCACCTACCATAACATAAATTATGTCAGGTTGAAGCTAAGTCTTCAAGAAATAAAAAATCATGATTTAAAAAAATCTATTATGACATTTACTCATTTTTAATGGTTTCATGGATAGCTATATTCGCATAATAATGCTGAAAATCTGCAATATTTCAATGCATGTGACAAATACTCTGTAGTCTAGTAGGCCTAATTGTGGACCCATTACAATTCTTGAAAGGACTGGGTGTACTTTGTAATATCTGGGATGGATGGATGTGAGTGTGATGATCGAGGTGGGTGCAGGGAGAGGTTGACGATAGCTATAATTGTACTATTATTCATATCTAAATGTATAGGCTTCAGAGTGCAGCTACAACTTTTTCTGAAGATTGTGAATGTACAATAAGTGTGTCAGTGTGTCCTATGTGAAATTTCATGTAATTGTTTACCTATAAGCTTTTGGCAATGTGTTTGTATAATAATAATCTAGAGGCATGTACGGGTCAACACGTACGTTGGTGTGTGTGTGTGTGTGGGGGGGGGGGGGTGGCATCACGCCTGTGACAACACTATGAACTATATCGTTTTCAAACCAACTTCTTCCATGTATGGAAGTAGCATACACTCATATTTCAATGTTATGAAAAAGCAAAACTGTAGCAGACGAACAAATTTTAAATAGGTAGGTGAACTGACAGATGTTCAGAGGTCGCTAGCGTATCATCTTTACTTACAGTGCAGCTCATAAATAAGTTTAAATGCTTCCAAAGCAAAAACACAAATATGGTAGTTAGAACCATATGAACATGATACAAGAAACATTATGTTGAATATTTTGAACACAATTTGGGTTGAAATCCTACCCAATTATGTTCAAAATATTCAACAATATATGTTATTTAAGTTGTACTATAAGCGTGCGGACAGCAGTGAAAGCCTCGCTACGCACCTCGACCACTGCCTAAATTGTAAACGAACCGTGTACTGTCAAAAATATGTCAATGTAGACTATACGCAAATAGATTAGTTTAGATTACATTTATATTTACCAGACATTTTAGTTAACTTTAAACACATAACTGGAGTAACTGCTATATTGCAATCATAAATTTATTCATAAGCCTACAAAATGGTAAATTGCGATCGTATGTGCACTGAGGCCTACTTAACTATCATTTAAAAAGTTGTGTACATGCATGCCTATCATATATGCAAAATCTCTGCAGTCAATCCAGAAAGATAACATATATATGCATTTGTAGAATTGTATTCCAAGAAGTGTGTGTGTGGGTTTGATTAAATATAGCCTAATTCACGTACACGAAATCCGATGTTACTGTCACCTCTAACAGGCCTATATGTTAGAATTGTGATGTCAGGCACCGTGACCGTGAGGCCTGTCCTTTAAGTTTAATCAACAAAAATATCATCAACTTCGATATTATTGAACCTTTGTGCATCTCGAACAATGTAGTGTCCCTGTGTGAACAATGAATTGTCAAAGAATAGGTGCATAGGTGCATATGTGCCTAATACGCGCAGCGGTAGAGAGCCTAGCTTTGCTCCCGAGATAATAATCTAGACAAATAGGAATTGGTGTCATCCCGGTGTGACGTCACAACTCTAGCGCGATAGCTAAAAACGTTTGGTTGTCAAGGTGGATGCTATATGCTTATCTCAGCTTTGGCTGGGCCGATTACAAAAATTAAAAAGCATTTTGTTCTAGTAAAGGAGAATCTGCATTATGATTGTCAAGTTAATCAGAGCGATCAGGTATCTAGTCCTCACAACATCTTTAAATCCTGGTAGACATGATGGATAATTTTCGAAAAATCATAGATGACCACCAAATAAATTGACCAATTAAAATTCTTGTTTGATATGTTGAAGCCTACCACTATAGAATCCTTCCAACCAAATTTGAATAAAATCCACCAAACGGTTATGGAGGAGATGCATGACAATTTCCGGTACATTTTTCATAAAATTAGATTTCAACAAAAAAATCGACCCTTTAAAATTCTGAACAAATGTTCTGGAGCCTACCATGATAGGTTCTGTGCAGGTAATTAGGGTTGAAATCTGTCAAGCCCGTAATGATGAGTTAGTCTTTTTTTTTAGAATTTCCGGTCATATGTAAGATTTTCACGCCAAAAAAATCGAACAATCAAAATTGTGTATACAAGTTCTCAAGCCTAGCGCCATAGGATTCTTCCAGCCAAAGTAATTAAAAATCTGCCAAGCGTTTAATGAGTAATGTTTTGACAATTTCCGGTAAATCTTTCATAAATTCTAAAATTTTCACCAAAAAAATGGACGCGCCTTTTCATGTGGGTCTAATCCAACACCCATATACTTGTTCTTATCCCCCACCAATCAAAGTTCTGTATATAAATTCTGACGCCTAGCTCCATAGGGACCGTCCAGCCAAAATAAGTTGAAATCCACCAAGCGGTTAATGAGTAGCATTTTGACAATTTCTGGTCAATTTGTCATAAAATCTAAGGTTTTCACCAAAAAACGTAACCAAGCAAAATTCTGTATATATGTTCTGAAGCCTAGGCCCATAGGGTCCTTCCAGCCAATTAGATTGGAATCTGCCAAGCGGTTAATGAGTAGCATTTTTAAACAAAGTTGGAGGGATGACGAACGACATGCAGTCGACATGTGTATCACTGACCATGACCTTTTGACCCAACATCATTGTGTGATATGTCATTAAAAGGGAGGGGGGGGGGGCATGTGTTCAGTGCCCAGTATGCTTAACCAAATATGAGATATAATCAGAAAAGTTGAGCTAAACAGAAAATGTTAAAGTTGAAAAAAGGTTTTTACTGAGGTCACAGTGACCTTGACCTTTTGATCACAACATCATTGTGTTATGCCGTGTCAATAGATGTATAAGGAGGCATATGTCCAAGTTTGGGTCCAGTATGATTAACCAAACATGAGATATAAACAGAAAAGTTGAGCTACCGGGGTAAACAAAAAATGTTAAATTTAAGTCTTTTTTACCAAGGTCACAGTGACCTGGACCTTTGACCTTTTGACTTCAGAATCATTGTGTGATGGTGTGTCACTATAAGGAAGCATGTGCCCAAGGTTGGGTCCAGTATGATTAACCAAACAAATGTTGAGCTAAACGCAAATTAGACGCCACCGGACAACGTGCATGGTACTGTAATAGCGTGTTTTATTTTGTAAAGTCGAGCTACAAATAGTCTTCTAATAAACATTCACTAGGCAAATATTTTGATATTCTTGATCAAATTTAGCCATCGAAGAGACATCATTTTTTCCCTTCACTAAGTGTCATGTTTCCGAGATCCATAGATCCAGAATTTACTCCGACCAGAACCAGGTACTTTTATCCAGATCACGGGTGACGTCTGCAAATCCTCTTGCACGACAAGTCGAATCAGTATTTTTTTAGATAAATCTCCTAACCCACACACAGACAGACAGGTGGATGGATGAACAGACAGGAGGGACAGAAAGACAGGACAGACAGACAGGGGGGGATGCAGTTCTGCGTTGTGTTCAAATTTGAGGCGAATCGGATCAACAGTTTTGGAGATCCACGCATGCACGCACATACACACACACACACAAGACTCAGATGCAGATAAACTGAAAATGTAAGCTGAAATAGAAATACATTTATATATAGAAACAAAACATACAATCCTGAAAATTATTCTTTGTAGATTTGATTTAAATTATAAATTATGTACAACCGGTTGATATTAAAACAATTCATACGATTCTTTAGCTCTGCTATAAGTTACAAATTCTTAGACAGGTATCAAGATGAGTACATTAATATCCAGATTGAAAATCAACATATATAGGTAAGCAGATTAACCCTTTAATGGTCAAGATTGGTCAAGAAAATCCATACTTAATTTGCTTATGATAAGGGAATCGAACCCCCACCCGGTGAAACCACAAGCATCATTATAAGCCCACATGTGGGCTTATAATGATGCTTCCGCTTTCACCGGTTGTGGGTTCGTTTCTCGGTCACTGCCAAAATACTGTATTACTATGACTAGTGACTGTCCACTTAAAAGCAAAGAGAAGACAATCTTTGGAAATTTATCACTGGTTAACGAGTCAGGCATTTCATTGGTAAAATTTCAAAATAGTTTTCTACTATGGTGTAAATGCACATTCCTCAAGATTTCTGCCGCGGAAGATTTTGTTAATGCTTTGAAACAAAATTAACTTGGGCAGTAAATGTGGCTTTAGCATTAATATTAAAGGTGCATATTCGCTCGCACCAAACGCTTTCAAATAAAATTGTTAAAATTGTATAGTTTTAGAAAATCTAATCATGTGACTAGATATAATGAAACGAAAAAAATCTTAACATATGGTAATTTCATTCCGCATAAATAAATATAGTATTTTTAGTTGTGAATTTGAATTAGGGACTCGTATCTCTTAATTCAATTTCACAACTTAAAAAATGATATTAATTCATATGTAATGAAATATGTTAAGATTTATTTCATTTTATTGTGTCTAGACACACAATTTATGCCTCTAAAACTATACAATTTTAACAATTTTACTTTGAAGCATTTTGGTGTGAATGCGCACCTTCAATTTCAAGTCACATTAATTTAAGAATATTAACGATATTATTTCTAATATCATAAAACATGTTATATTTGTATGGCGGTGTTGAAAGGCATTTTCCATCCATACAATGCGTAGATAATTAACTAACTAGCTAAATTTAACGGGATAGACTATAATAATAAAAACAGTGCATGCATATATTTAACGAAAGTGTACACAATCACGTATATACGGACAAAGATGTCAGATAGACAACAAATTACGATTCAATAACACAGTCTACAAACATTAAACAACATCTCAAACCTAAATGCTAAAATCTTCCTTTGCTTAAAATATAACAAAACAAAGATTAACCATTTCATGCGGAAGCCGGCAAAAACCTGCCTCTGCAGTGGCTGTGAGGAATGTCAATTTGCAGGCCATGAGAAGACTATTTGTGAAAATTTACTACTGGAATGACTGGCTCGATAATCGAGCCAGTCATTCTAGTGGTAAATTTTCAAAATTAGTCTTCTCTTGGCCTGCAAATGGACGTTCGATAAGCAAATATATATATCTTTTTGATCAAATTTAGTCACTAAAGGATTAAATCTTCTATATGAATAAGGATAGTTGCTATGGTTATAAACCGGTTCGGTTCATATTAAGCTCTAAAGCTACAATATTTATTGTAGAGACACTACTAACACTGGACATGCACATGCTATTAGGAGATATTGAATATAAAGCATATCTAAAACGTGCTATATTATGTACGTGTAATATCGCATGCATAATATGCACATACCAGACAAACAGTCACAAGTACATGTACACACACATTCATAATGTATTTAGAATCCGCATTGGGTGTGTCAGAGGGCTTGGAAATTTGATAAAACTAAGTTAAGCTGAGATTCAAGTTAATTAAATCATTAAAAAATTTAATTTAAATTACGATCAAGTTTGAATAAGTTTGATAATTAAAGCTGAACATTCATGCTTAAATAACCGATGGTCAAACCCTCCCTAACAGCAACATACATGTACATTGTAAAGTATTCTCAAAGAATTTCCATTTTCTGTAAGTCTATTATGAGTCCGGGAATTGACTCATTACGCAAGACCCGCATAACAGTTCTGAGCCACTAGAAAATGATTCACTCAGTACAGTGAGATATGGTTAGCCAGCAGGTTTAACCCTTTAACACTCATATCAGCCAAAAACCGCCTCTCCAGTGGTCTTGATAAATGTCCATTTGCAGACCAAGAGAAGACTATTTTTGAAAATTTACTACTGGAATGACTAGCTCGACAACCAAGCCAGTCATTCCAGTGGTAGATTTTCAAAAATAGTATTCTCTTGGTCTGCAAATGGACATTTTCTATGAGAAAATTACATTTTCTTTAACAAATTCACGGGTTAAAGGGTTAAAAGGTAAGCACTACAATTCCCGCTGCTTGTGGATTAAAGCAAAAGAAAGGGACATAACTCAATATACTGTTAAGTGAAAATTAAGTGATTTACAAATTTCGGAATCGATCGGTCAAAGGTTCCACCACTCTGTCCTTCTATCTTAATAGATCACTATATTGCGGTACCTAAATGACATCTTAGGCAATGAGGGGGGGGGGGGGTGCAGTAGTATTCTTTTCAATTGATATTAAGTATTACGAAAAGAATGATTAAGCCCTTTTCAGTTGGAGATATCAATGGTGAAAAGACATTATTACCTCCATGTAAATGTGAATAGCGATATTTAATGCTTCTATGGTCAGATTTGGTCATGAAAATTAAAACTTGCTCATAACAATGTCCATCTGCAGACCAAGAGAAGACTACTTCTGCAAATTGACCGCAGGTATGACTGGTTCAGTAACCGAGCCAGCCATTCCTGTAGTAAATTTAGAAGAATAATCTTCTCTTAGGCTTCTAATGGACATTTCTAAAGACCACTACAGAAGCTGGTTTTTGATGGCATGACCATAAAATGCTAAGTAGATCTCAGGGAGCAGGCAAAGAAAACATGCAGAGCCAATCTATTTGTCTTAATGAAGTCAGTGGGAAGATATATCGAGAAAGACAGAGACGAGCGATTTTGATTACCAAATGTTCTCGGCCAACATACAACAAACTGTTTTACAGGATGTCACAACTTTTCGACTGTTTCTCGTTTACAGGCGATGGTGATGGTGATGATTTAAGCGACGTGATATCAGTAAGATCGTCTTCAGGAATTGTGGGATAACTCGGCTGTTTTAAAAAAGTGGGATTGTAGGAAATTCTACGCTCCAAATAAGGAGTCATATCTACCGAATCTAAGGATATCTGGTCGTGTTGCAGCTGAAAAAATAATAGATAGAAGATAGAATGTATTAATCCTCCTTAAAGCTAGCATGGAAATTGGTAACACTGATAGGCAATGATTTTCCGTTTTAGCGGAACACGAAGCGGAATTATATGAAATTCACATTTTGAAATGGAAAATATGTTTTAAATGGAAGTCAACAGATATTTACATTTTTCTCAAAAAACCATCAAATGCACTTTTTTGCATTTTGTTTGTTCTGTCATGTCTGAAGCTGAAGTGTGATGTTTGAAACTAAATTTCAAAAGTTTGAAATTTGTATATCACCCTGAAAAAAACAAGCTACTTAACCCTTTCACTGATGTATTACCCATCTTTCCATTCAAGGCGGATACATACGGGAAAACCGTTAAATATTTTGAAACTAATTTGACTGGAAGACGCTGTTACCTTAGGCAGCAATGGCTTCCAGTCAAATTAATTTCAAAATATTCAACAGAATAAGTTTTATATTGTAAAGAATAATATACTTTTTCAGGGATTTGTTGAGGGAAGAGTTAATCAGAGGACATACAACAACACAATATGATGGGGCAGGTGGGGTGGGGTGGGAAACTGAAATAACAATGAAACCAGTGACGAAGTCGAATTTTTAATTCTGAAATGGAAAATGTAATATTTTGAAGAGGAAAATCATTGTCTCTATCAGCATTGATTCTACAACTAACACCTGTGAATTATACTAAATGCCTCTAGTAGCGTAGAATGATCGCATAAGCATGGAAAGGCCTAGTGAATGTTTTGTTCATCACATGTAGCTAACATTAAGCGGGATTGGGTTTGTGCGTACATCAAACTGTACAAACTAAAAACATTATTAGGAACAGATAGGTTTAGAACAACAAATGCTGAAAATTAGGTTTGATGAAAATATGACAACCTCGACGCCATTAGCGTGACGCTCTTCATCTTCTCCAAACAAATACAGACTAGCTTCATCTTCTTCGTCCAACTGAGAAGAAAAGCATGAAAAACAGAAGAAAACTCTTCAAATTCAACTGCGTATCATTTACCAGTGACAATTTTGTCGAAACTGTAGCCTGCATCGGTAGTCAGTACACCGCAAAACACTTGAATAACAAATTTATTACTAATCAAAGTGACAAAATAATTAGCTGTGGAACTAATCTATTTTATCGCAAATGATCTGCGAACAAAATATCATGTTTCAGCATCACAATTTTGTGAAATACGGCAATGAAAACATCAATTTGAAATGGAGATCTTTAACTATTTAATTTGTTTTTAAAAATTCCAATTTTCTCATAGAAAATGTCCATTTGCAGACCAAAAGAAGACTTTTTGAAAATTTACCACTGGAATGATTAGCTCGGTTATCGTGGTAAATTTTCAAAAACCGTCTTCTCTCGGTTTGCAAATGGGCAATTCTCAAGATGACTACAAAAGCCATTTTTGGCTGATATCATTGTTAAAGGGTCAAATGCTTGTCTAATTGAAAGAATACGTTCAGCAGACAATCACACCTACATATCGAATACTGGTAACGCATTATTGAAGAATTTAGAGACTATCGAATCATTGAATCAAAAAAGCATCCGCTTTTGTTTCTACGAGAATTCTTAATACTTACCAGATGTACTATTATGATAATGTCTATTCTCTAGTCTAGCTCAAAATAAACAATTAAAACTCCGCACTCTCCTGGTCCTGCCCCTACTGTGTCCGGGAATACCATAGCCGCAGGTACCGAGTCAATTCCCAATCACAGTCAGATTCGTCTTATGTTCGCCTTGGCAAACTGCGAAAGCAGCTCAGCCTCACCTCAGCGGGGCGGCTGAGACAGGGCCATAGTACATCTGGTAAGTATTAAGAATTCTCGTAGAAACAAAAGCGGATGCTTTTTTGATTCTACTTCGAATAATACTTACCAGATGTACTATTATGATAAACTCTGGATTTCGACAGCCAGAAAATGCCGGTGGGAGGAGGTGAGGCTCGAACCAGCACTCAACTACCATCCAACAGAGAAGGTTGTGAAGAGACTAAAACCCTGGCATACGCTTGGGTTCTGCTATCTGACTCATAGAGTGCTAAACTTCCATGGTCTAGACCGCGCTCCCCCCCCCTCTTTTGTCCGCACAAAATTCAGAGGGCTGTCACTGGGGATGCAACACCCACCAGACCCGTGTCAGCCCCACGCCTCAGCTAGGGCAGTCCAGTAGAGTGCAAAGAAGCTACTACAACTTCTAATTTTGAAAAAATATCAGTATATCGCCTAGATTTTCAAATTGGAATGAGTCTAATGTCTGGTTGATAGGATAAGAATACTCTTGTACCAGACTATTTACCTAAGCAGTCTGGTATTTCGACTATTTCTCACCATTTTGAGTACTTGATCTTTTCTTGATCATCACAGGAGCTCGGCCCAATCCACGGTCGTACTCAGTCATGTGCATAGCGTTTGTTCAGTGTAGGCGGAAGACTTTAGTGATATGTGTGAAGTAGTGGTCGGACGTGGCTTAGCTTAGGTTCGACAGATTGGCGACGGCTACCGGATTAAGTGAGCTGGAGATGTCGCGAAGGTAGAAATCAGTGAATGACGACTCGGCATGCCATTGTGCTACAGACATCACCTCCTCTAATGAGACACCCTTATAAAGGGCCGATGATGCTGCTAGTGCTCGGACCTGATGGGCATTCGCATGATCAATTTGCTTTCCTGTAGCGATTTTGTGTGACATCTTAATAGCGTCAACTATCCAACGAGAAATAGTATCTTTCGAGGCACGTAAATGGGGAGCTTTGAGACATAACCACAGAGATTTCGGGTCGTCTCTCCACTCATTAGTACGTTTCTTATACATTTTAAGACATCTGACAGGACACCAAACAGAAGAGTTTGGGTCATGTCTAGTTAAACTTGGCAAATTGATCGGCTGACCTGGATATTTAAGTGACTGATTCTTTGCCAGGAAACAAAGACGTGGAAGTAGTCTTAAACCTTCACCCGTGACGACAAAACGGTCTTGTTCGGCAGAAAGCGCATGAATTTCGCTTCTCCTTCTCGCCGACGCTGCTGCAACCAAGAAAACTGATTTAATAGTTAAGTTTAATATCAATAGATCTAATCGGTTCAAAAGGAGCCTGTCCTAAAACCTGTAGAACAAGATATAGATTCCATGATGGGATAGGAATTGGCTGTCTAGGTCGCAGATTGCTCATTCCTTTGATAACTTCATTCAAAGTGTCATTCTCCACTCCTTCAACAGTGAGACTGGGAATGACTGAAGCTAATGCAGACTTATATGCTGCTAGGGTAGAAGGTACAAGTTTGTCAACTTCGTATAAATGACAGATAAAATCTGCTACGTGTTGAACAGATGCAGAAAAGGGATCAATATCTCTTCTCTCACACCACTGTGCAAATTTGTTGATTCTATAATTATATGTCTTTGTGGTTGAAACTCTTCTGGCTGAAGCAACAAACTTCGCTGCTTGCTCAGAAAAGCAACCCTCAATTGCACGCTGCTTGACAACATCCATGCCGTTAATTTGAACATTTCTGGTCTATCGTGAAGGTACAGACCCTTGTTCTGAGAGATTAAATCTCTTGTGTCTGGAAGAGGGATTGGATTGCAGACCAGAAGGTCCAGCAGATCCGTAAACCATGATCGGCCTGGCCAATATTCTTTGCCAGAACTTTCGGGATGAGAATTGTCGGAGGATACGCATACGCGTACATTCCTTCCCAACTTATCGCCAGTGCGTCTACTGCTAGAGCTAGCGGGTTCGGGATCGGTGACACGTAAGTGACCATCTTTGCGTTTTGATTCATTGCAAACAGGTCGACATTTGGCTTGCCCCATTATTTGAATAGAACCTCCGCTACCGCTTGGTTGAGCTGCCATTCCGTCGGACGACAAACCGTCCTTCGACTGAGAGCATCCGCTAGGATGTTCAATCTTCCTGGAATGTGTGCTGCCCGAAGAATAATATTCCTCTCTTGGCACCACAGCAGAAGGTTCCAAACCATCATACACAACTCCGGTGATCTCGTCCCACCCTGGCGGTTCAAATAAGACACCACTGTTGAGTTGTCTGTCCTTACTAGGACAATTTTGTCTTGAATTAGACTCTCGAACTTCTGCAGTGCAAATACCACTGCTAATAGCTCAAGCACATTGATATGTTTCTGCGCATTGGTCTGATCCCATTCCCCTGACACTGACTGATTGTCCAATACCGCTCCCCAACCTGTCAACGATGCATCCGTGAAGATGGACATCTGAGGTTGAGGAGGTTGTAGAGGAACACCTCGCAGGAGATTCTGTTCCGACAACCACCACTGAAGGTGGAATATCAATGGTTCTTTTACTGGTATTCTCAGAGATAACGGATCTGTTCTCTGTGACCAGAATGACATTAGATACATCTGAATCGGCCTGCGCCTGAGTGCCGCATATGGAACCACCTTCTCCAGAGATACTAGTAAACCCAGTATTCTGAGAAATTGGCGCGCCGTCAGATAGGCTCCTAGAGAAACCGACTCCAAAACTGCAATCAGGCTTTTGACTCTGCTCTCCGCCGGAAAAGCTACGCCGTCCCGGAGATTGAAAAAGATTCCCAGATAAACAAACTCCTGGGATGGAGTCAGTTCTGATTTCTCTAGATTCACAATCCACCCTAGATTCTTTAATAAGTCTAGGACTACCTGCAGATTGCTGCGCAGTGACTGGATTCCCCGCCTTTAGCAGCCAGTCGTCTATGTAAGTGTGAACAGCTATGTTTCTCCTGCAAAGTAAAGAAGACATGGTGAGAACCACCTTGGTGAAGACCCTCGGAGCTGTGGTCAGGCCGAAGGGAAGCGCATTGAATTCCCAAACATTGTCTTGGAATGCAAATCGAAGGTACTTCTGAAAAGGAATTGACATTGGAATATGAAAATATGCATCCTTCAGATCTATCGACACCGCCCACATGCCTTTCCTCAGCCCTGTCATTACCGCTGCTACCGTCTCCATCTGAAATCTGGGAGAAAGAATAAATTTGTTCAACGGTTTGAGATTGAGAATTGGTCTCCACCCTCCGGTACGCTTCGGAACAAGGAACATGATCGAATAGAAGCCCAGTGAAGACTGATCGCTGACTAGATGAATCGCCTTCTTCTGATGAAGAGATTCTATTTCTGATCGAATGGCGTCTAGACGGTCTACTTCCCTTGGAATAGGAGTCCATATTGGAGTCGAGGTTAACGGAACTAACGATTGATGGATGAGCCAGTCCGGATCGTAGCCGTTTCTTATCCACTGACAAACTAAACAGTCGCGCACGACCTGTTCCCATTGGTTTAGGAATAGCTTAAGTCTGCCTCTGACGGAAGGAATCTGCACACAGCTGTCGGTCAAGATTAGCCGATAAGACGCTAAATCGCTTGGGTGAAGATTCTCGACTCCATTTGTCTCCAAAGCCACCGGTACTGGTTCCGCCGGAAACCCGTCAGGAACGAGCCTCACGGCCACCCCGCGGCTTCTTGTGGTACGACGGTCCGGAACCGCCGCCATGGCTATCCTTACGGTAGCCGCCTCGGCCCGAACCGCCACCCTTCCTGTCTTCCTCATACAGCCTCTTACTAGAGGACTTGTATGAGGATGAACAGCCAGGTCCTTGTGATCCGGATGACCTATGGACATCACGGCCAGAAGGACGGAAGGGCGATCTAGGACGCTGCCTCTGCTGCTCCTGTCTATGCTGACGGTAGGACTGTTGCGGCTGAGTCCTCTTAGTCGACTTCCACGACTTGCCGACTACTTCTTGCTCCGCCACCATTGCCGCAACCTTGGAGAGCGCTTGCCGTGCTGAGCCGCCGAACAAGCCTGGACCTATGAAAGGCACAGAAGATAATGCAGCCCTCATCTCCGGTCCTGGTTCTACACAATCGAGAACCATTCTCCGTCGCTCTGCCAACGTTCTAGTGATTACCCTGGCCAGGCAATCCTGAGACAGGCGCATGGTGTCCCGAACAACTCCGGGAGCAGCCTCTGGCACCTGTCCGCCTTCCGCCGTGCAGTCCAGCATACCCTGCAGGACGGTACACCCGTGCGACAGCGCAGCCATGGCTGCCCTCGCCACATCCTCAATGAGCGTGAGCTCATTGAACGGGTCTTTGTTGGTCTGAGAACCCAAAGGACGTGACCGCCCCTTAGCCTTCCCAGCCAACGGCCTATTCAGTGCCTCTCGTTCCGCAACGGAAAGCCGTGGAACCCGGGTGTACTGATGATAGGCCAGCTCCGGAAAACAGACCCTACCCCTTATCCCCTTCGGGGCCTTTGGCAATGCATAGTCTGGCTGAACCAGACGGTATGCCGCAACTTGCAACATGTCAGAAGTCTGCGTGTCCAACGGGAGTGTCGGCATGGCAGAAGAGCCACTTGACAGAGCGCTAGCCGCACGCTCTGCCATCCGTTCCATCGCCGGATCGCACTGAGATCCTAGATCAGATGCCAACCCGAGACGATTGGTCATCCATCCAAGGACCTGCACCCATTCAGCTTCGGTGCAGAAAACGGACTCGTCCATCAATGAACTCCCGTTTTCATCCTCCCTCTCTCCCTTAGATGAGAGGGCCACCGACGATCCATGCTGAGCGCTATGATACACGTCTCTGCCAGGACAGAGCGCATCCATAACGCGACTACCAGCGGCACCGGTGTCTAGCGAATCGCCAGACCCGGATTCCCCGCAGTCCATCGGCTCCAGCACGGGATCCGGGACTACGACCGCCTTAACTATGGCTGGTACCGTCACTCCGATAGGAGCCGCACCTAACGCCGTCGGGATACCAGCAGGAACCGCAAAACACGGCTCCGCCGGCATCTCTGGTTGCACAAATAGCGGATGGAATATGCCCGACGGAACGTCGACATCACCATCCGCCTGGCAAACCCGTACAAATCCCGAGGGCGATCCCTGGGACGTACTAGGTCTTGCCGTCATCGAAATATCCGGCATGCCGGAATCTTCCATTAGCAGCAGATCTTCCTCCTCTATCGTCGGCTCTTGAGCCAAGGACAGAGAAGGGGCAGGTGCATGACCCTCAGCAGAACTAGCCGGACCACCTAATGGTTGTCCTGCACCAGCTTGCCTCACCGGGACCGTGGACTGCAATGAGTCAAACATCGCATTGAACTGGGCCGCCCATACGCCCAGCGCTGAATCCATTCGTTCATTCAGCCGACCTTCAAGTCCCATAAGAGACGCCTGCTGCAACTTCGCTGCCTTGTCCTTCGCGATCCTCTCCAGCCTCACACGTCAATCCCTGTCGAACTCTGCCACCATTGCCGACGACCACTTCACACACACATCACAAGGGCTCCCGACCTTGCACTGAGCGCACGCCACACAGTGATGTCCCAAATACTTCCGCTTCATGAACATGTTGCACTTCTGGCACAACGTGTCCGGATTCTTAGGTTTCTGCGAACACAAAGAAAAATTAAAACGCTGCACATGACACTTGATGACGAGCAATACGCCGACTTGATAGTTAAGATTTCTTAAACACATTAACTTTCTCTTAAATTAATGATAATCAAGTCTTAGGCAGGATCTTATTTGAAACTTTTTTGAGTGAAAATTCTTTAAAAACACAACTCAGCCTTTAACTAGCGTTAAATAACCAAGAATACAGCGCCGATCGCTACAAACACCCTCGACAATGAAGCGAGAGCTAAAATCGGCGACAAACAGAGTGCCCGGACACACCAAGCCAAGAACGACATAATTCATGGGCGCCGCCATCTTGGCTAAGGGCGCATCCATCTTAGAGGAACCGAGTCGCAAGAGAAAATTAACCGAGTACCAGAATTAAACTAAAAGTTAACGGGTACAGAAGCGACTCCAACAATGGCTAACATTCTAAAACAATGTGCCAATTTAAGGAAATTTCAAACAGTCATTATGGCACGAATGTATAAATTCTAGATTGATACAACCTGCCGCTGTGATGATTTTCCTAGTTCCTCCATGAAGCCACCGATACAATCCTTTTTCACAACCGATAACCTCTTAAATTTAACAAATTTGAGCACACTACACTTTGCGACTTCTCAAAGGCGCAAAATAGACGAATCTGACTGTGATTGGGAATTGACTCGGTACCTGCGGCTATGGTATTCCCGGACACAGTAGGGGCAGGACCAGGAGAGTGCGGAGTTTTCATTGTTTATTTTGAGCTAGACTAGATAATAGACATTATCATAATAGTACATCTGGTAAGTATTATTCGAAGTAGAAATGGACGTTGCTTTGCTAATTAGATGCCATTTTATTGAGATCTGTGTGTTATCACAATGGGGCTTGGGAAAAAATTAAAAAATCATTTTTTTTTGCATCTTCCAGATGTAGGATCCCAAAAATTCATCGCTTGCACAAAGAATAACAGCACAATGTTTTCAATATTACTCTGATTTCATATTGTCAAGCAATATTCCATAGAAGCAGTCCACATCAGTTGTGTAACTCATATTATTTAACCATTTAATGCTCGAGCTGGCAAGAAATCGCTTGTGCAATGGTCTTGAGAAATGTCCATTTGCAGACCAACAGAAGACTATCTTTCAATATTTACCACTGGAATGACTGGCTCATTTATCGAGCCAGTCATTGCATTGGCAAATATTAAAAAATACTTTTCCCTATGACGGCAAATGGACACTCACTAGAGAAAAATTTATATTTTCTCAACAAATCAGTACCTTTAGTGTTAATCTCATCCATGTTACATGCTGAAGGATACACAGATTCTTAATAGCACACAGAGCTGGTCATCAAACACAAATATTCCTACACCGATCAGAATTCTCCTAGACTGACATGGGTCTAGACAGAGGGCATTAATTTAAAACCCTTCTGAACGAGATAGCAAACATTTCGAAATGATTAAAACATCCTGATTCATAAAATGCTCACAACATGGGACATAACTCTGGTATGTGTCGACATCTAGAATACCGGGCATGGTCCTGCTACAGTTGCCTAAATATATGAATTTGTTTATTGTTCAAGCAATACCTTGTGAAATGAAGCATAGGAAATGAAGGATTATAATAAAAATCTCACAAATGTACCGAAAATTGGCACTCATACAGTAATGGTGAATAAATTTTAATCTGGACACGTGAAATTTACTCTGAAATGTGCATGATGATGTGGGCCATGTCGGGGCAATGATAAAGTTAGGCATATAAAAATCTGATTATAATTGGTGCTAAAACTATATTTTAGGGCCATTAGCTGGTGCACGTCATTAAAATATATTAATCTTCCATTAATGTATACCTACCCTTCTGACACACACACACACACATACACCTGCATTAATGAACATTCAACATGAATTAGTAATGGTCATTAGCGGATACACAGTGAAGCCTGTCCGAGAAGACGACCTCAGGCTTTTGGGGTCCAAATGATGTTGGTTCTTAAAGACAGGTGGTCATAAGACCACCTGTCTTTAAGAACCAACATCTTTTGGAAACAAAAATCATTATCTCCGTCTCTCGCTTAGGACAGGTAACAGTTCAGTAATAACAACAATAACTGTACATTGAGATAGGAAGCCAGGATTACAGGTCACGAAGATTGTAAATGTAAAGATACTAAGAAATTTTACTTTGTTCTTCAATGATGCATACATATCACAGGAATTCTCCCCATTATTGTCTGACATTGACCATTATAGACTCATCACAAACAGCATCATAGTCCTAGTATTTATTAATGTTCATTCATCAAACTTTTAATTAACTTGAAGCAGTCGAAAATTCAAGACGTATACTAATCTAAGGTGATATGGAGATGGTATGGGGAAACGGCCTCACGGGAACTCGTGACGATTGACATGTATTTTTCAGAACCTAGCTCACGCTAGCCTAGACTATGGTTGTATATTTTCAGAGATAAATATGTATAGTCATAAACTATCAGTTTAAAGGGCATCCTCTATAAATCAGATTGTCTAAGAATTTTAAGTCTCTGTTTCACGAGAGGAGAGGCAATTCTGGTCGGAGATTTTGCAGAATCCCGCATATTTTAAGCTGCTGGTAACAGTTTTGGCCATTAAGGGGTTAAACTAGAATTTTAAAATGACATGAAATTGAATATTTCAATATATGTCTGTCCCTGGTATATGCATCACTGAAGCAGAGTTGATATCCGATGTTAATGGGAAAGACTAAAAAATACAGAAAACATGTGCCCATTCTTACGCTCTCATCTTCCTCATCGATACACTTTTCAAGAACAAACTTTTGACCACGCAAAGCCTGAAATAATGTCCAATAATTAGTCAAGCAAGATGGACACGCTCTATGGAAGGGACCACTGGTCAGCTACCAATCAAGTAAGTAGAGAGGTTGATTTCTAGCTAGGCTTGCACAATTATTGCTTTCAGTAATCACGATCGATTATTGAATAATAATCACGATTACCTGATTAATCAGCTTAAGTACAAATTACCCAGTTATAACAGCAAAAAAGCATATTAATGATGAAAGCTGCAATGGTGTTGAGAAAGGTATATTTGCAGGTTAAGAGAAGACTATTTTTGAAAATGTGTCACTGGAATGCCTGGCTCAATTATTGAGCCAGTCATTCCAGTGATATATTTTCAAAAATAGTCTTCTCTTGGCCTGAAAATGGATATGCATTCGCTGAGCAAAATGTAAATTTCCGGGACCCATCGCATTTAAAGAGTAATTAAGTTTTGAAATATTTTATGCTGTAGAATTATTCACAATTATTCGATTATTTAAATTTTAATCATATAAATTCACGATTTAAAAAATAATCGCGATTTCGGATTTTATCACATAATCGTGCAAGCATATTTCTAGCTATGCCCGCCCATTTCTAGATACAGATTTAGATATACAGATACAGACTCAAAAAAGCATCCGCTTCTGTTTCTACGAGAATTCTTAATACTTACCAGATGTACTATTATGATAATGTCTATTATCTAGTCTAGCTCAAAATAAACAATTAAAACTCCGCACTCTCCTGGTCCTGCCCATACTGTGTCCGGGAATACCATAGCCGCAGGTACCGAGTCAATTCCCAATCACAGTCAGATTCGTCTTATGTTTGCCTTGGCAAACTGCGAAAGCAGCTCAGCCTCACCTCAGCGGGGCGGCTGAGGTAGGGCCATAGTACATCTGGTAAGTATTAAGAATTCTCGTAGAAACAAAAGCGGATGCTTTTTTGATTCTACTTCGAATAATACTTACCAGATGTACTATTATGATAAACTCCGGATTTCGACAGCCAGAAAATGCCGGTGGGAGGTGAGGCTCGAACCATCACTCAACTACCATCCAACAGAGAAGGTTGTGAAGAGACTAGAACCCTGGCATACGCTTGGGTTCTGCTATCTGACTCATAGAGTGCTAAACTTTCATGGTCTAGACCGCGCTCCCCCCCTCTCTTTTGTCCGCACAAAATTCAGAGGGCTGTCACCGGGGATGCAACACCCACCAGACCCGTGTCAGCCCCAAGTCTCAGCTAGGGCAGTCCAGTAGAGTGCAAAGAAGCTACTACAACTTCTAACTTTGAAAAAATATCAGTATATCGACTAGATTTTCAAATTGGAATGAGTCTAATGTCTGGTTGATAGGATAAGAATACTGTTGTACCAGACTATTTACCTAAGCAGTCTGGTATTTCGACTGTAAGTAAATATATTTATAGTCACTTAATTAATGTAAACACTTAGTTTAGGTTTGACAGATTGGCGACGGCTACCGGATTAAGTGAGCTGGAGATGTCGCGAAGGTAGAAATCAGTGAATGACGACTCGGCACGCCATTGTGCTACAGACATCACCTCCTCTAATGAGACACCCGTATAAAGGGCCGATGATGCTGCTAGTGCTCGGACCTGATGGGCATTCGCATGATCAATCTGCTTTCATGTAGCGATTTTGTGCGACATCTTAATAGCGTCAACTATCCAACGAGAAATAGTATCTTTCGAGGCACGTAAATGGGGAGCTTTGAGACATAACCACAGAGATTTCTGGTCGTCTCTCCAATCATTAGTACGTTTCTTATACATTTTAAGACATCTGACAGGACACCAAACCGAAGAGTTTGGGTCATGTCTAGTTAAACTTAGAAAATTGATCGGCTGTCCTGGATATTTAAGTGACTGATTCTTTGACAGGAAACAAAGACGTGGAAGTAGTCGTAAACCTTCACCCGTGACGACAAAACGGTCTTGTTCGGCAGAAAGCGCATGTATTTCGCTTCTCCTTCTCGCCGACGCTGCTGCAACCAAGAAAACTGATTTAATAGTTAACAGTTTAATATCAATAGATCTAATCGGTTCAAAAGGAGCCTGTCCTAAAACCTGTAGAACAAGATATAGATTCCATGATGGGATAGGAATTGGCTGTCTAGGTCGCAGATTGCTCATTCCTTTGATAACTTCATTCAAGGTGTCATTCTCCACCCCTTCAACAGTGAGACTGGGAATGACTGAAGCTAATGCAGACTTATATGCTGCTAGGGTAGAAGGTACAAGTTTGTCAACTTCGTATAAATGACAGATAAAATCTGCTACATGTTGAACAGATGCAGAAAAGGGATTAATATCTCCTCTCTCACACCACTGTGCAAATTTGTTGATTCTATAATTATATGTCTTTGTGGTTGAAACTCTTCTGGCTGAAGCAACAAACTTCGCTGCTTGCTCAGAAAAGCCACCCTCAATTGCACGCTGCTTGACAACATCCATGCAGTCAATTTGAACATTTCCGGTCTGTCGTGGAGGTACAGGCCCTTGTTCTGAGAGATTAGATCTCTTGCGTCTTGCAGAGAGACTGGATTGCAGACCAGAAGGTCCAGCAGATCCGTAAACCATGATCGGCATGGCCAATACGGGGCGATCAGTAGTACCTGGCACTCCCCCTCTCTTATTTTTGCCAGAACCTTCGAGATGAGAATTGTTGGCGGGTACGCATACGCGTACATTCCCTCCCAACTTATTGCCAGTGCGTCTACTGCTAAGGCTAGCGGGTCCGGGATCGGTGACATGTAAGTGACAATCTTTGCGTTTTGATTCATCGCAAACAGGTCGACATTTGGCTTGCCCCATTGTTTGAATAGAACCTCCGCTACCGAATGGTTGAGCTGCCATTCCGTCGGACGACAAACTGTCCTTCGACTGAGAGCATCCGCTAGGATGTTTAATCTTCCTAGAATGTGTGCTGCCCGAAGAATAATATTCTTCTCTTGGCACCACAGCAGAAGGTTCCAAACCATCATACACAACTCTGGTGATCTCGTCCCGCCCTGGCGGTTCAAATAAGACACCGCTGTCGAGTTGTCTGTCCTTATTAGGACAACTTTGCCTTGAATTAGGCTCTCGAACTTTCGAAGTGCAAATACCACCGCTAATAGTTCGAGCACATTGATATGTTTCTGCGCATTGGTCCGATCCCATTCCCCTGACACTGACTGATTGTCCAATACCGCTCCCCAACCCGTCAACGATGCATCCATAAAGATGGACATCTGAGGTTGAGGAGGTTGTAGAGGAACACCTCGCAGGAGATTCTGTTCGGATAACCACCACTGAAGGTGGAATATCAATGGTTCTTTGACTGGAATCTTCAGAGATAACGGATCCGTTTTCTGAGACCAGAATGACATTAGATACATCTGAATTGGCCTGCGCCTGAGTGCCGCATATGGAACCACCTTCTCCAGAGATACTAGTAACCCCAGTATCCTGAGAAACTGGCGCGCCGTCAGATAGGCTCCTAGAGAAACAGACTCCAAAACTGCAATCAGGCTTCTGACTCTGCTCTCCGCCGGAAAAGCTACGCCGTCCCTGAGATTGAAAAAGATTCCCAGATAGACAAACTCCTGGGATGGAGTCAGTTCTGATTTCTCTAGATTTACAATCCACCCTAGATTCTTTAATAAGGCTTGGACTACCTGCAGATTGCTGCGCAGAGTGACTGGATTCCCCGCCTTCAGCAGCCAGTCGTCTATGTACGTGTGAACAGCTATGTTTCTCCTGCGAAGTAAAGAAGTCATGGCAAGAACCACCTTGGTGAAGACCCTCGGAGCTGTGGTCAGGCCGAACGGGAGAGCATTGAATTCCCAAACATTGTCTTGGAATGCAAAGCGAAGGTACTTCTGAAAAGGAATTGACATTGGAATATGAAAATATGCATCCTTCAGATCTATCGACACTCCCCACATGCCTTTCCTCAGCCCTGTCATTACTGCTGCAACCGTCTCCATCTGAAATTTTGGAGAAAGAATAAACTTGTTCAACGGTTTGAGATTGAGCATTGGTCCCATCCTCCGGTACGCTTCGGAACGAGGAACATGATCGAATAGAAGCCCAGAGAAGACTGATCCTTGACTAAATGAATGGCCTTCTTCTGATGAAGAGATTGTATTTCTGACCGAATGGCGTCTAGACGATCTGATTCCCTTGGAACAGGAGTCCATATTGGAGTCGAGGTTAACGGAACTAACGATTGATGGATGAGCCAGTCCGGATCGTAGCCGTTTCTTATCCACTGACAAACTAAACAGTCGCGCACGACCTGTTCCCATTGGTTTAGGAATAGCTGAAGTCTGCCTCCGACGGAAGGAATCTGCACACAATTGTTGGTCAAGATTAGCCGATAAGACGCTAAATCGCTTGGGTGAAGATTCTCGACTCCATCTGTCTCCAAAGCCATCGGTAGTGGTTCCGCCGGAAACCCGTCAGGAACGAGCCCCACGGCCGCCCCGCGGCTTCTTGTGGTACGACGGTCCGGAACCGCCGCCATGGCTATCCTTACGGTAGCCGCCTCGGCCCGAACCGCCACCCTTCCTGTCTTCCACATACGGCCTCTTACTAGAGGGCTTGTATGAGGATGAACGGCCAGGTCCTTGTGATCCGGATGGCCTATGGGCATCACGGCCAGAAGGACGGAAGGGCGATCTAGGACGCTGTCTCTGCTGCTCCTGTCTATGTTGACGGTAGGACTGTTGCGGCTGAGTCCTCTTAGTCGACTTCCACGACTTGCCGACCACTTCTTGCTCCGCCACCATTGATGCAACCTTGGAGAGCGCTTGCCGTGCCGAGCCGCCGAACAAGCCTGGACCTATGAAGGGCGCAGAAGATAATGCAGCCCTCATTTCCGGTCCTGGTTCTACACAATCGAGAACCATTCTCTGTCGCTCTGCCAACGTTCTAGTGATTACCCTGGCCAGGCAATCCTGAGACAGGCGCATGGTGTCCGGAACAATTCCGGGAGCAGCCTCTGGCACCTGTCCGCCGTGCAGTCCAGCAAGAGGGTACACCTGTGCGACAGCGCAGCCATGGCTGCCCTTGCCGCATCCTCAATGAGCATGAGCTCATTGAACGGGTCTTTGTTGGTCTGAGAAACCAAAGGACGTGACCGCCCCTTAGCCTTCCCAGCCAACGGCCTATTCAGCGCCTCTCGTTCCACAACGGAAAGCCGTGGAACCCGGGCATACTGATGATAAGCCAGCTCCGGAAATCGGACCCTACTCCTTATCCCCTTCGGGGCCTTTGGTAATGCATAGTCTGGCTGAACCAGACGGTATGCCACAACTTCCAACATGTCAGAAGTCTGCGTATCCAACGGGAGTGTCGGCATGGCAGAAGAGCCACTTGACAGAGCGCTAGCCGCACGCTCTGACATCCGTTCCATCGCCGGATCGCGCTGAGATCCTAGATCAGATGCCAACCCGAGACGATTGGTCATCTATCCAAGGACCTGTACCCATTCAGCTTCAGTGCAGAAAACGGACTCGTCCATCAAAGAACTGCCGTTCTCATCCTCCCTCTCTCCCTTAGATGAGAGGGCCACCGACGATCCATGCTGAACGCCATGATATGCGTCTCTGCCAGGACAGAGCGCATCCATAACGCGACTACCAGCGGCACCGGTGTCTAACGAATCGCCAGACCCGGATTCCCCGCAGTCCATCGGCTCCCGCACTTAATGGTTGTCCTGCACCAGCTTGCCTCACCGGGACCATGGACTGCAACGAGTCAAACATCGCCTTGAACTGGGCCGCCCATACGCCCAGCGCTGAATCCATTCGTTCATTCAGACAACCTTCAAGTCCCATAAGAGACGCCTGCTGCAACTTCGCTGCCTTGTCCTTCGCGATCCTCTCCAGCCTCGCACGTCGATCCCTGTCAAACTCTGCCACCATTGCCGACGACCACTTCACGCACACATCACAAGGGCTGCCGACCTTACACTGAGCGCACGCCACACAGTGATGTCCCAAGTACTTCCGCTTCATGAACCTGTTGCACTTCTGGCACAACGTGTCCGGATTCTTAGGTTTCTGCAAACACAGAGAAAAATTACAACGCTGCACATGACAAATGATGACGAGCAATACGCACAATCGACTTGATAGTTAAGATTTCTTAAACACATTAACTTTCTCTTAAATTAATGATAATCAAGTTCTTAGGCAGGAAATATTTGAAACTTTTTTGAGTGAAAATTTTTAAAAACACACAACTTAGCCTTCAACTAACGTTAAATAACCAAGGCTACATCGCCGATCGCTACAAACACCCTCGACAATGAAGCGAAGGCTAAAATCAGCAACAAACAGAGTGCATAGACACACCAAGCCAAGAACGACATAATTCATGGGCGCCGCCATCTTGGTTAAGGGCGCATCCATATTTAGAGGAACCGAGTCGCAAGAGAAATTAACCGAGTACCCGACTTAAACTAAAAGTTAACGGGTACAGAAGCGACTCCAACAATGGCTAACATTCTAAAACAATGTGCCAATTTAAGGAAATTTCAAACAGTCATTATGGCACGAATGTATAAATTCTAGATTGATACAACCTTCCCCTGTGATGATTTCCCTTTTTCTTCCATGATGCCAACACTAACACACTCCAACAACCCTTAAATCAGTTAAAATTGAAAATTTTAAGAGCTCTGACAAAACGTGACTTTCTCAAGTCGCAAAATAGAAGAATCTGACTGTGATTGGGAATTGACTCGGTACCTGTGGCTATGGTATTCCCGGACACAGTATGGGCAGGACCAGGAGAGTGCGGAGTTTTAATTGTTTATTTTGAGCTTGACTAGATAATAGACATTATCATAATAGTACATCTGGTAAGTATTATTCGAAGTAGAATTTGTATGCATATCTGTTTGAATCAATTTTAACCTGTTGAACTAGGTTTGCGCGATTACGTGTTTAAATCGAAAATCACAATTATTCTTTGAATCATGAATTTATCTGATCAAGAATGAAATAATCGAATAATTGTGAATAATTTCTATTGTATACAATATTTCAAACCCACCTCTTAGTTACTCCTTACTAGGATAGGTAACGAAAATTGACATTTTGCTCAGAGAATTATGTCCATAATTACAGGCCAGGAGAATATTTTTGAAAATGTATCACTGGGATGACTTCTTGAGCCAGGCATTCATGGTATATTTTCAAAAATAGTCTTCTCTTGGCCTAAAAATTGACATTTCTCAAGACCATTGTAGAGGCCGTTTTTGGCTGATCACTCAAAGAAATAATCACATAAGCCTATGTTGAACCATGTCCAATGATGCCTCATCAATGGATGAGTGGATGCCAAATATGCGACTCGTGTTGAAAATGTGAATTCCATGCTGCATGTGCGAGATCATGCTCAACGTGTGAGTTCAGGCTGACCATGTGAGTTTATGCTCAACGTGTAAATTTGTGCTGAATGTGCGAGTTTTATGCTGAATGTGTCAGTTTCATGCTGAACATGTGTGTTTTATGCTGAACATGTGAGTTTCATGCTGAATGTGTGTTTTATGCTGAACGTGTGAGTTTCATACTGAAATGTGTGAGTTTCATGCTGAAAGTCTGAGTTTTATACAGAATGTGTGACTCACATGTACTGAATGAGTGAGAGTTGAGTGGTTGGATTTCAATGTATAAAACTGAGATGATTGGACTGATGCTGTAATGGATAAATCCAGTTTTATCTATGCTCCTCCCATCTCTAGCTAAGCTCCACACACGCTTTTGCTCATGTTGGGATCAATCGATCCCTGCACTATCTGAATCTCAATTTCTAGAAAACTACACAGGTAAGATGTTGAATATTTTGAAACTAATTTGACTGGCTGCAACAGCGCAAAGTTAAATTACGTTCAAAATATTCAACAGAATGTATATTAAATAGTAAACACACAATTCGTACAGATCATCAGACTATTAGAACCGAGGACTAAATCACGCCATTCATGACGTAATTGATTATAATGACGTCACCCTACATGTGATGGAGCTGATTATGATGTCATATAATTGACTGAAAAACTGGATTGCTCCAGTAACTAAGAATAATGATTTGAAAAATACAATCATCAGGATCATGATGTGTGTACCTGTATATTATAGTACACTTACCGCGTTAATGACCTGAACACGACTTTTTAATTTTGTTCCTGTGCTATTAGCGACTGTGGACACAATGCGAAGGAACGCTTGAAAATCCTGTTCCGATTCTGGTTTCTTTGTCCACTGCTCACAGACATCCTGAAACATTCATAAAACGATAATTTTCATTTCTAATTCAGGAAATTTTGGAATTTGTTGTTTTGGCTGATATTCAAAATAGACTGGTCATTATTTACTGGTTAATAAAATAATAATAAATGGAACTGAATAACAAATGGTAGAAAATCAGTCAGACAATTGTGTTAAATTCTGAGAATTACTATATTTTTTAAGTTTTTCATACAAGTTATTTCCCTTGGCCAGTAGTGTCTAGTATCCAGTAGAATTCATTGCTGGCCTATGTATCCTGTGCTATGTGAAACATCAACTTAATTTGTGTGCCAAAATTTATGAAGGCATCAAATTGCTATGAATAATTATAACACTAATTAATATTTGCATCAAAATTTAAATTTATACTTTTTTAAATCAAAGCATTTTTAAGAATTACAGTGTTTGAATCTATTAAGTTAAAACGTATTGACTAGTTCACACCCACACATGAACACACACATGCAAATGCACCCCTACATACACGCATACGCATGAACACATGCACGCACACACACACACACACACACACACACACACACACACACACACACACACACACACACACACACACACACACACACACACACACACACACACAATTACCTGCATGCGTTTTTCTTTCTGTGCTAATCTGTCATATTTCTTTTGTAATAGGGATAATTCTTGTCTAATGAGTGTTTGATCGGAGGCAGCATCGCCTGTAGCGGACATTCGTCGTTTACGCGGCATGCTGGGTGCTGTTTGATTCATCTGCTCCATCTGACGTAACTCCTGGGAAGATTCACAAATATTCATGAAGGTTTGGTTAACACTTTATGTCAACAACGGCCAAAACCGGCCTCTGCAGTGGTCTTGAGGAATGTTCATTTACAGGGCAAGAGAACTGTTTTTGAAAATTTACCACTGGAATGACTGGCTCGGTCACTGAGCCAGTCATTCCAGCAGTAAATTTTCAAAAATAGTCTTCTCATCGCATGTAAATGGACATTTAATAAACAAATATTTTGATATTATTGACCAAATTTAGGCAATAAGTGTTAAAAAAATTATGACTGGATTAAGGTAAGCAAACATTACATTCGCGAGCACCTATATCCTAGTTTGGCTAAGATGCATGTATTCTGCAGAATTTCACTTATCATGTGGGATGAACACAGCCATGGAACATGCAAATGCTGGTTATCTAAATGTGTGAGGCATAGGGTGTACACCACCACCCCAACTGATTTGACTCGGCCTGTTGATGCCATAGCTTTCAAGTCAAATTAGTTTCAAAATGTTCAACAGGACGTTTATTAGCTTGTAAATTAAAAAAAGACATAATTCAGACACCTTCATGATGGAGCATTGCCTTTCCATGATGACCTACATCATGTTGTTTGTGATGTCAGTGTACACAAGTGACGCATTTGATTATGACATTAGACACTCGAGTGACTGATCTGATCCCTCCATAGCTAAGGTAGTTATGACATAGTTAAAACATTCACTCTCTACAGATACTGAAGATGACTAGTACAAACCAATGGATCCTTCCAATTTATCCATCCATTATATGACGTCACAATCAATTACGTGATGTGTAGGATGACGTCAATTAAACGAAATCTAGGATTTCTTTTTTCACGAGAGAGTTGATACTTACCTCCCTAATACTTTTGATATTGCTAAATATTGGCTTTCACTCAATAAACACTCAGATTTAAAACAGTTAGGTGCCCCTACTGGGCAGGGAGTCAGAGCGTAGTCTGGCGGATGCCAGCCCCACCACCGCGCATGCGCAGACTAGCACTTCCTCTGACTAGATTATTGGCTGACACACATGCAACTATTAAGAGCCTGAAGACCGAGCCTCTGTGGGGTGGAGAGGCCGGGTCCGTATCTAGGGAGGTAAGTATCAACTCTCTCGTGAAAAAAGAAATCCTAGATTTCGTTTATTTCACTTCAAGAGTATACTTACCTCCCTAATACTTTTGATATTGCCAGAATTCGAAAGTGAATCTGGCGGGAGGGAGGCGAGGTCAAAAGACCAGCTCATCCCAATACGCTTTTCTGCGTTTAAGGCACTTAAACTTCTGAAACTGTAAGAAAAAACAGTCAGGATTTGACTAACCATCGGATAACACGACCGATGTATGAGAGATGACCGAATGTCATATGCGCTCCCCCCCCTCCTTCCTGGGAGGAAGAGTCGACTGACCTCAATGTCCTATACGCTCTCTTCGTACAAGTGCCATGTACTACAGGACAGAGACGAAAAAGCTCCATTTTCGTAACTCTCAACAATGAACCACACAAATACACAAACCATCACCATATTAATAACGGGTAATCGTGACAATACAATCAACAACGGACAACACATGAACAAGACTGACCTTGTTGAAAATGGCTGCTGACATCATCTTCCCATCGGTAAAGACTGATGCAGGCCCAAAAAAGTGGGTGTTTCCATAAATTAATTGTGATATATATAAGTAATGAGGAAATCACCTCAAAAAATATAAACCGATTTATTTTTTCAAAACCGACAAGGCGAGAGGATTAGAGGTGTCACGGAGATAATGGTCTGTAAAACTTGACTCACAGTGCCACTGAGCCACCGACATAATATCATCCACAGGGACCCCATTAAATAGGGCCGTGGATGTCACTACGCCGCGGACACTGTGAGCCTTGGCCACGTCAACCTGCTTCCCGGTGGCGGATTTATGGCAAAACTGAATGCATTCCACAATCCACCTGGAAATGGTGTCCTTAGAAGCCCTCCCATGGGGTTCAATATATGACAACCATAACGCTGACTGGTCGGTGCGCCATGCCGCCGTACGTTGTTTGTACCGGCGCAGCGCCCGGACGGGACACCATGCTTTAGAATTAGGATCATATCTAGTTAAAGCAGGCAAAATAATAGGTTGACCTGGATATTTCAACGACTGATTTTTAGCCAAGAAATTAATCCTAGGTAGCAGCTTAAGGCCTTCCCCTGAAACCACAAAACGGTCATCCTCGGCTGATAAGGCATGAATCTCACTCCTACGCCTAGCCGAGGCCGCAGCAATTAAAAACACAGTCTTCAGTGTTAATAGTTTCATAGAAATGGAACTAAGTGGTTCAAAAGGCTTATCACCTAGTACTTGAAGCACTAGCGATAAACTCCAAGACGGAATCACCGGAGGATTCCTTGGTCTTAGATTGCCCATGCCTTTAATTAATACATTCAATGTATTTACTTCATCACTTCCCCTCTTAGCCAAGCAAGGAATAACAGACATTAATGCTGACTTATAACCAGCAATAGAGTTAGGCTTGAGGCTATAGGCATCATAGAGGTGACAGAGGAAATCAGCTACTACTTGAATAGATGAATCCATTGGATCAATACATCTTTTTGAGCACCATTCTGCAAATCTGTTGATTTTATAATTATATGCTCTGGAGGTTGACCCCCTCCTGGCTTTGGCCATAAACATGGCTGCTTGCTCAGAAAAGCCCTCCTTAATTCTAGATTCCTTGACAACATCCATGCAGTCAATCTGAACATTGACGGATTGTTGTGAAGGGCCTTGCCCTGGAAGATAATATCGTCCATCAGAGGCAGAGGAACCGGATTGCAGACCAGAAGGTCCAGCAGATCCGTATACCATGATCGGCTTGGCCAATCCGGGGCGATCAGAAGCACTTGGCATTCCTCTTGTCTGATTTTCTGAAGAATTTTTGGAATCAGGATTGCTGGAGGGAATGCGTATGCATACATTCTCCCCCAGCTGATAGCTAACGCATCTGTTGCGAAAGCGCTTGGATCCGGAATCGGAGAGACGTACGTCGTCATCTTCGCATTCTTCTTCGTTGCGAACAAATCGATGTTGGGTTTCCCCCAATGGTCGAACAGACGATCCGCCACACATTGATTTAGTTGCCATTCCGTGGGTAAAACACTCATCCTTCGGCTCAATGAGTCTGCTAGCAGGTTTAACCTTCCCGGAATATGAACTGCTTTCAAGGTAATCTGGTGATCCAGACACCAACAAAGCAGTTTCCATGTCATCATACAGAGACTGGGCGACTTCGTTCCGCCCTGGCGGTTTATGTAAGTCACAACTGTTGAGTTGTCTGAACGAATAAGAACAATCTTGCCCTGAACTTTCCGTAAGAAATGTTCCAGGCCCAGGACTACTGCTCTTAGCTCCAGTAGATTTATATGTTCCTGTGACTGTTCCAGATTCCAAAGCCCTGATATCGTGGATTCTTCCAGGCAAGCTCCCCAGCCCTCCATCGATGCATCTGTATACACAGTCACCTGAGGGTGGGGAGGGGTTAGCAAAACCCCCGGTAAGAGATTCTCTGTATTCAACCACCATTGCAGGTGGTGAATCAGAGGCGCCAACACTGACACCTTCGAGTCCAGCGAACCTGTACTCTGGGTCCATTGTGTCATGAGAAACAACTGGATCGGCCGCCTGCGTAAGGCGGCCTGAGGAATGACTGGTTCCAACGAAACCATCAACCCCAGCATTCTCAAGTAAACCCGTGCCAGGACATGACGACTGTCGCACACTGACTGAATCAACGAGATGAGTATTTGAACTCTCTCCTGAGTAGGATAAACATATCCTGTCTCCAGATCGAAGAACATCCCCAGGTAAACAAACTTCTGGGATGGAGTCAGCTCTGATTTTGGGAAATTGATCATCCAGCCCAAGTCTGTGAGAATTTTCAAAACAATCTCCAGATTGGCGGACAAACTTTCCCGGGTGTGCGCTTTCAACAGCCAGTCGTCTATGTACGTGTGGACTGCTATGCTTCTCCTGCGGAGGTATGCTGTGATCGCAAGAACCACACGGGTGAAAACCCGAGGAGCCGTGGAAATTCCGAAGGGCAACACCCTGAATTCCCACTGTCTGCCCTGGAATGCAAATCTCAGGAAGCGACAGAAACTCCTGTGGATGGGGATGTGGAAATAAGCGTCCTTCAAATCTATCGACGCCGTCCACATCCCCCTCTCCAACCCTGCCAACACCGAGCGCACCGTTTCCATCTTGAAACTGGGCGTCTCGATGAACTTGTTCAATGGCTTGAGGTTGAGAATCGGTCTCCACCCACCGGTGCGTTTTGTTACCAAGAACAGGGTTGAATAGAAGCCCGGACACCTTTGTGCCGGCTGAATAGCTCCTTTTTGTACGAGGGAATTTATCTCCTCCTCGATACACAACCTTTGATCTGGATCTCTCGGAATGGGAGTCCAGACTGGCACCAGAGACAGTCGCGACGGCGGGCCTGTCATCCACTCTGGATGATACCCCACGGAAAGCCATCGCAAGACTAAACGGTCCTGAGTTAACCGTTCCCACTCTTGCATGTGGTCGGCTAGCCGGCCTCCCACCGGTCCACCTAGGGACCGCGGTGGACACAAGGCATGCAAGAGCGGCACTGTCTCCGTCGCCATACACACCGGCGTGGTCCTTACCGCGGTAAGCGCCCTGTCAGGAACGATAACCACGCCCAGATCCTCGCGCGACCCGCCCCGCCCCGCGCGCACCTCGGTGCACGGGCGGCTGCCTGGCTGACGGCGGCTGAGGAGCCTGCGCCCCCCTCACTGCTGGCCGAATCGCACGCGGCCGAGGCCGGCGCTGCGACGGCGGCTGGCCTCTGACTTGGCCAGCACCACCTCGAGCCTGCAGGGGACGAGACGCAGGGGCCGCGGCGCGAACGTTAGCACGACGCAGTACCTCAAACTGTTCGCGCAGCGCCCTCTGGTTATTCACCAGGGTGACCGTCTCCTGGAGGTGGCGACATCCCTCACCTCCAAAAAGACCAGGACCCGTCATAGGCGTACGGAGTAGCCTATTATACAGGTCCTGAGACGGGCACAGATTGTCCAGGGCAAATGTGCGTCTTGCCCTGACACTCCTGGTCACCGCCCGCGTCATACAGTCCAGCGCCAGGTTAATACCATCCTGGATGGTTCGCTGGACCGCGAGCGGGCCTGGCTGGCGCGACGCGGATGCCGTTACTACCCCCTGTAACAGCTGGGAGACGTGGGACAGAGCGGCAATCGAAGCCCTCCCACTCTCCTCCGCATCACGCAACGCGGTATTCGCCGAACGCAACGCGTTCGCGCACAAGACCCCCGCGTCAGAACGGGATCCTGGCCGCGTATCCTCACCCAAAGCCGCGCGGTCATCCACGCTGGGCTTGGGTACCACACCGTACCGCTGGTAGTCCAGGGGCACGATGCGACAACGCCTGGCCACCTCGCGAGGGGCCTTCGCGAGACGTCCACTCGTGTTAATGGACGCCTCCGCCGCCTTGAACATGTCAACGACATGCTCCGCCAGCGGCAGAGAAGGCATAGCGTTAGCAGTTGGTTTCCCAGCTAACCACGGCGTGTGAACACGGTGGCTAGCCGACTGCTCCACGGGCAGATCAGGCCTAACGCTCACCAACCACTGGCAAGCGTCATACCAATCCTCCTCCGTGGCTAACTGCGAGCGCTCTACAAGACGGGGTCCTTCGTCTTCCTCCTGAGCGCAAGCAGTAGAGCTTGACGGCGGGTACGCTGATACACCTGGCAAGCCAGGGAAAACATGCGGGCCTGACAGCACCGGCATGAGAATATCACTGGTTTGACCAGGAGCAGGCACCGCGGTAGAGCGCGGGGTATATATAGCCCTACCACGGGCCCGGCCAGCACCAGCTACACTCTCGGCAAGCCGAGGTATGCGGTACCGCTGGCCATCAGCAGCGCCCTGGGCCACCACCTGAACCGCGGACCTTACTCCAGGGTGAGTAATACCGTGGAAAAAAGCGCCTGTATTCCCCGCGAGGGGTGCACAAACGTCTTCATCCATGTCCGCGTCGTCAGACGGCGACCCTAGCAGGTAATCCTCATCACCCTGGTCAGAAAGATTAGACCCCGGGTCAGCAAAGAGAGCTAACCCGGGCTGACCAGGAACGGTGCCATAGGAGGTACTGGCCACCGCGGCGTGCGGATACCCCTGGACTGATAAGCAGCCAGCGGGTTCCAGCGACAACCGTCCACGGTCCCCTATCGGCGCGGCAATAAGCCTGCTGCCAGGGCCGTGGAACGCCCCCTCTAATGGGGCCACCTCTGAATCGTCGGACAACGGAAGCGGACTAAGGAAAATCGATCCAGAGGCGGGGATTACCTGCTCCGAAGCCGATGATGAGGACAATAAAGGATCTGGTCCAGGAAGCATGCCACGAAGCAACCCTGGAACCAAATCTTTTATTGTCCTCTTCATCTCTCCCAACATCTCGGTCCGGAAGGTCTCCATATCCACCGCGGACGAGACCTTCCCCTTACCCTTCTTACTTACAACCTCTCGTTTCCGCTTCTTCTTCTTCTCCTCCACTACCACCTTGTCCGTCGCCTGTAAGCAGCACAAGAATTCGGACATTAACTCGCCCCCCCAGTGCTTACATATGTCACAATTAATCAATGGACCACAAGGGCTACATCGATAACACAGATGCGGCCAGAACTTCACATGCATAAAACGTCCACAGGACGCGCAACCCGGTCCCTGAAACAGGGCAAAGGACAAGGAGTATGAGCAACTAGTTAAGCTTAGAAACTCAATCCAACTCAAGGAGAAGGAAAAACGATCATAAAGATCAATATACATCAAAAACCAGCCTAGCGCTTGAATTGCTAATAAATACATAGCCAGCTGATTATGACGTCATTAATCCCGTGACAGGAAAAATTCGATCCCAACAAAACATCCAAGTGCAAAGACGAATTGTATGCTGAATGGATAAGTTGACTACACAACCATCAGATACATATAGATAACTCTTTACTGGCAAAAATGTTAATTATCTCCCTTTGATTGTTTACAATAATTAACATCACCACATTATCAATAACTAGATACCTGACACTTTGTATAGACAAACCATCCAACGTAACGAACCGGAAACTCCACCATCAGCACGCCTCTTAACTCTCTCCACCTCATGGGGAAGGAATTGGAACAAGAGGGCAAAGTGAGAAGACCTTTATACCAGGCCTCCAACTCACTGGGCATAATTTTTCATTTGGTTAGATAACCTAACAGTGTTAGTAGGAAATGGAACCATGGTGGAGAGAATACTAATTCTCTGGCACTGTGACGTCACAACCTAGCGTCATACAGACCTGTGGACAGAAACAGAAAGAGAAATTAGTCCTAGGTAGCACCGAGTTGACCTAAACCAACTAACTAAGGCGCTTATCACGGTAAACGCGAGTCCCGGAAACACAATACACCGGGAAGAAAACTCGCTAATTTTACTAGAAGTCACCTGATTTAAAGGTCCAACGTCCTCCGGTGGCGAAGTGTATCCTCCCGCCATCCAAATCAGGTCTTATCACTTCCAAAATAACACCAATAAAAACGTTAATGAGCAAGAAAAGCTTATGACTGAAAAACATGTGTGTTCTCTTTGCCAATAATCTAGCAAAGAGGTAGTGCTAGTCTGCGCATGCGCGGTGGTGGGGCTGGCATCCGCCAGACTACGCTCTGACTCCCTGCCCAGTAGGGGCACCTAACTGTTTTAAATCTGAGTGTTTATTGAGTGAAAGCCAATATTTAGCAATATCAAAAGTATTAGGGAGGTAAGTATACTCTTGAAGTGAAACAATAATGTCATGAATGACGTAGATAAGTGCATCATGAACGCATAATTGGTGACTGAGTAAGCATTGTTGTAAGGATTCTATGTCCATTTAATAAACATGAAGTTGAATATTTTGAAACTAATTTGACTGGGTGCTGTTGCTGTCACAGGCAGCAACAACACCATGTAAAATTAGTTACAAAATACTCAACAGCTTATCTGAGTTTATAGTTTTCTGGAAATGGACACTTATGAGCGTGCAGGCATCGATCGATCCCAACACGGGCAAGGCATGGGTTGAGCTTAGCTAGAGATGGTTGCGCATAGCTAAAACTGGATTCCTCCATTAACTGAGATGCAGAATCTTGGTTCTAATTAATATTTGGTAGATCTTATATATATTGTTACATTCTTCCTAAAACGAGGGTATTACGATCATGTCTGTCTGTCTATCTTCCTGTGTGTTCTGAGCGGTATCTCAAAACCTACTGATTCGATTTTGTTCAGATTTTAACACAATGACAGAACTTGCCATGTAGGAGGATTTCCAGACATTGGCCGTGATAAAGGAAACAAGGTTTGGATCAGATACAATTCAGGACTCATAGATATCTCCGAAACTACTGGACCAACCTGGCTTAAGAATTAACACAACAGACGGGTATGACCATATGATTCCATTTCATTACATTTCCTCACATTTGGGAATAATAAAAAAAAAATCTCATTGATCTTGTGTCATCTGTAAATTAGAATTCAATAGTCTTATCAAAGAATTTTCACCATACTTTAGTTGTGAGCTTGAGAAGTTTTGCGTCCTGCGCGCTATCATCTTGTGTCCCATACAACAGAAACGTTATACAGCCAGAGTCGAAGAAATCCAGATGGTCCTGCGAGACATTTTGGAACGGAAACACCTTCGAATGCATAAACTCAGGAGTAAGGGTTCCTGTCATGACTTTAGTCTCCACATATTCTTCATCTCGAAACACACGATATTTGACGCGGATACCTTTAGAGAAGCGTGCTTTATGAACTTCCACGCTGCGCACGGTGACCTGAAAAAGTTACAAAAATAAATTAACAAGAATAATTAAAAACTTTGTGACATTAAATGTCTAGTCTATGCTCATAATGGAGCAATTTAGTTTTAGCCCATCTGTATCCAAGCTCTATCCATTCTTTGCCCGTTTTGGGATCAATCGATCACGTAGTACTGAATCTCAATTTCCAGAACTATTATTACCTCAGGTAAACTGTTGAATATTTTGGAACTAATCTGACCGGCTGCTGTTGCTGCCTTAGGCAGCAACATCACCCAGTCAAATTAGTTTCGAAATATTCAACAGCTTACCTGTATAGTTTTCTGAAAATTGATAGTCGGGGAGTTCAGAGATCGATCGATCCCAACATGTGCGAAGTGTGGGTGGAGCTTAGCTACAGATGGGTGGGGCATAGCTAAAATTGGATTCCTCCATTAAGACCAAAATCTTTGGTAAAAGAATTCTATATCACGGTCACAGCAACAAGTTGACCTTTCACCTTATGACCTCATTGCCACTGTGCTGACAGAAAAGTTTAATATTGATGCCGATGCCACCCTTGAAAAAACTACATATTTCTCACCTGTGCCTCACAGGAGAGACAAAATTATACTACATTTAAATCTTGTTATGAGACTATTACGAGGCTAACATGGCTATGAAATAGAGGAATCCAGTTTCTAGGTCAAGCGTATGATGTCATAATCAACTATGTCACATGTAGGCTGATGTCACAATCAATTAAGTCATGAATAACATGATTTAGTCCATCATAAACGCTTAACAGTCCATCAAGTTGTACAAATTGTATGTCTTTACTGTTTAATAAACATTCTGTTGAATGTTTTGCAACTAATTTAACTGGGCGCTGTAGCCATCATAGGCAGCAAGAACACCCAGTCAAATTACTTTCAAAATATTCAACAGAATGTTTATTAAACAGTATAGACATACATTTTGTACAACTTGATGGACTATTAAGTGTTTATGACGGACTAAATCATCAATAGATCCAAACACTGGAAAAGGGTGGGTGGAACCTTGCTAGAGATTGGCGGGGAGTAGCTAAAACTGGATTCCTCCATTAGCTTGACGCCACAGTGGATCATTTGTTCTTACCTTAAAATAATATGGTTTGTTAATAAGTTCTTCAGGATTATCCACAAAGTAGTCTTCATCTAGAGGTTTCCCCGCTTGTGTACATGGCGTTACATTGACATATAACGATCCTTCCTCTTGACCTAAGATAAATGTAATTATGAAAATATACATACAGATCAGTTTGTTGTCGAGTGATGAAAATTTTGTATAGAGATAATAGATAATTTGCAATACATAGCACAGGGATGTTAAATGATAAATTTTTAGTGTTAGTAGCGTTTGGTTAAAATCGGCCAAGTGGTTAATGAGTAGGCTTTTAAGTAATTTCCCAAAATTTTCAGAAAATCCATGATGATCACCGGAAATATTGACCAATCAAAGATTTATATAGAAGTTCTGAAGCATACCATGCTAGAGTCCTTCCAGCCACGTCTGGTTGAAATCGCCCAGGCGATTAATTAATGAGTAGTAGTCTTCTGATTTCTTGATAATATTTGGAAAATCCAAGATGGCTGCCACAAAAATTGTCCACCCAAAATTCTATATACAATTTCTGTAGCCCGTGTATGCCAAGAGCCCTTCCAAGAAAAGTAGGTTCAAATCTATCAAGTGGTTAATGGAAAGTAGTGGTTTAAAGCATAAGTTTGAGGACAATGGACGGATGGCAGACAATAGACTGGCAGACGGTCACCATGCCATAAGCTCACGTGGCCTTCAGGCCATATGTTCCAACAAGTAGACGAGACCACTAAGAAATAGGAAAGCAGACAAAGTATGAAACTGAACTACTGTTAGGTCTGCTTATTGCTTGTTATCCATATATCACTTTAACACTCATATCAACCAAAAATGCCTTCACCAGTGGTCTTTAGTAATGTCCATTTTGCAGACCAAGAGAAGACTATTTTTGAAAATTTACCACTGGAATGACTGGCTCGGTTATCGAGCCAGTTATTCCAGTGGTAAATTTTCAAAAATAGTCTTCTCTTGGTCTGGAAATGGGCATTTTGTGAGAAAATTAAAAGTTTCTTGAACAAATTCGAGGGTTTAATGGGTTAAGTTTCACACCATTTAAACGAAATCAAGGATTTCTTTTTTCACGAGAGAGTTGATACTTACCTCCCTAATACTTTTGATATTGCTAAATATTGGCTTTCACTCAATAAACACTCAGATTAAAACAGTTAGGTGCCCCTACTGGGCAGGGAGTCAGAGCGTAGTCTGGCGGATGCCAGCCCCACCACCGCGCATGCGCAGACTAGCACTTCCTCTGACTAATTTATTGGCTGATACACATGCAACTATAAAGAGCCTGAAGACCGAGCCTCTGTGGGGTGGAGAGGCCGGGTCCGTATCTAGGGAGGTAAGTATCAACTCTCTCGTGAAAAAAGAAATCCTTGATTTCGTTTATTTCACATCAAGAGTATACTTACCTCCCTAATACTTTTGATATTGCCAGAATTCGACAGTGAATTCGGCGGGAGGGAGGCGAGGTCAAAAGACCAGCTCATCCCTATACGCTTTTCTGCGTTTAAGGCACTTAAACTTCTGAAACTGAATGAAAAAACAGTCAGGATTTGACTAACCATCGGATAACACCCCCGATGTATGAGAGATGACCGAATGTCATATGCGCTCCCCACCCCTCCTTCCTGGGAGGAAGAGTCGAATGACCTCAATGTCCTATACGCTCTCTACGTACAAGTGCCATGTACTACAGGACAGAGACGAAAAAACTCCATTTTCGTATACTCTCAACAATGAACCACATAAATACACAAAACCATCATCATATAAATAACGGGTAACGTGACAAGACAATCAACAATGGACAACACACACACAAGGCTGACCTTGTTGAAATGGCTGCTGACATCCTCTTCCCATTGGTGAAGATCGATGCAGTCCCAAATTAGTGGTTGTTTCCATAAATTAATTGTGAAATATATAAGCAATGAGGAAACCCCATCAAAAATATATATGCCTAGTTATTTTTTCAAAATCGACAAGGCGAGAGGATTAGAGGTGTCACGGAGATAATGGTCTGTAAAACTTGACTCACAGTGCCACTGAGCCACCGACATAATATCATCCACAGGGACCCCATTAAATAGGGCAGTGGATGTCACTACGCCGCGGACACTGTGAGCCTTGGCCACGTCAACCTGCTTCCCGGTGGCGGATTTATGGCAAAACTGAATGCATTCTACAATCCACCTGGAAATGGTGTCCTTAGAAGCCCTGCCATGGGGTTCAATATATGACAACCATAACGCTGACTGATCGGTGCGCCACTCCGCCGTACGTTGTTTGTACCAGCGAAGCGCCCGGACAGGACACCATGCTTTAGAATTAGGATCATATCTAGTTAAAGCAGGCAAAATAATAGGTTGACCTGGATATTTCAACGACTGATTTTTAGCCAAGAAATTAATCCTAGGTAGCAGCTTAAGGCCTTCCCCTGAAACCACAAAACGGTCATCCTCGGCTGATAAGGCATGAATCTCACTCCTACGCCTAGCCGAGGCCGCAGCAATTAAAAACACAGTCTTCAGTGTTAATAGTTTCATTGAAATGGAACTAAGTGGTTCAAACGGCTTATCACCTAGTACTTGAAGCACTAGCGATAAACTCCAAGACGGAATCACCGGTGGATTCCTTGGTCTTAGATTGCCCATGCCTTTAATTAATACATTTAATGTATTCACTTCATCACTTCCCCTCTTAGCCAAGCAAGGAATAACAGACATTAAAGCTGACTTATAACCAGCAATAGAGTTAGGCTTGAGGCTATAGGCATCATAAAGGTGACAGAGGAAATCAGCTACTACCTGAATAGATGCATCCATTGGATCAATACATCTTTTTGAGCACCATTCTGCAAATCTGTTGATTTTATAATTATATGCTCTGGAGGTTGACCCCCTCCTGGCTTTGGCCATAAACATGGCTGCTTGCTCAGAAAAGCCCTCCTTAATTCTAGATTCCTTGACAACATCCACGCAGTCAATCTGAACATTGACGGATTGTTGTGAAGGGCCTTGCCCTAGAAGATAATATCGTCCATCAGAGGCAGAGGAACCGGATTGCAGACCAGAAGGTCCAGCAGATCCGTATACCATGATCGGCTTGGCCAATCCGGGGCGATCAGAAGCACTTGGCATTCCTCTTGTCTGATTTTCTGAAGAATTTTTGGAATCAGGATTGCTGGAGGGAATGCGTATGCATACATTCTCCCCCAGCTGATAGCTAACGCATCTGTTGCGAAAGCGCTTGGATCCGGAATCGGAGAGACGTACGTCGTCATCTTCGCATTCTTCTTCCTTGCGAACAAATCGATGTTGGGTTTCCCCCAATGGTCGAACAGACGATCCGCCACACATTGATTTAGTTGCCATTCCGTGGGTAAAACACTCATCCTTCGGCTCAATGAGTCTGCTAGCAGGTTTAACCTTCCCGGAATATGAACTGCTTTCAAGGTAATCTGGTGATCCAGACACCAACAAAGCAGTTTCCATGTCATCATACAGAGACTGGGCGACTTCGTTCCGCCCTGGCGGTTTATGTAAGTCACAACTGTTGAGTTGTCTGAACGAATAAGAACAATCTTGCCCTGAACTTTCTGTAAGAAATGTTCCAGGCCCAGGACTACTGCTCTTAGCTCCAGTAGATTTATATGTTCCTTTGACTGTTCCAGATTCCAAAGCCCTGATATCGTGGACTCTTCCAGGCAAGCTCCCCAGCCCTCCATCGATGCATCTGTATACACAGTCACCTGAGGGTGGGGAGGGGTTAGCATAACCCCCACCAAGAGATTCTCTGTGTCCAACCACCATTGCAGGTGATGAATCAGAGGCGCCAACACTGACACATTCGAGTCCAGCGAACCTGTACTCTGGGTCCATTGTGTCATGAGAAATAACTGGATCGGCCGCCTGCGTAAGGCGGCCTGAGGAATGACTGGTTCCAATGAAACCATCAACCCCAGCATTCTCAAGTAAACCCGTGCCAGGACATGACGACTGTCGCACACTGACTGAATTAATGAGATGAGTTTCTGAACTCTCTCCTGAGTAGGATAAACATATCCTGTCTCTAGATCGAAGAACATCCCCAGGTAAACAAACTTCTGGGATGGAGTCAGCTCTGATTTTGGGAAATTGATCATCCAGCCTAAGTCTGTGAGAGTTTTCAAAACAATCTCCAGACTGGCCGACAAACTTTCCCGGGTGTGCGCTTTCAACAGCCAGTCGTCTATGTACGTGTGGACTGCTATGCTTCTCCTGCGGAGGTATGCGGTGATCGCAAGAACCACACGGGTGAAAACCCGAGGAGCCGTGGAAATTCCGAAGGGTAGCACCCTGAATTCCCACTGTCTGCCCTGGAATGCAAATCTCAGGAAGCGACGGAAACTCCTGTGTATGGGGATGTGGAAATAAGCGTCCTTCAAATCTATCGACGCTGTCCACATTCCCCTCTCTAACCCCGCCAACACCGAGCGCACAGTCTCCATCTTGAAACTGGGCGTCTCTATGAACTTGTTCAATGGCTTGAGGTTGAGAATTGGTCTCCACCCTCCGGTGTTCTTTGTTACTAAGAACAGGGTTGAATAGAAGCCCGGACACCTCTGTGCCGGCTGAATAGCTCCTTTTTGTATGAGGGGAATTTATTTCCTCCTCGATACACAACCTTTGATCTGGATCTCTCGGATTTGGAGTCCAGATCGGCACTAGAGACAGTCGCGATGGCGGGCCTGTCATCCAATCGGGATGATACCCGACTGAAAGCCATCGCAAGACTAAACGGTCCTGAGTCAACCGTTCCCACTCTTGCATGTGGTCGGCTAATCGGCCTCCCATCGGTCCACCTAGGGATAGAGGTGGACATAAGGAGTGCAAGAGCGGCACTGTCTCCTTTGCCAGAAACACCGGCGCGGTTCTCACCGCGGTAACCGTCCCATCCGGAACGATTACCCCGCCCAGATCCTCGCGCGCCACGACCAGCACCGCGCGCACCACGGTGCGCGGGCGGCTGCCTGGCTGACTGCGCCTGAGGAGCCTGCGCCCCCCTCGCTGCTGGCCGAATCGCACGCGGCCGAGGCCGGCGCTGCGATGGTGGTTGGCCTCTGACCTGGCCACTACCACCTCGAGCCTGCAGGGGACGATACGCAGGGGGTGCGGCGCGAACGTTGGCACGACGAAGCACCTCAAACTGTTCGCGCAGCGCCCTCTGGTTATTGACCGGAGTAACCGTCTCCTGGAGGTGTCTACATCCCTCACCTCCAAAGAGACCAGGACCTGTCATAGGCGTACGTAGTAGCCTATTGTAGAGGTCCTGGGACGGGCACAGATTATCCAAGGCAAAAGTGCGCCTTGCCCGGACACTCCTGGTCACCGCCCGCGTCATACAGTCCAGAGCCAGGTTGATACCATCCTGGATGGCTCGCTGGACTGTGACCGGACTTGGCTGGCGCGATGCGGATGCTGTTACTACCCCTTGTAACAGCTGGGAGACGTGGGACAGAGCGGCAATCGAAGCCCTCCCACTCTCCTCCGCATCACGCAACGCGGCATTTGCCGAACGCAACGCGTTCGAGCACAAGACTCCCGTGTCGGAACGGGAGCCTGGCCGCGCATCCTCACCCAAAGCCGCGCGGTCATCCACGCTCGGCTTTGGTACCACAACGTACCGCTGGTAGTCCAGGGGCACGATGCGGCAACGCCTGGCCACCTCGCGCGGGGCCTTAGCGAGACGTCCACTCGACTTAATGGACGTCTCCGCCGCCTCGAACATGTCAACGACATGCTCTGCCAGCGGCAGAGAAGGCATAGCGTTAGCAGTAGGCTTACCAGCTAACCACGGCCTGTGTTCACGCTGGCTAGCCGACTGCTCCACGGGCAGATCTGGTCTAACACTCACCAGCCACTGGCAAGCGTCAGACCAATCCTCCTCCGTGGCTAGTTGCGAGCGCTCTACAAGACGGGGGCCTTCGTCTTCCTCCTGAGCGCAAGCAACAGAGCTTGACGGCGGATACGCTGATATCCCTGGCAAGCCAGGGAAAGCATGCGGGCCTGATAATACCGGCATGCTAATCTCACTGGCTTGACCAGGAGCAGGCGCCGTGGTAGAGCGCGGGGCATATACCGCCCCACCACGGCCCCGGCCAGCACCAGCTACACTCTCGGCAAGCCGAGGTATGCGGTACCGCTGGCCTTCAGCGCCCAGGGCCACAGTCTGAACCGTGGATTCTACCCCTGGGAGAGTAGAACCGTGGAAAAAGGCGCCTGTATTCCCCGCGAGGGGTGCACAAACGTCATATTCCATGGCCACGTCTTCAGACGGCGACCCCAACAGGTAATCATCATCCTCCTGGCCAGAAAAATTAGACTCCGGGTCAGCAAAGAGAGCTAACCCGGACTGGCCAGGGAAGGTGCCATACGAGGTACTGGCAGCCGCGGTGTGCGGATACCCCTGGACTGATGAGCAGCCCGCGGGTTCCAGCGACGACCGTCCACGGTCCCTATTGGGCGCGGCAATAAGCCTGCTGCCAGGGCCGTGGAACACCCCCTCTAATGGGGCCACCTCTGAATCTTCAAACAACGGAAGCGTACTAAGGAACGTTGATTCAGAGGTGGGGATTACCTGCTCCGAAGCAGATGATGAGGTCAATAAAGGATTTGGTCCAGGAAGCATGCCACGAAGCAACTCTGGAACCAAATCCTTGATTGTCCTCCTCATCTCTCCCAACATCTCGGTCCGGAAGGCCTCCATGTCCACCGCGGACGAGGCCTTCCTCTTACCCTTCTTACTTACGACCTCTTTTTTCAGCTTCTTTTTCTCCTCCTCCAACTTGTCCTTCACCTGCAAGCACAAGAATTCGGACATTAGCTCGCCCCCCCAGTGCTTACATATCTCGCAATTAAGCAAGGGACCACAGGGGCTACACTGAAAACATAGATGAGGGCCAAACTTGTCCCTCAAAAATCGTCCACAGGACGCACAACCAGGTCTCTGAAAAAGGCCAAAGGACGAGGAGTATGAGCAAACTAGTTAAGCTTAGAAAACTCACCAACTCAAGAGAAGAAAAAATGATCATAAAGATCATAATTTTTATCAGAAACCAGCTTCGGACAACTTTAATTGTAAATAAAGAGCAAGACTGATTATGATGTCATTAATCCTATGACAGGAAAAAATCGATCCACAACAAACATCCCAGTGCAAGGACGAATTGTATCTCTAACCAGAACATGTGCAGAATGGACATTTCGACTCTACACAAGCATCAGATAAATACTGATAACAATGGCAAATAGTGTTAATTATCTCCCTTTCTCATATCAATAATTAATACCTGACACCTTGTCTAGACAAACCATCCAACCTGATGAACTGGAGCACTCCACCACTGAACGCCTCTTAACTCTCTCCACCTCAAGGGGAAGGAATTGGATCAAGAGGGCAAAGTGAGAAGACCTTAATAATAGGCCTCCAACTCACTGGGCATAGAATTTTTGGTTAGATAACCTAACAGTATTAGTAGGAAATGGAACCATGGTGGAGAGACACAAACCCTCTGCTGATGTCATGTCCTTATTTCTCCTTCACACAGACCTGTGGACATAAACACAAAGAGAGATTAGTCTTATATAGCACCTAGTTGAAAAAAATCAACTAATTAAGGCGCTTATCACGTTTAGCGCGAGTCCCGGAAACACATTACAACGGGACAAAACTCGCTAATTTTACTAGAAGTCACCTGATTTAAAGGTCCAAGGCCCTCCTGTGGCGAAGTCACTCTCTCAGCCATCTTTGTCAGGTAAAAACGTCTATTTAAAAGTCTTAAAAAGCTTTGAAAAGCGTATAGAAAGATCTTATCATGAAAGCATGTGTTGTCTCTCAGCCAATAAATTAGCAAAGAGGTAGTGCTAGTCTGCGCATGCGCGGTGGTGGGGCTGGCATCCGCCAGACTACGCTCTGACTCCCTGCCCAGTAGGGGCACCTAACTGTTTTAATCTGAGTGTTTATTGAGTGAAAGCCAATATTTAGCAATATCAAAAGTATTAGGGAGGTAAGTATACTCTTGATGTGAAAAAAACCTTTCTATATTCAAGGGAGATAATTCTGACATCGCTCATAAAAGAAACAATTTTTTTCTGAAATTATCGAGGCATTTTCAGGTTATCCATTTTCTCAGTGAATTTTAGATCTGTCAGGGAAGACAAGACAATTGATTTTGGAACGATTTCCCTAAAATGAAATCACGGAACTGTGTCTCTCGAGCCAGTCATTCTAGTAGTCTTCTCTTGGTCTACAAATTGAAATGTTCCATGAGAAAGAATGGGTTAAATGGATAAGGAGTTTTTACTATCCCGAATCCTATGCCCTGCCTACCTTTGTAGTCAGTAATGATAAGACAGTCGTCAAAGTCCAGTGCATAGGACAAGGACTGAAGAAAAACATTTGCTGTGCCAATCAACACATCCTCTGTCGGCTCCCAGAATGGATCCTGTTCTTTGGGTAACTTGGAAACATCTTCACCATCAAGGTATTTCTGATACAACTCCTGCGAGATAATAATGATTGATTTTGTTAAATTACAATTATGATAATATGCTCCTTGCTGTTAGCATTTCAATGGCCAAGCCGGCTTTGCACTGCTCGTGAAAATTGTCCATTTGTATAAGAGAAGATAAATTTTGTAATATTTATGACTTGAATGAATGGCTTGATTGATAAACAAGCAAGTTATTTCAGAGGCAAATTTAAAAAATCATTTTGTCTGGAAATTGATCGTCACTAAGCAAAGATTTCAATTTTCTTGGTAAATTTTTGCCACTATTAACCCTTTCAACGCGAAAGTCCAAATACCAAATATTATTTACTATTTAATAAGTACTCTGTTGAATCTTTTAAAACTAATTTGACTGGAAGCTGTTGCTGCTTATGGCAGCAACAGATTCCTGTTAAATTAGTTTTAAAATATTCAACAGCTTCCCTGAGTCATTATTTCGAAATTGAGAATCAGGATTCAAAGGGTACTTATTTACATTCAGTTTTGATTTTGTTTTAAAGATCGAGAGTTACTAGAAATGGTACAAACATACACTGCCTTGCATCATCAGTCAATGACATCATGACATCACTTGTCCTAGGAAACCGATGAGACATGAATGTAATGGAGGGATCTGATCTGTAACTCAAGTATCTCACATTAAAATCAAATATATCACTTGTTAACTGATGTCACAATCAAAATTACGTAGATACGTCATCAAAGTGTATGAATTTTGTCTTCGATGTATTTATAATTTAATAAATATTCTATTGAATATTTTTTTAACTAATTGGTTTGGGAGCTGATGATATAGGCTTTTTTATGTATTTTATGAATTTATAATATTCGGTTGATTATTTAGAAACTAATTTGACTTGAAGCTGTTGCTGTCAAATGCAGCAACAGGCCTCCGTTAAATTAGTTTCAAAATATTCAACCGATTGCCTGAATAATTACCTTGAAATGTACATTCTAGGAATTTAAGGTTTAAAGGGTTAAAAATCGACTGAAATACTGTCTCGTAAATCATGTGCGGAGCTTAGCTGGAAATTGGAGGGATTTAATTAGAAACGGATCCCTCTATTTATCCTATAAATAATATTAACGTGTTAAGAACAGTAGACTATGGCTTGTTGTATTATCATTACAGAAGTTCCCATTTCGACACTCGTCATAATTATATACCCCTGTTTCTTACCTGTATAAGGTAACGTCTGTTCATAAATTGTCCTCGCTCCCACAACCACGTGTTTCCATTGAGCAAATTCTTCATTTTGATCATTACTCTGCAATTAATAATCAGCAATAGGAGTCATGACAATGGAGGATTGCAGTTTCTCAGTCAATCAAATGATGTAATATTATTAACTATGTGATGTGTAGGCTGACGTCATAATCAATTACATCATGAATAATATAGCTAACTTGGTCACCAATGCTTAATTGATGACAGACTAATCGTTGTTGTACAAATTGTCTTTACTATTTAATAAATATGCTGTTGAATATTTTGATACTAAATTGACAGGGTGCTGTTGCTGCCATAGGCAGCAACAGCACCCAGTCAAATTAGTTTAAAAATATTAAACAGCTTACCAGTGTATAGTTTTCTAGAAAATGATAGTGAGTTCAGAGATCAATCGATCTCAACATGAGCGAAGTGTGGGTGAAGCGTATTAGCTAAAGATGGGTGGGGCATAGGCAAAACTATCCATACAAAGATAATCACAGTTACAACATCTGAAAATAACAAGATTGTTAAGAAACCATCATTTTCTACATAATATACAAAAATCAAACAGACACAGCAGACGATTGTAATCTTCCTGCTAGGCTTGTTCGATTACTGATTTGAGTGATCATGATCGATTATTTAAGAATAATCGTAATTACTCGATTAATCAGCTTGGGTACATCTTTTTTTAAATTACCCAGATATAACGACAAAAGCATATCAATGACTAAATTTGTCATGGTGTTTAGAAAAGTCCATTTGCAGGCTAAGAGAAGACTATTTTTGAAAATGTATCATTGATATATATTTTTTAAATATTCTTCGCTTGGCCTGCAAATGGACACACATTCACTGTCCAAAATGTCGATTTTCACGACTGATTGCTTTATAAAGTAATTAAAAGGTAAGATTTGAAATAGTTTATGCAGTAGAAATTATTCATGATTATTTGATTATAAAATTTTTAATCACACAAATTCAGGATTTCAAAAATAATCGGGATTTTCGATTTAATCACATAATCGCGAGTCTATACTACCCACAAGGTTTTTCTTTCTCCATGTCAATACATGTACCATCCACACACTTTAACCTTACATGATGTCCGCATGAAACAGAGGTCAGCATAAATAAATACAAATTTGATAAAAGAATATCTAACAGTATTCGGGGTTTAAAGTATTAAAATTCAATCAAATACGTGTACAATCTGGATGCAATTTAGCCAAAAACATACCGAAGCTAGACATAGATACCTATATTTTGTTAGGGATGCTATCACATAGATCATCTGATTGATGTATAAAATTTGTATTCAACAACATATACATGGTTAAACCGTCTGACTGCAGTTTTTGCAGTTGACAAACTTCGAGGGTTATATCTGTGGACCTGCTAAATATTTTGAAAACAGTTTGACTGAAAGTTGCTGGTGGCTCAAGAGTTTTTGCTCATTGAAATTATTGTCTGTTGATTATAATCACGGATTGATGATATCACTATTACCATACAAAGAGTTTGTGTTTGATCGAGGATAATAAACGTTACCAGAACTTATATCAATTTTCTGATGATTAATGTCCATAATTTCCACTACGTTGACCTTCAACATTTTTACCCAAATGTCAATATGGTTCTTCGACTCAAGACTGACGAAGATCTTATCAGTAGAACGTGTCAGCTACACATATTATCTGGAAATGCAACTTTCACTAAATTGCTAATGGTCGATGACGCGACATCGCACATCCCCACGTTTACCACTTTGAACTTTTGACACACACACACACACACACATACACACACACACACACACACACACACACGCACACGCACACGCACACACACACACACACACACACATCCCTCTGGGGGCGGGGCCAAATGTAAATGTGCTGATCCACTCTTCATTGATATGGTTAAATCACATAGCAAATTTGGTTGAATTCCATCCAGTGGGTTCAGAGGAGTTGCATTACATTAATTTCTTGACCTTTAGACCGCATCCCCCCCACCAACCCCTCAATATGGGGTGGAGCCAAATGTACTCATCCACTCCAGATTGATATGGGTAACTCATTTGATCTCAAAAGAAATAAGAGTTCTTCCGCTCTATAAGTTTCCTAAAAGCATGTGTATGAAAAAAGCAAATGTCATATAACAACCTTCATTTAGATAGCACACATATAATTATTATATTCAGTGATCGAATCAGATGTAATATTTGGTATAACCTCATATAGGGCTTACATGTACACTTATGCATTTTGTCATTGGTATCAGAATGAACTGCGACGACACACACAATGTTTAGTTCTGCGACTCACCAAAGCGTGAGAATAGTTTGCTGGATGATACGGTGATTGAGATTCGAATGCAACACCAAATGCCGACAAATACAATTAAGTCTTTCTTTTTTATAGAGGTTTTTCTTTTTATTATTTATTAGTCCCATGTATGTGACATATATACAGAGTTTCAACATTTACAGTATACATGTACATACACAGCTGTGATTAAATATTTACACAATTAGCATGATATTATAATTCATTTTTAACATGCCCTGCCCATCTCTAGCCAAGCTCCACCTACTCTTAAATGCCTGTGTTGGAATCGATCAATCCCTGCACTCTCTTGAATCTAAATTTCCAGCAAACTATACGGATAAGTTGAAGGATTCTATCGCGTCATTCATGACGTAATTGATTATTACATCAGCCCATTGACTAATTCCTGACATTCCAATATCTCAATTTCGGACTAAATACCAGGTTAAATGTGGTTCTGTTCTATTCAGTTTCAAATTATATTCATCAGAATATAGTACAGCTTATAAATAAGTTACAATGTTTCCAAAACAAAAACAGACACATGTTGGTACAATGTCGAACGTGATGTAAAATGTTTTGTTCAAAATTTTGAACCGAATTGGTCTGGAGGACATTGTTGCCATGGGCTAATTAACTGTGATGACACTGCAAGTGATAAGCCACAGTTTTTACAGATGATGGTGAATTATTATCAACATTAACAATTTCAACCCTACAGACCCGAAAAAAGAAAATTGGTACGATATAGGAAATATACTGTTTGAAAATTAATTTGACTGGAGGCCATCAATATTGTTAGCCTAGTTTGGTATCCAGTCTAAGTGATTTCAAAATATTCACTAGATGGCTGCCTTGGAATAAAAATATTGGGATTTCAAATATGAAATAGGCTTAATCCTTAATCCGCAAATTTGGTCACGAAAATTTAAATTTTATGACAGAAAATATCAATTTGCAGAGCAAGAGATGATTTTTGAAAATTTATCACTAGAATGACTCGCTCAGTTATCGAGCCAAGTCATTCCAGTGGTAAATTTTCAAAAATAGTCTTTTCATGGACGGTAAATGGAGATTTCTTAAAAGCACTTCAGTGTTAAACAGTTAATTAAATTAGCATATCTTTGTGAATTATATATATGCACAAACTTTTATGTTACAACAAGTTGATCAATATAGACAAAAAAAAACCTGTCTTTGTAATATACCTGGCAGTCGACATCAATTCATGAATACTGTACACATGAACGAAATGTTGCATGAAAACAAGCAATGTAAACATGAATCTAAATTGTTAACACATTAGATGCTAGACATTATCCACACATGTTTTTAAGGAAATGTCAAGGATATTCTGATTGCAGATTCTGTCATTTAATGAATGTCCATTTGCAGAACAAGATTATTTTTGAAAACCCACAACTGGAATGACTGACATGGTTATCGAGTCAGCCCAATAGTACAATTTCAAAAATATTATTTCTCTTAGCCCGTAGCAAAAGTATCTCATGGTCACCCGCAGAATCCATCTCACGTACTTGATCGCCAATGGATGAATCCAATCTTAGCTATGGCCCGCCCATTTGTAGCTAAGCTCAAACCATGCTTTGCACATGTAAATTGGTATCGATCACTGCACTCCCTGAATCTCAATTTCCAGAAAACTAAACATGTAAGCTGTTGAATATTTTGAAACTAATTAGACTGGGTGCTGTTTCAAAATATTCAACTGAATGTTTATTAAATAGGAGACATACAATTCGTACAACTTGACAGACTATTTAGTGCTTAAGATGGACTAAATCTCATCATTCACGGCGCAATCGATTATGACGTCATATGAGTGACTGAAAAACTGGATGTATCAATTGATTAAATAAAATACTCCTCGGAATGGCCAGAGGACCCTTTTCCTGCTTCTAATACGTATGATGCGGATCTCTAATTGGAGCAAAATCTGAATACCAGTGCTACGTCTTGCACTTGCTTTTTATACTGTCCATCTCCTGGTTCAAGATGCTCAACTCATGTAACTGTCTTGTGATTTCTAGCTCATGTTGGTTGTAACCATTAATATTGCTGGTGTAATCCATATAGCCGCTAATGTGGCGATTGTTGGTTGGTCAAATCGGTAATCGCATATTTTGTAAGCATAGATTTAGGATTGTTTGTTTTATATAATACTGGAATCTATACTTGGACGATTGGATTGGAAAACGTGGCGATGATTTTGATGATTGAGTGTATTGGCCATCAATCTTTGATGGTGTAACCATAAAACTTAGTTGTGTTTTACGTACTAAATATTATTAAATTTTTTACAACCAACATTTTTTTTAATTTTTGCAGTTTTTGGCCATTGTAGAAGTTTCCAAGTCTCGCATGATATCACTTAACTCTCGAATTTCTTCAAGAAAATATCAATTTTCTCATAGAAAATGTTCATTTACAGAGCAAGAGAAGACTATCGAGCCAGTCTTTCTAGTGGTAAACTTTCAAAAATAGTCTTCTCTTGGCCTGCAAATGGGCATTTCTCAATACCACTACAGAAGACATTGTTGGCTGATATTAGTGTTAAAGCGTTACCCCTTTAATGATGATGCCGCCCAAAGTCGGCCTCTGTCAGGGTCTTGTGGAATGGCCATTTACAAGTTAAGAAAATTAGATTTTTGAAAATTTACCACTGGAATGACTGGCTCGATAACCGAGCCAGTCATTGCAGTGGTATATTTTCAAAAATAGTATTCTCTTAATTTTTAAAATTGACATTCAATAGGCAGATATTTAAATTTTCTTGATCAAATCCGACCATTACAGCGTCAAGGACAGAGGCTTCTTGCAGTGTTCAGAATCTCTAAATTATTATTCAAGTGAATTCATGTTTTGAGCGACTTACTTTGTTGTTTTCTGTCGTCCATACTGTCCCTCCTGGGCGGCGGCTGAAATGAGCACCACCTCAAAAGCTCTATGTTTATTCAACTCCTCGGAAACAGCATTAACTTCAGATACCATGGGTAAAATCTCCAACACCTGTTCCTGCGCGATCTGCTGGTCTGGGGTCAACAGTAATGTTAGATGTTAGAAGTCATAATCCATCTCAAGCTTAATAATGTCTTAACAATTTCTAACTAAGTTCCCCCCAATTCACCTTTCCAGAGTACCCACCCACCCATCATATGACGTCATAATGAACTGTGTGACGTGTACAATGACATCATAATGAATGACATTATGAATGACGTCGATAAGTACGTCACGAACGCATATTTTGAAGATGGTCTATGCGTTGCTGTACAAATTGTTTGCTTTTACTATTTAATAAATATTCTGTTGAATATTTTGAAACTAATTTGACTGGGCACTGTTGCTGCCAACAGCACCCAGTCAAATTAGTTACAAAATATTCACCAGCTTCCCTGTATAGTTTTCAGAAAATTGATAGCTAGCTAGGGAATTAGGGGATCGATCAATCCCAACATGGCGAGGTGTGGGTGGAGTTTAGCTAGTGATGGGCGGGGCATAGCTAAAAATGGAAAGGTCCATTTGATCACATGCTGAAGCTAAGTTGAAATTTTGAAAACAGAATTCCAAGAATATGAATTTGAAGATAAAGATACAGGTAAGTTGTTAAATATTTTGAAATTAATCTGACTGGGTGGTGTTGCTGCCATAGCCCAGTCAAATTAGTTTCAATATATTCAACAGAATGTTTATTAAATCATAAATTCATTAGAGATATCCAATTCATACACTTCAGTGACAGACTTTTTGGTTTTCATGACAGAAAAGTTCTAAGTAATTTTAATTGTGACATCAGCTAACTAGTGATATAAATTAGTATGATATCAGATAAATGAGTGACAGACCAGATCCGTCCAATGAGATTAAATTCTTAGCAATTCCACCAATGAAAGGCCAGTATCTTAATTTCAAAATCAACATTACAGTTGCTGAATATTTTTAAGTTAACTTGAGAAAAAGCAGATTGATCTGGCTTTAATACATTATTGATGGTCAAGATTGTTCAAGAGAATGAAAATAAGCCTTTGTATGCCAGTAGTATATTTTGAAAATTTACCTCTGGAATGACTTGCTCGATTATTGAGCCAGCCATTGCAGTGGAATATTTAAAAGAATAGTCTTCTCTTAGCATACAAATGGATATTTCTCAAAACCATGGTAGAGGCTGCTATTATCTATGTTTAATCATGGAATCTTTTCGAAAATTAGATTTCTGTAGGTTATTTTTGGTGAGTCACAGTTATCCTGCTTGGTATAGCTGATTAAACAATCAATCTCATCATGGTTTCAGAGGACGTGGATGTACATTCTCCTTAGTTTGGACAAGGGAGCGAGAACAAAATAGCTATCTGAAATATAAATATATTTCAAACGTCTGACTGCTGAGTTTTTGAAGACGACATATTCTAAGAGTTATATCTCTGGACCTGCTTAATATTTTGAAAACAATTTGATTGAAAATTGTTGGTGGCTTAGCCACCAACAACTTTCAGTCAAATTGTTTTCAAAATATTAAGCAAGTCAAGAGTTCTTGCTTGTTGAAATTATTGTCTGATAGATTGCAGCAGCGAGACAGTTAAATTACCTTTGGTTAGGTTGGCCCCACTACCGGTTGTAAAGCCCTTTGCTGAGGCAATCTCTTTCTGGGCAAACTCCCAGCTAATATCTGCCGGTAAATCATCCTGTTTTTCTGGCTTTAGTGGGTTCATAAATACATACAAATGGTTGGAACCTGAATAATAATAATAATAATAATAATAGTAATAATAATAATAATAATGCAGAGTCGATAGCACATCGCAAATTCCCACGCTTTCGTCAACTTTGACGTTCAGCCCCTCACACCACCCTACATGCCATACCACACCTCTATCCTTATGATGGAGCCTAATGTAAACATGGTCTCACAATCCGCAATCATATAGGTACACTAACATACCAAATTTGGTGGAATTCCATAACTTTGACTGTCCACCACCATGCACCAATTGCAGGGGCTGAGACTAATGTAATTTATACTGTCTTGCAGTCCACAATTATATGGTTAACTCACCGTAAATTTGATTGAATTCCGCAAAATGGTTTTGGTGGAGATAGCAAGATGGACAGATGGAGAGACAGACAGGTGGATGATTGCAATATTTCCTCACTTTTTTAAATTGTGTGGGAATAATACTGTTGTTGTTTATATGATGATGATGATGCTGCTGATGATGATAAACTCATCTTCAGTTCTGCAAGATATTATTTTATTTAGACTAGGTCATTTAACAGGGTCACTAGACAAATTGCCTAATCAGGTTCTCATTAACAGATCTCCTTAAGCTGCCCACATCTAGACTGAAGCATTGAACAGTTGGCAACCACACAGAAAAACCGATGAATATTTTGAAATTAATTTGACTGGAAGCAGTTGCTGTCTTGGGCAGTAATGACTTCCAGTAAAATTAATTCCAAAATATTCAAAAGAATAAGTTTTATATCGTAAAGAAATTACTTTTTCAGGGATTTATCAGTGAAAGAGTTAATAGATCTGCCAAATTGGGAGATATCTAAATGCTCACAACCAGATTGGACAATCAAATTGTGTGCTAAATTCAGATTCACATAAAAAAGTCACAAAATTACCATTTTCAGTCAAAGTCCAATAAATATTTAATGTACAGGTTCCCAGCATTTTTAATTTGTTGGTAGTATGTTTCTTCAGTGAGTAATTCTCCTTGATCAGGCTTGAATTGAGCTTATAGCTGTTAATCATGTCCCAAATTTCACCTCGATCCATCTAAGATGGACGGTTAATCATGAAGAGTGGTCAGGACTAGAAGAAAAGTTGTACGGGAGCCTTAGAGACCAGCAGAAAACAGCCCTGTTTGTCTCAAAAGCTGAACTCCAAGTGTAAGAGAGCGAACAAAGAAGAAGTCACGAAAATTTACATTATCGAACCAGGCATTCGTCATTAATCTTTAAAACGTCTTCTCTTGGCCTGCAAATGGACATTCCTCAATACCAATGCAGAGGTCGGTTTTGGTTGGCCTGATGATTAAATAATGGTCGAGCAATATCTATCATCTATGACTATGTACTCACCAAACAGAATTCTGTCTTTATGCACAAGCGCCTTAGTGGAACTTAGTGGTAAGCCATTAACCTTTGTCTTTGTCCCACTAGTGCCTAATGGTTCAATTTCATATACGCCCTTATTATTACTGATAATCGAATGCTGTTGTTGTATACTGCAATGATACAAATACAATATATGTTAGCATTATACATGATAATGGAGGATTCCAGTTTATCCATTAATCATATGATGTCATAATCAACTACATGATGTGTAGGATGATCTCATAATCAATTATATCATGAATGATGGAGCTTAAGTTTGTCACAAACGCTTGATGATGGACTAGTTTCAAATTATTCAACAGCTTAGCTGTATCATTTTCTGGAAATTGATAGTCAGGTACTTGAGGGATCGATCGATTGATTCCAACTCGAGCGAGGTGTGGGTGGAGCTTAACTAGAAATGGGTGGGGCATAGCTAAAACGGGATTCCTCCATTAGAGTTTATGACTAAATTTACTTGTATGCATAATATGGTAAAAATATGCATTTTGAAAATGGTCACGCTAAAGACTGTTGTTGATCCCTGCACAGATAAGAAGCATACCACTCTATGAATTTGCCAACCAAGTTTGCTGGAAATCCATCTAGCATATTTAGGGGGATGTTCATGGAATTTTTGTGGAAACCTCTAACACAAGGTATATAAAACAATATTCAGTCAAATAAAATGGCAGCAACAGCTCCCAGACAAATTAGTTACAAAATATTCTAGACTGTTTATTAAATTGTAACTCCATCAAAAACATACAATTCGGACACTTGACAGACTTTTAAATTTTCATGACAGTAATAATTAATACGTCATTATGATTGCAACGTCAGCTACCTAGTGATGTAATTGATTATGACATCATATATATATCTGATCCTTACAGTATGACATGTGATAAGTCGTAATGGCACACTAGAGTTATGCCATATACATGTATGGTGTCTATTAGAATCTTGATAGCAAGGCAGGCATGCTGGCAGACAGATGGATGGATGGATGGACAGACAGAGACATATACTAATTGCAAGCTGTCCTGATTTCCTGAACCAATTCACCTTTCCAGAGTATCCATCCATCATTTGACCTCGTCACAATCATTACGTTACAATCTTTCCACATAGACCGTCATCAAATCTCAAATATTCTGACACATTATATGAATTGTATGTCTTTGCAATTCCTTGCTGTTTAATAAACATGCTGCTGAATATTTTGAAACTAATTTGACTGGGCGCTGTTGCTGCCATAGGCAGCAACAGCACCCAGTCAAATTAGTTTCAAAATATTCAACAGCTTACCTAGTATAGAATTCTGAAAATCAATAGTCAGGGAGTGCAGAGATCGATCAAACATGAGCGAGGTTTGGGTGGAGCTTAGCTAGAGATGGGTGGGGCATAGCTAAAAATGGAACGGTCCATTGATGCATTTTCATTATTTTATAATAAATTTATTCTGTAATAAAACTGAAGGGATTTGTATAATTCTTCCTGAAGATTTGACAACAAAATTACAGGATTTCCAATATATCATATGTGGTCAGCAAATAATAATATTTTCTATAAGAAATTTGTCAGTATTGTGATATTTATCATAAAAACAAGAAACCAAGCAAATAGTAGTCACTCAATAAAATGTGAAGCAGCACACCGACCGCATAATTACCTAACGCCGCTCAAACAAATGTCTGGTACAGGACTGGCGTCTTTCCGGCCGATTGTCGTTTTCGCCGATGACATAAAATGACAGATGACTCCTGATAGCATGGGATCCTCGTTTAAGTTGATTAAATGTGCCTCCTTGTTTTTTCGGGCACGGTTTGTGGCTGCGGAATCATCCTCTTCAGAGCGTGCTGCAGCAAGCTAATGCAAATATAAAACATATGAGAAATTTTCAAGTTTTTTAAGTTTATATAGGATTCAAAAATGTTCATAGAAAATGTCCATTCACAAGGTATCGATGCAGCCATTCTCACGGTACCTTAACCCGTTAGTGGTCAAGTCGGCCAAAACCGGCCTCTGCAGTGAGGGGCGGAGCTTAGCTAGAAATTGGTGGGGTTATAATTAGAATTGAATCCCTCTATTTATTTATCTAATCTATTTATTTAACCCTTTAACGGTAAAGTCGGCTGAAACTATCCTTTGCAGTGGTCTTGATGAATGTCCATTTGAAGGCCAAGAGGCTATTTTTGAAAATTGCTCACTGAAATAACTGGCTCGATAACTGAGCCAGTCATTCCAGTGATAAATTTCCAAAAATAGCCTTCTATTGGCCTGCAAATGGACATTCAATAAACAAATATTTTGATTTTCTTGATTAAAATTGACCATTAAAGGGTTAAAAATTAGCATTTTTGTGACAAAATAATTAGTCTTCTTTCTGGTATTCACCCAAGTAATGGAGGTATCCAGTTTTAGCCATGCCCCATCTATCTCTAGCTAAGCTCCACCCACACTTTGCCCGTGTTGGGATCGATCGATCCCCGCATCTCAAATTTGCAGAAAAACAGGTAAGCTGTTGAATATTTTGGCAGCAACAGCGTCCAGTCAAATTAGTTTCAAAATATTCAAAAGCATGTTTAGAAAAATAGTAGACATACAATTTGTACAATCTGATGGACTATTAAACTTTTAAGATGAACTAAAATCAAGTGATTCATAACGCAATAGATTATGACATCAGCTTACGTGTCACGTAGATGATTATGATGTTATATGATTGATGAATAAACTAGATTCCTTAATTTTCATAAATAATACCTTTTCTTCCCAGGAGCCTTCAGAGCTTGCCATTGCCTGCTGATTGGCCATCAACTGTGCTCGAATCTCCTCCTCCATTTCCTTCTTCATCTTCGCTATTTCTGTATTAAAATCATTCCACAAACATGTTCAGTCAATGAATTTAATCATGTTAGTGGAGAAGTATATGAAGTGTAACTAAGATTAACACAGAGAGAAAGATGAGAGATTAATAGTCAGATGGATATAGGGAGTGAGTGAGTGAGTGAGTGAGTGAGTGAGTGAGTGAGTGAGTGAGTGAGTGAGTGAGTGAGTGAGTGAGAGGGAGGGAGGGAGATTGGAAGGAGGGAGGGAGAAGAGTGTGAGAGATTAATAGACAGATGGATATAGGGAGGGAGGGGGGAGGGATGGGAGTGATGTGAGTGAGTGAGTGAGTGAGTGAGTGAGTGGGAGGGAGATTGGAAGGAGGGAGGGAGAAGAGAGCGCAAAAGAGGGAGACTCAGAGAGAGAGAGAGAGAGAGAGAGGATGGAGGGAGAGGGGGGTAAGAGAGGGAGCGAGGGAGCAAGCGAGGGAGGGAGGGAGAAAGAGAAATAGTGATAGGAAATGGATGGAGGAATACAATGTAGAGATAAAGAGTAAAGCTGAGAAACAATATATACATTTAGATATTTGCTTGTACTCTACAACTTTCCAATAAGAAATAGTATTATCATGTTACAAGAATGCTTCTTGAACTACAGTACAGCTCACGATTAACTTAATGTTTTCAAAACAAAGGAAGATGTACTCTTCAATATTTTGGAGTTAATTCGTTTGAAAGCCATTTCTGCCCAAGTTTTGAATCGATCCCCCATGCTGTTTCAGAGATTTTAAAACACATTTCTAAAAGTCAACTAAAATCCCAGATGTCCACTGGCCAAATTGGCAGATCGGCTTCGTTTGAACAAACTTGAATCTCTATGCCATAGGGATGCGTCCTGTCAAATATAATTGAAAACATCCCTGTGGTGCTTGAGAAGTCGCTTAAAGAAAAAGTTGACAGATGGGCGGACGGATGACAGACAGTCACCCCAGAATAAGCTCACTTGGCCTTTCAGGCCTGGTGAGCTAAAAATTTAATGTGGAATAAGCATTTAAATGATAGTTTGCAAAAAACAATTTGCTGAACTCTATACCCCACCTTCATCATGCAATGGATGAATGTGGCATGAAGATTGTCTAGCAGTTCAGTGTCAATGGTAGAATTTAAGAATTTTTTCTAATAACCCAGATGCGATAATGCATCATTGATTTTACTATCCTGCAGCAAATTTCACTAACCCAATGCTTGTAAGCTCTAAGCTGATCACTTCCTTAATCCATTCACCGATGGATCCCTATAAAACTCATTTCCAAGGCAACCATACAGAGCTGCTGAATATTTAGAAATTAATTTGTCTGGAAAGCCATTGCTACCATTAAGGCAGCAACGGCTTTCCAGACAAATAAATTTCTAAATCTTCAACAAAGCATTAAAGGTACATGTAGCAGAGAATCTGTTCTTTTGTCAATTTTGGAAGGTACTGAACATAATGACATTATAAGTCCTTTTTCCTTGTATTTCCTCGTTTGAGAGCATTGCTAACCCAGACGGGTTAGTGCAGGTGTAGTTTTACTAACCATATGAAATTCTACTGTCCTCGGGTTAACGGGTTAGTGTTAAAACCGAGCCCTTCAGCATATTGTGTTTATGTATGCATGTATGCAGTGCTGTAATTTAGTGAGTGCCCTGTTGCCAATTTTTTGTGCTTAGGAAAAATATTAGTCCTTTGAATATTTATAAATCCATAGTTTGTTGATTTTTATCTCATAGCACTGTGTAATACAAATGCAATTTCAGAATCATGGGCACTTTGAATGTTGATAAACATTAGCTTCTTGCAATGATTATTTAATAACAAGAGGACCAAGGGGTCTGTATCGCTCACCTACAATTATTGGCCACTGGCACAAATGAACAAAACAAGATGGCCCAGTGGTTAATAAGTTGTCTTTTAATGATTTTCAGAAAAATTTGCAGAAAATACCAGATGTCAACCAAAAAAGCTAAATTCTGATTGATTCATGGTGGACATGTTGTTTTGACATCTCTCCATGGAACACACTCTAATGGCCTTTAGTCCCTAATCATATCTCCCAAATTTTGTCCGGACCCATCCAGTGGTTCTCAGCAGAAGTCGTTTTCATGAAAACTATGTCATACAAGATGGCCACCAAACCATTTGGCCTATCCAGTTCCCTTGAACAAACTATGTCATACAAGATCCAAGCCACCAAACCATTTGGCCTATCCAGTTCCCTTGAACAAACTTGGTTCAGCTGTTGGTCCAGATGATGTTTCATGAGTTTTGAATCGATCCCCATGCGGTTTCCTAGATTTTTATAGACCGACATTTCTAAGAATCGGCCAAAATCATAGATGGCTGCCAGCCATAAATTTAAATGGTACATGTAATAGTTTTCTCTCGGCCTGGCTTGGAACATTGACCATTAAAGGGTTAATTCATATGAATAGCATTTTCAACGCTGTATGTTGACATAAGAAGGGTTAGGAAAACTTTGTTGCATCTCTGAATGATAACTCAAGATTTACTGAAGGGACCTGTTGCTGTTAGTGGTCTGAAGAAGCCTATTACAAGAGCCAAACTGAGTGAATGTTATATGTCTGATTCGAGTGCAATAGATACCAGTGCTGTAACTTATAATTTTTAGGTGAATGCCATCAGGGTATGCTAAAAATTAACAGAGTGCCCTCATTGAAGCTAGGCATGTCATAACAGAGTGCCCTCATTGAAGCTAGGCATGTCATAACAGAGTGCCCTCATTGAAGCTAGGCATGTCATAACAGAGTGCCCTCATTGAAGCTAGGCATGTCATATAATAAATCACTGCACATATTTGCATTATTAGCTCACCAGGCCAGAATGGCCAACTGAGCTTATGCCGTGGCGACCGTCCGTCATCCGTCCATCCTCCATCAACTTTTTCTTTAAACGACTTCTCAAGAACTACTGGGCCGATTTCAATTATATTTGGCAGCAAGCATCCTTAGGGCATAGGGATCCAAATTTGTTCAAACGGAGCCGATCAGTCAATTTGGCTGGTGGCCAGCTTGGATTTTAGCCTGTTTTAGGAAACCTCTTTAAAAATCTGCGAAACTGCTTAGGGGATCGATTCAAAACTCATGAAATATCATTTAGGGCAAGAGCTGAACCAAGGTTGTTCAAGAAAACCTGATTGGCCAAATAGTTTGGCGGCTATCTTAGATTACCTAGATTTCCCAAAAACAACTCCAGAATCGCTGAAGGGATCGGGCCGAAATTTGGCAGATATTATTAGGGTCTGAGGGCCATTAAAGCTTGTTCAAGAAAAGTTGATACGTAAAAAAACCAGGGCCGCCCTGGACCAATGAAAGTGTAACATGTTTAGTGGCCATTTTGGATTTTTTTATTTGATGGATTTTGAAGCCGAAATTAGTTTTATGTGTTTTTGGGTATGCTGATTTCAAATTTTCCACTTTCGAAACTGTCCGATCAACGATTTGGTGGCCATCTTGGGTTGTTTTCCCGCCCAATACTTCCATACTAAAGCAATGGGAAATTCTTAATGTGTCCTTCTGGAGAACTGCTTGGCCGACTTCAAGTATATTTGGCAGGAATCATCCTTAGGGCATATGGATCCAAGTTTGTTTAAAGCAAGTCAATCCAGGGGTTACAGGACGTTTCATTTTCTGTTGTCCTGCAAATGGACATTCCTCAAGACCAGCGCTTGACCGTTAATGGACTACTGATAAAAAAAACTTAAATCTTCGCTTAGTCAGTGTTCACTAGCAGGCCAAGAGATTATTTTAGAAAATTTACCATTGGAATGACTGGCTCGGTTACCGAGCCAGTCATTTCAGTGGTATATTTTCAAAAATATTTTTCTCTTTTCCTGCAAATGAGCATTCCTCAACACAACGGCAGATGCCCTTTTGGCCGGACTGACCTTCAAAGGGCTAAGTTGACACAGGAATGGTTAATCTGGTCAATGTGTCCATGGCCTTTGGAAATAAAAATTAAAGTTTGAGCAATCCCCTTATGTTGGTCATTGTGAACTTGACCTTTGAGATAGCAAAATCAATAGAAATCTTTGGAAAACCAAGTTTTTTTATTGAAAGCTCTAACAGCGAAATACAAATGTGGACACCTCAACACGAAGGGAGATGATGATCCAATTTCCATTAGTGCCATAGTCTGTTAATGTGACGGACTACCGTAAATCTCCAACTAGTTATAGTGATCCGCTTAGTGCTTGAAATTATCCTCTATGACCCATACCACACCCCCAACCCCACCCCTACCCACCCACCCCGCAGTAGATTCTTTTAACCATAGCGATTTGCATCTAGCCTTTACTTAGCAAATTTGCATGTTACATAAACCCTTGAAATTCTCTCCAATGTCTCAATTTCTAAACAATAATACAGGAAAGCTGCTCGGAATTTTGAAACTAATTTGACTGGAGATAGGCAGCAACAGCTTCCCGTAAAATGGTGTTCAGAATATTCAACAACTTACCTGAATAGTTCCTTTGAAAGTTAATTCAAGGTACTCCGGTTTCAAAGTTCCAAATCCATTCCAACTCAGGTAGAAAGTGGGCGGAGCTTAGCTAAAATGGGCGGGGCATCGCTAGAAATGAATCCCTCCATTACTGTCAGAGAACTAATGTTTCCATGTTATGAATACAGGGGTAGATTTTAAGGATTTTTTCTACTAACCCAGACAGAATAGTGCATCATTGATTTTACTATCCCACAGCAAATTTCACTAACCCAATGATTGTAAGCTCAAAGCTGATCACTTCTTTAATCCATTCAATGATGGATCCCTATAAAACTCATTTCCACGGCAACCATACAGAGAAGCTGTTGAATATTTTGAAATTAATTTGTCCGGAAAGCCGTTGCTGCCTAAGGCAGAAATGACTTTCCAGACAAATTAATTTCAAAATATTCAATAAAGCATTGAAGCTAGCAGAAAATCATATCTTTTGTCAATTTTTGGTGGGTACTGAACATAATGACATTATAAGTGTTTTTTCATATTTCCTCTTTTGAGAGCATTACTAACCCAGACGGGTTAGTGCAGGTGTAGTTTTACTAACCCGTAAGAAATTCTACTATCCTCGGGTTAACAGGTTAGTGTTAAAATTGAGCCCTGTGAATATAATTAAGCTAGGTAGAAACTTACGGGTAAAAGATAAATGTGTTTATTGGAGCAATTTCTTACCATCAGCAGAGAGGCCTTGTGTGTTCTGTACAATTCCACCAGATTCCATAGACTTTTTCAACCGCTCATTCTCTTCCTAGATGCAAAGATTTAAAATTAAAATATTGAAAATTAACCGATGGAGCGTTGAGTTCCCTACTTGCAATATTCAGATCAGTGCTGTATGTTAGCCGTGGCTCAATCATAAATGAGGTTGCAATAAGTTGATGTTTAGGACAAGAACACTTTTCAGAAACAAGAGGCCCAAGGGCCTGTGACACTCTCCTGAACCATTAGCCTTTGAAACATTTTGCATTTAAATATACGTTTCTTTACATGGAACAAGATGACCACCGGAAAAACTGACCAATCAAAATTCTGAATTGAAGTTCTAGAGTCTACCACGGTAGGATCACCAAAGTCAAATTTGGTTAATATCCGCCCAGTTGTAAAAAATTTCCAGTAAATATTTCATAAAATCTAAGATTTTCAACCCAAAAATTGATCAATCAAAATTCTAAATAAAAGTTCTGGATTCTACCATGATAGGGTCACTCTAGCCAAATTTGGTTGAAATATGTCAAGCAACTAAAGCGAAGTAGCGTTTTGACAATTTCTGGTAAATTTTTCATAAAATCTCAGATTTTCACCCAAAAATTGATCAATCAAAATTCTGAATAGAAGTTCTAGAGTCTATCACCATGGAATCCATCTAGTCAAATCTAGTTCAAGAAATATGTCAAGCAGCTAACGCAGAGTAGCATTTTGACCATTTCCGGTAAGTTTTTCATAAAATCTAAGATTTTCACCTAATAAAATTCTGAATAAAAGTTCTAAAACCTACCATCATAGAATCCATCTAGCCACATTTGGTTGAAATATGTCAAGCAGAGCTATGGAGGACCATTATTGTGATATTTTTTTGATTAGTTTTTTACCATTTCTGGAAAATCTTTCATAAATTCCAGGATTTTCACCCCAACAAATCAAAATCAATAAAAATTCTGAATAGAATTTCTGTACCGACCATAATAGGGTTACTCTTGCCGAAATTTGGTTGAAATATGTCAAGCAACTAAGGAGAAGTAGCATTTTGAAAATTCCCCCTAAATTTTCCATAAAGTATAAGATTTTTAACCCCAAAAATTGACCAATCAAAATTCTGAAAAAAATAGCCTGGAGGGTACCATCTTAGGATCCTTCCAGCCAAATTTTGTTGAAACGGTCAAACCGTTAAGGAGAAGAAGCAGGCAGATGGGCAACGGATAGAATATTTAAGATACAGTACAGTACATCTCAGAAATAACTTAAGTTGTGAAACATGAGAAAACAAAAATGAATGGAAAACAGTATTTCATACAAACTATTTATTTGCTACATGCAATACATTCTGAAAAGTAACAAAGAGGATCTAAATTTCTCTTTCAAAAAACTGTTTGAGCTTTTACTACTAATGCTGGGACGCCATTTCTATGGATTGTCTGGGCTGATATTGAAACCTTAAAATAAACGAAATCAAGGATTTCTTTTTTCACGAGAGAGTTGATACTTACCTCCCTAGATACTTTTGAATATTGCTAAATATTGGCTTTCACTCAATAAACACTCAGATTAAAACAGTTAGGTGCCCCTACTGGGCAGGGAGTCAGAGCGTAGTCTGGCGGATGCCAGCCCCACCACCGCGCATGCGCAGACTAGCACTTCCTCTGACTAATTTATTGGCTGATACACATGCAACTATAAAGAGCCTGAAGACCGAGCCTCTGTGGGGTGGAGAGGCCGGGTCCGTATCTAGGGAGGTAAGTATCAACTCTCTCGTGAAAAAAGAAATCCTTGATTTCGTTTATTTCACATCAAGAGTATACTTACCTCCCTAATACTTTTGATATTGCCAGAATTCGACAGTGAATTCGGCGGGAGGGAGGCGAGGTCAAAAGACCAGCTCATCCCTATACGCTTTTCTGCATTTAAGGCACTTAAACTTCTGAAACTGTATGAAAAAACAGTCAGGATTTGACTAACCATCGGATAACACCCCCGATGTATGAGAGATGACCGAATGTCATATGCGCTCCCCCCCCTCCTTCCTGGGAGGAAGAGTCGAATGACCTCAATGTCCTATACGCTCTCTACGTACAAGTGCCATGTACTACAGGACAGAGACGAAAAAACTCCATTTTCGTATACTCTCAACAATGAACCACATAAATACACAAAACCATCATCATATTAATAACGGGTAACGTGACAAGACAATCAACAATGGACAACACATACACAAGACTGACCTTGTTGAAATGGCTGCTGACATCCTCTTCCCATTGGTGAAGCACGATGCAGTCCCAAATTAGTGGTTGTTTCCATAAATTAATTGTGAAATATATAAGCAATGAGGAAACCCCATCAAAAATATATGCCAAGTTATTTTTTCAAAATCGACAAGGCGAGAGGATTAGAGGTGTCACGGAGATAATGGTCTGTAAAACTTGACTCACAGTGCCACTGAGCCACCGACATAATATCATCCACCGGGACCCCATTAAATAGGGCAGTGGATGTCACTACGCCGCGGACACTGAGCCTTGGCCACGTCAACCTGCTTCCCGGTGGCGGATTTATGGCAAAACTGAATGCATTCTACAATCCACCTGGAAATGGTGTCCTTAGAAGCCCTGCCCTGGGGTTCAATATAAGACAACCATAACGCCGACTGGTCGGTGCGCCACTCCGCCGTACGTTGCTTGTACCGGCAAAGCGCCCGGACGGGACACCATGCTTTAGAATTAGGATCATATCTAGTTAAAGCAGGCAAAACAATAGGTTGACCTGGATATTTCAACGACTGATTTTTAGCCAAGAAATTAATCCTAGGTAGCAGCTTAAGGCCTTCCCCTGAAACCACAAAACGGTCATCCTCGGCTGATAAGGCATGAATTTCACTCCTACGCCTAGCCGAGGCCGCAGCAATTAAAAACACAGTCTTCAGTGTTAATAGTTTCATAGAAATGGAACTAAGTGGTTCAAACGGCTTATCACCTAGTACTTGAAGCACTAGCGATAAACTCCAAGACGGAATCACAGGTGGATTCCTTGGTCTTAGATTGCCCATGCCTTTAATTAATACATTTAATGTATTTACTTCATCACTTCCCCTCTTAGCCAAGCAAGGAATAACAGATATTAATGCTGACTTATAACCAGCAATAGAGTTAGGCTTGAGGCTATAGGCATCATAGAGGTGACAGAGGAAATCAGCTACTACCTGAATAGATGAATCCATTGGATCAATACATCTTTTTGAGCACCATTCTGCAAATCTGTTGATTTTATAATTATATGCTCTGGAGGTTGACCCCCTCCTGGCTTTGGCCATAAACATGGCTGCTTGCTCAGAAAAGCCCTCCTTAATTCTAGATTCCTTGACAACATCCACGCAGTCAATCTGAACATTGACGGATTGTTGTGAAGGGCCTTGCCCTGGAAGATAATATCGTCCATCAGAGGCAGAGGAACCGGATTGCAGACCAGAAGGTCCAGCAGATCCGTATACCATGATCGGCTTGGCCAATCCGGGGCGATCAGAAGCACTTGGCATTCCTCTTGTCTGATTTTCTGAAGAATTTTTGGAATCAGGATTGCTGGAGGGAATGCGTATGCATACATTCTCCCCCAGCTGATAGCTAACGCATCTGTTGCGAAAGCGCTTGGATCCGGAATCGGAGAGACGTACGTCGTCATCTTCGCATTCTTCTTCGTTGCGAACAAATCGATGTTGGGTTTCCCCCAATGGTCGAACAGACGATCCGCCACACATTGATTTAGTTGCGATTCCGTGGGTAAAACACTCATCCTTCGGCTCAATGAGTCTGCTAGCAGATTTAACCTTCCCGGAATATGAACTGCTTTCAAGGTAATCTGGTGACCCAGACACCAACAAAGCAGTCTCCATGTCATCATACAGAGACTTGGCGACTTCGTTCCGCCCTGGCGGTTTATGTAAGTCACAACTGTTGAGTTGTCTGAACGAATAAGAACAATCTTGCCCTGAACTTTCTGTAAGAAATGTTCCAGGCCCTGGACTACTGCTCTTAGCTCCAGTAGATTTATATGTTCCTTTGACTGTTCCAGATTCCAAAGCCCTGATATCGTAGACTCTTCCAGGCAAGCTCCCCAGCCCTCCATCGATGCATCTGTATACACAGTCACCTGAGGGTGGGGAGGGGTTAGCATAACCCCCACCAAGAGATTCTCTGTGTCCAACCACCATTGCAGGTGATGAATCAGTGGCGCCAACACTGACACATTCGAGTCCAGCGAACCTGTACTGTGGGTCCATTGTGTCATGAGAAATAACTGGATCGGCCGCCTGCGTAAGGCGGCCTGAGGAATGACTGGTTCCAATGAAACCATCAACCCCAGCATTCTCAAGTAAACCCGTGCCAGGACATGACGACTGTCGCACACTGACTGAATTAATGAGATGAGTTTCTGAACTCTCTCCTGAGTAGGATAAAAATATCCTGTCTCTAGATCGAAGAACATCCCCAGGTAAACAAACTTCTGGGATGGAATCAGCTCTGATTTTGGGAAATTGATCATCCAGCCTAAGTCTGTGAGAGTTTTCAAAACAATCTCCAGACTGGCCGATAAACTTTCCCGGGTGTGCGCTTTCAACAGCCAGTCGTCTATGTACGTGTGGACTGCTATGCTTCTCCTGCGGAGGTATGCGGTGATCGCAAGAACCACACGGGTGAAAACCCGAGGAGCCGTGGAAATTCCGAAGGGTAGCACCCTGAATTCCTACTGTCTGCCCTGGAATGCAAATCTCAGGAAGCGACGGAAACTCCTGTGTATGGGGATGTGGAAATAAGCGTCCTTCAAATCTATCGACGCTGTCCACATTCCCCTCTCTAACCCCGCCAACACTGAGCGCACAGTCTCCATCTTGAAACTGGGCGTCTCTATGAACTTGTTCAATGGCTTGAGGTTGAGAATTGGTCTCCACCCTCCGGTGTTCTTTGTTACTAAGAACAGGGTTGAATAGAAGCCCGGACACCTCTGTGCCGGCTGAATAGCTCCTTTTTGTATGAGGGAATTTATTTCTTCCTCGATACACAACCTTTGATCTGGATCTCTCGGATTTGGAGTCCAGATCGGCACTAGAGACAGTCGCGATGGCGGGCCTGTCATCCAATCGGGATGATACCCGACTGAAAGCCATCGCAAGACTAAACGGTCCTGAGTTAACCGTTCCCACTCTTGCATGTGGTCGGCTAACGGGCCTCCCACCGGTCCACCTAGGGATAGAGGTGGACATAAGGAGTGCAAGAGCGGCACTGTCTCCTTTGCCGGAAACACCGGCGCGGTTCTCACCGCGGTAACCGTCCCATCAGGAACGATTACCCCGCCCAGATCCTCGCGCGCCACGACCAGCACCGCGCGCACCTCGGTGCGCGGGCGGCTGCCTGGCTGACTGCGCCTGAGGAGCCTGCACCCCCCTCGCTGCTGGCCGAATCGCACGCGGCCGAGGCCGACGCTGCGATGGTGGTTGGCCTCTGACCTGGCCACTACCACCTCGAGCCTGCAGGGGACGATACGCAGGGGGTGCGGCGCGAACGTTGGCATGACGAAGCACCTCAAACTGCTCGCGCAGCGCCCTCTGGTTATTGACCAGCGTAACCGTCTCCTGGAGGTGCCTACACCCCTCACCTCCAAAGAGACCAGGACCTGTCATAGGCATACGTAGTAGCCTATTGTAGAGGTCCTGGGACGGGCACAGATTATCCAATGCAAAAGTGCGCTTTGCCCGGACACTCCTGGTCACCGCCCGCGTCCGGACTTGGCTGGCGCGATGCGGATGCCGTTACTACCCCTTGTAACAGCTGGGAGACGTGGGACAGAGCGGCAATCGAAGCCCTCCCACTCTCCTCCGCATCACGCAACGCGGCATTTGCTGAACGCAACGCGTTCGAACACAAGACTCCCGTGTCAGAACGGGAGCCTGGCCCCGTATCCTCACCCAAAGCCGCGCGGTCATCCATGCGGTCATCCACGCTCGGCTTCGGTACCACACCGTACCGCTGGTAGTCCAGGGGCACGATGCGGCAACGCCTGGCCAACTCGCGCGGGGCCTTAGCGAGACGTCCACTCGACTTAATGGACGTCTCCGCCGCCTCGAACATGTCAACGACATGCTCTGCCAGCGTGAGAGAAGGCATAGCGTTAGCAGTAGGCTTACCAGCTAACCATGGCCTGTGCTCACGCTGGCTAGCCGACTGCTCCACGGGCAGATCTGGTCTAACACTCACCAACCACTGGCAAGCGTCAGACCAATCCTCCTCCGTGGCTAGCTGCGAGCGCTCTACAAGACGGGGGCCTTCGTCTTCCTCCTGAGCGCAAGCAACAGAGCTTGACGGCGGGTACGCTGATATCCCTGGCAAGCCAGGGAGAACATGCGGGCCTGACAATACCGGCATGCTAATATCACTGGTTTGACCAGGAGCAGGCGCCGTGGTAGAGCGCGGGGCATATACCGCCCCACCACGGCCCCGGCCAGCACCAGTGACACTCTCGGCAAGCCGAGGTATGCGGTACCGCTGGCCTTCAGCGCCCAGGGCCACAGTCTGAACCGTGGATTCTACCCCTGGGAGAGTAGAACCGTGGAAAAAGGCGCCTGTATTCCCCGCGAGGGGTGGACAGACGTCATAATCCATGGCCACGTCTTCAGACGGCGACCCCAACAGGTAATCCTCATCCTCCTGGCCAGACAGATTAGACTCCGGGTCAGCAAAGAGAGCTAACCCGGACTGGCCAGGGAAGGTGCCATACGAGGTACTGGCACCCGCGGTGTGCGGATACCCCTGGACTGATAAGCAGCCCGCGGGTTCCAGCGACGACCGTCCACGGTCCCTATTGGGCGCGGCAATAAGCCTGCTGCCAGGGCCGTGGAACGCCCCCTCTAATGGGGCCACCTCTGAATCTTCAAACAACGGAAGCGTACTAAGGAACGTTGATTCAGAGGTGGGGATTACCTGCTCCGAAGCAGATGATGAGGTCAATAAAGGATTTGGTCCAGGAAGCATGCCACCAAGTAACTCTGGAACCAAATCCTTGATTGTCCTCCTCATCTCTCCCAACATCTCGGTCCGGAAGGCCTCCATGTCCACCGCGGACGAGGCCTTCCTCTTACCCTTCTTACTTACACCCTCTTTTTTCAGCTTCTTCTTCTCCTCCTCCACCTTGTCCTTCGCCTGCAAGCACAAGAATTTGGACATTAGCTCGCCCCCCCCAGTGCTTACATATCTCGCAATTAAGCAAGGGACCACAGGGGCTACACTGAAAACAGAGATGAGGGCCAAACTTGTCCCTCAAAAATCGTCCACAGGACGCACAACCAGGTCTCTGAAAAAGGCCAAAGGACGAGGAGTATGAGCAAACTAGTTAAGCTTAGGAAACTCACCAACTCAAGAGAAGGAAAATGATCATAAAGATCATAATTTATCAGAAAACCAGCTTCGGACAACTTTAATTGTTAATAAAGAGCAAGGCTGATTATGACGTCATTAATCCTATGACAGGAAAAAATCGATCCCCAACAAACATCCCAGTGCAAGGACGAATTGTATCTCTAACCAGAACATGTGCAGAATGGACATTTCGACTACACAAGCATCAGATATATACTGATAACAATGGCAAATAGAGTTAATTATCTCCCTTTCCTCTAAATAATTAACATCACCTCATATCAATAATTAGATACCTGACACCTTGTCTAGACAAACCATCCAACCTGATGAACTGGAGCACTCCTCCACTGAACGCCTCTTAACTCTCTCCACCTCTAGGGGAAGGAATTGGATCAAGAGGGCAAAGTGAGAAGACCTTTATAATAGGCCTCCAACTCACTGGACATAGAATTTTGGGTTAGATAACCTAACAGTATTAGTAGGAAATGGAACCATGGTGGAGAGACACAAACCCTCTGCAGATGTGATGTCCATTATATTTCTTCACACAGACCTGTGGACATAAACACAAAGAGAGATTAGTCTTATATAGCACCTAGTTGAAATAAACCAACTAATCAAGGCGCTTATCACGTTTAGCGCGAGTCCCGGAAACACATTACAACGGGACAAAACTCGCTAATTTTACTAGAAGTCACCTGATTTAAAGGTCCAAGGCCCTCCTGTGGCGAAGTTACTCTCTCTGCCATCTTTCTCAGGTATAAACTTCTAACAAACAGTCTCAAAAAACTTCGAAAAGAGTATAGAAAGTTCTTAACACAAAAGCATGTGTACACTCTCAGCCAATAAATTAGCAAAGAGGAAGTGCTAGTCTGCGCATGCGCGGTGGTGGGGCTGTCATCCGCCAGACTACGCTCTGACTCCCTACCCAGTAGGGGCACCTAACTGTTTTAATCTGAGTGTTTATTGAGTGAAAGCCAATATTTAGCAATATTCAAAAGTATTAGGGAGGTAAGTATACTCTTGATGTGAAATGGACCTTTCCAGTTTTAGCTATGCCCCGCCCACTTCTAGCTAAGCACTACCCACACATCACCTTGTTGGGATCGATCGATCCCTGAATGCACTGACTATAAAATTCCCGAAAACTATACAGGTAAGCTGTTAAATATTTTGTAACTAACTTGACTGGGTGCGCCCAGTCAAATTAGTTTTAAAATATTCAACATAATATTTATCAAACAGTAAAAACATACAATTCGTACAACAACGCATAGTCCAACTTCAATTATGCATTCGCAACGTACTTCTCCACGTTATTCATGACATCATTGTTTATGTCATCTTACACGCCACATGGTTGATCATGATGTCATATGATGGATGGGTAAACTTGGAAAGGTCAATTGGTTGATCGTAAATCCTATGATATCTTAGGAAACTGTCGCCTAACCCAGAAAAGCATGGACAAGCGTGGACACTAAAAATCTGAAATAAGAAGTTTAGCAGTCCGAGGTTATCCGAGCTTGTCCGTACCTAAGTCTATTTGAAAAAGACAACAGGTTCTAGTTAAAATAACTTAACTTGACATGCTAAATTTGCCAGAAATTTAAATCTTTGATAGAAGTACATTGATTATTGCTATTTTGACAACGTTGACACAACCGTTCGATAGAATGCTTGTCACTAGCAACCTTATAATGAAAATAGTACTGTATTGGGAGGCAACCTGTATGCATATGTACATGTATCCTATTGATTTGCTGAAATGTATTAGCAATTACCAGTTTTGGTAGCCAGTATCTTCAGTTCTATGGAAATAATGCAATGATCAGACCTTCTAATAAATGCAATATGCTAACAATCTTTGGTAAAAACAAACATATAACTCAGGATGTTATACAGTGTTTGGTCAAAACAGAACAAGTCATTCAAGTGATAAAATTGGTCTTTTCCTGGTGTATAGGTTTAATGTAGAATATTACGTAGGCAGGGCTATGCTAACCTGTAGTTCTCTGATTAGTCTTTCCATCGGGTTCTCATTAATGACGGCTTTGTTCTTGATCTTTTTGGCTCTGTCTGCATAGCGTAGCGTGGACAGGGTTTCATCGTAGTTAATGTCAGCTGGTGATAATGCGGCGATCATGATGGTTTTACTGGAAAATGATTTAATTGAATAAATTTATGTCTTACTCAGCAAAAGTCATCAAGTAATATAAGATATACCATACAGGGCATAATTTATCTGGTATCGCATCGCAATTTGCTACACATATTTTGGCAGTTGCTATACATTCTGGAACATGCAAAGCTGTATCATTGGCTTTCTTAAGTTCTATCATTAACCCTCTCAATGACAAATCTCTGAAAAAGTAAATTCTTTACAATGTAAAGCCTATTCTGTTGAATATTTTAAAATTAATATGACTGGAAGCCATTGCTGCCTAAGGCAGCAATGTCTTCCAGTCATATTAATTTCAAAATATTCAACCGCTTTCCTGTTTGTTTGCTCTGAGATTGAGATACAGGGAATTTATCAGTGAAACAGTTAATTGCTATACATTATTGCAGACAACTATGTAATTTATAATTTGCATCACAATTCATGCTATGCAAATATTAAATTCTAAATTATGCTCTACCATATGAGCTAAGTACCTAAGTGAGGTATAATATTCCATCATGATGAGGGGTTGGAGAAAAATGGGTGTTGAAATGGATCTGACAATAACAGATTAGCAGTCATCACATAAAAATCCTTTTTGCAAGATTTCCATCCACCATTGGCAAGCATATTAGATTTTAGAGCTGTAAAATAATTAAAACGTTACCATCTATCATTCTTCCCTTTCTAATTCCTGAAAATTAATTGCAAAACACACACAGGTAAGCTACTCCAGGAAAATATCTTTTTGAAAATATACACCGCCGGTATGGCTGGGCCGATAAGCGAACCAGTCATTTCATGGGCAACGTTTCAAACATAATAGTCTCTTACCAGGCAAGTGGACATTCATTGATTAAAAATATCAATTATCTGAACCAATCCTGACTGTTAATTGATTACCCTTTCACTGAATTCCCCATATTTTCTACGCTACTATACATGAAAAACGTTGCATATTTTGAAATTAATTTGACTAGAAGCCATTGCTGCCGTAGTTTAATTAATTTCAAAATATTCAACAGGCTAAGTTTTATACAATAAAGAATATAATTTTCCAAGGATTTGTCAGTGAAAGGGTTAACACTGAAACCAGCAAAAAAAAAATCTGCAATAATCTTGAGAAATGTCTATTTGCAGACCAGAAGGCTATTTTTTAAAAATTTACCACTGGAATGACTGGCTCGATAGCTGAGCCAGTCATTCCAGTGACAAACTTAAAAAAAAATCTAAGATTTGAGGGTTTAAAGTCTTAACACACTATAGCTACCTGTTACCACCGAGGGCATTCTGTAGGAGTTTAGTCAGCACTGAATCTCGATACGGCACCATAATCTTCTTCTTCCCCATTGATAGGTCAGCCAAAGCCTGGAAAATATGTGACAAATGTTACTAAAAACTAAAATCATCATCAATGCGAGAAGCGTCATTACTATGTACAATATCATCATTATTATTATTTCTATCATTGGCATAAGCATCATTGCCATGAACACTTAAACACCCTTCGATCATCATTATCAAAATTGTCACCAGCATCATCATTGTATCTTTTCTAATAAAAGACCCTGACCCAAGCGTTTTAGTACAATCGCAATTACTGGAATCCAGATATTTTAGAGTATTTCAAAAAATCAAGTGTGCGCGCGTACATACGTGAGTGCGCGCACGTGTGCATGACTCTGTGCATGTGTGTGGGGGATTACTCTGGTGATTACAGTTGGATGTCAGACAAACACAATCTCAGTCAAATTCTCACCGAGAGGAATTTGAACTGAATACATGCAGGCTTATTGAAGTTATTGAATAGAAACAAAAATATCTTTAAAAAATTCCAGAAATCAAGTGGGATTACTCTGGTGATTACAGGCGGACTTCACCCAACTGCAACCCTAGTCAAGAACTAATGCGGCGAAGCTTGAACTGAATCCTGCTGATTAACTGAAATTATCGACCAGAAACCAAATGCGGACACTGTGACACATCAATGCACGAGTGGCTGCGGCTCGTTTCTATAGTCCCCATCGACTACCTTGGGGGATTAAAAATTGTATTTATCCCAACTAGGCCTGCGCGATTATTACATTGAGTGATCGCGATCGATTATTTAAGAATTACAAATTACACCGATATAACAAAAAGGTATATCAATGATGAAAGCTGCAATGGTGTTTAGAAATATCCATTTGCCGGCCAAGAGAAGACTATTTTTGAAAATGTATCACTGGAATGTATTAATCCAATGATACATTAAAAAAATAGTCTTCTCTTGGCCGGCAAATGGACATGTATTTGCTGAGCAAAATGTAAATAAAGAGGTAGATTTTGAAATATTTTATGCAGTGGAATTAGTCACGGTTATTCGATTATTTCGTATTTAATCATATAAATTCAGGATTTAAAAAAATAATTGTGATTTTTGATTTAATCACATAATCGCGCAAGCCCAATGCCACCATGAAGTAACTTACTGAAATAACATTGCCAAGAGCAGACAATGAACGATTAATATTTGCACCTTCCTTCAAACGATCCCCTGTAGCGCCGGTACTGTCAGCGCGCTCAGAACCTGACAATACAAACAGAACATTAGCTAATTTCCATCATTTCATCACCATCACTTCAACATGGTGCAATCCAGTTTTAGCTATGCCCCGCCCATCTCTAGCTAAGCTCCACCCATGCTTTGCCAGTGTTGGGATCGATAGATCCCTATTCTTCCTCAATCTCAATTTCTAGAAAACTTAGTGCAGGTAAGCTGTTGAATATTTTGAAACTAACTTGCCTGGGTACTGTTGCTGGCATGGCAGCAACAGCACCTAGTCAAATTAGTTTCAAAATATTCAACAGAATGTTCATTCAAAATTTAAAGACATACAATTTGTACAGCTTGATGGACTATTAAGCATTTGTGACTGACTATATCGCGTCATTCATGACATAATTGAATATGACGTCAGCCTACAATGTGATATAGTACATTATGACATCATATGATTGACTTAGAGACTGGATTCACCTATTATTGTATGAGGATGCAATGTTTATAGTTCTTTATAATTGATTATGACATCAGCCTACATGTGACGTTATTGATTATGACATCATATGATTAATGGAAAAACTGAATTCCTCGATTGTCTTGTAATTCAGACACTGGAATTTCATTGGTCAAAGGATTAACCCTTTAATGACTAAATCTTTGTCAAGAAAATTACAGCATCTGCTATTTGAATGTCCATTTGCATGACAAAAGACGATATCTGAAAATTTCCCACTGGAATGCCTGGCTCATTTATCGAGCCAGTCATTCCAGTGATAAATTTTCAAAAACTGCCTTCTTTTGGCATGCAAATGGACATTCGTCAAGACCACTGCATAGGCCGGTTTTGGCCGGCCTCGTCAGCAAAGGGTTAAAGGATATTGACATCATGATTCCTTGAATTTAGCATCGGCATTATTAAATCCCAGTCTTACCTGCCAAATCAACAAGGTTCATGGTACTGCTTTTCTTCGTCTCTTCTCCATCATCTTTTTTTATTATTTGGTCAAACGTGATTGTGACCACTGTATGAGCTCGACTACTTGTGGCGTTCATGTTGGTAGATGCAACTGTCCTGTTAGCCGTACCTTGTTAGAAGGAAGAAATGTAGTATTAACCGTTTAATCTTTAACTTTGTTCACGAAAGTTTCAATTTCATTAAACGAAATCACGGATTTCTTTTTTGACGAGAGAGTTGATACTTACCTCCCTAATACTCTTTGATATTGCTAAATATCGGCTTTCATTCAATAAAAACTCAGATTAAAAAAAATAGGTGCCCCTACTGGGCAGGTAGTCAGGTGACAGTCTGGCGGATGCTAGCCCCAACCACCGCACATGCGCAGATTAGTACTTCCTCTGACTAATTTATTGGCTGACACTATGCAACTTTACGCGAGCCTGAAGACCGAGTCTCTGTGGGGCGGAGAGGCCGGGTCCATATTAGGGAGGTAAGTATCAACTCTCTCGTGAAAAAAGAAATCCGTGATTTCGTTTATTTCACTTCAAGAGTATACTTACCTCCCGAATACGCTTTGATATTGCCAGAATTCGACAGAGAATTCGGTGGGAGGGAGCCGAGGTCAAAAGACCAGCTCTTCCCTATGTGTTTTTCTGCGTTTAAGGCACTTAAACTTCTGAAAATTGTGTGAAACCACAACCAGGAATAGATTTGACCATCGGCTATTACCACCGACGGTTGAGAGATGACCATATGTCATATGCACTCCCCCCCTTCCTGGGAGGAAGACTGAATGACCTCAATGTCCCATACGCTCTCTACGTACAAGTGCCATGTACTATAGGACATTTAAAAATGAAAAGGCTTCATTTTCGTATACTCTCAGTAATGAACCACATAAAAAATGAACCAGCACGATATTAATAACGAAGGATCATGTGACAATACAATTAACAATGGACAACACATAAACAAGACTGACTTTGTTGAGGCTGGAAGCTGTCATCATCTTCCCCATGGTGAAGTCTGATGCAGTCCTAAAAGGTGGTTGTCTCCATTGATTAATTGTGAAACATATAAAAAATGAGGAAACCTCATCAAAATATGTACGCCTAGATTATTTCTTCAAAATCGATAAGGCGAGAGGATTCGAGGTGTCACGGAGATAAAGGTTGGTAAAACTTGACTCACAGTGCCACTGGGCTACTGACATAATGTCATCCACAGGAACCCATTAAACAGGGCAGTAGAAGTCACTATGCCACGAACACTGTGAGCCTTGGCCATGTCAACTTGTTTACATGAGGCAGATTTATGACAAAATTGAATACACTCTACAATCCACATGGAAATGGTGTCCTTAGACGCCCTGCCATAGGGTTCAATATATGACAACCATAACGCTGACGGGTCCGTCCGCCATTCCTGAGTATGTTGTTTGTACCGGTTTAATTCTCGGACTGGACACCATGCTTTTGAAGCATATCTAGTCAAAGCTGGTAAAAATATAGGTTGACCTGGATATTTCAAAACCTGGTTCTTAGCCACGAAATTTATCATAGGTAGAAGCCTAAGGCCTTCCCCTGTAATCACAAAACGGTCTGCCTCGGCTGATAAGGCATGAATCTCGCTTCTCCGCCTTGCCGAGGCCGCAGCAATTAAAAATACAGTTTTAAAAGTCAACATTTTCATAGAAATGGAACTTAGTGGTTCAAATGGCTTATCAGCTAGTACCTGGAGCACTAGAGACAAACTCCAAGACGGAATCACTGGGGGATTCCTTGGTCTTAGATTGCCCATGCCATTAATTAGAGTATTTAATGTACTTACTTCATCACTTCCCCTATTAGCCAAGCAAGGGATAACTGACATTAAAGCTGATTTATAACCAGCAATAGAGTTAGGCTTGAGGCTATAGGCATCATACAGGTGACCGAGGAAATCGGCTACTACCTGAATAGATGAATCCATTGGATTAATACATCTTTTTGAGCAGCATTCTGCAAATCTGTTGATTTTATAATTATATGCTCTGGAGGTTGACCCCCTTCTGGCTTTTGCCATGAACATGGCTGCTTGCTCAGAAAAGCCCTCCTTAATTCTAGATTCCTTGACAACATCCACGCAGTCAATCGGAACATTGACGGATTGTTGTGAAGGGCCTTGCCCTGGAAGATAATATTGTCCATCAGAGGTAGAGGAAGCGGATTGCAGACCAGAAGGTCCAGCAGATCCGTATACCATGATCGGCTTGGCCAATTTGGGGTGATCAGAAACACTTGGCACTCCTCCTGTCTGATTTTCTGAAGAATTTTTGGAATCAGGATTGCTGGAGGGAAAGCATATGCATACATTCCCACCCAGCTGATAGCTAACGCATCTGTTGCGATAGCACTCGGATCTGGAATCGAAGATGTATGTCATCATCTTCGCATTCTTCTTCGTCTATGTTGGGCTTCCCCCAGTGGTTGAACAGACGATCTGCCACACATTGATTTAGCTGCTATTCCGTAGGTAAAACACTCATCCGTTGGCTCAATGAGTCTGCTAACAGATTTACCCTTCCCGGAACATGAACTGCTTTCAAGGTAATCCTGTGATCCAGGCACCAGCAAAGCTACTTCCATGTCATCATACAGAGACTGGGCGACTTTGTTCCACCCTGACGGTTTATGTAAGTCACTACTGTTGAATTGCAACCAGTCATTCAATAAGGCTAATTTCAAATATGTTATCGAGGTACCCAGATTTAACCATGACTTGAGATCCAAACGCCAAGAATATAATCAGATAAGCGTATCACGTGGTACAAATTCTACTTGATTACTCTTGCCTCATTCGAGAGTATAAGTGCTTGTAGGCATCTATCTAGACAGGTAAACCAACCACATGATACCTTTAATCAGAGTACCTTGATAACGTATCCGAACTTAGCCCTAGTAAATATTTTAATTTGCTTGACTAGTTTTGAGCATTGAAAAGTGAAACCTAAAACATTTTCCATAACTTTAAACATTAGCTTAACCATTTAAACCTCAGATTTCTTCAAGAAAATTTAAATTTTCTCATAGAAAATGTCCATATGCTGAAATTGACTGGCTCGGTTGCCAAGCCGATCCCAGTGATATATTTTCAAAAATAGTCTTCTCTTGGTTGAACATGGACTTTTCTCAAGACCACAGGAGAATTCTTTTTAGTGGTATTGAGAGCTAAAGGGTTAACCGTTTTGACTCTGATGCAAAATATTCTATCTATTACAATGTCAACAACAAAGAAACTGGTGTATCTTTTTCAACAATTTTGGTGTCTACGACAGCAACATCTTCCACCAAATTTGTTGAAACATGAACACCAATTCCTCTTTTAATTTAATTTGGGTTATTATCAATTGAAACATCGCCATGTACTAACCTTGCTCAATGCGTCTTTCTATGTCCTTATAGCTGCCTACAGGCACTTGTCTGAGATTCTCAACATAAAACATGCCCAGTTTAGGATTCTGTCGCACGTGTAGGCCGGCTTTAGGATTGTCTTTTGATAGAAGATCACGAACTTGTTCATTGTAGATTTCCAACATGGAAAAGGTAACTTCATAGCGCTAGATAGAAATAAACATATATTGTTATGATACTAGGTACCGTATTTATCCTAATTTAACCGCCGGGCGGTTAGCAGTCATGTTAACGGGGGTGGGTTAATTAGGAGATAAATGCTATCAACGAAAAGTAAATTATTTTAACGAGTATCAATTATGCGGATCAGATTGAATGTATAAACGCAGACGATTCTACCGAGTATTAACCAACTTCCACTACAGAAACGAATTTACGGCGTCACGCTCGTAGCTACTCGAAACTACCCTCTTAATATATATATATATCGATTGTGCAAGTATCTACTCGGCTACTAATATTAGCATCTTCACACTACACAAGTAATGACCTAAACTCGTCCTCTATCGGAAGCTGATACATCACGTGATTTATTTATATTTTCCCTCGTCAACATTTTATGTCGGAATTAGAATTAAATTTGATGAATTAAACAATGTTTAGTAATGTATACGCAATATTTAGGCAATCCCAATTAATAATTTCACTCCCGCAATGATGGATAAGGTAGATATGTATTTGTGTGGTGTGAACATGTGTTGAATTTGTGCTATTTTTTTTTTAATACAGATTTTTAAGTTTATTTTTTTCACTGTTCTAAAAAACATGGGGGGGGGGGGGGGGGGGCGGTATAATTGGGAGGGGTGGTTAAATTAGGATAAATACAGTATTTAGTATTTTAAACATTTTATATCTAAAATAACACTATGGCAATTAAAAAAAAAATTTATACAGGAAAGCTATGGCAGCAATGGCCACAAATATTCATACTATATTGTATATTTGAAGTTGAAGGCTGAATTTGATCAGTTGAATTCTTTTTACACCAGAAAGGCTCTATTTCATTTGTCGAATTGTACCATATATTCTTTGGCAATGACTAAAAGACAAAATATTCCAAAGAAGGGTTGCCTCCCAATTCATCTTGAAATCATTTTTTGTCGCTTGGTGAACTAAGGGAGACAGTTCCTTATTGTTCAGTCAATTATAAAAACATGAGTTATCTCCCCTGTTCCATATAAAAAAATAGCCAATCAGAGGTCAATCCCTTAACCCTTAAATTATTTCAAGAAGAATTTAACTTTCTCATAGAAATTGTCCATTTGCAAACCAAGAGATTTTTTTGTTTAATTTATCACTGGAATGACTGGCTCGGTTATCGAGCCAGTCATTCCAGTGATAAATTTTCAAAAATAGTCTTCTCTTGGTCTGCAAATGGACATTTCTGAAGACCACTGCAGAGGCTGTTTCAAAGGGTTAAAGTCTGACATCATTTGTGAAACTATGACGACAGGGTCGATCCAGCTACAGGATTCAATAATTGCATAATAAATTACTCTGGGCATAGCCAAATGTTTATACAGATATTTCACTCAGATCACCAGACCTTCATCAGCAACACCGGTGTCCGTGGTTATGGAGCTCTGCACGACCTGCTGGGCACCGGAGTAACTGAACGTAAATTTCCCAAAGAAAGATCGAAATATCAGCATCATGGCGCAAATTTCAAACATCCGAGGAGTTTCTGAGAGTCATCAAGTCACATTTCAAGTCAATTTGGTGGGAGACAGCAACATCGTCTACCAAAATGGTTGAAAAAGGTAAACCAGTTTCTTTTCTATTGACGCAGTAAAAGATAGCATATTGACATCAAAGTACTACGGGTCAATAGTCTAACTTTTACTGTGTCAGTAGCAAAGAAACTGGTGTATATATCTTTCAACAATTTGGTGGACGATGTTGCTATCTACGACAGCGCAATCTTCCACCAAATTTGTTGAAAAAGGAATGGCAGTTCATCTTTTAATTTAATTGGAAAGTTTAAAATTTTATCATCAGAGTGTTAAGGGTTAAGAAAACATGATCCTGCAAAAAAATCATTATATATATATATAATAACATACCCTGTTTTCTGTCGCATTACTCATGGTCTTAAACAATTCATCGCAAGTGATCGGCACAATTCCTCTGCAAAACAAGAGCTTATTTATAACGTAATATATGTACAAGTTATTTCGTTTGTTAGCCATGACAACCATACACATCAGGCATAACACATTCCTTACAAATACAATGTAACTCATTTTTAAAACATTAAAAATTTTATTTGACAGTTTGTTTCCAGTCTAACTAGTATCAAAATTCAAAAATTTACACGTGCAGTTGCTTTGATATTAAGATACTTGGGTTTCAGAAATGAGAGGTTTCACTATCTGCATGTATCATACATATATATCATATGTATCATGCATATATATGCACATTATCTACCCTACGGTTCACAGAAGATAACGGAAGATTGAAGGAAATTTCAATTTTCCTTTCTCCGAGATCTAACAATACTCACCATTCTGTTACTTCTGATATACAGCTGGCCCTGACAGCTGGCTCTAGGACTATAGACTTAGAAAGCTTTACCGACTCCTTGGAACCGGGTACTCGGCTCCCAACTGCCGCGTACCCATCTACCATAGAGCTCATTCTTGTTTGCATAGCCACCAAACAAGAGAAACCCATGGCTTGCCTCCGTGGGGCTGGGAGGCTGGGTCCGTAACAGAATTGTGAGTATTGTTAGATCTCGGAGAAAGGGAAATTTTCATTTCATTCATTCTCCTTCGATCAATACTCACCATTCTGTTACTTCTGATATACACCAGATTTGGTCAGTAACCTGGCGGGAAGGGGCAAGCCATAACTGCTACTTTTGCCCCTTGGAGAAAGAGCGAGACATAAAACTTGACTAATGGAGACCTAAAAGGACCAAGTTAACCGAACCGAATCACATTCGCATCACTGCCCTCCCCACACCCCTTTTTCTCCTAAGAAAAGGGAGAGAACTCACGAACATGCATCTCGCCTGAAAACACTAATATGCCTAGAGGGTTAACTGCTCTTTGCATATACACATGGGAATGAGCATGAATATATAAGATGAATGAACATGGTATATAGACATAATACAAAAAACTCTCAATCTTGAATTACCTCATGATAAATGGATTCCAGACGTACCGCCTCCAACCATTAACTTGTCCGGCCATCAGTGATACAATCTGGTTGTCATCCTCTCGCTCGACCATGTCTGCTTCTTAATTCTTTCTTACAAAAGCCAAAAAATGGAGAAGAGCAGTGTGGTCGCTTAACTATCGTTTCAAAACACCTAAAGCGAGTGGATTGGCTGAGTCTGACACATCCCTCATATAGTAATCCGTGAATGAGGACTCACAGTGCCATTGTGCAACGGCCATGATGTCCTCTAACGGAACACCACTGTAAATGGTGGTCGAGGCGGCTATTCCTCTAACAACGTGTGCCCTTGCGCATTGCACCTGGTTCCCAGTCGCCATCTCATGAGTAGTCTGAATGCATTCGACTACCCAACGAGAGATAGTATCCATGGATGCGGCGCCATAAGGCTTCTTATGGAAGATCCATAGATGTCTATCGTTCAACCGTAACGAGTCTGTCCGTTTTCTGTACTTAGTCAAAGCACGGAGCGGGCACCAGACACTGGCATCATGATCAAACCTTGTTAGTTTCGGTATAATGATCGGTTTGCCAGGATATCTTAAAGATTGATTCTTTGACATAAACTCTGCTCTTGGCAGAAGACGCAGACCCTCTCCAGAGACAATAAATCGGTCCCTCTCTGCTGAAAGTGCATGGATCTCACTGCACCTTCTAGCTGAGGAAGCTGCCAATAGAAAGACCGCCTTTAGAGTCAAATGCTTTAGACTAGCCGAATGCAACAGTTCGAAAGGGTGTATGGCCAGTACATTAAGCACTAAAGATAGACTCCAGGCTGGAATGACTACCGGTTGTCTCGGTCGGAGATTGCTCATTCCCTTCACCATCACATTTAACTGGGTCACCTCTGGACTATCCCTGTTGGCTAGACAAGGGATAACTGATGCCAAAGCTGACTTGTATCCAGCAATTGTGACGGGAGCTAGTCCTGAAAAGAACAGCTCACAGAGAAAGTCTGCTATTTGCTGAATAGCCTTTTCTTCACACCAGTCTGCAAATCTGTTAACCTTGTTGTTATATGACTTGAAGGTTGACCTCCTTCTCGCAGCCGCGATGAAATCAGCAGCCTGTCGAGAAAAGCCTTCCAATGTGCAACGTTGTTTGATAACATCCACGCAGTCGGGCAACTGCACTTGGTTTTCCACCAGCAGATCTAGAAAATCCATGAACCACGCCCTGCTGGGCCAATGCGGCGCTATTAGCAGGACCAGGCACGGTTCCTCTGTGATCTTCACCAATACCTTCGGCAGAAGAATGGTGGGTGGGTATGCGTAAGCGTGCATCCCCCTCCAGCTTATCGCCAGAGTGTCTGTATCGACGGCATTTGGATCTGGAATCGGCGAGACATGTCATGATTTGAGCATTTTCCCTTGTGGTGAACAAGTCCACATTGGGTTTGCCCCAATGTTCGAAGATCCTTCGTAGAACTGGAGGGTTGAGGGACCATTCTGTTGGCAGAATTCTCTGTCTGCGAGACAAAGCATCCGCCAGAATGTTCAATCGCCCAGGAATGTGAGCTGCTTTCAAACCAACCGAGTAATTCCTGCACCATTGAATCAAGTGCCACACTTTGATACACAGTGTGGGTGACTTGGTCCCGCCTTGGCGATTTATGTATGATACTACCGTCGAATTGTGCGACTGTATCAATATCACCTTGCCCCTGATCATTGGAAGAAACTCTTCCAACGCCAGTTCCACTGCCATCATTTCCAACAGATTGATATGCAGCTGGCTCTCCTGGAGAGTCCATGTGCCCGAGACCTGGTGTTCTCCCAGGCAGGCCCCCCCACCCCTCCAGCAATGCATCCGTGTACACGGACAGCTGGGGGTGGGGTAGGTGCAACGAAACCCCTACTATGAGATTCTGACGCCTTTTCCACCATACAAGATGCAACATTATTGGCTCCAAAACTGGCACCAGTTTTGACAGGGGTTCTGTTCTCTGTTTCCACTGAGACATCAGATATAACTGGATAGGTCTTCGCATTAGAGCAGCGTACGGGATCACCTGCTCCATGGAGACCATCATGCCCAGGATCTGAAGAAACCACCTCGCCTGAATGTGGTTTCCCAATCGAAAACTCTTGAGGATGGCTAACAGAGACACCACTCTGGGCTCTGACGGGTAAACCCTGCCCTCCTCGAGATCGAATCGCATCCCTAAATAAACAAAATGTTGAGTGGGTCTCAACTCGGATTTCTCCTTGTTGACTATCCAGCCTAGATCTGAAAGTAACTTCAGTGTCAGAGCAGTATCCACCTCTAACATGGCTGCCGTGTCTGCCTTGATCAGCCAATCGTCTATGTAGGTGTGTAGAGCCACGTTCTCTTTTCTGAGAAACGCTGTCACCGCAAGGACCACTCTTGTGAAAACCCTTGGAGCTGTCGACAGGCCAAATGGGAGGACAATAAACTCCCATACTTGATTCTGAAACGCAAATCTCAGAAACCTGTGACAACTCCTGTTCATTGGAATCTGGAAATATGCATCTTTCAGATCGATCGACACGCACCACATTCCCTTCCTCAATCCTGCCATTACCGACCTCGGCGTTTCCATCTGGAACCGAGGTGTATGGATAAACCAATTCAATGACCTGAGATTGAGTACGGGTCTCCATCCCCCTGTTCTCTTGGGAACAAAGAACATATTTGAATAGAAGCCTGGAGTGTTCTGGTTTGCTGGTTTTATTGCTCCCTTCAGAAGCAAATCTGACACTTCGTTTTGAATGGCTTCTAACTTGTCTGGTTCCCTTGGTACGGGTGTCCAGACAGGTGCCAAAGACAGATTCTGTGGTGGAAAGTCCCACCACTCCGGCATGTATCCCTGGGATAACAATCCCAGGACCAGACTGTCTGACGTCACACCTCGCCAAGCCTCGACGAAACGCACGAGCCTTCCACCCACTATAGACGCCTTGACGCCTAACGGGGTTGTCCGGATCGTGGTCCGCTCCCCCCTCTCTTAACGAGAGAGAGAGAGAGAGAACCATTTCGGTCTTGGCTCGACTGGTCTAACTGGCACCGCTGTTCCTGTCGCACAGGTGCGGTCCAGGCGGATACGAAGGGAGCTCTCGTACCCTCAGGTACGATCCGCTCCCTTCTTTCTGCCCTTTGAGGACTTACCCTTCCCCTTGCCCTTCCCGCCTCTAGGGCGATCAGGAGCAACATTGGGGAGGGTAGGGGTATGATCGGAGCATTATTATGAAGATCTCATTAAAGTACATTTTCAAATTTAAGTTCTTGTGTCACATTAAAAAGAGAAACATTACATGTAATATGAGATGCTTGTTGATTTCTGTGAAATTTACCTAGCATACAATGCCCTGACTCCATATTTGTTGTCACTATTGGATGCCATATTATATTATATTACAAGTGTTTTTATATTGTCTCCTGAAAATTGATACACTTGTGGAAAACAGTATTGAAAATATGTGTTGTCGAGGATACTGACATGAATGTCTCAAAAGCGGACTGGCAAATGACCATGTTCATGCGTAGACAGGGAGTTTTTCTTTGAGAAATCCCTGCATACACAGAAAATAGACTCGTCTAATATTACACGTACAACGAATAGTGTGGACAATTTGCATGCTGGGTGAATTCACCTTTCCAGAGTATCCATCCATCATCAGACCTCATATATATGATGTCATAATTAGCTCAGCAGGTGTATGATGATGTCACAATCATTAAGTCACAAAGGGTTCCATATACATGTATACCATCATCAAATCTCAAATAGTCAGACACGTTGTACGAATTGTATGTCTTTGTAATTCTTTGCTATTTAATAAACAGGCTGTTGAATATTTGGAAACTAATTTGACTGTGTAGCTTTTGGAAATTGAGTCAGGGTGTCAAGAGATCGATCGATCACAAAACCAGCAAGGCATGGGTGGAGCTTAGCTAGAGATGGGCGGAATATAGCTAAAACCTGGAAAGGTCCATTGCACAGCCATCAACAGGCATCTCATTTCTTATGCAAATGTTTCACTATTTAATGTTTATGTTTATGTTGAAAGTAATTTGACGTGAAGAGATTTGTATTATCATTTAACTCTTTAACACTCATATCAGCGAAAAACAGCTTCTGCAGTGGTCTTGAGAAGACCAAGAGAAGACTATTTTTGAAAATTTACCAATGGAATCACTGGCTCGATAACTGAGCCAGTCATTTCAGTCGTAAATTTTCAAAAATAATCTCTTGGCTTGCAAATGGACATATTCTGAGAAAATTGAAATTTTCCTGAACAAATTAGAGGTTTAAAGGGTTAAAGTTCTCGAGTAATTACCCAGCAATTTCTGAACATTTATCCCAGTTTTACGTTAACCCTTTTTATTACACATATGCTGGCCAAAAATGGCTTCAAAACTGGTCTTGCGTAATGTCCATTTGCAGACACAAGACAACTATTTTTGAAAATGTACCGCTGGAATCATGGGCTCGATAGCCAGTTATTTCAGTTGTAAATCTTCAAATAATAACCCCTGCTAATAGACAATTCTCAAGATCATAGCTTAAAGGTTGATTTTGGAAGACTTGAGCCGTAAAGGATTATTTAATGCTTTAATGGTCAAATTTGGTCAATAATTTAAATATTTAAATATTTTCTTATTGAATGTTCATTTACAGGCCAAGAGAATACAATTTTTGAAAATTTATCAATGGAATGCCTGGCTTGATTATCGCACCAGTCATTCCAGTGGTAAATTTTCAAAAATTGTATTCTCTTGACCTGTAAATGTACATTCCACAAGACCATAGCAAAGGCCGGTTTTGGCCGGTATGACCATTAAAGGGATAATAAAATGTTTTTACCATCCAAAATGTGGTCAAATAAATTTATATGTGTACATTAAAATTTTCAACCCTACATATAAGATAACATAAATAAATTCTTTATGATGTAAAAAATGACGTTAATTTATTTTGAAAGTAATTTTGACATGAAGCGTTTTCTGCCAAAATCCAGTAAAATTACTTTCAAAATATTCAACAACAGTTTAACTGTATTAATGGTGGATATGAAATTGAGACATTGAGGTTTCTGAGGGTCGGATAAAAATCATTTGACTATAAATCTTACTTATTTTCTCCATATCCCACCATGGAGTATGACTTGCCAGAGCCTGTCTGTCCATACGCAAACAGAGACGTGTTATAACCTAAACAAAGAAAATTAATAACAGTTTTAATGAAACTAGTAAATAATATAACATTTCATTTAAACTCTTAACTCTTACCACTCTGATGTTAAACTGATGTTCATTTTTCAACAAATTTGGTGGAAGATGGTGGTCGTAGGCAGCAACATCATTCACCAAAATTCTTGAAAACCAATAAAAATTAGAATTTTGACATCAGAGTGGTAAGGGTTAATACCACTCTGATGTCAATATTCTATCTTTAACCCTTTAATGGTAAAATTTGGTCAAGAAAATTGGAATATTTGTTGATTGAATGTCCATTTGCAGGCCAATAGAAGACTATTTCTGAAAAATTTACTATTGGAATGAGTGGTTCGTTATCGACAGTCATTCCAATGATAAAGTTTCAAAAATAGTCTTCTCTTGGCCTGCAAATGGACATTCCTCAAGACCAGTCCAGAGGCCAGTTTTTGCCGGCTGGACCATTAAAGGGTTAATTGTGTCAATAGCAAAGAACCTGGTGTACATTTTTCAACAAATTTGTTGAAAAATTAACCCAGTCCATCTTTTAGATGTTTGAAAATTTAAATTTTGACATCAGAGGAGTGAGGGTTAAGACATATACGGGCAGGCATCATACATGTACATGCACGAGGGGCAGTGAATATCCGCAATAACACAAAACGGACCGAATTCACGGAATTGGTAGCTTGAAATTATGGAAACATGATTTTCACACAGAAATCAGTGAAAATGGTATTTATCTCGAAAATTGAAAACAGAGGCCATGTTTCTTTACGTATCAACTTCTCTTGAACAAACTTTAATGGCCCTTAGTCATCAATACCATATCTCCCAAATTTTGGCCCAATCCGTTCAGTGGCTCTGGAGACGAAGTAGCTTTGATGAAAACCAGGCCATCCAAGATAGCCGCCCAACCATTTGGCAAATCAAGTTCCTTGAACAAACTTGTTTCAGCTCGTGACCAGCTCGTGCACTGAGTAAATGATATTTAATGAGTTTTGAATCAATCGCTCAAGCAGTATCGGAGATTTTTAAAGACATTTCTCAGATGGTTGCTGGCCCAATTGGCCGATCTGCTTCATTTGAACACACTTGGATCCCTATGCCTTAAGGATGCTTCCTACCAAATATAATTGAAATCAGCCTAGTAATTCTCGAGAAGACATTTTAAAGTTCCCATTGTTTTAGTATGGGTGCCTTTGGGGGGAAAATAATCCAAGATGCCCGCCAAACCAGTTATCCGACAGTTTTGAAAATGGCGAATTTGAGCTCAGAACATCCAAAAACATATAGAGAACCAATTTTGGCCTCAAAATCCATCAAATAAAAAAATCCAATATGGCCACCAAACACGCTACATTTTGATTGAACCACGGTGGCCATGTTTTTTAACGGAGCAGCTTCCATTGAACAAAGTTGAATGGCCCTTAGTCCCTAATCATATCTCCCAAATTTCGGCCTGATCCCTTCAGTGGTTCTGGAGAAGTTGTTCTCGGGAAAACTAGGTCATCCAAGATGGCCACCGAACCATTTGGTCAACTAAGTCTTCTTGAACAAACTTGACTTACCTCTTTTCATAATTGAGGTTTCATGAGTTTTGAATCGATTCCCCAAGCGGTTTCGGAGAAGATTTTTAAAGACATTTCCTAAAATCAGCCGAAATCCAAGATGGCCACGGGCCAAATTGGCCGATCGGCTTCATTTGAACAAAGTTGGATCCCTCAGCTCTAAGAATGCCTCCTGCCAAATATAATTGAAATCGGCCGGGTCGGTTCTTGAGAACAAGTCATTTAAAGGAAAAGTTGACGGACGGATGGACGACAGACACACGACGGACGGTTACCTTGGCATAAGCTCACTTGGCCTTTCAGGCCAGGTGAGCTGAAAAGTAAATTTAAATGAATACATGATATTCAAACGGAAATTAATGGCTAAAGGCATTTTCCTCAAGATCTTGCGTAAAATTGTAAATATATCTGCCCCACCCAGACCGTAATGCTTTCTGGGCATACTAATAACATAATACACACCACAAATCTGATAGTTTTATTGACTTTATTAATGGTACACGCAACTTACATGTAGATGATATAGTCTACAAAATGGAAATGAAACGGAATCAGCAATTTTTTGAAGCAGAAAATAGACAATTTTGAAACACCTGAGCAACAAATTCCATAAAATTCTGCAACATCCAAAATGTCATTCTCCTAATTGAAAATTAGGAAAAATTGTCCAATACCTGCATCGTTGACATATTTTTCAATCGAGCTGTTGCGAGTTCAAGTGTCTATTTTGGAAACAATGTTCCTGAAAGCTGCTGCTGTTGCATTTTAGCTTTTTACACAACATTTCACATAAATATTCAGGACCCAACGGACATGCATTCACCCGAGTTTGGAGGGTCGCGACAGAAGAACCAAAATTATTGAAAAATGTGTCAATAGTGTCCATTTTGAAAACAATGTTACTGAAAATTGCTGCTCTTGTGTTTTAGCTTTTTATCCCAAATTTAGCACACGCCTTCAGGAAGAAATGAGGAAAATTCCAGCCAAGTTTGGAGACTATCCCTCCAGTAGAACCAGCGCTATTAAAAATGTCTTAGGAGCAATGACAATGATGACGACAACGACGATGACAAGCACTCCATTGCTCACATTAAATCTTGCATCTAGCGAAGCTGGTAAAAATCAGGTTTTTCTAATGTATCTTTCTGCATGGAAGTTTCATTAAAATTTACAGTGCCTAATGTGTAGTCACTTGAAAATTCCTGGACATTTAGGAGAATACAAGATGGCCACAAGGAAAATTGACCAATCAGATTACTGTATATAGAACTAAGGTCGGAAGTCAATGCCACTCTAGAATCATTGCCACCAAGTTGTTTTTTAAATCAGCTCACTAATTAATGAGGAGTAGTGTTCAAAAGAAACTGTCAATGGACAGACATACAACGGACAGACCGTGGTCGTGGGATAAGCAGCACACTTGAAGGGTCCATGTTAGAAATTATATTGCCCAACAATGGACCTTTACATTTTTAGCTATGCCCCACCCATTACTAGCTAAGCTCCATTCACATCTCGCTGTGTTGGGATTGATCGATCCCCGAATGTCCTAACTATCAATTTCCTGAAAACTATACAGGTAAGCTGTTGAATATTTTGTAACTAATTTGACTGGGTGCTGTTGCTGCCTGCCTATGGCAGCAACAGCGCCCAGTTAAATTAGTTTCAAAATATTCAACAGAATATTTACTAGAGAGTAAAGACATACAATTTGTACAACAACGCATAGACCGTCTTCAAATATGCATTCGTGACATACTTATCGACATCATTCATGATTTCATTCATTATGATGTCATTCTACACACCACGTAGTTGATTATGACATCATATGATGTGTGTATACTCTGCAGGTGAATTCTGGTAGTGGGGGGGTTAGTGGGGGGTGGGGGGGATGGAGCGTGTATGGAGGAGGGGCAAAAATGTGAAAGAAACATTCCTTAAAGAGTTACTGATCAATCTAAATTACTCGACATTAAAACAACATCTAGTTGCCAGGGAGCTAAGTCAATATATAGAAAGCGGAGATATTAACCCTTCCAACACACCAGGACAAATACAAGAGGATAATCATACATTTAGCTTGAGAAATACTCTTGAATATGTTGAGAGTTAATTTGACTGTAGCAATAGACGTTTCCACTTTATCCATCCATCCTATGATGTCATAATCAACTATGCCATGTAGAATGACATCATAATGGATAGGCAGCAAAAGCACCCAGTCAAATTAGTTTCAAAATATTCACCAGCTTACCTGTGTAGTTTTCAGGAAATTGATAGTTAGGGCATTAGGGGATCACTCAATCCCAACACAGTGAGGTGTGGGTGGAGTTTAGCTAGAGACAGGCGGGGCATAGCTAAAACCGAAAAGGTCCATTGCCCAGCTGTCTTTCAGTAACATTATTTTCAAAAGTATTCTTAGTCTGACACCGCTGTCCTGCCATGGTTGCTCGGGGTTACAGCATTCCTAGCATTAATATTTGTTGTCAAACAAATGCCTGAGCCATATATTATCCACTGCAGAAATCAATTTGTTATTCACCATGGTTTGTCTTGTCAACAGGAGAATCGTTTAGTAATGACTGCAAATGATAAGTGAGAGTGACCTGTGCTTATATAGCGGATTAACCCAATTAACCCTTTCATGATAAAGCCAGCCAAAACCGGCCTCTACATTGGCCTTGAGGCATGTCTATTTGCAGGCCAAGAGAAGGCTATTTTTGACAAATTACAACTAGAATGACTGGCTCGATAATCGAGCCAGTCATTCAAGAGGTAAATTGTCAAAAATAGTCTTCTCTACGTCTGCAAATGGACATTCAATGAGCAAATATTCTGAATTTCTTGACCAAATTTAGGAATTAGATGGTTAATGCTAATAGAGGGATCCGCTTCTAGCTGAGTCTCACCCATTAATAGCTAAGCTCAATCCATTTCTAGCTACGCTCCACCATTTCTAACTAATCCTCACCCATTTCTAGCCAAGCCCCACCCATTTCTAGCCAAGCCCCACCCATTTCTAGCCAAGCCCCACCCATTTCTAGCCAAGCCCCACCCATTTATAGCTAAGCCCCACCCATTTATAGCTAAGATCCACCTGCTTTTTAGACATGTCAGAATTAATTTGAAACTACGTAATTTGACTGGGAGATTTTGCTGCCTACATGCACAAGGCAGTTGCGCAGCACCCAGTCAAATTAGTTTCAAAGTAGTCAAAAGCATATTTATAATTACATTTTAAACACATACATATAGTTCTCTTTTGGCCTGCGAATGGACATTTATTAAGAACACTGTTATGGGCAGTTTTGGCCGGCTTGACCATTAAAGGGTTAACATGTTTCCAACAACAATAAACAGACACATGTTAGTTTGTACAATTTTGGTTACGCGGTCAGAAATCTTCTGTTGAATATTTTGAACGTAATTGGATTTGGGAGGACATTTTAGAAACATGTTATTTCTGAATTGTACTGTATGTAGGCCTTATCTATATTGATTTTTAGCACTTGAGATGCTTAAACACAAAACACTTCACATAAATGTCATACATTATAGGGAATTATTTAAGTGTTAAATTATAGTGTATCCCTTAGTGACATGTTAAGCTTCAATGCCTATTGAAGGAAATTTCAATTTCCCTTTCTCCGAGATCTAACAATACTCACCATTCTATTACTTCAGATACAGCTAGTCTGGATAACTGGTCCCGAGGACTATAGACTTAGTAAGCTTTACCGACTCGTCGTCAAATGTGCTACATTTTGAAAAATGGTCAATCATATTGCCATGTCTTTTTGCTTATCAACTTTAACCCTGTTACACTCAAGCGGACCAAAAATGCCTTCTGCAGTGATGTTGTGTAAATTGTCCAGGTGAAGGACAAGAGAGTATTATAGAAAATTTACCACTGGATTGACACTAAATGAGCCAGCCATTCTAGTGGTAAATTTTCAAAAAATCATCTCCTGTTGGCATACAAATGGACACTGAATAAGAACAAATGTAAGTATGTTTAACATTAACTCTCTAATGGTGATTAGCCAAAAACAATGTCTTCAGTGGTCAGAAGATATATCCATTTGCACGATGTCTGACAATACAACGACTTCAGTGGTCAGAAGATATATCCATTTGCACGATGTCTCAGAATACAAAGCTTTTTAAATGTAAATTCAAATGCTAAATTAAAAAAAAATCTTCCTGACCATGACCATGTAATGGTTAATGGACCTTTCCAGTTTTAGCTACGCTCCGCCCATCTCTAGCTAAGCTCCACCTACACATCGCTCGTGTTGGGATCGATCGATCTATGAATACCCTGACTATCAATTTCCAAAAAACTACACAGGTAAGCTGTTGAATATTTTGAAACTAATTTGACTGGGTGCTGTTGCTACTTAAGGCGCAGCAACAGCGCCCAGTCAAATTAGTTTCAAAATATTCAACAGCATGTTTATTAAATAGCAAAGACTTACCAAGACATACAATTCATATGTGTCAGAGTATTTGAGATTTGATGATGGTCTATATGGAACCCTTTGCGACGTAATGATTATGACGTCATCATACACACGCTGAACTGATTATGACATCATACGAGGTAGATGATGGATGGATACTCTGGAAAAGTGAATTGTGAGTAAGCAACATCTTGAGTACCTTGAGGCGGTGTTCACAAAATATGGGTTAATATCTTACCCTCAAATGCGTTATCGAGTACCCCTTGTCCGAGATCGCCAAATACCATCCGCTGACTTGCATAGTTTGAGCCAGGGTTTGGTTCTGTGATGCCGTCTTTATCAACAAAGTCATCATGTGACCTTTAGATATAGAAAAATAAATCAATTGTCTCTATGGAAGGATCACGCATTGTAAAAAACAATCATCATTTCAATGAAAAAAGATTTTTTTTAACTGCATGTAATCATCATGTATTAACCATAGTGTCTACAAGTGAGATACACTTTATAGTGCTCAATGGAACTGATAGGCGCCAGAAGATGGGGGGGGGGGCCTTCATCTCCAGACATAGTCCAAACACTCTATGAAGTTTCAAAGCGATTCGATAAATGGTTAACAGGGTTATCATCCAGAAACCAATTTTCAAGATGGCCACTGATCTTGGATTTCAGACTTTCGATAGTCTTCTTCCACAGACCTAGTCCAACCACACTATACAGGTTCAAAGCACTCTTGATCCGATAAACGGTAACAGAGTTATCATCGGGAAACCACTCTGCCGCCCGCCCATCCACCCGGATATAAAAACTCAGATTCATCCCAGCTCGCTATGACATGTATGATAATCCAAAAATCACGGAAAATCATGGCGCCATTCCTTCAGATTTTTGTCATATCAACTGTAGCTTACTATAGATAAACACACACAATTGCAAATACTATCTTTGAACTTTTAGATATTTTTAGTGGTGTTAGATATATGCTCACATATCAGTGTACATGTACTCACCAGTACGAATAGTCAAATGAGAACTGTCACCGAGAACAACAGGATTCATGAAATGAAAAAAACAAACATAAAAGTAATTAGTTTGACATTATGCTACAAGTATATAGATAGAGACAGGTACCAAAATTAACCCTTTCATGTCGAAGATTAATAAAGAAAATTAAAATGCTCTCTTAGTGAATGTCAATTTTGAGTATTTGATTATAACGTTTAACACTTGAGTGACAGATCGGATCCCTCAATTGCAAGTCATAAGTTAAAATGTTTAAAAAACAAAAACAGAAACATGTTAGTTCGTGCAATTTTGAACGTGATGTAAGAAATGTTCTGTTGAATATTTGAACATAATTGGATTGGAAGACATTGCAGCGTTAGGCAGCAATGTCTTCCAATCCAATTATGTTCAAAATATTCATCAGTACGATTCATTTTGTTTTGGAAACATGTTAAGTTATTTCTGAGTCATACTATACTTGACTGCTGGGAATTTTGCTGTACCAGAGGACATTTTCTTCCACCCCTAGCAATATCTTTTGCTAATTGCTATAGTTATAGAGAACAACTTTGATCTCTTCCCTGAAAATTTTAATTACCGTTAAATTCCGTGTATATTGCGCACTTTTTTGCTCAAATTACATGTTATAAAAAGCTCCTGCGCACTATATACAAGGATAAATATTTGTCCCATGTTTTTCCTCAGAATTTTTCGTCAGAATCACAAAATTCAGAGCTGAAAATGTGATTTTATGGATCGGGAATCAGTCGGGAATAACGATCGCATTCTAACATGTCTATAATGGTACTAATAGATCGTTGAAATGCCTTACTACTGTCTAAATACTGTGTTATACCTTTATTAAATATCATAGTGTTGTAAAATGATCAAATAAACCATCATTCAACTTTATTACAACGCCATTGTTTCCTGTAATTTGTTCTAAGTTATATATATAAGGGGAGGTTACTCTTGTCTTCCCAAGTTGAACATAGAGATGTTTAAAATCCATAGATTGCTACACAGATACGGACATAAATGTGTTAAAAAAATAATGATAGGGCCGATGTTTTTCAAGGCGATCTAGCATTTACATAGATATAGAAAGGAACCGAGTATTGAAACCACTCATCTACTGCGTCGCCATATGTGATTGATCAAAATCTCATGGGCTCGCCTTTGATATAATTATCAAAATAATTACCGGCACTGTTAGTGAGCCAAAATGGATTTGAGTAGGTTTTTTTTATTAAAATAGATTTTATTCTCTCAAGTATCAGCGCACAACTCATATTTTATGAATTGAAACAAAATAAATATGCAATTTTTATGTTCTAACGACCATTTATGTTAATGAGCACTGCTCAAATCAAATTCGGATTCTAACCTGTTCTGATGGAAATTATATTTGTATTTTTATATCGTTTTATATCGTTCAATAAAGTTTAATACAAAATATTTGCTAAAAGTGTATGCAAATGATATTCCCGTGATTAAACAACAGAGTAACGCATGCCACAAATGGGATTTTATAAGGAAAGCGTATTCGACACGCAGTAAGTCATTGATTCTTTTGTTACCAGTTTTCGTTCACATGTCTCTCAATCTTACTGCGCACTATACACGGAAAGAAGGTTTTTTCAGGCCGATTTTGGTCAAATTTAGGGGTGCGCACTATCCACGATAGCGCAATATACACGGAAATTAACGGCAATAAATCTTACAGCCATTATTAAAATAAATTTGGTTCAAAATATTCAACAGACTCATGCATACCTTTTTTGGTTCCTCCTCTGATTAGCAGATATGAAATAGAAAAGATAATAGATTAGTGAATAAATTATATAACAGAGTTAGAACATATACATTTACAGTCAAACATTCACAAGAAACCCCGACTGCCTTGGAGCGAATTAAAGCCAAAGAGTCCAAGGCAAGGAAAAGAGAACATGTACTGTTCTTTGGCTTAAAATGGCATGTCTTATACCAAGTCCTATACCGAGTCACATGCATAAACGGCGGTTTTCACGATCAGATTAATCTGACGGACAAATCTAAGTAAAAATCTGATGCTGTAGTGTGAATCTGAAGAGTGCTTAGACGATTAGTTAGACAAATCTTGTGAGAAAAATCTGACAAAAAAATCTGATGAATAAATCTGATGAAAAAATCTGATGAAAGAAATCTAAAAAATATGACATCATTAGCATTGCCAAATGTGCTGGCAGACAACAGTTGATAAAGTGGGCTTAACAAATCCTGCAAACAATTCTACTGCCATTCAATTATGAAACTCTCATTAAAAGTACCACATGATACGGGCGCATCCATTTTGCTTACGAGGACGCCACACTCTGATGACATATTCAGAACACGCGTTGTGATTGGCCACGCCTTCAGACAAAGTCTGAAGAAATTGAACCTGTCCAACTTTTCAGATCGGCCTCAGACATTAGATTTCATATTTTTGGTGTATTTTACCGAATTCGACAAATGTGAAGAACCATCAGATTCGTCATCAGACATCAGATTCTGTGATACATCAGACTTCAGATTTTATGTTCACACGGTCAGATTTTATTGAATTCGACAAATCTGAAGAACCATCAGATTCGCCATCAAATACTGTATCAGATTCAAACATCAGACTTCAGATTTTTTGGGTTACACGGTCAGATTTTATTGAAATCGAAAAATCTGAAGAACCATCAGATCTGCAGACTACATTTTCACTCCACCTTCAGATTTTCTATTTCACACAAATCTGATCAGATTAATCTAATTCACCTTTCCAAAGTACCCACCCATCATATGACGTCATAATGAACTGCGTGATGTGTAGAATGACATCATAATGAATGACATCATGAATGATGTTGATAAGTACGTCACGAATGCATATTTGTCTATGCGTTGTTGTACAAATTGTTTGCTTTTACTATTTAATAAATATTCTGTTGAATATTTTGAAACTAATTTGACTGGGCGCTGTTGCTGCCATAGGCAGGCAGCAACAGCACCCAGTCAAATTAGTTACAAAATATTCAACAGCTTCCCTGTATAGTTTTCAGGAAATTGATGGCTAGGGCATTCGGGGATCGATCAATCCCAACACAGCGAGGTGTGGGTGGAGCTTAGCTAGTGATGGGCGGGGCATAGCTAGAAATGGAAAGGTCCATCGTCACAACCCACCGTTACTTCATTAACCCATTAATGGCTAAATTTGGTCAAGAAAACCTAAATATTTGGGCATTGAATGTCCATTTGCACGTTAAGAGAAGATTATGATTAACCAGTGTTCCAGGCTCAACTAAATGTACTCTCCACCAAGTAGACATATCCTTCCATCCACCTGAGTCTGTGTGTATACGTATAATATATGGCCATCTGCCCACATGTGAAGAATCTTACACACAGATGGACTGATGGCTGGTAAGGTCGGGGGTGGGTGGGTGGGTGGGTGGAAGGTGGTGGTGGTGAGCATATAATGAAACCCATTAGCATGATTTAGGCAACCGAATACAATAACTTAAGCAAGGCAGCAATAAACTGGTCAAGTCAAGTATTTTATCCGAGGTAAAAGTACTTTTTCCATTAAATTTGTTCAATAAAACCTCAATTTTATCAATAGAAAATGTCTATTTGCAGAGATTATTTTTTTTAATTTATCATGAGTAACTGGCTCGGTTATTGAGCCAGTCATTCCAGTAGTAAATTTTCCAAAATATTCTCTTGCACTACAAATGGACATTTCTCCAGATCCTTGCTTAAGACATTTTGCCTGACTTGGGTGTTGAAAGGCTAAGAGCGTTAAATATTGTTTTATTGCTTATAACGTGTACGGACAAATTTAATGCTTTGAGAATAAATATATAACTAATGCACATAATCTTATTAATAACTTATAATGTATAACAATTACTATTTACCATATCTGGTATTATCTACCAGGGTCAGATTTAAGCTAACAATAAAACACTAAAATCCTTTCTACAAACACTAGCGAAATGGCATACAGTATTAACAGTGGGATTGAACACATATCAATAAGCTACAATGGCTGGTACTTTTTTTTATTAACTATCTGATGGCTAACAGGCACCAGACAATAATTTCAATGGGCAATAACTCTGGACCAGCTGACTATTTCGAAAACAATTGACTGACAGTTTTTGGTGGCTTAGCCACCAACAACTTCCAGTAAAATTGTTTTCAAAATGTTCCGCATATCTAGTGTTAAAACCCCCATGGAAAACGTTACGCCTGCAGAGATTCAGCCGTCAGACAGTTAAACATAGGTATTATATATTAATGTTCAGAATTATTGGGTAACTATTTCCTTCCAGATATCCGACATTCTCGCTTTCGCTATAAACTTACTTTATACGTGTACTCTATTGACCCTTTAATCGTTTTACCAATAAATAAAAAAATATATATATTCTGTACGATATAAAATTTATTTTGTTGAATATTTTAAAATTAATTTGACTGGAAGCTGTTGTTGCTTACGACAGCAACGGCTTCCAGACAAATCAATTTCAAAATATACAAGCGTTTTCCTGTATGCTTGCCTTAAAATGAGATATAATGAATTCAACTGTGAATTGAATTCTGGTTATCTTTACAGACCAATGTGAAACCACAAATTTGTTTATGATGTACTGAGTATGTTCTGCTGAATATTTTGAAATGTAAAATTGGCTGGGAGCTGTTGCGGTCTATGGCAGTAACAGGTTCCAGTCAAATTAATTTCAAAATATTCCACAGTTTTCCAATATATACACCTGTGCAAAAGTTAAGCACCACCCTATTTTTACGCACATGCTAGGGTATATTCATGTGCTATGAAGAAAGCAATAGCATAAACAGTTATGTACCCATCCATCTTAGTGCAAGAGGTAATAATGCAACTAGAGGAATGCTGATTATGATGGTGGGGAAACACTGTATGTTTTTGTTTGAACTTGAAAACGAGGCCTGAATCAAAAAAGCATCCGCTTTTGTTTCTACGAGAATTCTTAATACTTACCAGATGTACTATTATGATAATGTCTACTCCTTATCCCCTTCGGGGCCTTGGGCAATGCATAGTCTGGCTGAACCAGACGATATGCCGCAACTTCCAACATGTCAGAAGTCTGCGAGTCCAAGGGGAGTGTAGGCATGGCCGAAGAGCCACTGGACAGAGCGCTAGCCGCACGCTCTGACATCCGCTCCATCGCCGGATCGCGCTGAGATCCGAGATCCGATGCCAACCCGAGACGATTGGTCATCCATCCTAGGACCTGCACCCATTCAGCCTCGGCGCAGAAAGCGGAATCGTCCATTAAAGAGCTTCCGTTTTCATCTTCCCTCTCACCCTTAGACGAGAGGGCCACCGACGATCCATGCTGAGCGCTACGATAAACGTCTCTGCCAGGACAGAGCGCATCCGTAGCGCGACTACCGGCGGCACCAGTATCCAACGACCCGTCGGATACGGATTCTCCGCAGTCCATCGGCTCCAACACGGGATCCGGGACTACGACCGCCTTAATCACGGCTGGCACGGTAACTCCGATAGGAGCCGCACCCAACGCCGTCGGGATAGCCGTCGGAACCGCAAACCACGGCTCCGCCGGCATATCCGGTTGCACAAGAGACGGATGAAAAATGCCCGACGGAACGTCGACATCACCATCCGCCTGGCAAACCCGTACAAATCCCGAGGGAGACCCCTGGGACGTACTCGGCATTGCCGACATTGAAAGATCCGGCATGCCGGAATCTTCCATCAACAGGAACTCTTCTTCCTCTGCCGACGGCTCTTGAGCCGAGGACAGAGAAAGGTCAGGTGCATGGCCCTCAGCAAAACTAGCCGGGCCACCTAATGGTCTCAAAATATTCAACAGCTTCCCTGTATAGTTTTCAGGAAATTGATGGCTAGGGCATTCGGGGATCGATCAATCCCAACACAGCGAGGTGTGGGTGGAGCTTAGCTAGTGATGGGCGGGGCATAGCTAGAAATGGAAAGGTCCATCGTCACAACCCACCGTTTTCCACCACAAAATCTGTCTTTGGCACCGGTCTGGACACCCGTACCAAGGGAACGAGACAAGTTAGAAGCCATACAAAACGAAGTGTCAGGTTTTCTTCTGAAGGAGCAATAAAATTAGCAAAGAGAGAGAGTGAGAAACATTTTGGTCTTGGCTTGGCCGGTCTAACTGGCACCGCTGTTCCTGTCGCACAGGTGTGGTCCAGGCAGATACGAAGGGAGACCTCGTACCCTCAGGTATGACCTGCTCCCTTCTTTCCGCCCTTAGAGGACTTACCCTTCCCCTTCCCGCCTCTCGGGCGATCAGGAGCAACATTGGGGAGGGTAGGGGCCTCCACAACCTTCTTGGCCTTCTTCGCCGGAGGCGGCTGAGAAGACCCAGTAGAAGCAGAAGCAGCACTAGGCTTAGCTTTCGCATTACTTTTGTGCTTTTTCTGCTTCTTAGAAGGTTGCCCGGTTAGCAGCTTGGCTACTGCCCCTAGTGCGTGCGCCTGACGCAATAGCTCCAGCTGTAGATTAACCGCCAACCGATTCTGCGCGATGTTGGCAGTGTCTTCTAGGATGGCCCGCACTTGGCCACCAAAGATGCTAGGCCCAGTCAGGGGCGTCCCAAGAAGATGCTCCCTAAGGGCAGTAGCTGGACGCATATGGTCAAGGACCATCTGCCTCCTAGACTTCGTCACTTGCGCTTGCACCATTGCCAATGCGTCCATAGACAGCACCAGGCCGTCATTGACACATGAAAGCACCACAGGTGGCACAGGGTGGCGTGCCCCCGCTACAGCCCACACCGACTGAAGAAGCCGATAAGAATGATTGACAGCACTCATTGCTGCCCTCACCCCCTCATCGCATAGGGACAGGACTTCGTCATGGTGTACCTGAGACTTATCCACCAGCGCCGGGGTAGGGCCACCCGCTCCAGCACTCTGGACACCCAGCGGTCATCCTCGGTGACCGTTGGGACAACACCATATCTGTCATGTTCCCCCCGTGGGATACGACACCTCGCCCGCACCTCCCTGGCCCTTGGTCAGGAGTTGTTTGCTATGAATAGCATTCTATAACTCCATAAACCTTGGATCCAGTCCAATAGACTGGATCCGGGCCACCGATGGACGGGGTGCATCCTCCGTGGCCGTGGTCGAAACCACAGACGGGTCTACCCTGGCTAGCCAAGCCAGAGCCTCTGACCAGTCTGTCTCCGAGGAGGACACTCCCGTGAACACGCCACCCATTGACGTGTTCACGGCCCCACCAGCAACGTCCTCCCGGCTAGGAGCCATTGCTGATATGGCAGGAACTCCGGTACCGTACGGTTCCGCTGCCACCCCATGAAAAACACCAGTCCATGGAGTAGGCCCGCACGGAAAACCTACAATAAGCAAGTGGAACGAAACAGGAATGGAAGGCAGACAATTAATTTTCAAATAATTTGATCATAAATTAAATGTTAACCCTCCCGCACCCCACCCCGCAATGTTACAGCAAAGATCGCATTGATTATGATGACAAGAACGAAGTGGCCAACAATACACCCATAAACTGATCCTCAAGGATGCATAACGGAACCAGGAATCATATCGCATAGCGTTCAGGGTATATTTACTAATCAATATAAATTACACTCCTAACGACGGCCAAAACAATATGTGAAGAAACAACAAAATGTAAACAAACTGCTATAGCACACGGTAAAACCGCAGACCACACATCTAAATCAAGATTTTCGAAACCACCGATCATTGCAAACAGATCATGATAACACGCAAAACTTGAAAATTCCAAAGTTTTTCTGGTACCAATAAAGTACGCAGCACCCAGAATCAGATGCATGAATTAATGAAACATTTTCTTCACATAAAAATCCGAGACAACATGGGTGTGACGTCACCCGCTCGGATCTTACGCCGAACGACGTCAGCCGATTTTCGTATTAAAACACCGTAAAGCCAACACTTTATTTCATATCTGCCGATCGCCTGTTGGGGTTAAAGGAAGGTGATCAACCTGGCATATTTCGTTGTTAACACATGTCCCAGATTCGGGGTCAGAAATTGGAACATGCGACACAGACAAAATTTTGAAGACCCAAGTCTTTTAACTATGGAATAACATGGAATTATAAAACCTGGTTATCATCAGCTCCTTCCATGGTAATCCAATATAATCCTTAGAGAGCGCGCAAAGCCATCACAATACACAGAAAAAGACTTAGAAACTTAAGACTCCAACTGCACAAAAAAGCATGTAGCTCTTGTTGCTATGCAAACAAGAATATGAGCTTCATGGCAAACGGGTACTTGGCAGTTGGGAGCTGAGTACCCGGTTCCAGGAGTCTGTAAAGCTTACTAAGTCTATAGTCCTAGGGCCAGCTATCCAGGATAGCTTGTATCAGAAGTAATAGAATGGTGAGTATTGATCTAAGGAGAACAATGCTTTCCACTAATTTGTCCAAAATGGCAGATATACAACTTTAAAAGCTAGAATTTTCTGACCTCTGATGAGCACCCATTCTACCCAAGAACCTTGGAACTAAATGCATACAAAGTCTGAATCACTAAACAAGTGATGTGGAACATGTGATATATGGAGAGGGGTGGATGAGAGGGGCCGTGTTTCTCCCAGTACAAGTTCCCAGCTCATTCACACTTCCTCCATCCCGGCCATTCTGCGTGGGTAGTGCTGACTACACTCAGGCATAAGCACAGCCAGTGTATGCAGTACATTTCACACAGACAGAGTCATATGTACGCTGAGCTACATGTAGTGACTAAATGAATCGAAAAAAACTTTGCAAAAACCTATCATTTGAAAAATGGGACTCACACGTGACCCGTTTCTCAAAAACGGTGTCTAATAGGACACAGCGTACACAAGCCTTCGTATTTCGTACCATCGTACAACATCTGCATTAACACTACATGTATCCAATTCCATTGTGAGTAAAAGCGACTCAACTAACATTGGACCAACAGTCAAAAAATCTGGTTAGAAATACAAATTAAACTCTCTGGCTACACATGACCAGATTTTATCTGATCACGGTTACACCAAGGAGCAACTGTAACTGGGACTTAGAGTATAAAAGCAAGTGCAGAACAGAGTACTGACATTCAGATTTCAATCCAACAAGATCAAGCGTAAGAAAGCAGAAGAGTTCCTGACCAGTAGATCAATAACATCAGGTCTACTATACCCGGCCATGGTCTCCGATTGTCACAAGAAACCATTGTATACATAAAGCCTTGGAATTCACTGTACTCATCTAGAAGAAACAGGACTTACCTGGGACAGGTACATTGAAGACAAAGAATTTGGGGGCGGTGGGTCTGGCTAACAGAACAAGAAGCAGTGGCCAAAATAGATGTACCGATTACAGCTACATTCTACATGATGTTTTCATTACTGCAGATGACGAACACTTATCGCTGTAACGCTACACTTTGGGATTCTATGATATACTACTAGGGTTGCACGATTATTACTTTGAGTGATCGTGATCGATGAGCTAAGAATAATCGTGATTACTCGATTAATCGGCCTGGTTACAAATTACGCCGATATAGTAACAAAGGTATATCAATGACGAAAGCTGCAATGGTGTTTAGAAATGTAAATTTGCAGGCCAACAGAGAAGACTCTTTTTGAAAATGTATCACTGGAAGGCCTGGCTAAATGGATATGCATTCGCTGAGCAAAGCGTAAATAAAAACGTATATTTTGAAATACTTTATACAGTGGATTTATTCACGATTATTCGATTATTTCGTTTTTAATCATATAAATTCAGGATTTAAAAAATAATTGCGATTTTCGATTTATTCACATAAAGGTGCAATATGCCTACGACATACATTATATGTACAATAGTAATGAAGTCCATAGCATAATGATAAACACTTATAAAAATGAGTGCGCCAGTGAGAAATATTAATCTTTATTCACAGGCCATGAAGAATATTTGAGAAAACGTCAAATTGGAGTGACTGGCTTGGTTACCGAGCCAGTCACCCCAATGTAAAGTTTTCACAAATGTTCTTCTCTTGGCCTGCAATTAGACATTGATCGTGTTAATTATATATTTCCGTAACGAATATGGATCAATAAGGGATGGTCTAGGAAGTCCGAGAGATGTCAGTAGATTTCAAATTTAATATAAAAGCTAAAGTGATTAGTGCAACAATATAGTACACATGCACTTATTAAAAAATATATGCTGCTTAAATAATACATGCAGTGTACATGTACCTCCATATCACGAGACACCTTTCACGATACAATATACTGCATATTTGCCATGTATAATATTGCGATATACGATTCATATTTTTACAGCCCTTAGAGAATACAGTATATCATCAACAATACGTACTTGGTGTGTCTGGATTTTGGATTGAGGTCATCTTGCCGTCCATTGCAATAATAACTTTTGCTTGTCGATCCAGCTCCCTGAAACAACAACAAACAAGTATACCATAGATGCAATATATTTTCGTGAAAAAACCCTCAGAATAACAACATACACAAGACATCAGTATTACACTGATACGATATTGGCGAAAATCCTGGCCTTTTGCAAATCTGACATCTGAATTTTGAACATCCTGGCATTTCGCAAAAGGTAGTTTTATACCAAGTTCACAGTGACCTTGAACTTTGACCTCATGACATCAATATCATTGTGCTCCATCCCCTTGATATAAGGAAGCATGTGTCCAAGTTTAGTTCAATAAGGTAAAGCCCTGCCGAGATATAAGAGGATATGTGGAGCTAAACGCAAAACTTATCCATAAAAAGTAGTTTTATACCACAGTGACAGTGACCTTGAACTTTGACCTCATGACCTCAATATCATTTTGCTACATCCTCTTGATATAAGGATGCATGTGTCCAAGCTTAGTACCAATAGAGTGAAACCCTGCCAAGATATAACGGTAACTGTGATTGGACACCCACAAACAGACAGACAGACGTACAAACATAACCCATCGATATATTGGCGAAAACTCTAATTTTCGCCAATAATAACATTTGGTGCTCATTAATCTATCCACACAGTATTTTTGAAGTAAGCCAAACCAAATTAATCTGATATTTTTACGAAAATTTCCCAACACACCCAACCCCCAAAGCACCAGATCAGAAATGGGAAAAATTAAAATATTGCAGAATTTCATGTTCCCCAGGGGATATAAAGTAACAGTAATTAATAAAACTACAACACAGATGGACAGACATGTATGCATGCGTTCTAACTCAGGGATCATTTCTAGTTATGCCACGCCCCTTTCTTAAGCTAAGCTCAGCCTATATTTTATGTCCATTGGAAACTTTGAAAGCTGAATGCCTAGTATTAAGTGCAAGGTTAATACAGAATACCTGTAGGTATACGCTGTTGAATATTTTAAAACTAATTTCTAGCTATGCCCCGCCCATTTCTAACTAAGCTTGACCCACTTTATGCGTGTTTGAAACCTTAATTCCCAGATTTTTATTTTCAAGGTAACTAATGTACAGGTGAGCTGTTGAATATTTAGAAAATAATTTGACTGGAGAGGCATTCCAGTCAAATTAGTTTCAAAATATTCACTAGAAATCCATATAATTTGTGCACATCATGCCACACTTTTCTAGTTTCCACGACTGAGTTACACGTCACTATGCCAACTAACATGTGACATATTATATTATAACATCAGACACTCGAGTGACAGATCAGATTAGGCTTGTACAATCATTATTATTGCGTTGAGTGATCGCGATCGATTATTAAAAAATAATTGTGATTACTCGATTAATCAGCTTGGATAAAAATTACCAAGACATAACAACAAAAAGAATATCAATGACGAAAATTGTAATGGTGTTTAGAAAAGTCCATTTGCAGAGTAAGAGAAGACCATGTTTGAAAATGTATCACTGGAATGCCTGGGTCGAGTCAAAATTTTTTTCAAAAATAATCTTCCCTTGCCCTGCAAATGGGCATACATTCACTAAACAAAATGAAGGAAATTTCAATTTCCTTTTCTCCGAGATCTAACAATACTCACCAGTCTATTACTTCTGATACAAGCTATCCTGGATAGCTGGCGCTAGGGCTATAGACTTAGTAAGCTTTACTGACTCCTGGAACCGGGTACTCGGCTCCTAACTGCCGAGTACCCACTTGCCATGAAGCTCATATTGTTTGCATAGCCAGCAAACAAGAGATACCTTGCCTCCGTGGGGCTGGGAGGCTGGGTCCATAATAGAATGGTGAGTATTGTTAGATCTCGGAGAAAGAGAAATTGAAATTTCCTTCATTCTCCTTCGATCAATATTCACCATTCTATTACTTCTGATATACACCAGATTTAGACAGTAACCTGGTGGGAAGGGGCAAGCCATCAATTGCTACTTTTGCCCCTTGGAGAAAGAGTTAGACTTAAACATGACTAATGGAGACCTAAAAGGACCATCAAGTTAACGGAACCGAATCACATTCGCATCACTGCCCCGCCTCCACTTTTTCACCTAAGAAAAGGGAGAGAACTCACGAACATGCATCTCGCCTGAAACACAAATATCCCAAGAGGGTTAACTGCTCTTTGCATATATTAGCCTGGGAATGATCATGAATATATAAGATGAATGAACATGATATATATAAACATAATACAAAAAGCTCTCAATCTTATATTACCTCATGATAGTTGGATTTCAGACGTGTAGCCAACAACCATTCACTTCTCCGGCTATCAGTGACACAATCTGGTTGACATCCTCTCGCTCGACCATGTCTGCTTCTTAATACTTTTTTACAAATGCCAAAAAAGGGAGAAGAGTCATATAACTATCGTTTCAAAACAGCTAAAGCGAGTGGATTGGCAGAGTCTGACACATCTCTCATATAGTAATCCGTGAATGAGGACTCACAGTGCCATTGTGCAACAGTCATGATGTCCTCTAATGGAACAACATTGTAAAGGGTGTCGAGGTGGCTATTCCTCTAACATCGTGTAAACTTGCGCATTGCACCTGGTGCCCAGTCGCAATCTCATGGGTAGTCTGAATGCATTTGACTACCCAACGAGAGATAGAATCCATGGATGCGGCACCATATGGCTTCCTATGGCAGATCCACAGATGTCTATCATTCGACCGTAACGAGTCTGTCCGTCTTTTGTAATTAGTCAAAGCACGGACTGGGCACCAGACACTGGCATCACGATCAAACCTAGTTTGTTTCGGTAGAATGATCGGTTTGACCGGATATCTCAAAGATTGATAAACTCTGCTCTTGGCAGTAGACGCAGACCCTCTCCGGAGACAATAAATCTGTCCCTCACTGCGCCTTCTAGCATAGGAAGCTGCCAATAGAAAAACCGCCTTTAGAGTCAAATGCTTTAGACTAGCCGAACGCAACGGTGCGAAAGGGTGCTTGGCCAGTACATTAAGCACTAAAGATAGACTCCAGGCTGGAATGACTATCGGTTGTCTCGGTCGGAGATTGCTCATTCCCTTCACCATCACATTTAACTGGGCCACCTCTGGACTATCCCTGTTGGCTAGACAAGGGATAACTGATGCCAAAGCTGACTTGTATCCAACAATTGTGACGGGAGCTAGTCCTGAAAAGAACAGCTCACAGAGAATGCAGGAAATGTCAATTTCCCTTTCTCCGAGATCTAACAATACTCACCATTCTGTTACTTCTGATATACAGCTGGCCCTGACAGCGGCTCTAGGATTATAGACTTAGAAAGCTTTACCGACTCCTGGGAACCGGGTACCCGGCTCCCCACTGCCGAGTACCCGTTTACCATAGAGCTCATATTGTTTGCATAGCCACCAAACAAGAGAAAACTATGGCTTGCCTCCGTGGGGCTGGGAGGCTGGGTCCGTAACAGAATATACACCAGATTTGATCAGTAAACCTGGTGGGAAGGGGCAAGCCATACATGCTAATTTTGCCCCTTGGAGAAAGATTTGAGACTTCAAACTTGACTAACGGAGACCTAAAAGGACCGTCAAGTTCACGGAACCGAATCACATTCGCGTCACAGCCCCCCCCCCCCCCTCTTTCCTCCTAAGAAAAGGGAGAGAACTAACGAACATGTATCTCGCCTGAAACACCAATATGCCAAGAGGGTTAACTACTCCCTGCATATCGCTTGTATTAGCCTGGGAATGAGCATGAATATATAAGATGAATGAACATGATACATATACATAATACAAAAAACTCTCACTTGTTGAATTACCTTATGATAACAGGACTTCAGACGTACCGCCTACAACCATTCACCGGTTCGGCCATCAGTGACACAATCTGGTTGACATCCTCTCGCTTGACCATGCCTGCTTTAGGTTCTTTTCTTACCAAAGTGAAAAAAGGGGAAAAGCAGTGTGGTCACTAACTATCGTTTCAAAACAGCTAAAGCGAGTGGATTGGCTGAGTCTGACACATCCCTCATATAGTAATCCGTAAATGAGGACTCACAGTGCCATTGTGCAACGGCCATGATGTCCTCTAACGGAACACCATTGTAAAGGGCGGTCGAGGCGGCTATTCCTCTAACATCGTGTGCCCTTACGCCCTGCACCTGGTGCCCAGTCGCCATCTCATGAGTAGTCTGAATGCATTCGACCACCCAACGAGAGATAGTATCCATGGATGCGGCGCCATAAGGCTTTTTATGGCAGATCCACAGATGTCTATCGTTCGACCGTAACGAGTCAGTCCGTTTCTTGTACTTAGTCAAAGCACGGACCGGGCACCAGACACTGGCATCACGATCAAACCTGGTTAACTTCGGTATAATGATCGGTTTGCCGGGATATCTCAAAGATTGGTTCTTTGACATAAATTCTGCTCTTGGCAGAAGACGCAGACCTTCTCCAGAAACAATAAATCGGTTCCTCTCTGCCGAAAGCGCATGGATCTCACTGCGCCTTCTAGCTGAGGAAGCTGCCAATAGAAAGACCGCCTTTAGAGTCAAATGCTTTAGACTAGCCGAACGCAACGGTTCGAATGGGTGCTTGGCCAGTACATTAAGCACTAAAGATAGACTCCAGGCTGGAATGACTACCGGTTGTCTCGGGCGGAGATTGCTCATTCCCTTCAACATCACGTTTAACTGGGCCACCTCTGGACTATCCCTGTTGGCTAGACAAGGGATAACTGATGCCAAAGCTGACTTGTATCCAGCAATTGTGACGGGAGCTAGTCCTGTAAAGAACAGCTCACAGAGAAATTCTGCTATTTGCTGAATAGTGGATTGAAAGGTATCAATACCCTTTTCTTCACACCAGTCTGCAAATCTGTTAACCTTGTTGTTATATGACTTGAAGGTTGACCTCCTTCTCGCAGCCGCGATGAAATCAGCAGCCTGTCGAGAAAAGCCTTCCGACGTGGAACGTTGTTTGACAACATCCACGCAGTCAATTTGAACATTTCGGGACGCTCGTGTAGGAAGCGTCCCTTGGCCTGGGAGATTATGTTCGGAATCTCGGGCAACTGCACAGGATTTTCCACCAGCAGATCCAGAAGATCCGTGAACCACGCCCTGCTCGGCCAATACGGCGCTATTAGCAGGACCAGACACGGCTCCTCCCTGACCTTCACCAATACCTTCGGTAGAAGAATGGTGGGTGGGTACGCGTAAGCGTGCTTCCCTCTCCAGCTTATCGCCAGAGCGTCTGTATCGACGGCATGTGGATCTGGAATCGGCGAGACATAAGTCATGATTTGAGCATTTTCCTTTGTGGCGAACAAGTCCACGTTGGGTTTGCCCCAATGCTTGAAGATCCTGTGAAGAACTGGATGGTTGAAAGACCATTCTCTTGGCAGAATTCTCTGTCTCCGAGACAAAGCATCCGCCAGAATGTTCAATCGCCCAGGAATGCGAGCTGCTTTCAAAACAACCGAGTAATTCCTGCACCATTGAATCAAGTGCCACACTTTCATACATAGTGTGGGTGACTTGGTCCCGCCTTGGTGATTTATGTATGATACTACTGTCGAGTTGTCCGACCGTATCAATATCGCCTTTCGCCTGACTTTTGGAAGAAACTTTTCCAATGCCAGTTCCACTGCCATCATTTCCAACAGATTGATATGCAGCTGGCTCTCTTGGTGAGTCCATGTGCCCGAGACCTGGTGTTCTCCCAGGCAGGCCCCTCATCCCTCCAGCGATGCATCCATGTACACGGACAGCTGGGGTGGGGTAGGTGCAGCGAAATCCCTACTAGGAGATTCTGACTCTTTTTCCACCATACAAGATGCGACATTATTGGCTACAAAACTGGCACCAGCTTTGACTGGGATTCTGTTCTCTGTTTCCACAGAGACATCAGATAGAACCGGTTATCTTTCGCATTAGAATAGCGTACGGGATTACATGCTCCATGAAGACCGTCATGCCCAGCATCTGAAGAAACCGCCTCGCCTGAATGTGGGTTCCCAATCGAAAACTCTTGAGGATGGCTAACAGAGACACCACTCTGGGCTATGACGGGTAAACCCTGCCCTTCTCGAGATCGAATCGCATCCCTAAATAAACAAACTGTTGAGTGGGTGTCAACTCCGATTTCTCCTTGTTGACTAACCAGCCTAGATCTGAAAGTAACTTCAGAGTCAGAGCAGTATCCACCTCTAACCTGGCTGATGTGTCTGCTTTGATCAGCCAGTCGTCTATGTAGGTGTGAAGCGCCACGCTCTCTTTTCTGAGAAACGCTGTCACCGCAAGGACCACTCTGGTAAAAACCCGTGGAGCTATCGACAGGCCAAATGGGAGGACTACAAACTCCCACACTTGATTCGGAAACGCAACTCTCTGAAACCTGTGACAACTCCTGTTCATTGGAATGTGGAAATATGCATCTTTCAGATCGATCGATACACAGCACATTCCCTTCCTCAATCCTGCCATTACCGACCTCGGAGTTTCCATCTGAAACCGAGGCGTATGGATAAACCAATTTAATGGCCTGAGATTGAGTACGGGTCTCCATCCCCCTGTGCTCTTGGGGACAAGGAACATGTTTGAATAGAAGCCTGGAGTGTTCCGGTTTGCTGGTTTTATTGCTCCCTTCAGAAGCAAACCTGACATTTCGTTTTTAATGGATTCTACCGTGTCTGGTTCCCTTGGTACAGGTGTCCAGTCAGGTGCCAAAGACAGATTCTGTGGTGGAAAATCCCACCACTCTGGCATGTAACCCTGGGATAACCAGGCGGAATAAGGGCGGAAAGAAGGGAGCGGATCGTACCAGACTTTCCGACGTCCCACCTCGCCAAGCCTCGACAAAACCCATGAGCCTTCCACCCACTATAGACGCATCGACGCCTAATGCAGGTGTCTGGCTCGCGATCCGCTCCCCCCCTCTCTTGACGAGAGAGAGTGAGAACCATTTTGGTCTTGGCTTGGCCGGTCTAACTGGCACCTCTGTTCCTGTCACACAGGTGCGGTCCAGGCAGATATGAAAGGAGCTCTCGTACCCTCAGGTACGATCCGCTCCCTTCTTTCCGCCCTTCCCTTCCCGCCTCTCGGGCGATCAGGAGCAACATTGGGGAGGGTAGGGGCCTCCACAACCTTCTTGGCCTTCTTCGCCAGAGGTGGCTGAGAAGACCCAGTAGAAGCAGAAGCAGCACTAGGCTTAGTTTTCGCCTTGCTTTTGTGCTTCTTCTGCTTCTTAGAAGGTTGTCCGGTTAGCGGCTTGGCTACAGCCCCTAGTGCGTGCGCCTGACACACTAGCTCCAGCTGTAGATTAACCACCAACCGATTCTGCGTGATGTTGGCAGTGTCTTCTAAGATGGCCCGCACTTGGCCACCAAAGATGCTAGGGCCAGTAAGGGGCGTCCCACTGAAGAAGGCGATAAGAATGATTGACAGCACTCATTGCTGCCCTCACCCCCTCATCGCATAGGGACAGGACAGTACCCGAGACTTGTCCACCAGCACCGGGGCGGGGCCACCCGCTCCAGCACTCTGGACACCCAGCGGTCATCCTCGGTGACCATTGGGACAACACCATATCTGTCATATTCCCCCCCTCCAGGAGTTGTTTGCTATAAATAGCATCCAATAACTCCATAAACCTTGGATCCAGTCCAATAGACTGGATCCAGGCTGCGGTCAAGATCCCTGTCCTAATCAATGCCACCGATGGACGGGGTGCATCCTCCTCGGCTGTGGTTGAAACCACAGACAGGTCTACCCTGGCTAGCCAAGCCAGAGCCTCTGACCAGTCTGTCTCCAAGGAGGACACTCTCGTGAAAATGTCACCCGTTGATGTGTTCACGGCCCTACCAGCAACGAGCCATTGCTGATATGCCAGGAACTCCGGTACCGTACGGGTCCGCCGCCACACCATGAAAAACACCAGTCTATGGGAAAACCGTGCGGACCCGTACTGGTTGAAGAACCGTGGCCAAACATGGGCGCCAACGGCACCCCATGCCTGACCGCCGGACCAGGCAAGATAGGTGAGTACCACGCCTGGCCAGCCACACCCGTCACCGTGTCGGTTGGCGGCAAACCAACCATCACGGGACCGATGCCCGGTACCGGAGTGGCCTCAACCATGGGCGCAGCCGCTGGCCTGGCTTGCGCCAAGCCAGACAGATGGAGGACGGTTCCGTCCAGGACGGAATCGACCTCCATGCTCTCCACCCGCGGCATCTCAGACCGCAGCAATCTCTCCTCCTCGTCTTCAGACCCCGAAGAGTCGTCACTAGACGAGGAAACCGTGGAGCCGTCCTGGTGGACGACTCCCATGCCTGATGGACCGGCTACCGCTACTGGACCACCCGGAGGTGGCCGCAGAGAGACAGAACCCATCAGGCCGGAGCACGACGGGACTGCCAGGGAGCCGTACGAGACGGCTCCCTCGGTGGCCAGTCCAGAACCCTGTCCAAGGACAGGGTCCGAACCAAGCACGGGAAGAGACTGCCCTACAACTTTTGGAAGCGGGGATGACACCAGCGTAGACAGAATGCTATGCAAAAAGCCTTGCATAGCAGGACCAAACCACGCCGGCGGTGCCGTCTCCGCAACCTCTGGTTGCAGACGTGGAACGCCCCCAAGGGCCGAAACAGACGCTCCACGATTTGCTTTCGGACCGCCTGACCCCCGGAACTTGACCATCATGTCGGACGACCACAATGCACAAACGTTACATCTACTGTCAAGATTACATTTGGTACAACGGAAACAGACATGGTCCTTGAATAGAACCCCCCACGAATTTATGGCACTCGTCACATGATGGCGGGGCTGGCTTGGCCTATAAATAAGCACAAACCTACAATAAGCAAATGGAACGAAACAGTAATGGAAGGCAGACAATTAATTTTCAAATAATTTGATCATAAATTAAATGTTAACCCTCCCGCACCCCACCCCGCAACGTCACAGCAAAGATCGCATTGACTATGACGACAAGAATGAAGCGGGCAATAATACACCCATAAACTGATCCTCAAGGATGTATAACGGAACCAGGAATCATATCGCATAGCATTCGGGGTATATTTACTAATCAATATAAATTATACTCCTAACGAAGGCCAAAACGATATGTGAAGAAACAACAAAATGTAAACAAACTGCTGTAGCACACGGTAAAACCGCAGACCACACATCTAAATCAAGAATATTGAAAGCACCGATCATTGCAAACAGATCGTGATAACACGCAAAACTTGAAAATTCCAAAGTTTTTCTGGTACCAATAAAGTATGCAGCACCCAGAATTAGACTCGTGAATTAATGAAACATTTTCTTCACATAAAAATCCGAGACAACACGGGTGTGACGTCACCCGCTCGGATCTTACGGAGAATGATGTCAGACGATTTTCGTGTTAAAACACTGTAAAGCCAACACCTTATTTCATATCTGCCGATTGCCTGTTGGGGTTAAAGGAAGGCGATCAATCTGGCATATTTCGTTGTTAACACACGTCCCAGATTCGGGGTCAGAAATTGGAACATGCGACACAGACAAAATTTTGAAGACCTAAGTCTTTTAACTACGGAATAACATACTGGTTATCATCGGCTCCTTCCATGGTAATCCAATATAATCCTTAGAGAGCGCACAAAGCTATCACAATACACAGTGCGATAGAAAGACTTAGAAACTTAAGACTCCAACTGCACAAAAAGCATGTAGCTCTTGTTGCTATGCAAACATGAATGAGCTTCATGGCAAACAGGTACTCGGCAGTTGGGAGCCGAGTACCCGGTAAAGCTTACTAAGTCTATAGTCCTAGGGCCAGCTATCCAGGATAGCTTGTATCAGAAGTAATAGAAAGGTGAGTATTGATCGAAGGAGAATGCAGGAAATGTCAATTTCCCTTTCTCCGAGATCTAACAATACTCACCATTCTGTTACTTCTGATATACAGCTGGCCCTGACAGCGGCTCTAGGATTATAGACTTAGAAAGCTTTACCGACTCCTGGGAACCGGGTACCCGGCTCCCCACTGCCGAGTACCCGTTTACCATAGAGCTCATATTGTTTGCATAGCCACCAAACAAGAGAAAACTATGGCTTGCCTCCGTGGGGCTGGGAGGCTGGGTCCGTAACAGAATGGTGAGTATTGTTAGATCTCGGAGAAAGGGAAATTGACATTTCCTGCATTCTCCTTCGATCAATACTCACCATTCTGTTACTTCTGATATACACCAGATTTGATCAGTAACCTGGTGGGAAGGGGCAAGCCATACATGCTAATTTTGCCCCTTGGAGAAAGATTTTAGACTTCAAACTTGACTAACGGAGACCTAAAAGGACCGTCAAGTTCACGGAACCGAATCACATTCGCGTCACAGCCCCACCCCCCCTTTTTCCTCCTAAGAAAAGGGAGAGAACTAACGAACATGTATCTCGCCTGAAACACCAATATGCCAAGAGGGTTAACTACTCCCTGCATATCGCTTGTATTAGCCTGGGAATGAGCATGAATATATAAGATGAATGAACATGATACATATACATAATACAAAAAACTCTCACTTGTTGAATTACCTTATGATAACAGGACTTCAGACGTACCGCCTACAACCATACACCGGTTCGGCCATCAGTGACACAATCTGGTTGACATCCTCTCGCTTGACCATGCCTGCTTTAGGTTCTTTTCTTACCAAAGTGAAAAAAGGGGAAAAGCAGTGTGGTCACTAACTATCGTTTCAAAACAGCTAAAGCGAGTGGATTGGCTGAGTCTGACACATCCCTCATATAGTAATCCGTAAATGAGGACTCACAGTGCCATTGTGCAACGGCCATGATGTCCTCTAACGGAACACCATTGTAAAGGGCGGTCGAGGCGGCTATTCCTCTAACATCGTGTGCCCTTACGCCCTGCACCTGGTGCCCAGTCGCCATCTCATGAGTAGTCTGAATGCATTCGACCACCCAACGAGAGATAGTATCCATGGATGCGGCGCCATAAGGCTTTTTATGGCAGATCCACAGATGTCTATCGTTCGACCGTAACGAGTCAGTCCGTTTCTTGTACTTAGTCAAAGCACGGACCGGGCACCAGACACTGGCATCACGATCAAACCTGGTTAACTTCGGTATAATGATCGGTTTGCCGGGATATCTCAAAGATTGGTTCTTTGACATAAATTCTGCTCTTGGCAGAAGACGCAGACCTTCTCCAGAAACAATAAATCGGTTCCTCTCTGCCGAAAGCGCATGGATCTCACTGCGCCTTCTAGCTGAGGAAGCTGCCAATAGAAAGACCGCCTTTAGAGTCAAATGCTTTAGACTAGCCGAACGCAACGGTTCGAATGGGTGCTTGGCCAGTACATTAAGCACTAAAGATAGACTCCAGGCTGGAATGACTACCGGTTGTCTCGGGCGGAGATTGCTCATTCCCTTCAACATCACGTTTAACTGGGCCACCTCTGGACTATCCCTGTTGGCTAGACAAGGGATAACTGATGCCAAAGCTGACTTGTATCCAGCAATTGTGACGGGAGCTAGTCCTGTAAAGAACAGCTCACAGAGAAAGTCTGCTATTTGCTGAATAGTGGATTGAAAGGTATCAATACCCTTTTCTTCACACCAGTCTGCAAATCTGTTAACCTTGTTGTTATATGACTTGAAGGTTGACCTCCTTCTCGCAGCCGCGATGAAATCAGCAGCCTGTCGAGAAAAGCCTTCCGACGTGGAACGTTGTTTGACAACATCCACGCAGTCAATTTGAACATTTCGGGACGCTCGTGTAGGAAGCGTCCCTTGGCCTGGGAGATTATGTTCGGAATCTCGGGCAACTGCACAGGATTTTCCACCAGCAGATCTAGAAGATCCGTGAACCACGCCCTGCTCGGCCAATACGGCGCTATTAGCAGGACCAGACACGGTTCCTCCCTGACCTTCACCAATACCTTCGGTAGAAGAATGGTGGGTGGATACGCGTAAGCGTGCATCCCTCTCCAGCTTATCGCCAGAGCGTCTGTATCGACGGCATTTGGATCTGGAATCGGCGAGACATATGTCATGATTTGAGCATTTTCCTTTGTGGCGAACAAGTCCACGTTGGGTTTGCCCCAATGCTCGAAGATCCGTCGTAGAACTGGAGGGTTGAGGGACCATTCTGTTGGCAGGATTCTCTGTCTGCGAGACAAAGCATCCGCCAGAATGTTCAATCGGCCAGGAATATGAGCTGCTTTCAAAACAACCGAGTAATTCCTGCACCATTGAATCAAGTGCCACACCCTGATGCACAGGGTGGGCGACCTGGTCCCTCCTTGGCGATTTATATATGATACTACTGTCGAATTGTCCGACCGTATCAATATCACCTTGCCCCTGATCATCGGAAGGAACTCTTCCAACGCCAGTTCCACTGCCATCATTTCCAACAGATTGATATGCAGCTGACTCTCCGGGAGAGTCCATGTGCCCGAGACCTGGTGTTCTCCCAGGCAGGCACCCCACCCTTCCAGCGATGCATCCGTGTAAACGGACAGCTGGGGGTGGGGTAGGTGCAGCGAAACCCCTATTAGGAGATTCTGACGCTGTTTCCACCATAGAAGATGCGATATTATCGGCTCCAAAACTGGCACCAGTTTTGACAGGGGTTCTGTTCTCTGTTTCCACAGAGACATCAGATACAACTGGATAGGTCTTCGCATTAGAGCAGCGTACGGGATAACCTGCTCCATGGAGACCATCATGCCCAGCATCTGAAGGAACCGCCTTGCCTGAATGTGGTTTCCCACTCGAAAACTCCCGAGGATGGCTAACAGAGACACCACTCTGGGCTCTGACGGGTAAACCCTGCCCTCCTCGAGGTCGAATCGCATCCCCAAATAAACGAAATGTTGAGTGGGTGTCAACTCGGATTTCTCCTCGTTGACTATCCAGCCTAGATCTGAAAGTAACTTCAGAGTCAGAGCAGTATCCACGTTCAACCTGGCTGCCGAGTCTGCCTTGAGCAGCCAGTCGTCTATGTAGGTGTGTAGCGCCACGTTCTCTTTTCTGAGAAACGCTGTCACCGCAAGGACCACTCTTGTGAAAACCCTCGGAGCTGTCGACAGGCCAAACGGGAGAACTGTAAACTCCCATACTTGATTCTGAAACGCAAATCTCAGAAACCTGTGCCAACTCCGATTGATCGGAATGTGGAAATATGCATCTTTCAGATCGATCGATACACACCACATTCCTTTCCTCAATCCCGCCATTACCGACCTCGGTGTTTCCATCTGGAACCGAGGCGTATGGATAAACCAATTTAATGGCCTGAGATTGAGTATGGGTCTCCATCCCCCCGTGCTCTTGGGGACAAGGAACATGTTTGAATAGAAGCCTGGAGTGTTCCGGTTTGCTGGTTTTATTGCTCCCTTCAGAAGCAAACCCGACACTTCCTTTTGAACGGCTTCTAACTTGTCTGGCTCCCTTGGTACGGGTGTCCAGACTGGTGCCAAAGACAGATTTTGTGGCGGAAAGTCCCACCACTCCGGCATGTAACCCTGGGATAACCATCCCAGGACCAGACTGTCTGACGTCACACCTCGCCAAACCTCGACGAAACGCATGAGCCTTCCACCCACCATAGACGCCTCGACGTCTAACGGGGTTGTCCGGCTCGCAGTCCGCCCCCCCCCCCCCTTTCTTAATGAGAGAGAGTGAGAACCATTTCGTTCTAGGTACGACGGGTATAACTGGCACCGCTGTTCCTGTCGCACAGGTGCGGTCCAGGCGGATATGAAGGGAGCTTGCGTACCCTCAGGTACGCTTCGGCCCCTTCTGTCCGCCCTTTGAGGCCTTACCCTTCCCCTTGCCCTTACCACCTCTAGGGCGGTCAGGAGCAACATTGGGGAGGGTAGGCGCCTCTACAGCCTTCCTGGGTTTCTTCGCCGGCGGCGGCTCCGAGAACCCAGCCGAAACAGACGTCGCAATAGGCCTGGCTTTCGCCTTGCCCTTATGCTTTTTCTGTTTCTTTGAAGGCTGTCCGGTTAGCGGCTTGCCCACAGCCCCTAGTGCGTGCGCTTGCCGCACCAGCTCTAGCTGGAGATTTACCGCTAACCGATTCTGCGCAATACTGGCGGTGTCCTCTAAGATGGCCCGCGCTTGGCCACCAAAGATGCTAGGCCCTGTCAGGGGCGTCCCAAGAAGACGCTCCCTGACTGCCGTAGCCGGACGCATATGGTCAATGACCATTTGCCTCCTGGACTTCGTCACACGCGCTTGCACCCTTGCCAATGCGTCCATTGACAGCACCAAGCCGTCATTAACGCACGATAGCGCCACAGGTGGCACAGGGTGGCCTGCCCCCGCTTCAGCCCACACCGACTGAAGTAGACGATAGGAGTGATTGACAGCGCTCATGGCTGCCCTCACACCCTCATCGCATAGGGCCAGGACTTCTTCCTGGTGTACCTGGGCCTTATCCACTAGTGCCGGACCGGGACCACCCGAGCCGGCACTCTGGACGCCCAGTACCCATCGGTCATCCTCCGTGACCGACGGGACTACACCATACCTGTCGTATTCACCCCGCGGAATACGGCACCTTGCCCGCACCTCCCTGGAGGCCGCAGGGAGCTGACCCTTGGTCATTAGTTGTTTACTATAAATAGCATCCAACAAATCAATGAACCGTGGATCCAGTCCCACTGACTGGATCCGGGCCGCGGGCAAAATCCCCGTCCTAATCGACGCAACCGACGGACGGGGCGCATCTTCATCGGCCGTGGCCGAAACCACAGACGGGTCAACTCTGGCTAGCCACGCCAGAGCATCAGACCAGTCTAACTCCGAAGAAGATACCCCCGCAAACACGTCACCCGTTGACATGCTTACGGGTCTGCCAGCCATGGCCTCCCGGCCAGGAGCCACGGCTGACACGCCAGGCACTCCGCTACCACATGGTTCCGCCGCCACCCCATGAAACACTCCGGTCCATGGGGTAGGTCCGCATGGAAAACCGTACGGACCCGTAACCGTCGCGGAACCATAGCCGGCCACGGGCGCCAACGGCACCCCATGTCCGGCTGCCGGACCAGGCGAGATAGGTGAGTACCACGCCTGGCCCGGCACACCGGTTCCCCTGATGGCTGGTGACAAACCAAGCCGCGCGGAACCGGTGCACGGTAACGGATTGGCCTCAGCCGCAGGCGGAGCCGCTGACCTGGCTTGCGCCAAACCAGACAAATGGAGGCCGGTTCCGTCCAGGACGGAATCAACCTCCATATTCTCCACCTGCGGCTTCACGGGCCGCAGCAACCTCTCCTCCTCGGCCTCATCGTCTTCAGACTCCGAAGAGCCGTCACTAGACGAATAAACCGTGGAGCCGTCCTGGCGGACGGCTCCCACACCTGACGGACCGGCCACCGCTACTGGACCACCCGGAGGTGGCCGCAGAGAGACAGAACCCGTCTGGCCGAAGCCAGACGGACCCGCCAGGGGGCCGTACGAGACGGCCCCCTCGGTAACCAGTCCAGAATCCTGTCCGAAGACAGGATCCGTACCAGGCATGGGGAGAAACTGCCCCCCAACCTTTGGTAGCAGGGACGACACCAGCGTGGGCAGAACGCTATGCAGAAAACCCTGCATAGCCGGACCAAACCACGCCGGCGGTGCCATCTCCGCCACCTCCAGCTGGGGACGTGGAGCACCCCCACCGGCCGAACCGGGCGCTCCACGATTTCCTCTCGGACCGCCTGACCCCGCGTCAGACCCAGCCAAGTCCTTCTGGGCAAGGAACTTAACCATCGTTTCGACGGACCACACTGCACAAACATTACACCTATGATCTATATTACACAGGGCACACCTAAAACAGACATGGTCCTTGAACATTACACGGACAAACTTATGGCAGTCGTCACATGATGGCGGGGCTGGCTTGGCCTATAAAATAAGCACAAACCTACAATAAACAAGCGGAACGAGACACGGATGGAAGGCAGACAATTAATTTTCAAATATTTTGACTCATAAATTAACCGTAACCTCCCGCACCCCACCCCGCCACGTTACAACAACGATCGCATTGATTATGACGACAAGAACGCGGCGGGCACAACACACCCATAATAGATCCTACAGGATGTGTAACGGCTCCAGGAATCATATCGCATAGCATTCAGGGTATATTTACTAATCAATATAAATTATACTCCTAACGAACGCAGCACGATATGTGAAGAAAACAACAAAATGTATAACAACTGCTGTCTCACACGGTAAAACCGCAGACCACGCATCTACTCAAGAATTTTGAAACCACCGATCATTGCAAACCGATCGTGATCGCACGTAAACTTGATCATTCTAAAGTTTCCGGTACCATTTTTTAGTACGCAGCACCCAGAACAAGATGCGCGAATTAATGAAAAAATTTTTCTTCACATAAACATCCGAGCGACCGGGTGTGACGTCACCCGCTCGGATTCTACGGAGAACGACGTCAGCCGATATTCGTGTTAGAAATACCGTAGCAAACACCTATTTTCATATCTGCCGATCGCCTGTTGGGGTTTAAAGAAGGCGATCGTCTGGCATATATCGTTGCTAGCACACGTCCCAGATTCTATGGGGTTAGAAATTGGAACATGCGACACAACGAAATTTAGAGACCTAAGTCTTTTAACTATGGATATAAAGAACAATACAACCTGGCTGTCTTGGGCGGTATTCTCCATAGTCCTTAGTTATCCTTTCAGAACACACAAACTATCACTGATTAAAGACTTAGATTCTTTTAAAAAACACTAAAATCCTTAATGCGAAAAGCATGTATTGCACTTGTTGCTATGCAAACAAGAATGAGCTCTATGGTAAACGGGTACTCGGCAGTGGGGAGCCGGGTACCCGGTTCCCAGGAGTCGGTAAAGCTTTCTAAGTCTATAATCCTAGAGCCGCTGTCAGGGCCAGCTGTATATCAGAAGTAACAGAATGGTGAGTATTGATCGAAGGAGAATATCATTTTTCATGACCGATCGCATTAAAAAGTAATTGAAAGTTAGGTTTTGAAATATTTTATGCAATAGAAAATATTGACGATTATTCGATTATTTCATTTTTAATCATATAAATTCCTGATTCAAAACATAATCGTGATTTTCAATTTAATCATGTAATCATGCATGCCTAGACCAGATCCCACCATTATAATGCCATTCATTTAACATCATATTATGTAATTTTTACAGACAATAAACAACCGTATCTGACAAACATACCTTTGATTAAAGGGCCGGACCCGAACCGCAACCTTGAGCCTAAAAAGAAATGAAATGTTTTAAGTTAATATGCTCCGATAAAAATAGTACAATGATACAAGTATTTTACTAAGACAAATGTAAATAATTAAAGGATAACTAACCTCATCTCATGATATCTATGTACAGATTATATAATAGGCCACTCATAAACTATGCATGGAATTTTAAGCTTTTTATCATCAGGTCAAAGAAAGATATTCAGGCTTTAGTAGCTAAATGTTAGTACATTTTTACAGCTTACGATGACTGTCATGATTTATTTTTCAACCAATCAGAAAACATCCTAGCGTGTCTGCATCGAGATATACGCTCAGTCATAGAGGTGCCAGCTATAGTTTGGCATTGTGGTATAAAAGCAACCATACAGGGAAGCTGTTGAATATTTTACTTTCTCCTCAGATACTTGCGCACTGAAGTAACTTGATCTTTTACGCCTAGACTATTATACCTGGAAGCATGTAACATTCTTGATAGTGGTGTATGCAACTGAATAATGGACAATTATAATTCAATAGTATAAATTTTTTTTAATATTTCCTTATTGAATGTCCATATACAGACAGGTCAAAAGCCATTCACTGGCCAAAAGAGGAGTATTTTTTTTAATTTACCACTGGTGGCTGTCATTGAGCCAGTCATTCCAGCAGTAAAATTTCAAAAAAACTTCTCTTAGCCTGCAAATGGACATTCCACAAGACAATTGTGGAGGTCAGTTTTGGCTGCCTTGACCATTAGAGGGATCAATTTCTAGCTATGCCCCGACCATTTCTAGCTATGCCCCATCCATTTCTAGCTATGCGCCATCCATTTCTAGCTATGCCCCGCCAATTTCTAGCTTTGCCCATCCATTTCTAGCTATGACCCATCCATTTGTAGCTATGACCCATCCATTTCTAGCTATGTGCCATCCATTTCTAGCTATGTGCAATCCATTTCTAGCTATACCCCATCCATTTCTAGCTATGTCCCGTCCATTTCTAGCTATGCGCCGTCCATTTCTAGCTATGCGCCGTCCATTTCTAGCTATGACCCATCCATTTCTAGCCATGTGCCATCCATTTCTAGCTATGTGCCATCCATTTCTAGCTATGCCCGTCCATTTCTAGCTATGCTCCCGTCCATTTCTAGCTATGCGCCGTCCATTTCTAGCTATGCGCCGTCCATTTCTAGCTATGCGCCGTCCATTTCTAGCTATGCGCCGTCCATTTCTAGCTATGCCCCACCTATTTATAGGCATGTCCCCGCCCATTTTTAGATATGTCCCCGCCCATTTATAGGCATGTCCCCCGCCCATTTATAGGTATGTCCCCGCCCATTTATAGGCATGTCCCCGCCTATTTTTAGATATGTCCTAACCCATTTATAGGCATGTCCCCGCCCATTTATAGGTATGTCCCCGCCCATTTATAGGCATGTCTCCGCCCATTTTTAGATATGTCCTCGCCCATTTATAGGCATGTCCCCGCCCATTTTTAGATATGTCCCCGCCCATTTATAGGCATGTCCCCGCCCATTTTTAGTTATGTCCCCGCCCATTTATAGGTATGTCCCCACCCATTTATAGGCATGTCCCCGCCCATTTATAGGTATGTTCCCGCCCATTTATAGGCATGTCCCCGCCCATTTATAGGCTTGTCCCCGCCCATTTTTAGATATGTCCCCGCCCATTTATAGGCATGTCCCCGCCCATTTTTAGATATGTCCCCGCCCATTTATAGGCATGTCCCCGCCCATTTTTGGATATGTTCCCGCCCATTTATAGGCATGTCCCCGCCCATTTTTAGATATGTCCCCGCCCATTTATAGGCATGTCCCCGCCCATTTTTAGATATGTCCCCGCCCATTTTTAGATATATCCCCGCCCATTTATAGGTATGTTCCCGCCCATTTATAGGCATGTCCCCGCCCATTTTTAGATATGTCCCCGCCCATTTATAGGCATGTCCCCGCCCATTTTTAGATATGTCCCCGCCCATTTATAGGTATGTTCCCGCCCATTTATAGGCATGTTCCCGCCCATTTATAGGCATGTCCCCGCCCATTTCTAGGCATGTCCCCGCCCATTTCTAGGCATGTCCCCGCCCATTTATAGGTATGTCCCCGCCCATTTATAGGTATGTCCCCGCCCATTTATAGGCATGTCCCACCCATTTATAGGCATGTCCCCACCCATTTATACATATGTCCCCGCCCATTTATACATATGTCCCCGCTCATTTATAGGCATGTCCCCGCCCATTTATAGGCATGTCCCCGCCCACTTATAGGCATGTCCCCGCCCATTTATAGGCATGTCCCCGCCCATTTATAGGCATGTCCCCACCCATTTATAGGCATGTCCCCGCCCATTCATATGCATGTCCCTGCCCATTTTTAGATATGTCCCCGCCCATTTATAGGCATGTCCCCGCCCATTTATAGGCATGTCCCCGCCCATTTCTAGGCATGTCCCCGCCCATTTATAGGCATGTCCCCACCCATTTCTAGGCATGTCCCCGCCCATTTATAGGTATGTCCCCGCCCATTTATAGGTATGTCCCCGCCCATTTATAGGCATGTCCCCACCCATTTATAGATATGTCCCCGCCCATTTATAGGCATGTCCCCACCCATTTATAGGCATGTCCCCGCCCATTTATAGATATGTCCCCGCCCATTTATAGGCATGTCCCCGCCCATTTATAGGCATGTCCCGCCCATTTATAGGCATGTCCCCACCCATTTATAGGCATGTCCCCATCCATTTATAGGCATGTCCCTGGCCATTTATAGGCATGTCCCTGGCCATTTATAGGCATGTCCCCGCCCATTTATAGGCATGTCCCCGCCCATTTATAGGCATGTCCCCGCCCATTTATAGGCATGTCCCCGCCCATTTATAGGCATGTCCCCGCCCATTTATAGGCATGTCCCCGCCCATTTATAGGCATGTCCCCGCCCATTTATAGTCATGTCCCCGCCCATTTATAGGCATGTCCCCGCCCATTTATAGGCATGTCCCCGCCCATTTATAGTGAAGTTCTGCCCACTTATTACATGTGCTGGAATCAATTCAAAACTTTGAAACCTGAATTCCCAGAATCTACATTTCAAGGTAACTATATACAGGTAATGTGTTGTATATTTTGAAACTAATTTAACTGGGAGCTGTTGCTGCTTATCGCAGCAACAGCTTCCAGTCAAATTAGTTTCAAATTATTTAACAGAATATTTATTAAATTGTAAATTCATCAACTTTAGGCATAAAATTCCTACACCTTCACGATTTTCCGACTTCTATTTTAATGATAGAGCTACATTGTTTCGATCGCTGCCTCGGATAACATTGACAGATCAGATGCCTCTAAGGGAACCGGGGTTTGTAGGTTGAGAATCTGGGGGCGAGCCTCTGACTATACGTTCTGTCGGATGGAGTGACAGACGGACTGATGATGGCCTATTAGACTATTTACTGGATAGACCGATGTTATTTTCTCTATTCTGAAGGTTGACTATAATTATTCCAGAGAGCGACAACAACGCAGTCTTAACTGGTACTTTGCTTTTCAAATTCAAATTCAATAACTTTATATATTCAAAATTCTACATAACTCTCTGCATAACAAACTTACTCACTGACATGCTCTCCTAGCTCTCAACTTCTTTTTTTTTAAATAATTTCACACATATATAGCATACTAGTTTCCAGGCAAACAAACTTACACCATACATTCCTTAATAATATCAGGCTTAAACCTCGTGTAGCTACTTAACCATTGTAATGCTGAATTTATTGAATTACATTATTATTGCAGGCAGACTGGTGTCTGGTGGCAGAGTGTCCATAATAGACAGGTTTAAATTGTACTTAAACAATCACTATTCCATAGATACTCACGATTCATCAGGCATTTTTTATGTCTAAGTGATCAGGTCTATATTTTCACTTCACACTTGTCACTCGCTTTAAGTTCTCCACCATTGATGGGATTAACACCAGAGATACTGATATATACACACTCGTAGCTCTGGTAAACACAATATACAGATTTAGTGTCACATGTACTGGTATGATAGTAAATGCTCAAGTATTTGGTTCTAAAATAGAGCTATGCCTATGCCCGGCCCATCTTTAGCTAAGCTCTACCAACACTTCAGTCATGTTGGGATCGATCAATCCCTGAACTCCCGGACTATCAATTTCCAGAAAACTATACAGGTAATCCATTGGATATTTTGAAACTAATTTGACTGTGGCCTATGGCAGCAACAGCACCCAGTCAAATTAGTTTCAAAATATGGTTCAGCATGTTTATTAAATAGTAGACATACAATTCGTACAACAACGCTTAGTCCGTCATCAATTAAATGTTCGTGACGAACCTAGTTATGTTATTTAGGACGTAATTGATTATGACATCATCCTACACGTCACGTAGTTGACTATAACATCATATGATGGAGGGTTAAACTGGAATCCTACATTTTAGCATGACTGAAACACCACAATCTAAATTTCATGGTAACTAAGGTGTTGAATATTTTGAAACTAATTTGCTGATAGACAGCAACAGCTCCCAGTCAAATTAGTTTCAAAATACTCTAATTGTAAATTCACCAAAGACATAGATATTCTTGAAGGACTTTCTGACTTTGTGATTGAGTTATGTCTTCTTCTTTTCGATCGCTGGTATCACACTTGGAGAGCCGTTCTCCAGATGAAATCTGTGGTTTTCTGCAGTTCTTCCACAGGTCCATACAGCTTTTCAAGAAAAGAGGTTGACAAAGGCCAGATCTCTTCTCTCAGCAGCTGATATGTACTGCAACATTGAAGTATGTGCTCTGTGATCTGTTCTGCTTCTCCACAAGGACAAGCGGGCGATGTCGTTAGGTGGAACCGCCTGTACATGTGTTGTTTTGTTATGAGTGAGTTATGTCATTTTGATTATAATGTTAGATAATTGAGGGATCTGATGTCTCACAATTACCTGACGCATTAATGAAATATGCTACCCTTTCCCCCACTACCACCCCCTCCCCACCCCACCCCACAATCACGAAACTCGACGCTTGTAACTAAATTGTATAAATTGTATGTCCTTGATGAATTTACAATTCACTAATGATTCTGAACATTGAATATTTTAAAACTAATTTGACTGGATGCTGTTGCAATCTTTAAATTTCATGAAAATGGTTAATGCCTGGTGTCTTGTACCCTTCCTCCAGCTCACATAAGCCAGGGTACCAGGCATGAACTAAGTCAGTTAATTCAGACTGCGTCAGTCGCTGCCACTTGTATCTTAAAAATATGGAACCTTGTAGGTACGTTTCACTAACAATCATTACAATCACAATGGTCCATGAATGCTTAACTACCTGTCTACCTGCTGAAATTCTGAAGAATACATTTTCCATGGTGTTTTTCTATGGATATACCAAATATTTTGAAAACAATTTGACTAAAAGTTGTTGGTGGCTAAAATATTTGGTATACCCAGAGTAATCACAGTGGAGTAATCACCCAGAGATTATCATTATTGTCCGGTGGCTCGCAGCGGTCAGACAGTTAAAATCTCATTAAAACACTATAGTTTATTTTTAGTTACTGATTAAAATTTATATTCAAATACATATATCAAACGCGGAAATACTTTACTTTACGCTGATACTGATCGTGATCGTTAAATATGTCACGAACTTCACTTCTTATTAGTCCACTACCACGACTACTACCACGGTTATTGATAACATTGAATTAATAAGTAACCATTATTCATACTCTTCCTCGTCATAAACATGACAGATCACCTGTCGTCTGGGCTTGATAAATGATTCAATCAAAACACCTGGGATATTGCCAGTTTTTCACCCCCACTGAGTGACTGACTGCTCGACGTTCCCAAACACCGGTATTCGAATCAATAATTTGACAAGCGCGCTGCGATTGTGACGTCACTTTGAAAGGTTTCCATGTAAACAGTTGTCAAATAACCTCGTAGCAACGGTCCAAGTACCGTATTTGACCGGCTTTGTGCGTAACAGTGCTAAGTAAAATGCGACGGCGGCTTTCATGACAGATAAAAACTGTTATATAGGTTCTTATTAGCGTCATTCTTCCGACGCATTGGGTTGTATATTTATCGTGTCTAACAAGAATAAATCTGTCCACTATCCGCGTCGTTGATATATTTTGCAATCGGCCTGTTATATAGGTTCTTATTAGCGTCTATTTTGGAAACCATGTTGCTGAAAGCTGTTGCCTGTTAGCCGAAGCGCCAAATTGGCGCACATCTTCGGAACACCACGGACAAACATCCACACAAGTTTAGAGAATCTCGCTCCAGTCGAGCCCTAGTTATAAAATATGTGTCAGGTGTCCATTTTGAAAACCCGTGTTGTAATGAGATTTTAACTGTTTTAACTGTCTGGCCGTTGCGAGCCACCGGACAATAATTTCAATGGGTAATTACTCTGGATATACGAAATATTTTGAAAACTATTTGACTGCAAGTTGTTGGTGGCTTAGCCACCAACAACTTTCAGTCAAATTGTTTTCGAAATATTTCGTATATTCAGAGTTAAATGCCATGGAAAATGTTGCTGAAAGTTGTTGTGCTTTAGCATTTATCTCCAAAATTGGCAAATTTAGGACCACGGTGGCAAGATTTCACACAAGTTTGGAGAACCAGAGCTTTAGTTATTAAAAACTGCCTTAAGAACACGAACACTAGAATGCGCAATCGGTGCCACCCCATGCTTTCACTAACTTTGACGTGCCAGCTGCACCACCACCCTCACCACATCCCTTCAGCAAAGCCTAATGTAAAAGTCTTAATGGCCGGACTGCTGATTTTCTTTGCATGCGATTGCATATTCCAATTGTTATGTCTATGGGCCTGCTAAATATTTTGAAAACAATTTGACTGAAAGTTGTTGATCGAATTTAATTTCAGTCAAATTGCATGGTTTCAAAATGTTCAGCAGGTCAAGAGTTTTTGCTCACTGAAATTATTGTCTGTTGGCTTGAAGCAGCGAGCCAGTTAATATCCGCAATCATATGGGTATCTCATATTTATAAACAATTTGTTTGAATTCCGCCATCTTTGACGTTGCCCCACCCATCCCCCACCCACCCCAACACCACTCACCTACCACCACCAATGCATCACCCACCCGCCTCATTCTAAGGGCAGAACCTAATTAACTTTGTCTCACAATCAGCAATCATATGAATAACTCGTGTACCAAATTTGGTCGAATTTCTCCAACTTTGCTCATCTTCCGCCACGCCACCACATTTCCCTTTGGGGAGGGACAGAGCTTAATGTAAATGTTGTCTCGCGATCTGAAATCATATGGGTAACTCACATATACCAAATTTGATTGAATTCCACCAGATGGTAACGGAGGAAATAGCCAGACAGTTAGCCGGACGGACAGATGGATGGGCAGATAGACGGACAGGCGGATGGATGGACTGGCGGAGGCGACTGCAATATCCCCTTTTACAAAACAAGTGACAATAAAAAAGAAGGATCACTCAATGTTTACATTAGTCATTGCATCTAGCAAAACATGTAAAATAGATTACGTTGGTTGGAAAGAAACGCACCACTTGCCCCATGCTATAGTCCATGATGAGCTATTGGCTATTCTGATAGGAATTTTATTTATTTTTATTGAAAAATGCAGCAACAGCTTCCCGTCAATTAAGTTTCCAAATATTCAGTATATTATTTCCAAAATAGGTGCATTTGACCTCATAGCGGTCTGGTTGAAAAAATATATCAATGGTTTTGTGGAGTGCTCACGCGCAGATGAGAGGGCTGCTACACGGTAGCATGTAAACAATATGTTGGAAATCAATGGGGGTCTTGAAGGCTGCAGACTCCACATTCTTACTCGCACATTCAAAATTGGTATTTGCTAATAGCAGTCTGACTAGTCACAGCTCATCATCATTACATGATGTAGTACATCCAGCATCTTTTATTTTATGATGGTGTCAAAGGCAAGTGCCAGTGCATAGACATGACTACCGACACATATTTGCTGCACCTATACAATGGCTGCATTGCTACATCTGTAGTTCGGATCGACCGGTCGGGTACCGGCCATACCAGCTAAGCTAGGTATGCGCCGCCTGTCCTGGATTCATTCCCTGAACACGCCCCCCTGGGTAGAGCCATAAGCGTATATGGGCCTATGAGAGAGATCGCATTTCGTTAAAGCACATAATGCGCATGCGCGCTTAGATGCTATTTTTGATGGAGCACATAATTTATGACCAAAATAGGATGACGCTTTTAGTGTACCGAGATGGTACCCTGTAATCCTTTTTGATTACCTATTACCGTTAAATCTGGCATTAATCAAGACCAGAATTCGACGGGCTTTTCAAATCTGTAAACCATTTTAAAATCGGTTAAGAAATGACTGAGTTATCAACGGAAAACCCTTCTTGATTATCTTAAAAATATTGCCGTGACGTCATAACCACGTGGGCGCAGAACTTCTAGAATGTTCTAGAACATTCGACTGTGCTATTATTAGCTACGCGCTTATTGGCTGTTGCTCGAACGATGATTGGTTGGAGCCTGCGCCTGTGACGTCACGAGGAGTATAAAAGGAGACGCGATCCAGAGATCGGCCGCATCCTCGGCCAGCGGTCGAACAGGTTGGACATGTACTAGCTGCGATCGACAGATATTACACATATAACTTCACTTTCTGTCAGTTTCTCTCCCGTAGCTAGTAGTCAGCAAACCCACCGCACTAAAAACTATTTTGTAACTCCCTACTTGCGGGAGCAATTTGGACCTTTCTGATTACTGGTCACGAATATCAATATCTACTTCGGAACACGAACTTGCGGTGAGGTCTGTACAGCCTGAATATGTGATTCTACAGATGTAGAGGCAGGATGTTCTTTGATGGATGACCCGCCGGATCTTCCAGCCACTCCTAAAAGTGGTATTTCAACTGTCACCGCACTAATATCGTGTAGGTTCTTCTAACTTTCGACCGCGGCAAGTAAACTCTGCCCGGTGCGTCTTCAGAGCTGGCTGACGTACCCAGCACTGTTACACTTTGTTTTATATCTTCGTTTGCATCCAACAACCCCCGCTTGTGATTGGGTTGTTGACAACTTCCATCTGTGCCATCGGTATACAGGAACTTTCTTCACCATAGTAGTACTACCGTATTTTTTGCTGACTGCTCGTTAGACATCCTATTAGGCTTACAGTGCTGAGCGATGTACTCCCACCATGAGATTTCTTGCAGAAATCTTGTTTGCAGACAACAGCTTGCGGGAACCAACCTGCGGGAACTTTCCAGCTTCCTGGGAATGCATCAACGCACGTCAACTACGGAATGACGTATCAATTTCAGTAACATGGTAGCCTAACTTAAGAATGACTACCGAGTATTCTAGTAACTATACTTCATATTTTAATTATTTCGCTATATGTACTTCTCTAATTATATTGTACCCGTAAGAACGGTCCCGATGACTAAAAGGTACCGTAACGGTCTTAGGACCGCTAGTTATAATTTCTGTATTTGTTTATAGTTATTCTCATTTTCTGTAAAGTGTTTTACTAAGCGCACCATAGTAGGTTCGTTAACCTGTACTAAGATATATAATTCTGATCATTTGATACCGTATTAATTGTTCTGGTTATATTATGTATATATATGTAAAACATATCTTAATTATTATTTTATTTGTTGAACAATCCTCCTGCACCGCAGTGCAAAACAGGGCAACTTGTATATAAACCTAACGACAGGTTAAGCGGTTAGTTCCATAGGACCCGGTGATGGGCAGGATGCGTATCCCCACCGAATTCCATAAGAATGTCTGGGCATGATATTTAGATCTGTCTCGGCCTTACGGGAAGGACATTTACTGTGGGTATTCGTCTCTCTTAACCCCACCATAACGATAGGACAATTGTCTGATAATGCTTTCGTGAAAAGTAACCAATGTCCTGTAACGTTTTATGTGGTTACGGAGCGGGATGTCCGGATTCTTATCCAGTTCGGAGATCTTACTAAGTAACATGTATGAGTATGAGCGCTGTCTTCAGTACTGATGTCTTAGGGCATCTGTTCTCAATGACAGCCATGTCTAATAGCTAGTTAGACACCAGCAATTTGCGGCCTAAAATAGTTCTTGTTTCTCAAAGCTAAAAGCTAATTAAGCAAAGCAGAAGGCCCGCATAAATAAAGCGGCAACTACTAATTCAGCATACTAAGAATCACATAAGACGGTGACGAGTGAATCCATCGGCAATCGCTCGTTCCGTCTTCACGTAAAACAGCATGCAATCCTATAGTCATAATCTCACTAGGTATGGTCTTTTCGTTCTCAAGCATATTTGGTTGAAATATTAGAGTGGGCCCATTTTTGCCTGCTACTCTTCTCCCGCTTTAAGCAGTGGCGACACCTTCCCGAGACGGAGGCCCACGCGAGGCACTTGCCCCTCGCAAGCATTCAGCGATGACGGTCCACACGAGGATAATACTCCTCACCCTAACTAGCACTAGGAGTAGTGCCCGTGTGAGACACATAACTTTTCGTCCAAGATAATATTCTTCCTTTCAGCTCAGAGGTATAATAACTTATATTAAGTTAATTAGTTAATTCTCGTGTACGGGAGCCTCCCTTGTGTGGATACCTCTGCGGACTTACGAGTCTGCGTGGTACCTCCGGGAGCCCATGTTTAAAAGTTCATCTACCTGTCTCTATGTCTCGTATTTTCGTATGCGCCTATTTTAGTTTTATCTATCATATTTATAATTGTTTAGGTAAAATCATTGTATAGACTTATATTTTTAGGTCACCAAAATCAAATCTTGTAAGCCTATAGATCACGAAATTGCTATGGAGAGGCATACTGGTGACACAAATTCTTGGGATGAGACTTGTATTTAATGTTCGCGACGATGGTCGCATGGCCCCACCAGAACAATTGAGTTCCACTGGCCTTAGAAGCTGGTTTTTGTTACCCACAGGGCAGTCTCGTACAAGGTCCATCACCCCGAGACCAGATGCTAACCAGCGTCATCATTCGTCATGCACTTGCGGCACGGCGAGTCGACATGATACACCGGAACGGCCCGACACTACCCAACGAGCTACACATCCATGTTTAAAGCTGCACTGGGAGGCCCCAGTGAAACTGTCAATCCTTCCTTGTTGACACATTGGGTTCAACCTTCAGGATGCTGTTAATGAGCATTATATGCAGCAGGTTTGCTGGTGGTCTACCAGGACCGTAGCATGGGCAAAGTGTATATATATATACATATATCTCCTAACGAAGAGATTGTCCCTAACCACTTTAACCTATCCTATCGAACTGAATAGTAAGGTTTAGTCGGTAGCATGCTGGGCTCAAGTAATCAGAGCACGGACAGAGACCTCAGTGTAAAAGTGATGATGGTGAGAAAAAGTGATGCAGATATAATGTTGCTGTTTAGTATTTTCTAGCATACTGTGGTCTAAGTTTTTCTATAATTAAACAAAACATATCAACAGAATGGCTACCATATATATATATATATATATATATATATATATATATATATATATATATATATATATATATATATATATATATATATATATATATATATATATATATATATATATATATATACACCTGTGCAAAAGTTAAGCACCACCCTATTTTTATATATGTATATATATATATATATATATACACCTGTGCAAAAGTTAAGCACCAGCAAAAACAATAGAACGTAGAAACATGATGGTACAACTAGGCTGCCATACTTTTTGTCCCCGCGTTAGCTGACATAATTCCAAGTACGAAATGCACATGCATGCATGACTTCACGCCGCTTGATGTCCGTGCGTGGCGGGAAACAGCACACGTGTTCAGTTATGTAAAAGTCCAGTTTGAGGTGTAGAACATTACATACAGATTTAGGCGACAAGATTAGGAATTTTGTGTTCATGACCGTGGTTTATTTGTACAGAGAGAATTAGCTCTTGATTGTGAACTGCTATGGCAAGACGAAGGTTAAGTGATCGTGTGAAATGGCAAATCATAGGCATGCATACCACTGGTATGTCATGCAGAGAGATTGGCAGACAGCTGAACATTAACCATACTGTAATCAGTCGTTTGATTGCAAAACATGGGCAAACTAACGAGGTGAAGGACAGGCCTAGATCTGGAAGACCGAAGAAGACTACTGCCCGTGATGATCGAGCCCTAGTACGCCTTGTTAGGAGATCTCCATTCACCAACAGCAGAGTGCTCAGCCAGCAATGGGAAACGCACAATAGAATGTCAATGTCTACCGTCAAAAGGAGACTGTATGCTGCTGGCATGAAAGCTAGGAGACCTGTCAGACGTCCTCTCCTCACTGCACACCACAAAGAGGAGCGTCTGAGGTGGTGCAACGAAAGAAGACACTGGAACATGAAATCCTGGAGACGGGTACACTGGTCCGATGAAAGTCGGTTCCTGCTTCATGCCACAGATGGTCGAACTCGTGTATGGCGGTCCAGACGCACGGCGTACGACCAACGTAACATCATGGAAGAAGTTCCGTTTGGTGGAGGTTCCGTTATGATATGGCGGTGCATCTCATTTGATTGTAAGCTGGATCTGTTGACTGTACCTGGAACACTAAATGGACAAAGATATCAAGATTCCATACTGGATAGAGTTGTGGTCCCTCATTTTGTAAATCATGCACCTGGAACCCACCCTATATTCATGGATGACAACGCCCGACCACATCGTGCTAGAGCTGTGCATGAATACCTCCGCCAGAATGCCATCGAAACCCTACCATGGCCAGCAAGGAGCCCTGACATGAACCCTATTGAGCATATCTGGGACATTCTGGGAAACATGGTGAGAAGGAGGGATCCTCCTGTGCAGAACCTACAGGAATTAACAGACGCACTCCATCTTGAATGGCAACGAATACCACAATGACGTATCAGTCGGTTGGTGACCAGCATGAGACGTCGTGTCCAGGCCGTCATCCAGGCACAAGGTGGATATACCCGGTATTAATAATGACAGTCTCAAACTCGTGCACAGATGTTAAACTTCGTTTTCAGACACCCTAATGACAATCTGGCCACGTGTGTCAACTGTAGGGCAATAGTTGTCAGTTGTGTCAACGTAACCATATTCAGGCCTCGTTTTCAAGTTCAAACAAAAACATACAGTGTTTCCCCACCATCATAATCAGCATTCCTCTAGTTGCATTATTACCTCTTGCACTAAGATGGATGGGTACATAAATGTTTATGCTATTGCTTTCTTCATAGCACATGAATATACCCTCGCATGTGCGTAAACATAGGGTGGTGCTTAACTTTTGCACAGGTGTATATACACGCGATTACGACGTTATAGCAATATTCTAAGTATAATTTAGTGGGGAGCTTCGAGGATAACTCAGTCATTTCTGGGCCGATTTTAAAACGGTTTACAGGTTTAGAAGGCTCGCTTCATTCAGGTCCTAATCGGAACCAAGAACAACGAGAAGGGATAAATTATAAACATTTACGAGTACCTACTGGCTACACTATAGGCATGCACTCATGTAGCTCGCGGAGTAGTGTCCGGCCGTTCCGGTGTATCATGTCGACTCGCCGTGCTGCAAGTGCACGATGAACGATGACACTGGTTAGCATCCGGTCTCGGGGTGATGGATCCTGTACGAGACTGCCCTACGGGTAACAAAAACCAGCTCCTAAGGCCGGTGGAACTCAATCATTCCGGTGGGACTGGGCGACCATTGTCGCAAACATTAAATACAACTGTCTCATCCCAAGAATTTGTCACGAGTATGCCTGTCCATAGCAATTTCGTGATCTATGGACTTACAAGATTTGTTTTGGTGACCTAAAAATATAAGTCTATGCAATGATTTTACCTAAACAGACTATCGAGTATGCTAGATAAAACTAAATAAGAGCATAGGCCTACGAAAACACAAGACATAGAGACAGCCAGTTGAACTTTTAAATATGGAGCTCCCGGAGGTACCACACAGACGCGTATGTCTGCAGAGGTATCCCCGCAAGGGAGACTCCCGTACACGAAACTTAACTAATTAACTTAATATAAGTTATTATACCTCTATGCTGAAAGGAAGAAGATTATCTCGGACGAAAAGCCATGTGCCTCACGCGGGCACTACTTCTAGTGCTAATTTGGGTGAGGCGTATTATCCTTGTGTGGACTGTCATCACTGAATCCTTGCGAGAGGCAAGTGTCTTGTACGGGCCTCCGTCTGGGGAAGGTGTCGCCACTGCTTAAAGCGGGAGAAGAGTAGTAGGCAAAAATGGGCCCACTCTAATATTCCAACCAAAAATGCTTGAAAAAGAAAAGCCCATACCTAGTGAGATTATGACTATAGGGTTGCGTGCGATTTTACGTGAAGACGGAACGAACGATTCCCGAAGGATTCCCACGTCACCGTCTCATGCGATTCTTAGTATGCGGAATTAGTAGTCGCCGCTTTATTTATGCGGGCCTTCTGCTTTGCTTATCTATCCTTTAATTTTTAGAGACAAGAACTATTTTAGGCTGCAAATGGCTGGTATCTACCTAGCTATTAGACACAGCTGTCATTGAGAACGGATGCCCTAAGACATCAATACTGAAGACAGCGCTCATTCATGTTACTTAGTAAGATCTCCGAACTGGATAAGAATCCGGACATCTTGCTCCGTACCCACATAAAACGTTACAGGACACAGGTTACTTTTCACAAGAGCATTATTAGGCAATGGTTCTATCGTTATGGTGGGGGTAAATGTCCTTCCTGTGAGGGCGTGGCAGATCTAAATATCATGGCCAGACATTCTTATGGAATTAGGTGGGGATATGTATCTCGCCCGTCACCGGGTCCTATGGGACTACACGTTTTAACCTGTCGTTAGGTTTATATACAAGTTGCCCAGCTTTGCCCTGCAGTGCGGGAGGATTGTTCAGCAAATAATATAGTAATTAAGACATGTTTTCGCAGTGCTTTTCCACATTGGCAAAAGTGCTAACTACTAAGTATCCGAAGATATGAGGGGAATGGATGTGACACCACACCCTGGCGATTACCGCTCGGAAACCCCAACAGTTTCCCAGGGTTGGATCAGCCCATGGTGCGGATAGGGACATCCAAACAATTAAGAAGCCACAAGGCTGAGTGGAGCATGGAGAGAGACAAAATCTTAGAGTTATGAGTCCTACCGGACTGCGGGGTTAGATTATCGCACTGTCGGAAGAGAAGAGTATACTACAGATTTCTTAACGAAGAAAGTGTCTCTAATCATATTAAACCTATAGAAACGGTTTAGTCGGTAGCATGCCGGGCTAAAGAAAGTTATAGCATGGACAGCGACCTCAGTGAAAAATTTTTGGTGGTAGGAGAAAGTGCTGCATATATAAGTGTTCCTGTATAGTGTTTCCTACGTGCACTGCAGTCCTATATTTTCGATAAATAAACAAAACATATGAACTAATGGCTACTGGCCATATATATATATATATATATATATATATATATATATATATATATATATATATATATATATATATATATATATATATATATATATATATATATATATATATATATATATATATATATATATATATATATATAAACTAACCAGAACAATTAATACGGTATCAAATGCTCAAAATTATATATCTTAGCACAGGTTTAACGAACCTACTACGGTGCGGTTAGTGAAAACACCTTAAAGAAAATGAGAATAACTATAAACATATACAGAAATTAAAAATAGCGGTCCTAAGACCGGTACAGTACCTTTTAGTCATCGGGACCGTTCTTACGGATACAATATAATTAGAAAAGTACATTTAGCGGAAAAATTAAAATGTTAAGTATAGTTACTTGAATACTCGGTAGCCATGTTTAAGTTAGGCTATCGTGTTACTGAAATTGATACGTCATCCTTTAGTTGACGCGAGTTGATGCATTCTCTGGAAGCTGGAAAGTTCCTGCAGGTTAGTTCCCGCAAATATGATTCCTGCAAGAAGCTCATGGTGAGAGTACATCGCTCAGTACTGTAAGCACAATGGAATGTCTAACGAGTAGTCAGTAAGAGATACAATAGCATTATTGCTGTGAAGATAGTTCCCATACACCGATGGTACGGATGGAAGTTGACAACAACCCGATCACAAGCGGGGGTTGTTAGATGCAAATGAAGATACAAAACAAAGCTTAACGGTGCTGGGTACGCCAGCCAGCTCTGAAGACGCACCGGGCAAAGTTTACTTGCTGCGGTCGAAAGTTAAAAGAACCTGCATGACATCAGTGTGGGGACGGTTGCAATACCACTTTTAGGCGTGGCTGGCAGATCCGGTGAGTCGTCCACCAAAGAACATCGCTGTCTCTACATCTGTAGAATCCCATATTCAGGCCGTAAAGGCCTTACCACAAGTTTGTGTTCCGAAGTAGATATTGATACTTTGAACAATAATTAGAAAGTTCCAAATTGCTCCCGCAAGTAGGGAGTTACAAAATTGTTTTAGTGCGGTGGGTTGGGTAACCGCTAGCTACGGGAGAAAAACCGACAGAAAGCGAAGTTATATGCGTAATATCTGTCGTGCTGGTAGTAGCTGGTACAGGTCCAACCTATTCGACCCCTGGCTGAGGATGCTCTCGATCTCTGGATCGCATCTCCTTTTATACTCCCTGTGACGTCACAGGCGCAGGCTCCAACCAATCATCATTCGAGCAACAGCCAATCAGCGCGTAGCTGATAATAACGCTGTCGAGCGTTCTAGAACATTCTAGAAGTTCTGCGTCCACGTGGTTATGATGTCACAGCAATATTTTGAAGATAATCAAGACAGGTTTTCCGTGGATAACTCCATTTCTTAACCGATTTTGAAATGGTTTACAGATTTAAAAAGCCCGTCGAATTCTGGTCTTGAATCATGCCAGATTCAGTGAGAACAGGTATTCAAAAAGGATTACAGGGTACCATCTCGGTACACTAAAAGCGTCATCCTATCTTGGTCATAAACTACGTGCTCCATCAAAAATAGCATCTAAGCGTGCACATGCACACTATGCGCTTTAACGAACTTAGTCGTTTTCACAGCGCGATCTCTCCCATAGGCCCATATACGCTTATGGCTCTACCCAGGGGTGGGGGCGTGTTCAGGGAACGAATCCAGGACAGGCGGTGCGTACCCAGCTTATCTGGTAGCCGGTAGTCGACCGGTCGATCCGAACTACACTCGCCTCCAATTCCGAGACGTGTTATCAAGGAAGCTCTGACGTGCGCGCATGCGCACCACGCGTTTTATGGGACTTAGCCAATTTTGACGAGAAACCTCGTTCATAGGGCTTATGACCACGGACTATCCTACCCAGCTGGGTGTGCCTGGAGCGAATCCAGAGTGGCTGTTCCATACCCAGCTTCGTTTGGACGGCTGGTACCCGTCTGGTCGGTCCACGCTACACCACCCACTTCTAGTTTGACACCCATGGCAAACAATCACGCATGGCGGATCAAGTGCATGGGAGCGTGCTAGGCAGGAATTATAGACATCCCGGGTAGGCGCGTAGCCAGAGCACATAGGGTGCGAAAGAGTTTGGGAGGGAGGCATACCATTAATTTTGATTCTTGACCTGGAATTATTTTTCCAGGTCTTTTCTTTTTTTGTGCTTTAATTAATTATTTAGACAATGCTCCTTAAACAATAGCTCGCATGGGTGTTCTCTTTGGTGCGGATAATTATTTTTCTGCAGAGAACACCTAAGCTCCAACGTACCACAATTTCAATACAGTAAAATGTATACAGGATATATATAATCATGTAACTATACCCGACAAGAGTATCACATATTAGTTTAATTACAGTGTGCATCCCGGGTAAACAAAGGGATGCACATAGATATGTATATATATATTAATGGTATGCACCCTGATTATATGAGTGGATGCATACAGTGCGGAATGCACAAGCAGCTCTCGCTGACCTAAATCCACCCCATCGTACTGATGCGGGGTTTAAAAATAATAAGAAAAATAATATATAATAATAAAGTTAAAAGACTACTTCATCAGGCTGCCCCAGAGTAGCCGAGACTGCATGATGGGATTATGACATACTCGCTACGGTGTGTTGTGTACTTATGTCACACACGACATGCTTACAACACTGGAATATGCAGTGATTATTTTATTGTGAGACACAGCTACGCAAGAATATTGCGCAGCGGTGTAGGATGACCATAGTCAGCCTATGGACTGGGTTTCGATTGTTAAAACATATAATAATAATAATAAAAGTATTTAAAAAATAAACATATTAATAAGTTCTGTGTTTCACACAACTACTGATAAATCCTGCTGCAACATCGGCAATAGTGTCCACAAACATCTGCGGTGAAGTTTCCCCAGCGGGTCTGGGTACCGCAACTCATACAGAACAGACGTGGTGGGAGATCCTCTGCTGCCGATATATCACTACTAAACAGGGCCATCTCTGGAAGGCTATAGCTGGAAGATTGTGCGGATGTGTCCATGGAAGTGCTGGTAGTGCCGGAAATGATGACTGGTAATGTGCGAAGTGGCGGTGGTGATGTGACTGCTGACATCACTGTCGATGTTGACGTGGTTGGTGTGGTTCATGCTGCCGGCGGGCTGAGTGCGGTGTATTGGATTAGCGGTCACCGGAATGGTGATGTGTTCGCGGATGCTGCTGCTGATGCTGTGGCGAATGCGATGCTGGCAGATAGCTTCCGGATTTTCGTGGACTTCAGAAGTTTATTCGCGGTTGTCCTTGGCATGGCACAGATTTCCTGTGAATGAGCTATGCATCTCTTCCCGGCATAAGGATGTGCCGGTGTTGTTATCTTCCGTATGGCTGGATCTGTTGGTGTGGTGTGTGGTGACGCTAGCTTGTGATGTGGTGGTCGGGATCCGTTAACGCATGGGTCACACCGTAACGGGTAGCAGTATAAAGGTATTTGCAGTCTGTACAAAAAGCTCTCTGCATAAGATGGTCACGATTAACATGCAACGTCAGATCCAAATTGCGAGAGAAGGCATGCTTATATGGCTGTCCGCTGAGCTGAAATTCTGAACACGGATATTTCTTTCCAGATGGTGCTGACGCTGACTCTTCCGAACGGTCGGACAAGGCAAGGTCCTCGGCAAGTGACATCTTATTTCCGCATATTAATGGCGGTGCGGACTGCCTAACCTAATCTAATTTTTCCTAGCTCTTCATAACTTTCCTGGCCAAGTAATATATAACAGAAGTGATAAATTAATAATAAGAAAACAGCAGAATTTGGTTTGCGACACGAAAGTAGCCTAATGCTTGTTCTTCTGTTGTGTCGAGTTTTGATGGGAAGATGAAGTTTCAGTGCGCGATCTCCTTTTATACTTTTTGGTGACGTTACAGGAGGCCGGATGGCCACAGCCGAAAGTTCCAGGGTGATTCGCCCACGCCCTATAAGGAAAGTTTTCATTTATTAAAACCTGGAGTCATATGAATTATTTCTCCCGTGTAAAAGGAGTAATTATAATAATAATGATATTATAAGCAGTTTTACAGATTGGATGCTTATAAACTTGCCTGTTTTAATTTCAGTCTGGAGCGCCCGATGGGGTGTGGGAGAGCATGGTGACGTCAGCGCCAATTGCCCCGACTCACCATGGAGTAAGTGAAGTGCAGTGTCAAGTTTATCGGACATGATGTATTTCGCTCTACAGATACCTGAGATAGCTGAGCCTGTGGGCGGGGACAGAGTTACTTTAGAGCACGGATGACAAAGAAGGGTGCTGTCGTAACTTGAATCAATCCATTATCGAATTCTACTTTTTGGTGGCACAATCCTACTCGTGATGGACGAAATACTGCGGCCATCTTGCTCTCTTAATAATATTGACTGTTATTACGTGTGAATGAAGTATTATGTCTTTAGCTATTTCCGTACGATGGTTCCGGGGTGTGTGTGTGGTGTGTGGGTGGGGTGGGGTGGGGTGGGGTGGGGGGTTGGGTTGGGGTGGGGGCGGGGAATTCCCCCCATAGTGCATACTGTAGATGGCAGCGGTGTGCTCCTTTCCGTATGATCAGTTTTCCGTAAACTGGTTAAGAAGGTAATTGCGGAAAATCTTGACTGGTGTTGATGGCGGTAGTGTACTGTTGTAGGGAAGTCCGGGCTGTTGTGTGACGCTGGTTTATTGCAGATTGGGAAGATCCAGGTTTCCCCGCTGGTGAATGCCGAGTCTGTTGCGGTTGCGGAAAAGTCAGGATCACGGGAGGTGATTTACTTCCCGCATCATGAGAAAGGAATGTTGTGGAAAATTGTGTCTCTAACTTTTTCGATTTAAAACGTCAGGTGCTTGCTATATCTTGTTGTTGCTGATGTTGATTGTCTCCGTTATATCCTCTCTATAACGGGATATGCATGTAGTGTTTGCGCAACGGTGAATTGACGTATCCAGCCTTGTGGGCAAGTGTGTTCTGTGTGCTCCTGGATTTCTGTGTCCGATGTGGTGTTATGACTGCTCACAGCGGTTTTGCTGTTCTCCAAAACAAGTGAAGGCCTCATCCGGCCTCTTCACGTCCATGCTATTCATTACATGTTCCACACCACAAGAAGCATGGCCCGGGGCGGCCTCAGCTTCTGCATGTGGTAACTCTATAATGGGGGGTATAGCATAAAGTGGGTGGGAGTGGGAAGAGGTCAGCGGAACAACTTTTCCGTCCTTCTCCTTGGACAAAACAAATGAGAAAGTCTTCAGATACGACTTCCCAGATCGAGTAGACCCGCACTGAGGAAAGAGAGGGTGAGTACGTATCTCGTCATCATCCTCAGCATTAGTTGCCTGTGCACCGGAACCTGGCTTGGTAGGAGAAGCATCGAACTGGCACCGCAGTGCTCTAGACTAACGCCGGGAATACTCGTCTCCGTAGAGACATCCTTCTGGGTACCGGTGTCACATGGAATGCCCAGTCCGAGCTCTAGTACGGGGTCATCACTGACATACGGTTTAAGCTGATCGAAGTGGATGACTGATGTCAGGCCATCCGAAGCGTGGATACGGCAGGTCACGTCCGACGTCTTACCTATTACCACATAGGGGCCTTTCCACTGGTAACTCAGCTTACTCGGCACATTTGCAAATCATCATGAATCATGTACCCAAACCATCCTTCCCACTTCATATGGATCTCCATGCACTCGCCGATCGTGCCATGTTTTCTGTCGCCAGTGTGCAGTGGATAAAGTAGCTCTCACTAGCTCATGGGTCTGTTCTATCCACTGCGACATGAGCTCTACGTAGAGAGATGGTGAATTTTTCTCCCCCAGAATCCTGGGCATGGACAGATCCAGTGACAAGGATAATTCATGGCCTAACATTGGCCACGCAGGGGTATAACCCATGCTGGGATGTACTGAAGTGCGGTATGCCATGAGCACATATGGGAGTCATAGATCCCAATCTCGACAATCAAGGTGTGTTTCCTTAGTTGGCATCTCCGTTAGAGTTTGATTAAACCTCTCCACCATCCCGTCACTACGGGGATGGTACAGAGTCATCCTGGTTTTGATAATATGAAACAATTTGCAGAGCTCAGAGATCAGCCGGCTCTCAAAATTACTTCCTTGATCGGAGTGCAGCTCATAGGCCATTCCAAACTGGCTGAAAACATTGCTTGCCAAGACCTCCACTACTGTGGATGCCTCTTGGTCTGGCAGAGCAAATGCTTCCACCCATTTCGTAAAATAATCTTGTAATACGAGGATGTATTTGTTTCCTTCATCCGTCGTATTCAAGGGTCCAAGCACATCAATAGCCACTCGCTCACACGGTGCACCAACAATCTTAATCTGGAGCAGTGTGGAATGGTGCTGGCCAACAGAGCATCTTTGACATGGGACCCATTTGGCGACCCATGCCTTCACACTATCACGAATCCCGATCCAGTGGAATCTCTGTTTTATCCTAGTTAATGTCCATTCCACACCTAAATGTCTGGCGTTATCGTGTAATTGTTGTAATATTGTTTCACGATAACATTCCATGGTCGATCCTTTTCGGTGGTCTTGAAGAGAGGTGATGCGATCTCACTGAAATGATGGATGTATCGACGATATTATTGGCAGAGACCAAGGAAGCTCCTAGTCTCCATGACAGACTCAGGGGTCTGCCAATCTGCCACAGCTTTTTCCTAGCATACTGTGGTCTAGGTTTTTCTATAATTAAACAAAACATATCAACAGAATGGCTACCTGCCATATATATATATATATATATATATATATATATATATATATATATATATATATATATATATATATATATATATATATATATATATATATATATATATATATATATATATAACCAATGCAATGAACAATGACAATTTATATAATAATTAATGAGGCAGTAAATATCAGGTTGATAAACCTAAATGATGTGGTTAGTTAAAGCACCTACAGTAAATAAGGATAATATGAACAGTAATAAAGAAATTATAACTTGCGGTCTTAGGACCTGGCAGGTACCTATTAGTCATCAGTACCATATACGGAAATAAATAATAATTAAATGTATAATATGTATAGCTAGTTGAGTATCTAATAGTCACTTGCATGGAACAGGCTACTACGTTACTGAAATTGAGGCGCTAACATATTCATAGCACGAGTTGACACGTTCTCTGAGGCTGGACGAGTTACCGCATGCAAATCTCCGCAGCTGGTTTCCGCAGGAAGGTCTCCACATGCTGACTCCAGGGTAGATATGGTACAAGCTCAGGACAGTGAAGCAGAGCAGTGAAGTAACATATATTAGATAGTCTCTGTAACTAAATCACAATTTACGCGGAAGTGAGAAAGTTTTCCATCCGGCGACGGAAGTAGTAAAGTTAAAGTTTTGCCCATAAATAAGAAGGGCTTATAAAGTTTAAGCAGTTACATAAACTGGCACATGGTGCGGGATGCGTCGCATAGCTCTTGCGGCACACCTAGCAAAGTTCCACCAGACTGTGGCCAAAAGTTAATTAAAGACACACGACATACAGTGCATAATTTGGTGTACACCTTTCAACGTGGTTGCCAGATCCGGCGAGTCGTCCACCAAGAATCACTGAAGCTCTACATCATGTAGGATCACATCCTGGGCCACAAGGGCACTTTCCCCAGATGTTCCCTTTAGAAAGGTTCAGAAGCGTGAACCATCACTTTAATTAATTATTTTGCTCCCAGATGGCCATCCGAGAGCATGTAAAATTGCGTAATGCAGAAAGTTCGAGAACTGCTTTTACGTGTGTGTGAGCTGAAAGCTGCAAGGAACTGCAGTGATCGGTGTTCTGGTCCAATCATCTAGTCCGCACCTCCAGTCAGTTCTCGGCAGGTCGGTCTCCTGATCTTCGATTTTTCACCCCTTTTATACTCGCTGTGACAGCGGAGCTGGTCGTCTCAACCAATCAGCGGCGAGCGCCGGACAATCAGCGTGCTAGTATACTAGTGAGGTATCGACCATGTGTACAATATCACTCTGTATTTAGTTTAATATATACACGCGATTACGACGTTATAGCAATATTCTAAGTATAATTTAGCGGGGAGCTTCGATAATAACTCAGCCATTTCTGGGCCGATTTTAGAACGGTTTACAATTTTAGAAAGCTCGTTTAATTTCGATCCTAATCGCTACCAAAACAACGAGAACGGATAAAGTATAAGCATTTACGAGTACCTACTCGGTACACTATAGGAATGCACTCGCTTCCAATTCCAAGACGTGTTGTCAGGGAAACTCTGACGCGTGCGCATGAGCACCACACGTTTTATCAGACTTGGCCGATTTTGACGAGAAACCGCTCTCATAGGGCTTATGTATGCATACTATCCTACTCAAGGGGGGGGGGCGTGCCTGGAGCGAATCCGGAGTGGCTGTTCCATACCCAGCTTTGCTAGGATGGCCAGTACCCATCCGGTAGGTCCGTGCTGCAAACTATTGCCTTGACATCTTAATCGTGTGTATATATTAAACAGAATAGAGAGTGCTCTGTACACATAATAACTACGTTACCACCTCTGCAGCATGCCGATTGGCTAGCGCTCGGTTGCTCGAAAAATTGAGAATCAGGAGCATCACCGGCGTGGAAGTCGGCCCGCGCAGGAAAACTGGACCATTGGGATAGACGTGTGCAACTGCAAACCTACGGTAATTCCTACTTCATCTGGTGCCATTCGGATTTCAGCTCATCCGCGGTGGTAAGGAGGCCTCAGCTTCCACAATTTTTGTACACCCTCGGACAGCCATCCGAAGGTAATAAACTAAATTAAAAGTTATAACTCCCGCGTCCGAACTCTCCTGAGGGAGTCTTCCTACGGACGGGCCATGCGGGCCCGGAATGTAATCCTATGGAATGTAGAGCCGATGGTGATTTTTGGTGGATGACTCGCCGGATCTGCCAACCATGCTGAAAGGTGGACTTCAACTTCCGCACTGCATGTTGTGTGTGACCAATTAGATTTCAACCAGTCTGGGTGAACTTTGCCCGGTGTGCCGCAAGAGTGTGCCAGTGATTGTACATTCATTGTCATTATATAAGTAACCCTCGCTGTTAATGGGTTACTCTTAACCTTTATATCTCCGTCGCCGGACGGAAAACGTTACAACTTCTGCTGTGATTATGTATCAGCTATAAGTCTATCGAGTGGACATTGCCGAACTGTTCCGTTACCTGTCCTGAGAATGTACCATATCCTGCCTGCCTGGAGAAGTCAGCTTGCGGAGACCTGCCTGCGGAGACCTGCTTGCATAGACCTGTCTGCGGATGTCTTCCTGCGGAAATCTTTCTAGTCCTGAGAATGCATCATCTCGCGCTATGAGTATAATAGTGCCTCAATTTCAGTAACTAGTGAACCTGTTCCGTACCGATGACCAATAGGTACTCAAGTAGCTATACTATCGTACATTTGGTTATAAAACATTTAATTATTTCCGTATAAAGGTACTGATGACTAATAGGTACCGTACCAGTCCTCAGACCGCATAATTATAATTTCTGTTTTACTGTGAATATTATCCTTGTTTACTGTGGGTGCTTTCAACTAGCTGCACCGTAAGGTCTAGTGACCTGTGAGACTTTATAATTATTATATTCGTTATCTTCATTGTGATTGTGCATTCGTTAGTTGTGTATATGGCAAGTAGCCATCAATTTCATATGTTTTGTTTATTTATAAAAGGTCTAGAATGCAATACGCTAGGAAATACCATACAACACATTATACCCACATCACTATTCCCGCCAGCATGAATTTTACACTGAGGTCGCTGATCATGCTCTAATTGCTTGAGCCTGACATGTTACCGACTAAACCTGGCTATTCAGCTTGATAGGATAGGTTTAAAGTAGTTAGGGGCAATTTCTTCATTAGAGACGCATAGTGTACGCCTCTTTTCTGGTTGTTGTGGTAATGTATCCCCACGCACTGGCAAGGTTGTGTAAAATTGGCCAAGTGACCTATAGGGCCTCATATATATAGTAAGATATTGTCTCTTTCTGCGCATCCACCAACCTTATGGCTTATTAATTGTTTGGATTCCCAATCGACACGTTGACCTGATCCAACCCTGGGAAACTATCAGAAGTTTCCATGCGGTGATAGTTAAAGTGCCGATTTACATACACGCCTCCTCGTGTCTTCGGATACTTATTAGGTAGATTCCCCCGCCAAAGTAGGAAGCACTGCGAAATAATAATAATATTAGTTTATATGTTGTGATACCGGCCTGCAGTGCATCTCTGGACATCATGGAAAATAACCCTAACGACAGGTCAAATGATAGTTCCGTAGCACACAGTGATGGATGAGATGCGGATCTCCATCCAATTCATTGCAGTGTCTGGATGAAGCATTGGAGCTCATCATGTCCTCACGGGAAGGATGCTCGTGATGGATATCCGTCTCTCCATCCCCATCATAATGACATGTCAGTATTTAAATTTGCTTGTGTGAACTGTGAAACTTGTCTAGTGATGTTATGTGTGGTTACGGAACCGGGTGGCTGTATCGTTATTTGATTCAGAGCTTTGTTCTGTGACATGTACGCATGCTATCCTTGGAGGTAGATGCTATGCAGGGCGACCTATGGGAAGCTGAGCATCTACGCCCAACGGAGGAACGTATCTAAAATTTAGGTAGCAATCCATGCCACTTGTGGCCAAAGCTTGTTTTCGTTACAAACACCTAAATGGTAGGTTAGAATGTAGCAGAAGGCCCACATAAATAAAGCGGCAACTACCAATGCCGCAACTTTGGAACTACATAAGACGGTGACCTGGGAATTCTTCGGAAACCGTTTGTCCCGTCTTCACATAAACCAGTGTGCAACACCTTAGCAGTAGCTTCGCTAGGATTTTTCAGCACTTAGCAGTTTCTGTTGAACAAAAGAGTGGCGCTTTTTGCCAGCTCTTTTCCTCCGCTTCGGCATTGAAAACATTTTCCTGTGACTGAGGCCCATGCGAGGCACTTTCCTCTCACAACAACAATATTTCTTTGTGTGTATCTGTTAGGGGTATACTAGTTTATATTAAACTATCTAGTGACTTCGTTGCGGAAGCTCTCTCTTGCGGGGATACCTCTGTGGATTCAAGGATCTGTGTGGTACCTCCCATGCGTACCCTAGCACAAATCTCGAGGTCGTCACACATCTACTCCTGGATACATTCATTGATGTGTTGAGTGGAGAACCCGCCTTGAAAGGAAAATTATTTCTCGAGGATCACGGCAGCCTTCAACAACTAACGTCAACCGTGGCTCGAATCGAAAACTTCTTGGAATGGGAGAAAAACAATCGCCGCCAACTTCATCCAATTAACAAAATCTCGCCACACCACCGACAACACCACCGCACCTACATCAGCAATGGATCAACACACGCAGCTAGAACACACGACCAGTCAGAAACACACGCCTAGAGGGAGGGGCGTGGCCAGTCCCACTGGGGGGGGGGGGAGCGCACAACAATAGTCCAGGGCACGGGAACCAGCATAACATCAACAACCGCCAAAACATGCACGATAGGATAGATGAGATCACTAAACTGATCTTCACACTCACCAATCTAGTCACCACCCTCAGTACAACAATCGCGACATCTAACACCAGACCAGCAACCACCACCACAGCTTCTGCAGCACCACCCAATACGTGTTTCGGATGTGGACAGCCAGGCCACTGGAGGGACCGGTGTCCTAACCGACCTCTGTCAACAACTCCAATCGCTGACCGACGAACCCAGCAGCTGGAAAATCTGTTAAACTAGCGAGGGCACTGATTAGAGAGTCACTTCGGTGCCCATCCTCACAACCTAGCTCACTTGTGGCCTCTGTACAACAACATCAGGTGGCCTACACTAATGCTCAACCTCGAGTACTATCCCACACCTACAAACACCCGGCTTCCAATATGCTGGTACCAACGATGCACTCCGCATCTGCAGCACAGACATCTCCTTCTAGCGGAAATTGTGACCCCGTGATTTCCGCATATAACAAACCTTCTTTCCTATATAAAACGGCAGTGGTAGGTTGTAGCACCTCCACTGAAACAATGTTTTTTTCAAGCACGTAAGAACGAATGAATCCCACCACGTCATTGTTTCTTTTGTGCCTCCACTAAACACCCTATGATGCACTGCAAGAAGTGGCTCGCACAGGTTGCACTTATCCATGATCGTGACAAACCTGTCTGCACTGCCATCACCACTGCTACCCCAGCTCCGCCTTCGCCTAAGCGATCACAGCAGCAACAATGGCGGGCTGGCCCTTTCCACATTCTGCCATCAACAGCACTCAGGGAAGCTATCCAGAAACAAGCCGACTACATACAGAATGATACCGCACCCAAACCACTTTCTTAGGTGGTATCATTGGAGACTCTTCTGCAGATACACCGTAAAGTTATCTATAAGTGTGCCTGTCTGTTTAGCGGTATTTCCACCAGTGCCACTGTTGACACTGGAGCTTCCATCACTGTCTTTAACATGCGCTTGTATGAGAGTATCCCACCTCATAAAAAGCCACCCCTTAAGCCTACAAACATATTTTTGCAAACAGCTACGGGAGCTGATGTGCCCGTGGCTGGTACAGTAAACCTTGTCATACAGATAGAGGAGAGAGAATTCATTCAGCGAGTTGTCATCACCGCTATCCAAAACAATGCCCTGCTCGGCTCTGATTTCCTCAGTGACAGCCAAGCCATCATACATTGCAGATAACAGGAATTAGACATACACGGCCGACGGATACCTCTTGGATCAGAATCATCACTGTACGATACTGCACCACAGTAAGGAAACAACACTCACACAGCCATGCTGGAACCCGACCCCGAATACATGCTCGCCTCACAATGCGCCAGTCCCCGCATGATAGTGGACACCACCAACAAGGACCACATCACATTCAGGGTATTGAATGGCACAGCGGACCCTTTGACTCTTGAACCGGGAGTCCATTGTGGCCATTTGGTGGATGTGATATCATTGGAAACGCAACCTACCGCATCTACACCAGCTGCAACTTCCAATGATTTGCCGGAACACTTACATGACCTATATTTTGGTGCCACAGTTGGCTTGATGCAATCCCAAAAACATCAAATACGGATATTACTTTACAAGTATTATGAAAGTTTCTCAGCCGGAGACATGAATCTGGGTGAAACTCATCTTGTTCGGCATTCCATCGACACCGGAAACAACAGACCCATTTGACAGCCGGTACGACGTATTCCCATACATAAGGAGGCGGAAGCACACCAACAAGTGAACGACATGTTGTGGACAGGAATAATAGAGCCATCAGCATCCCCCTGGGCCAGTTCCATTGTACTAGCAGGCAAAAAGGACGGATCTTTGCAGTTTTGTATAGACTACCGCCGCCTTACTGATCTAAACATCAAAGACGCATATCCACTTCCTCAGATAGATTAGGCCTTAGATTCCTTGTCCGGAGCCAAGTGGTTTTGTACCCTTGATTTAGCTAGTGGATACTGGCAGGTAGCCATGGATGAAGCTGACATGGAGAAGACCGCATTCGTCTGCAGAGATGGTCTTTTCCAGTTCCGGAAAATGCCCTACGGCTTGTGCAGCACTCATGGAACATTCGAGCGTCTCATTGAGCAGGTATTAACTACCCTACAATGGGAAATCTGTCTGTGTTACATTGACGACATAATCGTCTTTGGTCCAATGTTGAGCTTTCCAATTTAGGCACCATGCTTGAAGATTTCGCACGGCTAACTTAAAGCTCAAACCCAAGAAATGTCATCTCTTCAGAGAGAGCGTCGAGTTCCTGGGACACATCATATCCGGTGATGGAGTGGCCACTCAACCGTCAAAAACAAAAGCAGTGGCGGCGTGGCAGACACCAGCATCTGTCACGGACACCCAGAGTTTAATCGGACTCTGTCAATACTATCACCATTATATCCATCATTTCAGCGAGATTGCACCACCCCTATTTCAGATCACCGACAAAGATCGACCATTCGAGTGGATGAGTGGATGAGTGAATGTGAAGATTCCTTCAGGGCGCTGAAGGAATTCTTGACAACCACCCCGAGTCTTGCTCATCCCAACCATAACCTTGATTTCATCTTAGACACTGGTGCATCAGCTTATGCCATCGGTGCATTTCTATCCCATGTCACGGAAGATGGAACGGAGCAGGTACTGGGTTTTGGCTCGCCTACTCTTAATAAAAATAAGACACACTACGCGACTACTAAACGAGAATTACTTGCGGTGGTATACTTCATCAAGTATTATAAACACTTTCTGTATGGGCACCCATTTACACTCCGCACAGACCACGCCTCACTACGCTGGCTCAGACACCTCAAGAATCTGGAGGGCCGGGTAGCGAGGTGGCAGGAATCCCTGCAGGCCTTTAACTTCAACGTCGTTCATAGACCCGTCAAATTGCATGGAAAGGCCGATGCCTTGAGCAGAATCGGGCTCGAGGATGAATGGGAAGTGGCCACCACCATGACACATACTACACAGCCATCTCCGGAGTTCCCCAAGTTGTGGTGCGCAGAGTGGAACACGGAGACAGTCGCTCATGAACAAGCAACAGACTGGCAAACACGAAATATATATGTGTGGATCCAGGAGGGGGTACGTCCTTCCAAGGAATCTGTTAGACCATTATCTGCAACAGCAAAATACTACTACCAGCAGTTCAAGGAATGCCACATTCATGAGTGTGTTCTCTACATCAACAACCTCATAGTGATTACCGAGCGTTATCGGAATGGGATACTCCGACAACTACACAATAACGCAGGTCATTTAGCTGTTGAGCGGACATTAACTAGGATAAAACAGAGATTCCACTGGATCGGGATTCGTGATAGTGTGAAGGCATGGGTCGCCAAATGGGTCCCATGTCAAAGATGCGCTGTTGGCCAGCACCATTCCGCACCATTACGAGTTTAAATTGTTGGTGCACCATGGAAGCGAGTGGCTATTGATGTGCTCGGACCCTTGAATATGATGGATGAAGGAAACAAGTACATCCTCGTATTTCAAGATTATTTTACGAAGTGGGTAGAAGCATTTGCTTTGCCAGCCCAAGAGGCATCCACAGTGGTGGAGGTCTTGGCAAGCAATGTGTTCTGCCGTTTTGGAATACCCTACGAGCTGCACTCTGATCAAGGAAGTAATTTTGAAAGCTGGCTGATTTCTGAGCTCTGCAAATTGTTTCATATCGTCAAAACACGTACAACTCTGTATCACCCCCGGAGTGACAGAATGGTGGAGAGATTTAATTATACTCTCACTGAAATGTTGACTAAGGAAACCCGCCTTGATTGTCGAGATTGGAATCTATGACTCCCATATGTGCTCATGGCATACTGCACTTCAGTACATTCCAGCATGGGTTACACCCCTGCGCGGTTAATGTTAGGCCATGAATTAGCCTTACCCCTGGATCTGGCCATGCCCAGTATTCCGGGGGAGAAAAATTCACCATCTCACTACGTAGAGCTTATGCTGCAGCGGATAGAACAGACCCATGAGCTAGTGAGAGCTACTTTATCCACTAAACACTGGCGTCAGAAAACATGGTACGACCGGCGGGTGCAGGAGATCCGTATGTATGATTACTGTATTCTGCGGCTGTAGTAGTAGAAACATCCTACAGCTGCAATCAGTCCTTCTTCGATTTTACCGACTGTGTCTTGCCCTCAGACAAAATCCTTAGCTTCCTCAGGTCCATTCTTGACTTGAGTGTACATAATCCTGCTTTCTTGAGATCATAGATCCATATGAAGCGGGGAGAATGGTTTGGGTACACGATTCGTGATGATTTGCAAATGTGCCGAGTAAACCAAGTTACCAGTGGAAAGACCCTATATGGTAGTAGGTAAGAAGTCGGACGTGACCTACCATATCCTCGCTTCGGATGGCCTGACCTCAGTCATCCACTTTGATCGACTTAAACCTTGTGTCAGTGACGTCCCAGTACCAGAGCTCGGGCTGGAGGTTCAAAGTGACACCAGTACCTAGACAGATGTCTCTACGGAAACAAGTATTCCAGACGTTAGTCCAGAGCACCGCGGAGCCAGTTCGACCTCTCCCCTACCAAGCCAGGAGTCCAGTGAACAATTGACTAATGCTGAGGACGATGATGAGATTTTTGTGGGAGACCCCCATCCGGCGTCGACGGTATATGGCGGTATGACTCGCCCTCTCCCTCCTCAGTGCAGATCTACTCGATCTGGGAAGTCGCATCTGAAGACTTTCTCGTTTGTTTTGTCCAAGGGGAAGGACGAAAAAGTTGTTCTGCCGACCTCTTCCCATTCCCACCCACTTCATGCTATTACCCCCATTATAGATTTACCACAAGTGGAAGCTGAGGCTGCCCCGGGCCATGCTTCTTGTGGAGTGGAACATGTAGTGAATAGCCTGGAACTGAAGAGGTCGGATGAGGCCTTGGCTTGTCAAGAACAGCTAAGCCGCACAACTCGGCGTACCTTTCCAATTCCCAACACTGCGAGGCCAATTCATTTCCAAGCGACAGCCCCATCCATGGTCGCACCACTACCCCAGATCCAACTCGCCTCCCTCGTCTATGCACCAAGTTCAGACATCATTCGTCCTGTCCATTTCACACTCCACTCGTCGTCTGTTGACTGTCACTCTTCCAGATGACCATATTCTCCATCCAAATAGCAACCCCCCCCCCCCCACCGACCACCCACGCCCGACCAAACCCCACTCCAACCCCCCCCCCCCCCCCCACCAGTCAGAACATCACACCGGACACAGAAATTGAGACGCATACAGAACACACTTTCCCACAAGACTGGATACGTCAATTCACCATTGTGCGAACATCATACCCATACTCGGTTATACCAAGGATAAGGGAGACGTACAACAGTGGCAACAACACCATTAGCATCACCTAACGTTTTTAATTGAAAAAGGTAGAGGTATTATTCTCGCAACAATCACTCCAACATAAATACGGGAAGCTCATCACTTTCTGTAGACCCGACTCTCCCGCAACTTAATAGAGTTGGCATTCAACAGTGTGGAAACCTGGATATGCCCAATCCGCAATACGCCAGCATCACACCGCAGCCCCGACTTCCCTACAACAGATCACTACCGCCATCAACACGAGTCAACATTTACCGCAATCACCTTATCTGGTTTATGGAAAACTGATTATACAGAAAGGAGGAAGAACACCACAGCCATCTACAGTAGCGCTACGGGGGATTCCACCACCCAGCCACACCAAGCCCCCCCCCCACCCCCCCCCCCCCCCCCCCCCCCCCCGGAATCGTCTTACGGAAACAGCTAAAATATTACACATCATTCACACGTAATAACAGTCAATATTATTAAGAGAGCAAGATGCCTGCAGTCTGTTGTCCGTAACAAGTAGGATTTTGCCACCGAATGTGAATTCGATTGGATTGATTCAAGTTACGACAGCACCCTTCTCGGTCATCCGCGCTCTGAAGTAACTGTGTCCCGCCCGGGTTCGGCCATCACAGAGTGAAATACATCATGTCCGATAAAGTTGACACCGCACCGCAGCAACCCACCCCACCACTCAGCATTAATAAAAACATCACACTTCACAACAGCGCAAAACTCATCCACAGATAAGCAGCCACACGTATTAATGAAATCCACCAACACGACAGAAACATAGACACTCAAGATGACTATATTCACAATCTCCATACGACGCTATTGTAATTGTAAATTGTAAGCACGCATTTTCCGAGCTGTAGTGTAATAACCAAAATGTGTAGTCTAGGTAGGGATGAGACTAGTCCTACCCATAGAGGAGGATGCTTGGCAGTCCATCCACCCGGAAAACACAGTCCAGCTTGGCGGAATCAGTAGCCTTGATTTTCCGCAAGACATGGAGCTGTTTAAACCACACAATAAATTACATACAGTTTTACTGTCCTAATTTTTATTGAGAACACGACTGTTCTACTGAGTAAACAAAGCATTAGCACATGGGCTGGTGAAGCAGCATCAACACTTAGACAGTATAAATCATGGAGAATTTCAAATATTCTCTTACCTACATTCCAGCCGCACGGGCTTGGAAATACCTATTACACACAACAAGCGATGCATGTATAACATCAAGCGCAATACGGGGACGCTGTTCCGAGGAACAGATTTGAAAGCATATATTTCCGTTTTCCATACTCCCTACAAATAATCAGCAGCATCATTACTCCGCCATTACATAAAATTTGCCTAAGTTTCCGATCAACCATGTGCTTTCGCAACAAGAAACCACGTGAGCTTCACTTCTATTTCCAGTAAATTGGATCAAATGGCTTTAAACAAAAGAACCGTCCAAAACGCTATCTACCGCAGAAGAAGCGAGGTGGTGGGTCAGGGCCAAGGCCGCTGATGTCATCTCGCTCTCCCACACCCCATCGGGCGTTCCAGCCTGAAATCTGAACAAGCGAGTTTATAAGCATCCAATCTGAAAAACTGCTTCACGCTAATTAAAAGGCGAACTTCCACGGGAATAAGTGGTTCTGGATTTTTATGTTGATCGGAGACTTGATTTCCCGCCATGTAAAGACGAAAGCGACTTTCCTTTCTTCCTATATACTACGTTTCCATGGAGGGAATATTTCAACAGACTCCAGGAACATTAAAATTAAAACTTTCCATATTGGGTGTGACCGTCTCACCCTAAAACTTTCGGGTGTGGTCATCCGCCCTCCTGTGATGTCACCAAAGGTATAAAAGGAGGAGATCGCCCACTGAAACTTCGTCTTCCCGCCAAACTCGACACAAGGGAAGAACAAGCATTAGGCTACTTTCGTGTCACAAACCAAATTCTGCTGTTTTTCTTATTATTATTTCATTACTATATTTGGCCAAGAAATTATGAAGAGTTAGGATAAATAGAGTAGGTTAGACAGTTCCGCGCAATCATCATCATGCGAAAATAAGATGTCACTTGCGGAAGACCTCGCCTTGTCCGACACCTCAGAGGATTCAGCACCAGCCATTCCCAGGAAGAAGTATCCGTGTACAGCCTTACAGCAAAACGGACAGCCGTGTAAGCGTGCGTTCTCCTGTAATTCGGACTTGACGCTTCATTTCAATCATGATCATCTTTTTCAACGTGCATTCTGTACGGACTGCAAATATTTATATACAGCTACTTGTTACAGTGTGACACACGCGTGAACAGAAAAGCATCATGTGTTAGTAGTGACATTACGGCCTGGTGAACAAAGTGAAGATATGGAAGTCCTAGCTAGTAGATTTGAAACTAGGCTTCCACTTAATGTGCTTCCTATGGGAAGAATGGCTAAGACGAAGCATACCAAACGGAGACAACATAACTTTCCGCAAGCAGGCAGGGAGTGACTATAACACAAAAAACTACTAGGTAGTACACCCACTAAAAAGCAATGACCACAGAGTCGCAATGCAAGCTGAATGAGGATCAATGTGTTCGCATCAAGGAGGTAGTCGATTTACACCCCAACATGTGCTATATTATATCTCCAGATGAAGAAGAGCTTTACAATGTGAGTGGTATGAAGAAGAATGTAGTCAAGAGACAGATTCCCCCTGAGCACTTCGGGAATTCGTGGTCTAGGAAACTATCTTCCATCATGACATGGACATGTTCCGAAGTGAGAGGCACCCCCCCCCCCCCCACCCCCGGCACACACACCCCCACCCCCATATATAGGAGACCCAGCAGAACAAAACAAGCCCTAGTCAATCGGATACCAAGTGGTGGACAATTCTAGAGTGTTATAACACCCTAGCCTTTGATCACAAGGAAGCTGTCAAATCCATGACTGTCCTGGGGTTGTTCTTGCCAGGTAATACAACATCGGCTCCCAAGTCGTATTCTCATACCACAAGTCTGTGGACATATATTGGTCAGTTGGTGTCAGCCACGAGTCTGGACATACACACACGCACGCACGCACGCACGCTCGTTCGCTCGCTCGCTCGCTCGCACGCACGCACGCATGCACAGCAGACAACACATACATGCACGCATATATATATATGCACACGCACACATGCATACCTTTTCAGCATGTTGGGCTCGTAGCGTTGAACCAGAGCATTGTGTGGAAGTCAGTCCTCACTACCTGTGTGCTCTTTAGGCTGGACAACAAATGAACCACTATAAGGGGACAATGGGTACTCTTCTCCAGACTGTGGAATGATCAGTCATCTCTCTCTGTCAGTCCGGTTCCATCGTGCGACGATAGCCTGAGCACGATGATGTATTACTTCACAATGTATTAACAACAACATTGGGCTCATTCGATTTGGGTTATTGTTGTAAACACTAGTGGCAGATTGAATTTATTTCTGCGAGTTTAGGAGAGTTTAACAACAATCATGGTAATACAGGTTGTTGGGTCGTAGGTACTGGCACAGCACTGAGCCAATAACCTGCATTACCACTGACATTGGCATGGCATGATTATGGTGCCAGACTTGAATCAAATTGATAAACGATGAGGTCGCAAAAGGTGTTGCAGACCTCGTCCAAATGAATTTTCTCAAAACCGTCTTACCATGGCAACAATACAACATTGGTGTTGTAACCATAGGCAAATCAAACAAGCTTATTGTCATTGCTCATGCGAGCATGTATCTCACGTCTGAGGTTTTAGCTCACTGCCTTCATCAACTTGCAGCAACTCGGGCACACTTATCATTAAATGCAGATAAAACAAATTTGTGTACAAATTCACAGAAATCCTGGCACCAGCAGCTGAAAAATGTGTGCATTTGATGGCCTGCCCATTCCTACTCTGTGCATTTAACAGCAACATAAATCACTTTGGAATTGAATTTGGTAATCTTAGTCCAATAAGAAAATTTATCAAATTTCTTTTTCACGAGTGAGATGACATACTTACCTCCCTAACACTCTTGATATACTAGTATATCGGCTCTAAATTCAATAATATTCAGAATTACAAACAGTTAGGTGCCCCTAATGGGCAGGTGGATGTACACAGTCATGCACATGACAGACTCCACCCACTGCGCATGCGCATACTGGTACTTCCGTTACTAAATATTGGCTGACATAGAAGCAACTATTCAAAAAACCAAAGGACCAGGCCTCTGTGGGGTGGAGAGGCTGGGATCCTGTTAGGGAGGTAAGTATGTCATCTCACTCGTGAAAAAGAAATTTGATAAATTTTCTTATTTCACATCATGAGAGCATACTTACCTCCCTAACACTCATGATAAAAACCAGAATTTGAAAGTAAATTTGGTGGGAGGGAGGCAAGGTCCTGAAAACCAGCACACCCTCGAAGAGACTAGGCTCTTTGAATTTTCAAGAGATTTAAAACATCTGAAATTGTGTCTGAAAACACAACCAGGAATAGAATTTTGCATCGTATAATCGATCGATGAAGAGAGATTGATCAAAAGGCAAATGCGCCCCCAGCCCCTTTCTGAGGAAGGTTAGGAAAAAACGCTGCTCTAAATGACTAGCACGTTCTCTAATACTTAATGAAAGTATTACTAGACATTGGAAAAAAGAAGAATTGCTTCAATTTCAAAACTCTCTGAAAGAACCACAATTAAGAGACATTAACCATCAGCATATTAAAATTAAAAAATGACACCATCACCAAGACAAAAAACAAAAATGGTCATATATACTGACCTCTGATGTCTTGGACGCGGCACTCATCGGATGAAGAGAATTGTACCAGCTAATAGTAGGGATACCCTACCAACAAATGTGATATTTGTAAATAGCAGAGGAAACTAATTACAAACATAAACCTCCACATTATTTTCTTTTCTGAGGACCGAGACGGCGAGGGGGTTAGAAGTGTCACGAAGGTAATGGTCGGTAAAACTTGATTCACAGTGCCACTGGGATAGACATAATGTCTTCAATAGAAACACCATTAAATAATGCCGTGGAAGTTACCACACCACGGACACTATGAGCCTTGGCTCTATCTACTTGGATTCCAGTGGCTGTCTTATGACAGAATTGAATACATTCTACTATCCATCTGGAAATAGTGTCTCTTGACATAGGGAGCATGGTTCCGTCTGCCAAACCTGAGTTCTTCTCTTGTACTTATTTAAAGCACGGACAGGACACCATACTTTAGCACCAGGATCATATCTGGGTAAGGCAGGTAAAATAATAGGTTTACCCGGATATTTTAAAGATTGATTCTTAGCCAAGAAATTCAATCTTGGTAGAAGCTTAAGGCCTTCACCTGTAACTATATAACGGTCAGGCTGAGCAGTCAAGGCATGAATTTCACTCCTGCGTCTGGCTGATGCTGCCGCAACTAAAAATACAGTTTTAAGTGTCAATAATTTTACAGATATAGCACTACGTGGTTCAAAAGGTTTATCACTCAAAACCTGCAGAACCAGAGAGACTCCATGATGGTGTCAGTGGAGGATTTCTTGGTCTGAGATTGCACATACCTTTAATAAGAGTATTTAAAACACTTACTTCATCACTTCCCCTCTTTGTCAAGCAAGGGATAACAGTCATTAATGCTGATTTGTATCCAGCAATAGAATTAGGCTTAAGACTATAGGCATCATACAGGTGACAGAGAAAATCAGCTACTACCTGAATAGATGCTTCCATCGGATTGATACATCTCTTTGAGCACCATTCTGCAAATCTGTTGATTTTATCATTATAAGCTCTGGAGGTTGACCCCCCCTTCTGGCTCTGGCCATGAAATTGGCTGCTTGCTCAGAAAAGCCATCCTTAATCACGGATTTTTTGACAACATCCATGCAGTCAATTGAAATATTTGCGGATTGTTGTGAAGGGTCTTGTCCATCAGAGGCAGAGGAACCGGATTGCAAACCAGAAGGTCCAGCAGATCCGTAAACCATGATCGGCTTGGCCAATTCAGGGTGATCTGAAGCACTTGGAATTCCTCTTGTTTGATCTTCTGAAGAATCCTTGGAAGCAGGATTGTTGGAGGGTATGCGTATGCATACATTCCCTTCCAACTGATAGCTAGCGCATCTATTGCGATAGCGCTTGGATCTGGAATCGGAGAAACATACGTCGTCATCTTCGCATTCTTCTTCATTGCGAACAAATCTATGTTGGGCCTTTCCCATTGATTGAACATGTGATCCGCCACACATTGATTTAGTTGCCATTCCGTAGGCAGAATGCTCATCCTTCGGCTCAATGAGTCTGCTAACAGATTCAGCCTTTCCGGAATATGAACTGCTTTCAAGGTGATCATATGATCAATGCACCAGTAAAGCAGCTTCCATGTCATCATACAGAGACTAGGCGACTTCGTTCCACACTGGCGGTTTATGTAACTCACTACTGTAGAGTTGTGTGAACGTATCATCACAAATTTTCCCTCCACTTCCTTTAAGAAGTGTTCCAGGCCTAGAATTACAGCCCGCAATTCTAGCATGTTGATATGTTCCTTTGACTGTTCCAGATTCCAAAGCCCTGATATAGTGGCTTCTTCCAGGCAAGCTCCCCATCCCTCCATCGATGCATCCGTAAACATCGTTACTTGAGGGTGGCAAGGGGTTAGCATGACCCCCACCAGGAGATTTCCTCTCTCCATCTACCAATGAAGGTGATGAATGAGAGGGTTCAACACTTGAATGCGCGAGTCCAGTGATCCTGAACTCTGCGTCCACTGAGCCATGAGAAACAATTGAATCGGCCGCCTGCGTAAGGCCACCTGAGGAATGAATTGTTCCATTGAAACCATCAGACCTAACATTCTCAGATAGACCCGTGCTAGAATATAACGACTGTTGCAAACCAACTGAATGCATGAGAGGAGATTTTCCACTCTCTCCTGGGATGGATAAACATATCCTATCTCCAGAGCGAAGAACATACCCAGGTAAACAAACTTCTGGGATGGAGTCAGCTCTGATTTCTGAAAGTTGATTATCCAGCCTAAATCTGTGAGAGTTTTCAAAACTATCTCCAGATTTGCGGTCAAACTTTCTAGGTTGTGTGCTTCAGCATCCAATCGTCTATGTAAGTGTGAACAGCTATATTTCTCCTGCGAAGGTATGCCGTGATAGCAAGTACCACTCGAGTGAAGACCCTTGGAGCCGTCGAGATGCCGAATGGAAGAACCTTGAATTCCCATTGGCGTCCCTGAAAAGCAAATCTCAGGAACCGATGAAAACTCCATGCAATTGGAATGTGGAAATAAGCATCCTTGAGATCTATTGATGCTGTCCACATCCCCTTCTCTAACCCCAACAACGCCGATCTTACTGTTTCCATTTTGAAACTCAGTGTATCTATAAACTTGTTTAGAGGTTTGAGGTTGAGAATTTGTTTCCACCCCCAAACCTCCCCCACCCCCAACCCCGGTGTTCTTTGTCACAAGAAACACGGTTGAATAGAAGCCCAGGCAATCTTGCGCTGGTTGAATTGCTTCCTTTAGAATTAGAGATTCTATCTCCTCTTCTATGCACAACCGCTTGTCTGGATCTCTTGGAATTTGAGTCCAGACCGGTACCAGAGACAGATGCAACGGCGGACCTCTTATCCATTCTGGACTGTATCCATGCGAAAGCCATTGCAAGACTAAGCGGTCCTGAATTAACCGCTCACACTTCTGAATGTGGCAAGTCAAACGACCTCCAACTGGTGCACCTAGGGTTGACGGGGTGCCCATAAATTTTAGAAGTGGGAGTGTCTTTGGTACGAGTGACAACACCCGAGTGGTACCTGTGGTAACCGGAAAAATTGTACCCCATCAGGCCCGGTTACCATGCGCCGCTCCACGCGCGCCGCGACCAGTGCCACATGCACCACGGTGCGCGGGCTGTTGTCTGGCTGGCTGCGCTTGAGGTGCTGGCTGACGTACAACAGAAGGCAGCTGCTGGCGCGGCCGACACGGTCTCTCAACCCGGTCAGCCTGCTGGCCTCTGACAATGCCAGCACCGCCATGAGCGTACTGCTGTCGAGCAGCCGAGGGCTGAACACGCACGTGTTCTCTGCGCAGCACTTCAATCTGTGCGCACAGCGCCCTCTGGTTGTTCACTAAAGTCACTGTCTCTTGAGGTGCCGACAACCTTCACCTCCAAAAAGACTAGGGGCCGCCATCAGCTCTTGCAACAAGCGTGACTTGAGCTCCTGAGAAGGGCACAAATTGTCCAAAGCAAAAGTGTGCCTCGTTCTCAGTGACTTTGTGACTGACCTAGTTAGACAGTCCAGCGCCAGGTTGATGCCATCCTGGATGGCTCGCTGGACTGTCACAGGGCTAGGTTGTTGCTGCACCGAGGCTGCTACTACCCCAGATAGCAGCTGAGAGACATGGGACAGTGCACTAATCGCCGCTCGTAAGCTCTCCTCGGTGTCACGCAAAGCTGCATTAGCCGAGCGGATAGCGCCCGTGCACAATGCTCCCGTGTCAGCATGGGCACCCGGCCGCGTATCTTCCCCCAGAGCGGCGCGGTTGTCCGCGCTCGATCTGGGCGCTAGGCCATATCGAGCATACTGACTTGTAGTAACCCGACATCGCCTAGCAACCTCGCGGGGGGCCTTCGCGAGGCGACCTTTCGGTCTGATCGACTCCTCTGCCACCAAGAACATATCTAAGATATGTTCAGCATACGGCAGAGACAGTCGTGCTGGCCAACGGCTTTGCCTGTAACCATGCCCGAGGGTTACCTGCGGCCATCTCGTCCACAGAGAGCTCTGGTCTGACAGCGAGGCGCCACGCACACACTTCTGACCAGTCTTCATCCGTGGCTACCTGCGAATTGCCGACGAGCAGCGGGCCCTCGTCATCTTCAATGGCATTCGCAGGTAAGGCCGAGGAGGAGGCTATGGACGAACCTGGCTGCCCAGGGAATGTATATGGGCCCGCGAGGGCTGGCATAACATTCTCCATAGGCTGACCAGGCACCAAGGCCGTGCTTGTGTGCGGGGAATCATGCACACCAGCGTGGCCCGGAACGTCCATATGAGATTCCACGCTTAAGCCATCCGCTCCAAACCGGCCCACAGGCTGAATCATGAAACCTGCTCCTGAGGGAACAGTGCCATAGGTGCTCGCGACCGCGCTCCCCATGAGAGGAGCGTAGATGCTCACATCCATGTCTTCATGCTCATCCTGTGGGTCGAGCAGGTAGTCTTCATCATCTTCCTGGTCAGGAAAGTTAGACTCTGGATTAGTAAGGAAAACTAACCCAGACTGACCAGGAGAATGCTCGAAAGCCGATGATGAGGTTACTCTGTGAGTGATTGTGGTCAGGCCCGCTGATAGGGTCCCGCCTGATGCTGCTCGCACCGCTGGAACACCAAGCCTGGGTCCAAGACGGCCGCCCCTGGATCACTAAACACTTTGTCCGAGCTAGTAGGGCATGATCCAGGGACGGGGGATACCTGCACTGAGGTCGATGCGCGGGAAGTTGAAACACCTGTGCCAAGAAACATGCCGCGAAGCATGTTAGGCATCAGATCTTTCAAAGTCCTGCACATCTCACTCACCAACTCAACCTTGAAGGCCTCGAGCTCACCCATCTCAGAGGCCTTCTTCTTACCCATCTTCTTTGTCTTCTTGCCCTTAGCTTAGCCTGGGAACAGAAGAATTCAGAGCTTAGATTCCACCACCCCCAACCCCCCCCCCCCACTCTTTACAAATGACACGTGTTGGACAGCCTACAAACTGAGCAAAGATGGCAAGGGTGGGGGAAGAATCTAGCCTTCAATGACTTCTGAAAGGGAATGGATACGAAGACAATGAGTATTATAGTTTGCAAAACCGTGTTAATAGACTATTAGTACAAACAAGAACAAACTCGAGAAGACATCCACCTTTTTATACAGACTACCCTGACGGGACAGATGACTTCTCTAGTTAATAATAACCAATCACAACCAGGATCCCAAATTAAGAAAGAGAGAGAAAGGAGTAATGACTAACTAGATATTTCTCCACCTTCATAATAAATGGTGATAAAGCATCAAGGACTTTCTCTAAACTAGGATTATGACATCAAGAAAGAGAAAAACTCTGGCTGATTATGAGGGGACATCAGAAACGAATGCAAGACCCATCTAGAGACTAAAGACATTCATTACACCCGAATAATATACTTTATATTAAATATATATATTCGAGAACCCATGCACATACAAGAGAGAATACAGTGCAATAACAAATGGCAGCAGAAATTTGTGAATATTTTCAAATAATTAGGTGCCATAACTAATGAATTCCCTTAGCCTGAGCACAGGCAAACCATCCTCTTGTGCAGGAGAACACGTCCATCCATCCGGCGAGACTCCTCTTCCAGAAGAACTGATGAGGGGGATGGGACAAAAGGAAGGAGATATTTCTTTTATTAATTTAATATATCTCCAACCCTTAGACATGTCACGATGATAAGTAAAAAAAGAGACGTGAACAACCTTCGAGAGAAGAACAGGATCCCTTACACATACATGGTCGAACCTGTGAACACAAAGCACAAGAGATTAATAGCCCTAGGCGCTTGGAAAAATTTAACCAGGATTCTCAGCGACGAACACCAGTAACAAATAAGTTACAAGTCTTAAATAAATATATGGAACAATATCACCTTAGCAGATGAAGAGGAGGACTCCTCTAACACTTTAGCATCAGCCATGATGGAATAGGATGATAAATATAGTGAAATTCTCAATAGAGTGTGTTAAAGTTTTCCACAAGTTGATTTCAGCCAATATATTAGAAAACGGAAGTACCAGTATGCGCATGCGCAGTGGGTGTAGTCTGTCATGTGCATGACTGTGTACATCCACCTGCCCATTAGGGGCACCTAACTTTTATAATTCTGAATATTATTGAATTTAGAGCCGATATACTAGTATATCAAGTGTTAGGGATGTAAGTATGTTCTTATGATGTGAAATAACTGAACATCCTTGAGATTTACTAGTTGAATCTTTGATGGCGCATATGGAATTCTGGGGCTGGATAACATAGGTTCCATGCTTCTAAGGTTAAGTGGGACCTGGCGTTGCTCCCGTCCTTGTGGCAAGAAAAGATATGGTGTAACCTGTAACAAGGGTAGAAATACCAACCGCCATAGCCCTAGATCCATTCACACCTTGGTCACACCTATGCCAGCAACGGGTTCCAGTTAAATTAGTTTCAAAATATTCAACAGCTTTCCTGTATAGTTGTCTTAAAACTGAGACACTGGCATTTCAAGAGTTATTGTTAAACCTGCTGAAAATTTGATGGATATTTCCAGCGCAGCTTTCTTCCTTGGAAATGGAGAGATTCGATCTGCAACTCAATTATCCGATGTCTATAATCAAATGTCACTTGTTAACTGATGCCACAATGGACATGTCTATTTTTAGCTCTACCCCGCCCATCTCTAGCTAAGCTCCACCCACACCTCACTTGTGTTGGGATAGAACAATCACTGAACTCCCTACGACTACTGACTATCAATTTCCATAAAACTATTCAGGTAAGCTGTTGAATATTTTGAAACTAATTTGACTGGGCGCTGTTGCTGCCATACATCAACATACAATTCTTACATGTCAGACTATTAAGAGTTAAAGAGGCTCCATATAGAATCATTTATGACGTAATGATTATGATGTCATCCTACATGCCGCTTAGCTGATTATGACGTCATTATTCTGGAAATGTCCATTAAAATGGCTTACGTTAATCAGGAAGGTGGCAATAATCTGCCATGAATGTGTATGAATTGTATATGATTGATTGACGAATCTACATATTAATACACATTCTACTGAATATTTTAAAACTAATTTGACTGGATGGATCCAGATCAAGTCAAACTCGATATCTACCCGGAAACAAACTAATGATTTGGTACAAATTTTAGCACAAGAAAGTGTGCTAGCACACATTAGGATTCCACAGCTGTGGGCGTGAGCCAAAAGATCTGGAAAATCAGAAATAGTAGAATGTAGCATCAGTATCCCCCGTTGCTGATTGGCCATGGCCCCCCCACACCTAATATGGTCATGACACACACCCCCCTTATAAGCTGAAGAGGGGCACCCTTGACTCATGACCATACAAGGAGTGGGTGGGATGGTTAATTAGGCGCTATTAGCCAATCATTGATGTCATCTACCGATGCTGCAGGTTTTGCATTAATAGTTGCAAGGGACCTCACCTCCCCCACAAAATGTATGACTCCTCCTCACCATAAAAAGGGTGTGGAGTAGTCATAATTAAGTAGTGTGTTGATGATGTTAATACTGAAATAGGTGATGTGCAAACGAGAGCAGAGAAAGAGAGGGAGGGAGGGAGGGAGCGAGAGAGAGAGAGAGAGAGAGCTATCATCATTTTAATGCGCTTGCTTCTGATTGGTATTTGGTTGACGTCATCGTTGACTGGCCCATCTTTTCCCGCCAGATTTTTATCTATTTTCAATCTAAAAATTTTGATTGGTCCACGGCGATGTTTTTTGACGGATTAACTTCACTTGAACAAACTTTAATGCTCCTTAGTCTCTAATCGTATCTCCCCAATTTCGGCCTGCTCACTTCAGTGGTTCTAGAGAAGTCGTTTTCGGGAAAACTAGATCATCTAAGATGGCCGCCGAACCGTTTGGTCAATCAAGTCCTCTTGAACAAACTTGGCTTACCTCGTGCCCTGGATGATGTTTCATGAGTTTTGAATCGATTCCCCCTGCGGTTTCGGAAAAGATTTTTAAAGATGTTTCCTAAAATCGGCTGAAATCCAAGATGGCCACCGGCCAAATTGGCCTATTAGGTTCATTTCAACAAACTTGGATCCCTATTCCGTAAGGATGCTTCCTGCCTAATATAATTGAAATCGGCCTAGAAGTTCTCGAGAAGACATTTTAAATTTCCCATTGCTTTAGTATGGGAGCCTTTGGTAGGAAAATAATCCAAGATGGCCGACAAATCGTTTATCCAACAGGTTCGAAAATGGCAAATTTGAGCTCAGAATAGCCAAAAAATAAATCTAATTCGATTGGCCCACGCCGGCCATGTATTTTGACAGCTCAACCTCCCTTGAACAAGGTTTCATGGCGCTTAGTCCCTAATCCTATCTCGGAAATTTTGGCCTGATCCCTTCAGCGGCTCTGGAGAAGTTGTTTTCGGGAAAACTAAGTCATCCAAGATGGCTGCCGAACCTTTTAGTATATCAAGTCTTCTTGAACAAACTTGGGTTACGTCTTTCCCTAGATAAGATTTTATGAGTTTTGAATCGATTCCCCAAGCAGTTTCGGAGATTTTTAAAGGCATTTCCTAAAATCAGCCGAAATCCAAGATGGCAACCGATCGGCTTCATTTGAACAAACTCGGATCCCTATGCCCTAAGGATGCTTCCTGCCAAATATAATTGAAATCGGCCTAGTAGTTCTCCAGAGACATTTAAAATTTCTCATTGCTTTAGTATGGGCACCTTTGGCGGGAAAATAATTCAAGATGGCCGCCAAACCGTTTATCCGACAGTTTAAAAAAATGGCAAATTTGAACTCTGAATACCCAAAACCATATATAAAACCAATTTCGGCCTCAAAATCCATCCAATAAAAAAGTCCAATATGGCCGCCAAACATACTACATTTTGATTGGACCACGGCGGCCATGCATCCCTTGAACAAATTTGGTCAATGAAGTCTTCTTGAACAAACTTGGCTTACCTCTTTCCCTAGATGATGTTTCATGAGTTTTGAATCGATTCTGCAAGCGGTTTCGGAGATGATGTTTAAAGACGTTTCCTAAAATCAGCCAAAATCCAAATCGGCTTCATTTGAACAAACTTGGATCCCTATGCCCTAAGAATGCTTCCTGCCTAATATAATTCAAATCGGCCCAGTGGTTCTTGAGAAGTCGTTTAAAGGAAAAGTTGACGGACGACGGACAGATGGACGGTCACCTTGGCTTAAGCTCACTTGACTTTTCAGGCCAGGTGAGCTAAAAACTGGCCATTCAAATTTCCGTATGCAAGTTTGGAACTCTATTGCCATAGGGTCATTCCAGTCAAGTTTGATTAAAATCATACAGCGGTTAATCAGTAGGCTTTAAAAGCAAAAATTGAAGGACAGAGACAGCCGCCATGGCATAAGCTTACTTGGCCTTTCAGGCTCGTTGAGCTAGCAAGGTAATTTATTAATCAATCACTAATTCACTATCTTTGAAGAGTATCATGATTCACACTCACCATAAAACTGTCGCATAAACCATCTAAAAAGTATACTAAGACAACACATCCAAACAAACATTTCCTAGCCCAAGTCGCCTATCAAAAACTAATAACATCACACTTCAATAGATCGCAGCGCACTGTCATCGTGGACAGATATGTCAGTCGTCACTCTCACACAAGCAGGTAGACCAGGACAGACCTGACATTCAAAAATTATTTTCCAATAGATTCGCCAACTAGACTTTCTTAGCCAAATCTGAACTATTTTAACTAATGTTTTACAATGTCTACAATCAGTTACCGCCAGGTACACACAGGTAACCTTTTCAAGCAGATGCTACATACCAAATACGAGGTTATGTTGAGTATTTTGAAACTAATTTGCCGGAAAGCTGTTGCTGCCTAAATTGGCTTCAAAATTGTCAACAGCTGCCCTATAGCTGAGCTATTAGGATTTAAGAGTTTATTTGGTCACAATAAAAATATAATAAATGTACTACTTACATAAATATTAGGGTTAGGGTTGCGAACCTTTAGAGAAGAATGTTTTTGAAAATGTATCACTGGAATGACTGGCTCGGTTATCTAACCAGTCATTAGTGATAAATGAAAAAAAATACTCTTCTCTTGGTCTGCAGATGGACATTTGTCAAGACTACTGCAAAAGCTGTTTTTGGCCGGCTGGAGTGTCAAAGAGTTGATACTTGTCATAAGAAATGCATTTTGGGTTCCACAAGATGGTTGATATTTAGTACAGGTAAAGTTATTCTCACCTGTCGTAATCCATTAATGATAAATCCAGCCTGAAGAATATCCAACTGCAGGCCAAGGATATTATTTTTGGAAATTTTATCACTGAATTTACCGTCTCAATCTAATCGAGCCAGTTATTCCAATGATAAATTTTCAACGATACATGTAGTCTTCTCTTGGCCCGTAAGCGGGCATTGACAGAGGAATAGTTTTGCATTTTTTAACCGTTACCTATCTTGAGCTTTAAATGGTTAACTCTAACACTGACATATCAGCCAAAAACGTCTTCTGCAGTGGTCTTGAGCAATATCAATCTGCAGACTAAGGGAAGATAATTTTTGAAAATTTACCACTGGAATGACTGGCTCGATAATCGAGCCAGTCATTCCACTGGTAAATTTTCAAAAATAGTCTTCTTTTGGTCGGAAAATGGACATTTTCTATCAGAAAATTGAAATTTTCTTGAATAAATTCGAGTGTTAAAGGGTTAATGAACCCCTGTGGTTTTGTGCCGCAGACAGATAAATGCTCTCTTAAATTTATTCCTCCATTTCGAGCCACAAGCACTAGGGAAGATAACTGCATTGCACACACACCCACACCCCCGGTCATATGAAGAATCTACTTTGAAAACTTTTCTTTAAAACATTGTATTCGTGGCTCTGTGATGAGACTGTTATATGAGTGAAGATTAAAAACAATTCATGTTCCTCTTTCAATTATTTTCTATTTAAAATATATATGATGAATTATGCCCACTCCCCTGATTAGTTAACCCTTTCTTGACGAATCCGGCCAATATGCTGTGGTCTTACGGAATGTCCATTTTCAGGCCAAGAGAAGACTATTTTTGAAAATTTACCACTGGAATGACTGGCTCGATAACTGAGCCAGTCATTCCAGTGTTAAATTTTCAAAAATAGTATTTGCTTGGCCCGCAAATGGACATTCACTTAACCAAATATTTCGATTTTTTTTTAAACAAATTTAGTCATTAAAGGGTTAAAAGTCACTTTTAGCAAACATTAAAAAGAATGTTTAAACCTAAACACTCTGATGTCAATAGTTTACATTTACCTGTGTCAATAACAAACACTCTGATGTCAATAGTTTACCTTTACCTGTGTCAATAACAAACACTCTGATGTCAATAGTTTACATTTACCTGTGTCAATAACAAACACTCTGATGTCAATAGTTTACATTTACCTGTGTCAATAACAAACACTCTGATGTCAATAGTTTACATTTACCTGTGTCAATAACAAACACTCTGATGTCAATAGTTTACATTTACCTGTGTCAATAACAAACACTCTGATGTCAATAGTTTACATTTACCTGTGTCAATAACAAACACTCTGATGTCAATAGTTTACATTTACCTGTGTCAATAACAAACACTCTGATGTCAATAGTTTACCTTTACCTGTGTCAATAACAAACACTCTGATGTCAATAGTTTACATTTACCTGTGTCAATAACAAACACTCTGATGTCAATAGTTTACCTTTACCTGTGTCAATAACAAACACTCTGATGTCAATAGTTTACATTTACCTGTGTCAATAACAAACACTCTGATGTCAATAGTTTACATTTACCTGTGTCAATAACAAACACTCTGATGTCAATAGTTTACATTTACCTGTGTCAATAACAAACACTCTGATGTCAATAGTTTACATTTACCTGTGTCAATAACAAACACTCTGATGTCAATAGTTTACATTTACCTGTGTCAATAACAAACACTCTGATGTCAATAGTTTACATTTACCTGTGTCAATAACAAACACTCTGATGTCAATAGTTTACGTTTACCTGTGTCAATAACAAACACTCTGATGTCAATAGTTTACATTTACCTGTGTCAATAACAAACAACCTGATGTATATTTTACAACAATTTTGGTGGATGATGTTGCTGTCTATGACATCAATATCATCAACCAGATCTGTTCAAAGGCAAACACCAGTTCATCTTTTAATTTAATTCGAAAATTTTGACATCAGAGTGGTTAACAATTATGAGAACGGTCTAAAGAAAAGAAATGTCACAGAAAAAGGAGGAATGCCACCTACAATACAAAAAATAGATTTTTTGGGGCTCTTTCAGACAGAATTGGCAACTTTTTATTTAAAATCTAAAAAAAAGAGAAGAGGAAATCAGCTGAAAAGATGAGATTAATCCACATCCCTGTGATAAGGATTAACATGTTCCATGTGGCATTATATAATTGCACGAGCTGGTTTTGTTTGAAATGTGAAAACTTGGACAGACAGACAGACCAACTAACTTATACTTAGTGTGAGTCAGTGCTAAAAATGATAATGATGAATATGGCTCAGGATATCAGGTATGAAACAGAATTTGTGACTTTATTAATTTATATATTATGCCACTAAAATGGTAATGGGTTAAGTTTCTAAAATAAAATACATGTTTTTTAAAATCTTTTCTTCTTTTCCATCTTTCTTTGTTTCTTTTCATCCACTTCAGGTGCAGGAGCAAAGAACCACGGCCCCAGGATATTTACCCACAACACGTAAAATGCTCTAGCTGGTGCCTAAAACAGAAAGAACATTTACTGGTTTTAAAATACTCATATGATGCAATTATATAAAAATTGGATGTACCTGATAGTGTTGTTCCGATTAATCGATTTGATCGATGATTGATTGGTTTGCATGTTCAACCAACCGATCGATCATGATTTCAGAAATCGATTTTGGTTGTTTATAAATTGACTTTATTAATATATTTTAACTGGTCAAGCTAGAAAATGAATACTTTTTGGAAAAGAATTTAAATTTAATTGTCACAACTGTATAGTATTACTCCTTAGTCTAAGACATTACTACTTTCAGCACTGAAATAGTATGTTAATTTCAAAGCAACCATACCAATAACATGTTGAATATTTTGAAACTTATTTGACTGGAAGCTGCTGCTGCCTAAGGCAGCAACAGCTTCCAGTCAAATTAGTTTCAAAATATTCAACAGATTATTCAGAATCTGTAATACCTGCGACTTGGTTTGAAAGGAGTAATTATCCTTGAACATGCTACATGTATAATTACTGCATTCAAAATGGGTAAAAAATGAGAAACTGTTATAATCAATCATTAATTGATCATCGGTTAGTATATAAAACCAATCATCGATCACAAAGATAGTACCAATTCCCAACATTAGCACCAGAATTTACTGAAACAATAAACCTGATTAAATTGATATAATAAAAAAATTTTATGATACATTCAAAATGGTCAACCCTTAAAGAATTTCTGAATAAACTTCCAGAAAATCTAAGATGGAAAAATCAACTAAGTGATTTAGGAGGAAATACAATTTAAAGGATTTTCTGAAAATTTATGGATAATCTAAGATGGCCAACATAGCATCCTTCCAGCCAAATTTGTTTAAAATCTGTCAAGTGTTTTAGGAGATACATTTTAAAACAAAAGTTGACGGATGACAGATGGATGGACAGTAGCCATGGCATAAGCTCACTTGATCAGTCTGGCCAGATGGGCTCAAAATCTAGATATTTACTTAGCGAATGCTAATTTGCAAGCCAATTTAAAATGAGTATGATTGGCTCGTTTACCGAAATAGACGTCTCTTCGCCTGAAAATGGGAATTCCTCAAGATCGCTAGAGAAGGTCGACTTTGTGTATAACCATTTTACTGACAAATCCTGGAAAAAGTATATTCTTTATGAAATACATGTAGCAACGGCTTCTAGTCAAAGTAATTTCAAAATTTTCAACAGTTTTCCGGTATGGTCATCATGAAAATGAGACATTGGGAATTCATCGGTGAAAGTGTACAGGTATGTTCCTGTATAATATAACATTCTGGAAACAAACAATTTCACTTTTAGGTTACGAAGAATGAACTAATAGTTAATAAATATTCTGTTATGTTTTGATAGATGTATGACTGAATGCTCAGGCCTTGATTCCAGTCTCATATTTCATGACTTCAAGGAATCATATCTAATAGCAACTACACACAATCACACCTCAATATTTATCCTTTCATCCAATTCTTACAATTTGGAATGATCCTACAGCCTGTACACACGTTCAAACTGTGTTGACTGAATTGGGACAAGGGAGATAACACTTGCAGCAGGCTTTAAAAACAGATTCAAGAAGATAAGATTTATCTCCCCTGCTTTGCTCTGGAATCTGCCTGGAAAGCGGTAAAAGACAAAACCCACATGCCATAAAACGACCAGACGACCCGGAGGTTTGGGTCTTATGCTTTACTAATTACATATACCTACCTCCTTGCATTACTATAGTTCTTTCCTTCTCTGAAGGGAAGCGTAGTAGGATGAATTTTTACAGCCAATGTCTGATGGATATTGTGGTTACAGAGTGACTGAAGGCTTTTTCAGGAATCTCCACTCTCTCTAATGATGAGATCCATAGTAATTCACTTGAATGCTATATCTCAGAATGAAGCAAGAAGAGGGTTAATCCAATACCCATAGCCACTGAGTATGTCATTAAGCACAATGACAACCTCATTGGCTGATAGCTATCACATGACCATGTTGTAGTAACCAAGATCACATTCCTTAGCCAGTTATATAATCCAGCTTTAAGCAGATCCATGAAGAGGTAGATGATCCCATCTGACTAAAGCTTAAATTAAAAACTAACCTAAATAGTTCACATTATGACTGAAATTTTCATTCTGAAATACCCAAATATGACAAAAACTGACATATTCGGGTATACCCAAAGGCTGAATGATATAATGAATATCTTAGTTGAATATAACTGATCTAACAAGATATGACCATTACAATGAAGCCTCAAGCCCACCACCCCCGCCCCCCACCCCACCTCAAATTTGACAGAGGGGAGGCTTAAAATGCGCCGTAATGCAAGGTGGTAGGTATATGTAATTAGTAAAACATAAGACCAAACACTCCGGGTCGTCTGGTCGTTATTACTACTTTACAACCTACCTCCTTGCATTACTATTGCTCAAATGCATATTTCAGCATTGAACAAAGCCCAGAGGGAGGCGAATTTTGCTCAACATTGATGTAAAAATAGAGACGAGTACGAAGTTAGTAATAACAAGACGAGTAAAGATAAATAAAGATAGTAATTCCTCAGAATTACTCTCAAAGCATCGTAACAGATGTAAAAGAAGAAATAGATCCTATTTGATCCCAAGAAGATATGAAGCATAAAGATCATGCAAAAAATAATGGTGATGAAAGTAAGATATGAAAGAAGCGAAATACATTCCTGAAAGAGAAGTAATGAATTCACACTCGCCACTAGAAAAAGGCTTATATGAATGAAGACGATGACAAACGATTAGAAGATGATGATGATGACGAAGGAATACGAGTCATGGTCCCTGAAGCTACTTTATGAATGTTTTTATAGAAAAAAGAAGGACCAGAGTCTTTAAGATAGAAGTTAATAAAAGTATATGCTGATTTCCAATTACCAACTTGCATAATGACTATTAAAAAGGGCACAAGAGGTTGCAAGGCCCTTAACACCTAGGCTTGCACGATATTGTCCTAGGCGGTATCACGATATATCGTGGTGAAAAAAATCGCGATATTACGATATATCGTACAGCCTATTTTAAGGTATTTGAATTCACAGGGTGAATTGGTCTTGGGTTGAGTTGGACTGCATGGTGTGGGTTATGTAGCCGTATTGGTTTTGCTCTGAGTTTTCATATCAGATTTAGCCGGATGACCTCTAATTGGTAAATTTCAAACCTTGAAATCCAGTCGCCAAGATGCTTAAACTAAGACCGGTCGTTAATAACACAAAATAGGACACAATTAATAATTTCTTGGCGCCTTACCCATTGGCTTAATGTATACCATATCCATCATTGCGGGAGTGAAATTATTATATTGGACAACCTAAATATTGTGTACTCTGTTAAAATCATCGTTTATTACAGGAAAATGAATCCTAAAATTTGGCATTTCATCTCGTCTTTGTAAAAATATACAAATGACGTGATACTTTAGATCCATAGACATCTAATGTTTAGATCTGCTCGCATTTACCGAGTACCCGGTTAATAATAATAGTTAGCCTTCAGAACCATCTCGGATAGTTCACCTTGCTTGCTAAAGCGTGTATATCATCTCATTTAGCTATCACATTTGTGAACGCACAAAAGCAGGAGAGCGAGCAATATCACATGATTTATTTATTCCCGCGACGTCATTTAATGTCAAATTTTGGATTAATTTTGATTTTATAAACCATGATTATTACAAAACATGCAATATTTATACCTTCCCATGTAATAATTTCACTCCTGCGATCATGGTTTTGAGGTATACAGTAAGGCAGCAAGAAATTATACCAGTAAATTGCGTTGAATTTTGGTACTAATGTCGTCTTTTAAAAGTAATTTTAGAGAATGAACTTCAACTTTTGTTACCTATTCCTACTATAACCCCACCCCTTTCTCAGAGATGTTGGTTTGGAAATAAATTGAACAGCTTGCCGTAATAGACACCTATGCTACAAATAGACAGAATATGGCATGACAAATCATGGCTGAAAAAAATCATGATTTTCGATAATATCGGATAATCGTGCAAGCCTATTAACACCCACAATAGAATTGTCTCCAGGAGAAGCCAATTCATGGCAAATTTTGATGGTATCAATTATCCAACGAGAAATAGTTGTTAAAGAGGCAGGACGATCCACACCTTCAGCAAATGTGACCCAAAGATGTCTATTGTCAGATCGTTTGGACTGCGAAGTTTATATATATTAAGGGCCCTAACTGGACACCAAACAGAATCATCTGGGGAAAAGGAGGAAAGTTTGTGAATTATAATAGGTTTACCTAAGAATTTAACTGACTGAGTTTTGGATAGAAATTCTGCCCTAGAGTAGAGAATAATGCTATCCAGTAATTTGAAATCTATCAAGCTCCACAGAAAGGGCATGAATTTCAGAACGACGGCTGGCGGAAGCGACTGCTAACAGGAATACTGCTTTAAGTGTAAGGTGTTTTAAACAAACCGAACCTAATGGTTCAAAGTGTTTCCCTGCTAGCACTTGTAGAACAAGTGACATGTTCCAAGTAGGGAGAGGTTTTTTAAAGGGGGGGGGGGGGGGGCTAGAATTACCCATACCTCTAATAAGATCGTGAAAGTGTTTCTGAACTTGAACTGAAGGATCAGAAAGACACTGAACAAAAGAGTTCAGCCTAAAACGATAAGATCTGATAGTATTAACTGAGCTTTTTTTTTTCTGATCAGAAAAGAAGACCAGAAAATCAGTGACTTGAGTTACAGAGGCCTCAGAGGGCAAGATAGAATGGTTTGAGCACCAACTTTTGAAAAACTCAAATCAAGCTTTATAAATGTTTCTAGTTGATGATCTGAGGGATTTTTTCCAAAAGTTCCTGAGATCTGACTGAAAATACTGATGAAGAAGCTGGCAACTCGACAGCTTCCAGACTGACAGTCGAAAGGGATCTGGATTCTGATGGAGGATCCTGCCTCTGTTCTGGGACAGTTGATTGTGGGAGACAGGAAGTAGCAGATCTACAATAAGGTCCAGAAGATCTGGAAACTAAGATTTTGTTGCCCAAAATGGAGCTATCAGTAGGACTACACAAGGATCCCTGATCTTTCTGAGGACTAGAGGAATGAGGATTGTCGAGGGAAAGGCGTAAGCAACCACATTGTCCCAAGACCGAGCTAGAGCATCCACCGAAAGAGCCATAGGTTCCAGAAAGGGAGATATGATGGTGGATATCTTTCTGTTCTTGAAGGTGGCAAACAAATCTATAAGGGGACAACCGAACTGAAGGAAAATCGACTGAACTACAGCCTCTTTCAACTCCCATTCTGTTTCTGGTATCCTCGAAGGGCGAGATAATTGGTCGGCTAGAAAATTCAGCTTGCCTGGGACGTGAGATGCTCGAAGAAAAATGTTGCGGGACTTGCATCAGTAAGCATGATTATGGTCTCTCGACAGAGACCGACCTGGTCCCCCCCTGATGATTGATGAACGAGACCACTGTGAAATTGTCTGACCTGATAAGGATTGACATGTCTAGAATTAAAGGTTCCCAATGAACTAGGACATGGAAAACAGCCCACAGTTCTAACAGGTTGACATGGTAAGAAGATTCTTTGAGGGACCAGGTTCCCCGAGATCTTCCTGGAATCCCAAATGGCACCCCACCCCTCCAGGAACGCACCTGTGAAGATAATAGCCTGAGGGATTGGAGGGTGGAGACGAACCCTAATAAAAGGGATTGATGTTCTTTCCAAAACTGGCAATGGCTCATGAGAGAGTTTGATAAGAATTGGAAACTCTTAGAGAATTTAGAGACCGATTCCAATGGGCCATAAGATAAAACTGGAAGGGTCTTCTCATCAGACGGGCCCACGGAATCACCTTTTCCACTGAAACCATGAGTCCTATGATCCTGAGAAAGGATATGGCTGAAATTAATTGGCCTACCTTGAGAGCTTGAACAGTGGACATTAACGTCTGGCCCTTGGGAAGGGAGGAGATTAATCTCTCCTGGGAAAGATCGAAGGTGACTCCCAGGTGGTTAAAAACTTGACTTGGGGAGAGACGCGACTTTTCCACATTGATGATCCAACCTAAATGAAGACAGAGCTGGATAGCATCTAATACATCTACAATGAGGGATGCAGGATCGGAAGCCTTGAACAGCCAATCGTCTATGTAGATGTGAATTGATATTGCTTGAAGATGAAGGCAAGCGGCTACCAATGACACTATTCATGTGAAAACGTAAGGGTGTGTGGTCAACCCGAAAGGGAGGCTGCTGAACTGCCAAACTCTGCCTTTGTATGCAAAACGAAGGAACTTGCGGAATGCCGGATAAATAGGAACATGGAAATACACGTCTTTGAGATCGATGGATATCATCCATAACCCCACCTGGAGAGATTGAATGATGGATAGAAGTGTCTCCATCTTGAAGGATGGACTCACAATCTGAAAATTGAGGGACTTCAGATTTATGATGGGTCGCCAAACCCCCGTTTTCTTCTGAACTAAAACCATGGTTGAGAAATAACCTGGATTGTCTTGCCAATCCAATACCACCTCTACCGCAAGTTTTGATATCAGAGATAGAATCTCTGATTCTAGAGCCAAGAGCTTTTCTGGGCAAGAAGGAACAGGGGTCCAACGAGGAATGACAGAAAGAGAGGGAGGATTTACCTTCCAACAAGGATGATGGCCGTGATAAATGGTTTCTAGTACCCATTGATCTTGAATAAGATGATCCCAGTAATCTCTGAACCTGGAAAGATGATTGCCTACTGGGATACTTGGAAAACTTGAAATAGTAGGGGACTGAAAGTTTAAATCTGCTGGAAGAGAAACAAAAGGACCATCTCCTAAACTTATGACATAAAAACGAGGATGAAAATGACCACTCGATTTACGCGAACCTATTTTTCCTAACAGATTTTGTGCTCTGGACCTATTGGAAACTATGTCGGAGTATTTATCCTGAACAGGAGACCTACGTTGTGGCGAAGAAGATTTACGAGGGGACTAATCCCGAGAGGAAACACTAGAAGGAGATCTAGAATGATTGAAAGATTTATTGGAATTCACAAACGTCCCAGAAGGCAAGGAGGATTGATAATCAAAACGAGGCAACTTCTGAGAAGGGGATAATGAAGGGAACGAATGAACCGGGGTGAAAGAATGTTTCCTAGAGGCCTGAGGAATACCAACTTTGGAAGAAATCTCATGAACAATTTTTAGTCTATCCACCTCTTTCATGATGAGATTAGTAGATTCTGGACCAAACAATTCCTTACCAAAGCATGGAGCAGAGATAAGTGTCCTTAAGTTTTTGAGAAATGGCTAATGAACTAAGAGCTCTCTTCATACGACAATTGTTGACAAAGCCCACCAGTCTAGCGTCTAAATTAAGGTTAAATCTAGAGATATCAGCCATACAGGACAAAGCTAATTGAGGAATGGATTCACCGCTAGAGGAAACCTTAAAAATAGCTTCAGAAAGAAGAGCTGAGAAATTAGAAAGCTTAAATCTTAGTCTAGCGGATAGTTCTAAGGATCTAATCATGGCCGAATCAGAAAATCCAGACTTACCTGTATCTTTGATGAGATCCCAAGTATCACCAAATAAAGACTTAGGACTAATAGTAGCATCGAAGTCTGAAAGAGGAACTCTAATAGATGAAGCTAAATCAGGAGGAATCAGTGAGAAATCTGAAAAAAATGCTTGCTGTGAAAAATGATCCAAAATATCAGCGGAAAAATTGTTAATCGGAAGAACTCTATTAAAGGAAATATTGTTTTCAGGAACTAACGGAGATTCGTATGAAATATGACTAGTACGTTCCGGCTGTAAATCAATATGAAGAGAATCTGCCACCCACTGATGAGTATTAGACCAATCAACCTCAGCAGCTCTAAGCAAATATTTGGCATCAGATGGTCTGACTGAAGTTGGATCATGTGGTAATACAGTGACTGAATCCTGAGAAGGGATAGAATCCTGAAAATCATCTACAATGGGGGACACTTCGACATCACTAGACAAAATATCAGAGACTGAGGAAGAATGAAAGGATGATAATGAAGTAGATGAATTTGCAAAGTTAACCTTAGAACGAGAATGACAAAGAATACTCTTAGGAACCAGGGAAGAATAAAAAGATGGAAGGAAATCAACAGAGCTCCTAAAAGCAGTGATAATAGAATTACCAGAACTGTCCTTAGACAAGGAATAATCTTTACATGAAAGGCCAATAGCAGTAATTTCATTGACTAAGGATTCATTTAGATAGCAACTAACTAAATCCTGATTAATATTATCCTGGGACATATGATCTGAAGAAAAAGATGGATTCTGACCACTGAAAAAACTACCTGCTAACGATCTGGAAAGAGGTAATGAGAGATGATCACCAGATGAAAGGACAGGGAAATCTGAACGAGAATGATCAGATAATGATTGACTAATGACTGAAATATGCTTAACATACTCAGAATTAGAAAGATGAACGGGAAACTGAGAGTTAGAATTAACCCCACCGGGAGAAATCTGAGATCTAGATGGACCCAGGTCCTCTAAAGAATGCGGGCATGGATCTGATAACCCCGGATGAGGCCCCAGGTCCTTTCTGGAATAACTAATAGTATCCCAAAGAGGACCTGTCCACCGTCCAGAAAAATCCTTAGATAAGTACAGTGAATTCAATAATGACGCCGGATCCGGAGCCCAACTAGGCCCCGGGACCGGGGACACATGAGAAAACTTACCTGATGAAAGACCAAAATCTGAAGAAAAATCCAAAAAAGATTTTGACACGCCGGGAGAACCAGTCCCCACTCTGGCCGGAGCCAGAGGCGGGGCGGGCAAACTGGGAGACAAATTCAAAACTGGTTCTAACAAACCGGAATGATCAGTCCCAAGCCGGGCCTGGGCCCCGATCCGGGGTGGGATAGCCGGCAGAAAAACTTGACACAAGGGAACCAGAACCCGGGAAAAAAGCTGCGTGCGGGGCCGGGGGCCGTAGTAAAACTGAATCCAAAGAATCCCTAACAGCCAGACCCAGGTAGAAGTCCGGGTCTGGACCCAAGGATGAAATCAGTAACCTGAGTCAGCCGACATCCCACCCCGGGGCCGGGAAAAAACCTGGGCCAGGGTCGGAGTCTGCACAGCCTCTAAACCTGGCACCATCCCGGAGGCTGGACCCTGCCCAAGAGCCGGGTCCGGCCCACCCGATGGAACTTGTAACCTAAGCCGGTTAGAATCCAGATGCGGGGCCGGGAAAAAACCCAGGCCCGGAAGTCTGGCCAGAGAAATAGCAGATCCATTATAAGATGCGATTGGCTTAGTAGAAGACAGCGGATGTGTGACGACCTGGACCACTCTGGTGGGAATATTCTTCGGCCCAGCCAATGATGGTGTAGTAGTAACAGGAGATAATCCGGACTGGCTTACAACCTGAATAGGCCCGAGACCTTTATCGGTCTGCAAGGGCGCAGGCAGCGGAATGTTGAGTGATGATGATGACGAAATCTGTGGCGGCGTGGCTGGCTCATGAACATGTGGTGAACGAGGCATAAACCGAGTTTTGGCGCTCTTGTTCTTCGGGTTCTTCTTGTTGGTACTTCCGAAACAGCGTAAACTGGTTAAAGAGGATTTATTAATTTTAGAAAACAAGCGTTTTCTAGGAACAGCCAATTCCAATGCATCACCTCCAATTATTTCAGATGATGCATTGGAGACTGACTTGTCCATGATCATCTTGTTAATCCTACTATCAATGGAAGAGTCAATCTTGCTCACCTGTTTCTGAAGACACTCCATTGATAAAACAATTTTCTCCAAAATAATAGATGAGATTTGACCTCGGTTTTGGCCTTTTTATTAACCACAGACCTTAACGATGCTGTGAGGACTAGATACTCGATCGCTCTGATTAACTTGACAATCATAATACAGATTCTCCTTTACTAGAACAAAATGCTTTTTAAATTTTTGTAATCGGCCCAGCCAAAGCTGAGATAAGCATATAGCAACCACCTTGACAACCAAACGTTTTTAGCTATCGCGCTAGAGTTGTGACGTCACACCGGGATGACACCAATTCCAGTTAGTCTAGATTATTGTCTCGGGGAGCATAGCTATAGGCTCTCTACTGCTGCGCGTATTAGGCACCTATGCACCTATTTGCAATTCATTGTTCACACAGGGACACTACATTGTTCGAGATGCAGAAAGGTTCAATAATATCGAAGTTGATATTTTTGTTGATTAAACTTAAAGGACAGACCTCATGGTCACGGTGCCTGACATCACAATTCTAACGTATAGGCCTGTTAGAGGTGACAGTAACATCAGATTTCGTGTACGTGAATTAGGCTATATTTAATCAAACCCACCCACACACGTCTCGGAATACAATTCTACAAATTTTCTGGATTGACTGCAGAGATTTTGCATAGATGATAAAAGCATGCATGTACACAAATGTACACCTTTTTAAATGATAGTTAAGTAGGCCTACACCGCTCAGTGCACGTACGATTGCAATTTACCATTGTGTAGGCTTATGAATAAATTTATGATTGCAATATAGCATTTACTCCAGTTATGTGTTTAAAATTAACTAAAATGTCGGGTAAATATAAATTTAATCTAAACTAATCTATTTGCGTAGTCTACATTGACATATTATTGACAGTACACGGTTTGTTTACAATTTAGGCAGCGGTCGAGGTGTGTAGCGAGGCTTTCACTGCCGCCCGCACGCTTATAGTACAACTTAAATAACATATACTGTTGAATATTTTGAACATAATTGGGTTGGATTTCAACCCAAATTGTGTTCAAAATATTCAACATAACGTTTCTTGTATCATGTTCATATGGTTCTAACTAACATATTTGTGTTTTGACATTGCCAAAAGCTTATACTAGGTAGACAATTACATTCTAATCAGTAATCACGGGAAATTTCACATAGGACACACTGACACACTTATTGTACATTCGTAATCTTCAGAAAACGTTGTAACTGCACTCTGTAGCATATACATTTAGATATGAATAATAGTACAAATACAGCCATCGTCAACCTCTCCCACCCACCTCGATCATCACTCACATCCATCCATCCCAGATATTACATAGTACACCCTGTCCTTTCAAGAATGGTAATGGATCCGCAATTACGCCTACTAGACTACAGAGTATTTGTCACATGCATTGAAATATTGCCGATTTTCAGCATTGACCATGGTTTACCATAGTTATAGGCCTCTTATTATGCGAATATAGCTATCCATGAAACCATTAAAAATGAATAAATATCAATAAATAAAGACTTACCTTCAACCTGACATAATTTATGTTATGGTAGGTGAAGTCTATCCTGTTAAACGCACGTTTTAAAATAAATTACCTTTGTACTACAGACAGAGAAATATTGGCCAAGCTCACAGCGCCGTTCCCGGTGTGACGTCACAGCGAGTGGTGGTGTGATTCGGATTGAGGCGTCATTTAATCTCGTTATTTGGGCTGCCTAACATATTTCTTTCACTCCAAAATGATGCTATTGTGTTTAAATAGTGTAGTAGACCATAAAATTAATTGAAACTCGTTATCGACCGCAAGTCCTCACAAGACCTTTAATGGAGAAGAATTTCCCATGGTTTTAGAGGTCGCCGGAGAACTATGTTTAAAAAAGGACATTCTATTAGCTAGCGCCCATGATCTGCAAATAAGGCAGGAAGACTCAAAGGTACATGACGTACACTTGGAACAAACATGTCCCACATAGACCGATTTTATAAAACTCTGGCAGCTGCCATTAGAACATCATTTAGTGATTTCTTTCATTCTTCTCTTTGACTTTCTCCTTCGACCTCTTCAGACTTTCCCGGATCTGAATCATAAAAACAGTAAGATCCGATAGAGCAAAGCTCTGAATATTAATCAGAATTAGCCGTGCTAATCCCAAGATTTACAAAAAGATACCTTAGCGATCTCTAAATAATTAAATTATTTATAGTTTTCTTTTGAGAGAGCACGTTAGTGAGATCATATCATGATTCATGCTCAATACCATACAAGCATGACGATACAGTAGCTATACAAGCCACTGTTAATAAAGAAGCACAAATAGACAACTCATATGTCTAAACACTCTAGATGCAAATAAGCAAAACTGGTAACATGTCTACCACGAAAATAGAAATGATCATTAAAATCATTGTTATAACACCATAACCTACAACCACTTACATGTATCTTGGGAGGTTTCTTCCTTTTATCAGACATCTGATGATCTTTATTCACAATTTTCAAATCCACAGGGTGATTTAAATAAGTTGTTTTTCTACACCTCCTAGCAGAGTAGGAAAAATAATGACATCTTGGTTGCTACAACATGGTCATGTGATAGCTATCAGCCAATGAGGTTGTCGTTGTGCTTAATGACCTACTCAGTGGCTAAGGGTATTGGATTAACCCTCTTATTGCCTCTATCTGAGATATAGCATGCAAGCGAATTACTATGGATCTCATCATTAGAGAGTAGAGATTCCTGAAGAAGCCTTCAGTCACTCCGCAACCACAATACCCCTCAGACATTGGCTGTAAAAATTCATCCTACTACACTTCCCTTCAGAGAAGGAAAGAGCTATAGTGATGCAAGGAGGCAGGTTGTAATGTAGTAACAACACAAAGATGCTTTGAACATGTTGATTACAGCACTACTTACTGTTAACAAGAAAAGCCATGAATAATTTGATATGAGGCTAAGAAATTGTACTATACAGGTCAGCAAAATCATATCTTTAGCATGCCTGGAAAAAATAAAAAATATGAATATATGCATTTAACACTTCGAACCTGATAAAATATATATTAATAAATATTCCAGTGCCGGATTTAGGATTGGGCGGTTGTCCACGGTCCTCCACTAGGCTTGTGCAATTATTACTTTGAATGATCACGATTACTTAATTACATTATCTAATCAGCCTGTCTACAAATTACCCTGACACAACAACAAACGCATATTAATGACGAAAGCTGCAATGGTCTTTAGAAATGTAAATTTGCAGGCCAAGAGATTATTTTTGAAAATGTATCACTGGAATGCCTGGCTCGATGCCTGAGCCATTCATTCCAGCGATATATTTTCAAGAATAGTCTTCTCTTGGCAAGCAAATTAGCTTACATTCACTGAGCAGAATGTCACTTTTCGTGATCTATCACAACATCACAACAAAGAGAAACTAAAAGATAGGTTTTGCATTATTTTATGAAGAAGAAATTATTCACGATTTTTCGGTTATTTAATTTTTAATCATACCAATTCACAATGCAAAAAATAATTGTAACCATGTAGTCGCACAACCCTATCCTCCACCAAATCAAATTAGCTATGCCCCGCCCATCTCTAGCTAAACTCCGCCCACACCTCGATCATTTTGGGATCGATCGATCTCTGAACTCCGTGAATATCAAATTCCAGAAAACTATACAGGTAAGCTGTTGAATATTTTGAAACTAATTTGACTGGGTGCTGTTGCTGCCCTCATGTTGGGATCGATCGATCTCTGAACTCCCCGACTATGAAATTCCAGAAAACTATACAGGTAAGCTGTTGAATATTTTGAAACTAATTTGACTGCGTGCTGTTGCTGCCCCAGGGCAGCAACAGCGCCTAGTCAAATTAGTTTCAAAATATTCAAATAGTAGTATTTCTTAGATAGTAGACATACAATTCGTACAACGTGTCTGACTATTAAGAGTTAAGGATGGGTCAAATAGAACCATTTATGACGCAATGATTATGACGCCATCCTACACATCATTTAGTTAATTATGACGTCCAAGATGATAGATGGATAATCTGGAAAGGTGAATTGAGAAGCTGGAAATTCTGGGTTCATCCTTGTATAATAGTATATCAATTACAGATAGTGATACAGGCAAACTCTTGCCTATCTTGAATCCATAGCGACAGCTTCTAGCACATAGAAGAATCCCTATATTTTTCAACAATCACCCTCCCCCACCCCCTTCCCCAATTTCTAGCTAATCTCCCCCTACACTTTACATGTGTTGGAATCGATTTGAAACATTGTAATCTGAATTCTCAGATGGCATGGATATGAAGTGAAGGAAGTTTTGAAGACCTTGAAGCTACTCTGGCTGGGAGCTCTTGCTGGCAGCAGCAGCCTCCTCATTATATTAGTCTCAACATGTTCAATAGAATGTTTATTAAAGTGTAAATTCATCAAAGACATACAATTCATACACTTTAGTGACAGACTAGTGACTGTTGCATGTAAATTGTAACATTATTACTATCATTGTTAGTCATTTCACGGCTTTAAGTGATCGAAATGGCTAGAATTTAGACAAGATGGCAGGTCGCATTTTGCAATTATTTCCTTGAGGGGGATGGGTGGGTCGGTGGGGGGGGGGGGGTAACTGAATTGTTGCTATTGACAAATGTCCAGGGCTACAGTAAAACGTTTGTCTGCTTCGATAACCATGAAATAATAATAAAATCTGTCCATTTCAAATTTAAACACTACATTGAGTTTACTTCGCTTTGGTTGACTTCAGTCTAGTTTCTGAATAATTCCGACTTCTGAGTATCTCTAGAGTCTAGTCTATAATTTACAGTGCAAACATTGACCCCTTCAACAACAAATCTCTGAAAGAGTAAACTCTTTGCAATGAATCATCTATCAAATATTTTGCAAGTAATATGACTGGAAAGCATTGCTGCCTTCACCAGATATGACATCCAGTCAGATTAACTGAAAATATTCAATAGAAATAGCATATGCTATAGTACTATACATTGCAAAGAATCTGTTTTTTCAGTGATTTGTCATTGAGAGGGTTAAAAAATACTAATTCTCCAAAGTTAATGCAGCATTGCTGTTTCTGAGTAATCGTGATGTCGTTTCTTGATACATTACAGTTAACATGTTAAACAAGAGGCCCAAGGGGCCTGTATCGCTCACCTGCATCATATGCATTTCAACCAGAAAGGCCATCAACAATAAGTAGAACCCTACAGAGTTCAGCAGAATTATAACTAGAAAACAGAAGCCATGTTTCTTTATGTATCAACTACCTTTGAACAAAACCTAACGGCCCTTATCATATCTCCCAAATTTCGGCCCAATCCATTCAGCGATTCTGGATACGAAGTTGTTTTCATTAAACCCAGGTCATCCAAGATGACTGCTAAAGCATTAGGCAATCAGATTCCATTGAACAAATTGGATTCAGCTGTTTCCATAAATAACCTGTCATGAGTTTTGAATCAATCCCCCATGCGGATTCGGAAAAGATTTTTAAAGCCATTTCAAAAATCCAGGATGGCCGCCAGGCAAATTACAGACCAGTTTCATTTGAACAAACGTGTATCTCTATGCCCTAAGTATGTTTTCTGCCAAATATACTTGAAATTTTCTATTGCTTTAGTACATGGGAGTTTCTAGTTGGAAAATGATCCATGATGGCCGCTAAAACATTTATCCGACAGTTTCGAAAATGCCAAATCTGAAATCAGAATGCCCAAACACATATATAAAACCAATTTCGTCTTCAAGATTCGTCAAAATTCAATATGGCCACAAAACATGCTACATTTTGATTGGGCCAGGGCAGCCATATTTTTTGATGGATCACCTTCCCTTGAACAAATTTTAATGGCCCCTTGGGCCCTAATCAAATCTCCCAAATTTCAGCCTGATCCTTCCAGCGGTTCTGGAGAAGTCGTTTTCGAAAAAACTAGGTCATCCAAGATGGCCACTGAACTATTTGGCCAATCAAGTTCTGTTGAACAAACTTGTTTCAGCTGTTGCCCTAGATCATATTTAATGAGTTTTCTAAAAATCGGCCAACATCTAAGATGGCCACTGTCCAAATTGTCCGACCGGCTTCATTTGAACAAACTTGAATATTTATGCCCTAAGGATTGTTCCTGCCAAGTATAATTGAAATCAGGCCAGTGGTTCTTGAGAAGTCGTTTAAAGAATTCCCCATTGCTTTACTATGGGCCCATTGCTTTACTATAGGAGCCTATGGCGGGAAAGCAAACCAAGATGGTAGCCAAACCATTTACATTTTTGTATCCGTCAGTCTCGAAAGTGGCATATTTGAACTCCGCACCATGATAAGCATATATAGAGCAATTTTCGCCATTAAAATACATCAAATACAAAAAAACCCAATATGACCAGCAAATGCTAAATTTTGATTGGTTGATGCCGGCCATGTTTTTTAACGTACGAAATTCCTTTGAACAAATTTGAATGGCCCTTGGTCACTAAGCATATTTAATAAATTTCAGCTCTATCCCTTCAGCGGTTCGGGAGAAGTCGTTTTCGGGAAAACTATGTCATTCAAGATGGCCGCCAAGCAAATAGGCCAATAAGGGTGGCTTGAACAAACTTGGGTCTAACGCTGCCATAGATGATGTGTTATGAGTATTGAATCAATTCCTCTTGCGGTTTTGGAGAAGATTTTTTTAAGTGTTTCTAAAAATCAGCCATTTTGGCCGGTGGCCATCTTGGATTTTGATCGATCTTCGTTTGAACAAACTTACATCTCTATGCCCTATGAATGCTTCCTCCCAAATATAATTGAAATCGGCTCAGTGGTTCTTGAGAAGAAGTCGTTTAAAGAATTCCCCATTGCTTTACTATGGGACCATTGCTTTACTATATGGGAGACTATGGCGAAAAACAAACCAAGATGGCAGGAAACCCGTTTATCTGACAGTCTCGAAAGTGGGATATTTAAACTGGCCACACTGATAAGCATATATAAAGCAATTTTCGCCATCAAAATACTTCAAATACAAAAAAGCCATTATGACCAAGAAACGCTAAATTTTGATTGGTTGATGGCGGCCATGTTTTTAAAGGTACAAACTTCCCTTGAATAAACTGGAATGGACCTTGGTTCATAAGCATATTTACCAAATTTCAGGTCTATCCCTTCAGCAGTTCGAGAGAAGTCGTTTTCACGAAAACTACGTCATCCAAGATGGCCACCAGGCAAATCGGCCAATCAGGTTGCCTTGAACAAACTTGGGTCTACCATTGCAATAGATGATGTGTTATGAGTTTTGAATCAATTCAGTTTCGGAGAAGAAGATTTTTTAAAGTATTTCTAAAAATCGGCCATTTTGGCCGCCGGCCATCTTGGATTTTGGCTGATCGGCTTCGTTTGAACAAACTTGAATCTCTATGCCCTAGGGATGCTTCCTGCCAAATATAATTGAGATCGGCCCAGTGGTTCTGAGAAGTCGTTTAAAGAAAAAGTTGACGGACGACAGACGACGGGCGACAGATGACATACAGAAGACGGACGGTTGCCATCGCATAAGCTCGCTTGGCCATTCTGGCCAGGTGAGCTAAAAATAATACTCAAGACATTTTCTTTGCTGTTTTTATTAGCATATTATTTAAGGGCAACCTTGATCTGTGGCGGCTATCCTGAAAATGGGTGAAATGGCGTTACAGGTTGGCCCCAGACTAGACTTTTTCATTTACATGTATTTCTACCCCTTGTGGATCATTGATTTTACTATCCTGCAGCAAATTTCACTAACCCAATGATTGTAAGCTCCCTATAAAACTAATTTCCAAGGTAACCATACAGAGCTGTTGACTAATTTGAAATTAATCTGTCCGGAAAGTCGTTGCTGTCTATGGCAGCAACGATTTTCCAGACAAATTAACTTCAAAATATTCAATAAAGCATTGTCTGTTCTTTTGTCAATTTTTAGTGGGTACTGAACATAATGACATGTGTTTTTTCGTATTTCTTCTTTTGAGAGCATTACTAACCCAGACAGGTTAGCGTAGGTGTAGTTTTACTACCCCATATGAAATTCTACTATCCTCGGGTTAACAGGTTAGTGCTAAAATTGAGCCCTGACCCTTTAATAGTCAGGTTTGGTCAAGAAAATCAAAATATTTGCTTATTGAATGTCCATTTGCAGGCCAAGAGATGACTATTTTTGAAAATTTACCACTGGAATGACTGGCTTAGCTATCGAGCCAGGCATTTCAGTGGTAAATTTTCAAAGATAGTCTTCTCTTGGTCTGCCAATGGACATTCCCCAAGACCACTGCAGAGGCCGGTTTTGGCCGGCCTGACTAATAACGGCAGGCCAAGTGACCATTTTTTAATTGTTACCACTGGAATGACTGCCTCAGTTATACAGCCAGTCATATCAGTGGTAAAATGTCAATAATTAGTCACTTTATAGCCCTCAAAAAAAATCTTTCTCATGACCATTGCAAAGGCATGTTTTGACAAATGCAGCATTAAACTTTTAATTGCATAAATCGTTTTTAAAAAGTAGTTTTCTCTTAAATATGACTGTCCATATATTTGTAAGCAAATATTTTTGAAAAAAATTGAAATATGATGTTGTCAGTTCCAGTTGTCGCTAGTCTTCTCAAGCACTGTCCTTCCCAATCAGCAAATGGACATTTCTTAAGAACGAAGGTAACCGAGCCAGTCAGTCTAGGGGTAAATTCTCAAAAGTATTCTTCACTTGGCAAGCAAACGGACATTTCTCAAGCCCACTGTAGAGGGTTAAGTTGAAACAAGAGGGGTTATATGATAATTGATGTTCATTTTGGAGACAAGGTTGCCATACATGTAGATTAACACACGGTTTCGGTAACATTTAGCTTCGGTAACATTTATTTTTAAAATATTCATCAGACTTCCCTCTAGATACAAACTTTGTAGCAATGGACGTTTCCAGTTTTAGCTATGCCCCGCCCATCTCAATCTAAGCACCACCCACACCACCTCTGCGTTAGGATCGATCGATCTCTGAACTCCCTGACTATAAATTACCAGAAAACTAGATATAAGCTGTTGAATATTTTGAAATTAATTTGACTGGGTGCTCAGCAACAGCACCCAGTCAAATTAGTTTCAAAATATTCAACAGCATGTTTATTAAATAGTAAAGACATACAATTCATACAACGTGTCGGAACTATGAAGCATTAAAGACAGGCCATATGGAATCATTCATAACATCATGATAATGACGTGAGCATACACGTCACTTAGTCAATTATGACGTCAGATCGTAGATGCGTACTCTGGAAAGGTGAATTGACATGGCAACCGCAGTGTGATTATGCTTACATGTAACTCAGCAATGATTAAAATCTGTCAACGTGTTAAGACTATTTTGTAAATTTCCCACAGGAATCGCTGGCTTGGTTATCACGCTAGTCATTCCCATAATAAATTCTTTTCTTAATAAAGTCTTCTCTTAGTCTTCAAATGGATATTTTTAAAGGCAACTACAAAGGCTGGTTTTGGCTGACTTTCAAACCTTCACTGTGGTCTTGAGGAATGTCAATTTGTAGAGCAAGTGAAGTGTATTTTTGAAAATCTAGCTTGAATACTGAGCCAGTCATTCCAGTGATAAATTTTCAAAAATACTCTTCGCTTGGTCTGCAAATGAAGATTGAATTTGAGCAGCAGAGTTAAAGGAGGCTTATCTTATCACAAATGTTATACTGCGCCGATAGATTATGGTTTACATATTCCATTTCATTCATATCCTGTCACATTCCCATTTCTGTATCACTACTATCTGCTTTGTAATACCGTGTAAATGTTGAACAGTGATCTCCACCATTCTCTATTCTCAAGCAGCATGTCATGTAAGTGCCAGTGCATTAGATTCTTTCCTATGTAACACTCGTCTCGTTGAATATTTTGAAACTAATTCGACTGGAAGTTGTTGCTGCCATAGGCAGCAACAACTTCCAGTCAAACTAGTTTCAAAATATTCAACAGCTTACCTGTATGATTGCTTTTATACCACATTGCCAAACTATAGTTGGCACCTCTATGACTGAGCGTATATCCCGAGGCAGACACACTAGACATTTTCTGATTGGTTGAAAAGTCAATCATGACAGCTATCATAGGCTGTAGAAATGTAGCAACATTTAACTACTAAATCCTGAATATCTTTCTATAGCGGTGAAAAGCTTAAAATTACCTGCATAGTTTATGAGTGGCATACTAGATCACCTGAATAGCTATCAAGAGATGAGGTTAGTTACCCTTTAAAGTGTGAACAAGAGGCCCAAGGGGCCTGTATCGCTCACCTGGACCATAGGCATTTCAACTAGAATGGTCATTAACAATAAGTAGAACTCTAATGAGTTGAGAAGACTTGTAACAAGAAAACAGAGGCCATGTTTCTTTATGTATAAATTTCTATTGAACAAACTTTTATTGCCCTTAATCATCAATATCATCTCTCCCAAATTTTGGCCCAACCCGTTCAGCGGCTCTGGTGACAAAGTCGCTTTCATGAAAACCAGGCCATTCAAAATGACCGCCCAACCATTTGGCCAATCAAGTTCCCTTGAACAAACTTGGTTCAGCTCTTGCCCTAGATCATATTTCATGAGGCTTACATCAATCCACCAAGCCGTTGGAGAAGATTTTAAAGACGTTTCTAAAAATCGGCCAAAATCTAGGATGGCCACCGGCTCAATTGGCTTCGTTTGAACAAACTTAAATCTCTATGCCCTAAGGATGCTTCCTGCCAAATATAATTGAATTCATCCCAGTAGTTCTCGAGAATAAGACATTCTAAATTTCCCATTGCTTTAGTATGGGAGCGTTTGGCGGAAAACGATCCAAGATGGCCACCAAACTGTTTATTCTACAGTTTCGAAAATTGCAAATTTGAGTTCGGAATACCCAAAAACACATAAAACCAATTTCGGTCTCAAAATCCATCAAATAATAAAATTCAATATGGCCACCAAACACGCTATATTTTGATTGGCCCACGGCAGCCATGTTTTTTGACGGATCAACTTCCCTTAAACAAACTTTAATGGCCCTTAGACCCTAATCATATCTGCCAAATTTCAGCCCGATCCCTTCTGCGGTTCTGGAGAAGTCGTTTTCGCTACAACTAGGTCAACAAAGATAGCCGCCGAACCATTTGATCAATCAAGTTCCCTTGAACAAACTTGGTTCAGTTCTTGCTCTAGATCATATTTCATGAGGTTTGCATTAATCCCAAAGCAGTTTCGGAGAAGAATCAGACAAAATTCAAGATGGCTACCGGCTCAATTGGCCGATCGGTTTTGTTTGAAGAAACTTGAATGTCTATGCCCTAAGGATGCTTCCTGCCAAATATAATTGAAATCGACCTGGCAGTTCTCAAGAAAACATTTTAAATTTCCCATTGCTTTAGTATGGGAGCTTTTGGCGGGAAAATGATCCAAGATGGCCACCAAACCATTTATCCGACAGTTTCGAAACTTGGAAATTTGAGATCAGAATACCCGACAAACACATAATAAAACCTATTTCAACCTTAAAATCCATCAAATAAAAAAATCCAATATGGCCTCCAAACATGCTATATTTTGATTGGCCCATGGCGGCCATGTTTTTTGACAGATCAACTTCCCTTGAACAAACTTTAATGGCCCTTAGTCCCTAATTATATATGCCACATTTCGGTCTGATCCCTTTGGTGGTTCTGGAACAAAAGTAATTTTCACTAAAACTAGGTCAACCATGATGGCCCCCCCCCGAACCACTTGACCAGTCAAGTTCCCTTGAACAAACAAACTTGGTTCAGCTCTTGCCTTAGATCATATTTCATGAGATTTGCATCAATCCCCCAAGCAGTTTTGGAGAAGATTTTTAAAGACTTAAAAAAATTGGCCAACATCCGTTTAAAAGTCGTTTAAAGAAAAAGTTGATGGACGATGGACAGACGGACACACGATGGATGGTCGCCACGACATAAGCTCACTCGGCCTTTCAGGGCAGGTGAGCTAATAATACTGGCTCTTACTCTGACATTCCTGAATCCATGTTAAGATCAATGCCTCCATCCAGCAGTGTACCGCCGGCGCCGTACGTTGGTCGGCCCATACTCGTCATAAACTGGTAACTACCAAAGCAGATAAGGACGGCTAATATAGAAAGCATCTGGAAGAAGAATGTAACAAAATAGAGATACTAAAACTTTAATCCTCATATTTACTCAAGAAAATTCTAATTTTCTCATAAAAAAATGTCCATTTGTAGACCAAGAGAAGACTATTTTTAAATACTTTGGTAAATTTTCAAAACTAGTCTTCTCTTGGTCTGCAAATAGAAATTTCTCACGACCCCTGCAGAGGCCGTGTTTTGCCAGTTTAAGTGTTTAATGGGGTAAATAATTATGTAATTACATGTACGTGATTAAATCGAAAATCACGATTATTTTTTAAATGGTAATTTATATGATTAAAAATTAAATAATCGTAAATAATTCCGCCACATAAAATCTTTCAAAACTTACATGTACCACTTTAATTACTCTTTAATGCGATTGGTTACGAAAATTCACATTTAGCGACTGTATTCAGAATTACGGACAGTATTCTTATGTTATTATGGACACTTTAACGACTAAATTTGTTAAAAAAATTAAAACATTAACTTATTAAATGTCCATTTGCATGCCAACAGAAGACTATTTTTGAAAATTTACCACTGGAATGACTGGCTCGATAACCGAGCCAGTCATTCCAGAGGTAAATTTTCAAAAATAGTCTTCTCTTGGCATGCAAATGGACATTTCTCAAGACCCCTGCAGAGGCCGGTTTCATCCTGACAGGGTTAACACTCATATCAGCCAAAATGGCTTCTGCAGTGGCATTGAGATAATCGAGCCAGTCATTCCAGTGGTAAAATTTCAAAAATAGTCTTCTCTTGGTCTGCAAATGGACATTTTCTAAGAATCAAAATTTTTTTGAACAAAATCGAGTGTTAAAGGGTTAATGTCTAAGCAAATTCAGACTTTTGCTTAATGAGCGTCAATTTACAGGCCAAGACAAGACAATTTTTGAAAATGTACCACTGGAATGACGCTCGTTTATCAAGCTTGTAAATTTTCTCAAAGACAATCAATCCCCTCTTGGCCTATAAATGGACATTCTTCAAGATGACTGCAGAGGCCAGTTTTGCCCAGCTTGATGACTAAAGACTTAAACGATGTTTCAACTTCTACTTGAAAGACAGAAAAAAAGATGCAAACATACATGTACTAATACTGGTCAGGATCTGAACTTTAAAACATTAAACCACTTCAGTATGAACCACGGCCATTTCAATGTCTGAAACTAGAACTTGCTCACTAACTTGCTATAATAAACCAACCTACCAATTCTCACTTGAATACCTCGAAGGAGTGCGAAAAATAGTGCGGAAAGTTGATATTTTTCGTATTTCTTAAGTCAAAATGGGACATCAATAATTGACACGTATGCTTGAAACTCGAACTTAGTCTGTAACTTCGCATAACAAAGCAATGTACTAATTCCCAGTAGAATATCTTGAAAGACTGCAAAAGTGCAGAAAACTAATATTTTTTGTATTTCATAAGGCGAAAGGGGGCATATAACTCCATAAAATATTTACAAAACTATCAAAAACTCGAACTTGCTCTGCGACTTGCAAAAATAACCATGCTATGCGATATGTGTCCCCTACATTTTGTACGTGGTGATATAAATATTTAGAGTTAAAAACTCCATTAAAAATTGACCGAAGCAGCTGAAACTCAAACTTGATCTGTAACTTCTCATAACAAAGCAATAAACCAAGTTTCAGTTATATGTGGTGAAGGAGAACGAAAAAGTCTTGAAAGCTGATATGTTTGTATTTCATAAGTCGAAAGGGAATATAACTCCATCAAAAATCAACGCAAATGCCTGAAACTTGAACTTGCTCTGTAATTTCTCATAAACAAGCAATGTGGCAATTCTCAGTTGAATATCTCAAAGGGAAAACTAATATTTTTTGTATTTCATAAGTTGAAAGGGGGGAAAATTGACGAAATGTCTGAAACTAAAACCTGCTCTATAATGTCCTATAATAAAGCACCTACCAATTCTCATTTGAATCCCTTGAAGGAGTGCGAAAAAAAGTGCAGAATACGGATAGTTTTCATATTTCATACGTCGAAAGGGGACGCAACTCCACCCAAAATTTACGCAAACTCCTGAAACTCGAACTTGGTCTCTGAGTTCTTATAACAAAGCAACGTATCAATTCTCAGTTGAATATCTTGAGACTGCGAAAAAAAGTGAGGAAAACTAACATTTTTTGGTATTTCATAAGTCGAAAGGGGGCATTAACTCAATGAAAAATTCACGAAAATGTCTGAAACTCGAACTTGCTCTGTAACTGCTTATACATGTACTAAAGCGATGCACCGATTTTCCCTTAAATATCTTTGAAGGAGTGTGAAAAAAGTGCAGAAAGCTGATATTTTTCGTACATGTATTTCCTAAGTCAAAAGGGGGGGGGGGGGGGGGGGGGGGGCTATAACTCTATCAAAAATCGACGCATATGCCTGAAACTCAAACTTGGTCTGTAACTTCTCATAACAAAGCAATGTAGCAATTCTCAGTTGAATACCTTGAAGGACTGCGAAAAAAGTGGGGAAAACCAACTGTGACAGACGGACAGACAGACGGAGTGCAACCCTACAGTCACCCCAGTTTTACCGGTAGGGAACTAATAAAGCAACCTACCAACCTAAAAGATTGATGCTTACACCTAAAACTCAAACTTGGCCTGTAACATCTCATAACAAAGCAATGTAGTAATTCTCAGTAGAATATCTTGAGACTGCGAAAAAGTGCGGAAAACTAATATTTTTCCATATTTTATAAGTCGAAAGGGGGCATAACTCCATGAAAAATTGACGAAAATGTCTGAAACTTGAACGTGCTCTGTAACTCCTTATACTTAAGCGATATACCGATTTTCCCTTAAAGAACTTGAAGGACTGTGAAAAGTGTGGAAAGCTGATATTTTTCGTATTTCTTAAGTCGAAAGGGGGCATAACTCCCATCAAATATTTACGCGTTTGCGTGAAACCAGAACTTGGTCTGTAACTCCTTATACTAAACCGATGTACCGATTTTCCCTTAACTTTTCAATGATTCAGTCTAGTGGATATTTCTATTCCTTATATAAACCTGGTTTGATAGACAGCTCCTTATACTATGCGGACAAACTCCACTTAAATAAATATGGGACATCTGTCCTAGTAAAGTGCATTAATGACTATGTAGCGATCATCAGAAATCCAACATGCAAATTTTGTGGTGAACCAGACCACAAACATTCAGTGTCGCCATGGTCAGCCTGTACACTGCTGGAGATGCAACAAATCTGGCCATAAGTCAAACCGGTGTACAGTACATTAGCAATGTGGTCAAGAAGCTGTGCCAACCAACAATCCTGAATATTACGCCAGCCACATTGCTTGTGCTATAGATGTATTCACGCCTATCAACTCTAATAGAACTATAACTGTGAACAATTACCATGCTAGCAGCATAAATAACTGCGACAATAATGTACAGATTAACACAGATTTAAATGTTGCCACTGACTGTTCCACAAATGTAAACACTGATACTCTATTATGTATGAAACAACACAATGTAGATCTTCCTGACGTAAGCCCCTCTAATAATATTTTCAATATGAATTCAGTATCTATCATATGTAAAGATGAGTCTACTTTGTGTATTGTACATCCAAATGTTTTCAATATAATACTCAGTAATCGATATCAATCACTCAAAACCAATGTATGTGAATGCAATAATGATGATGATGATGATGATGATGATGATGATGGTGGTGGTGGTCGTGATGGTGGTGGCGGTCGTGATGGTGATGATGATGGTGGTGGTGATGATGGTGATGATGATGATGATGATGATGATGATGATGATGATAACAGTTATAATAACAATGATAATGATGGTGGTGGTGGGGATGGGAGTAGTGGTAATGGTGGTGGTGGGGATGGGAATGGTGGTGGTGGTGGTGGTGGTGGTAATGATGATGGTGATAATAATAATAATAATAATAATGCTAATTCATATTTGAACTATATAAACGTCCTTGATTATATGCATGTAGGCTATAGCTTTGTAAACTATATTAATGTCTTTTCCTACTGCATAACCAGTGGAGAAATTGGTCAACTAGACAATAATTCTAATAATGCACTGGAATCAATTCTACTGACGAGATGCAGTGACAAATTTATAGAAACAGTTATGTCCCTTGACTTTCCATCTTTCAATATTAATAGTAATGGTCTTCGTATTGGCAACCTAAATGTTCAACACTTAGTTCCCAAAATTTCACAATTAAAAATTATAATGGAGAAAAGTAGGAAAGAATTAGAAATATTTTGTGTCACAGAGGCTTGCTTAAGTAATACAGTCCCGGACACAGTAATTGAAATACACGGCTATAATACAGAGCGCAGAGACAGAATTAAGCGTGATGGTGGGGGTATTGTAGTGTATATAGCTGACAACCTGTCATATATTAGACGAGCTGACTTAGAAACACACAACATAGAAGTTGCCTGGTTAGAAATTAGACCATACAAAATGAAACTGTTTCTAATTAGCTGTGTCTACAGACCACCAAACAGTCCAGCTAGTTGGATAGATGAATTTGAATCACTGCTAGAAGCTGCTTATTCAGAAAACTCTGATATTACACTCATAGGCGATTTTAATTTTAATCTTTTGAAGCAAGCAAACACTAAATGGCAATCAGTGACAGAAATTTATCACCTTGAGCAACTTGTAAATATACCTACTAGGGTTACTGGCAAAACAGCAACACTGATAGATCATGTTTATGTAACAAACAAGGACAAATATCATTCAGCACAAGTAGGGACACTAGCATTTAGTGACCACTATCCAGTCTTCACAGTACGCAACAGTAAAGTTTCCAGGAATCAAAATGTACATCAAATTATTAAGTATCGCAGCATTAAGCACTTTGACGAGAATAAGTTTGTCCAACATCTTCGAGCATATGACTGGAGTTTTGTGGATGAATTAAATAACCCTGATCAGGCTCTTGAAAAATGGCAGAAAATATTCACAAATATACTAAACAAGCACGCACCCATCATTGAACGGAGAGTTAAAAGATTTTGTCAACCAGGATGGATAAATAAAGATATTTTGAATAAAATGAAAGAAAGAGATCGCCAGAAAGTATCAGGAAATATTACAAACTACAAAGACTTAAAGAATAAAGTTATGGCACAGATAGAAAAATCTAAAAAGGACTATTTTAGTGCAAAGCTAGATGAAGGTAAACACAATCCTGCCAATATATGGAAAATCTTGAAGAGTATAAACCCAAAGGCTAACAAATGTCCTACCCTTCTACGCGATAATGACGGTAATGAAGTTATGGACCCGCAGATGCAATCTGAACTATTAAACACATATTTTTGTACAGTAGCATCTAATTTAGCTGAATCCATACCACAAGCATGTAAATAGTAAAGTGCCAGAATGTATCAAATTTCAAATACCATGTATTTCAGTAGATTACGTACATAATGAACTAAAAAATCTAAAGACAAATAAATCAGCTGGATATGATGATCTTAATGCTTATTTTCTTAAAATCGCTGCAAATGTCATCGCCCCACCTATCACAAGCATCATTAACAAGAGTATAGATTCTGGAGTCTTTCCAGCAGTGTGGAAACATGCTAAAGTTATACCCCTACACAAATCCGACTCCAAAGACAATGTATGCAATTATAGGCCAATATCAATCCTACCAGCTATATCTAAAATTATTGAACTATTGTACATGATCATGTTTATAAATTTCTCTGTCAATATGGGTTACTGAATGAGTCACAGTCAGGCTTTAGATAAAAACACTCATGCGAAACCGCTTTATTAAAACTTGTTGAAAAGTGGCGATTTTCAATAGACAATGGTGATGTCATAGGAGCTATCATGATAGATTTAAGAAAAGCCTTTGATCTTTTAAATCATAATATTCTCTTGCAAAAGCTTGCCATATATAAATTTGAAACAGGATCACTAAAATGGTTTTCGTCATATTTAACCGATAGGCAGCAATATGTCTCAATTGCTGGAAAGATCTCTAAACATGTATCAACCCACATCGGAGTCCCGCAAGGATCTGTATTAGGTCCACTCTTATTTATTTTATATATTAACGACCTTCCACTCTGTACATCTAGTAATATAGATATGTATGCTGATGATACTACTTTGCATGTTAACAGCCGAAGCACCTCTGAAATACAAGAACAGTTAACAAAAGATATGAAATCTGTACAGAAATGGTGTTTAAATAACAAAATGTTGCTTAATGAGGATAAAACTAAACTGATGATGCTTGGCACTAATCACAAATTGAAGAGCATAACAACAGATATTGTAATACCTACTGAAAATGGAAACTTAAATACTGTAAAATCGGATAAACTCCTTGGCCTTCACATTGATAGTACACTCTCATGGCAAGAACACATAAGTAAAATCTGTAAAAAAGTCTCTTCCTTAATATACATGTTGAAAAAGAACAAGAATTATATGAATGTGGAACAAAGGAATCTATTCTATAAAGTTTACATCCTTTCACATATAGATTACTGCTCTCTCATCTACTATCATTCAACTGATACATTAGTATACAAGCTGGAAAAACTACAAAAGAGAGCAGCTCGTATAATACTAGATGCCCCTTTTAGAGAACCAACTGAACAACTGTATAAACAATTGAATTGGACTACATTGGCAAAGAGAATAAACCTCAAAACAAATAGCATGACTTATAAAGCCTTAAATGACCTTACTCCAAGTTATATTAAGAACTTGTTCAAATATGTAGAAGATACACATTCCCTTAATTTACGTTCAAAAACCTTTGGTCATCTACATCTTCCAAAATTTAAATCTTGCTATGGAAAAAAGAGTTACACATATAAAGCAGTTCAACTCTGGAACGCATTACCTCAAAGCATTACACAATCTCCGACTCTATCATCATTCTATCATAATATGCAGAAGTATATGAATTCACATGAACCCTTTAATGAAAAATTTGGTCAAAATAAATTGTGACTCTATTTGCAGGTCGGGTGAAGACTGTTTCTGAAAATTGACTCCTGGAATGGCTGGTTCGGTTACCGAGTCAGTCATTCCAGTGGTAATTTTCGGAAATAGTCTGCACATTTCTCAAGACCACTGCGGGGATCGGTTTGGGTCGGCTTCGTCATAAAATGGTTAATATACTAAATAACTGAATACTCAGTATTATGGATTCAAGGGAGATAACTGTTGAAAATTTTATTTTGAAAGTCATTTCTTCCCCGGACATATCCAGTGAGTTAATGGAAACTTGTTCATATTAATGTATATATGTAATATAAAAATGTGTGAGTGAGTGAGTGAGTGAGTGAGTAAGTGAAGGAGTGAGTGACTGACTGAGTCAGTGTGTGCGTATGTGTATAAGTGCATTTATGAGTGTGTTTGTATGTATGTGTTTGCTGCTTATTTAACTGTATATAGTTTATTGTGTTTGGGAGGGCCTCAGGAAGATCAGTTTACTGATGATATACCCTCGATAAATAAAGATTATTATTATTATTATTATTATCTTGTAGGATTTTTGAATCCCTTGAAGGAGTGCAAAAAGTGTGATATTCTTCGAATTTCATAAGTCGAAAGGGGATGTAACGCCATCAAAATCGACGCAAACTCCTGAAACTCGAACTTGCTCTGCGGAAAACTAATAATTTTCGTATTTCACAAGTCGAAAGGGGGGTATTAATCCATAAAAAAATTGACGCATACGCCTGAACCGCGAACTCAGTCTGTAACTTCTCATAACAAAGCAATGTACCAATTCTCAGTTGAATACCTTGAAGGACTGCGAAGAAAACCAACTGTGAAAGACAGATAGACAGAGTGCAAAATATTTTACTGGTAGGGGACTAATTAACAGTGGTGAACTGCCATGCATTTTTAAAACACTCACAATAGGCAGTAATGTGTAGCTCTCCCAGAACAGAAGATACTGAGCCAAAAAGTATACAATCTGAAAAAAGTAAACAAAAGAACATTAAGTTTAGCATCTCCAATAATAGAGGGATACATTTCTAACTATGCCCCGCCCATTTGTAGAGCTCCACCCACATTTTCTAACCCACATTTTCTACACGACGTTGGAATCAATTTATATACTTTGATCACTGAATTTTCAGGATCCCATTTTCAAGACTCATATATGCGTACATTCAAGCTGTTGAATATCTTGAAACTAATTTAACTAGGTGCATAGTTCAAATGTGGAATTCACCAGCTATGGGTCAAATTAGTTTCAAACTATTCAAAAGCTTACATCTATAATTACAATGTACCTAAGTTGAAACTTAGATTGTGAGGAATTCAAGTTTCAAATGAATTCCAACATGTATAAAACATGGACAGAGCTTACACATAGTACTTGTAGAAATTGGCATGGCATTGATACATGTACGATGGAGAAACAGCGACCAATCTATAACACTAGAGAATGAACATTTACAGTTTTAGCCATGCCCCGCCAATCTTTATCTAAGCTCCACTCACAACACGCTCGTGTTGGAATGATCGATCTCTGAACTCCCTGACTATCAATCTCCAGAAAACTATACAGGTACATGTAAGCTGTTGAATACTTTGAAACTAATTTGACTGGGTGCTGTTGCTGTCAAAATATTCAATACATTTCTAATATATTAAGACCCTATGATATCTGGACTGCAAAATTGATACGTCATCATGATTTCCTGCAAACATACATGTTCATAAGTGACACTGAAGTAAATATGTAGCTAAAATAGTTACAATTTGACTAACAAAAATGCAATGAAACGAAATTTTTTTTAACGTATTATGATTTCATTACGTATGAATTATTATAATTTTTCTCAGTTGTGAAATTGAATTAGAAACATGAGTCCCTAATTCACATTCACAACTAAAATAATGAAATTATCATATGCTAAGATTTATTTCATTTCATTCCATCTAGTCACACGATTTAACCATCTCAACGTATTATGAAGCATTTGGCATGTTTGGTGCAATGAACATGTATTCAAGTGAACAAGTGATTTCGAATGAACAAGTGATTTCAGTGCAAAATTTTCAAAACTAATCTCTTGGCCTGCAGAATGGACATTTTCTATTTTTAGAGAACTGAAATTTTTTCAGCAAATTTAACCAGAAAAGAGTTAAACTTATAATGATATGATGTTGAAGACTAAATATATTATGACCTTACATTATATCTTTTTACAACACAGCTCAGAATTAACATGCGTCCATAAAATAATTAAAACGTACTGTTGAATATTTTGAACGTAATTGGGATAGAAGACATTGCTGCCTAAGGCAATCCAATTACATGTATGTTTAATATAATTGTTCAACGGAACATTTCTCACTACTAACATCTTTCTGTTTTTACCTGCATCACTAGACGCAACGTCACGCAAAGGTAATTGCGAGAATCGAGCGCTTCTTGTTCTTCTTATTCTTAATCCATTTTAAAATATCTCTGTTTCTATTGGAGGCAGCGTCTCCAGATCTGGAGGGAAGCATGCCCATAGGGCCTCGAACACGTATGCCGTTGTTGTGGTCAAAAGATAAACTGCAACAGCAACATTGTTTCCAAAATAGAAACTTTTAACTTACTTCAGCCCGACTGAATAGAATGATCAATGATGTGGGTATTGGATAAATTTGTCCTTATTGTTTTGATGTTTACATGTTAACTTGTTTATGAGTTGTTTTGGAGTTTACATGTTAACTTGTTTATGAGTTGTTTTGGAGTTTACATGTTAACTTGTTTATGAGTTGTTTTGGAGTTTACATGTTAACCTGTTTATGAGTTGTTTTGAAGTTTACATGTTAACCTGTTCATGAGCTGTTTTGATGTTTCCATGTTAACCTGTTTATGAGTTGTTTTGGAGTTTACATGTTAACCTGTTTATGAGCTGTTTTGGAGTTTACATGTTAACCTGTTTATGAGTTGCTTTGATGTTTACATGTTAACCTGTTTATGAGCTGTTTTGAAGTTTACATGCTAACCTGTTCATGAGCTGTTTTGATGTTTCCATGTTAACCTGTTTATGAGTTGTTTTGGAGTTTACATGTTAACTTGTTTATGAGTTGTTTTGGAGTTTACATGTTAACCTGTTCATGAGCTGTTTTGATGTTTCCATGTTAACCTGTTTATGAGTTGTTTTGGAGTTTACATGTTAACCTGTTTATGAGTTGTTTTGGAGTTTACATGTTAACCTGTTCATGAGTTGTTTTGGAGTTTACATGTTAACCTGTTTATGAGCTGTTTTGGAGTTTACATGTTAACCTGTTTATGAGCTGTTTTGGAGTTTACATGTTAACCTGTTTATGAGTTGTTTTGGAGTTTACATGTTAACTTGTTTATGAGTTGTTTTGGAGTTTACATGTTAACCTGTTCATGAGCTGTTTTGATGTTTCCATGTTAACCTGTTTATGAGTTGTTTTGGAGTTTAAATGTTAACCTGTTTATGAGCTGTTTTGGAGTTTACATGTTAACCTGTTCATGAGCTGTTTTGATGTTTCCATGTTAACCTGTTTATGAGTTGTTTTGGAGTTTACATGTTAACCTGTTTATGAGCTGTTTTGGAGTTTACATGTTAACTTGTTTATGAGCAGTTTTGGAGTTTACATGTTAACCTGTTTATGAGCAGTTTTGGAGTTTACATGTTAACCTGTTTATGAGTTGTTTTGGAGTTTACATGTTAACCTGTTTATGAGTTGTTTTGATGTTTCCATGTTAACCTGTTCATGAGCTGTTTTGATGTTTCCATGTTAACCTGTTCATGAGCTGTTTTGAAGTTTACATGTTAACCTGTTTATGAGCTGTTTTGGAGTTTACATGTTAACCTTTTCATGAGTTGCTTTGATGTTTACATGTTAACCTGTTCATGAGCTGTTTTGGAGTTTACATGTTAACTTGTTTATGAGCTGTTTTGGAGTTTCCATGTTAACCTGTTTATGAGCAGTTTTGGAGTTTCCATGTTAACCTGTTTATGAGTTGTTTTGGAGTTTACATGTTAACCTGTTTATGAGCTGTTTTGGAGTTTACATGTTAACCTGTTCATGAGTTGTTTTGGAGTTTACATGTTAACCTGTTTATGAGCTGTTTTGGAGTTTACATGTTAACCTGTTTATGAGCTGTTTTGGAGTTTACATGTTAACCTGTTTATGAGTTGTTTTGGAGTTTACATGTTAACCTGTTCATGAGTTGTTTTGGAGTTTACATGTTAACCTGTTTATGAGTTGTTTTGGAGTTTACATGTTAACTTGTTTATGAGTTGTTTTGGAGTTTACATGTTAACCTGTTTATGAGTTGTTTTGATGTTTCCATGTTAACCTGTTTATGAGCTGTTTTGGAGTTTACATGTTAACTTGTTTATGAGCAGTTTTGATGTTTCCATGTTAACCTGTTTATGAGTTGTTTTGGAGTTTACATGTTAACTTGTTTATGAGTTGTTTTGGAGTTTACATGTTAACTTGTTTATGAGTTGTTTTGGAGTTTACATGTTAACCTGTTTATGAGTTGTTTTGGAGTTTACATGTTAACTTGTTTATGAGTTGTTTTGGAGTTTACATGTTAACCTGTTCATGAGCTGTTTTGAAGTTTACATGTTAACCTGTTTATGAGTTGTTTTGGAGTTTACATGTTAACTTGTTTATGAGTTGTTTTGGAGTTTACATGTTAACCTGTTTATGAGTTGTTTTGATGTTTCCATGTTAACCTGTTTATGAGCTGTTTTGGAGTTTACATGTTAACCTGTTTATGAGCTGTTTTGGAGTTTACATGTTAACCTGTTCATGAGCTGTTTTGGAGTTTACATGTTAACTTGTTTATGAGTTGTTTTGAAGTTTACATGTTAACCTGTTTATGAGTTGTTTTGGAGTTTACATGTTAACCTGTTTATAAGCTGTTTTGGAGTTTACATGTTAACCTGTTTATGAGCTGTTTTGGAGTTTACATGTTAACCTGTTTATGAGCTGTTTTGGAGTTTACATGTTACCGGTAACCTATTTCTGATCTGTACTGTACATCTATATACTTACATTGACTGCAAGGATAACATATTGATAGAATCTGAGTGTGGATTTATTCTCTTCAACGATCTGCTTCTGGCCTTTAGTGCCTGGCTTACCCTTAGGCTGAAATAAAGCAAAATAATAATAAATACTACAAGAGCCATAATGCTCACCTGGACATAGTCACGACATTGAACTACATCAATGTGAATGCTTGTACATGCATGCAATCCTCCTCCTCCCGCGAATAATGAAATGACAGGAGGAATGGAGGAGTCTAGTTTCTCAGTCAATTATATGACATCATAATCAACTACGTGACGTGTAGGCTGATGTCATAATTAAGTTCGTCACAAATGCTTTTAGATGACAGACTAAGTGTTGTTGTACGAATTTTATGTCTACAGCTACTATTTAATAAACATGCTGATGAATATTTTGAAACTAATTTGACTGGGAACTGTTGCAGCTAGGCAGCAACAGTACCAAATCAAATTAGTTTCAAAATATTCAACAGCTTACACTGTACCTGTATAGTTTTCTGGTAATTGATAGTCGGTGAGTTCAGCGATCGATGGATCCAAACACGGGCGAAGTGTGGGTGGAGCTTAGCTAAAGATGGGCGGGGCATAGCTAAAACTTAATTTCTCCATTTACGATCCACGACTAACGTATGGCACAAGGCGAGTATTTAACTTAAAATAAGTCAATAGCGGATTTTAACACACTCTTCAAAACAACTTAGAAAAACATTTTATTTAAATTATGACGATAGCATCGGACAGTGAATAAGATTCTAAATATTTTGTAGGCTTATGTCAAGGCATGGACTTTCAAAGCAATCACATTTAGTGTCCAAGTCTATATAGACGTGTTTACATGTGCAATGATGACTATAAGAGATAAAGTCACTAACAAGTTAAGCTAATTTATTCTTTAACATATGGTATTTATGAAATTATTTACAATTTCTGCTTAGGCTCCCCGAAACTAGAGCATGAAACTATATACACTCGGCGGTATGTTTGGCTTTACATCTTTACAATAGCTATTTCAGTGACAGTTTACTAGTTATGAAACGGACAGTTTGTTGATAAAATTCCAACTCTTATATTGAATCATCAAAATGTGTATGCATCCTCGAAAACCCATTATATGATGAGTCAATGGGTATTACTCAAAGCTCATCAGGGATCTACATAATAATGATAAGGACTACTTTTTGGAACCATCCAGTATTACACAGACCAGAGGTTATAGGTTAAAGTCAGGTTTCATACACATTTCTGACCAAATTAACAAGTTCCATGACCTCCAAGAATTAATATCTAGATTTGTGTTTATGACGTAGCTAAAAAAATAAGATCTGAGTTATTCTGCAAAATGTCTGAATATTGCCTCTTGTAACAGCCTTGTTTTGATAAGCTGTTGCCACAGTCTTTTTACTAGTTCATTAAGGCAAGGTAAGCTACCACAAATTTGGAAACTAGAGCATGTATCTCCCGTCTTTAAGAATGGAAATAAACACTCAGTCAACAACTATCACCCCATAAGCCTTACATCAGTAAATTGTAAACTCCTTGAATCTATTATAAAAGACTATATAGTTAATCATCTTGAACAGAACAACCTAATTACATCAAGCCAGCATGGATTTATTAAATGGCGTTTATGTGTCGCACAACTAATTGAAGTCCTAGATATATGGTTCTCGGCAATCGATCACAATAACCCTATTGATGCCTTACTTTATATCTAGACTTCGCCAAAGCATTCGACTACTTATTAAACTAGAAAAATATGGTATCCAAGGGAACTTATTAAAATGGATAATAGATTTTTTTACAAACAGAGACCAGCAGGTTGTGGTGAATGGCTGCAAATCAGTTCCAACTCCAGTTATCAGTGGTGTACCCCAAGGTAGCGTATTAGGGCCACTTCTTTTCATCTGTTATATAAATGACCTACCCGAAGTAATAAATCACTGCAAAATTAAGATGTTTACTGATCATACAAAGATTTACAAAGAAATTAAGTCGCCAAGTGATGCATTCGATCTACAACACGATTTAAATAATGTCACAAACTGGTCCAGCAACTGGCAAATTAAATTCAATGCCGACAAATGCTGTGCAATGCACCTTGGTACCACTAATATTAAGCATTCATACTTTATGAACGATCTCAATACACACACTAAACTTGAAGAAACAACGGTGGAACAAGACTTAGGTCTGAACATAGACTACCAACTAAAATTTAGCATTTACTGTCATATATAATTCAGGCATCCAAGGCAAATTCCAGATCACTAACCCACTTAGACTGCCCAACACTAGTAAGGCTCTACACTTTGCTGTTTAGACCAATACTTGAACATGGTCCATGGTCACCTATTTTAACAAGAGCTCCGCAAATGGCCCATAATACCACGCCATGATGACAAACTAATAAATGACAGCTATCAGAAGATATTTATTTCTTCCTCAGACCAGTAATCCTTATTAAGTGTAAAAGCGATCCGCTAAACGGTCAAGGAGGCATCGTCCGGAAACCAATTTTCAAGATGACTGCCGCTGACTGGTGGCCATATTTGATTTCGGATTATCATAAATTTTGATAGGTTTCTTCACCAGACATATTCCAACGATCCTAGGAAGTGATCCGATAAATGGTAACGGAGACATCATCCAGAAACCAAATTTCAAGATGGCAGCCCGTGTCTGGCAGCCATCTTGGATTTTGAATCAGTGTTGATTTCGACAAGTTTCTTCCTCAGACCTAGTCCAACCACTCTATGAAGTTTCAATGTGATCCGATAAATGGTAACGGAGTTATCATCCGGAAACCAATACACCGGTAATGAGAAATGTCTCATGTGACTGCACCGTCGTAGTTAATAACAATCGATAATGCGCACTCATAGTTTCTGATTGGCTCGCGGGATATCCGATTTCAATAGGCATGAATGAAAATTACTATTGTAGTAAAATTTTGATCACGTGCCTCATTGTCATTCATAACGAATTAATCACATGATTTATTTCAACCAATCTCTGTGCGACTCTCGCGATTAATATTGATGGCTAATGGCGAACGAAAAATCTAGTCACTGTGCCGCTTTTAAATGCGGTAAAGCAATATGTTAGCGCCCACTTTGACGGGTTATATGACCCAATATATTATTATTGGAAGGTTCTGACAGTAATACCACCCGATATTTAAGTGGTTCATTGCTTTGGAGCGACCAAGAAAACAGGACTATATGTCAGGAAAACCGGTGGGTAGTAACTCTTATTTTCAAGTAAATCGCATTTGCAATAAATTGTCAGTTTAAAGTGTACAAGTTAAGAAGGGTCAAGCTATCTACTAAATGCCTTAGAGCTGGTTACGCTTTTTATTGTGGCGGACTTGCGGGTTATTGTTCTATATTAGAAATGTACGCTGCTTGTACCAGTACAAATATTTGGTAACGGTTACAAAAAAATCTATCCGTCACAGGTACAATTTTATAAACATTTCACCCCCTGTTGTTTTTGGGGCAATTAAGACTGTTTTTGGGGCAATTAAGACGGTAGTTCTTTGATACAGGTGGAATTCTTTACAAATTAAAGCATATTCTTTTAAATATTTTGAAAATAATATGATTTGAAGCCATTGCTTTCAAGGTGGTGGTGGGTGGGCTGGAGAGGGTTGCTCAACTAGGTAAGCCACAACAATGTAAGATATTAAATTCTTTGTTTTTGTAGTGGGGTTTGTGGGTGGGTGGGAGGAGGGTGTTAAGATATTTATAAATATTGGGTCATTAGTCACTAATTATTATAGTGGGTGTGGAATTTTGAAATATATGTTTGGAAAAAGTATGGAATTTTATTGTGCCCAAGGTGTATGAACCCTGAAATTGTTGCAAGCTGGAATGAAGGAAATTTAAATTTCCCTTTCTCCGAGATCTAACAATACTCACCATTCTGTTACTTCTGATATATAGCTGGCCATGACAGCTGGCTCTTGGACTATAGACTTAGAAAGCTTTACCGACTCCTTGGAACCGGGTACTCGGCTCCCAACTGCCGAGTACCCGTCTACCATAGAGCTCATATTGTTTGCATAGCCACCAAGCAAGAGAAATCCATGGCTTGCCTCCGTGGGGCTGGGAGGCTGGGTCTGTAACAGAATGGTGAGTATTGTTAGATCTCGGAGAAAGGGAAATTGAAATTTCCTTCATTCAATACTCACCATTCTGTTACTTCTGATATACACCAGATTTGGTCAGTAACCTGGTGGGAAGGGGCAAGCCATAAATGCTACTTTTGCCCCTTGGAGAAAGAGTTAGACTTAAACTTGACTAACGGAGACCTAAATAGGACCGTCAAGTTAACGGAACCGAATCACATTCGCATCACTGCCCCCCCCCCCTTTTTTTTCTCCTAAGAAAAGGGAGAGAACTCACGAATATGCATCTCGCCTGAAAACACAAATATGCCAAGAGGGTTAACTGTTCTTTGCATATACACATGTATTAGCCTGGGAATGAGCATGAATATATAAGATGAATGAACATGATATATAGACATAATACAAAAAACTCTCAATCTTCAATTACCTCATGATAAATGGACTCGAGACGTACCGCCTCCAACCATTCACTTGTCCGGCCATCAGTGACACAATCTGGTTGTCATCCTCTCACTAGACCATGTCTGCTTTTAAATTCTTTTCTTACCAAAGTGAAAAAAGGGGAAAAAGCAGTGTGGTCACTTAACTATCGTTTCAAAACAGCTAAAGCGAGTGGATTGGCTGAGTCTGACACATCCCTCATATAGTAATCCGTGAATGAGGACTCACAGTGCCATTGTGCAACGGCCATGATGTCCTCTAACGGAACACCACTGTAAAGGGCGGTCGAGGCAGCTATTCCTCTAACATTGTGTGCCCTTGCGCATTGCACCTGGTGCCCAGTCGCCATCTCATGAGTAGTCTGAATGCATATCGACTACCCAACGAGAGATAGTAACCATGGATGCGGCGCCATAAGGCTTCTTATGGCAGATCCATAGATGTCTATCGTTCGTCCGTAACGAGTCTGTCCGTTTCCTGTACTTAGTCAAAACACGGACCGGGCACCAGACACTGGCATCACGATCAAACCTTGTTAGTTTTGGTATTATGATCGGTTTGCTGGGATATCTCAAAGATTGATTCTTTGACATAAACTCTGCTCTTGGCAGAAGACGCAGACCATCTCCGGAGACAATAAATCGGTCCCTCTCTGCCGAAAGCGCATGGATCTCACCGCGCCGTCTAGCTGAGGAAGCTGCCAATAGAAAGACCGCCTTTAGAGTCAAATGCTTTAGACTAGCCGAACGCAACGGTTCGAAAGGGTGCTTGGCCAGTACATTAAGCACTAAAGATAGACTCCAGGCTGGAATGACTACCGGTTGTCTCGGTCGGAGATTGCTCATTCCCTTCACCATCACATTTAACTGGGCCACCTCTGGACTATCCCTGTTGGCTAGACAAGGGATAACTGATGCCAAAGCTTGTATCCAGCAATTGTGACGGGAGCTAGTCTGAAAAGAACAGCTCACAGAGAAAGTCTGCTATTTGCTGAATAGTGGATTGAAAGGTATCAATACCCTTTTCTTCACACCAGTCTGCAAATCTGTTAACCTTGTTGTTATATGACTTGAAGGTTGACCTCCTTCTCGCAGCCACGATGAAATCAGCAGCTTGTCGAGAAAAGCCTTCCGACGTGGAACGTTGTTTGATAACATCCACGCAGTCAATTTGAACATTTCGGGACGCTCGTGTAGGAAGCATCCCTTGGCCTGGGAGATTATGTTCGGAATCTCGGGCAACTGCACTGGGTTTTCCACCAGCAGATCTAGCAGCTCCGTGAACCACGCCCTGCTGGGCCAATACGGGGCTATTAGCAGGACAAGACACGGTTCCTCCCTGATCTTCACCAATACCTTCGGCAGAAGAATGGTGGGTGGGTACGCGTAAGCGTGCATCCCCCTCCAGCTTATCGCCAGAGCGTTTGTATCGACGGCATTTGGATCTGGAATCGGCGAGACATAAGTCATGATTTGAGCATTTTCCCTTGTGGGGAACAAGTCCACGTTGGGTTTGCCCCCATGCTCGAAGATCCTTCATAGAACTGGAGGGTTGAGGGACCATTCTGTTGGCAGAATTCTCTGTCTGTGAGACAAAGCATCCGCCAGAATGTTCAATCGCCCAGGAATGTGAGCTGCTTTCAAAACAACCGAGTAATTCCTGTACCATTGAATCAAGTGCCACACTTTGATACACAGCGTGGGTGACCTGGTCCCGCCTTGGCGATTTATGTATGATACTACCGTCGAATTGTCCGATCGTATCAATATCACTGTATCCCTGACCATTGGAAGAAACTGTTCCAACGCCAGTTCCACTGCCATCATTTCCAACAGATTGATATGCAGCTGGCTCTCCTGGAGAGTCCATGTGCCCGAGACCTGGTGTTCTCCCAGCCAGGCCCCCACCCCTCCAGCGATGCATCCGTGTACACGGACAGCTGGGGGTGGGGTAGGTGCAGCGAAACCCCTACTAGGCGATTCTGACGCTTTTTCCACCATACAAGATGCGACATTATTGGCTCCAAAACTGGCACCAGTTTTGACAGGGGTTCTGTTCTCTGTTTCCACAGAGACATCAGATACAACTGGATAGGTCTTCGCATTAGAGCAGCGTACGGGATCACCTGCTCCATGGAGACCATCATGCCCAGCATCTGAAGAAATTGCCTCACCTGAATGTGGTTTCCCAATCGAAACTCTTGACGATGGCTAACAGAGACACCACTCTGGGCTCTGATGGGTAAAAAACCCTGCCCTCCTCGAGATCGAATCGCATCCTTAAATAAACGAAATGTTGAGTGGTGTGTCAGGATCAATATTGTGGAGGGTAGAGGCCCCCCCACAACCTTCTTGGCTTTCTTCGCTGAGGCGGCTGAGAAAACCCAGCAGAAAACAGAAGCAGCACTATGCTTTAGGCTTTCAACTTGCTTTTTCTCTATTTTCTTGAAGGTTGCCCGGTCAGCGGCCTGACTACAGTCAGATAAACCGCCAACCGATTCAGCACAATGCTGGCCGTGTCCTCCAAGATGGCCAGCGCCTGGCCACCAAAGATGCTAAGGCCTGTCAGGGGCGTCCCAAGAAGACGCTCCCTGACGGCAGTAGCTGGATGCATATCGTCAAGGACCATCTGCCTCCTGGACATAGTCACACGTGCCTGCACCCTTGCCAATGCATCCATAGACAGCACCAGTCCGTCATTAACGTACGAAAGCACCACAGGTGGCACAGGGTGGCCTGCCCCCACTTCAGCCCACACCGACTGAAGAAGACGATAAGAGTGGTTGACAGCACTCAGTGCTGTCCTTACACCCCCATCACACAGGGACAGGACTTCATTATGGTGTACCTGAGCTTTGTCCACCAGTGCCGGGGCGGGCCACCCGCTCCAGCACTCTGGACACCCAGTACCCAGCGGTCATCCTCGGTGACCGACGGGACAACACTATACCTGTAGTATTCCCCCCGTGGAATACGACCCCTTGCGCGCACCTCCTTGGAGGCCGCAAGAAGCTGGCCCTTGTTCATGCGTTGTTTGCTATAAATAGCATCAAGCAACATCATAAACCATGGATCCAGTCCAACAGACTGGATCAGGGCTGCGGGCAAGATCCCCGTCCTAATAGATGCACCGATGGACGGGGTACATCCTCCTCGGCCGTGGTCGAAACCACAGACGGGTCCACCCTGGCTAGCCAAGCCAGAGCCTCAGACCAATCCATCTCTGAGGAGGACACTCCCGTGAACACGTCACCCGTTGACATGTCCACGGCCTTACCAGCAACGGCCTCCCGGCTAGGAGCCATTGCTGATATGCCAGGAACTCAGGTACCGTACGGTTCTGCCGCCACCCCATGGAACACACCAGTCCATGGAGTAGGCCTGCACGGAAAACCGTGTGGACCCGTAGCGGTTGAGGAACCGTGGCCAAACACGGGCGCCAACGGCACCCCATGTCTGACCGCCGGACCAGGCGAGATAGGTGAGTACCATGCCTGGCCGGCCACACCCGTCACCGTGTTGGTTGGCGGCAAACCAACCATCACGGGACCGGTGCCCGGTACCAGAGTGGCCTCAACCACGGGCGGAGCCGCTGCCCTGGCTTGCGCCAGGCCAGCCAGATGGAAGACGGTTCCGTCAGGATGGAATCGACCTCCATGCTCTCCACCCGCGGCATCACAGGCCGCAGCACCCTCTCCTCCTCGGCCTCCTCATCTTCAGACCCCTAAGAGTCGTCACTAGACAAGGAAAACCGTGGAGCCATCCTGGCGGATGGCTCCCATGTCTGACGGACCGGCCACCGCTACTGGACCACCCGAGAGACAGAACCCATCAGGCCGGAGCCCGACAGGACTGCCAGGGGGGCGTACGAAACGGCTCCCTCAGTGGCCAGTCCAGAATCAAACATGGGGAGAGACTGCCCTACAACTTTTGGCACCAGGGACGACACCAGCGTGGGCAGAACGCTATGCAAGATCACCTTGCCTAGCCGGACCAAACCACGCCGGCGGTGCCATCTCCGCCACCTCCGGTTGCAGACATGGAATGCCCCCACGGGCCGAAACGGACGCTCCACGATTTACTTTCGGACCGCCTGACCCCGCGTCAGACCATGCCAAGTCCTTCTGGCAAGGAACTTAAGTATCATATCGACCGACCACACAGCGCAAACGTTACACCTACTGTCAAGACCACACTTAGTACAGTGGAAACAGACATGGTCCTTGCATAGAACCTGTACAATATGTGGCACTCGACACATGATGGCGGGGCTGGCTTGGCCTATAAAAAGCCAAACCTACAATAAGCCAGCGGAACGAAACAAAAAATGGAAGGCAGACAATTAATTTTCAAATATACTGACCATAAATTAACTGTCACTCTCCCACACCCCACCCCGCAACGTTACAGCAAAGATCGCATTGATTATGACGACAAGAACGAAGCGGGCAATAATACACCCATACACTGATCCTCAAGGATGTATAACGGAACCAGGAATCATATCACATAGCATTCGGGGTATATTTACTAATAAATATAAATTATACTCCTAACGAAGGCCAAAACGATATGTGAAGAAACAACAAAATGTAAACAAACTGCTGTAGCACACGGTAAAACTGCAGACCACACATCTAAATCAAGAATTTTGAAACCACTGATCATTGCAAACAGATCGTGATAACACGCAAAACTTGAAAATTCCAAAGTTTTCCTGGTACCAATTAAAGTACGCAGCACCCAGAATCAGATGCGCGAATTAATGAAACATTTTCTTCACATAAACATCCGAGAAACACGGGTGTGACGACACCCGCTCGGATCTTACGGAGAACGACGTCAGCCGATAATCGTGTTAAAACACCGATAAGCCAACACCTAATTTCATATCTGCCGATTGCCTGTTGGGGATTTAAAGGAAGGCGATCATCTGGCATATTTCGTTGTTAACACACGTCCCAGATTCTTTGGGGTTAGAAATTGGAACATGCGACACAGACGAAATTTAGAGACCTAAGTCTTTTAACAAGGGAATAACGACCTGGTTATCATCGGAAGCGTCCATATTAATCCAAAATATCCTTTTGAGAACGCACAAGCTATCACAATTAATCACAGTAAAAAGACTTAGGCTTAAACAATCTTAAGACTTTCCAACTGCAAAAAGCATGTATTCTCTTGTCGCTATGCAAACAAGAATGAGCTCTATGGTAGACGGGTACTCGGCAGTTGGGAGCCGAGTACCCGGTTCCAAGGAGTCGGTAAAGCTTTTTAAGTCTATAGTCCTAGAGCCAGCTGTCAGGGCCAGCTGTATATCAGAAGTAACAGAATGGTGAGTATTGATCGAAGGAGAAAGATGTTACCAATGAGTGTTGTCATACAAATACTGATATTTTGGCAGAGAAAATGTACATTTGCAGACCAAAGGAGTATTGTTTTTGGAAACTTAACACTGAATGACTGGCTCGGTTATCGAGCTTGTAATTTCAGGGGCAAATTTTCCAAAATATTCTTCTTGGTCTGGAAATGGAACGAATGAATGGACATAAAACAAAAACTCAATCTGCTTTTTGACAAATTTACTTGAGAAATATTACAGTACTTATATCACAATGGATGAATCCACTTTTAGTTATTCCCCACCCATCTCTAGCTAAGCTATGCTCCAAGCTTTGTCCCAGAATCTCAATTTCATGGTAACTATACAGCTAACTTGGTGAATACTTTGAAACAAACTTCCCCTCAAAACAATCAACAGAATGTTTATTAAATTGCAAAGACATACAACTAATACTTACTGACAGACTACTATGAGATTTAGTATTGTCTGTCAATTATAATAGTGACTGGTGACATCAACCTATATGTGATGTAATTGATTATGAGGTCAATAGTTGAGTAACTAAACATATTTTATCTGTAAATTAGGTAATTGGTGGATAAGTCCATGCTGTAATCAATATGCTAATGATAATTCAGCAACATGCACTTTAAATTCATTATTAACTTAATATACAGATGAAATATGTTCAGATAAAGCAGGTTTGGATAAAAAATGGCGTAACCAATTTGCGCAACCAATTGGTTACGCACATTGATTTTGCGCAACCGAACAATTGGTTACGCAGACCTGAAAACATGGGACCCAAAAATGAGTCTTGCAAATATTTGAAATTTTGAGGGCTGTTGCTAAATCTATTGTGAGAACCATTATAGGCATAGGCTAATCATCCTGATATGGTGTTGAGAATATGAACTCTGCTGCAATGTATGTTGTAACAGAGTTGTCTGCTGAGTAGTTCAACATTATACAGGCCAGAATTATACGACAGTATCCCACAGGTGTGCAAAGCAGTACAGTCTATAGTAAGTCGATTATGTATGGCCTTTTGTCGGTCAAAATACTTATTATTATAACTATTTGTCACTGTTTTCCGGTGTAGGAACCTTTTGTTGACATGTAATAGTATGCCTCAGAAGACGCCAATAAATCTGATGGGGCAATCCCCACCAGATTTCTCGTGATCAGCTAAATGTATAAATACAATGGGATTTGGTTTTATATGTTAGTGTGCATCGCTGTCGACTGCCGAAGTATCATATGTACAGTGGTAGTCCACAAAAGCAGTACTGTACAAATGGCATGACCAGAGCTTGTCAAGACGATTTTTGAAGCGGTTCAAGGACGGTGCTTGAACTACATCTTCCGTAAGTGCATTCCAATAGTTTACCACTCTGTTACCGAAGAAGTGAAAGCGAAGGGATGAGTTACAGCGCCGCTTTATTAATTTGAGACTGTGCCCACGTGCTGCTTGAGAGGTATCTAATTTGAGGCCTAGAGGAGGGCTTTTATATTTAGTTGAATAAATGTTGAATGTAATGTCTCTGAAAGCTGTTGCTATTGCAACTTCTGCTTCCAGTCAAATTCCAGTTTCAAAATATTCAACAGGCAGTAAATATGGGTCAACATTTAAAAATTTGGGATCAATTAGTTAACTCTTTCAAGGACAGAAAAGCAGAAAGCTTAAAATTTACCCTGCATAGGCCTATTGTGTGAAACTAATTAGTTTGGAAGCTACTGCAACATAATTCCAGGAAAATTTAATTCAGAATATTCAACACTGCATAGTTATTTTAAAATTGGGAGTAAACGTTGTAAATGATTAATAACGCTGGATTCCAATAGTGTGAAAGCACTAAACTAATTATGTCTAGCGTACACTTGTCATTATTTACTAGCGGTCACCTCCTATCGTCTACGAAGTAAGCCGCTACGTGGTTGCCTATAATTGACCGACCGGACAATCAGCGACATCGTTTCATTTTGGTTTGCAAATCCCGTTTTACAATTGATGCAAGCAAATACGACGTTAATTGTCGAGTTTGATTCTGTTATATTAAAATTAATTACCGCACATTTTGTTTTGAAATGCATGACACATTATTTTAAAATTATACAGACTATATGTTCTAAACTTGTGTCTTCCAAATTTAAATGTGGAAGATAGCCATCCAGTGGCGATGTTATGAAGCCATCTTTCAGTTAGCCCCTTTTCATGTGGATGCTTCTGTGGATCCGGTATCTGAAAATGTGAATTGCCGTACCCTTTCCATGCTCGTTTCTATTACTGCAAGCCCATGGTTGACATGCAGACATGATGTGATTTAACCATTTCACGTCAGCACTGGCCTCTGCAATCGTCAAGTTGAGGACGCAGGTTAAAAGAAGGCTATTTTGAGAATTTACAACTAAAACGACTGTCTCAGTAACAGAACCAGCCATTCCAGTGGTCAATTTTCAAAAATAGTCTTCGCTTGGCTTGCAAATGGCCATTCAATAAGGAAATATTCTGATTTTCCTGACAGAATTTGGTCATTAAAGGGTTAATTAATATTCGGCCTTCATAACGCGAAGTAAACAGGTAAATCTAAAAGCGCTGGCGATATTTTGCTGGTGTGTCATTGACGTCATAATCTCGTGGTTTCTCGCTCTCGTTGCGAGAAAATGGATGCGCCCAGGAGTCACGTTTTCGAGCGTTTTGGGCATATTCATTTTATTATTTCTCGGCAATGGAACTGTATTTTATATTTTTTTGCGGCAACTATTTCGGATTATAGTATATTTTTAGTTGACTTATTCCCGATTTTCACTGGACTTTCCCTTTAAGAATAGCACAAACGTTTTTACGCAGTCAGGGTCACCATTTGTCAAACCGATCTTTCAAATATGATACAAATGTTACCATTGGTTAATCTTCAGCAACAATGCATTTATGTGAAACATATGTTAAAGATGTGGTAGCATATGCTGCACAACACATACCTTTTGCCCGTGCGCAAAAAGTGTGTACACCATTGGATTCGGTAGCTTCCCCTTTTATGCTATATTTTACGCAAACTAACAATTAAAACGGCAAGTTTCATACAGGTGAATAAGAACCCATACTAGTTTCTTATATTTATTCAAGAATTAGAATTTTTGCTTAGACTATTTGATAGGAGGCGATAATCCAAACATGCGCAATATGTGGGTACCATTGGATAGGTTTAAAGCAGTGCTGTTGATTTCTGACAGGTCACACTGAAATATTAATTCAAAATTGTCATATCTATCACAAAAATTGTTCTTAGAAACATAAGAATATGAAGGCGTATACCTATATCACAGGCCTTTGAATTTTCGTCCATCCATCCATCCCTCTACCACATATCCCTCCTACTATATATAATATACACAAGGTATGAAACCTTCATCTGTGGGCACCATTGTCAGAAAGCTGATTGGTCGGCGTGTAGTGGTTTGTAGTCAGAAACGTGATGTCAGCGGATTTTGACAACAAACCAACCAATCAGCTTCCTGACAATGGTGCCCACAGATGAAGGTTTCACACCTTGTGTATATTTATATATATAGTAGGGGGAATATGTGGTAGAGGGATGGATGGAAGAAAATTCAAAGGCCTGTGCCTATATCTGGTGATTAAATAATATCAGATGGCATTTTCTACCCCTTTAAGAATAGCACAGACGTTTTTGTGCAGTCAGGGTCACAATTTGTCAAACCGATCTTTCAAATATGAATATATGTTAATATGTTACCATTGGTTAATCTTCAGCAACAATGCATTTATGTGAAACATATGCTAGAGATGTGGTAGCATATGCTGCACAACACATACATTTTGCCCGTGCGCAAAAAGTGGTTACACCATTGGATTCGGTAGCTTCCCCTTTTGTGTTGTATTTTACGCAAACAGGCAATTTCAAGATTCAAGATTATTTATTCAATAATTCCAAGATAAACGTATTCACGAATCATACCAGGTTGTCCGCCTAAGGCAGTGCCTATTGTTATGGCGGACACCTTACACACATATATACAGGTATATATAAATTAGACAAGACAGTACTTACACAAACAATTATAAATTCAGACATTACATTTACTACTTCCTTATTAACCCTTTGATCCACATAAACAGTTTAAATTTCAAAAAGGAAATATGTCAATTCGCGGGTCAAGAGGAGACCACCCCTCCCCACACACCCAGCACCCTCCCACACCCCACTCCATCCACCCCCAGAGTTCACCACCGGACGGTTCACTTATCTTGTCAAGTTCAAGTTCAAGATTATTTATTTTGATATAGAATATACATTTACAGTTTCACAACAGGTAGTCCACCAAAGGCAGAGCCTATGTGGCGGTGGACCCCTACATATAACATATAACAACAACAGTATAGGACATGAGAATACTGAATACATACGGTTAACATGTTATAGTCCTATATATACATATAGTTAACTGTCTCGCTGCCAAGCCTCTGCAGTCTACATTTTCCATGGAGCGTAACTCAGGGTATGCTGAGTACCTCTAAAACAATTTGACCAAACGTTGTCGGTGGCTAAGCCACAAGCAACTTTCAGTCAAATTTTTCTAGAATACTCAGCCAATCCAGAGTCATTGCCAATTGGAGTTATTGTCCGCTTCCAGCAGTCCAACAGTTAATAGACGTATGACAATTTACATTTTTACAGGGAAAGACATGACAGAGGGATGTGTGCTTATCTTGCTTAAGTTAATAATTCTATATTACATATTCTTATTATCAATGACAAAGTATTTTTTAGGCTGTGATGGTAGAGTTAGTTGTTTGGTAGTTACCATTATGACAGATATTCTTCTTATTATTAATATTATTATTATTATTATTATTTGTTCTGGTGACTGGGTGCAAGTATGAGAATAGCATGCCATGATGGTGTGTGTTTTCCAGAGTCTAGTAGGTTTCTATAATCTTCTTTTTGATATTCTGCTTAAAGTACTGTAGCTTTATGATGGCTGTGCGTGTGTTTGTGTCTGTATTATTCCATAACTGAATTGCTTTGTATGAGGGTTTTTGTTGTGCTGCTTTTGTTTGGTGGTGTGTTGAATGGAGGTTATCTCTTGTTCTTGTGTTGTGAGGATGCAATTGTGTATTGAGCATAAAAATGTTAGATAAGGATGAGGGTAAGTTGCCATTGTGGAAGTCCCTTAAGATTGTGTATAGTTGGAGCCCTCCTATGTCCTCAAGTTTTAAGACCTTTTCTGATTTAAAGATATCCTGGCCACCTGCTGTTTGTGAAAATAGTTTAATAGATTGCTTTTGCAGAGATTTTAGTTTTTTTAGTCTAGCTTGAGATGTATTAGTCCAGATAGCATTGCAGTAGGTGATGTGAGGAAGTATCATTGTGCAGTACAGGGTTTTAATAATATTAGGTGTTAGATAGGGTTTCAGTCTGCGAATGATGCCAATGCTTTTTGCTACCCTGGTAGTAATAATTTCAATATGCTTCTCCCATGTTAAATTTTTGTCCAGATATACTCCTAAAAACTTAGCATATTGTGCTTCTCATTACAGTGGAATTAAAGTCAAGTTTCATACAGGCGAATAAGAACCCATACTAGTTTCTTATATTTATTCAACAATTACAATTTTTGCTCAGACTATTTGATAGGAGGTGATAATCCAAACATGCGCAATATGTGGGTACCATAGGTCATAGGATATGCCTCGTAAAATGATGACGATGATTACGAAAATAGGTATTGACTAAATGTTTAGAACATTTTGAGACAACTTGTTAATAATGTTAGCACTATGTACGATAAAAATGACATACTGCCATGATTGTGTCTGTGATTAATAAATATTATTGGTGAATCAAATATAAATATATAAAATAACGAAAAATCAAACGTTTCTTCCTCTTTTTGTTGTGTAAATTCCTCCTGTTGTAGGAGAACCGCATCTGGTAACTGCCACGTACATCAATCAATCAACCATATTCTATTTCTGTGAGAAGGCTAACAGCCTGTAATGACAGATTCCTAGTTTCCTTTTTCAATTCGGTAATAAAACATGGGATTTATATTGTCAGCTAGATAGTTATAGTATAGGGAGTGGTTATCCCATAGTTTATCTAATTTGGTTTCAAATGATAGCATGGTTGGTGCTTCTATAACATGGTTCAGAAGATTGTTCCATAAGTTCACAACTCTATGCTTAAAGGAGTATTTTTGTATGTTTAAACGGGATCTGGATTTGTATAGTTTTAGTCTGTGTCCCCTGGTTCTTGAGTCTGATCGAAATTCAAAAAGGTTGCACACTTCAGGGTCATAGTTTTTTGTTATAATTTTGTAAGCTTCAATAATGTCTCCTCGTACTCTACGGTATGCAAGAGTTTGTATATTAAGGACTCTGAGCATAGTTTCATAATTTAGGTTTGATAGTTCTGAGCTGAACATTTTTTAACAGCTCTATATGTTTCTTAAGATAGGGGCTCCAAACCAGATGTGGCCGTACTAATGATGTATACAGGGTTCTAAACATGTTTGTGTCAAGGGATACAAATGTGCGCCTTATTACACCCATAATGGAGTTGGCTTTATTAACTTATCTATTATGTGCTTCTCGAAACATAGTTTACCATCAATAATAATCATCTTCATCCTCAGTTGGATTAATAGGAGACCCATCTTTACTGAAAACATAGCTATGATTTTGTAAATTGGTTTTGCCAATTCGCATAGATTTACACTTATCAGCATTAAATTGGAGCAACCATTTACGGGTCCATTCGTTTAACAAGTATATATCTTGTTGCATTTCGTTAACATCATCATTGGATTTTATGCCATGAAAAAGTTTTGTGTCATCCGCATACAGGTATATTTCACTATTGTTAGCTATAACATTAAGTAAGTCATTTATATATAAAACAAACAACACTGGTCCTAAAACTGATCCCTGTGGTATCCCGCTAAATACTGATTTCCATTCTGAGGGTTCATCACTAATGATTACTCTCTGGCTACGCTGTAACAAGAAGTTTTCTATCCATTTAATAATCTGTGGGTTGATGTTATATAGATTCAGTTTATGTACAAGTCCACGATGGGGAACCATGTCAAATGCCTTTAAAAAATCAAAATATGCAATGTCCACCATCACTATCCAATATTTGTAACCATTTATCCACTACCGTCAATAACTGCAGTGTGGTGGACCTACCTGGGATGAAACCAAATTGATTTTTACTAAATAAGCCATTCGCTTTCATATGCTGGATGATACTGTCTCTAATTAAACCTTCAAGTACTTTGCAGACGACACTTGTCAGACTTATTGGCCTATAATTGCTTGTGACTTTTCTGTCTCCCTTTTTCAATATAGGTGTAATATTGGCCTGCTTCCATGGTGTTGGTAATCTACTGGAGTTCTATGAGTTTTGAAATAATATTTTGAGCGGGTGGGCTAAAGTATTACTGTTCTTTTAGGATATGCGGTTGGATGCCATCATGACCTGGTGACTTTGATATTTTTAATTTATCTAAGCTCTTTTTGATATCATTTTGCTTTATTTGTAAGATATTTTGTTGTGGGGTAGATAGTCTCTCAAGCTCTGGTAGCATATCGTCAGGTTCGCAGACGAATACAGATGAAAAGAAATTTGCTAGGGCCTCTGCTTTTTCATGGTTAGAAGTAGTAAGGTTTTTCTTATTGTTATCAGTATATAAGTCTGGTATAGACAGTCTAGTTTTAGTCTTAGTTTGAACATATGTCCAGAATTTCTTTGGGTTTATTTTAATTTTTTCTGTAATTTTTTGCTCATGTAACTTAACAATTTTTGTAGTTTCCTGAAGGACCTGATTTCGTACTTTATTGTATTTAATCCTCGCAGTATCATTTCTTGTTAGCTTATATTCTGCCCCATCTCTTGTTAGCTTATATTCTGCCCATAGTCTACGCTTGCGGTGAATCTTGGAAAAAAAATTCTGACTGAATGGGAGTTTGTGTTTGTTGAAGTTTGTAAAATTTGTCTTAATACACGTTTGTGGTACACATTCATGAATAGCTGAATTTAATTCTGATGGAATAATTTACCACTGATCCTCTACTTCCTTATCCTTCAACATCTCATCCCAATCCATACCATGCATTTGTTTCATTTTCTCATAATCGGCTTTCTCATACAAATATCTTGTTTTTGGTTTTTAGCAAGCCTGTCACTTCAGCATTAAACTTAAAGGTTATTAGTGCATGATCGCTTTTTCCAAGGAAGGTGGTACACGAAGTAATCTCTTACAGTCTCAATAAACTCATATTCTGTATGGCCTGGCCCATTTGTAGGTGAGTTATTGACCCAATTGATGCATGGAAAGTTGAGGTCTCCAACAATAATGGAGTGGGAGAATGGCTTGTTGACTAGGTCTCCTAAAAGTATTTGCAGATTTTTGTTATTTTCAATTGTTGAATTTGGGCTGCGATAAATGCATGTGAACAAGAGGTTATTTCCAACACTCAAATCAATTCTAATGATGATAAATTCAGAAAATTCAGTCAGTGTCTATGGGTTTGTATGGCAATGATGATTTACTATAAATGATCATTCCCCTTCCTTCTGTCTCTTTAGATATGTTCAAAGGTAAAGTATCATAGCCGTTAATGTTATATTCCGCTAATACTCATTCCTATCGGAAATGCTTTGGTTTGATTTCTGAGATAGCTAATATTGCTGGTTTGCTGTCCATAAGTTCTAGTCATAACTTAGGCTCATTTATTTTATCTGCATTCAAAGTGTCAGCATTTGTAAATATAATTTTGAAATCTTTTTCTAAAACATTAGTAATATACGGTTTGAGACAGTGCATATTTAGTGATTTATTACTTTTGTTTGTTTATGTTTTGTTGGCTATTGATCTTGATTGATTTGTTGTGTTTTTATGTTTATCATTACAATTTCCATCAGCATCTATATCAGTGGCTGGATTTGTAGTGTTGCATAAATCTGGAAGGATCTTAAAATGATTGGATAATTTTAATTGGTTCTTTTGACATTCATTATTGTTTGTTTTTGTTCTAGATTGATTAAAATACACACGCTCTGTTGTGTTGGTTTGTGTTGCATTTATGGCATTCATGTTTAGTATGGTTGAACAAACACACTCGTCCTGGGGGCTTTGGATAAAAAATTATTAGGTTGTGACGGTTTGCTTTCAGCTACAGTTGAATCAAATATGCTTTCTACGCAGCTCATAATGTTATTTGACAATAACCTCATACCATCGTAGTTTGGGTGTATGTGGTCATGGAAAAGCTCTTGCATAATGCTTCCATCTGGATGGCAGAAGAGATTATTATGAGCTATGTAATTTACAGAATGCCATGTGGCAAGAGAGTGCAACATGTGATTGAACTGCATAATTTTCGTATTGGCATATATGCTGGTGGGTCGTGGCAAGAGTGCTGATAGGCTAATGGTAATGCCAGGTGCTAGTGCCTTGATGTGGTCAATTAAACCATCATAATCATATATCATATCAGTGGTAGACTGCCCACGTATATCATTACTACCGACGTGTATGACTACAGCATCAAAGTGATTTGGGCTAAGGAAGTCAGTTACTCGGTTTGTAATGTCATCTATACATGCCCCACTGTAAGATCGAACTGTTGTGTTGATACATTCATTTGACATGTATTGTCCACTGAGTTTCCTCAGTGTCGAGCTTCTAATTACAAGGATATTTTTGTAGTTGTTTGTTCCTGTTGGGTTGTCTGTCTATTAGGCCTACGTGTATCCCCACAGTTAGGCATGTCAGGACAAGTTTAGTTTGAGAGAACTTCTCTGTAGGACCTGGTTCCAGGCTTTATAATAGGTTTGGGTGTATTAGATTCCCTAATCTTAGTAGGTACAGGCACATGCTTGGGCATGTTAGATGCAGGCACATGCAGGTCATGACCTATAGGGCTATGCCCTATGGGCAAACCGTCATAGCTGGTCTTGTCAGGTATAGCTAATGGGGTGAACTGTTCCCCTGCTCTGTTGGCAGAAATGTTGCTAGTGTGAGCAGTCCGATTTTTCAGAATGAGAACATCTGCTTGGAAGAATGACTGATTCTTGTTCATTTGTTGTGTTTCATCCAAAATTTCATTTAGTATTTCAACATTATTAAATGTTGACTGTTTTTCTTTATTGCATGTGGTTACACCAATCTCTGTAATTTAGGAGTCAAAACCTATGATTCCGGGATCACATCATCAATCAGTGAGCCATTGGATGCGGATGATACATTCAGAGACTCCTTGTGGGTGTCATGATGCACGATACTTATAGAGTTGTCAGCATCTGGAGGGATATTATTTCCAGATGATGCCATGTAATGCTGTGATAGATCATGGTAATATGTCTGTCTATGTTCTGCGACATACCAAGCTAGAAACTCTTTAACGTGGTCAGTAATAGGTGAACATTCAAAACACGTGTATTTCCATTTGGATGATGTTAAAATTGACAAAATGTAACAAATGTAACATATGTAATGTTGTATTGTAAGCCATGAAAGTAAATTAGTTTGCACTGAACGACTGTTTTATCTACATTTTTAAGTGCTGTCCAAGTTAAATGCAGCTGCAATTTCTACATGTACACCAGTTCGTAGATTAGATACAGTCTGGATATTGAGAAGTCAGGATACATATTGTATAGTCTCTTTCGGTGTAGAGTGTGAACGAGAGTGCAGCTTAAAGATTCTAATATGCATGTCAGATTGTCATTTCTTGGTAAGGAGTAAATATTTGATAGTTTTCTGTAGTCTATTATGAGTGATGGTGTGCTTATGTTGCGAGATCTTGTTCCAGGCTGAGAGACGGAATTCTTTCACAACTGCTAGTTTGGTTGGTGAAATATGTTGTTCTTGATGGATTTAGTGGTTGGACATGATGTAAGGAAGTGGACTGTTGTCTCATCCTCTAGTACTTTGACAAGACATGTAGCACTTACAGTGTAGTTACTAAACTTTGTTTTCACAGATTGGAAGATGTATGTTCCGGTCAAGAGTCTAGACTTTGTGAGCACCATTTTAACTCCACTGGTCATGGCTTGCACAGAGTTCCATACATGATGTGTGGTTCCGATTTTGCATGCTGCTGCATCAGGTAGCACAAGGTGGATTACTGTTGCAGTCTTTTATGAGGATCTCAGTCCAGAAATTATTGATTGCTGTTTTTACTGATCTTTTCCACGTGAGTCTTGATGGAGGGTCATGCAGTAGGCTATGAAGATCAGGTAGAGAGTATGCTTCGAGCAAATGTGTAATACGAACTAGGAATGTGTCTGGGCTAGCTTTGACGAAACGCTGCCTTAGACGAATTTGTATCAGAGCCTGATTGTTACAAGTCAGAATTGAATTGAATAATGTAAGTTGACGTTTGTGAATTTCTCCTGCTATGGGAAGCACCCCTCCACCCTTCAATGCATCCTTTGTGGGATGAATATTAAAGTAGTGGTGATTTGCATAGTTTTATGCAACATTTGCCATTACCTGTACTTCTGTTGGATCTTTAGACATCAAGAGTATATCGTCAGCACACATGGGACTTTGCTGAAGCGGTGCTGGCATATGTTGTTCCTATGGACAATCCAAAAACGTTTTTCTCAAGGTGTATGAGAACATCAGTAATGTGTAACTTGTAGAGGTGAGTAGATAATATTCCTCCTTGTCGAATTCAATGGTTGATCTGTAGAGATTCACTAAGACCACCTTTCCATTTGACTTTTTATGACAACTCTTGATAGATATTATCTATTATAGACCGGATGCCTTGTTGGAATAACTTGTCCATAAGGACAATGTGATTTACTACATCAAAAGCTGAAGTAAAGATTAATTTCTCGACATGGTGTCATTTAGTCTGGCAAGCATTAGATGTTCAAAGACCGAGGTCACTGTGATTCACCTATAGTTTGAAATATGGGATTTGTCTTTGCCTTTCTTGCAAACAGGGGTAATAATGCCTGTCCTAAATAGCTCTGGGACAGTGTGTCCCATACGTATTTGGTTGTAGATTTCACCTAGGAGTGGTATGATTACATCCCATGCTGTCGTGATATGCTCAGCTGATAGTTGTTATTCATGACACGCTGTGCCCGTATTTAGATGGCTAATTGCTCCAGTTCTGTAAATGGAGGAGTTTCAGAGCAGTCATTTATACAGATAGCTTTTATCAGATTGTGGTGATATTCGCATTCAGATAGATGTGCTGGATCATAATGTGGGAAACATTTGGGTGTTGCCAGGTCTTCATAATACTTTGCAAAGATTCTCCTCTGTTGTTGAGGATCTAAGATTTCATCATTTTTAAATCTATCTGCTGTATTTCTTCTAATCAGTTGGTAGAATTTCTGTGTGGAAGGGTAGCTTTCTAATTGATCATGGAAGTCCTCTCTTTCTTGCACACGCTCTATTCTACCGTATCTACGGATTGACTTTTTTGTCTGTTTTAGCTCAAGAAATGTGGCTTAGTTTCCTCTATTGCGACCTGCACTGACCCAGATGTGGTGCTTGTTTTTGCAATCTGCTAGTAGTTTCCTAAGTTCTGGTGATGCTTTCCACTGTGGACCTTTTAAACAAATCAGTCTTGATGGGACTGCTCTCTGTGTTAGTTTTCCTCTTGCTATGGGTTGGATTTTGTAATTCCCTCCTTGTGCATAAGTACCGCCATGACTGACAACTCTACTGATCCGTGACATCCCCGTCCAGCTATCACCAGACCACTTATATATTTGAATGTGTCTACACATTATTACACACAGTTATTAGTAGACAGCGCATCAAGGAGTTACAGAAAGAAATTTCACTGAATAATAATAACTAATACTGTCATTAATACTGTTGGCTGGTGACAACAATGCCTTTTGCTCTGACGAAGATATAATTATTTTAAAGAAAAACGTAAATGAGGAAATGTAAGAAATTACTAACTGGTATTCTTTAAAGACCAAGTACTATACGCAGCGAGATTTGTGTTCTGATACGTGCAAATAATGCAACATATACTAACTAAAAAAATTACAATATCATATTGTCATAGGATACAGATAATTCTGTAAATATTTCGTCGAAAGTGCCCATTTTCGTACCTTCCCAAAAACGAAACTGAAACGGAAGTACTAGTGTCAAAACAGGGATGTGACGTCATCGGAGGGACCTGTATTTCTGTTACAAAAACTCTTTCATCGCTGAAAATGGAAATTTACTCAAACAACGGGAATATTTCTAGGCATATTCTCCAGGCAGCATTCACTAGAATGAGTATGAACTCATATCTGAGGGAAATAGTGACTCCGGGCCTGAAGATGGCGATGAAGTGCCGAATTTAGGTGTAGATCAAACCAATTTGAACCGTTACCAGATTTCGAACAGGCACTAGCAGACGAGTTGAACTGGCATGGACGACAGAAATGCGCGACTTCAGAACGTAGACGGGTCAGTAAATTACAAACGAGTTATTGGTTTTTCTATATGAGCTAATATTGTATTATATCTGCCGCATTAAATTATAAAGTATCTATATATAGGCTGCGTATCAGAAAATAGATAATAATTTGCACAGTTTGTTTTAGTTTTAGTCAAAACTTACAAGATGTGATGGGATAATGCTTGCTGTTGTAGTGACAAATACAAAACCTCCATACATGCAAAGGTCATGCTTCATTATTACAAACCAATAATTAATTAATTGTTTACAAACAGAAAACTCGAAGCAGTCCAAACGTGGCCTGGGAAGTCGCTACGCTTTGTCTTACTACAATTACTGAAATACAGATATACTGGAGCCATACGCATGTTCAAGACAGATGCTGTCCCGACTGGTTAATCATTTGTAGCCGAGCATACCTGAAGTCTGTGTAACCGCTTCGGCAAATCTGCTGGAGAAATCGCCTTCAGATCCAGTATTTGAATCCACATGTGTACAACCGTTTATACGAAACTGGCAGGGATTGTCAGTACCTAGTAGAATGTATAGCCTACTTTGTTTCCATGATTTAAGCACGGGTGGACATGTGATTTTCATGCGCCTTGTACTGTCTAGAAGTGTAAATGTGTATATATGTAGAATATGTTATTATGAATACATAAGATGTATAGATATATGTATCCATCATATCTACATGACACAAGTCACAACAGTTTATTAACCGTAACCGGAAATAGTGATGGTTAGTTTTAAGCTCAAATATTTTGACCAACAAAAGGCCCTACAGGCCTTATACTTCGTAATGATTCCGTAACAAAACCGTACCGGTCAATCCGTACCTAGCCTATTGGAGCGTCCATAACCTAAATCTGGTTGATGATGATTTGGGTGGCTAAAAAGGACAAAGAGACTGTGTCATTAAAACGGACAAGAGGGTGTGTCATCTAACATAAATCATCATCATCTACGAGGCATATGACAAAGAAATTGGCTTGTTATGTCCTCGGTTGTGTTTGTCATCTTGTTTCTTTAAGTTTTATCATGCTGTCACTTTTGCTGTGTCACTGTGATAATAAAACTACAATCTACATTGACACTCACAGGTAGGCCTACTTACCAAATATAAGAATTTTTCTGTCCAATGCATAATACCTAAAATTATATTCCGTTGAAGAATTTAAAAATAATTTAACTGGAAGCCATTGCTGCCTTAGACATCAATGCCTTCCAGTCAAACCTTTTCCAAAATATTCAACAGATTGCCTTTATTATTGACCTAAGATTGACAGGGATTGTCATGGTCAGCGAAAATTTGAAACCATCATAATCAGCATCATTATTTCTATCATTGTCCGCCATCATTATTATCTTCATTGTTACTTAAATCATGGTCACCATAAAACTATAACTATCATAATTGTCACAGTCACCATTGTTAGGCCCATCATTACGGATGACTCTAATCTGTCGTTCAAGTATATGGCGTCATAATCAATTACGTCACATGTAGGATGATGTCACAATCATATTTGAGATAAATACTCCGTCATGAAGCTGGAATAGTCCGTCAAGTGTACAAATTGTATGTCTGATAGATGTACTATTTAATAATCATTCTGCCGATTCTACTGAAAACTTTGAAACTAATTTGACTGTGCGCTGATATGGCAGAAACAGAACTCAGTCAAATTAGTTTCAAAATATTCAACAGGTTAGCTGAGGTTATCTGTGTAGGTAGGTACCTTGATAATGGTATTCTAGGAATTCAGGGTTCGATCGATTCCAACACAGGCAAATCATGAGTGGAGCTTACCTAAAATGGACACAGCATAGCTAGAAATGTATCTCTCTGTTATTGGTACTATTATCTCCATCAGCCGTTTTACTGTCATTATCGGTCATCAGGGCCGTATTTAGATATGTGGGGGCCCTGGGGCAAAGAATGAGTGGGGGGTCTGGGGTTCCTCCCCCATACATTTTTTTACATCTAGGTGCTCTGAGACGGCCAGACAGTCTACTTTTAGGGTGAATTATGGCGCTTTCTTTCGTTGTAAAATTATTTTATTTTGCAAATTTTCGTAATTAACATTGTTGCCGAACACCAAACAAGAATTGGGGCCCCCACAAATATTAGAATAGAATTATAATGCATGATTAAGAGTTCTAAACTAATAAAGTTTGCTTTAAATGTCCTATAACTTAAAAAAAAGTGCAACATTTTTTTTTCATTTTAAAATTGTGGGGGGCCCCGGGGCTTTTCCCCACTCCCCCCCCCCCCTTAAATACGGCCCTGTCGGTCACAATCAATAGTGTAATCGCCAAAATTGTTACTCTCATCATGTCACTGTTGTCATCACCATCATTGTCACTCATCATCATAGTAAGATGCAGTCATCACCATCATCACAATCATTGTCACTGCCATCGGTCTTATCATTATCATTGTTACGCCATTGATAGAACTTTACTATCATCACCTTCATTGTCACCATCATTATTATTATTATTATTATTATTATTATTTTTATTATTATTATTATTATTATTATTATTATTATTGTCGATACTAACACCGTACACGCATTGTGATTTAGCTAATAAAATTGTGATATATTTATTTCAAGCGTTTCAAGCCGTTGGTGTGAGTGTGCAACACGTGTCACTGTGTGTGTGTACACAGTAGATGATTAGGTGGTGCTTTGGACTTCGGCGGATAACAAAGTGAGTTCGGATTGGCTGCTCATAAACCAGTCAGTCATTCGTTCGCTCTTTAATTTCACCTGGATTCACTTTCTGCAGAGACCACCAAGTATCAGAAATGAGGTCGGTGCCAATGACTCGGGTGTGCGTGCCTGTCAAGATGTTTTATCCTATTATAAAGAATCATTGATTTAAATAAAATGATTCATTGTACCTCTCTGACTTCTTTCATTTTCTCTAGTATTGGGCTCAATGAGAAACAATATTACCATTGTGGCACGTTTGGCCATACTTAGAGCTATTTACTTCAAACTGGGTGAGTGAGTACCTCTGGGCAAAAGTTACCATCCATATAATTACTAGGTCAGTCTGATCTACTTTCTGAATAATATAGGTGGCTAATAAAAGTTTATGCCGTATATTGCGATAACTTCATCACAAATTAACATTATAAATTTAGTGATTGAAATGATGATGTCGGAAACAAGATGAATCAAGAAACAATGTAACAATTGGCGTCGAGTATGCGCATAGAACGCAGTTGTTACTTTCTATTTCCTGGATTATAATCAGTTTCAAATTGAAAGGAATTAAGAGTTTTAAGACACAGGAAGCTTATGTCAATGAAATATGCAGCAGTATTTATTCATGTAATTATTTTTCATGTTTATTCATTTCATACGTTTCTTCATATTTCAGAGTGATAAATTGTACAAGTTGTGAATAATGACAAGATGCAACTTGAAATCAAGGACAAAATATAAGCCCATGATATTAGGCCTATAATAAAGTAAAACTTGTCTAGATAGCATGGATTGGCACAGATTAGCAAGTGCTTAGCGAAAGATGAAAAATTTAATGTTTATTTGCAAACTAAGATGACTATTTTTGACAATTTACCAATGATATCACTGGTTCCATAAACTAACCAGTTATCTCAGCGGTAAATTTTCAAAAATAGTCTTCTTGGTTTGCAAATGGGCATTTATGAAGAGGACTACTGGGCCACAAACACTAATGGAAATATTGCAACATCTCTTAGTATAGGCTATTCAGAGCAATACATATTGGGGTTGCCAGAGCGAACTGGGTCATATACAGTGTTTGTCCATTTGCTGACCAAGATTCCAGAAGAAGACTACTTTTGAAGATTTACCAATGAAATGACTGTTTTGGCAATCTAACCTGTCATTCCAGTGGTAAACTTTCAAAAATAGTCTAGTTGGTCTGCAAATGGACATTATCGAGGCAACTACAGAGATGACAGAATGATGCAACAGTAACATCTTTATATATTTATTCACACTATTGACAACAATATATATTGGGGTGAGAGAACTGAGCTATAAACAGTGTACTGGTGTGTCCATTTGCTGACCAAGACTCCAAGAGATTACTTCTGAAAATTTACCAAAAAGAGAGACTGGTTTTGTAAAAATAGTCTTGATTTGTAAATGGACATTTATCAAGACCACTGCGGAAGCGCTAATGATGGAAAGGTTGACCAGCATCTAGTATATTTATTCATCATGAGGCAATGAGCACAATACACTTAATTAATACATATATTGGGATGCATAAAATGAGTTATATATTTTTTTAATTGTTCATAATACATTGTTTGACAATTAGGGGACCCAGATTCCAAGACTATTTTTTTTTAATTTACCACCGTAATGACTGGTTCGGTAATCTAGCCAGTCATTCCAGTGGTAAATTTTTAAAAATAGTCCTCTTGGTCGGCACAAAGACATTCCTCTAGAGCACTTCAGATGACGTCTTTGACTGCCTTGAACATTAAAGGGTTTGCTTTAGCTATTAAATTATTACTAAGCCACCGACTTGTGGTCAGTCACAAATTCTACTTCACACTTGTCAATTTGTACTAGCCTTGGGCTAACAGTGGTAACAGGCTAGTGTTAATTTCAGTAAATGACACATGTAGGTAAAACTGTTCTCACTTTGTAACCAAGGATGCGCCACATCCACCTTGCATATCTCCTTATGCCATGGCGACCATCCGCCGTGTGTCTGTCAACTTTTGCTTTCAGACACTACTCCTCATTAACCACCTTGCCGATTTCAACCAAATTTGGCTGGAAGGACCGTATGGTCGTAGGCTCCAGAACCACAGTTCAGAATTTTTATTCCTCAATCTTTGGGGTGAAAATCTTTGATTTTGGGAAAAATTTACCAGAAATTGTCAAAATGATAAAACATATACTTTTGTGAAAACACAATCTTAGATTTTATGAAAAAAACCTATAACTAATTGACATATTTCAACCAACTTTGGCTAGAGTGACCCTATCATGGTAGAATCCAGAACTTCTATTCTGAATTTTGATTGATCAATTTTATGGGTGAAAGTCTTAGATTTTCCAAAGATTATCCATCATGTCTCTTTAAATGCAAATGGTTAACATGCTAATGGTCCAGGTGAGCGCCACAGCCCCTTGGGCCTCTTGTTTTTTAAATTCTGGATGTGGTGTGGACTGTTGGTGAAGCATGGTGTGTGTGTATGTGTGTTGAAGGGGGTTGGGTGGGGGTTCTGACTTGTCGGTTGTTAAGCCTACTTTTCCTGGCAGCAACCAATTTCATTAGGATCAGACATACTCAAACTGATGATCAGTGTAATATTGTATTACTTAACAGAGAGGTCAGTGGTCTCTGGAAAAAGAGATCGGAAGTATGACCACTGCACAGGAAATCTGTTGAATATTTTGAAAACAGTTTTACTGGAACCTGTTGCTGCAACAGCTACCAGTCAAATATTTTTCTAAATATTCAATATGTTTAAGTTCTGGTGTTCTCCGACTAATAGGTCACAATGCAAACTTATGCCACCCCCCCCCCCCTCCCCTCACACCCGCGTTGCATCACACAGTGCATTGCAAACAGATAGGCGTACTATGTATGTCTCTGCTGCAAATGACTAGACGATTGACCTAATTTACTGGTTTTGAACTAGATAGACTAGCTAGACAGCTGTTAATAATTCTTGATGTCGTGATTTGACGTTACCCGGCCTTATATTTGGACAAAGGGCGTAAGTAGTAGTTTTTGTTGGCAAGAAAGTGGGGTGGGGGGTGGGGGCTTTCTTAAGCCTAATGGGGTGCGCATTTTTTCATAATTAATCTATATAAGCATTCCAAATTATGTGTATATAATAACCAGTCAGTATAGCCATCTGTGCTTCTACTCGAAAACAATCTGCTCCCAAATGCAGAGAGCGGACGACGGCTGTTGTACTCAGCCATCTTTGGGTTCGCGGAAATCGGCTCTCTTTGTATGGAATTTACCAACTGCACCCTAGCCTATAAATTTTATTTGTTCGGGAAAAATATGCAGCGAAACTCCATTTGTTTGGTTTGCAGTATTACCGCAGCTTCAAGCCACACAACGGTTAGGCATATTTGACAACAATCCGCGATCGCGCAACAGGGTCACAATGACTTATTAGCACTGTGCCTCGCACGATAGCGATAGGTCCCTCTGATGACGTCATACAATATAGAGCGTGTCTATTTCGTTTTTTTCGAGGACAGCACAGAATTGCAAAATACAACGTAAAACAGAGTAATATTTTAAGATAAAACATTTTATTATATTATTTATTGCACAATCGTGTATATAAAAGCCACTTTTGCTACCGTTGTGCTTGGTCTTTAAATAACCTATCATTAAACGTGGATGAAACAAACCAAAAGTTTATTTTCAAAACATAGGGAATTAATAAATAAAGATATTCTAAAAAGTTGTATCAACAAAAAAGAAATTGAAGAGCTCCCATACGCAAAGTTCGATGTATATTTAGATAAAAATATGACTTGGGCCAAAAACAAACTGAGACAGTTACTGCAAAAGTATCAAGAGGAAAAGGTGTCATCCAATGACTAAAACCATATATCACACATGACATGGTTAAACACCATACAGCACATTAATCCGTCCACACCTCACCTACTGCAATATTGTTGGACCTACAAAAACAAAATACCCAAAATTCAAAACCTCCAAAAAGAGCATTAAATTATTTTCTAAACCAGCAGAGGGTCAAAACATTTAAAAAATAGAAAAACTACTCAAATTACTGATATATGTAAATCTCAAGCGCTAACTATTGTGAAAGACTTCCATCAAAACAACCTACCCAAATCCATAGCCCCATTCTTTGTAAACAATATTGACATACACCAACACAACACTAGAAGCAGACACAAACTCCATGCAAAATACACAGGTACAGGCATGGGAAAACACAGAATATAAATTGCAGCCACTCAATTATGGAATAACACTACACAGGAAACCTGGGACAAAATACTGACAACAAAATCATTTAAGTAAACGATAAATGATTATTTACTTAACCAGGGTTGGTTGATTTAAATGAACTTGATTTAAATCAGTGATTTAAATCGCGATTTAAATCACTTGATTTTTTTTAAATCATTGATTTAAATCAAATTAAATGATGTTAATTCTTTTTGCCAGTTTTGAAGTTCAACACCATATTTAATCCAATAAATGTATTTGGTAAACATTACACCATTGCAAAAGACCTTTTGTCTTATCAATAAACAAGTGTGACATGCTATATCTGTGACATAGGTTGCTTTGTCTGTTTGTCAGTAACGTCAACACGTTTTACAGAGCGACTAAAAGACAGTTGTGAGTCACAAGGAAAAAGCACAAAAGGTAAGCTTAAGTGCATCTGTGGTCTAATAGCCAAGGAGCCCAAATTCACAACACAAAAGCTGCAATCTATAAAAATGGATTGATGCAAACGTTTTGTGGTGATCTTACATCATCGAGACACCGACACACTACAACAAATGTTCATTTGTCGATTCATTTCTTATTTTGCAATTATTTTAAATACATGGGTCCTGGTGTCCCAAATAGTTCATACCAGACAATGCAAGATATTCAAATCTAATTTGCCATCATGCAAACAAAAGTTGTAAAATTATCTTTAATTTTTTCACACACATTTATTTGCAAATCTGAACTAAGTATTTATTAGCTGCCACATTTCTTGAAATTTGTGGCCACCAATTCTTATACTTTGTAAAGATCAATCTTCTGGGATGAGCAGATTTATGCTAGTAGCTTATATTTTAATGGATTAAAACCCATTGAATGATAAATTTCATGTATCTCAATCTCAGATCAAACAATCAGGAAAGCTGTTGCATATTCTGAACTTAATATGACTGGAAGCCACTGCAGCAGTGGCTTCAAGTCATATTAAGTTCAGAATATTCTACAGAATATGCTATACAATGTAGAGAGAATTTACTTTTTCAGGCATTTCAAGTCACAAGATGCTGGGTGGTCCATGATACTAGGTAATAGAGAAGTTTGATCATGACTGAAGACATGTTATTTGGGGGCTTGCTTATTCAATGCCTTAACCAAGAAAACAAGTTTAGCTTCCAAGACGGTTTCTGAGTTTGGATTGTAAAAAGACCATACGAACTGAAAACACGTTCTACTCCTGAAGAGGAGGCCACAGCAGATAGAAGCTGGTTGACAATGCAGAGGTTTGCTTCGCCCACCATATCTCCATGAGACTTCCACCATTCTCCAGCCATGACACCTTGTGTAACCGCCTCTGTAAACTTAGTCTTGAAAGGGATGCGACCGTGCCTGAAACTTCATGATGACAGGGATAAGAGATGGCCATTTCTCACTAGCATACTCCATTGCTCTGTTCTTCTCTTCATCAATGGGTGCTTTGCCTAGCAAGTTAGGATGTATCAAGTTTACGAGTAGATGAGCTGATGTAATAACCTGGTGGTACATATCCTGAAACTTCTTAATTATTTCTTTGTCTGAATTGTGACTGTCCTTCAGCTTCCCCTCTAATTCCTTCAAAATGCCTACTGCTTCAGCTATCATGCAACTGTCACTTTGCATCTTGTCCAGAGCAAATGCTATTGGAGACATACGAGCAAGAAGTTCTTCAGCTGACCTTTTTAGCCCAAGGTTAACCATTTTATTCTTTACAACTGTGTCAATATTTTCCCTATCAACTTCACATATCTTCATCAGTATTGGCCAGTTGGAAATGTACACCCTAAGGCAATCTGACATTGTGTTCCATCTTACGTCTTGTGGCATTACTAGACATTGTCCTCCTTCTTCTCTATATCGGGCCCCAGCAAAATGGTTATTCGTGAAGTACTTGATAACGTGAACCACATGTTCCTTCACATTGGGAATTTCTAAATCATGAGCCAACAGATTAAACATATGTGCTGAACAACCATAAGTTATAAGTTTACTCCAGTTTTCCAGGTTCTTTCTCATTGGCTACATTGGCTGCATTATCAGTAACAACACTTCCAACAGAACACTTAGAATCTGTCTCTGCTTTCTCAATGGAGGATTTGGCTAAGTTTGTGAGATATTCTGCATTTGTGGCTTTCCAGAGGTATCTACTGTGTCAAGTAAATAGACGTCACCACCTGCAGTTGCTATGGTTATACATATTATGGGTTCATTGTGGACGTTTGTCCAACCATCCAGTCCAAGACACACAGTTTTTCCAGTAAGTACATCTGCACAGTTCCTATACGCCTTTTCATACACCATTGGTAGGAATTTGTCAGCGATATCCTTTCTAGAAGGAGGAGTGTAGCCAGGTATTTAACTTCTCAACCATTTGTACAAAGTGAGGATAGTCAACAAGACGAAATGCAGAGTTGGTAGCAAATACCATCGTAGCAACTTGTTCATCAAGTTCGGCTTTTTGAGTGTCTGTGGTCTTGACAAGAAAGCTGTCCAAACTGGACCTTTTCTTTAAGTTGAGCTGAGGCGGTGCTGGTCTCTTTGCAGTGGATGTAGATGGCATGGACAAGTCAGATGAACCTGGCTCAATTTGTGGACTGTCTGAAAAAGAAAACAAATTTCCTAAATTAATATACTGGTATATCAGATATTTATATCAGGCCCAAATTAAAAGGCACAACAAGTTCTAGTTAAATTAGCTTTAAAATCTACAACAGTTTTTTCTGTATTATATAGTTCTCTTGAAATTGAGACACTGGAATTTCAAGGATTAGAGGGAGGGAGAAGGAAACTATCAAATGATGTTTCTCGCTAATTTCATACAATATTATATTACTACTCCAGCAAAAAATGAAATGAATCAGATTAATTTTGGAAAAAACCATTTACTAGCTCTAGCAGTGCTTAACTTGCAAACAATTCGTGCCATTGCTAGGCCTAAGCTCTCCACCATCTGTGCAGGTACCGCATACCTGAATTAAGAACGAAAATCGAAAGCAGTCCTGAATATAGTTTTGTAAGCTATACGAATAGTATTTTTAGAGGTGCCGATATCTAGTGATTATCTCTCTAGATAATGTTAATTCACTCTTGATAATTTTGAAATTTGTGTGACTGAAAGTAGTTACGGTCACTCGAAACAATGGTTTTCAGTCAAATTGCTTTAAAATCAGACAGTATTGTATGTGTAGTATGTAGTGGTTAATCAGCTTAACGCGAATATAACTGTGATTATATGACTGGCTGTAGAGGATATTATTCATTCGTCACCATACACCAGAGTGCATAGGCCAAACAGTGTCACTAACTGGTTCCCGCCTGAGTGGCATAAATGCTATTTAGCTATTTTTTCAAATTCTTTTTACTGGTGGTTATAGGTTGATTATTATACAAATTTATCAACCAATGGCATTTATTAGTCCCCTGGTAATTTGACTCATTTGCTTTATAGTGTTAGCAGCTTTTTAATTTGATGCCCAAAATAATGTTTTAATTATTATATATTCAGTTAATAATTAATGACACACCAATGTGAAGAAGCATGCGACATTGTACTGTACCATGGTAAGTTTATGCAGATGCCAACCAATTAAACAGAGAGCTTGGAAGGAGACATTATGGCTTCTAGAGATTATGGAAAACACCTTGACTGGGAAAACTTCTATGATTCTTGATCAAGTTGGTCACATTCCATTCTTGTTGTCTTATTGCCGAACTTTAAATACATGTCTAAACTATATAATCGTGAAATACTGATCTAATTACATACATATTCTTTTTTCCTTAACATTTGCAAGCATCTGTTGACACAAGAATAAGCATTATATGTATATCTTAGAAAACAACTTTGTTAGCAATTAACCCGTTCACCGATGAAATCCCCATATCTCATTTTCAAAAAATAATCTGACTCAAAGCAGCAATGGCTTCCAATCATATTATGTTCAAAATATTCAACAAAATATCCTATGAATCGTAAAGAATCTACTTTTCAGGAATTCGTTGTCGAAAGGGTTAATGTAAACACTGGCCATGTAGACCAATGGAGATAACACGTTCATAGAAAATTTTCTCCTATGCCCAGGGAAAAATAATTTTCAAAAACTTCTTTGATATGACTGGCTGGGAAGCCGGCACTTTACACATCCATGAAAAAATTCTCAAAAATACCCAATTTTCCCCATTTATTTGTCTGTCATGCAATTTATAAATTATTTGACTTATCTCCATTGGTCATATTACAAGCAAGGTGGTTTAATATTAACTTACCATCCTTATCTTCTTCAACGATGGCACAGTCACTACCTTGAACTCCACTGCATGTACTAAGAAAAAAATGTCCATTTATCCGACTTATTTCTTGAAAATATTTTAGCTCTTTCTATTTACTGGAAATAGATTATTTTCTGCTAAATTACATCGAAGAGCGAGTAGGATGCCTTGACAATATTTCAGTACACACTACTTACACACCATATACAGACTGTTTAAGTTAATGACAACATCTCTTTCATGTGGACAGTATAAAGTAACCAATTTCCAGGAAATAGAGAGTGCTAACACATTTCCAGGAAATTTAATATGAAGTATGCATCAAACATTATTTTGATTTTATCCCTCTGAAGAACAGATGTACTAATCACAGATGGCTACTGCATGTCTAGTAGCCCAGTGATGAATCATATGTAACTGCAAACTGCTTGATATCGTTTTCCATGAAGGCATTCAATATTTCCTACGTGCACCATGATGCCTCTTACCAAATTCATGTAGCAATATCATAGCTCTTCAATGGCACTTATATGAAGATGTTCAATGGCACTTATATGAAGATGTTCAATGTCACTTCTATGAAGATGCTTCTATTTTAAAGAGTACCTACATGATAAAAATAGGTGTATTTTCTCAAATAGATGCATACATGTGTAACATTATAAACCCCACCCATATGATTACGAACTGCAAGACAACATTTTCATAATTTCTAATGCACTTTGCATATAAAAGGGCCTTAATTTCAACCCCTGTACTACTGTTGCTGCTACGACTACTGCCGCGAGTGCCTAGAGATATGGCAAGTCTGGAATGTACACTATCAGTTCCAGTGAATTTGTGTGGTTGTGTGTCGGGTAGATGAATGCTGGTCCGGTGAAAGGATTTTTGTCCTCTGGATGGTGGGCCAGTGGGTAGGCTACTCAGCTCTCAAATGCTAGGCGAACGGTGCCGCAGAATTGCCTGCATTCGAATCTCGCTCAGGTCGAAAATTGAAAAATGTAAAAATTACATTCCAATGATGACTGTGCAATATCCTAGTGCCAGTGCGTCGTCAATGACATGGTTCCTAGAACTAATGCTTAACAATAATTAAAACTACTTCTACTACTATTGCTACTACTACTACTACTACTACTACTACTACTACTACTACTACTACTACTACTACTACTACTACTACTACTACTACTACTACTACTACTACTACTACTACTACTACTACTACTACTACTACTACTACTACTACTCACCCACCCACCCACCCACCCACTCCCATCTACCCACTATGACTGGATGTTTGTAACTGCTATTATAGATCTCTATTAATTTTTTCAGTCACCATAGAACCAAGCTACTTGCTGATCATGAGAATGGACACCGCGCTCCACCCCCACTCCCTCCCCCACCCTTGACCAATGAAGCTCCCCACTAGCCAGCATCCAGTAAACATTTTATCAATGACGAAATTACAGTACAATTCGGGGATGACTGACATATTTCCAAACAAAAACAGTAACTTGTTGTTAGAATAAATTTAGACTCGATGTGAGAAATGGTCTCTTGTGTATTTTGCATGTGGGTGGATTGGATGACATTGCTGCCATAAGCAGCAGTGGCTTCCATATCAATTATGTTCAACACATTCAACAGCACGTTTGTATTTTACTGTGGAGATATTCTAGGTATTTCTGAAATGTACTGTATAATAAAGTCAACCAAAAATATAAATGTTTATTTGTTGTATTGTAACATCACTACTACTACTACTACTACTACTACTACTACTACTACTACTACTACTACTACTACTACTACTACTACTACTACTACTACTACTACTACTACTACTACTACTACTACTACTACTACTACTACTACTTAGACATGTATTCATTTTCTATTTTCTTTTTTATTTAACTTGTGATTGTGAGTGTCTTGTGGTTGTATGTTATTTAGCTGTCTGGTTCGTCTATAGTTAAAATATGACATACATAATTGGAACTAAGTAAAATAATAAAACACGTGCTTGACTTAGAACGTGTAAATATAATGTCTGAACTGTAGATTGTTATGTAATTGAACCTGTTTAATATATATATATATATATATATATATATATATATATATATATATATATATATATATATATATATATATATATATATATATATATATATATATATATATATATATATATATATATATATATATATATATATATATATATATATATATATATATATATATATATATATATATATATATATATACACCTGTGCAAAAGTTAAGCACCAGCAAAAACAATAGAACGTAGAAACATGATGGTACAACTAGGCTGCCATACTTTTTGTCCCCGCGTTAGCTGACATAATTCCCAGTACAAAATGCACATGCATGCATGACTTCACACCGCTTGATGTCCGTGCGTGGCGGGAAACAGCACACGTGTTCAGTTATGTAAAAGTCCAGTTTGAGGTGTAGAAAATTACATACAGATTTAGGCGACAAGATTAGGAATTTTGTGTTCATGACCGTGGTTTATTTGTACAGAGAGAATTAGCTCTTGATTGTGAACCGCTATGGCAAGACGAAGGTTAAGTGATCGTGTGAAATGGCAAATCATAGGCATGCATACCACTGGTATGTCATGCAGAGAGATTGGCAGACAGCTGAACATTAACCATACTGTAATCAGTCGTTTGATTGCAAAACATGGGCAAACTAACGAGGTGAAGGACAGGCCTAGATCTGGAAGACCGAAGAAGACTACTGCCCGTGATGATCGAGCCCTAGTACGCCTTGTTAGGAGATCTCCATTCACCAACAGCAGAGTGCTCAGCCAGCAATGGGAAACGCGCAATAGAGTGTCAATGTCTACCGTCAAAAGGAGACTATGCTGCTGGCATGAAAGCTAGGAGACCTGTCAGACGTCCTCTCCTCACTGCACACCACAAAGAGGAGCGTCTGAGGTAGTGCAACGAAAGAAGACACTGGAACATGAGATCCTGGAGACGGGTACACTGGTCCGATGAAAGTCGGTTTCCTGCTTCATGCCACAGATGGTCGAACTCGTGTATGGAGGTCCAGACGCACGGCGTACGACCAACGTAACATCATGGAAGAAGTTCCATTTGATGGAGGTTCCGTTATGATATGGGGGTGCATCTCATTTGATTGTAAGCTGGATCTGTTGACTGTACCTGGAACACTAAATGGACAAAGATATCAAGATTCCATACTGAATAGAGTTGTGGTCCCTCATTTTGTAAATCATGCACCTGGAACCCACCCTATATTCATGGATGACAACGCCCGACCACATCGTGCTAGAGCTGTGCATGAATACCTCCGCCAGAATGCCATCGAAACCCTACCATGGCCAGCAAGGAGCCCTGACATGAACCCTATTGAGCATATCTGGGACATTCTGGGAAACATGGTGAGAAGGAGGGATCCTCCTGTGCAGAACCTACAGGAATTAACAGACGCACTCCATCTCGAATGGCAACGAATACCACAATGGCGTATCAGTCGGTTGGTGACCAGCATGAGACGTTGTGTCCATGCCGTCATCCAGGCACAAGGTGGATATACCCGGTATTAATAATGGCAGTCTCAAACTCGTGAACAGATGTTAAACTTCGTTTTCAGACACCATTAATGACAATCTAGCCACGTGTGTCAACTGTAGGGCAATAGTTGTCAGTTGTGTCAACGTAACCATATTCAGGCCTCGTTTTCAAGTTCAAACAAAATCATACAGTGTTTCCCCACCATCATAATCAGCATTCCTCTAGTTGCATTATTACCTCTTGCACTAAGATGGATGGGTACATGAATGTTTATGCTATTGCTTTCTTCATAGCACATGAATATACCCTCGCATGTGCGTAAAAATAGGGAGGTGCTTAACTTTTGCACAGGTGTATATATATATATATATATATATATGTGTGTGTGTGTGTGCGTGCGTGCGTGCGTGCGTGCGTGCGTGCGTGCGTGCGTGCGTGCGTGCGTGCGTGCGTGCGGGCGTGCGTGCGTGCGGGCGTGCGTGCGTGCGTGCGTGCGTGCGTGCGTGCGTGCGTGCGTGCGTGCGTGTGTGTGTGTGCGTGCGTGTGTAAGGTGGACAACCTAGTCGAATTCATGACTTATATATATATATTGCTATTGAATAAATAATCTAAATTAATCTTGAATCTTGAATTTTGAAACACTGCACAAGACGGCCACCCACATCCCTCCCCACCCCCCCCCCCCACCCCCCCCCCCTTTATGTAAATGGTCTGTCAATGGTCATAAGCCATGTCTCCACACCTAATTTGATTAAATGTAAAAATAATTCATACATGTATTGTTTCGTATTCTATTTCATATGTAATATAAAATATATATAATGTTAATATGTATCAACATAATATTATAAATGTTATATAACAAGGGTCTAGCGCATCATAGGCCTTGTCTTTGGTGGAAGTCTGTATTGAAGTGTTAAACTCAGAGGCGGAATAACCATGAGGACTGAGGGGACTGCAGCCCCAGGCCCACGAAACACAATAGGCCCGTTGTCCCAACAACGTAGAAATCTCCCAAATAGACTAAATTCCTAATTTCCTAAATACTCTAGTATATAATATGACGGGTTACAATCCCTGGCTGACATTTATGTTATGATATGATATGATATGATATGATATGATATCCGTCATCAACTGTGACCAAGAAGCATAAATTCTGTGTCACCCATATGATGATATTTGCCTACAACCATCCAATCATACTCCATACCCTAGATTGACAATATATTGCACCCAGTGACCATGATATATGAATCATATAAACGTAATTATATATAAATAATAGATGTTATTCCTAATAATATACTGCCTTATGTGCTTTGTATATGTGCATGTGTCTGTCAATGTTAAATGTTGTGACTGTCTCTTTAATGTGTGGGCTCCATCCGATTATAGGCTTAGCCTTTGATGGACTACCCATTCTTACTTTGTACATATACTGTACTATTATGCAGCAAAATGAACAAATTTGAATTTGAATTTGAATTTGAATACGCGGCTGCAAAATAATAGGCCATAGGCCTGTTAGCCTATCCTTGCAGTTTCTTTACCTATGCATGCTCTAACTATAATATTTCAATCTTTACAGTATATACATACAAAATACACTATGCCATACTTTGCACAATAAATATGTCCAGTATCCCACATTTCCTGGAAATAGCGAGATTTCATTCATGTTTATGTAGTTTACGCCTTTAAACTCTGGAGACCCACAATCTTATTTTAAGGCAAGCATACGGGTGATGTTTTGAAACATATCGGAAAGGAACCCGTTGCTGCAATATGAGGCAACAGCATCCACTCCCACCCAATTTCAAAATACCCAGCATACTAATTTTTTATAATGCAAACGGTTATTCACGTTTTGCCTTTTGGGTTCAAAGGGTTAGACAGCCTTAAAATTGCAATTTACCATACACTAACCCTAGAAAACTGGTTATTTGTTATGTTATGCACTTTTAACCTTAGAATTCAGTACACTCTAATACTTTTTAGTCGATGTACAATACTGACTTGGTCGGCTATCGCGTGTACCACACTAGTCTAAAACAGTATTACAAACTTTATAAACACTGGCACTAATACTAGTTATTTTAATTTTTTTAAATACAATTCTAACATTAAAAATTCTATACACTGGCACTAATTGATTTTAATAAACTTGCAATACTTATTTACATGTAGTTGACCATACATTTTTTGAACACTAACTTCAAGTTCAAGTTCAAGATTATTTATTTTAATATAGAATATACATTTACAGTTTCACAACAGTTATTCCACCAAAGGCAGAGCCTATGTGGCGGTGGATCCCTACATATAACATATAACAACAATATAGGACATAAGAATACTGAATACATAAGGTTGACATGTTATAGTCCTATATATACATATAGGTAACTGTCTTGCTGCCAAGCCTCTGCATCTAAAATATCCATGGAGCCTAACTCAGGGTATGCTGAGTACCTCTAAAACAATTTGACCGAAAGTTGTCGGTGGCTAAGTCACAAGCAATTTTCAGTCAAATTGTTTCCAAAATACTTAGCCAATCCAGAGTCATTGCCAATTGGAATTATTGTCTGGTGGCTTGCAGCAGTCCAACTGTTAATAGACGGAAGACAATTTACAACATATTTACAGGGAAAGACATGACAGAGGGATGTGTGCTTATCTTGCTTAAGTTAATAATTCTATATTACATATTCTTATTATCATTGACAAAGTATTAGAATTCTTTTTAGGCTGTGATGGTAGGGGTAGTAGTTTGGTAGTTACCATTATGACAGATATTATTATTATTATTATTATTATTATTATTATTATTAATAATATTATTATTATTTGTTCTTGCGACTGGGTGCAAGTATGAGAATAGCATGCCATGATGGTGAGTGTTTTCCAGAGTCTAGTAGGTTTCTACAACCTTCTTTTGGATATTCTGCTTAAAAGACTGTAGCTTTATGATGTCTGTGCGTGTGCTTGTGTCTGTATTATTCCATAACTGAATTGCTTTGCATGAGGATTTTTGTTGTGCTGCTTTTGTTTGGTGGTGTGTTGAGTGGAGGTTATTTCTTGTTCTTGTGTTGTGAGGATGCAATTGTGTATTGAGCATAAAGATGTTAGATAAGGATGAGGGTAAGTTGCCATTGTGGAAGTTCCTGAAGATTGTGTATAATTGGAGCCTTCCAATGTCCTCACGTTTTAAGACCTTTTCTGATTTAAAGATATCCTGGCCACATGCTGTTTGTGAAAATAATTTAATAGATTGCTTTTGCAAAGATTTTAGTTTTTTTAGTCTAGCTTGAGATGTATTAGTCCAGATAGCATTACAGTAGGTGATGTGAGGAAGTATCATTGTGCAGTACAGGTTTTAAATAATATTAGGTGTTAGATGGGGTTTCAGTCTGCGAATGATGTCAATGCTTTTTGCTACCCTGGTAGTAATAATTTCAATAGGCTTCTCCCATGCTAAATCTTTGTCCAGATAGACTCCTAAAAACTTAGCATATTGTGCTTCTTGAATTATCTGGTTGTCGATATAGAGGTTTGGGAGAGCTATTTGTTTTAGTTTCTTAGATTTTGTGAATAGTATATAATTAGTTTTTGATACATTGAAGGAGAATTTGCTTACTTTAAACCAGTCTATTAATTTCGCCATTTCATTATTGACATTTTTGTATAGAATTTCTATATCCTTGTTGCTGCAGAAAGCGTTTGTGTCGTCTACAAAAAGTATTAGTGAGAGCTGTTTGTACACTGGGTATGTCATTCATACATAGGAAATCAGCAGGGGCCCAAGAACTGAACCTTGGGGAACACCACAA